>OX336416.1:39390219-40760844 GCA_946903255.1 Schistosoma spindalis | reverse complement strand
ATGTTAATTACTTCTCCCGACCGTAGCTGCTACCTTGACGTGGTGGTCGGGCTTGCCTATCGTGATGACCCAACCGAGCTATATTGGCTGGAACACATGTTCCTGCAGGTTCTACCATGCCAGGCAGGTCGATTGGAGAACGGTAAGACTAAAAGCAGCAACTCAAGGTCTGAGGGCGAAGTCGTACTGCTGACTGTACAGAGGTGTGACAGCAGTAAGGTGTTTCCCTCGGACAATCAGCATCTGCAGCGATGCTGCCTTCTCACAAGGAAGGAAGGGGTTAGAAAAGGTTGACCCTAAAAATGTCACACCTCACCTTACCCCACGGATTTCCGTCTCCGGCGGTAAGGTCGTTTGAAGAACGGAGCTAACACATTAAAAACCTCCCACAAAAAGGCCGTGCGCGACCGGCCTCAAGCAGTTGTCCCTTGGGCTCTGCGGTCACGCACTCAGGTCGCTAAGACCAACACTAATCCGATTTCCTTTTCAGATTCCTCAAGAAATACCCTTCCACGATGTGGGCAACCGGGAAGTGATATCAGCCCTCATACCCGTAACAGCACACGAGACAAAGTTGGTCACATTCAAATCCTTCCTACACCTCCTAATAACTCTCCTATCTCCCTGACTAACCCTTCTCACGTCCCTTTATCACCTCGCCCCGCTAGTGCGAACGATTCGAGTACGCGGAATGTTATTCCTGGTCTCCTGAAACCACGCTCCAAACTACACGTAGGAGCTTTCAACGTCCGAACACTGTGCCAAATAGGACAACAGGCTTCCTTAGCTAAGACTTTAGAATCTCGCTCCATCGATGTGTGCTGCGTCTCCGAAACGCGCACACAGGATCCTAGTAGTGTCATTCATTTGACCGCTCCATGTCAAAGTAACGAACCAACTCGATTTACGCTTCGTGTATCTGGGAGCCCTGATGCTGCTTCCCGTGGCCTCGCTGGCGTAGGTATAGCATTGAGTCCTAGGGCAGAACTAGCTCTCTTAGACTGGATCCCAGTAGACAGTCGTTTGTGTGCTGTCCGACTAAACGGAACAGTAAGGACTCGAAAAGATAGGGACACTCGTCGTTGCCTCTTCGTCGTCTCTGCCTACTCT
Organism: Schistosoma spindalis; assembly: GCA_946903255.1. NCBI lineage: Eukaryota > Metazoa > Platyhelminthes > Trematoda > Strigeidida > Schistosomatidae > Schistosoma > Schistosoma spindalis. The sequence goes on along the minus strand of OX336416.1, from coordinate 40,759,734 downwards.
CCCACTGACTGCAGCTCAGATGATGTAAAAGATGAGTTTTACAGAAAGCTTTCCGACCTTCTTCGAAAAGCTAGGCGTTCAGATGTAGTAATAGTGGCTGGTGACTTTAATGCTCAAGTAGGTAAACTAAGCGAAAAAGGAAAGACACCTGGGTGGATCTTATGGTGTCGCGGTTCAAAGAACAGATAACGGCGACCGTCTGTTGCAGCTATGCTCAGATAACCGCCTGTTTCTTGCAAACACTAACTTTAAGCATAAGGAAAAACATCTTTTAACATGGCGACCCCCTAATTCGTCTCAACGCTGGACCCAAATAGATCACATCGCTATCAGCCACCGATGGAGGGGCTCGATAGAAGACTGTCGCTCATTCTGGAGCACATGCTTAGACTCAGATCATGCTCTAGTGCGAGTGCGTATTTGTCTACGTCTTACTGGACGTAGGAAACATGCTGCAAGGAAACCCCTTAGGGTCCTACTTAATGATAGTCAAGCTAAGAGTATATTTCAGGAACATCTAGAAAAAGAGTTAGACAGCCATGTAAGTGACGCCCACCCCGAGGCAGCATGGAATGACATCCGAAAAGCTGTAGAAACAGCAGTGATGTCTGCAAGTACGGTAAACCATAAGGTTAGGGAGAAACACTGGATCTCAGCAGCATCTACTGCACTGATAGATGCTCGAAAACTCATTCCATCTGGCTCTGAACATAACGAAGAGCGGAGTCAGCTTAAGCGTAAGCTGACTAGAAGCCTACGCAAAGATCGTGAACAGTGGTGGGTAGCGAAAGCAAGAGAGATGGAAAAGGCAGCGGCAATAGGTAACAGCAGGCAACTGTTCAGACTTGTTAAGGAAACCGGTATTAGGAACCCAACTGTTAGCGAAACAATCGCAGAGAAAGATGGACATATTATTCATTCTCAATCCAGGAGATTGGATCGATGGGCAGAATACTTTAGGGATCAGTTCAACTGGCCTTCAGCCACACTTCGGTTTCCCACGATCCCCAGTCGACCTGAATGGCAAGTTGATGTAAGTCCTCCGACTCTTTACGAAGTTGAAAAAGCTATAGGAAATCTGAAGCGTGGGAGAGCAGCAGGCCCTGACAGGTTTACCGCTGAGATTTTTAAGGATGGCGGTCCAGTACTAGCAGCGAGATTGACTGAGGTCTTAGGTAGAATCTGGGAACTGGACGTAATCCCATCTGACTGGTCTCAATCACTGATTGTGCCAGTCTATAAGAAAGGACAAAAGTCCTCCTGTGACAATCACAGAGGAATTAGTTTGACTAATATAGTGTCTAAAATATTAGCTTCAATAATACTTCGACGTCTAACCAAAGCTCGTGAAGAGCAGACTAGAGAAAACCAGGCTGGTTTTCGACCTGGACGTGGTTGTATTGATCAAATATTCACACTACGTCAGGTCCTAGAACATAGACACACATTCAGACGCCCCACAATGGTAGCATTTCTCGACCTTAAGGCGGCATTTGACTCTGTTGATCGTGAGGTTCTGTGGCAGTGTTTGTCACTGAAAGGAGTACCAAAGAAGTACATTAACCTTATAAAGGCTCTCTACTCGAACACAACTGGTCGAGTGAGAACTTATGGTGAACTGTCATCAGAATTGATTACCTCAAGTGGTGTTCGTCATGGCTGTCCACTCTCTCCATTCTTGTTTAACTTTGTCGTTGACGTCCTTTTAGAGATGACACTTTCCTCATCTAAATTTCCAGGAGTTGAACTTCTACCGGGAGATCCACTTGTTGACTTAGAATATGCCGATGACATAGTTCTATTTGGTGAAGACGCTGACAGAATGCAGAGTCTGCTGACCACTCTAAGCAACAATGCAAGCCTGTTCGGCATGCGATTTTCTCCCTCGAAATGCAAAATGATGCTTCAGGATTGGGTTGCGTCGACACCCGAACTGGTGATAGGGAGTGAAGTAGTTGAGCGTGTCGACCGCTTCACTTATCTCGGAAGTCTCATCAGCCCTTGTGGTTTGGTGTGTGACGAAATCTCAGCACGGATACAAAAGGCTCGACTAGCTTTTGCCAACTTGCGTCATTTGTGGCGTAGTCGAGATATCCGTCTATCAACCAAAGGACGTGTTTACTGCGCAGCAGTTCGTTCCGTCCTACTTTATGGCAGTGAAACATGGCCGGTAAGAGTAGAGGATATTCGTAGGTTACTAGTATTTGACCATAGGTGTCTTCGAAACATTGCTCGTATATCCTGGGACCACCGAGTAAGTAATGCAGTTGTTATGAAACGGGTACTAGGTAAGGATGGAAAATGTTTTTATCATTAAAATTAATCGTCATTCGGTCGGTAGTCATTAACTTGGTTTAATATTTGAGTTATGGCATTGAAATCCTGATCAATTCAGCATTGTACTAAAACCTGACTTCAGGTGCATTTATCAGATATAACTACTGGTTTCTGGATGTGTAAGTCAGGTTTTTTTTATATTTCGTTGTCTACTGCCTGATTTGACATTAGCCAAGGGATTTTTGGATAGTTTCTTAAATATTCATCATCTTTGAAAATATAGTTTGTTATATCGGAACGAAGTCTACATTATGCGTAACTTCGGAGAACTGTTTATGGGCTGTTATATATATATATATATATATATATATATATATATATATATATATATATATATATATGCAACTGTTACGTAACTAGATTATATATATTTATATTCATTTTATCATAAGCTTTTATTTGATCTGTTGAATACTATTATACGATTTACCAGTCTTAAGTTGGTCCCAATTCGTTAGTTGCAGTCTCTCACAATCACAGCCACCTTTTGGCTTGGTCTTGTATAATTGTTATTCCCTATTTTCTGGTATGATATGGTCTAATTTGTCTGTATGTAAAACATATATGTCTGAAGTACATGATTTTATACAGTGGAAGCTGAGATTGTGTCCTAGACTCAACATGTAGGGTTAGGCGACAAGAATCATTGAGAACTTCAGTCTGTTCTTACCGGTCAACACGTCATTGGTTTGGCACTGCTAAAATTGTGTAAGTCATGTTCTGGTTAGCGAAGAAATCACGTGACATAATTAACAGGGGAAAAGTTATATTATAGTTTACTTGACAGCTATCCTGTCTTGGAATTTTCCATCAGCCTACACTCACGATTTCTTATGAATTCGGAACTGAAATGAGCTAACTAACTGGGACTTAGATTAAGAAGAATATTCTATTTCTCAACTTTAATTATCTTTTAGTATTACAAGATTTTCGTCCGATATTATTCAGTAACTTTGAAAACGATTAGGATAAACCAATATATTTCCATCAATAAACATAGAACTTTGGTGTTCAACCAGATATGGAAAAGCAAGATTCTCCGATACAACACAGCATGCATCAATCCAATCACAATTGACAGAGAAGATTTGGAAGATTTAAAAACCTTTACATATCTGGGCAGCATCATCGATGAACACGAAGGATCTGATGCAGATGTGAAGGCACGGATCGTCAAAAAAGAGCAGAATATTTACAACTAAAGAACATCCGGAACTCAAAACAATTGGCAACCAACACCAAAATCAGAATTTTCAATACAAATGTGAAGACAGTTCTACTGTATGGGGCGGAAAATTGGAAAACCACGAAAGCCATTATCCAGAAGATACAGGTGTTTATTAACAGTTGTCTATGCAAAATACTTCGGATCCGTTGGTCAGACACTATCAGCAACAACCTACTGTGGGAGAGAACAAACCAGATTCCAGTCGAGGAAGAAATCAGGAAGAAGTGCTGGTAGTGGATAAGACACACATTGAAGAAAGCACCCATTTGCGTCACAACACAAGTCCTTACATGGAAACATCAAGGCCAAAGGAGGAGAGGAAGACTAAAGAACACATCATACCGAGAAATGGAGACAGACATGGGAAGAATGAACAAGAATCGGATAGAACTAGAAAGGAAGGTCCAGGGCAGTGTGGGTTGGCGAATGCTAGGTCGTCGGCCTATGCTCCATTGGAAGTAACAGGCGTAAGTAAATAAGTAATTCAACCAGATGTATCACATGTTCGGTACCTATTTCACTCAATTCAGCCAAGTAGGTGATATTAAAATACATTTAAAAAGAAAATTGTATAGTTCACAAATGAATCCTTAGATTAATAAGCAGATATATTTATGTTTAGTTCAGACTACGTGAATTTATCTACATCTATCCATAGTTTGTTTTTTTAAACTGAAAATTTTTTATTCTTCTTCCTGTTTTAATGTAATCACTTGTTTCTTGTTTACATCATCTGTTTGTTTGATTGTGTTTTGTTCATATTCAGTTATGTACACATAGATACTCTGTGAATGAAAATATACTATAACATTCTCGGTATGATTTTACTATTGAAGATTAATAATTCAATAATGAATATGACCCGTTCACGATATTGATTCTAATTTTTATTGTATTCAGACAAGGATAAAACATTTCTATATTCATATATTTCAGTATTCTTCAAGTGGGAATGTAAATTAGTGACTGTACTCACTAATTGTTTTTATAGAATACGCATTTCGATCATTGTCGATGAACAAATTTACATAATGGGATTGATAGTGATTGATTTAATTTGACTTTTTATTATTTTGAATTGGTTAAAACCAAAAAGACTTGATCTTAGATTGCAGCTATCATTCACTAGTGCAAGACGACAACTCCCTTAAGAATAGAACTAAGAATCTATTCAGTTAATTCTCATTAACTTAAGTTATCAATAAGGATTATTGGATTCAGACAGTAACGTGATCATCGTAAGACTTGACAGTTTTGACTTCACTCCTACGATACTCGTCGCAAAGGAGACTCGAACCGAGAGAAAAACAGTTGTTCAGTTCTTAGTTTTCAGCAATTCGTCAGCTAGTACTATACTGATTAGTTCCAGGTTAGATAATAAAATGTGACCATCACGTTACGGCTGGATTTGCATGCATATAGCATACAATTCTCTTTGAACCTAGCACAGTCTCATCGCTCTTCGGCAGATCAGGCAACCTGAAAGTTACGAGAACATCATCAGGGAATACAACAGGCTAGGTATCTCAAATGAATGAAGGTTATGACAGATATTACATCTATATTTAATACAGCATTTTATAATAATTTATCCTAAATCAACTGTTCAATGTAAGTGAAATTCTGGATTTATTTTAAATTATATTGTAGTGTCGGGTACCATGTCAAGCCAGCATAACTTATTCTAGCTTCTGGACAGATCAATGTATTCATTCTACTCGAGTCACATTTTGACCTTGTTAACTATTCTCTTATCAACCTTGACTATTTTTATGGAAGCTCATGTGTGTGCATTTCTTATCTTACTCGTCACATGTCGGTAGAGTATTTTCGAGTGACTATAGATATCGATTAACTTTTGGTTAAATTGAGTTATCTTACATGCCTTCTCCAATCCGTTTTTCTTTGCTCTCTCTACTGCGCTTCTTTCGTTCGATCTCTGATTGTATTCTCTAATCAAAGATTGTACAAAATATACGTATTCAAATTGCAATTGCATGACGCCATGAAAATTGCGAGTAAAGTCTGTTGTGGGTTCGCGAAACTTTCCGCTTATCAGCACTGGGTTTCTTCTGGTTCCTTACAACTCATTGAAGCCCATCGGTCTACTCCGGGTGGCCGTGAGTTTGACCACAAACGAAGGATGTTACGTACTGAAATTGGGCAAAGATTGCGTAAGGACCGAGAAGCCTGGTGGTCGGAGCGTGCTAACGAGCTGGAAGCAGCAGCTGCATCTGGTAATTACCGGAAGCTCTTCCAGCTTATCCGAGCCACTGGCAGCAAGAAGTTTGGTGTGAGCGAAACAATCTGCGGAGATGACGGAACGCCAATCACTAACATCCATCGACGTCTTGGACGATGGGCAGGATTTTTCGAAGGGCAGTTCAACTGGCCTGCTGCTCCGGCATCATCGGTCAGACTGTCCTGCTCTCCATGGCCGGTGACGACTGATCCACCAAATGAGGCGGAAGTCCGCAAGGAACTCCAACTCTTGAAACGCTACAAATCACTGGGCCCAGATGACTTATTTCCAGCTCTTTTTAAAGATGGTGACTTTCTGACTAAGGGACTGACGACGTTGTTTATAAAGGTCTGGGAACTAGAAAGTCTACCAACGTCATGGAATGAGTCGATAGTTGTCCCTATCTTTAAAAAGGGTTCACGTCGTTCCTGTAACAACTATCGGGGGATAAGTCTACTTCCGACTGCGTCCAAGCTATTGGCTTCCGTTATACTTCGTAGGTTGTTCAAAACCCGAGAAAGATTGACTCGCGAGGAGCAGGCTGGGTTTTGTCCCGGTCGAGGATGTATTGATCATATCTTCACACTCCGCCAAATGTTAGAACACCGTCATATTTATCACAAGCCAACAATCGTAGTGTTTCTTGACATAAGGGCTGTCTTCGATTCGTTGGGTAGGACTGTTCTCTGGGATTTTCTATTGAAGAAGGGTGTGCCTGAAAAGTTCATTAACGTCCTAAAAGCCCTATATACAAACACCTCAGGTAGAGTGAGGGCATACAACCACCTTTCTCCATTATTCCATTCGAGCAGTGGGGTTAGTCAAGGTTGCCCAATCTCACCATTTCTCTTCAACTTTGCCATCGATGACATTCTGGAAACAGCTCTGACGGATGTAAGTAATGGTGGTGTGGATCTGTTGCCTGGAGAAAGACTTCTCGACCTTGAGTATGCGGATGATATTGTCTTACTGTGCGAGAATGCCCAAGCCATGCAATCCGCACTTAGTCAGTTGGCAATCAATGTTCGTAGGTATAGTATGTGCTTTGCACCTTCGAAGTGCAAAGTACTTCTACAAGACTTGCAGGATTCTAATCTTGTACTCACTCTGAATGGTGAGCAGATAGAAGTAGTCGAGAAGTTCGTGTATCTAGGTAGCTGCATAAGTGCTGGTGGTGGCGTGAATGATGAGATCAACGCACGTATAGTGAAAGGCAGAGCGGCTTATGCAAATCTGGGCCATCTTTGGCGCCTTCGTGATGTTAGTCTGGCTGTAAAAGTTCGGATCTACAACGCGTCGGTGAGAGCAGTTTTGCTCTATGCTTGTGAAACCTGGCCTCTCCGAGTTGATGATGTTAGACGACTCTGTGTTCGATCATCGTTGTCTCCGAAGGATTGCCGACATTCAGTGGCGACACCGTGTTAGTAATGCAGAGGTTTGGCATCGTGTGTTCGGGCACAGAGACGATAATGCAATTGGTGTCACCATCTTGAAACACCGGCTTCGGTGTCTTGGACATATTCTACGAATGCCGTCCCAGAAAATTCCTCGTCGTACATAATTTGCCGACGCTGGGACTGGTTGGAAAAAGCGGAGAGGTGGTCAGTGTATGACACGGTGTTGTGGTATGAAAGAAAGCTGTAAAGGGCTGGCTTCTGTTGATCCTTCACGACTCGCTGGCTGGGGTCCTAGAGGTGGTGCAACATAGTGGTTAGATACGTTATGAGATATGGCTCAGAATAGAAGCCAGTAGCGATCCTGCTGTAACCTTTTTTCGCTTCGTAAAAAGTGGTTGCTTCTTCCTTTACTGAAAGATTTATTCTGATTGTACCTGTTCGTTTCCCCCATTATTGTTCTTTTTTTTATAATTCCCTACGTTTCTTACCTTTTTTCTCTTCTCTTTAAATTCTCATTGTTTTTTGTGGCGCATATATATTTGGTGCCCCCATGTACCAATATTTATATGTTCAGGTAAATAAATAAATAAAACGTATTCAAAACTTCATTCTCGTATGTGACTTATTTTAATTCCGTTATTCACTAACGCGAGGATTGGCGATATGTATTTTTCGATCAAATTGGAGTTGGGTAATGGGCCACAAAAATGTACTATAATTAGTACAAGTTATAATTCGCTGAACTTCGTGTTTTAATTTTAATGTTTAAATGGGAATTATCTGTCAATAATCGTTTAGGTAATTAAAACTCTTCCAGAATTCTAACACAAAAGATAGGGTTCTTGACCTGAACACTGTAGTGGGTTAACTTCGTCAGTCAATCACCTTGGTAACCATTATTATATAAATCCCAACAGTGTTTCAAATCAGAAGGCATAACTCGGATAACAAAGCTATAAGCACATCGAGAGCGTTTGAAGCGGAAATGCGAATGTGTGTATACGAGTAAATACAGAAGCAAATTTAAAGTTGCATATGGGCAAAGCAGAGGCTAATGATAAGATTCCAGTATATATATATATATATATATATATATATATATATATATATATATATATATATATATATATATATATATGGGGAGGTGAGTGATTCATCGAGTGATATTTAAGCAACTGAGATATACACGTTTATACAGAGAACATAATAATCATAACAGTACAATGAAATAGACGAATTGTTACAATCTGAATAAAATTATCTGTTATGTAAGTTATTAAATGGGCTTTAACCATAATCAAAACTGATTGTAAAATAAAGAATGTATTTGTAAAATTTCAGCGAATGAATTTTGAAGTAAATCCAACGTTTCGCTTGGCAATCTGGTCTAAGCTTTTTCAAGGAAGTATATATTCACACTAACTTGGCACCCAAATACTGTGAAACTATTCGATCAAATTTAGACGAAAGTTCTTATTTATGATTGTAAAATAGTTGCTATTAACAGTTACTAGGTAAATTAATATGCAGTAAACTTTTGGTTTAGAAAACATATTATATAGACACAATAATTTACATATTCAAGAAAAAAATTCCCATAAACATTACATGTACACATAGGCATAGTTTTAATAGTATCCATTTGTAATCATTGATTATTGTTTAACCGGTTTAAAAAATTTAAAGTTTTACACATTATTTTATATTTAAAAATCAATATTGAATCTGTAACAGATGTTTGACAAAAAGAAGGAGCAACTAATTTATTTTATCCGAATGGGGTGGATTAAAGCTGGACATCCAATTACAAAGAAAAAAAAACAACCTGAAAACATTATGCGTCCGTTTCGTCCTAGTATGATGGACTGAATGTCTTGGGTTCAAGTCCCACATGCAGAATCATGAATGCGCACTACTGAGGAGTTTCATAAGTTGATCATTAATTCTAGAAAATGAAATAGAGCATATGGTGTGAAATATCATAGTCTAATAAATGTATCCTATTTAATGTTTACTGAATATGTTCAAGCATATGGAAAATGTTGTTCATAATTAAAATCTTGTAACATATGATTAATTGAAACTAACTAAACAAACAAATTTCAAGAGTGAAGTTGTTAAGACTGTTTTAAATTAAAATGATTAACTAATGAGAATGTGAACAATATGTAGGTATCTTAATTATTGGGATTTAACTAAAAATATTGGTGAGATTATAATTTATGGACGAATCAATCATATTTACGATAATGAGCCTTAGATTTGGGCGCGAAAATCATTCAGTCATTTGGCTAAATAGAATCTTGGTATTATAGCTGATGTCAGTCCGTGATGAAAACTCTAAATCTAATTCCTAACAGTAATCATCAACTGTAAATCATAATCCTTATTCTTTAAACTGCTATATAACCCTTATTTAGCCCTAGTAAGTAGGTAGACACTTCCAAGGTCACTTTAGCGTCATATATATATATATATATATATATATATATATATATATATATATATATATATATATATATATAGGATTGTACAGCTTGGTAATGATTTCGTTGAAAAGTGAACTTCGTGTTTTCAATGTTTAAGTAGGAAATGTATATTAAATAGTCACATTATCCATCATTTTGTTTCATATATTCTATAATGATAAATGGAAACTTTATTCAATATTCACAATTGATTAGGATAATAGAATAGATATCTTTTATGCTAGATGTCTTTGAAAGTATTGTTTCATTTTCCTTGATTCATGACAATACATTGTTCATTCTATGAGCAACTGTGATATGTGTCAGTTCATTAACATATCCCTAGGTATAGTCGATGTACCAAATGATAGAATTTTCTAGAATATGGAAGCTGTTTAGTTATAAAAATGGTTTATAGCATGAACTGTCATTAGCTAGTCAACCATAGGTAATCATGAAGGATTGAATAATATTTTCCTCTTAAAAATAAACTCTCCAATGTTGTTCACTCACAAAACTGCTATAGTTTACTTCAAGGACCTTCAGATCTTGCAACAAACCTGTGATGTTTCGGTCATGGAGTCGATATTCTTATGTTCACTCTTTTAACGACAATATGCTGTCAACATTCAGTGACGCTAATAATACTTGGCTGTTACTGATATGAATCAAGAATACTGGTTAAAACGTCTCTCTAGATAGTCTCAAAGTTGTTCACTAATTAATATATGATTTTAACTATCAGGATGAGAAATTTTTGAAGATTATTCATTTTGGACAGACCAAATTTATGAATGTTATAGTATAAAAAATAATAATGTTTTTTCAAATGAATACTTTAATGCATTTCTGAGCTGTTAGTGGGATTCCCGTTTTGGGTATTTTAAGAATTTCAACGGTCAATTGCTTAATTTCAAAACGACAATATAACCAATAGTAATTTGGCGTTGTTTCTTGTATCATCCCATTGTTGTTTAGAGGTGCAATTGACCAGTCTCTTGTTGGCATATGTGCATCCTGTGAGGACTACCTTGCTATTGCCTTAAGTCACAAGCTTCATAAGCAAAGATCGATAGTGTCTAGCAGTGGAGTTTAGGATTCGCGTTTCGTCCTATTCGGGACTCATCAGCTGGATGTACCTGCATGTGGTAGTTGGCGTTCACTCTGGGACTCAAACCCGATACCGTTTGCTTCAAATGCCATCGCGTTACCCATTTAGCTCCTGAATCCTGATAGTAATCATTAATCGTTTCTTAGTGTTTGATCGATTAGTTGAAAATCTTTAATATATATGTAACAATTCTAATTTCTTTCCCTCATAGTAAATGAAAGAGTATAAATATTGTTAACTCATTAGTATTCATAAATATATTGTTTAAATATAAATAAGATAAAATTCGATTCTGTTTAATAATGAATACATCACTGATATCTTAAACGTAACTAAAGTTTTATATTTCGTCAGTTAAACATATTCATTTTGTTTAGTTTAATAAAAGATATTATATTACAGTTTTTACCTTAATGCAATCCAGTCATAAATATCAGTTTCAATTACAGATTTTCTCCATTATTTCAATATTTTTAGAATATTCTATGCCTGATTTTATACTTGATAATCAACTGTTGAAATGTCAGGATTAACACAGTTATCTATCAGTAGTATTAATTACTGGTCATCTAAAATGTCAAATAGACTGAAGTTAAAAATTTAAATTAATGTTTACCAACTCAATTATCTAGAGGTTAAGGGCTCTGTATGATACCTGAAGGTTCTGATTTTAATCCCTGTTGAGGTCGTAAATGCATAGCAATAAATAGTCCTATACTAAGCCCAAAAAACTATCCAGTACTTCCTGATATTTACGATGACTCTCTAGCTACAGCTAGTCTGAGACATGAACTATGAATAGATTATTGAAATATCTCAGATTTTTCACATTCACTGACAACATTTTCTATAACGTTACTGAAAAGTAATTATCATTACAAGATGAGACTAATTAGATGAAACTCATTGATTATTATCAGAAAGGATTTTTGTTGAGATTTTAGTAATTTCGATATTTGAAATCAGCACCATGGAAAACCTGGAAGCACTGGACGGCCATTTCGTCCTAGTATGGGACTCCTCAGCAGTGCGCGTCCACGATCCCGCCCCCCGCGAGACTCGAACCCGAGGACTATCAGTCTCGCGACAGGCGCTTAATCAACTAGAACACAGAGCTTCAATTGACTCATGATTTCAACTATTAAAATTACTAAAATCTCCACAAAACAACTTCTGATAATAATCATCTGCTCAATAGTGACTGAATTCAAGAGGCATTTCCTGCAGTTCTAGTGAGAAGCCGTAACCAGTGGAGTTCAACGAGGTCTGTTGTGAGATATCAGCTCACTGAAAACAATGGTGTACGGTGGATCAATCTCGTGAATTGGTTGAAGTAAGACATTAAAACTGTTGGATGTCGGTTGGCTCAGTATTTTATAGTTCTTTGAGAATATTTATAAAGTATGTCTTATATAATGTATACGTTTAAGTTATTACATTGATTAGGTTAATAGTTTTGATAGATTTAATCATAGTGAAAAACAACTTTCATTATAATTGACCTTTGAATGAATTTAATCTTCTCATATGAATAGAATAATCACAGTAGTATTAAAATGAATCAAATTGATCATGATATTCACATAAAGATTAATTATTTTATTAGTTAACTTAGTTACGTAATAATCACTAATAAATAGTATAAAATGTTATGTAATGTAACTATTTTGAGATCATAATACGATTAAATATGTGGATTTGTAAATTGATTTAAATAGGTACATGAATGAAGTGAATGATTTAATATTTAAAATTAATATAAATGATCTGTTTAAAAGTTTTATGTATGAAGGTTTGTAAAACAATTCTTTGATAAAAATGTACTCGTGTGTGATTTGATACAATACAGTTAATTAGCTAACTACCGGAAGCTTTGTTCACTACACTACCGCAGTCCCATTGTAACCAATGATCAAGAATGGCGTCATTCACTATTTGTTTTCTAAGATTCCTGGAGTTTATATATATATATATGGATAACTGTACATTGATTCTAGTGATTTTGTTGGTTTGTGTGCATCACTTATTCCGAACGGTTTCAGAAGTATCGTTGTAGTTTCTGATATGCCCTTTATGTATAGTTTCTGTACTTGACTTTGTTTCTGATTATGAGTGTGGCTGATATATTTTAATGAGTTTGATTGGGTAGCCGGTCTTTTGAAAGGTTGTCTTCAGGTATTTTTCTTCATTTTTTTGTACTGCAAGTGTATTGCAGTGTTTCCTCGCTCTCTTAAACAAGGTTTGTACGCAGTTGATTTTGTGAGCTCTTGGATTGTTGTTAATGTAGTTGAGAATTCATCATGTGTATGTCGGTTTCCTATAACACTTGAGTTTCCAGTTTACCTGTGTCAGTTTTGGCGATTAATGCATCCAAGAATGATGGTTTGTCGTTTGTCTTTTGTTCCATTGTGAACTTGACGTCATGAAAGACGTTGTTGATCAACTTGTAGGTGTTTTCCAGCTCATCATTTTCGATGATGACGAATGTGTCGTCCATATAAAGAATCTAAATTTTTCATTTGATCATTAGTAAGATATCACTGATAACAAAGCTACAAGCACATCAAGAGATTTTGTAGTAGGAAGGTAATTATGTGTATGCGAGCGAATTCAGAGGCAAATTTTCAGTCAAATCGAACAAGGTGCAGCTAGGCAAGGCAAAGGTTAATAATAGGATTCGAGTACATATATACATAGGAAAGAGAGTAATTCATCGAACAATATTTAAGTCATTAACATTTAAGCAAGAAAGAGATGTGCGTATACTGTTATGTAATTAAGAGTACACGTTTGTGCAGGCAGGTTAGTGATCATAATAGTACAAAGAAATATGCGAATTGTTACTGTTCGAATAACGTTTTCTGTTAAGTTAATAAAAAGGCTTAACAAAACTATAATCGAAATGGATTGTGGGAGAGTTGCTATACAGAAACAATAAAATAATAGCAATCCAACTTGGGAACCGACAAAAGACAAAACAAAATTGAAACTATAATCAAAAACCACAACGGCACCAAAGATTTGATCAAAATTCATACTCTACAACCGATATGCTAATAATGATCACAAACAAAAGGTAAACAAAACTATATTTGAATTTGGGGAGCTATAGAAGTAGCGTAACATGTAAGAAAGGGAAATAATTAAGTGTTACAACATGAAATGTATGCATGAAAGGATAGTCGCACACATATAAATACGTAAATACCTGAAGAATCTTACAATGTCAATGCAATATAGCATATTAATAGTTCACGAATGGTTTTCAAGATGATTTAGTCATAATACTATGTGTTCTTTCTATCAGACGTAAATTAATATTCATTGTTTTCTATGTTTAATAGTAAATTAGTTGAGAGATGTTTTATTTGGAGATTATTTTAAGTTGTACATAGTATTCATCACATACTAATATTCATTGAAATAGCTTTGAAGACCAGGGAGAACTTGATAGGCATCACATTCTCTTATGGGACTTAGCAGTGAACGCTCACAACACTATCATGATTTAAACAAATTTTTTACTGTTCTCGTAGGGAACATTCAATAATTAATTCCACTGTGTTGGTTCCAATGGTATATATTTCATATTTTAATTACTGATATACCATGGTGATTGTCGAACGACGATTAGGTTATCTATTAAACTTGTAATACATATATTTTGAAAGTATAATTTAATTGTTCATGATGAAAGTAAGTCGAAACAGAAAGTCAAGAATCATATTAGTATTAGTGTACGTAGATTAGACGAACATGGTATTTTGTGTATTAATTTACAAATAGTATTAATACGCGATTACAATTAAACTTAAGTTGGTACTAATAGCGTTATGTATTAATCAACGCAAATGTCCATTTAAATTCTTAGCAGAAATTTGTTATAAAAATAGACGATTAAAACGTATCTGACAGATCAAGTACCAGATAATAGCATTATGAACCTGAATAATCCAAATGCTGATGGATGTATATATAGTCAGTAATCTTCAGTGGCCAAGAGCTTGGAAATTAATTAGCGTTAAAGGCTTGTGAGACAAATAATTTAGTTTTTATGTTAAATAGACGATTGATTAGGACTAATTACAATTAATCTTTGTGTAACTGATTACTTATGTAGTGCTATTTTCATCGATTCTTAAACTTAATCGCTGGGATTACATATTCGTATAGCAAAAACATGAACGGTATTTTCAGAATCTTACTTACTTACTTACTTACGCCTGTTACTCCTCGTGAAGGAGCATAGGCCGCTCACCAGCATTCTCCATCCAACCCTGTCCTGGGCAATCCTTTCAAGCTCTTTCCAGTTCTTATTCATCTTTTTCATATCTGCTTCTATTTCCCGACGTAATGTGTTCTTTGGCCTTCCTCTTTTCCGCTTCCCTTCAGGATTCCAAGTTAGCGCTTGTCTCATGATGCAGTTTGATGATTCGCGTCATGTACTTCCTATCCATTTCCATCGTGTTTTGCTAACTTCCTCTTCAGATAGAAGCTGGTTTGTTCTCGCCCACAGAAGGCTGTTTCTGATGGTATTCGGTCAATGGATGTTGAGTATCATGCGTAGACAGCTGTTCACAAATACCTGTACCTTCTTGATGGTGGTTGTTGTAGTTCTCCTAGTTTCATCTCCGTGCAGTAGAACTGCCTTGACGTTGGTATTGAAGATGGTGACTTTGATATTGTTTGAAAGTTGTTTTGAGTTCCATATATTCTTCAGTTGAAGGAATGCTGTCCTTGCTTTGCCAATCCTCGCCTTTCCGTCTGCATCTGAACCTCCTTGTTTATCGACGATGCTTCCCAGGTATGTGAAGGATTCCACGTCTTCCAGAGTTTCGCCATCAAGAGTGATTGGATTGCTGTTCTCCGTGTTGTATTTGAGGACCTTTGTTTTCCCTTTGTGTATGTTGAGGCCTACTGATGCAGAGACTGCTGCTATGCTAGCTGTCTTTATCTGCATTTGTTCGTGTGTATGTGATAGGAGGGCTAGGTCATCTGCGAAGTCCAAGTCGTCTAATTGGTTCTGAGCTGTCCATCGTATGCCGTGGTTTCCCTCAGATGTCGAGGTCTTCATAATCCAGTCGACCACCAGAAGAAACAGGAAGGGAGAGAGTAGACAGCCTTGTCTTACTCCGGCCCTTACTTGGAATGCATCTGTCAGCTGTCCTCCATGCACTACTTTGCACTGTAGTCCATCGTATGAGTTCCGGATAATGTTGACAATCTTCTCAGGAACTCCGTAGTGTCGAAGAAGTTTCCATAACGTCCTCCTATCTACACTGTCAAATGCCTTCTCATAATCAATGAAGTTGATGTAGAGTGACGAGTTCCACTCAATTGATTGTTCGACGATGATCCGTAGTGTCGCAATCTGGTCTGTGCACGACCGGTCCTTACGGAATCCAGCTTGTTGATCTCGAAGTTGAGCGTCAACTGCGTCTTTCATCCTGTTCAGTAACACTCTGTTGAAGACTTTACCCGGTATTGACAGTAGTGTAATGCCTCTGTAGTTTTCACACTTGCTCAGATCTCCTTTCTTTGGAATCTTAATGAGGTGTCCTTCTTTCCAATCCATCGGCACTTGTTCCTCCTCCCAAATCTTCTTGAATAGAAGATGAAGCATGCTTGTAGTTACTTCGATGTCTGACTTCAACGCTTCAGCTGGTATATTGTCAGGTCCTGCTGCTTTCCCGCTCTTGATTTGTCTGACGGCCATTCTGATTTCTTCTGTCGTTGGTGGATTGACATTTATAGGAAGATCTGTGTGTGCTGCTTCGATGTCCGGTGGATTCATTGGAGCCGGTCTGTTCAGGAGTTCCTCGAAGTACTCTGCCCATCTGTTGCGCTGTTGTTGAATCTCAGTGATTGGTCTTCCTTCTTTGTCTTTGACTGGTCTCTCTGGTTTACTGTATTTCCCTGCTAGCTTCGTCGTATCGCAAAGCTGTCTCATATTTCCTTATCTTGCAGCTTTTTCCGCCGTCGTTGCTAGTTCTTCCACGTATTTTTGCTTATCAGCTCTAATGCTCTTCTTCACTTTCTTGTTTGCTTCTATGTACTCTGCTTTTGCTTGGACTTTCTCTGCCCTTGTTCGACTGTTGTTAATTGCTGTCTTCTTGTTCTTTCTTTCTTTGATCCTGTCCAGTGTTTCTGTAGAGATCCATTCCTTGTGATGATGTTTCTTGGGGCCCAGAACCTCTTGACACGTTGAAGTTAATGTTTCTTTGATACCTTTCCAGCTATCTTCCATAGTAGTTTCTTCTTCCTTCAGTAGATCCTGTAAGACTTGGAACCTGTTGTTGAGAGCTACTTTGAATTCATTGAGTTTGTCAGTATCTCGAAGGAAGGCTGTATTGAACCTTTGTGGTGCTGTTTGTCCAGTTGTCCAGTTCTTCTTTAGCTTCAGTTTCAATTTGGCCACAACTAGGTGATGATCTGAAGCTATGTCCGCTCCTCTCCTGGTTTTCACATCTTCCATTGTCCTTCGGAACATTTTATTGATGCAAATGTGATCTATCTGGTTCTCTGTGGTGTGGTCCGGTGAGATCCACGTAGCTTTGTGTATACGTTTGTGTGGAAATGTTGTACCGCCTATGACCAATTTGTTGAATGCACACAGATTTGCAAATCTTTCCCCGTTTTCGTTTCTCTCTCCCAGTCCATGCAGTCCCATGATGTCTTCATATCCGGTGTTGTCCATTCCGACTTTGGCGTTTAGATCTCCCATCAGAATGGTGAGGTCCTTTCTTGGGCACTTCTCTATGATTGATTGCAGCCTCTCATAGAATTGATCCTTAACGTCCTCGTTGCTATCATTGGTAGTTGCATAACATTGGATAATGTTCATTGTGATACCCTCCTTCTTTGTTTTGAATGATGCTTTGATGATTCTGGATCCGTGAGATTCCCATCCTACAAGTGCATTTCGTGCTACCTTGGATAGCATTAGAGCAACTCCCTGAGTGTGTGGAGCATTTTCCTCTTCGTGACCGGAGTATAGCAGCATCTCTCCCGTATTTAGCCTTTGTTGTCCAGCTTGGGTCCAATGGGTTTCACTGATTCCCAGTACTGCCAAGTTGTATCTCCTCATTTCCGTTGCTATTTGACTGGTCTTCCCGGTCTCCCACATTGTCCGGACGTTCCATGTACCTATAAAAATTGTTGCTCTGGTTGTTAGAAGGGGCATCGGCCTCGTGGCTTCCGAAGGAACTCGGCTTTCACCATGAAGCGTCATATTACCTCTAACTCCCAGGGCAGGGTTTAAATGGTTTGAGTTATTTTTTCTGGTTAGCGTTTTTTTTAGCGAGTTAGGTTTCTACGGGATGGGGACGCTAACCGCATGCCCAACCCTCCTCCTTTACCCGGGCTTGGGACCGGCAGTAACTCTGGAAGAGCTACAGGCGGAATCTACATTCCGTAAATAATTCACTTTGTGATTCATCAACATTTTTGGAAGAGACTCATTGCTTATTGATGAACTATAATAATAAAAGTTTCATCGTTCGGTACACAATAAATAAAATGTAATTGGATGCTTTACAACTGTATCTTCGGCAACATAAATATCACCAAAGTCAAAAGATGATGGTCGCGTAATATCGAGAATCAAATAAAGTGTTAAGCATTTCAGAGGTTTGATGAATAAGCAGTTTAGACACAACTTGATGGGATTGCGTTAGTTCTCTGGTATAATTTTGAACACGTGCGGATGAAGATTATCATACTAGGGTGAAACAGCTTTCTAGTACTTGTTAGTTTCCAATTTCTGCCTCACTAAGGTTACACCGTGTTACAGTTTACTAATCTCTGTTATACTTCTATTGTATAGACAGAAATTATTTTTCTTAATAATTTTCCAATGAAGTTATTGAATTAGAATTTTTTTCTCAAAATGTTTTTACGTTGAAATCATATTCAATTATTAAAAAATATAAATAACTTTCCATATTTGATACGTAACATAATACCTCATACTACTTATTAATCAATCAATATACATAATCTTAGTCTTACAGGAAGTCAATCATGATCCGTGTACATTATTTTTATCTTCCTTGATTGTATTATTTCATGACAAACATTCAAGGCCTATAAATAGAAGTCGGTTTCCCCTATACTCTGCTTACGAATACCAACGAACAGAAAAGTTAAAATGTAAGATTATCTACCGAATACTTTTGATCATCTAATACTAATGTTATCTAAGTTTAATTACCATTTTAATATTACTTACGTCTGTTACTCTTCACGAAAGAGAATAGACCGCTTACTAGCATTCTCTATCTAACTCCATCCTAGACAATCCTTTCCAGATGACATTCGTCCTTTTAGTATCTGCTACCAATTCTCTATGTAGCCTGTTCTTTGGACTTTCTCTTCTCTAGTTCCCTTCAGGATTCGAGGCTAGGGCTTCCATCATAATGCTGTTTAATATTAACTAATTGGATATAATATCTAATGTTTTCCAAATTTCTTCTTGAGATGAAAATCATCATTAAATATCATTTGTTAACTCTTAATAATTTGATAGAATAACTAGGCGTGGCAGAATAAACCATAGTCATAATAATAATACTACCAATAATAGTAATAATAATAACAATAATAATAATATTCTTTTAATGGTTGGTGATTATAAAAGCAAAAACTACATCTTCATAATTAACATTGAACTGATTGAAAGGAAGTTTCATCTCAGGACAAATTCTAATAGCATAACATTGAAATAATAATAAATAACAATTCATTTCATTTTTAAGAAGATAAATAAATAAATAGATAAAGAATTTACGTGAAAAGGTGAATGAAATTATCACTAATTTGAATAATATTGATTTCTTTCCTTAATTTTTTTTTGGTTGTTGTTGTTCTGGTCAATAAATTAAGAACAAAAATAATAAACAATAAAATATCTATAATTTTTATTCATTATAGATAGAAATTATTTATCTTTCAAAAAAAAATGAAGAAAAAGAAAAAAAGAAGATTCTCGTCTTAATCAGAAGATAAAATATAGATTGATTCAGATATTATTCATTGATACATTTGTTTCATTCTTACTTATTTACATACGCTTGTTACTCCCAATGGAGCATAGACTGACGATTAGCATTCTCCAACCCATTCTATCCTGAACCTTCTTTTGGAGTTCTATCCAATTGTTGTTCATTCTTCTCATGTCTTTCTTCATTTCTCGGTGTAATATGTTTTTAGGTATTCCTCTTCATATTTGACCTTGAGGATTTCAAGTGAGGGCTTGATACTAATTACAGTATTTTCGTTAAATACTATACAGAGATTTAGTCAATTATTATTACTTCCTTTTCCAACGGTTAACCATGAAGACTAATTTAATATCAATAATTGCATCGGCGAATCATTCAAAAATATATCTTTGTAAATATTGAAAATCTTGAATAAGTAAGCAGAATTAGTGGCGAAACTTTTGATTTTATGATGATTTTGTCTATTAATAATAACTGTCTAAAGTTTCTAGGTTCAAAATGAAAGCTATTGACATTCATTTCTAAATTATTCAAAAACATAAAAACTATTTTCATGCACTTGAGGCTCAGAAGTTTATAATTTAGTTTATCTGCTATGGAACGAATACAAGTGAATGTACTTACTTATTTACTTACGCCTGTTACTCCCGATGGAGCATAGGCTGCCGATCATCATTCTCCAACTCACTCTGTCCTGGACCTAGCTTTCTAGTTCTATCGAATTTTTGTTCATTCTTCTCATATTTTTCTTCGTTTCTCAGTGTAATTTGTTCTTTAGTCTTCCTCTTTTCCTTTGGCCTTGATGATTCCATGTAAGAGCTTGCGTTGTGACGCTATTGCGTACTTTTCTCGATGTGTGTTCTATCCACTTCGGTGCTTCTTCCTGATTTCTTTCTCCGCTGCGACCTGTTTCATTTTAGTTTATAGAATATTCAAGAATTTTTTTCTGTTTGGTTAGAACTTACCCGAAAGCCAAATTATTAATTGTGTATAAAAAAATATGTTGAATAACTCAATCAAAGGTTGACAAGTACCTCTTTCTTGTTATCACCAACTGTATTTATAAATTTACGTATACCTGCCAAAGTAGCTGTATTGGCCAAATAGAAAGGAGAGTGCATTTTAGATTTTTTGAACATGTTTCGAAAAGCTTCAGAACGAGAGAAAGAAAGACTCTAGACAGTGCAATTACCAAATATGTCTTGGATACAAGACGTTAGGTCGATATCTGGCAATCTTTTAAGTTGATCAGTAAGTAGCCAAACTCCAGGCTTCTGAAGTTTGCTGAAGCCATTGCTATCCGGGGTCAAAATCCTGACTTGTCTGTTCAAAAGGAGATGGTTATTAATCTTTTCTTGCCTTGGTGACAAATAATGCTTCGTTGCATCTTAAAATTGTTTTCTTAACTCTTTCTTGCATTTATTACATCAGTCCGTTTTTATTTCAACTATCTGACAGGTTGGTAATCTTATTTTATCAACTGAGCTCTACTCATTTTATTCCTATTAATGTTTACTCATTATTTAATCACTTGTTTCTGGCCATTTGAACTGTTGTCACAATCAATGTTGTAGTGTTCTTTTATATAAGGTATATATTTACAACATTCAGTCTAGTAAATTTACTTACACTCTTGCTATACGATACTAATGTGTCTTCAATATAGCTTCCAACCAAACTCTTTTATGTAAGCATTTTAAACCCATTTCGTAATTATGATTTTTAAATATCACAGGTTGTAAGCAGCTGACGAGAACCAACGAAATAAAAAAATGAATTCATACTATTCTGCTAGAATCTTTGTTCTTGCTCATTTCAAAGTGGTAAAGGGAACTATGTGTATGAAACGGGGTAAACATACTGAATCATATTTTTAATGCATTGTGATATTTATTTTGGACTTTCTATCAGTATGTGTTATAACGGTTGGTTTTCCACGTTTACACGTATGGAACGTTAGTTTACCTTAGAAGAAATACTACACTAGTCTTAGAACTATCTTTAGACATTTTATGTGCTATTCAGCTTCTATAATGTTGAACATTGTTCTTATTTTAAGAGTTAGATTTAAAATTGGAAAGAAATTTTATGAGATTTAACTACTGGATTATATGGACAATAATTTTTAGTTTCCCGTGGTTAATATTGAGGACTCCGATTGGTCAGTTTGTGTTGTCATAAGTGGAATACCTCAGTATAAAAATTTAGTATGTTAGGTTTGCAGTTAGCAGTTGGATCAAGGTTGCTCAATTCGTCCAGAAATAGGATAGAACACGTGACTTGAGTCCTACTTCTAGCTGAATACCGAATATACTAGTATCTAATTATCTATTTACATTTAATATCCATTGTTTAAAAATAATCTCTTCTCAATCTATACTCGATTTCATATATATAATGAGAACATTATAACGACAGGTTGAAATGACAGTGAGATGTACTTTGCTGAAAGTACAGCAGATGTCTGTGATTGAAATAATATTCTCAAATACTAAGTATGTCTTAACTTTATCAGAATTTTAAGTAGTTTTCGTTTACATTTAATAAAGCATGAATGTATGTATTAGAAATTCGGTAACTGGATAGTCCCTAAACTGTCATCTTGTATGAGTTACTAGACATTTCAATATACGTAAAGAGATGATGAAATAATGTATAAAATAAAGAAATATATATATATATATATATATATATATATATATATATAGTCTTATATTAGAAATAACAGTTTTAGGTACTTTTGTTTATTGATTTTTCTCCTTTGTTATTTTTATTCTAGAAATTATTGTTGTAACTAATCAATGTGTTATGGATTAATATTATAGAAAAACATGTATAGTTTTGTGAATAGACTTAGTTGTTCTTTTTAAAAAAAGCGATTTCATTAATGACATTTCCTTGATACAGGAGATCATGTTGAAGTCTATTGAAGTCTTTCAAGATGATTAATAAATAAAGTCTTTAGTCTTTTGAAATTTTCTAAAGCCACAATTGTTAAATACTTCAAATCGTGTTGATCTGTTCAAAAAAGAGTGATAAATCTTTATTGATCATAGTAACATCAAGCTTAGTTTGGTACGTTATTCTTTGTTACCAACCATCTTTGTATATTGATTGCATCATTTGTGATTGTATTTCTAACTGACAACTATCAACTCATGCTTCTCCCGATCGTTGCTACTACTTTAACATGGTGATCGAGCTTGCCTATCGTGATGAACCAATCGGGATATACTGGCTGGAACAATCATTCATCAAGGTCCTACCATGCCAGACAGAGTGGTTGGATTAAAAGGAGGAAACTCAAGGTTCGAGGGAGAAGTTTTACTTCTCACTGCACAGAGGTGTGACGGCATTAAGGTGTTTCCAGCATAACAGCGATGCTGCATTCGCAAAAAGGAAGTACGGCGTTAGAAAAGGTTGACCTTAAAAGTGCACACCTCACCTAATTCTATGGATATCCGTCTCTGACTCGAAGGTCCCATCAAGTAGTGAGCTAACACACACATTAGCCTGTAATGTCGATTGCTATGTTAAGCCCACACAGAGTATTCTAGCTTCCGGACAAACCGATTTATCCGTTCATCTCAAGCTAAATTTTGACATTGTTAATTATTCACTTACCAACCTTGACTGTTTTTATGTAAGCTTATGTGCGTTTCTTATATTACTCATCACATGTCTGTCATTTACTTTTGTTTGACCATAAATATCCATTTCATATATATTTGGTGCCCCCCTGTACCAATATTTATGTGTTTAGATAATATACAATAATAAATATCCATTTGGGCTTGTCTAAATGGAGTTGGCTTACATGCCTTTCCCACCGTGTGTCGATTTTCTTAGCTCTCTTTTCTTTTCTTTGGTCAACTTATGATATTGCGCAAAAAAAATCCAAAGCGTTACACCCGATATAGCTGGACTTCATTGATCACTGGAGAATCTACTGGAAACAAACGAAAGCTATATTCATCCATTCGTAATATCTAGTTATGTTCTATTAGTTTTTTTCAATTTGGTTTTGGCAACACCTATACATGACTTTTTTGATTTAAAAATAGATAAATGATTGTAAATTTATAGTTTGTGTGGTTATTTTTAAAAGTGTATTGATGATTGAATATATTGTAAATATTTTGCATTTTTGTTATTATCAGAAGAGTTTTGTGGATATTACAGTAATTTCAATGGTTGAGATCATGAGTCAATGGAAGATAGATCACCATGGGAACCTGTAAGCACTGACCGGCCGTTTCGTTCTAGTATGGCGCTACGCATCCACAATCCCGTCTCGCGAGATATCAACACAGGATCTATCAGTCTCATGCACGAACGCTTAATCCATAGACCACTGGCTGGCATCCGATAGCGTTAATGTCTAACTTCAACCAATTCACGAAATTGAGTGACAACACATCCACTATTGTCTTCAGTGAGTTACTATTTCACAACAGACCCGGTCGAACTACACTGGTCACTACTTCTCATTAGAATTCCAGGAAGTACTTCTTGAAGCCAGTCACCGGATTTCTAAACACGTATTTACTTAGCGAAAATGGATGTTGGCTGGTGGTGGAATCCAGGATGCGCGTTTTGCCTCAATTGGGTCTCGTCAGCCGGATTTACCTGTATATAAGATTTGATATTCACTCTGGGGATCGAACCCAGTACCGTTCGCTTCAAACACCATCTTACCTAGTGAATCCTGATAGCCACTCACTTGTGCAATAGGGTGAATTTCGAATTCATTTGGTCCCGGAGTGAACAGCAACTTTGAGATATAGGTAAATTCAGCCGACGAGCCCTAAATTGGACGAAACTCAAGTCCTGAATTCCACTGCTAGCCACTATCCATCTTTGCTTATAACGCTGATCACTTACAGTAATATCGATGCAATCCGCACAGAATTTCAATTAGAGGCTGATCATCTATCATATAACCACAATAATATATATCGTAGTTTATTGTCATTGATTATTTATATAAACATTATTTATAACACAATGAATAGCTATATGTTTATAATTTATATTATGATTGATATCTAATGGTAAAGTAGTATAAACTATACGATTTATGAACTGATCTGTAATTTTAACATCTTTGATAAATATATGATGCTAGTTAATAATGAACGTTGGCTTAAATTATACTTAAGTTAATTAAACAAGGTTGAGTTTTTAGTGGTATCGATGACTGTCATTTAATTTATTTAAATAAACAAAACTATTTATATTTACTTGCTTACTTCCTTCTGTTAAACATCGCATAGGCAGCATAGGCACACTCTATCCGAATTTGTCCTGATCAATCCTTTTCAATTGTTTCCAGTTGCTAATCATCCTTTTCATATCTGCTTCCATTTCCCGACGTAGTGTGTGTTCTTCAGAATTCCTCTTTTCCGCTTCCATTCAAGACTACAAGTTAGGGCGAAAAAACTTTAGATAGATCATTCGACAATTTAGAAATGAATAAAATAAGGTAAATAGTTATCTTAATGGACATTTGCTTTTAAACCTCTTTTTAATTCCCATAAATTCCGTTAAATTGGCCATTAACCGGACATCTTATGTAGCTCAACTTGTCATTATTGAAAAGACAAGGTCTGTTCACTTGATATTGCTTACTTGAATCCTCCCATTAATGTTTAGTACTGTAATTGATCAGTCTCTTATTGTCATATGTGCACACTGTGTGGATTGCCTCGATATTGTCTTAATTCACAAGCATTATAGGCAAAGATCGATAGTGGCTAGCAGTGGAATCCAGGACTCACGTTTCGTATTATTTCGGACTCGTCAACTGGATGGGCCTGCATCTCAGGTTTGATATTGGCTCTGGGACTCGAACACAGTATCGTTCGCTTCAAACAAAATGAAGTCTTTTCTTCACCGAAAACCCAAACAGAGCTTAAGTGAATGTGCCACATCCTATTGTGTCTGTCAGTTTACATATATTTACGGAAACACGTACATTGGGAGGAGCGATCATGATCTGTAATTAAGGTTGACGGAGTATACGCCCACATGCCTGCAGATAGAAATGTATTCCAACGCGCAAATAAGATAACAGGATAGATCAGAAATCTTCCTCTACTGTGAAACATTTGGTTGAAACTGGTCATTATGTTGATATCAAGTCAGCCTTGGTAGTTTTGTACAAAAGCCTTCAAGGGCGTATACTAAGATTTATTGGAGCCTTAGCTATACGGAAACTGAAACCTCCTTTATGTGTTCAAATTGTTCAATTTGTTCTTACCCTTAACCTAACCTGGTAATACTGATTTATTATTCAGTGTGGTTATCACATTGTTTCTTTGTACTTTATTTTTCTTTGTTACGGCTTACCTTTAACCTCTCTAATATTGGCCTTTTTGTTTTCATTTAAAATGTGATCAGATTATCAATGGTATATGACACGTCTTCATTATTATTTACTAGAAAATGTATATTTTATTTTAGACATTGCTATACATTAATTATGGACCTACATTTTCATAGATCGTTGATAAAGCTATTAAAAATAATCGTTCACTTGAGTAATTTTTAAAAAAATTTTCAATATCCAATGAAGATTATTTAATTACAAAACATTCGTTATATATTATCTAAATGAATGAAACAGTAAATGTCTAACTTCAGCCAATCCATGAAATTGTGGCACTGTCCACTATTATCTTCAGTGAGTTACTGTTTCACAACAGACTCGGGTGAACTCCACTGGTTACGGCTTCTCACAAGAACTTCAGGAAATATATCTTGAGGCCAGTCATTTGTGAGCACAAGATGATTATTATCAGAAAGGGATTTATGTGGAGATTGTTGTAATTTAATGGTTAAATTCATTAGTCGATTAACGATAAACCATGGATGCTCACTACTGAGGAGTCTCATACTAGGACGAGACGGGCTTCCAGTGCTTCCATGGTGGTCTAGCTTCACTTGACTCATGATCTCAACTATTGAAATTACTATAACATCCTCAAAAACCCCTTCTGATACTAATCAATATATGCTCACTAGTGACTGGTTTGAAGAGGTATTTCCTGTCATTCTAGTGAGAAACACTGATCAGTGGAGTTCAAATAGGTCTGTTGTGAAATAGTAACTTGCTGAAGACAGTGGTAGACGGTGGCTCAATTCCGTGGATTATTTGAAGTTAAACATTAACACTATTGGGTACCGGCCAGTTTAGTGGTCTAGGAATTAGGTGTTCGAGCACGAGACTGATAGGTCCTCGGTTGGAATTTCGCGAGTTGGGATTGTGGTTGCATAGTGCTGTGTCGTCCCACAATAGGACGGAACGGCCGCTCAATGCTTCTAGGTTTTCCATGATTATCTAGCTTAATTTGATTCGTGATCTCAACTACTGATAGAAACAGTAACTGTTGAAAAAACAGACTTTTTAATGTTCATTAGCTTATATTTTAAGTATAAAGAAGCAATCCCCATAACTCATAGTTTTATCTCTGAGTAAGTTATGCTTAATAAAGTGTTCTGAAGTTGAAATTTTATTAAATTCCATGATGAATTATTATCTGCATTGACTATATCAATAAACACTCATATCAGAATTATCTTAATACATTACGTTTTCATTTTATTCTCTAGATATCATAACAATCTCACTGTACTCCTAATATATTTTAAGAATTTACTCTTTACTTAGAAACCTACTTTGTGGACTTGTAATGCATAGACAATATGATTCTATTTCACAAGTACAATAATAAAATTTAGATTGACTTTTAGATAGACATTATCAGTATAAGGTTGTGGAGATTATTTAGTTTTTGATTGAGATCATGAACTGATTGATATTAGACCATCATTGAAAACCTGGAAGCACTGGACAACCGTTTTGTCCTATTGTGAGACTCCTAAACATTATGCAACCACGACCCCGCTCACAGGATTCGAACTCAGAGCCTTCAGTCTCGCGCGCGAACCTTTAACCTCCAGACCACTGAGCTGGCCGGCATCCGACAGTGTTAATGTCTAACTTTAAACAATCCACGAATTCGCGTAACTATCTTCCCTTGTACTGAGGTAGATACCTGTTTCTACCCGACACGGATTAAATAGATAGTATACAATCGGTTAAGAACTTCCAGTTTAAAACTACTATAATTATACCATGATCTTTATTTTTTAATGATTTTTCAGTGATTTACATATCATTTTTAACTTACTTGTGTACATTTAAACTATTTGACTTACATTAACTGCTTAATTGCAAATTTTTTCATTTATAGAACAGATGTAATTGTGTATAAAAATAATTAAATATGCAAGAATGTGAATGATATTTTTTGAATGTATGATAAAAAAAGAAAGAATTAAACATGACAACCACAAAAATAACAAAAATCATTTTATGGTTGCTATTAGTTACATATTATATATATGTATATGAGCTAAACAAAGTATATCATTATTGATTGACTTGAATTAAAGATTGGTTGAAGTTAGACATTAACACCGTTGGATGCCGGCCAGCTCAGTGGTCTGGAGTTTAAACGTTCACGTGTGAGATCGATTGCCCTGGATTCGAATCCCGCTGGGCGGGATCGTGGATGAGCACTGTTGAGGAGTCATATATTATAACGAAACGGTCGTCCACTGCTTCCTGGTTTTTCATGGTGGTCTGGCTTTAATCGACTCATGAATTCAATTATTAAAGATAAGCAAGTGTTTTTACTTATGTACTCTTACTGGTCATCAATAAAATTGCTTACAAATTATGTCAATTTATTTGTGATTTAAAATCTTCAAACCTAATAATTAACTACAACATTAGTTGACTACATTGAAGTAAATTAATTCATAGGATAGAAATGATATTTTTTGTCAAGTTATGTAATATTTAACAAATGCATCACAATGATAAACAATTCAGCGTACATTTGAAATCCATGTAGTATTCATCATATGACAACGAACTTAACATAAACATGAAAAGGGAAGAAAGAAGATTTCATGTGTGAATATCAATCATGGGTTATACGAGCACATCCAGCTGGCAGACACTTAATCTGACGAAGTGAACATATATATATATATATATATATATATATATATATATAGTTGGGAGAAACCAGATCACTGTTAAGTCTTTGATACTGTTTGGGACTCAATAGCTGTATTAAGTTTTCACATTCAAATCCAATAGTTATTATGGATGTTGCCTAGTAATGGAATCTAGGATGCGCGATTCATCCTTTTTGGGACTAGTTAGCTGGATTCAATTGCGTCTCAGAGTTAATGTTCACTTCAGAACCCAAACCAAGTACCGTTCATTTCAAATGCCATCACTTGTAACTTAATGCAATATCGAGACAATCCTCACAGAATGCATATATGTCAATAAGAGACTAATCAATTGCAGCCTTTAACATTAATGGGATGATTCAAACAAACAATACAAAACGAATTAACCCGAAAGCAAGTTAATTCCATTGATATGAAATCATTATATCTATAAATTGTCTTCAATTAATTTATAAACTGTTGTTTTAAAATGGTCTAAATTATCCCATCGTAGATATTTAATAGTGCATTCTATCAGATTTCCGTTAGTTTATCGGCCCTTGTCGGTTGAATGTACGGTAATGACCGTGACTTTGATTGAATTTTGTTTTACGAAATGAAACTTCATATCCATTAATTTCAGCCTTGGTATTAATCGAAATCCCTTTTTATCAAATTCATTTCATTTAGATTGTTAATGTGCTTATTTCTGAAAACTTCTAGAAAAATACTAGAGTATTCACAAAAGTCAATTATCAATCCTCATCTTTATGTCTGCATCGTATCTTCCTTGTTCATTGATGTTGATGTCCATGTACGTGAAAGTTACCACCTATTCTAGAATTTTTAAAGCTTATATGGTCTAATTAGATATCACACTTCGATTACTAATATTATTATCATTATTATATACTTAAATTTCATGTGCTATTTGCAACGTTCCTAGATGTATGCACAACAAATAAACAATTCAAACTCAAATTCTTAATAAACGAGTTATCTAAGAAAGTTGATTCACCTAAAAATTAAGTAAGATTCTAGATACCATTTTGGCAAGGAAGATTTGTACTTTTCTCTCTAATCCCTAATAAACTGTTTATCAATCAGGAGAAATTCTGATCCTCTAAAAGTGTCGACAGAAGAAAAAATAAACTTTGCTGCTAAAAAGTAATCATTTAACTACTGAAGTTGTTATCTCATAATGATGTCAATTCACAATGCATCACTGTTAATATCATAAGCAAATAAACATCCAATGAAGCTGTCATAATCGTTATTCTTGAGAAATTATAAGCGAAAATTATTGTATTGGTAGAACTTTCCTAACTTCACATTTATCTTATAATCTCTAGTTTAAGTAACAGTCTACCTGAAGTTTTTGTTGATCATGTCGTTCAGAAGAACGATGAAAGCTCCACGATCAAATCATCCAGTTCAGCGAACACAACTCCATCAAAAACAGTCTATAAAAGACCAATCAATTTACTTCATTTGGTTCAATTGACACCTAGGCAATAATTGAATTTGTGAATGAAAAGAAAAAGAGTTCATGTATTTAAATATCTAAAAGCTGATGTAAAGCAATAATCTACTGATTAAACCATTTACTATCCAAACATTTGATAACTGCCTTAAACTGTATTTCCACTGTTTGTTCTACGTAGTTGAATAATATCATTACCTTTAGCTGAGTACACATGTCTGTACTTAATAATTAAGTTACATTTATCAGAATGTGGATTTGTGGATATTACAGTAATTTTGATCATGTTCTCACTAGTGATTAGCTTCAAGTTTGACTTCTTGGAGTTCTAGTGAGAAGCTGTGACCAGTGGGATATGTAGTGTTAAGCCCACATAACTTATTCTAGCTTCTGGACTAGTCGATTTATTCATTCCACTTGAGTCACATTTTTTATCTTGTTAATTATTCGCTTATCGACCTTGACTGTTTTTATATGATCGTATATGTGAACACTTCTTATACTACTCATCACATATCTGTAGCTTCGAAAGTACGATAGAATGTCATAGAAAGTCTTCCCATTATATGAGGTATATTATTCAACTCTATTATCTCAAGAAACACTATTCATAAATTTTTAAATATATATGTAAACTAAATAGTAACGAGACGAATTTTACATTTCGTATAATAATACTGAGGATTATTCAACGCTCAAATAATTTATTAAATTTCCTTATTGTTTAAAGCGAGAAGAAATCGTACATATTCCTAAGTATTCACTTACTTTTATAAAACCAGGTAACTTCTTCAAGGTTTTATATCTGTTTAAATGTAATTTCGATCGGTTCTGCTCTAATCTGGATGTTTGATCATCCTGTATGTTATTTGTATAATCATGATTTTTTAGTTAATTTTTCACAGATCAGTTCAGTTCATGATTTCAATAAAATTTAAGACTCTTCATAGACATTTCCTGACTCTGATCAGATATTTTATCGATTTCACTTTACAGGTTTAACGCCGTTAATTAAATGCATTCTGCTTACTTTTTTTGAACATGGAATTATGAGTGATGAGTAATTTCTGAATGTCATTTCGATAAACGTTTTTAGATATCGTCATACTACTATGAGTAGTTTGAACGTTTTTCAAAAAATCTTCGAAGTTAGTACAATCAACATAAAGTAAATGGATGAAAAGATATTTAATTTATATCAAATATTCAAAAATAACTAAATATAACCATTTATAGAAGTTTAAAGCCAAATGAAATTCTAAATTAATACAGATATATTGCGTTTAATTAATATGTTTTGATTTTCCTGAAAAACGTACTTTCATGAAGTTAAGTATCTTTTCAATCCTTCCCATTATTCACATTATGATTAGTTAATAGAAATATATATGAAATGACAAAACATGACTAAAGTTATAGATATTTACTAACTTACTCCTGTTACCGGTCGTGAAGGAGCATAAGCCGCCCACCAGCACTCTCCATCCAACCCTATCCTGAGAATTATTTTCCAGTTACTATTCATACTTTTCAAGTCTGTTTCTGACTCTCGAAACCGCATGTTCTTCAGCCTTCCTCTTTACAGTTTCCCTTCATGCATTTTCCTCGTGATTCACTTCGATGATCTCCAAAATGTATGGCCTATCCACCTCCAACGTCTTTTCCTGAATTCCTCTTCAGCTGAAATCTGGTCTGTTCTCCTCACAGTAGGTTGTTGGTGTTCTCCATGTTGTATTTGAAGATCTTAATTTTTTCTTTATGCATGTTGAGGCCTACGGATGCCGAGACTGCTGCCACACTAGTTGTCTTCATCTGCGTTTGTTCGTGTGTATGCGATAAGAGGGCCAGGTAATCTGAAAAGTCCAAATTCTCTAATTGGTTCTGAGCTGTTGATTGTATTCCGTGTTTTCCCTCAGATGTCAAGGTTTTCATAATCCAGTCGACCGCCAGAAGAAAGAGGAAGAGGGAGAGTAGAAGTAACGATTTAGATAAATAAATTATATGCTTAATTGATATTGAAAATCTAGAAATCCAGGTTGACATGAATACTTTGTCTTTTTAAGTAGTGAAAAATAGGTCATCCATGTATGATTAATTGTGTTCACGTATTCAAATGACATTTCGACATATTTTCAATTTCTGAATTATCTATCAAATAATAATGAGTAGACAATTTATATAATTTATATAAACAGGGAGCGATTAAAAAAGTAGACAGTCAAATAATTTTGTTTTCGACTTGTCCTTAAGTGTTTATGTGAATTCGTTGTTGTTGTTGTTTTAGTTTCTTCAAGTATCTGGGTAAAACAAATTTCACTGTAACGTTTGTTGTGAGTGAGTTATTCATAACAGTATTCTCATACATGTAGGTACAGAATTGTAAAATGTGTTTTAGAGAAACTTTGTATTTCTTCATTTAACTATATTCATTGGTTATTAATTTATTATAATATAAACTAAGTAGATAAGTGATATTACTGTCAGAATTGAGAATCCTTGTCATTTAAACAGATAAAAACATTAAAATTATAGTTGCGATAATTGTAGTTATACACAGTTGTTAACATTCATTGAAGTAGTGTAGTAGATGAGAACACAAGTGAAGACAATCAAACGTATTTGAATAGAAAATTATAGAATATCTTAGTAAAATCTGAGAACAATACATTAAATGGTTCATTTGCAAAATGTCAATCAATCGTCTCAAACTTGGCTGTCCCTTTTTCAAATATCAATCAATCATCTCAGACTTCACTGTTCCTTCATTTTCACAACAATCATTTGTTTGTTCTCGTTCTCTTTTCTTTGATCTTCTTAACCTTTACCGCCAGGCATTTCACTTTCTATTGATGTTTGTTAGGTCCCAATAAGCATAATGAATGGTGATTTTTGGGATCCATTTATGGACAAATAATATGCATATATTTTTATTGTATAATTGTTATGTAACTAAACTATTTATATTCATGTCTCTCTTATTATAAGCTTTATTTTAACCTATGAACTGTTATTATACTATTTTCCATTCTTGAATTATTCTCTGTCTATTAATCACTACCTCCCTCATTCGCAGCCACATTTAGCTAGTTCTTATACAAATGTTGTTTTCATATTTTATTGGTACGATGTGGACTGTTTGATTGGTTTATAAACCCCATATGTTTGAAATAAATGATTCATATTGCAGAAGCTAAGATTGGTGTTCTGGACTTAACTGGCTGGGCTAGGCGGAAAGCAGGACTAGTCAGGACTCTAGACTGCTCGCACGTGTTTTATGCGTCACTGGTCCGATCAATATTTCACTGCTCTCTGATTCGCGGTGTCATTACGTATATATTAGCAAGGCACTCGGGTCACAAAATATAACAATGTTATATACTGCTTATATCTGTCGAAATCAGTAGTCGAAGTTGACAATGCTTTATGATTCATTAGTGAATACGGATGGAATTACATATGTATACTTGAATATAGCACTACAGGATTTATTATTTAATAATAATTCTTTTATCAGATTAGGATTTTGTAGAGATTTCAGTAAACTAATGGTTAAATTCATGAGTCAATTGAAGCTAGATCACCATAGGTGGATGGGGGCTCACGAGACCGATTGTCTGTGGGTTTGAAACCGCGGGGTGGGATTGTGGATGCGCACAGCTGAGGGGTTCCATACTAGGACTAAATGAACGTACAGTGCTTCCAGGTGTTCCATGCTGATCTAGCTTCAATTGACTCATGAATTCAACTATTAGATATTTCTTTTATTCAGTACGATCAGCGGAATTATATTGAAGTAATCTCATATTTAAACAGCTTTTGATGATCTCTATGATAACATCTCCTTTTTATACTTACTGAAGAAATTTCAATGCAAACGTCTCTAGTTTCATCTAACAGCATAAAACATACGAATAATATGAATTAATCAAAATACTAGAAATCAAGAGAGAATACATTCTGATAATCATTACACTGTATACTCTCATTTACTGGCATGATTAGATTGTTACAAACTGAAACATAAAATAAAATTGGTGTGTACTGGATGAGAATGCATGTGTTTACAATTATTTCATATTGAACAATTGAAACAAATTTGTTGATAATGTATGATTTGATATACAAGAACAATGTTATGACATTCATGATGGTTTCATTTTGGTTAAAGAAGCTTTGGCGTAAGTAGGATAGTTTAGCAATGATTGAGAAATATAACCATGATGCTGTTACATATCCAGAAGTACAATAAATTTTTTTAACTTTAAACAATCATGGTAAGGTGTAATATTTTTCCCCTTTAACCACACTATAAC
Source organism: Schistosoma spindalis (assembly GCA_946903255.1). Taxonomy (NCBI): domain Eukaryota; kingdom Metazoa; phylum Platyhelminthes; class Trematoda; order Strigeidida; family Schistosomatidae; genus Schistosoma; species Schistosoma spindalis. The sequence goes on along the minus strand of OX336416.1, from coordinate 40,725,120 downwards.
CCAAACTTCAGATTACATTATTTTCTAGGTAGATTGAATGGAATGACAATATCACAACAAGACCAAGTTAACAGTGTGATGTTATCTAGCTGTCGTTTAGCAACTACATTTATATTTACGTCTAAAGACATATTCTGATGTGTGTTACTGGTGTTGACAGATATAAGTAATATGTATCATCAATAGAAAGTCAAATGCCTGGAGGCAGAAGATTAAGAAGAAAGAAGGGAAAAGAACGAGAACAGAGAATAATTGGTGTAGAAACGAAGGAACAATGAAGTCTGAGACGATTGACCGATATTTCGCAAATGAAGTATCTTACTAAGATGTTCTGTAATTTTTGTGCTCAAATATTTTAGATTGTCCTCATTTATGTTCTCGTTCAAAACAATATCACATAAGGAAAACGAAAATACAGAGCAAAAATCTATTTGATGTTCTATACTGGTTTTAACCAGCTTCCATCTGAAGATGAAATTAGGAAAAGACGTTAGAGGTGGATAGGATATACATTACGGAAATCATCAAACTGCATCACGAGGCAAGTGCTAACGTAAAATCGTGAAAGGAATCGGAAAAGTAGAAGGTCAATGAACACATCACATCGGGAATTAGGAACAGATATAAAAAAGATGAATAACAACTGGAAAGAGCCGGAAAGGATTTCTGAGGACAAAGTTGGATGGAGATTGCTAATGGGCGGCATACACTCCTCCACAAGGAGTTACAGAATTTCATCACTGATTTTGAAACACTTCATGATTGTTGGTCGATACTCTTACACAAAATCTTCAGATACACAGTAAATATATTGATTATTTTTAAAACTTCTACTTCATTTCATTCTTTATAAGCACATCACATTCATTTGTTTTTCTTGATAAAAAACATGTTTTCAGTATAGGAAATTTTTTTAAAATTTCAATGTACAGGAAATAATCTACGATTCATTTTTATTCTCTTGTTTACTTTTTTTCTTCTTTTCCTCAACTTATCAACACCCGCTGTTGTTGTTATTCTTCTTCTTCTTGTTGATGTTAATTTTAAATAACTTTGTTTTCAAACACAATAATTAAATGATTGATTTAAACAAATTTTAACCAGTCAAATATAAGATATGGACATTATCAATCCATTATCCATTACGTTAAAACAAGTTTAATGATCCACCAATTACTGGATGTAGTATGTAAGAGGATTACACATATATCTTTATATAATCACTCATTAAACGTTCTAGGGATGCCAGCTCAGTGGTTTAGTAGGTTAAGCGTTCGCGTGCGAGACTGAAGCTCCTGCGTTCGAATCTCGCGAGTGGGATCATGGATGTGCACTGCTGAGGAGTTCCACAATAGAACGAAGCGGCCGTCCAGTGCTTCCAGGTTTCTAACGGTGGTCTAACATCAATCGGTTCAAGATCTCAGTCGAAAAATTCTAGGGATATATTGAAATTTCAGAAGTAACATTATTTACTTAATTCAGTTTTTGTCTGAAATTATATAGCTAAACTAAAAGTTACCTAAAAACTTGATTAGGCTAAAACAATTTTACTCATCTTCAAGTATATTGAAAATTATTGTCTTCTCTAGGCGTGGGTGTTGTTTACCGAATTGAGAGGACGAAAACCGAATGTCCTGCACTTCAACCGGGTCGGTCGACACGGAGCATTTACCTAGGGGAGTTGAAAAGCCCTGACTCCAAACCAGTGCTCCACATTACTTACTTACTTATGCCTGTTACTTCTAATGGAGCATAGGCCGACGACCTAGCATTCGCCAACCCACACTGCCCTGGACCTTCCTTTCTAGTTCTATCCGATTCTTGTTCATTCTTCCCATGTCTGTCTCCATTTCTCGGTATGATGTGTTCTTTGGTCTTCCTCTCTCCTTTCGACCTTGAGGATTCCATGTAAGGACTTGTGTTGTGACGCAAATGGGTGCTTTCTTCAATGTGTGTCTTATCCACTACCAGCACTTCTTCCTGATTTCTTCCTCGACTGGAATCTGGTTTGTTCTCTCCCACAGTAGGTTGTTGCTGATAGTGTCTGACCAACGGATCCGAAGTATTTTGCATAGACAACTGTTAATAAACACCTGTATCTTCTGGATAATGGCTTTCGTGGTTTTCCAATTTTCCGCCCCATACAGTAGAACTGTCTTCACATTTGTATTGAAAATTCTGATTTTGGTGTTGGTTGCCAATTGTTTTGAGTTCCGGATGTTCTTTAGTTGTAAATATTCTGCTCTTTTTTGACGATCCGTGCCTTCACATCTGCATCAGATCCACCGTGTTCATCGATGATGCTACCCTAATGCTCTACATGGTCTCCAGGATCCTAATGGAATATATGGTGTATGAACCAATTGTTGGTGATCGACTACCATAGGACTACGTCTTCTGATGTCACTCTACTGCCTTGTGGATCAGACTTTCATGTCGAAGGCCCCTGTTGTGGCCTCCTAAGAAAACTATCTATTTCGATCTGGGCACCCGAGCAATATCACAGCCCACACACAAATCAAGTGACTTATGTGGCGCGTACATATTCGTTGCCCCTTCGAACCGTTATTTATATGTTCAAATAAATAAATCGATTCTGAAAATTACTATACTGAACATAACACTATACATTGTATTTTGTTTATGAACATCTAAATATCAAACTACTTTTAATGGAGATCACGCATTCTAGTAATATATAAACAAATTTAATTCGATTATTGACATTATTTTAAATACTAAATAAACTGAAGATAAATTATTTTGATCATTTTCGTAATGATTAGTTTTACATAGATTGAAATGAAAATGAGAAATCACACGTGACAACTTAACTTAATATTTTATCGAAACAAATAGAACTGGTTTAATTTTTGCTTTACCTAATTGACCTTAGCACGTTTTTGTATATGTAGGTATATTTTTTAAGTGAGATTGTAGAGGCTAATTTCCTCTATGATCTGACTTCAATAAATAGTATCCAGTTAACTGAGTATTTAATGCAGGCGAAATCTCCTAGTAGAGTTATGGATTTAGTCGAGATTATTTAAAAGCCTGAATACCAGTTATAGAGGTAGTTTATTATAAGAAGGTGTTTTGCGGAGATTTCAGTAATTCCAATAGTTGTAATTATGAGTCAATTGAAGTTAGACCACCCTGGAAAACCCCTTCTGATAATAATCATCTGCTCAATAGTGACTGAATTGAAGAGGTATTTCCTGCAGTTCTAGTGAGAAGCCGTTACCAGTGGAGTTCAACGAGGTCTGTTGTGAGATATCAGCTCACTGAAAACAATGGTGTACGGTGGCTCAATTTCGTGAATTGGTTGAAGTAAGACATTAAAACCGTTGGATGCCGGCAGAGTCAGTGGTCTTGCGGTTAAGCGCTCGCACGCGAGCCTGATAGGTCCTGCGTTGGAATCTTGCAAGGGGCGGGATCGTGTATGCGCACTGGTGAGGAGTCCTATACTAGGACGAAACGGCCATCTAGTGCTTCCAGGTTTTCCAAGGTGGTCTAGCTTCAATTGACTCATGATTACAACTATTGAGATAGTTTATTGTTAAAGATTGGTAAAATGCTCAAGCGTACAGGAAGCAAGCACACAGTGAAACCAAGAGTGTGTGTGAGTGTTAAAAATCCATGTGGGTTTATGTTGTTCTACCTGTCTTTAGAACAAACAATTTTGCATAATATCAGTAAGAAGTTGTGAAGATTGTTGATTTTCATTGGAATAATGAACCGATCAACGTTAGATCACGATTGAAAACCTGGAAACACTGGTCGTCTATTTCATCTTAATATACAACTCTTCACGGAGTGGGTGTCGTGGCTGTGCACTGCATAGGAGTTCCATACAAGAATGAGACGGCTGTCCTGTGCTTCTGGATTTTAGGTCGTTGTTTAACATTGATAGATTCATGATTTCAGTGATCCTGATTTTCATATTACCATTGAATTTTGATTAGTTTCAGTATGGGTATGTGTATCATGTACAGATTCTTTCGGTATAGCTATTATACGATAAGTTATTTAGAATGGTTGAATACATATTCACCGAGTCGTCCTTCGTAAATTCTGTCATCATTAAATGTCAAGCTCTTTTATCCTACTTTGTTCTTTATGGATCTCATCATTTCACAATGATTATTAAAGTATTGTACGTATTAGTTGACATTTTCGCGTTCAGTTTAGTTCCTGTTTGCATTGAGCAAATTTTGATCATTTATAATTTAGAATTGTCGTATGCAAAACTAAACGATTCTTGAGATGCAACAACAAACTATAAAATGTGTAATTCGAATCATCCCTGTCAAAAACAAACATTTATTTAGTTATAATTCATTTAGCATTATTTGTTTGTAACTTCCGATCGATGTTTAGGACTGCAATTGATCAGTCTCTTATTGACAGATGTGCGTTCTAAGCAAAGATGGATAGTGGCTAACAATGGAATCCAGGACTTGCTTTTCGTTCTATTGAAGGCTCGTCAGTTGGATTTACCTTCATCCCAGAGTTGATGTTCACCCCGGAATTAGAACCCAAAACCACTCACTTAAAACTTCATCGCGTTATCCACTTAGCTACTGAGTCCTGATAGCCGCCTGCTTGTATAAATGGAGTAAAGTTTCAATTTATTTTTATATTGTTTATTTGAATTCTCTCAACGATATTTACGACTGTAATTGATCAGTCTTCATTTTGATCTTAATTATTTTTGTTATTATACTCGTCACAGTTTGTCTTTGCTTCTTCAGTTCACTATGGATTCTATGTTACTATTTAGTTCATAAAGGATTCGATAACATAGAAATAACAGTGACTATTAAAATGCTTTTACCATTTAATTATATATATACTAATAATGACTATCATAATGTGATGCAACAATTGTATCTAAATCCAAATCAGAATAGCTATGTAAAAATTATCGACTATTTAGTCATTTGATTCAAAGGAAAAGAACATATGTTTTATCAATTATAACTAACATTTTCATTAATATACTAAGTCAATTGATTATTTATTCATGATACTTTGGTTAAACTGATTTCTTTGATAAATAAGTACATGAATCTTAATAATAATCATATAGCCTGCCTAACCAGTGGGCTGGAAGTACCTCCTTCGCTATCACGTCATTTGTCCCCAAATGGCTTGGTACGGTCGAGGGTGGATATAGTCCGTTCACATTCTCAAAATGGCTTCACATACAGCCACTACAAGTACTAATCACTGCCTTCTTGTGGCATTACTGTTGTTTACGAAATTGAGATGACGATAAGCGAATGTCCGATGCTCTAACCGGGTTGGTGGATACGGAGAATCCACCTAGGGGAGTTGGAAAACCCTGATTCCAAACAAATGGCGTACATGGACTTCAGTATCCTGAGGGAACAAATGGCGTCACCGGCTACCATGGGACTGCATCTACTAACGTTGCTCAACTGCCCTGTGGGTCAGACCTTTATGTCGAAGCCTCCGGTTGTGGCTCCATAAGAAAACCTTAATGTTTCGGTTTGGCCACCTGGGCAGTATCCCAGCCCTAGCACAAATCGAATGATTTATGTGGCGCATATCTATTTGGTGCCTCCTTGTACTAATGCTCATGTTTTTAAATAAATAAAACAAAAGTCTGTCGACATGTCTTGCTCTAACAGTCAGTGACTTCATTGAAAGAATTCATGTTTACATTTAATCTTCCTTGCTCTCCTATGGATAACGAGGTAGGCGATAGTTAAATTTTTTACTCTTGGTTGAATAGTTATTGTTTAAATAAACATACAATCTTGATTGTTCATTTTGGAAATACAAATGACTGCTCCGACTTTATCTGATGTATTTAACCAGTTAGTCGATTTTATACTCTCTTTTGACATGCATTTACTTAATATGGAAATAATTCATTCTATAGGCGGACTTATTATTAAAAAACAACTTTCATTTCCTGCAAATTTTTGAACAGTGAATAGGAGGTTGGTCGCGGCCCGGACAACCCAGTGGTAACGTCTCTGATTATGAAGCTGGGTGACACGGGATCGAATCCGTCAGGGAGCACCAGTTCTTTCAAGATTACAGGTACACCTTGCTGACGAGTGCCAAGTAGCACGAAACCCGGGTCCAGGGTTTCCTGTCAACTACCTCCAACCACCATATAAACTGTTATGTCCTTATGTCTTGTTGTTATCACGTGATAAGACCGCCAATTAGACCCTGAATTATACAACTAGATAAATGATGCATAAGCCCGTACAAGCAGCCTAGAGTTTCGATTAGTCTTCCGAAAGAATAACTTCACTCCTAACCCAGACGGTTCAGACAAGAACGCCAATATCAGCTTCAGCTATACGAATCATAGATTTCAGATATACCGGGTTTATCTACAAACAAAGCAGACAGCATCATACCATAAAATGGAAAATAACAATTATATAAAATCGAACCAAAAAGTGGCTGTGATTATGAGAGACTGCTACTAATACATTGGGAATATCTCAAGAACAGTTAGCCGCACGATAATAGTCACTAGAATAAATAAAAGCTTATAATGAGAATAATATGAATATACATATAATATAGTTATTTAATGGTTATACTGTGGTGTGTGCTACTGATGTCGACAGGTATAAGTATTATGTAGCATCAATCGAAAGTGAAATGCCTGGAGGCTGAAGGTTAAGAACATTTTATTAAAACTTTCTGTAGTTTTGTGTTCACATACATTCATTTGCCCTTACTTGTGTTTTCGTTCACTACAATACAATAAGTCTATATATACTAATAATAGTCTATAGCAGAAGGGGTTTTTGTAAATATCATGGTAATTTTAGTAGTTGAGATCATGAGTCAATTGAAGCTAGACTAGCATGGAAAACCTGGATGCACTGGGCGGCCGTTTCGTCATATTGTGGGACTCTTCATCAGTCTGTAAATAAATCCTCGCCGGATATAGCATGAACAGTTTCGTCAATATTGATCAAAGTTTTCTGCTTAAACAATACGTTATTATGTATCTTCAGTATAATAATTATAATTCTAGGAAAAATATTTACGCAAATATTTTCATTTACTTTGATGGGGCTTTATGTCTGAGCTGGATTGTTTGGTTGTGGAGCTTTCATCGTTCTTCTGAACGATATCATCAGCACAAACTTCTCCACCATCTCATTTTCATTTACTGACATTGATTGAGCACAGAGAATTAAATCATCTTTAATGTTTTAAAATTTATAATAAGTCGATAATATTTAACTAATGAATAATAATATAATGAAACGTTTTCATGAAGAATCGTTTATTTTTTTCAAAGTACATAGGTTTACTGTAGTGAACGAGAACATCAGTGGGAACAACCGAATGTATTTGAATACAAAATTACAGAATCTTTTAGTAAAATCTGAGAACCATACAGAAAATACTTCAATGTTCTTTCGCTACCACGCCAATCATTATCTGTTCTCGTTCTCTTTTCTTTGATCATCTTAACCTTCTGCCTCTAGGCATTTCACTTTCGACTGATGATATATACTAATATCTGTCGACATCAGTAGCGCACATCACCAAGTACCAAGTACTATCCCAATATTATTAAGACTTTAAAGAGCATGTGATTATGAGCGCGAAATGAAAAACCAACATGCATATATATCATGGAGAATACCTCCTTCAGTTCTGCATTTGCTCCATCTCAGCGGTATTTGGATTATACCTGTCTATAAACTCAATCATCCACCATACAAAACTAATCTCCAAAAAATATACTAAAAACATCTTCTGATTAAGCTGTTATTTTACCAAATATTTGTTTTTCAATGTGTCTAACAACGATCCATTCATAATATTAATCTAAACCTAACAATCTTCACAACTCTATACTGATAATTATCATGTGCTCACTAGTGACCGGCATTAAGATGAGTTTGCTGGAGTTCTAGTGCGAAGTTGTGACCAGTAAAGTTCAACCGTATCTGTTGCGAGGCGATTGCTCACTAAAGACAATGGTGGGCGGATTTACAGTATCGTGGATTGATTGATGTTAGACATTGACACCGTTGGATGCTGACCCAGGGGTCTAAAGGTTAAGCTGATAGGTCCTGTGTTGGAATCTCACAAGGCTGGATGGTGGATGCGCACTTCTGAGGAGTCCCATATTAGTTAATTGTTGAGTTATTTTAGTAGCTCATTTCTTTTGAATAACATGTTAGTATTTATAAAAGTTTATTTGATTGAATCATCCAGCTGAAAGAATACAACACCTCGAAAGTTAAGCATTCATTTAGAAGTCTTAGAAAATGGATTGAAGTATTTTTCACACACAATAAGAACGATGTCAGCAACTGTCATATCACTTTGGTGATATTGATTTTTTTGGTTTACATAAATTGGTGATAAATTCTCACCGGTTTCTTGTAGAACATCATTACTTTGTGTTTCCAGTAATAATGGATTTTTTTAAACTATTTGTTTTGATGATATCTTTTGATTCGACCTTAGACTATTTTTTTCAGTTAAAATAGTACCTATCTCTTTATCTGTAAAACTGATACAATGCCTAACAGACATATTTTAATTGATTGGGGAATGAGTAACCTACAAGCTAATTTCCTACATTCCCTTAAGACATTTTATCATGTTTATTTTGTGTTTAAAATCTGAATATAAGCATGTTATTTTAATACATGAAAAAGTCGTGAGCCTTAGATCAGTAATATGGTTTCTTGAGTAACTATCATTAAGCCAGATTATATAATTGTATTCTTTCATAGATTGACATTTTATGCATTCATCATAACAGTGAAAATTTTTGTTTAATCAGGACACAGGAAACTTTCATGTTTTTCTAATAGTAAGTATAGGAGAGGTTGGCTGTTCAACAATCTATCAGTAGTTGTTTCTCCATAACAATGTTTTTAATTAATTATCGAAATTTGAATATGATTCTTTGTACTTGATATAAGTATACCGTTGTTAAATATGTGACTTTCAAGTATGATAATATCTTATTCTAAATAAAGTTTATGCCTTAGCTTCATATAAGCAAGAAAAACGATCCGATGGTTATTGGATATCGGTTCGTAGAGATTATTGTATTTTATTTAGCAACTATTTTAGAAAATAAAGTTCCGGAGTCCCAATGAGAAGCCTGGATCATGGAAGTTCAACTGTGTTGGATGTAAAGAAGGTGCCTAATGAAGTGAATAGTAGATAGTCTTACAATAAAGTGAACCGATTGGAGGTGGATTATATTCCAGTGGATTCTGACATAATTTTCCAGAGGTTAGGGATTAGACCCGTGGTAGTAGGGTTGTGGGCGTGCACTGCTTAGGGGTTCCATACTAACACGAAGCGCTTAACCAGTACTTCCAAATGTTCAGTAGTTGTTTAACCAGGTTTGGTTCATGATCTCATTGAAATATATTTCGGTTATGTTAACGCCGTTAACAAATAGGACAGTTTAGGCGAATTGAAATATCTTAAATCTAATTTATGTACCAAACATTTTGTGATGTTAGACAACGAAGTACCTTCGACAATGATATATCATTTGTTATTTCTTAAAACTATTAAATGCAGTTTTCTTGGTCACATTCTGCAGCTTAAAATGTTTGATTATAAGTTTCATCAGCATTTTACTCACAAATTCATTTAGTATTACTGAGTATATCTCGACAGAATATCTATAGCACATATCAATTGATTCTTTATGGTTTCTTGAATGATTACCTTATTTAAGTCATTTACAGCTCAAGAGTTTGCGTAGTTAAATTAAACTATTTGTACTGTAGTGAAAGAGAACATTAATGGGGACAATCAAATGTATTTGAATACAAAATTACAGAATCTCAAAACCATACATTAAATACTTCATTTGCATAATATCAGTCAATCATGTCAAACTTCATTGTTCTTTCATTTCCACATCTATCATTCTCTGTTCTCGTTCTCTTTTCTTTGATCATCTTAACCTTCTACTACTGGGCATTTCATTTTCTATGGATGATACATACTACTTATATCTGTCGATATCAGTAGCACACACTACAGTAAGTGTGCCATTATTATCATATATTTATTGATTGTTTTAAATACTTAAAAAAATCTTAATCGCTCATTTTCATCTACTTATAAGTAGACTGTTTTCTAAATTATCAGTTGTGTGTTTTGTTTTGTTGATAATTGCTTGCATTTACAGTCACCTTTTTTTCCATGTTTGGCTTACACTGTTTACAAGTAGTTTCATAGTACATGCGTTATTTGTTCAACATTTGTTTTATACATTAACTGAACAAAACAATTTTGAAAACCTAATTGTATTTCCTTGGAAAAAAAGGCGCCAAATTAAGTGGAACTTAGCAACCATATTTAAATAATGTTAGGAAATCTTTTATGATCAGTTAGATTTATGATATTCTCGTTATAGAGAATATTTACATTTTGTGTTGTAGTTTTAGGTATGTCAACTATTAGGAATTTAATGGTAAATTATTTCCCACCAAACGTTGAACATTTATTGATTGTTCATAAATCCCTCTCTAATGACGAATTAAAATATATTTCTTGTTAAAAAACAAAATACAAGCTGTTCAGATAAAAAATTTCGAGAGCTATTCAAAAAATACAGTGGTATTTTTCCTCGCTGAATAAATTCTATTGTTTTGATCGTTTATTACGTGTCAAGACTACTGTTTTCCTTTTAATTGAATTTCTTTCAGTTAAAGTACTCGATTAGAGTATCGTTTTTGTTTCTAAAGTAGTTTGTCACGCGACTTTGTGGATTGGTTGAGGTTAGACATTAACACCGTTGGATGCCGGGTCAGTGGTCGAGTAGGTTCAGCGTTCGCGCGCGAGACTGAAGGCCCTGGGTTCAAATCTCGCGAGCGGGACCGTGAATGCGCACTTCTGTGGAGTCCCACAATAGGATGAAACGGCTGTCCAGTGCTTCCAGGTTTTCAATGGTGGTATAACATCAGTCGGTTCATGATCTCAATCAAAAACTTGACAATTTCCACAACACCTAAATTGATAAAAGAAGTTTCTTCTGTCCCACGTCTTCTAAATAGTATCCAGAAAGAAACACACAGAAGCAAGGCTCGATCGGTTTCTAGAGGGACACATAGCCTGACCTCCCAAGTCGTCGACAACCCTCCGGAATCCTGCAGTATGAGTGGCGCGACTGTGGTTGCTTCTCCAAGCAACGTTGACGAATGGGTACAGGTTGTAAGGAAAAAACAAAATAACGATATAAAAGGGAATCCTGCCCCCATAAAAGTATTCGAGAAATCGAAGGCTGATCACAGTGACAGATCAGTTATTTTTCATAGAATCAAGGTAAGCGTAAGCTCTGAACCAAAAATTCGTTTTGAGCATGGCATTGTTCTGATAAAACAGCTACTTAATCAACTCATGCCCCAAAATATCTCCGGAGTCACCTTGCTGAAAGTGTATAGACTGGGTAGTCTAGCGAACTTGAAGCCTAATCAATCGAGACTGCTTAAAGTAGTATTCAAATCTTCGAATGAAAGGGACTTAATTTTACAGAATGGACATAAATTAAAGAGTTCGGGAGTTTTTATCCGTAAGGACTTGCCGTTGGCAGACTATGTAAAAAGACGTGAAGTCGAAAAGGAACTACAAATTAGGTTAGACGCTGGAGAAAAAGACCCAAAAATTGTAAATTTTTACTTTAGTAAGGACCGACAGAATACAAAGCGTAAAGCAGGGGGAGTAGCTCTATTCATTAGTAATGCTATCCCATTTGTCATTATCGACAGTGTATCCCATGAGAGTGGGAAGTGCTAATTGGTTAGTTGCCGCTTGAAATGCAAGGGACAAGAGCTGCTGATTGGTTTGGTCTTTCGTAGTCTAAGCTGTGAGGTAAATGATGTCCTGCTAAACAGGCTTAATACTTGGTTGCAAAGTGGTCGATGTCTAATCGTAGGGGACTTTAATGCACCTATGGCAGACTGGGAAATTCTACGAACTGAATCGTCAGATGATTCCATCGAGCAGGAACTAGTTGATGCAGTTATAACATTTGCCCTAGTGCAACATGTGAAAGAAGCGACTAGGTACGACCTGGACACTAAATCATCCTTACTAGATCTTATATTGACACACTATGAGGATGACGTTGCGAACCACCATTACATGCCACCCCTAGGTAAAAGCGATCACGCAATTTTAACTTTTGACTTCTATATAACTGTCAATATCGAGCACGCGTCAGCTCAATCCCGACCTAACGTCTGGAAAGCAAACATACCAGATATCATGCACTCAGCATCGTTAGTAGATTGGACAATAGACGCAGAGTTCACAATTAAAACGGCTTCGGACGCATTCCAAAATTTATACGTAAAAGTTACCACACCCCACATCCCTTGGACTATACTAAGGGGACCGAGAAACTCTCCAACATGGTCGATAACCCTCGGGAATACCATAGTATGTTTGATGAAACTTTGGTTGCTACTCCAACAGAAGTTGACGACTGGGTACAGAACGTGAACAAGAAACGACATAACAATATAAAAGAAAATCAAACCCTTGAAAAATTAATCAAGAAATCAAAGACTGATCATGGTGACGGGTCAGTTGTTTTTCAAAGAAACAGGGGGCCCGATTAACTGCAGGCAAGGTTGCTAAAGGAATTAGCTAACTTCGTGTCTAACCCTTCAAGTATGTGCTTTAATCTATTTGTAACCCAGGGTCGATTATCAAAAGACTGGAAGAACGCCATAATATATCCTGTCTTCAAAACAGTTACGAAACATAAACCTGAGAATTACCGACCCGTCAGCCTAACTAGTGTGGTTGTTAAAATCTTAGTAAAGATTATTCGGAAGGAGCTGTTTAAGTACCTTGATGCAAACCGGATCCTTTCGGAGAAGCAGAACGGTTTCAGAATAGGTTATTCTTGTCTCACTAACTTATTGGTCGCTCGTGAAAGCTGGCGCGCTCTTAAGGACCAAACGTTACCTACATTGATTTCAGCAAATCTTTTGACAAAGTTCCGCACAACCGGCTGTTATATAAGCTAAGAAATGTCGGAGTTGAAGGCGATCTATTGATGTGGATAGAAGACATCCTAGTTGGGCGCCAACAAAGAGTACGGGTGAACTCAAAGTTATCTAGATGGGAAACTGTGCTTGGTGGAGTGCCCTGGGGTACAGTTTTGGGGCCAGTGCTAATCCTCTTGTATGTAAATGACCTTCCTCGCCTAATATCATCATCAGTCTTGCTATATGCTGACGATGTCAAGATATGGAGAAGGATACGATGTAAGGGTGACAGCTTAGAACTCCAAAATGGCCTGAAGAAATTATTCGAATGGTCTCATACCTGGCAGCTGCCGATAAATACTTCCAAGTGTGTTGTGATGCATATCGGTCATCAAGGTACAGTTACATACACGATGAATAGCACTGAGCTACCTGTTGTCCAGACACATAATGACTTAGGAGTCATCGTTAGCCAAGACTTAAATACTACTGCACACTGCCGTGCAGTAGCCTCCAAAAGTTTTAGAACCTTATGATCAATACAAAGGGCCTTTAGTCATGTCGTCGTAAAAACGTTTTCGACTTTGTATACAGTGTTCGTACGTGCCAAACTTGGGTACTGCATACAAGCGGCTGGCCCCTGCTTAAAAAAGACAGTGAGCTTTTGGAAAAGGTCCAGAGAACAGCAACTAAGCTGATTCCCAGAATAGCGAAGCTCCCGTATGATGCTCGACTGGCCAAGCTAAACTTATTACCTTTGTCATATCGTAGAACTAGAGGCAACTTGATTACAGTCTTCAAATTGCTTGGTGACAAATTTGCACCTGATATGCCCTCATTTTTCTTGTCTTCCAAAACACAGAATTTACGACGGCACTTCAAAAAAGTTCGCAAGCCCAGAACAAATTGTTTGTCATCTGACTACCGACTTTTCCATTGAATCATCAACGAGTGGAATTCATTACCTCAGCACGTGGTTGAGGCTCCATCCGTCGATTCTTTCAAAAGAATGTTGGATCAACTGAGAGAACACCATTGTCAGGACTAACACAGGCCATCATGTCTCCTGTTCTTTTCAAACTGAAGCGGAAGATGGTGGTTGGAGGTAGTCAACAGGAAACCCTGGACCTGGGTTTCGTGCTAATTGGCACTCGTCAGCGAGTTGTACTCGTAGTCTTAAGGGAACTGGTACTCCTTGACGGATTCGATCCCGTGTCACCCAGCTTCATAATCAGAAACGTTACCACTGGGTGATCCGGGCCGCGACAACATAGTGCACGCAATGTACAGTCACCTAGACTAGTGGCCACTGAAACTTGGTCGATAGCATTCAATCTGCACTAAGAAGGTTTTGACATACATGACATTGATCACCACCCAATGATCAATCAATTATGATTATTAAGTGTTCAGTAAATATCTTTTAAAGCTACGTTATAAACAGGAGCCAACAAGAATGAAACATCGTTTTAGAGCTTTCTGTCAATTATTTCGGGTAATTGGATTCAAACTAAGACTTGGTGTTTAGTTTTCATGTTGTCTAACCGCCGAGTCGTAATTTGATAGGAATCAGTGACTAAAGAATTTGAAATAAAATACATCTTTCTGTTACAAGTGGTAGTAGCCTCAATAACGGTGTTTATTAACAATTTTCTATGCAAAATGCTTTTGATCCATTGGTCAGACACTATCAGCAACAATCTATTGTGTGAGAGAACAAACCAGATTCCAGTGGAGGAAGAAATCAGGAGGAGGTGCTGGTAGTGAACAGAACACACATTGAGGAAATCACCTGACTTCATCACACGGCAAGCCTTTACATGGGATCCTCAAGGCCAACGGAGGAGAAGAAGACCAAAGAACACATTGCACTGAGAAATGGAGACAGACATCTTAACTACAGAAATAATAATCATTATACAATATTTGATTGGTTATTTTTGATGCAAAAAACGTGAATATTTTCAATGTATAGTTTAGTAATTGAAGATTGAGTAATTTATTAGCTTCAATTGACTCATGATTTCAACTATTAAAATTACTAAAAATCTCCACAAAATCCCTTCTGATAATAATCATCTGCTCACTAGTAACTGAATTCAAGAGGCATTTCCTGCAGTTTTAGTGAGAAGCCGTGACCAGTGGAGTTCAATCAGGTCTGTTGTGAGATATCAGCTCACTGAAGTCGATGGTGGCGGTGGCGTTATTTCTCGAATTGGCTGAAGTTAGACATTAACACCGTTGGATACCGGTCGGCTCAGTGGTCTAATAGGTAAGTGTTCGCTCACGAGACTGATATGTCTTGGATTCAATTCTCGCGGGGGGCGGGATGGTGGATGCGCACTGGTGAGGAGTCCTATACTAGGACGAAACGGCCTTCTAGTGCTTCCAGGTTTTCCATAGTGATCCAGCTTCAAATGACTCATGATTTCAACTACTGAAATGACTAAGAATCTCCTCAAAACCCCTTCTGATAATTTATTTTTAATTAAATTATAAATCTGTTTTCGACTTGATGAAATAATGAAACGATTGAAAATTTTTTTCAATGAAGATTTTGAAACAAATTAGGTCTCTTCTTATGTCAGTTGACCCAATAAATTGAAATAGACTACCGTTACATTTTACTGATGAATTATAATGGTTTATATAATACTTTTGTCTTATTAGTGACCTAATAAATACTATAGTTAGTATAAGTACTATCCAATTACTATTTGAAATGATGATGAAATTAATTTAAATGTAACTTTAATAGTTGAATTCGTGAATCGATCTGAGCTAGAATATTATCAAAAATCTGGAACCAATAGATGACAATTTCGTTCCAGTATGGAACTCTTTGGCAGTAATTATTCACAATCCAACATGAGGGACTTGAACCCAGAACCTAGCGTTCTAGCGCAGGAACGTTTAATCACTAGACCACCAAGCCGTTATTCGAAGATGCTTTTTTCCACACTCAAATGACCCATAATATTGCACGACTATTTATGCATTTTCGGAGGTGGGTAACTTTATTTATCTGACACAGATTGCACTTTTAGCCCCCCCCCCCCGGGATCTAACTCCAATTGGATCGGATAAATGATCGTTAAATTTCGAAATTCAATGCTCTAAATAGTTGTTATGTATTCAACATAGTAGTTATAATAAACTAATATTATCATATATATTAGTCATGTGTTTTCATTACCTGATTTAATTTGCAATTACCTTTATGTTAATAGAGTATATTAGATATATTAACAGAATATATAGTACATTTTGATTGTCGAATAATTTTGAGTGAATTTATTCAATCACAGCGTGATAATATTCCAGTTGGACTGGTGTTTTGGGGGTCACTAAGATAAACTCGTTTCTTTTTTTCACAGAACTTAAAAGTTTTCCCACATCATTGCTAGTGACATATGCAATTCAGACTATTCAAGTTGACTGAGTTTAAGTAACATACATATTCATGGAAGTAGATAGGTTTACCTTTACGTATCTTTTTTACCTAAAGATATATATTTTCGTTGTTTCTACAATCATTCAAAGTAGTAATAATGGTCAGTATGAAAAATTGGACCTATTTATTCACTTAGCTCAGTTATGTCAACTAAAGCTCACAACATATTTATTTATTGAGTACTTCATTTATTTGCTGCTATTACATTTTATTTTAAAGGTATATCTAAAAGAATTGACTACGAAATTAGTTTGAATATATTGTCATAAAAAAATACAAAGATGCTATCAATAATTTCATCTGTGTACGGATAAATGGTATGAATTATGTGCATACATATATATAAGTGGTGTATGCTACTCATGTTGACAGTTATAAGTAGTATGTATCGCTAATCTGAAGTGAAATGAATAGCGGCAAAAGGTTTTGAAAATCCAAGAGGAGAGAACGAGAACAGAGAATGATTAATATGGAAACGTAGCAATAACAAAATCTGAGACAATTGATGGATATTTTTGTGAATGAAGTATTTACTGTATGATTTTCAGATTTTACCAAGATATTTTGTAATTTTGTATTCAGGTGCATTTGGTTATCTCCACTTCTGTGTTCTCGTTCACTACAATACTACATAATAGGGAATTTAGGATCCCATTAACGTTTACTAATAATAACATGAAAATAAAAAGTATAACGAAGTATATTTTTTTATTTGTGATCCTTATTTTAAAAAGATTGCGAAAAATAATTCTGGAACAATCGAATAATTTATTTAGTGAGTTGAGTAAACTTGATACTATTTTAAATGTAATCTTCTTAACTAAGACTACATTGATCTAATGATGCTGTGTTGTTTGCCATGCAATTCACGCTGAGATAGTGAATGTATAATGCTGAGAAGTGCCAAACCAGGGGGAGACTACTTCATATCCTCCCTCTGGTATAGTTTTTCTGTTAATGTTAGTCTGGGAAGCATAAACACATTTACCTCTAAATTCTACTATTTACTAATGTAAGCTCACACATTTACCCTTCTTTTATGATTTTTTAAAAATGTAGTTGGAATTAGTAGAAAAGAAGAAATTGTATGATTTGCTTATTGAAATTAAAGTTATTGTCAGTTAGCTTTAGATACATGACAAACATAGTAGTATTTTCTTTAAAAGTCTCAGTACTTGTGAATCATTATTCTGAAAGGTTATTAATTTTTATCCTTGGGCTCAGTTAATTTTTGTCAGAATCATTTCGATCACCACCCAGTGATCAATCAATTGTAAATACATCTCAGTCCTACAAGAGCTCAAATACTGCCCGGAGAGCTCAGTGGTAACATCTCTGACTGTGAAGCTGGGTGATATGGGATCAAATTCTTCAGGGAGCATCATTTCCTTCAAGATTACAGGTGCACCTTACTGACGAGTGCCAATTAGCACGAAACCTG
Organism: Schistosoma spindalis; assembly: GCA_946903255.1. NCBI lineage: Eukaryota > Metazoa > Platyhelminthes > Trematoda > Strigeidida > Schistosomatidae > Schistosoma > Schistosoma spindalis. The sequence continues at coordinate 40,707,227 of OX336416.1, read as the reverse complement.
GGTTCAGAGTTTCCTGACAACAACCTTCAACCATCATTTTATTTTAGCATCATAGTAGTTAAGAGACTGTTAATGACAATGAAATAGAAGAATAAATGAAAATAGCACACTGATATAGTTAACTGAACTTTTTTTCTTGTAGATCACCAGCGTGGATGATCTATGTCGAAATGATTGGAGGCTTGCTCGAGTTGGACGTGAGTGGTGTGACAAACTAGCTAACGTCGAAGTCACACTTCGCGGTCTGCACCTTACAAAGATTACCCCATTGACGTATCAAGGTACTATAGATGCTTTGAAGACTGTACAACACAGAGGACGTTACTACAGAAATATATTAGTTAAAGTAGATACAAGCGAAGGTGAGACCACTGCCGCATGAGCCAGTCCATGGCGTACGATTAACTGATGCGCGTTGGTTGTCCTTGACATTGACGAGGATTGATGATTTTGTTCGATATTCAATGGCTAGGGTTCAGTGGAATTTCACTGGCCCTACATTATAAATCACATATCCAATGGTCGTGTTTCAATTGTTTAACATCGATACATCTATTTTCTTTTCTGTACATATTATATTTGAAGATTATGCTTTACTCCCAGGATTTTTTTGCCTATAATATACATTTATCGGTCTTTATGTTTCTTTAGATCAATTTAAACAAGTACACTGTTATAATGTTCTATTGAAAGTTAACATCTTACGAACCAACTTCATTCTATTGTACTTTCTGAGTTAATTTAATAATAAGAAACACATACCAATTAATTTATCCAATAAATTAAATGTAAACTAATGAATGTTTACAACCTACAAGAAAAGTACTAACCGACAACCTATTAAGAAAATACATCTCTGAACATTTAACAGTTTTCTGTAGTTGGTTCATTTGAATACGTTTAAGACATATTCACAATGAATTGTTGATAGGAATGCTTTCTTCTCAGGCAATAATATATTGATTCTGAAAACATTTTGCATAAACCCAACAAACTTTTAGTTGGTTCGAGATAGTCGAAAGGAAATCTACTACTTAAGTTTAATACTTATGAAGAGAGAATAAACTATAGGAACTAATTTAAGGTATTTTATAAGCAAAGATGGATATTGGCTATCAGTGGAATCTAGGATGCGTGTTTCATCCTATTTGGGACTCATCAGCTGGATGTACCTGCATCGCAGCGTTGATGTTCACTCTGAGACTCGAACCCAGTATCATTCGCTTCAAACGCCATCGCACTATCTACTCAGTCGGCAACAACTCTGAGATGCAGGTACGTCCAGCTGATGAATCCCAAAAAGGAAGAAACGCGCGTCCTGGATTCCACTGCTAGTCACTATCCATCGTTACTTATAAAAGCTTGTGAATTAAGGCAATATCGAGGCATACGCACAGTATGCACATATGTTAATAACAGACTGATCAAATGCAGTCTTAAAAACTCAATGGGAAGATTCAAGTAAAACAATATCAAATGAATTAAACTTCACCCCATTGCACAAGCAAATGGCTATCAGGACTCAGTAGCTAAGTGGATAACGCGATGGCTTTATAAATATGTTTTATGCAGATGTGAAGGCGCGGATCGGCAAAGCAAGAACAGCATATTTACAATTGAAGAACATCTAGGACTCAAAACAACTGTCTGCCAAGCAACATCAAGGTTAGGATTTTCAATACAAATGTGGAGACAGTTCTACTGTATGGGGCGGAAAACTAGAGAACTACGAGAGCTATCATCCAGAAGATACAAGTGTTTATTAACAGTTGTCTATGCAAAATGCTTTTGATCCATTGGTCAGACACTATCAGCAACAATCTATTGTGTGAGAGAACAAACCAGATTCCAGTGGAGGAAGAAATCAGGAGGAGGTGCTGGTAGTGAACAGAACACACATTGAGGAAATCACCTGCCTTCATCACACGGCAAGCCTTTACATGGGATCCTCAAGGCCAACGGAGGAGAAGAAGACCAAAGAACACATTGCACTGAGAAATGGAGATAGATATGAGAGAAATAAACATGAATTTCATAGAACTGGAAAGGAAGTCAGAGGACAGTGTGGGTTGAGGAATGCTGGTCGGCGTTCTATGCTCCATTGGAAGTAACAGGCGTGAGTAAGTAAGTAATAAATATGTTGTACCACTACAGAATGTGATCGTTTATTATCACCTTCAATATTAGTTACGATGTGTCTTGAAATCGTATAAATCAATAATATATAATAACTGAAATTGATCACTCTCAAGTAATATCATTGAGTAATACACTTGAACTACTCTATAGTTGTTTCAAACGTGTACATATGGTATATTACAGTTTCAGTATGAAATGATTATACCGTCCTAAAAGTAATGTGGGTATATAAAAAAGAATCTACAAATGATAATAATCTCAATCAATTTAATAAATATTAAAAAAAGGGTTTGAATAAGTTCAATTTAAATCTCTTTATGTTAAAATTCAGCATAATATTTATTGCAATATAAATACGTAAAAAAGTTTCAACAAAATTAAACCTTTGTGATTGAGATCATGAATCGATAAGTGTTAAACCATCATTAAAAAACTTGAAAACATTGGACAACCGTTTCTTCTTAATGTGGACCCCTCAGCAGAGCGCATCCACGATTCCGCACGCGGGGTTCTAACACAGGATCTTTGGTCTCGTGGTCTCCTGGGTTTGAATCTCTTTAGTTCAGGATAGTGAATACACACTGCTGAGCAGTTCCATACTTGGATCTTAACCAAAAACATAATAATCTCCATATCGACATATTAAAAATTAAAACTACTTACTAACTTAATCGATTTTTTATATCTTGAAGATATGAACTGAATAGATTCATGTACAATTACATATTTTATAATGAACGATTTGATTTATAATGAATAAATATCCTTTAATAAGAAAGTTTATTTAATTGATTTATTGAAATTTATTAAATCGGATTAAGTGATTACATAATTGACTTAGTTTACTGTCATTTTGTTTACAATAGTTTACAATAGTGAAGGTTTATGATTGACAATATAAACATTTTGCTTCGTTATTTATTGTCCTTCATTTATTAAACTTAATTTGGAAATAATAACTTATGTATTTTTATGCGTTTCTTAAGTGTTTACAAACATATTTATTTATTTGAACACATAGAAATTGATGCGAAGAGGCAACGAATACATATGCGCCACATAAGTTACTTGATTTGTGTATGGGCTGTGATACTGCCCAGGTTTCCAGACCGAAGCAAGTGGTTTTTCTTAAGGGATTTCAACCGGAGGCTTCGACATAAAGGTCCGATCCAGAAGGAGATGGAGTAACATCAGCAGATGCAGTCCCATGGTAGCCAGTGAATAATAATTGATTCATACGCCAATTTTTCTTTCAAGATACTGGAGCCCATGTGGAGAATTGGTTTGGAATCAGAGTTTTTCAACTTCCCCAGGTGAATTCTTTATATTCACCAACCCGGTTAATGTTCCGAACATTTGCATTTTGTCCTCTAAATTTCGTGAACGACAGTAATGCCGCGAGGATGCAGTGAGTAGGGCATCCCTTGCAATGGAGGTAAACGCGTGGCCATATGAAGTGGAGAGTTTATTACCCCCACTTTGGCTGTACCAAGGTAATTGAGGGCTTACAAACATATGAATTATGTAGTTTCAGGATCACTGATTAACATAGAATTATTTAGAAGTCATGATTATGAAATAAGATGTAGGGTTAACTTTTAAACTTTATTATCCTATCATACTATATTTCAAGTTATGGACAATATTCACACAAGATCAACTAACGGGTGATTAAACTATTTATAACAATGATCGGATGCAACATTTTACTGCGAAATGTGAAGTATAAAACTGTTCAATTGAACTTTAAGCAATGAAGAATAACGCCTAGCAGTACAATTGAGAACTCATATTTCGATCTATTTGTCAGTCATTATCTGAATGAACTTGAATCCCAGATTCAATGTTTATTCTGGAACTTAAACCAAGTACCATTCGCTTCAATCTGTTGAGTCCAGATAACTACCAACTTGTGTAATGGGATGAAATTTAATCGATTTTTAATTCTAAACATCAACAACGTAAAACTTCAAATTACCAATACAAATGTGTTAAATTAAACATCCGTTTTTTATTTTGCTTTTTTATCAATGTATCATTAAAACTAGATATACACCTATTTCTTGATTGAAATCAGAAGTACAATGTAATATATCAAAGTTGTACTTCATATTCAATTTAGGTTGAAATTGTTCGAGATGTTTGTACCCTGACTTTATATCAATTATTTTGCATGGTCAGCAACAATATATAGACTTGTTCCATATATTTTTTTAAAATAAAAATCATTTGAATGTTTTACAGATGTTAATAGAAAAAAAACAACTATATCATAGTGAATATTAAATTACGGGTGACTTCCGAGAACTTTTAATGGACTTATATTATATATATATATTTCAACCATGTCGTCAGAACCATATTTCAATGACATTAGAAGATTTTCCACTACCTTCACATGTTCTCAATTGGTTATTCATTATAAACCAAAATATGAATCACCAACACTTCATGTTGAGATCATGTTATGAACAATAACATTTCATTAAACACTCATGAAGAATTTCTAATAAATACAAACTTCACAGCTGACCAATGAAAGGATTCGTTTTTATCATCGTTGCTTTCTTTACAATTGAAGTGAAATCTTGTGATTACACTTGTTTAAACGGCAAAAGCGTTGAACAAGATACAGTAATCTACTTCAAAATATTTTTTGCATAATTGACTAGAATTTTGATACATTTTTTAAATCTCATTCCATGTATTTGAAATATAGCTATGTAAAAAAAATGAATATTATCAAATTCACTTGGTATTGTTTATTTGAATCTTCACATTGATGGATGACGCGATAGCGTTTGGAGCGAACGGTACTGGGTTCGAGTCCAAAATTGAACATCAACTCTGAGATGCATGTACATCCAGATGATGAGTCCCAAAAAGAACGATACGAGAGTCTTGGATTCCACTGATAGCCACCATCCATCTTTGTTCATAATGAATATTTTCATTTCAAGAAAATTGTATTTTTATACGGTACAATACTTTTAGTGATGTACCTTGGTAAAATGATTTGAGTAAATAAATATAAACTTATCATGTATCGTCACAATAAATATATCTTAGTATATGCGATAATCGTCACATAACTATAAACTTGGGTTTCATGTTTATTACCACTTGATAGTAGAGCGTACTATCAACCTTGAGGGAACTGATCTCATATGTGAAATCGCTAAACCTAAGTCAAAGATGTTCGTTTTTTAATAAGAGGTGATCATTCGTAGCTCAGAAGGATTTTCATCGAATAATCTCCGGTACTAAACACAAATCAAATCTCTCTCTACTAGGTTCACCTACCTGAAGTCAATTGATATGATGTACTAATACGTAAAACATATTGATTGAATACTCTATACCCAATCTTATTTCGATGCAATGTTAACTGCGGTATGAATGAGAGTTGTAAATAATCGTGAAGGTAACATATCTGGTACACTGTAGATATAAACTTCTTTGGAAGAAGCAATAATGCTGTTTAAGAATGGTAAGTAAATATTTAACGTTGGCAAATATTGGATAATGTATATAGATCCAAATAGTATGTAGCAGCAAACGGAAATGGAATGTTTGCTAGCAGAACATTGAATTAAAGAGAAAAAGAAGGAAAAAAGACAGTAATTGGAATAACAACAAAAGATTGAAAGAATCATGAAGTACGGTAAGGACAACTGAAGGAAGGTATGCAAACAATCTATTTAATGTATGACTTTCATATTTTACCAAGGCACTGTCTAATTTGTTTAGACGACATTAAATTAATTTATTTTACCTGGATATTTATTTTCAAGATTAGAATTCAAACTTGTAACTTTGGTGACGTTTAAAGTATTAGAATGAATGTTAAATAAGGTTGAGTCGTGAATTCAAATACAATACTAAGCAAAATTTGAAACGTTTATCTCTGTAGATAATCAGAAAGCTCAAAGCTAATCATGATCTTGACTATTAAATCAAGTCTCCATTTCCGGTATTCGCCATCAACACGAAGTTATTGATCTCTGATTTTCGACATAAAAGCGACAATGTTTTGAAGATATTTGTGTATTATATAATGAATCTAATTAATATAAAAACGTCTAGGTTTGTATTACCTGTTGAGTGAGAATTCTAAAACTATGTATATACATAATTACCTACATGACTTGGTCATATACCAATAGACTTAGTGAAATTATAATTAACATAGAGAAGTAAATTGTCAACGCTAATATATATATATATATATATATATATATATATATATATAGTTCAGTTAGTGTTCATACGTTATGGGTACTGTGTCTTTTCCATCTAATAAGAAATTAATGGCTCATGAACTTTATAGCTTCCTAGATAAAAATGAGGAAACTTAGAAGGATGATTGTCTTCGACTAGATCACAGTGTTTTTATAAGTATATTTATCGTTCAGAATTAAATAATACAGATTCAGTTTACTTCAGTTTTAGTCAGTCACTAAATAGTCTCTACAGTAACCTCCATAGAACTCTCAACAAAACTATAACGACGTGCTTATGCATGAAAGCGTTCTCTCTTATCCAAGAAGTTGTTGGTTGTGAGTCATAGATATGGTAGGGTTTGGAAAGTAATCAATGATATCCGTTAATGCTGATTGCTTTATCAGAGATTAAACGAAGTTGGAAATACGATTCAGCTGTACACATCTAAAAAGTTAAAATCAACTTTTTGTAGTATTTTGTTTTATAACTTGCAATGTCATTCAAGAAGTTCATTTCATTCTATTTGAGACCTGTCAGCTTGATTTATTCCTATTTCAGTAATGATATTCGCATCAGAAGCTAGTATCTTTCAGTCCAAACGTTAAAGTGACATTCACTGAGCTACTAAGTTCATATAGTCACCAAAACCACTAAACGAAGATAAGTGTTAATATCGAGGTAATGCATGATCATTAAAAGTATCAAAATCAGAGATTAAAAAATGCTTAGTAAAAAAGTGATAAAACTTTGTAGTAAATTGACTGTATATAAATTCTAAACAAACTGAATTATTTTGGTAGTAACAAGTATTATGACATGTTATCTCCAATGTTTTTCTAATGAAAATCTACATTATATTACTACATAAAGGGTTGTTGAATAAATATCTAATGAGTGAATATTTACAAATTACTGAGGAGTTGTATACGAATCGTATAACACTGATCGCCCATGAAGTAAGTTAAATACATAATTGATCATAGTGAAAGTCAAACATGTTTTGTTTATCTAAATGGCTACTGAACTTATTACTTAAAGTAGTTATTTGCTGTTCCACTGTAATTACTGTTCAATGTTCAATGAGGAGAGGGATCATGGATGCGCATTGCTAAGGAGTCCCACACTAGGATGAAATGGCCGTATAGTGCTTCCAGGTTTTCTATGCTGGTGGTGGTATTTCCTGCAGTTCTAGTGAGAAGCACTTACAAGTGGAGTTCAATCAGGTCTGTTGTGAGATCGTAAATCACTAAAGACAATAGTGAATGTGTTGCTCAATTTTGTGGATTGGTTGAAGTTAAACAATAACACAGTTAGATGCCGGCTCAGTGGTCTAGAGTTTGAGCTCTCACGCGCGAGACTGATAGGTCCTGGGTTGGAATCTCGAGAGGCAGGATCGTGGATGCGCACTGTTGAGGAGTCCCACAATAAGACGAAACGTCCCTCCAGTGCTTTTAGGTTTTCTATGGTAATTTAGGATTGATCACTTCTTAATCTCAATTAGTTCATAATTGTTCGGTTGAAAATTGTGTATCTAGTATACTCAGTCTATTTATTATATTATCTAGTGTATTAAATTGTAATATTATCATATTGTCATCTAATATCCACGGAATGAAAATATTATACATTTTTCTTTTACAATAATGATCCTTCGATATCCTTTTGTACAGATAGACAACCAACTATTTAATAATAGTAGACTTTTTCTAACTGAATCAAGTTTTGGTTTAATATTTCACCATCAGATTATTCATTGAACTGTCATCTCCTAAATACATTTAATAGTTGTCACCCATCAATAAAATTCACACTTGAAGTTGAAAACAAACAAAATATTCACTTTCTTGATGTGGAAATGACAAGAAAGCAGGACGGTATTTTAAAAAGATTTATCTACAGGAAACCCATGTGGAATGGCCAACTATCAAGTTTCCACAGCTGGGTTCCCATCAGCCGAAAAAAAAGCTTAATAATAACACTCGCTACCAGAATACGAAGAATCTGTAGCCCTGAAGTCTAAGATGAAGAATTAGGCCTTTTAAAAGAGATACTTATCAAAAACGGGTATCCTTCGATATTCATTGATAAGAACATGAGGCCGAGAACGCCAAAAACGCAAATAATTACAGTAGAAAAGAAAACCCTAAACATAAACATCGACTTCAAAAGAGATAGAGCCACATATGTCTTAAAGAGCAGAATTTCGGATTCTTTAAAAAAAACATTCCCCGCAGCAAAATTGATAATATTATTCTCCAGCCGATCATTGTTTACCAATAATCTGAAAGATAAATTATCTTATCTGACCAACTCAATGTGCATTTACCAATTTACCTGCTCATGTGGAGCTAGGTATATAGGTCGTTCGATGCGTACTTTATCCTAAAGAATTCAAGAACATTGTCCGGCGTGGCTAAAAAGAGGAGGCAACGGCCTAGTAAGAAGTTCTATAATCGAACACCTTGTGAACACGGGTCACTCAATCAAGACAGATTCTGCGTTCAAAGTCATCTACAAGGTAGGTAGAAGTCTTCCTAAGGCAATTAGACTGGATCTTCTTTGCATCGCCGAAGCAATAACCATACATCTGGAAAAACCAGAATTGTGTGTGCAAAAGAGATTGGCATAACCTCTTCTTCTACCTTGGTCTTAATGTATTAAAATTTTTCTCTTGTTCCTTTACAGCCATCTGCTTCACCTTCCACCTTCCCCTTAAATCTTCTACCCCCAACTGGTTTATTTCTGTTTCTACTATCCTCCTGATTACATTTAATCTCAATTTCAACATTTTATCTTATCATGCTGAGCCATCCTTTCCCAATGATAATTTCCCTATCTATTTTTTGATAAATATTTAAGCCATTAACAATCAAACGATTATCAAACTTTCCTTGTTTTAAAAAAATTTTTAATACCTTTATTTATTTAACCGCACTGTCACCATGTATAACAAGTTTATTATCAGTACTATTATCATCCTGTAAAAATAAGTATATATATTTGCAGTTGTACAGCTTTGAAAATGAATTCGCCGAAAAGAGAACTCTTCGCTGAACTAATCTTTCTTACTGAATGCTTAATTGACTATCAATCTAATGGAATACATCAACTGCTTATTAAATATCATCTCAAATGATAATCAATCTATGTTTAAATTATAAACTTAATATGTATTTCTATATGAATAGAATGTAAACAAGAATACAGTAGTTCATGTCATCTTATATAATCAACTGTCACTTATAAAAATGAACCTCATAGATGTTACTGTTTAATTATCTAACAAGTAATGAGTGAAGTATTGGGAAATATATTGATTATTTCTAAATCTTATGTAATTCAAACCAAGTTTATTTGTTTACAAAAGCGTTTGTTTAAATGTGAACAGATAGTTTCACAATGATTGGGTATCAAACTAATGGAACAAAATAAGGAGGAAAGATAGATTTGTAAAATATCAACGATTGAATCTTAAATAAATCTAACGTTTTACTGGTCAATCCGGTCCAAGTTTTTTCACGAAAATATAATCAAACATCAAAATTAACAAATATAAATAGTAATTTCAATGGTTCAGGTCATGATTTAATTAAAGCTAAGCCATCATTGAAAATCTGTAAGCACTGGACGGCCTTTTCGTCCTATTGTGGGACTCCTCAGCAGTGCGCAAGACCTATCAATCTCGCGTGCGAACGCTTAACCTATAGACCACTGATCCTGCCGACATTCAATGTTGTTAATGTCTAACTTCAACTAATCCACGAAATATAAATACGTAAATGGTTCTCCAGTTGTCTGTATACTGAACAGGTCATCCAATCATGTTAAAAATATTGAAAGTGAGATTTATTGTAGCATTTAATACGTAGAGTGAAAAAAATTGCTTGGTATTGTTTGTTTATATCTTCCGATTGTTATTTAGGACGGCAAATGAACAGTTTCTTGTTGGTATATGCGCATCCTGTGCAGAATGCCTTGATTTCACCTGAAGTCACAACTTTATGAGCAAACATAGATAGTGGCTAACAGTGATATCCAGGACACGCGTTTCGTCGTATTTACCACTCGTCAGTAGAGTGTTTGTATCCTGGAGTGAAAAATAAATGATGGATGTAAGTGCATCCAGCTGATGTGTCTTAAATAGGGCGAAATGTGCTTCCTGGATTCCACTGCTAGTCACCATCTATCGTTGATTATAAAATTATCTATTTTCATCAAAACTCCACCGACCAGAGTTGGTATATAATCAATGAAACTTTAATCACCTCAGATTCACTCACAAATAAATACAGTCTAATACCATACAATACTTTTCTTTAAGCACTATATGTCTCATACGCATTACGGCGAAATTCTTACTTTCAACATTTTTAACATGACTGGATGTTCTGTTTAGTATACAGTCAACCGAAGAACAATGTACCTATTTATATTTAATAATTTTGATGTTTGATTATATTTTCGTGAAAAAACTTGGACCGGATTGATCAGTAAAACGTTGGATTTATTTAAGATTCAATCGTTAATATTTTAGAGATCTATCTTTCCTCCTTATTTTGTTCCATTAGTTTGATGCACAATCACTGTGGAACTATTTGTTCAGATTTATATATTACTATCATGTAATCACAATGTTCTAAGAAATACGTTTAATTTATAACTGTAGAGCGTTAGTATAAGTAATAGAATTTCGTGTTGTTTATCCTGAATTAATATTATTTCAACAACTAGTGGAAAACAAGAACCATTGAAATGGTGTTTCGTCGTCGTATGAGACTCTGTCACAGTATACTTCTATGATCTCACTGTCTATCATATCCAGGAACAATGGAATAAAAAAATAGTCACTTATTATCGTTAACTGATGTGATCTTAAAATGTAAATTATTAAATGACAGATGAACTGTTTTAAAACTAAAAGTTCACAACAAGGCGTGAAATCCCTTAGCTCTATCTCTAACGGAGTTGTAAATACTCACTGAAGGAAAATCACATAGTGGAGCAAAACAACAGTCTAGCGCCTGATTGTTTTCCGTGATTCTTAGCATAAGCCATGATTTGTTTCTAAATTATCTGATATGTTAAGTTTAGTTATACTTGAAAATCAATTTTCTGGGCATAATAATAAATTGAGAAATCTATCGACATATTTAGTTGTTTATGTTTTAGTTTTTTAAGAACTTCATGAATTACTTACACCTTTCAGATCCCGTTACCTTTTATACCTAACTATCTTCCATTACATACCTAAGGTGTAAACATTTTAAACCATTTTTTTGTCCATAAATTTCTGCTTATCATGATTAGTTAAATTAAAATAGATATATATGTCGCATAAGTTGAATTTTAACTATGTTCATCAATAAATGAGTAGATTGTGTGAATGATAGTGTAGTGTTTAATACTATACTAAGCCCACATAGGTTATTCTAGCTTCTGGACAGACCAATTCATTCATTCTTATCAAAGTCACATTTTGCATTCCTTATCTTACTCATCACATGTCTGTAGCTTATTTTAGTTTTGACTATAAATATTGAGTAACGCTTGATTAAATTGAGTTAGCTCACAAGCTTTCTCCCATTCATTTCAATTCGTTCTCTCCTCTTCACTTCATTCACTTCATTTCTCAGATTGTCTGTTTCGATCGATGATTGTATGAAGCATACATATTCGAATTCTATTATTCATTAACGTGAGTTAAGTCGGTGATTATATACGAGAGTGGCCGTGATGTATGTTTTTATAACAATCATCATATGATATAACTGGAGTCAGATATCAGGCCACTGAAATAGAAATTAAACATTGTAATATTATCTTGAATTAATCAGTAAAAAATATGAAACCTATTTAAATAAGTCTTTTTTTTATTCTAGCATCGCTATGATTCTATATTTTACTACCTATCCATTATTTAACATTGGACATAGGTTTATCGATACACAAACGGTAACATCGGAATCCAGGGTGCTTATGTTGTTTTTACTATAATTATCCTTACTTTTGTAAATATGTAGTTATTTTATCTTGCATCATTTTGCAGGATAAAATCAAACAGTATACAACTAATCATAAGACATCAAAAAGAAAGTCAATTATAAATGTATTACCTATACTGTATTCATACTTAATCTAACTAATCATATCTAAAGGAACATACTATCTATTAAATATCAAAGAAAACTTTTATAGGTTGTTGAAATAAACTTATCTAAATTATAGAATATCGACAAGTTAAAATTAGTTCTTAACAATGTTGATGGCAGTCGCTATTTCACCAAACCGTCATTACTCTTAGTCAGTAGACGGATCTATTTGTTTGATTGGTTTGACTTCATAATTTCGAGTAAATTGAGCAATTTCTTTCATGTTTAAAATTCGTGCAGTACTTTAACAGTGCTAGCATTTTAAGATTACTTACATACTTACTTTCGCCTGTTGCTCCTCGTGAAGGAGCATAGGCCGCTCAACAGCATTCTCCATCCAACCCTGTCCTGGGCAATTCTTTCCAGCTCTTTCCAGTTGTTATTCATCCCTTTCATATCCGCTTCTATTTCCCAAAGTAATGTGTTCTTTGGCCTTTTACTTTTCCGCTTTCCTTCAGGTTTCCAAGTTAGCGCTTGTATCGTGATGCAGTTTGGTGGTTTTTTCAATGTGTGTTCTATCCATTTCCATCGTCTTTTCCTAATTTCCTCTTCCGCTGGAAGCTGGTTGGTTCTCTCCTAGAGTAAACTGTTGCTGATAGTATCCGGCCAATGGATGTTGAGTATCTTGCGTAGACAGCTATTTATAAATACTTGTACCTTCTTGATGGTGGTTGCTATAGTTCTCCAAGTTTCAGCTCCGTACAGTAGAACTGTGTTGACGTTCGTATTGAAGATTCTGACTTTGATATTGGTTGAAAGTTGTTTTGAGTTCCATATGTTGTTCAATTGTAGGAATGCGGCCCTTGATTTGCTAATCCACGCCTCTACGTCTGCATCTGAACCTCCTTGTTTGTTGACGATGCTTCCCAGGTATGTGAAGGATTACACATCTTCCAGAGTTCCGCCATCAAGAGTGATTGGATTGCTGTTCTTTGTATTGTGTTTGAGGACCTTTGTTTTCCCTTTGTGTATTTTGAGGCCTACTAATGCAGAGACTGCTGCTATGCTAGCTGTCTTTGTCTGCATTTGTTCGTGTGTATTGGATAGGAGGGCTAGGTCATCTGCAAAGTCCAAATCGTCTAATTGATGCTGAGCTGTCCAAGCATTTTAAGATAAATAGGGTTTAATGTTTCTCGAAAAATGAGGATATCTTACAGATATTGTAATTCGCTTTGTCGGAACTTTCGTTCACATCAATTGATAACTCATGTTGGAGCTGTTTTGATCTCTAAGTTAGGTGGATCAATTGTAAAGCTTTCATTGTTCTTCTGAACAATATCATCAGCACGTACATCAAAGATTAGTGAGCTATTAAGATTTCTCACAGTAGTCTAAGTTTGTTCTTTCGAACTGAAATTTATTTTGTTGTTATTCATAGCCATGTGGTCGTTGCTTTTATACTAGATTTGGTCAGACTTTCCTCCTTTAACTTGAACTCTGAGTTTGTAGTTATTAATGTTTTTTATTATTGGGTGTTAGATTTGGTCGATTTCGATGTTTCTATTAATTAGGCAACTGTGTAAATGAGTTCGACTGGAAAAATGTCAAAATATCAAACATACAAAACATAAAGAAAGTCAAAGAATATTTAGAAGTCTGGCACTTGAATCATATATCATCTATAGACACGTTGAAATCGACCGGGACTATCACTCAATAAGAAAAAAGGTTTAACAACTGCTAGCTCAGAGTTCACACTTATGATTATCATTTGGCAGTGGTTCTGTTAAAGTGAAAGAATAACCTATTTATTAGATCATCATATGTACTGACTGTTCATATGTCATCATGAAATTAGTGCATGAAATCTGTTGAAAAGAGAAACCTCTACTGAACCTTTTTGTTCTCGATGTAATAATCGTTTTTTCTTTGCTTGTACAAACCTGCTTACTTATTCAAGATTTTCAATATTTACAAAGATATATTTTTGAATGATTCGCCGATACAATTATTGATATTAAATTAGTCTTCATGGTTAACAGTTGGAAAAGGAAGTAATAATAATTGACTAAGTCTCTGTATACTATCTAAGGAAAACTAATGTAACTAATACCAATAAATGTGTGGTGAACGAAGAGACTAAGAGGCGAAAATCAATTTATTGTTTAATGCAAAATTACAGTGACTTAATAAAATATAAAAAACCGTACATTCAATAAATCATTTACACATCTTTCATCATTTCTCTCCAACAAACTTCGTCGGTTTTTTTATTCCTGTTGCTATTGCAATTACTCTTTGTTTACATTCTTGTTCTATTCACTTCAATCTTCTCAATCTCCTACTACCAGTCATTTCACTTCTGATTGGTATTATATACTACTTATATCTGCCAACATAAGTAGTATATATCACAAATATAATAACTTGGGTCATAGTCGTAAGTATTTGAAGCGTTTAAAAATAAAAATAAATAAAATCCCCAAAACAGTTATTGAGAACTTGTATAGTCAGACAATACGTACCATTATCAAATAATTAGAAGTACACAAAAGGACCAACAAAGTGTATGATATGATCACCAGTATCGAGATTGTCAAAATAATTTGACTTTATAATAAAGAATAATGATGTGATGTGTGAAATTTCATTAGGAATAAATGTCAATATATTTATCGAGTAAAACGATTAGTTCTATGGAAGAATTCATCCTAATAAGTTCAAGTTTTATGCCCTGATTTTCTATATTATTGTGGATATGTCATTTAAAGAAGTTTAAAAAATCTTCCTGTATGGATTAAAAAAGAACATTAAAAATGATTTATACTGATTATCCGTCCAGTGTTTTCAGGTTTTCAATAATGGTCTTACATTCATCAGTTGATGATTTCATTGGAATTTAACAATCGGGACAACCCCATACTGATTATTATGTGCTCATTAATTACTAGCTTCTAGAGGAAATTTCCAGAGTTTTAGTGAGAATCCATGACCAGCTGGTGACCATAGCCGTGTCGAGTGTGACGCGGTTAGCTACTAAATACAATGGGAGATGATCACATAGGTTCATGAATAGACTACAATTAGACATTAACACCATTGCATACCCGCTTAGTGGTCTAGAGGTTAAACGTTCGCCTATGAGACTAAATAAATATTGTCTTGTTCTTTTGTTTTCTGTGTGACAATTTAAATATTTCTCGTTAACTTTGATTATATTATGTTTATAGAGTGATATTTTATCCAAAATAAAGTTTATTTTGTAGACAGTTTTCATGAATGAACTACATAGGATTATGTATGATAATTAGTTTATTTTGATCTGGACTGTAAATATGAGAAGTAGATTTGGTTTTGATTCAAATCATTTAACATGAAAGATGTTTCGTCCACTTATGGGACTCGTCAGTTGGATTTACTTGTATCTTAATATTGATACTCAAATTATAAATCCAGGCTGATTGCTTTTGAATTCAAACACTAACAATATTATCCTGTAACTTGCTGAGTTCAAATTAAAAGAAGAAGACATAAACAAAAGTAACAACTCATATTGTAGTGAATGAGAACATAGACGGGGACAATCGAATGCATTTAGACACAAAATTACACAATGAAATAGTCAAATCTAAGAACTATTATGTAAATACTTCATTTGTCAAATGTCAATCGATTGTTTCAAACTTCGTTACCATATCAATCATTCAATGTTTTCACTCTCTTTTCTTCGATTTTCGTAACTTTTTGCCGCCGGATATCTCACTATCTATTGTTGATATATACTACTTATATCTGTTGACATCAGTAGCATACACAGCTATATCAGTTCATGATACGAATTACCTTCAAATTAACATTATATATATGTTGGCATAGTTTACTTTACATTCATTTATAAGCATTTATCATTTTAAAGGGATTTATTTATTAGTTTCAAGAATAATGGGAACTTTACAGTTTTTTTTGTTTTAGGGTTAGATCAGACCATTGAAATGGGAGCTAACAGGATGTATCTTTTCTTTAACGTTGAATGCTAGCATTTCATGTAGTTTTTATGATGACATATATAATATAATAGATATATAATATAATATAGGATATTCTTGTATTCTATTGACATGAACTATTCTCAGTATGTGACTCGTTATAACTCAAAGTATTTTTCATATATGTGATTTCATCTTAATTATTAATCAAAGTGTGTTTACAATCAATATATAAATGAGTATATTTTCGACTAGTGTTGCCGTCGTCGTGTTTTGGGGTTAATAAATCTTTACTTATACCAGTCTTAGTGTTTTTATTTTCGCGTCGTATAAAATTGCAGAGGTCCCTCATTTCGAGTATAAATGATCAGAGTTCCCGAAACAACAATCAGCGACGATCTGACATAACAAGCAGCATTCAACTGACAAGTTATAACACTTTTATATTAAAGTAATTGTTACTATTATAAGAAATGCACAAGTAAATGGTTGCCCATGTGTATTTATAATTTCTGTTTGACTGAGATTTAATTTTAGAAAAAAATTATTTCGATAGGTTTATTTAAATTTAAATTAATATAATATAAGAACTTTCGTTTAAATTTGATCGGATAGTTTCACAGTATTTGGTCGTCAAGTTGATATGGACAAATTCAAACACTATTAATAGGAGAGATAGAATACAATTAGCTGTATCATGGCAACTAATAATTATTAGGTAAACCTGAACTCCTTATTTCATTTTATCTATCTTTTATTATTTGAATAACAGTAATTACATTCAACGGTTCTAATCAGTTGAATTATCTGAATATGTTACACAAATAACTGGAACATTAAATTGACACACACATTCAGTTACAGTTACATTCATCCGCCTTGAATTCATTCCTTTATCCTGTTTATCTATCTTCATTTTATGTATACCGTGACATTTGCGATTCATATCACATATATAATTAATTGTTTTCTTGCTTATCACACCACTTACGTATACACACAATCTGTTATCATAACACTTTTCGTTTCATACCATATGTCTCATACACACTAATGCAAATAACTACTTTAAACATTGTTAACATGGATTGGATGACTTATTCAGTATACGGGAAACCTGAGAAAAATGAACCTATTTATATCCGATATTTTTGATGTTGGATTATATTCCGTTGAAAAAACTTGAACCAGATTGCCAGGCGAAACGTTGGATTTACTTCAAATTCATTCTCTGAGATTTTACAAATACATTCTTCCTTTTTGATGTCTAAATATTGTTGGCAATATATATATATATATATATATATATATATATATATATATATATATATTGCAATGAAGGTGTTACTGTAATATACTCTTTATGGATATTAGTTAGCTTGTAAAAGAATTATTTATTTTCACTTGGTGATGTTTACTTGTATCTTTCCATTGTTATCTAGGACTGCAATTGATCAGTCACTTGTTGGCATATGTGCATCCTGTATGGACTGTCTCGATATAGCCTGAAGTCACAAGCTTTATGAGCAAACATAGATCGTGGCTAGAAGTGGAATCCAAGACGCTCATTTCGTTCTATTTTACCAATCAGCTATTACCGTGAATATGTCACGTTACAAAAAACGTTTAAAATTGCCAATAAAATTGATACTTATGACAATAATTTATACAAGTCGATTAAGTATCATTACTCTTTGTGATAGGTTAATCAAATAACATTATTCAAGATCAAACTTATGTAATAATAAGATATATCTGTCCATAACACTATTTTCATATCTTCTATTTTAAGAAATAGTTAAATAAATTATTAGTTGAATTCATGGATCGATTAAAGCTAGACCATCATAGAGAATCTAGAAGCACTTGACGACCGTTACGTTTAAGTACATGACTACTCAGCAGTATGCATCCACGATCTCGCTTGCTGGATTTTAACCCAAGATCTTCGGTCTCATGATCGACCGCTTAATATCAATCAATCCACAAAATTGCACCATATGACTTATTTCCCTTTTTCAACTATCATAATTTTAAAATAAATTATACTATTTAGAACAAATTCACGTGGAATGAAAATTAAATTTATTTTTGTGTCTTTTAAAATTGTTATTAATTATTTTGTTTAAGAAAAGAAAAAAAGAGAAGAATAAAAAAAATAAGGCGAAACAAAATAAACAAAAAATATAGATGAAATCTCAACGGGTTTTGTTTGTTTGTTTGTTTGTGTTTTTTCATGAAATTAAGGAAGAAAACTGTTGAATGTTTTCTTCCTATTTCAAGTATATGACAAATCTTAATAAGTTTTACTGTGTATAGAAATTTATGCTAAGGAGTTTTAAATGAGAAAAAAGAAATACATAAAATTAATTTCATGATTTATTTTAGATTTCAGTGTTTAATTCACTTATCAGTATTTAAGTAGTATATTTATGGTGAAATGAATTCTATCAAATTATATAGATAACTGATATTTCAGACTGTTTTCATTCTATCTACATTTTTTATGAGAGTATTTTAATAGATTGAAATGAATAAAAAGCGTTTGCGCGCAAAAACCGATAGGTTCTGGGTTTAAGAATTGAGAGGTGGAATTGTGGATGCGTACTGCTGAGGACTCTCCCAATATGATGAAATGGACGTCAAACAGTACTTACTTACTTACGCCTGTTACTTCTCGTGGAAGAGCATAGGCCACACACTAGCATCCTCCATCCAACCCTGTCCTGGGTAATTCTTTCCAAATCTTTCCAGTTGTTATTCATCCTTTTCATATCTGATTCTATTTCCCGACGTAATGTGTTGTTTGACCTTCCTCTTTTCCTCTTCCCTTCACGATTCCAAGTTAAGACTTGTCTTGTGCTGCAGTTTGATGATTTGCGTAATGTGTGTCCTATCCATTTCCATCGTCTTTTCCTAATTTTCTCTTCAGTTGGAACCTGGTTTGTTCTTTCCCACAGTAAACTGTTACTGATGGTATACTTCCATGGGACATTGAGTATCTTGCGTAGACAATTGTTTATAAATACATGTTCGATTTTGACGATAGTTGTAGTAGTTCTACAAGTTTCATCTTTATACAGTAGAACTGTGTTGACGTTCGTATTGAAGGTTGTGACTTTGATATTGGTTGACAGACAGTTGTTTTGAGTTCTTCAAATGTAGGAATGTGGCCCTTGTTTTGTCAAAACTCGCCTTCACGTCTGCATCTGATCCTCCTTGATCATTGATGATGCCGACCAGGTATGTGAAAGATTCTACATCTTCCAGAGTTTTGCCATCAAGTGTAAAACAGTGTCAAACAGTGTTTCCAGGTTTTCCACTATGGTCTAACTTCATTTAACTCATGGTATCATTTGTTAAATTACTATAGTATCCACAAGATCCCTTCTAATTCTAATCAATATATGCTCCTTAGTGACTGACTTCAAGAGGTATTTCCTGCAGCTCTAATGAGAAGCATAGAGTAGCGGTATTCAACCAGGTCTGTTATGCGTTAGTAACACTCTGATGACAATGGTGGATGTGTTGCTCATTTTCGTGGATTAATTATTATAATTAATTAAATATTATAATATCCACAAAACCCCTTTTGATACTAAAAAACGATTGATTGATGCAGAATAATATGAATTCATTTTTTAAATTTCGTTACATTCTCATCCGCTACTTACAACTTGTATAATGTTTACAAGCAAAGTTATTACAGATATTGACATACAATAAATACATGGGTGATTAGAGGTGAATATGTATATCATGATGTTGCGAACATTTCAATGGAGTCGTGAAACTCATTTTTGTTTCATATAGATAAATAAAGTTTGAGAGGAAAAGTTCCAGAACATTGAACTAGTGATCAGAACTCATAGACTTAATCAGTAGAATAGTGATTGAAATGATCAATTATCTATATGAATTTATCATATCTCTCATGGTAAATAAAAGGTTCATATGGAATATGGTTCATTCAGTTAAAGTTATTTCTTGTAAAAATTGCATTAGAAAAAAGTTCGAACAAACAATGCATTCAAAGCAGATAGTATTCAAGAGGTGTTTTTTGAAGGTATTAGTTATTTTCCTATAATGATAATTAAATGCATTCCTCGAGTCAAAGTATAGAAGGTAATGTGTTGTTCCACAACACTAGTTATAATAAATACATGTTCATTGTAACATTTTATTAAAAAAATTTGATGCTTATCTCATGATTAGTGTGTGTTCTATGTCGTCAGTTTGGAAAGTGATAACGAAATCTTCTTAGAGTTGAAAAGATTTCAGTAACAATTGTATTCATAAAAATTGAGTGATTTTAGTGAAAACTATTTGATGAGACTATAATTTATGGACGATATTCGAGAGACGCTAAAATGACCATGAGAATGTCCACCTACATGCTGCAGTTAAATGAGGGTTATAAATCAGTGTAAGGAATTAGGATCAATATTTACAGTTGATAATTATGATTAGGAGTTGCACATAGAGTTTTCATTACGAACTGACATCAGCTATAATTCCAAAACTCTATTTAGCTAAATGAATTAATTAATTTCGCGCTAAAATTCAAGACCTGTTATCGTAAATCTGATTGGTTCGTCCACAAATTATAGTCTCACTGCAAATATATATACCAAGTTCATGCTAAAGAATCTCCAGAAATATTTCAAACTCTTGATTTGGAGCTTTCAACACAGTTGTATGAAAATTTCCTAAAACAAATGGCCTTTTTTTTAAAGAGAAGCACATAGTTTATGACTTCTTAAATAACATTTGAAACAGTTAAAATGTAGAATTTTAAAACCTCGGTGATCACTTAATGCTAATTGTTAGTAACAGCGGTTTTGTGACTAATCTTTGATAACCATTGTGTTAATCGAAGCACAAAGTCGATGAAACCCATTCATAATAAACAATTGTTTCGTCTTACCTTGAAACTTTTCAGCAACGTATAGTCACAACTCTTCCAGAAAATACATTTAAAGAGAACGTGACCTGAATAAAAAGATTTCATTCATTATGGCTTTTCATACTGTTTGTTTGTTTGTTTTTCTTCACGCCCTCCCTCTTTTTTTTCAAAAATACATTTCACAGTACAATTATTTGAACACTACTTGTTACGTAATCTTATAGATTTTATGAATGATATTTCATCACATATATTTTTCATTTGATTGACTTATTTCCCATTATGAGACGGATTCAAGCTTTTGTCATTCTTATCACAAATAGTACACCTGTCATCACACTATCAATTTCTTACTTCTTACTGATTATGTTTATTTATGCAATCTATTTCACTGTTATCACTGTATCATAAACTTCCTTGATTGGTTTAATAATTTATATATATATATATATATATATATATATATATATATATATATATATATTACCGTATATTAAAGTAAAGCCTAATCAAATTCTAATTGAAAATAATATTGCTCGCTTATTGTTATGACTGATGGTAGACTATTATGACTACATTGTCATTTGTTATATCTGGTCGTTGCTAATTGTTATGTCGGAACCACTTAAAACTTATACTTGTAAAACGAGGAATCACTTCAATTCCCACGAAGCGAAAGTAAGAACATGGAAGAGTGGTACAAATGAAGATTTATTAACCCCTAAACACGATTACGACCCTGATCTAAAATACACTATATATATAATTCACTTGATATTGTTTTACTTGAATCTTCCCATTGATGTTTAGGACTACAATTGATTAGTCTCTCATTGGCATATGTGCAAACTGTGCGTGTCGCCTCGATATTGCCTTAATTTACAAGCATTATAAGCAAAGATGGATAGTGGCTAGCAGTGGAATTCAGGACGCGCGTTTCGTCCGTTTTGGGATTCGTCAGCTGGATGTACGTGCATCTCATTATTAATTACGATGAAATCATATGCTCCATGTCATGATGAGCATAGTTCATAACCACTTGGTACAAGAATATCGTATGTTATACAGAATAAAATGTCATACAGGAAAACTAAACAAACATTACACAAAGTAATAATCACATTGGATTGAAACAGAAGTTGAACAAAAAACACAATCAGTAGAAGAATGTAATTTTGACTTTTCGTCCCATCATATCACTTATATATGTGTTGTTGTAAAATTTAATTTACAAATGTGAAGTTTGTAAATTTTAGTTTACTTATTTGATTAATCTATCCATAAACAAACTCGAACGGTAATAAAGTATTTTAATGTATTTGCCCGTTAATTAATATTTAGTAAACTTATTCTGTACCAAAAATGTATTATATTATATTATTGCGGTTGGAATGCTATAACATTAATTCTAGAATGTAGATACATCCAACTGACGAGTCTCAAATAGAACGTCATACGCCTTCTGGATTCCATTGTTAGTCACCACCCATCTTTGATTATAATGCTTGTGACTGAATGCAATATTAACACAATCCGCACATTTACCAACAAGAGATTGATCAATTACAGTCCTAGACATCAATAGGAAGATTCAAGTAAACAAAAAAAAACGAATTATTTTCACTAATATTATTTTTATTTTATTTTCGTTTGGATGGCATTATTATCAGATTATTGTCCTCAGCAATAGTCTATGAACCATTATAATCTTATTACATCATTGTGTTTACTGATTGTAAATTTGCTCTCATGGAATTAATACTTAGGGTTTCATATATATATTTAAGTAAAGTTTGAAATGTGTTCAACATAAAGTAAAAACACATGAGAATATGTAGCGGAAAGATCATGTAATCTTACGTGAAATTTGCGTTTCGTACAAACCTAAAAACAAGCACTCATCAGTAGCTAACAATCATACCTTCAATCCGAGTCTCATTGTGTATTTGTGAAGTTTTTCTTTGATTGAATTATTATGAAAATTATTGTCATCTACATTTCATTCAAATAGTAAATAGTAATTTATTTCCGAATTCTTTAGAATAGGGATATTCTACATAGGAGTTTACTTAAAATACTCGTAGCTTAACTGAATGATAATAATAATAAAAACTGCCTGCCAGAAGTTTTTTACCATTAAATCTTACAGTTGTAAAACTATAATTATTATGTAATTACTCCTAACCATTGGTATTGAATAGGTTTCTCGTAATATCACAAATTATATGACCTGTATGGTGCGCTTACATCAACAAAATCTGTCAGTCCCTTCATCTTAATCACATTCAAACTACTCTAAATTTCTAGGTGGTATTCACCATAGACTAATTTCGTGTAGAGTATAGTTGGACGATTGCAGTGGATGGCTTGAATTCTGACTGCCGAACAAAATGAATATTTTGATCTACACCATAACCTTGGATTATATGCAATTTTTACTTTGCATAAAGGAATTGCACATATATATATGCATTCCTTTACTTATTACAATTTGAATGGATTTCATATCGGAGAGCTCACTTCTTAGTAAGAAACACATTAACATAATGAGATAACTGTTAAGAGTAAAGCTGTTTTAGGAATTCATTATTTTAATCACTGAAAGTTTTATATATATATGTATATATATATATATATATATATATATATATATATTTCTAGTAACACGATGTAAGTTTAAAGACAGATGGATAACGATAATCAATCGGAAACAAAGACACCAGAAAAGACTAGATTGAGATTTGTGATACAGTGTTTGACATAATCAAATTTCAACTAATTCTAATTATATTGAAAAGAAAAAACTCAATTTCTAATTTGGTAGCAAATACTTATAACTTAAGCATCACAAACTAAGACAAAACAGTTGTCCATAACTTCATAGTTTCTGATGTTTGTTTAACCAAGATCAGTCAGTGATATATACCATAAATCAATTAATTAACTTGTTTTTTCTTATTTTGCTTTGAACATTTGAACTATAATTTGACATTGATTTTATGATTGGATTCATTAAATTTTTTTTCTCTATTTCTTACTGGTTCTTAAATATTGAAATTCATTATTTTAATTGACTTAATTTAATAACTTGTAAAAGCACGAGATCACCTCATACATGAATTATCATCTTCAAATTGGATCTGATCTTTATGCTCTATTAATTATGATTACATGCAACGAATACTTAAGTGAAGTTATGCTTTCTTACTTACTCATCTTAATTATTAGTGTGTGTGTGGAAGGGGTTGTTGTTGTCAATAATGACCGCGAATTATCTTTGATTAAAAATGAACAGCTAAGGAAATTAGCACAAGAGGTTTCGTGGAAATTTTTAGTAATTTCAATAGTTGAAGTCATGAGTCAATTGAAGCTGGACCACCATGGAAAACCTGAAAGCACTGGACGGCCGTTTCGTCCTGGTACGGGACTCCTAAGCAGTGCGCATCCACGATGCCGCCCTCCGCGATATTCGAACCCAGGAACTATCGATCTCGTGCGCGTGCGCTTAACCATTGAACCACTTAGCCGGCATCAGCTCACTAAAAACAATGGTGTACGGTGGCGCAATTTTGTGGGTTGGTAGAAGTTAGACATTAGGCACGGATTGGCAAAGCAAGAGCAGCATATCTACAACTGAAGAATATCTGGAACTCAAAACAATTAGCAACAAACACCAAAGTCAGAATTTTCAATACAAATGTCAAGACAGTTCTACTGTATGGCGCGGAAAATTGGAAAACTACGAAATCCATCGTCCAAAAGATACAGGTGTTTATTAACAGTTGTCTACGCAAAATACTTCAGATCCGCTGGCCGGACACTATAAGCAACAACCTACTGTGGGAGAGAACAAATCAGATCCCAGTCGAGGAAGAAATCAGGAAGAAGCGCTGGAAGTGGATAGGACACACATTGAGGAAAACACCCAACTGCGTCACAAGACAAGCCCTCATATGGAATCCTCAAGGTCGAAGGAGGAGAGGAAGACCAAAGAATACATTACGCCGGGAAATGGAGATAGATATGAGAAAAATGAACAAGAATTGGATGGAACTAGAAAAGAAGGCCCAGGACAGAGTGGGTTGGAGAATGCTGGTCGGCGGCCTATGCTCCATTGGGAGTAACAGGCGTAAGTAAGTAAGTAAGTAAGTAAGTAAGAAGTTAGACATTAACACCGTTGGATGCCGGCTCAGTGGTCTAATGATTAAGCGCTCGCTCGCGAGACTGACAGGCCCTGGGTTTTAATCTTTCGGGGGCGGGATCATGGATGTGTACTGCTGAGGAGTCCCACACTACTTTAGTGAACAATAACACAAGTGGGGAAAATCACATGTATTTGAACACAAAATTACAGAATGTTTTAGTAAAATCTGAGATCCATACAGTAAATAATTCGTTTGTAAAATGTCAATCAATTGTTTTAAACTTCGTTATTCTTCCGTTTCCATACCAATCATTCTCTGTTCACATTCTCTTTCCGATTTTCATAACCTTCCGCTGTCATACACTCTTGATTGATAATACATACTACTTACATTTGTCGACATCAGTAGCACATACCACACAATGTCTGATTTATAATGTTGTAAATGAGCTACGTATTTGAAATCGTTTATTATAAGATATTTTCATTGTGATTTACTTTCCATTTTATATGACAATTACAAAATGAATTTTTGAAACACAAAAATTCTCTTTCATTCTATTTATTACTAGAAAACTCATTCAGATATCTTCTGATAAGTGAATTCATAACCTCATTGTACGATCTGTTCCATTTCTTTTGGTTACAAGAAGTGTTTTAACAACAAACATATATTTGTATATATTTAAGTTGTAGTCAGGACCTGCTTTTGATACGAATATATGAACATATTTCAGAGTTTTTACAAGGATGACAGGGAAACGATCAGGTGCTCTACTCTAAGTACTCAATTATTCATGTTGTTTATGTTAACAGCCCAAATGTGTCAAGGTCCCTTCATATTCATTTTTTCGAAATGACAGAAGAGCTATACGACCATGAGATGAGAACTTTTTTCATTGAAACAATTTAGTGAACGGTTATATGTAAACACATCTAGTAGTATTGTGGTATGTGTTACGGATGTTGACAGATATAAGTAGCATGTATCACCAACAACAAAGTGAAATGTATGACAGAGAAAAGTTGTGAAAATCGAAGAGTAGAAAATTAGAATAGAGAGTGATTGGTATGGCAAACGAAGGGACAACACAGTCTGAGACAGTTGGTGGATACTTTGCAAACAAAGTAGGAGGTAGTTTGACAAACAGTCCTACAAAGGCTTAAACAAGTTGCTTTTACACATAGATTTCAAGAATGTCTAGATGACGGCGTCGACGAAATACCTTATTTGTTCTGCTGTATTCAATTGTAATCTTATTCATTGGGATGTTTGTAGACACCACTATCTTTTGTTTCACGTTTACAATTTTAATTTATATGCTGAAACATATTCATTTAATCTATCGAATAAATATTAAACAGTCTACAGTGAAGTAAATGGTCATTTCTTTGTCACGATTGACCACCCAGTGGTAAGTAATGTTTTCCTTCTGTCATAAAAGCAGTTGTCTATTGTTAGAATTCTAAATAAAAGTGAACGAGTTTTTGTTGTAACTCATAAATTTTATTCTCTTTGTTCAAAAAAAGTAGACTTACTTATTTGCCTGCGCCTGTTTCCCATAATGATGCATAGGCCGCTGACCAGTATTCTTCAACCCAAATCATACCATTCTATTTTCAGTTTTTTATTTTAGATAACATTTCATAAAACCCTTAAGAGTTATTATTTATCAACAAGTTTCCGTTTCTTATGTTTTGATCGATCCTAACGATAACATATTGGTTGGTCGTTAGTTAAAAGTTAGCAGTCCAGGAGTCGACATCTGAATAATGTATATTCTTTTCGATACATATTGTGCTCTTTCCTAAGTTGTACATCAAAAGGTCGTGAACTTTTCACAAATGCACCTGAATAGGTCGTGCAATTAATTGATATAATGATTTGTTGAAACAAACAAAAGACAGATAACTTGTTGAAATATCTAGATGGCAGGAACTGGTAGCCCAGATATTCAAGCAGGTCGCCAATAAATTCATTATTTTGATTTATAGAAAAAAATGCTACTCAATTTTATAACTGTTAGTACAGATATTTAAAACAGGAAGGTACACTATGATATACACGTCACAAAGAGAAAGACAAAATTGATCCGAAATATAAATTTTATTCACACTTTAAAAGGCATGATAGACACTCATCAACTAAATATATAATAGATAAATTATTAAGTACATGAAATGATAGTTACTGTATGTAACTATCAACACTGAAATGTAGGTAAATGCAGTTAATATGTCCTAAACGGGATCCAAGACACCCATTCATAATACCGCGTTTAGCCACTTTCCAACATTGCTTATAAATACATTCAATTATGCAAAAATTGTATTGACAATTGGTGATTAATCTAACGAATATCATAAATAACCTGAAAGTGAAGATTTAGAAGTGGATAAATCACTATGCTGGATATTTTAATGAATAGTGTTGTATGTTCTATTGAACAATCGTCACACTGATTTATAAAGGAAAGAAACAAGGACAAAACCAAATTGTATAGGAAACACTTTGAATTAAAGAGTGACCTCGCATTTTTATCTTATCCCAATAGCTATCTATTCAACGTATTGGATGTTTGTTGTTAATGAATTCAGTCTCTCCTCACATCCAAATTACTTAATAATAAAAAATACCTGTAAAACTAATTATATTCAGATAATCAGTTTTTTCCAATGACATGTCTATTGCTATGCTTGAAGAAGAAAAAAAATCACACTTGGTTATATGAGCAACAAATTTGAAGTGCAGTCACGTGTACAGTAATTAATATTCCCTATAAGTGGAAAACCTCAGACCAATTAACACAAAAAGTACTTGACAAAATCTTCATTTTTATACTGTTAATCGAGACATAACATTGAGGATGCAATAAAGTGATCACCTGAAAATATAAACAATATTTTTACTCGTTCTTTCTCTTGGTGATCGGCTGGATCAAGAAGACGTTAACATGTAGGAGAAGCATGGGATACAGTGGATAGCTAGAATGTAGCTGGACGATCTAGACTTCAGAGATGATCTGAATCTTCTATCGCACACGCAGAAACAAATGCAGGAGAAGACCAACAGTGTAGCAGCAGCCTCAACAGCAGCAGTAGGTCTCAACATACACAAAGGGAAAAGTAAGATTCTCCAATGCAACACAGCATGCAACAATCGAATCACACTTGACGGAGAAGATTTGGAGGATTTAAAAACCCGTACATATCTGGCCAGCATCACTGATGAACATGGTGGATCTGATACAGATGTGAGGGCACGGATCAGTAAAGCAAGAGCAGTATATCTACAATTGAAGAATATCTGGAACTCAAAACAACTGATTGTCAAAGAACATCAAGTTCAGAATTTTCAATACAAATATGGAGACAGTTCTACTGTATGGGGCGGAAACCTGGAAAAAAAGTCATCCTCCAGAAGATACAAGTGTTTATTAACAGTTATCTACGCAAAATACTTCGGATCCATTGGTCAGACACTATCAGTAACAACCTACTATGGGGGAGAACAAATCAGATTCCAGTGAAGAAAGAAATCAGGAAGAAGTGCTGTAAGTGGATAAGACACACATTGAGGAAATCACACAACTGCGTCACAATGCAAGCCCTCACATGGAATCATCAAGGCCAAAGGAGAAGAGAAAGACCAAAGAACTCATTATGGCGAGAAATGTAGATGTAGAAATGTATATTCTATGTGTGGATGTCACGATATAGTCATTATTTCACAGGGTTAATACAGAATAAATGACGAACCCTAAATAGAATAAAATGCTCGTCCTGAATTGCACTGCCGGCTACAATCCATCATTTTTATAAAATTGATGAAGAGATTTATTCATTTAATGCATCGGTCAATTACTTTGATTTCAAAGACAGAAGTAACAAAAAAGAATCATTTATTAAATACATCAATTCGATTTCCCAATAATTAATAGCATTCTCTGGTTATTTAACTAAGACTTAGTAAATTTAAGTATGAAAATTTATTGATTGATATCATGAATTGATCGATGTTAGACCACTACTGAAAACCTAGAAGCACTTGAAGGCCACATAGTCCCAGTATGGGACACCTCAGTAGTGCTCATCCATGATCCCGCAAGCGGGACTCGAACCCAGAACCTACGGTCTCGCGTGCGAACGCCTAACGCGTCCAACGGTGCGCATGTCGAACTCCAACCAATCTATGATATTGCGCGACCATCTTTCATTGCCTGAGGCAGATGCCTGTTTCTACCTGACGCGCATTGAACTCCACTGGTCAAGGCTTCTTACTAGAATTCCGAGAACTCACTCTCGAAGCCAGTCACTAATGAGTAGACGTTGGTTATCAGAATGGGGTGATGTAGATTGTTGAATTATTGATTGAGATCGTGAACCGATCAATGTTAGAGCACCATTGAAAATTTGGAAATATAATCACCTCATTAAAATCACCAGTACAAATAATCCACAAAGTTCTTAAATATTTTGAACATATCGAAACGCGTATATATAAATTAATGAAAAATATACTTCTCAATAAATTTTTATCAGTTTCTAAGGTTACAAATCAAAACTAATAATCCAATAGTATAGGCAAATGTATGACATAAATGTTTTATAAAAACTATAATGCATAAAAATTTAGGATTAATTGAAAAGTTAAATTGAAACATTTTTAAATATTAAAATAATTCGTATCAAATTTTAATTTGGATCAGTTTATTCTTTAAATGTAATTATGGGACTAAACTTACTTACGTCTGTTACCACATGAGGAGGAGCACAGGCCGCCCACCAGCATTCTACATCCAACCTTGTCCTTAGCTATCCTTTCCAGTTATTTCCAGTTGCTATTCATACTTTTACAACTCTCGAAGCAATGTGTTCTTCGGCCTTCCTATTTTCTGTTCCCCTTTACGATTCCAAGTTAGGACTTGCCCTACGATGCAGTTTGGTGATTTCTTCAATGTGTGTCCTATCCACTTACAATGTCTTTTCAGAATTTCTTCTGCTGATGGAAGCTGGTTAGTTCTCTCCCACAGTAAACTGTTGCTCATGGTATCCGGTCACTGGATGTTGAGTGTCTTGTGTAGACAACTCTTTATAAATACTTGTATCTTCTTGATGATTGTCTTAGCAGTTGTACAAGTTGTACACAGTAGAACTATGTTGACTTTCGTATTGAAGGTTGTGACTTTGGTATTGATTGACAGACAGTTGTTTTGAGTTCCATATGCTCTTCAAATGTAGGAATGTGGCCCTTGTTTTGTCAATCCTCGCCTTCACGTCTGCATCTGATCTTCCTTGTTCATCTTCCACAGTTTCTCCATCAAATGTGAGTTGGGTTGGTGTTCTCCCTGTTGCATTTGAGGATCTTGCCTCTTCCCTTGTGTATATTGAGGCCTACTAATGCAGAGGCTGGTGCTACACTAGTTGTCTTCACCTGCATTTATTCGTGTGTATGGGATAAAAGAGCCAGATCACCTACGAGGTCTAAATCGTCTAGTTGATTCCGAGCTGTCCATTGTAATCCAGTCAACCACCAGATGAAAGAGAGAGTAAGCAGCCTTGTCTCACTCCAGTGCTTACTTCCAATGCATCTGTCAGCTGTCCTCTATGTACGACTTTTTATTGTAGTAACTTACTTACTTAAACCTGTTACTCTCAATGGAGCATAGGTTGCTGACCAACATTCTCCAACCCACTCTGTCCTGGGCCCTCCTTTTATTGTAGTGCATCGTATCAATTCCGTATGATACTGACAATCTTCTCAGGTACACCATGGTGTTGAAGAAGCTTCCATAAATTCTTCCTGTCTACACAGTCGAATACTTTCATATAATCAATGAAATTGATGTATAGTGATGAGTTCCACTCAACTGATTTTTCAACGATGATCCCTATATAAAATTAAAAAGATATAGAATAAATACAGATAACAAATTATGTTCACTTTTGGGTTGTGATGTTAGTTTGTTTATCAGTTATTCTTTTAAATTTTCACATCATTTGAAATTTTTCAGAATTGATGAAATTCAATTCATTATCCTAATCTTATTTAACATAATTAGAGTTTGTTTCTAAATTGAACATATAAAAATCGGTTTATTCAATTTGTTTTTTTTAATTTTGTAAGATAAATCCATTTTGATGTAGATGTTGGAGAAGATTTGTAGCTCAGGTGGATGATTTTAATCGAGTTTTGTCCTTTGAGCTGGATGATTTTGTCGTGGAGCTTTCATCGTTCTTCTAAACGACATCATCAGCATAAACTTCAGATAGAAGTCTGTTGGTAGAACATGCTACCGAGAAAATACAGTTGTTCTGGAGTGGAAACCTGCAATTTGGTTAAATTCTCCCATTTTTGAACAATGAGTAGAGTATTACGCTCTACCTGAAGTTTGTGCTGATTATGTCGTTCAGAAGAACGATGAAAGCTCCACCCAGCTCACAGAGCAAGACTCCATCAAGATGTAGATGTACACAAACATATTATTCACTCCAAGTCTATAATGCTGCATTATATCATGTAAATAAACATGACTAGTTTAAGCTACCATTACCTGTTAATAGCTTGATATACTCATGGAAACTGTAAAACTAACTATATATCGAGAAATATCAGGTCTTCTTTAAAGAAAATTCTCAGTGTTCATCTTAATTTAACCTTTTCACCATATTTTGGTAATTAATTCATATATATATCTGAGGATGAAAGTTGAGATTATCATTTTAAACTATAATACACTTACAGTTAGCTATATAATTCATAATACGCATAATACCAATTTTTCCTATTGAAGCCATCTAAGGATTGGAATTATGCCTTTTTTATTATCTAACTAACCTCAATAAAAAATAATTAGAAATGACAAAAATTATCATATATATACACATATATATAAGTAGGTCAATGTATTTATCGATAAACCTTCTTCTATCACAATGTTTTCGCCTAATAAACCAACGTATTTTAGTTAGTTCTGCAAATAATCTCAATGGAATACTAAAAAAATAGAAAATCTATCGAAGGTCAGTCTCCTTTCAATCGGTACAAATTAAAGTTAACCAATCTAAGTGAATTATTCTTATACTGACTTTTTATACAATAAGCGAATTTATGTAAAATCATTTTATGTATTCGTAATATGTATGATTAATTATTAATATGGAAGTCGTTATAATGAGCTTATCAATTTGTACATTTCAGAAAAATAGATTTACATGGATCTGTTCCAAGAAGTACCAATAGTAAAGGATTCATGTATTTAGTTAGTTTTCATTATATAGTATGATGGAAATTAAAAATTACAGTAGTAAAACTGTCGCAGATTTATATTAATAAGCTGTAGACAAACAAGTAAATAATTCATTATCTTCTACTGTTAATCAATTTATATGAAGCCTATATCGATATCATAAATAGATCAATGGTAGATCACCATTGAAAACTTGGAAGCATTTGAAACGCGAGACTGAAAGTCCTGAGTCCGATTCCATTTGGTGCGGGATCATGAATGCTCACTGCTGAGGGGTCCTACAGTAGGACGAAACGGCTGTCAAACTGTGCTTCCAGGTTTTCTATGGTGGTCAAGCTTCAATTGACTCATGATATCAACTATTGAAATTGTGGAGTATGTTACTGATATCGACAGATATAAGTAGTATATATCAAAGGTGTATGTATCGAAGGTGGAATTTATGACAGCGGAAAGCTGTGAAAATCAAAGAGAAGAGAACGAGAACAAAGAGTGATTGATATGAAAATGACAGAACAACAAGTTCTGAGACAATTGATGAATATTTTGCAAATGGATTATGTATTGCATGGTTCTCAGATTTTACCAAGATATTCTGTAATGTTGTATTCAGGTGCATTTGGTTTTTCCCACTTGTATGTTCTTGATCACTACAACATCACCTAATGTTTACTATCTGTAATTTTAAAATATAAAAGTTTACGCTTAAAATTTAGTAAAAATAAACTTTAAGGTGTATATAACTGTTAATACTTTTTATAGCCAAGGTAAATTGAAAGTAGTCTAATGTTAATGTAATCATTTTCATAATTTCCGAAGTAAATGAATAATAATTTCGATAGTTGAGAACATGAATCAACTGAGGCTAAATCATCATGAAAAACCTGGAAGCACTAGAAGGTCGTTTCGTTCTATTATGTGACGCCTCAGCAGTGCGCATCCACCTCTCAAGATTCGAACTCAGGACCTATCGGTCTCGCGCGTGAACGCCTAACCTCTACACTTACAATCTATCTAAAATTAATATTGATTTACTGTAAATATGTTAATCTAATTTTTTAAAAAAGTTTCAGTTGTCTATTTTAATAGTTATTTCACTATACTAACAATTTGTTCTCAATTGAATTACTTATAAACTAGGGCACAACTATTTATTATATACCAATTAACCTTCTATTGTTTTATATCTTTTTGTCTCTTCCGAAATTCAATTCCTTATATGCAATTGATAATACTTTTAGCATATATATAGATTATAATGATTCTTGAATAGTTAAATAATTGAATTTAATCCTAATGGTTATAATTCTACAAATCATCTTATTATTGTTAAAATGTTTGATTACATAAACACAATGATTTCTTTTTCAACCAACTTATTTTCTATCTTCTGTTGAATCTTCAGTCAATAGATTAATAAAACTAATGTATTTATACAAAATTAATTAACAACAGTGCTTCCAGAATTTACATGATGGTCTAGCTTCAATTGATTCATAATCTCAACCAATGAAATAATATCCACAAAAACCACTTCTGATATGAAATAATATATGCTCACTGGTGACTGGCATTAAGAGGTATTTCCTGGAGTTCTAGTGAGAAGCAGTGACTAGTGGTATTCAACAGGGTCTGTTGTGATATAAGAAATTACTGAAGACAATGGTGGATGTGTCGCTCAATTTCGTGTATTGGTTGAAGTTAGACATTAACACCGTTGGATATCGGCCGGCTCAGTGATCTAGAAGTTAAGCGTTCGCGTGCTAGACTGATAGGTCCTGGGTTCGAAACTTGCGAGATGGGTTCGTGGATACGCACTGGTGAGGAGTCGCACAATAGGGCGACACGGCCGTCCAGTGCATCCAGGTTTCTTATGGTGATCTAGATTCAAATGATTCATGATTTCAACTATTGAAATTACTATAATATTCACAAAACCTCCCCTGATATTAAATAACAATGTGTTTAAGGTCGATGGTATATATTAATAATAACAATAATAGTAATAATAGTAACAAAAGAATATTTTTAGACATCACAGTGAAAAGAACAGGATTATAAGAACTGTGCAATGATATTAAAACAGTAAGTGTGAAAAATAATCTGATCTCATATTGATCTGTGAATTTGTAACTTATGTTTAATGTTTCATTTCCATTCATGCTCAATGAAAAGTAGTAAATAATTTTTAAAATCTGTAAAATCTTATGGACTGTGTGCGGAAATTACAGTTATAAAAAATTTATTAATAGAAGTAATAAGATCGTTACAGATAAAGAAAACCAAAAGGTCGAATTGCATAGAGTTTTATCTACACTTA
Organism: Schistosoma spindalis; assembly: GCA_946903255.1. Taxonomy (NCBI): domain Eukaryota; kingdom Metazoa; phylum Platyhelminthes; class Trematoda; order Strigeidida; family Schistosomatidae; genus Schistosoma; species Schistosoma spindalis. The sequence continues at coordinate 40,672,169 of OX336416.1, read as the reverse complement.
GGGATAATAACTAACTAAAGTTTTTAAAGAAGATTATTAGAAATGAAAGAAAAAATCAAACTAGAATATATACTGAAAGATTGGACGTTCACCGTGGCCATCCCATACCGTAGTAAAACATGGGAAGAAATCACGAGGATTCTACCTAAAGCTTGTGCTGATGATGTCGTTCAGAAAAACGATGAAGCCTCCACAAACAAACTATATAGCTCTGAGAACAAAACTCCATCAAAATCATCCACCTGTGCTACAAATCGTCTCCATCATCTCAAAAGGATTCTAGACAAGCATGATGTAAGAGTGTATTTTCGGGCGTGTGATACCATATGATCGACATTAGTGAAAGTTAAGGATAAGTTACCAAAGTAAGAGCAACAAAATAATGTCTATCAGATAAACTGTCATGATTGTAATGCAACTTATGTGAGAGAAACCTCCAGACCATTGAATGTAAGGTTTTAGGAACACAAAAAGTGTTTGAAAATGTTCCCAGATCCTCGGTTGACTTAACGAAACTTGAGAATAAGTCTGCGATAGCGTTACATGCGTTGGAAACAGGACACGAGATTAATTTTGAAGGAACCAAAATACTTCATAAAGGTTTTAACACTCATAAAGAAAGATTAACAACAGGAGCGCTGTATATATGGGTGAACAAGACCAGCCTGAACCGAAAGGATGGTATTCAACCAGCAACTACTTGGCAAATATTCGTTGATAAGTAATTGGACCCTTTATTTATTCAACCTGTTTATTTTACATGCATAGTTATTTTGACTGAAATTAATGTGAGTTGTTTTTAGTAATACAATTATGTATCTGATGATTCTCATTTTCACTTGTACTTCAATGATTCAGAAACAATTTTTTCAACCTTCAACATGCACCTTTATTTTTCTTTCATATAAAAAAACATATTAACACCGATTATCAAAAATAAATAACTCAATCTTACCCATACATACACAGACACACTTCGTTCAGTGATTGATTTTCACATGATTCACATTTAACTGACTAATGTTATCCTAACTCCTAAAAATCAATATCCAAATATGATTGGATGAACACAGTATAGATTTGATTGTTAAAACGCTATATTATCATTCTCTGATAATTTTAATTATTACCCTGAAGAAGTTCAGACGAGTTTGATGGACGAAACGTTAGAATTATTTTAAATTTCGATCGCTGAGATTATTTCAAATATAATTTTCACATATCATCTTTAAAATAACTTGAAAATTTACTGGTTATAATTTTTTTTTGATTGAGATCACGAATCGATTGATGTTAGACCATTGTAGAGAACCTGAAAGCACTGGACGGCCGTTTTGTCCTAATGTGGGACTCATGTGATATGCGGGATTCGAACCTAGGGCACTATGGTCTTGCACATGAACTCTTAACTTCTAGACCATTGAGTCGGCATCCAACGGTGTTCATGCCTAACTTCAATCATTCCATGATCTTGAGCAGTTCTCTATCCATTGACTGGTTATGGCTTCTCATAGGAGTATTTTTCATTAAACAAAACTAAACTAATTAAAGAACATTGGTCATTTGTATGAAATATTTTCTTATTAATTACTAATATTGTCATTTCTATGTTACAAGTAAGATTATTAAGAAGAAAAACAAGAAAAATACACTAATGGTTGCAAAAGACAGCTGTTTAAAAGAGAATCAGAAAAATTATAAGAAAACTGAATAATTATCACTATCTACACTTTTCATTGACTATTTACTTTTCTAAATTAGCATTTTTTTAAAAATTTTATTGGCATGAAGTATCTAATCACTAACTGCTTTATTTACTTTGATCCTATTAAATGTTAAGCGATATGGTTACAAAAATGTCCTATCATTTATTGAGGACAAATATATTATTAGACGACTGATATTTGAGCGAAGAATATTCTTTTCGATAAATTCTCTTCAGGTTATATACAAATTAATAATCCGAAAAATGGCCAAAATGATCATAGTGCCAGCATAAACCAATATTTTTTTGAGTTATTTATAAGGTCAGTAATTTTTAGCTAAAGCTTGTCAGACTAAAAGTCCTTCAAATGGCTGAAGAAACTGGAGCTAGGCGTACAAAAGAAATATCTTCAGCCGCTTCTTCTCCCTTGTTCAACCTAAAGACTAATTAATCAATAGTAATTTAAGCTATTGAATGACCTAATTTGACTATTGTATTTACGACCACTCGTAGTCAAATGTAATTGACTCTGTTATCTTTATTCACAAATCTTTGTATTATTATCATTGTTATTATTATTACTATTAGTTAAACGTCATTATTAATCACTTCAATACATGATTTATTTACTTCTCATTCATCACACCTTATTATTTCTTACTAATAATTTTTTACACAATATAATCTTCCATTATACATTTGATCGAATTGTAATTGCACTATTATATTTCTCACACTCTATCTGATCCATATTTATTCGGATCATGGATCTTAAAACTTTCACTTGACATATAAGCTGATTCAAAACGAACATTCTATATGGATCATATCAACATTAACCATTTTATTCTATTTTGTTTAACAATCCTAAATTCACATGCTTTAACTTTAAACGATACACTTTACCCTTAACTTGACCATTTTTCGGATTAGTAATTTGGATATGAGATAATTGTAGACCTTGTAGAGAATTTATCCAAAAGAATATTCTTCATTCAAATTCTAGTGTTTTAATAGGATGGGGATCTTTAAACGATTAAATATATTATTATTAGTGACAGAGTAATACATATATACGATATACAGAATATATTCATTATCAGAAAGGGTTTTGTGGGGATTTTTAGTAATTTCAATAATTCAAATCATGAGCCCATTGAAGCTAGACTACCATGGAAAACCTAGAAGCCCTGGACAGCCGTTTCATCCTAGTATGGGACTCCTCAGCAGTGCCCATCCATGACGCTGCCACCTGTGAGATTCAAAACCAGAACCAACCAGTCTCGCGTGCGAGTGCTTAACCACAAGACCACCGAGCCGGCCGGAATCCAATGGCGTTAATATCTAACTTCAACTACATTTCTTCAAATATATTTATTCACTTCATGTTTTATATTACTAAGGTGAATGTTCATTGACAACTATTTAAAATCTATGATATATGTAATTTGATTTCAAAATTTATGGTTTATTATATGATTGAAAAGTGAACAATATTATTACTTCTAAAGCTTAGTCAGATGATATACTTTGATCTACTCAACTATTTTATTTCACTTGACAAAATGATTTAAATACAAAGTACTTCGAGGAACTCCTGAATAGGCCGATTCCAATGAATCCACCGGACATCAAAGCAGCACACACTGATCTTCCTATAGATGCCAATCCACCAACGACGGAAGAAATCAGAATGGCCATCAGACAAATCAAGAGCAGGAAAGCAGCAGGACCCGACAATATACCAGCTGAAGCACTGAAGTCAGACAACGAAGTAACTACGAACATGCTTCACCTTCTATTCAAGAAGATTTGGGAAGAGGAACAAGTGCCGATGGACTGGAAGGAAGGACACCTCATCAAGATTTCATAGAAAGAAGACCTGAGCGAGTGTGAAAATCACAGAGGCATTACATTACTGTCAATACCAGGAAAGGTCATTAACAGAGTGTTACTGAACAGGATGAAAGACACAGTAGATGCTCAACTTCGAGATCAAAAAGCTGGATTCCGTAATTGCGACACTACGGATCATCGTCGAACAATCAATTGAGTGGAACTCGTCACTTTACATCAACTTCATTGATTATGAGAAGGCATTTGACAGTGTAGATAGGAGGACGTTATGGAAACTTCTTCGACACTACGGAGTTCCTGAGAAGATTGTCAACATTATCCGGAACTCATACGACGGACTACAGTGCAAAGTAGTGCATGGAGGACAGCTGACAGACGCATTCCAAGTAAGGACCGGAGTAAGACAAGGCTGTCTACTCTCTCCCTTCCTGTTTCTTCTGGTGGTTGACTGGATTATGAAGACCTCGACATCTGAGAGAAACTACGGCATACGATGGACAGCTCAGAACCAATTAGACGACTTGGACTTTGCAGATGACCTAGCCCTCCTATCCAATACACACGAACAAATGCAGACAAAGACAGCTAGCATAGCAGCAGTCTCTGCATCAGTAGGCCTCAAAATACACAAAGGGAAAACAAAGGTCCTCAAACACAACACGGAGAACAGCAATCCAATCACTCTTGATGGCGGAACTCTGGAAGATGTGTAATCCTTCACATACCTGGGAAGCATCGTCAACAAACAAGGAGGTTCAGATGCAAACGTAGAGACGAGGATTAGCAAATCAAGGGCCGACTTCCGACAATCGAATAACATATGGAACTCAAAACAACTGTCTGTTAAAGTCACAACCTTTAATGCAAACGTCGAGACGGTTCTACTGTACGGAGCTGAAATGTGGAGAACTACCACAACCATCATCAAGAAGATACAAGTTTTTATAAAAAGTTGTCTACACAAAATACTCAATATCCATTGACCGGTTACCATCAGCAACAGTTTACTGTGGGAGAGAACTAAGAAGCTTTCAGCTAAAGAGAAAATCAGGGAAAGACGATGGAAATGGATAGGACACATTGAAAAAATCACCAAACTGCATCACGAGGCAAGCCCTAACATGGAATCCTTAAGGGAAGAGGAAAAGAGGAAGGCCAAAGAACACATTACTTTGGGAAATAGAAGCGGATATGAAAGGGATGAATAACAACTGGAAAGAGCTGGAAAGGATTGCCCAGGACAGGGTTGGATAGAGAATGCTGGTGGGCGCCCGATGCTCCCTCACGTGGAGTAACAGGCGTAAGTAAGCAAGTAAGTAAGTCATAAATAGTTAAGTGGGCCAGCAGAACATTTTTTTATATTTTGTTGATACATTTATTTTCACAATTTATTTTCAATTTGTATTCATTTGATTATTATCCCTCTAAACATAATGTTTTATTAATCTAAATTAAGATCTAATTCTAACCTTTGATTTATGAAATATGTAATCTTATCAATCTCTTTATAGTAGTAATGTCATAGAATATTCTTTCGTAACGATAATGGCATTAATTATCGATTTATTTAGTACCACATATATGATTTAATTAAAGTATTCACAGAATAAAAATATTGACCATTGCAAAGATTTAAGACTACACAGGCTTGAAGAATAAACTATGTGCCGAAATTTCCCATTACAGGTTAGAACTGATGTTTACCTTGGGACTCAAACACAGTACCATTCACTTCAAACACCATCACACTATCCACTTAGTTACTAAGTCACCATAGCCATTTAAATTCACTTGGTGTTGTTTACTTGTATCTTCCAATTGCATCACCCCATAGCACAATCAGGTGGCTATCAAGACTGAGTAGCTAAGTGGATAACGCGATGGTGTTTGAAGCGAATGGTACTAGGTTTGAATTCCAGAGTGGACATCACCTCTAACATGCAGGCACATCCAGCTGACGTGTACCGAACAGGATGGACCGCGTTTCCTAGATTCCACTGCTAACCCCTACCAATCTTTGCTTAGAACGGTTGTGAACTAAAGCAATATTAAGGCAATACACATAGGATTCACATATGCGAATAAGAGACTGATCAATTGTAGTTCTAAACATCAATGGGAAGTTTCAAGTAAACAATACCAAGTGAATTTAAAAAAAGTGGTCAGATTTAATAAAGTGGTAAATATCAATCCTATACAAATAATGACATACCTAAAATTTAAGGAATTATTTCAGATTAGATATTCAAGTTAAACCATATCTATGATCAATCATTAATGAATAAAAATAATGGAAAAATACTAAAAATGAGAAATGAAAGATCATTGACCTTGACGATCAAAACAACGGATTAGTATAAATTAAAAACAAACAAACAACAACCATGGCAATTAATTTAAACATGTAAATAAATATTATTCCAATTTTCTTTTTTAAAAACGCAATTTACTTTTAAAAACAAGATATTAGATTTTTGTGCAGAAAAAACGATTGATTAATCATTATTTTATCAGAAGGGATTTTGTGGAGATTCTTAGTAATTTCAATAGTTGAAATAATGAGTCAGTTGAAGCTATACCACCATGGAAAACCTAGGAGCACTGGACGGCCGTTTCGTTCTAGTATGAAACTCCTCAGCAGTACGCATCCACCCCCCACGAGATTCGAACCCCGGACCTATCAATCTCGCGCTTGAGCGCTTAACCATTAGACTACTGAGCCGACCGGTATCTAACGATATTAATGTCTAATCACTATGTCACAAAAAATCAAATGATTATCATTTGATAACATGATAGATATGAAGTAGAAACGGAAAACAAATTCAAATGCTATTTATATCATGTAATGTTATGTAATAACTTGCATTAATAAAACTGAAAGATGGTTGTGTTATGTACTAACCTTTAAGATTATTGCGAAATGCAATTGCTTATTTAGATATGATGACTTATATGACTAGACTAATGACGTATACACTTGTGTAAGCAGTCTAGATTTCTTATTGGTCCTTCTTCTGCCTAACTCTGGCCTGTTAAGTACGCAACGTCAATCTCAGTCTCCGCAATAGGAATCATATATTTCAAGCATACTGGGTTTATATACAAACACATCAGATCACATTATACCATAAAATAGAAAATATCATTTGCACAAGATTAAGCTAAATGTGGCTGTGATTGTAAGAAAATGTAACAAATAGATTGAGAATAACTTGAGAATAGTAAATCGTATAACAATGACCAGTAGGTCAAATAAAAGCTTATAATGAAAGGAATGTGAATATATATATAATATATATAATAAAAATATTCGTATCATATTAGTCCATCAGTACTTCATAATTGTTACCATTCATTTATTCCCGTTCAGATATGTCAGGTTGAAGATAGTGGACACCGTACTCTGAATCCAGATTCCATCTTAGTTGACATTGTTGAACTGAACATACCTACAATATCAAGAGAACTGATGTTTATTACTATATTTAAACCTATATCACCTAATATTCTGTGATTGTACCAATTGCATTTACACTTGGATAATTTGATCCGGTTATTAATGAGTTTGTAGGTATCATTACCAAGGTTTGATTTGATAATTTCGAATAAATTGAGCATTGGGTTGATTGTTATAGATAAATAATATATTTGTAATATCCCAATGAGTAGAAAATTAGATTTTCTGACGTTTCGTGTAAGTCACCTTAGTGTATATCACCTAACTTCGTAGTTCAAGACGTCACTGTGGATCTAGATTGTTGTAGCCAGATTGTTAGTCTGTAAGACTAAAATATGTACACTGATTGATTACTGAATACTAACTAGTGTCATTCTTATCGAGTTCATAGTGCTAAATACTTTAACCAAATACATTCGGTCACAAAATATCAAAACGCAATGCACTCGATGTTAAGTCATTTAGACTATAGGCCAAATTTTAAATTAATATAGAAAAGTATATTAGTGCTTTAATGACTTCTGAGTGCAAACACTTCATGCAATATGTAGCATTTAACAGCTTAATGTCCCACTAAGCTTAATAGTAGCATAACAAGTTTAATAGAAAGAATTTGATATACCTTACAGGTTAATTAATACAATATGGCTTGGTATATAGTGAACTAAACATTATTCAAAAAAGGTAATAGTCTCAGAATAGTCAACATGTCAAACTCAAAGTGAAGCACTAACCAACCAAAAGAACTATGATCAAATTACATTTTCGGAATGTTCGTGTCCACAAACAACACGGACTGAATTCACTGCATAGATTTTAAAATACATAACTCTACATTCATGAAATGTGTCATGATAATTTTAATCTTCTATAATAGAAGTGTCAAAACTTCATTTATTAGAAACAGTTATCAAAAATTAAAAAAAAGACTATTGAGTGAAGTGCTTGTTCAAAAGTACCTACAATTTTTTGTACTTCCATTTAGCCCAATTCATACCATCACCCTAGTCTTCACATTGAAACAGTATGACTTATGTTACATAAATCTAATGGTTTATTGCTTATCATATCATACTGATCGATTTGGCATATGACTAATAGTAGTAGCACGGTGGTTCTTTCCTAAACTATGAGTTTGTTTAATATGAGTTTTAATTCAGCTAAGAACATCGGTGCACTCAATATGGCAGTTATGCCTTGATTATAAGTGTCAATTAAGACTAAACCTGGTTCTAAAGTTTCCTGTCGATCACCTTTTACTACCCAAAATGATAACACACCCTGCATCAGTTCCTTCAATAAAATCTAGCTAATTTACATTCAGATATTGACTGTTTTTATTGACATTTCTAGATTTAGATACTGATTGATTCAATATATAATAATTCTAAAGCCAACTTATGTAAAATGCAAAGATCATAATTTGATCAAAGTATTTGTAGCTCACAATTTGTAACGGTATTTGTCGGCACACGAATTGTCCATCAATCTAAAGTTGGTTATATGTGTGTATAGAAATGTCAATATAAACTGCTTTATTTGAAAGAACTCCGTTATTTTTTTTATTTCTTAAACACCAAGATAAGTAAGGATAAATTGAATAACCGTGTACTATTACTGAATACTGATTTGTTCTAACGGCAGAACTAAATAAACCGGAATAATAACTAATAAAGTCAAAGAAAGACGAATGGACTCAAATGAAGTATTTCTATTTTCAATTACATATCATTATGACTCTAAACTACTTATGTATATATGTAACCGTAGAATATTTTTATTCAGTAGCTTCGCATCATGTTCTAAAGTGATACATGTAAATTGATGTACCATAGGAATAGTCTCGTTTAAGGTAAGTTCAATGTATGAATTTAGGGTTGTAAACTGTGAAATAAATAGTTGATAATTTTAACTTAAATAAGTTAAATGTTAAATGGAACTCTTTAAATAATAGTAAAGAGAATCTAAGATTTTTCTGTAAAATATTATATATACTATCTTTTATATCCACTTCAACGATCTACTGAGCTTACTTACTTACATACTTAGGCCTGTTACTTCCAGTGGAACATAGACTGCCGACCAGCATTCTCCAATCACTATCACCATCTAATTCACCAAGATGATTGTTATCTGGCTTCAAAAGCTGTATTAAAAATACAACTATATCTATAACTTTGCAGTGATGAGCCCTATGTAGAGCCCATATAATTTATTCTAGCTTCTGGACAGGCCAATCTATTCATTCTTCGTGAGTCACATGTTGAACATGTTAATTATACGCTTTGCCTTACTTCGCTTCCCCTCGATTAGTTTTGCCTTCCATCGCTTCGACTCGATTCAATTTGACTATAAATATTGCGTAACGCCTAATTAATGTGAGTTTGGTAACATACCTTCTTCAATGCGCATCATTTCATTTCGCTTCGTCCATTCGATCGTTTTCTAGGATCAATGATTGTACAAAATATACGTATTCTAAATCTTTTCTCGTATTTGACTTATTTTAATTTCGCTATTCACAAATGTGACTTAAGTCGATTGTTATATACGAAGATGGCCGGAATGTATATTTCAATAATAATCATAATACGATTTAAATGGAATAAGAGATAGGGTCATTAAACCTTATTCGACTAGTGAAATTATGGGGACATTAAATCTTTGATTGTTGTTATGACAGTGAGTATTTTTTAAACTTCACTTCTTGCAGATACATTACACTTGGACTATCGATGGTTAATTCAATTGACTTATAGAATATTCATTTAAACCAATAAATTACAAAATAACCGAACCCTTAAATAATGGCTATTATTATTCTCTGTTTCTGCTTTCCTTTCTCTAGTTGTAAACAATTGTAAATAATCTATACTAGCACTGAAAATTCTTTTCGATACATTATTCATACTGGATCTCAACTGCTGCCTCACAGTATTGTTATCCATGGGACACACGTCTTCACCAAACAGTTTTCTGTACCAAATCTTTTCAGATCATTTGATTTCTATATCAACATAATTATGCGTGTAAAATGACACTCATATTTGAAATATGATAATTCATTTATTTAATAAATATTTAATATATATGTATGCTGAAGAGACCCATAATAGGATGAAACGGCCGTCAAACAGTGCTTCCAGGTTTTCCATGGTGGTCTAGCTTCAACTGACTCATGATTTCAACTATTGAAATTACTAAAATTCTCCACAAAGCCCCTTCTGATAATAATAAATATAGTGTTGAAGAAACAGCAATGTAATTACAAATCGAATATAATGTTTGATTGAAGACTACTTAAAAGAATTAAGTTAGAATTTGTAAAGTATGGCGGGTTTTAATCGGATTATTCATATGTTTACAAGATTAGTAACAATAATAGTAATTATATGGGGATATATGGATTAAAAAATTCAATAAAAAAGACACTTGAACAAGGTAATTTTAAGTTAAAATAATAAAGTAGGAGAAGCTACATGTACATTAGTCAAATTATATCATCTTAAAATCAACTTATTAAGTCGAATGTTCATACGGTTTGTGTTGAACGGTTTTTCTTTTAATTCAACTAACTATTTTCTCTACTGCTTTAAGAACTCTTAATCTGAATAATTTTGGTAAATGGTGGCAATATGGTGGATTTCTGTAAAAGACTGATTTATGCTGGCTATCTGACACGTTTGAACTATATGCGCTAAGACAGATTTTGTAGGAACTTACATTTCCATCCATGTGAAAATCGTTCACCACTTGAAACAGTGAAAAATTAGGTGATGTTATAATAACGCAATCTGTCTGCTTTTATAATTGATTGATGATTTCTTTTCGAATCGTTATCAAATACCTTAAAAATTTTATGGAAGATCAAATTTACAATTGTTGGTTTGCACTTTAAAATCATGCTAAATTATTTCAGAAATGATGTACTTTACTCTGATTTTTACTGACTTCTTAACGGATGTTTTTAATCCATTAATAAAAACAATTCACCAATCTAAATATTAATTGATCTAAGTCAACATCAAAGACGTATTACATGTTCCGAACATTAATGTTTCGTATTTATGGCATCATTTTATTGACATTAATGTATATTTGTCATTTGATGAAAAGTCCAAATTAACTATGTTTATTGTTATCAGAAATTGTGGGGGGTTTGTGGAAATAGTAGCAATTTAATATTTGAATTCATGAGTCGGTTAAAGCTAGACCACCATCATGTGCTCACTAGTAATTGGCTTCAATATGTATTTCCTGGGATTCTAGTAAAAAAACTGTGACCAGTGAAGTTCAACCGTATCTGGCGTAAGGCCGCTACTCACTGAAGACAATGGTGGACGGTGGCGCAATATCATGGATTGGTTGAAGTTAAACATGAAAAATATTGGGTGCTGGCCAGCTCAGTGATGTAGAGGTTAAGCGTTCGCGCACGAGGCTGATAATTCCTAGGTTCGAATTCATCGAGTGGGATCTTACGTGCGCACTGCCGAGGAGTATCATATTAGGACAAAACGGCCATCCAGTGCTTCCAGGATTTTCATGGTGATCTAGCTTCAACTGACTCATGAATTCAATTAATAAAAGTTAATTAACTATCCACAAAACCTCTTTCTGATAAGAATTTAATTAGCTGCCACAAAAACTAATGTTGATGAAATAAATCTTTACTTAACTTCAATATTTAAGTAAAAATTTAAGTCAGAATTAGAAAATCCAAAATTTCTTTGTATCTTCATGAAAAGAAACTGACTGGAAACTGATGGTCAGGAAATGAATCATGTCATGAAGGTAGGCTTTTAATTTTAACACAGATTAGATTGATTTGATGTATGTATGTATGTATGTATGTATGTATATTTGCACTAATCAAGAAGAGTACTTAATTCTACATCATCCAGACAAAGATTAACGGACAAATCATTCTGGATTATCCATAGCTTTATCTACTGAAACACATATCTCGTAAAAATACAAATACTCACAAATAACAAAATCATATGCTTTCTCCCTTTTTATATAATAAACTTAGAATATACACAGTTATTATTAATTTTCTCTAGTTTTGTAACTCAATCCAAGTAATAAGGAGTTACATTTGGGATGTAGCTTGGTTTTCAAAATAGTCATTAAACTGTCTAAAACAAACTGTTCTTCAGATGTTGTTTTATGACAATGTAAGTTTAGTGTAAACTATGTTGAGACTGATAGTTAAATCAGAACATGGTGGAGCTTTCTAGAATATCAACGTGGCATGCTACCATTGAACAGTAGCATAAAATGACTCTTTGAGGATTGGCTGAATTCTAATGTTGTTATAATAAACGCTAATATCTATAAATACCCATTATGTTCTGTACATTTTGATTCTTATTCAACGAACACTTCTTCAGCTTTCTTCTATCTTTTGATTCTACAACATTGAGGTTCTATACGTTCGAATGCCATAGTTGTATACTGTATTCTGTATTAATGTTAGGTTTGAAGCTTAACGAGTTCACTTAGATTTGCAAACGAGAACGAAATTCGATGACCAATGACCAGTGAGCTAGCTATTGCTGCGCCCCAGCCCCGCCATCTAGAGGGAGAAGTCCAGGCTTGAAATGAGAAGTGTATTCTGCAGCAACCAGAGACGAGCAAAGTCTCTTAGTAGAAAATACACTCGTTTATATATTGATTGCACATCCGTTTGATTAATAATTAGAAATAAATCACATACATGGACAGTACTCACAATTATAACAAATCATATGCTCAGTACAGTTCATAGTCAATAAAATACAAGAATATTGCATATTATACAGAATAAATATCGTACGAGAAAACAAAAGAAATGTTACATTGCGTAATCATTACATTAAATCAATAAAGGATGTAATGATGAATAAAACTCATATTAAGTAAATCAATCAAATATTGATTTTTCTTCCCATCATATCAGTTAATCAGGTAGCTAACAGAACATAACCTGACAGACATGAAATCGAAATGAATAAGGTGGAAGTGACAACAAGTGGATGATAATTATTAAATATTATAAAGGGTTATTAAAAACGGATTGATGAATGAGAAATGTTGATGGTGTGTTAAAACAACAGTACATCATATTAAAATATGCAGTTCTACTGAGAAGCAGTGACCAGTGAAGTTCAACCGGGTCTGTTGTGAGATAGTAACTCACTGAAGACAATGGTGGATGTGTTGCTCAATTTCATGGACTAGTTGAAGTTAGACATTAACACCATTGGATGCCGGCTGGCTCAGTGGTCTAGAGGTTAAGCGTTCGCGCGTTAGGTTTATTCAAAAACAAAACTTACCCCTAAGAATACAATCTGAAAACGTCCTGGCTAATTGTAGAAACTGAAACTAACAAACAGTTGGATAGAATACAATTTAATTGTTAATTCTCGAGCAATAAATCCTCTTGTGTAATTATAATGTTACGGAGTAACTTTAGACAATAATGACAATAACAAACAATATCTTTAATCACACATTAATTTAACTACGATATACATATGTATCTGACAGCAGGAAAACTCAAATCCACACATGTTGCCGAAAAGAACAGAGAGTTATATTAAATACTGTGTTCAAAATACAGTAGGTTAACATTTTAAATCATTCATCATTATTATAATAAATTGCTAATTGAATCATGGAATAATGTTCATAAAACCTACATCCCTATTATCAAAATTACTTTGTTTTTTAGTAAAACCATGATTATGTGCATTTTTGGCGACGTTTACATAATGGCATACAATGGCATACAATTATTAGCTAACTATACAATTTTGTTAATATGTATGATGATGATTGAATAGTCTAATTAGAAGTGACTTAACTAATTTTATTCTCATAAGAGTTATTGTGAATATTATTGTAGTTTTAATAGTTGAGATCATGAGTTAATTGAAGCTAGATCACCATGGAAAAACTGGAAGCACTGTACGGTTATTACTCAGCAGTGCGTATCCACGATCCCGCCTCTCAAGATTTCAACCCAGGACCTATCGGTCTCGTTCGCGAACGCTTAACCTCTAGACCACTGAGCCAGCCGGCATCCAATGGTGTTAATGTCTAACTTCAACTAATCCATGAGATTGAGCAGTACATCCACCATTGTTTTCAGTGAGTTACGATCTCACAACAGACCCAGTTGAACTTCACTGGTCACTGCATCTCACAAGAACTGCAGGAAATATCTTTTGAAGTCAGTCACTAGTGAGCAAATACTAATTCATATCAGAAGGGGTTTTGAGGATATTATAGCAATTTCAGTAGTCGATATCATGAGCCAATTGAAGCTAGACCACCATGAAAAACCTGGAGGCACTGTTTGACGGGTTTCGTCCAATTGTGGAACTCTTCAGAAGTGCACATCGACGATCCTGCTAACGGGATTTGAACTGAGTCAAGGTTTCCAACGGTGGTCTAACATCAATCGGTTCATGATCTCAATAAAAAAAATTGTTTCTAGAAAATGATCTTCTCAACAAAAAGCTTTTTCCTTTGTTTGTTTGTGTTATGACCTTTTATTTCGTCAAACGATCAAAATTTATGATAAATTTGTTTTTGATTTGATTTAAATAATGATATTTCTTTTCTTTTTTTGCTCTAAAAAAACTCGATGAATTAGTGAAATGATATAGGTGATATGATAAGTATACTAATGAACAATTAAAATCAGAAAAATTCAACTATTTTATACAATGAGTTAATAATTTAATAGGTGAATTCATGAGTCGATTAAAGCTATTCAAGAACCTGGAAACACTGAATAAATATTTTGTCCTAGTATGGGACTTCTTAGAAATTTACGCCCACAATCCCACACGTGGCACTCACTGGTGAACACATGATAATTATTAATTTTATAGTCGAATTCACGGGTTGATAAAATTCGTTCTGTATTAATTTTTGTAGGCTAAATTTGCAAAAGAAAGGCAAATATCTTTCTCCACTGACATAAAGTGGGTTTCAAATAAAAATATTATAATCATTACTGTCATGAATTCAAGTGATACTTTTCCCTTTTCTGGTTTAATTCGTGTTCTGTATGTTAGATGGCTTAATTGTAAAATTTCCGTTGCCCTTCTGCATGGTGATCAAGCGGTTGATTGAATATTTTAGTATAGAGTGTACGTGAATCATGATTGCTTTACATAAGTGTATTTATCTTTATAAGTGAACAGGTTTGGGTCGAATGCTTAAAACAAACTGTATACATACTTTATAAAACATGGTTCCGAATATTATTCTGGATAAATTTTACCCAGCTTAGACTTAATTGGTGATTAAAATTATTGTTATGAATAACAACATAAAAATAGACTGAATCAGATCGTATTTTTTTACACTTTGTCTGTTCTTAATAACATTAGGCATTTACACCACTGAAAACAAACTCAGCGGTCTAGAGGGTTAATGAATCTAGTTAGGATCCTCGGTAGAGGGATTGTAAAAGGTCACTGCAAAGAAGTCTCATACTAGGATGAAACAGTTATTTAGTGCTTTTTAGTTCTCAGTTTTGGTCTAGCTAAGATCAGTGTATCATCTGATCTACAGATGTGACTTACTGACTTACGCCTGTTACTCCCAGTGGAACACAAGCCACCGACCAGCATTTTCCAACCCACTCTGTAGTGAGCCTTCGTTTCTAGTTTTGTCCAATTATTGTTCATTTTTCTCATGTGTGTCTCCGTTTCTCGGCGTAATGTGTTCTTTGATCTCCCTCTCCTTCTTTGAACTTGAGGATTCCATATGAGGGCTTGCGTTGTGACGCAGTTGTGTGCTTACCCCAATGTATGTCCTATTCACTTACAGAGCTTATCCCTGATTTATTCCTCCACTGGAATCATCTACGAAGTCTAGATCGCCCAGCTGCATTCTAGCTGTCCACTGTTGCCCATGACTCCACCCGGATGTTGACGTCTTCATAATCCAGTTGAGCTCCAGGAGAAAGAGAAACGGTGAGACTAAGCAACCTTGCCTGACCCCAGTCTTTACTTCGAACGAATCTGTGAGCTGTTCTTCATGCATGATTTTGCAGTTTAATCCATCATAGGCACGTCATATTGTCGAATTATTTGTATTTATCAGTCAACAGTAAATGATATTTCTATACAGTAAGATTATTAAATTATTATAGTTAGGTATTCAATATTTGGCTTTCAACAAATAACGGATTATTTTATAAAGCACAAAGCATGAATTCAACATTTATTATTTAATACTTAAAACGCATCCGCTAACTGGTAAATCCATTTACCATAAAGATTCATAACAAAGACACTAAATAAACTAAATGAATAATTTCTTTTAATGATTGAAGTCAATCAGTACTCGAGGTCATCACCATCAAGGTCAACACTCACCGTTTGATGATAAATGATAATGATCCTCCTAAATATGGAAACCCTAAAAGGGCTTATTCCATCTTGTTTCTCTTTTTTAATTAGAATTGATTTTTATTTCAAAAAAGCTAACAGGATATTGTTTAGAATTAGTCCATGAATGTATAAATATTTGGAATTACATATCTCTTGACTATACTGGCATAATGTGTTGAATAAAGTATCGTTATCATCTGGCAAGACATATCGGTTTCAGTTGTCAATCGAAAATCGTTTTTAAGTTCCAGTGAATTAACTTTTTGATGTTACGTAATAATGAAAGAAATTTTGCCTGGAGCACATCTTGGGCTACTGCCGGTCCCAAGCCCGGATAAACGAGGAGGGTTGAGCATGGAGTTAGCGACCCCATCTCGTGAAAAACTAACTCGCTAAAAAACGCAAACCAGAAAAAAATTCAAATAATTTAAACTCTGCCCTGGGAGTCAGAAGGTCTTTATTTAGAAGAGTTATGACACCTCGTGGTGAAAGCCGAGTTCCTTCGGAAGTCACGAGGCCGATAGCCCTTCTAACAACCTGAACCATTAATTTTGTTACATGGAATACTTGCACAATGTTGGGAGACCAGGAGAGTTTTCCGAATCGCTGCAGAATAATGAAAGAGATCATTAAATGTAATAGAGAATCATACATCAATGTTTTGGTTAATGAAACGTATTACTTAATAGACTGTATTTTTGTTTACACTAGTTAAATGATTACCTATAAATAAATCGCTAATCAGAGCAAACTGATTTATTAAATTTTCAAAGAACTTAGTAATACTATTATATACTAAGGTTAAATAGTAGTTTGCAACCTTCATACAGAAACATTTATAACAATGTTAACTTACAAGTACCACTTACCAGGATATAGAAGTCTTTCAAAACTTATCCAGTTGACTGACGGATTAAGAAACAACATAACAGGAAACTCTTCTTCATTAATTATTTAATGACCAAGTGACCTATTTTCTTAGAACTGTCTTTTTTATAATCATATTTTCTCTCATAGAAAGAAATTAACATCAATCTCTATTAACGAAAAAATCAAACTGAAAACTACTACTTATATATATATATATATATATATATATATATATATATATATATATATATATATATATATATATATATATAAGATGGCTCTAGGAGTTTTCGCTTCTAGTGTGCAAGGTTATGTATCCTGATAGTTTTCGACGAAGAATCAAATTTCAGTGTTTAATAACGTACATCAATTAAACGTGTAAACTATGGATTATTTAAATGATCTTTAGATAACATTATTCGATTGAGAAATATTTATATTGATAATGATAAATGGTGATTTTGTGGGGAAAAAATTATTTCTTCTGTTAATCCTTAATTTTATTGGATATCTCAATGGGAGTCATAATCATCCGATGCTGATTATGAGTTAGCTTGCGAGTTGATCATTGGGAAAAAATTACATCTAAGTATAGTATTCCAGAATGAAATGACTATTCTGGATTTCATTGTTAGTCACAAATTCACTATACCATATTCTGAAAATAACAAATACAAAATTCACTCTAGTTTACAGGCATGATCAATTTGATATAAATAGTAACATTAGATGTACAGAACAAACATGTTATATATAAGATAATTTTAAGTATACTAGTTCAGTAATTGTTTAGGTAGTACATGTATGATAGCAATCCAATTCATCAGCCGGAAACTTTTAATTTTTCTTAAGTGGACAGGCTGTTGATATATGAACGGTGTAATTAAGGTCATTTCTTGTGTCAGATCGAATTAATGATAATTATCTACAACTAGAGGAAGTAAAATGAAAACAAAGAGCACGGAACAACAAGGTAATAATTACCAAAATATGTCAATCAAGTCTACTAAAATGCATGTGTCATGTGACACAGTGATATACTGTTAATGTCAGATATTATTCAAATTAGTTAAGGTTGCTAGGGTCAGTGTTAACGTAAAGTGACAGCTGGAAGGTGGTTTTACTTAGGGAATTCACTAATAATAATGACTAAACATATAAAGTTCCTATAATCTCGCTTGTGGATTAATATAAACTTACAGGTGCAAGAACATTTAATGCATGTTCAGAGGAGCAGTATGCATCAATGCAGCCAACAAATGTTGGGAGTGATTTTATCGTACGGATAGATTCCTGGGTTTAAAAAATTTACACGTAAAGTAATTTGTATAGAGAGATTATTTAGAATGAGTTTGTTTCACTAGTGACAAGGAGTTACGGATAACGTAGTGAGAAGTTTCTGCATATTGAATTACTTGACAGGATGTAAAGGATAGTTTATTAAGTGTTTTGAAGAAAAAGATAATATTTAGTTTGAGTCTCCTCTTCCATAAAGGGTCGAACCCAAGTTTGTTACATCTAGAATTATAAGTTAAGGTACAATCAGTTCCAAGAATACGAAGTGTAATCGTCTCTGTGTGGATTCTAGCCTTAATTCATCATTTAGCCTCTCACTACTAAGAATGATCGTACAGTATTCTAGGAGTGGTCGAACGCGAACCTTGTACATTGAAATACTTGACTCACTGTTATAAAGGTTTCGAGTTATATAACCTATAAGACGTTGAGACTTGGAAATCTGTTTCAATATCTGTTTTGTAAACGACAAATCGTAGGAGTACCTAAGTTCTAATGTAGTGAACAAGAACATGAGCAAGGACAACCGAATGCATGTGACATGAAATTACAGAGCATCTCAATAAAATGTGAGAACCATATAGTAAATAGTTAATTTGCAAAATATCAATCCATCGCCTCAAACTTGATTGTTCCTTTCACAAATATGAGTCCATTGTCTCAGATTTAATTGTTCATGCATTTTCATACCAATTGTTTTCCGTTCCCGTTCTTTCCTTATCGATCTTCTACTGAAATATATTCTATGCCTGACCACCGATATATATATATATATATATATATATATATATATATATATATATATCGTTATATGTGTATATAAGTAACCTACACCACACTAAGTCTACTACTGTATGTAGCCTAGATAACATTTCACCATTTATAGTAAGATTTAAGTTGAGCAATATATCATCTAAGCATATGCATTCATATTTAGCTATATTATTCTCCAGCTATCATTTAAAACTTGTTATTCAATTACTATTTCGAAACAGGAAGTTTTTGTTTGTTACTAAATGAATAACAAGTAATTTTTCATGATATATATTGGTACTAGTGTATTTCTACCTAAGATAACCTACCAAAAAATGTATTGTTGCTTATCAAAATTTATTTAAATATTCGATTATGTTCGATAAGAAACAATTTTTTTTGGCATGTACTTTTAAATTGAATAAATGGTTACAATCACAATATCTATCTTGTTCTCTGTAGTATACTTTCAGAGTAAAATGGACATTACTTTTCTATCCTCAATCACTCACTAACAAGAATTGAATAACAGGGGGGAATGGATGATTTTGATTATTTTTTTGTTTTTGAAAATCCTATGATTGATTGAATAATTAATTTTCATGTTAACAAAATGATTCTTCAGAATGATAATGTATTTCTTTAAAAAATGATTTCAAATTTGTCTTTTATTAATTTTCTATTACAGCTATCATCAAAAAGATCCTCATATATAACACAGAGAACACCAACTCAATTATACTTGATGAAGAAACTCTGAAAGAAGTGGAAAATTTCAAGTACCTGGAAAGCATCATCTATAAACGAGGAGGATCTGACGAAGTTGTAAAGAAGAGGATTGGCAAAACAAGGGGAGCACTCTTACAGTTGAACAATTGTCTGTCAATTAATTTCAAATTAACAATCTTCAATACGAACGTCAAGATAGTTCTACTATACGAAACTAAAACCTGGAGAACTACTACAACCATCGTCAAAATGATACAAGTATTTATAAACAATTGTCTACGCAAGATACTCAATGTCCGTTGGATGGATATCATAAGCAACAGTCTACTGTGGGAGAGAACAAACCAGCTTCCAATTGAAGAGGTAATAAGGAAAAGATTATGGAAATGGATAGGACACAAATTGAAGAAATCATCAAAATGCATCACAAGGCAAGCCCTGAAGGAAAACTGTAAAGAGGAAGGCCGGAGAACACTCTGTGTTGAAAACTGGGAAGGAAGCAACTGGACAGGGTTGGATGGAGAGTGCTGGTGGGTGGCCAATGTTCCCCCACGAGGAATAACAGGCATAAGTGAATAAGTTGACTTCTCAAAACGCACTATCAACACCCTCATACTGAAGATATTTTTGTATGTAAATGGCATAGTAGTTCTCAAAACTGTCGATCATAATATATTAAAATAAGAATATGCTCAATAGACAACAGAATGATTCGGATCATTATATATTTCTGAAATTTAATATAAATAGTAGATTTTTCCCCAATTCAGATGATTTTCAAGAATGATTTCCTTATAAACAGAGAGGGGTTTTGTGCATATTATAGTAATTTTAATAGTTGAAATCATGAATCAATTGAAGCTAGATCACCATGAAAAACTTGAAACCACTGGATGGCCGTTTTGTTCTAGTATGGGACTCCTCAGTAGTGAGCATCCACAATTCCGCCTCTCGAGTTTCCAACTAAGGAACTATCAGTCTCGTGCGCGAACTCATCCAACGGTGTTAATGTCTAACTTTAACCAACCCACGAAATTAACTATTAACTATATGATATTTTTCTAAAACTAATCTCATTATCAACATTAGAGATCACAGTTTAGACAATGTTTTTTTCTTTTTAACATTATTAAAAATTACCATATTAATGATAAACTGTCAAACTCCATTTCAAAACTTAATCATTATTGGAATTACTTCATTATTTATAGGGAAAAAAGATCTGTGAAATTTCTTAATAAACAATCCTTTTTCTTGTTGTATTTTTTTAGAAATTCTCGTAATTTCTGTTTTACTGAAACTAACACTGATATTTATTAATACATATTTACGTGGAAAAAGTTTTTCAAAAAAAAACAAACAAAAAAACAAAAAAATAGTTGAAATGAGTCAATTGAAGCTAGACCACCATGCAAAACCTAGAAGCACTGTACGGCCGCTTCGTCCTAGTATGGGACTCCATGGTGGTCTAGCTTCGACTGACCTACGATTTCAACTATTGAAATTACTAAAATCTCCACAAAACCCCTTCTGAAAACAAAAAAAAAACAAACGGCTACAAATAAACAAAATCGATTTTTGTTGTTTGAATTAACAACAAATAATAACCGTTACAACTAAATAAAATCAACATTGAATGACATAATTCGAACTAATATTCCATTGAATATAATTGTAAAATTATCAGAAGAACAAAAACAAAAACAAAACTTGAACCCAGTGTAATAAGAGAAATCACTAGTTAACACATGTATACAAACATGTAAATATATATATCAGTGTTTATCTGCATGGATCTGAGTAACATTTAATATGGATAGAAACATTTGGTTTGCATCTATTCTTTTGGTAACCAAAAAAGGAGAAAAAAATGAAACAAACTTTGTATTAGTGATTATTTTGCACTTTTAAGTGACATGAATTGGATTGTTTAAATAATATCAAGTAGGTTGTTATAGTTACAAGATTTGTATTTTCTCTGTACTGAAAAGTCATGTATTTGTGCATTTTGTTGTTGCGGAAGGTGGCAGTGTTGTTGTTAAAATTCTACAATCATTCTTTATTAAAACTGAAACGTTTTGAGCTGTATTAAATGAAAAGTAGAACTTTGATTATTTTTGTGTAGATGTGTTATTGATCCGTGAACCTGTCAATGTTAAAATAAACAATTTATTTAAAGATTGTATAAAACTATAATTTTAAGAAAAATGTAAATTCTATATATTTTTGAAAAATATATCATTTCAGTTTATTATCTTAGTTATCAGTATAGGGTTGTGGAGATTATTAAGATTTTGATTGAGATCATGAACTGAATGAAATTAGACCACCGTTGAAAATCTGGAAGAATTGGACAGCCGTTTCGTCCTATTGTGGGACTTCTTAGTAAAGTACATCCAGGTTCCTGCACACGGCATTCGAACTCAGGGTCTTCAGTCTCTCGCATGAACGCTTAACCTCTAGACCACTGAGCTGATCGGAATCCAACTATGTTAGTGTCTAACCTCAACCAATCCGTGAAATCGCTCAACTATCTTCCATTGTACTGAGGTACTTGGAATAGCTGAACTGGTCACGGCTGCTCACTAGAACTCCGAGAATTCTTTCGCAAAGCTAGCCACTAGTGAGTCCAGACACTAACATCTAAACACTATCATCACTGATAATGATAATTAATGATTCAAGTCCGTATTGTACAATTAGCAGTGATCCTTTTAAGTTTATAGATATTCCTTGTTTACAAGTACCAACCTGTATGAAACCCAAATATGAGATTTTTTACAAACTATCCGAAATCACCATTCATGCCTTTTATAACCATTATCTTAATTTTATCATCCATTTATATTGCATTTTATCAGAAATAATGGAAAACCTGATTGTTATCACTTTCTCTGTTTCATGTACTAAGTGATCACTTGTCGAAGATGGAACTTAGGACTGTCAGTTAAATGTGTTAGTTTATTTAACTTTTCAAGTATTGTCAATAGTACCGAAATGCAAACGCATAACGGATGGACACGCTTTAATCTCAAACATTTAGTCGGTTTTTTCTAGTTTACATTAGTTAGTAATGAATAATAACCATTAAGTGTTTTCTACCTATATTTTTCTGCATTACATATAAATATATAAATATTTCATGACACCTTTTCCATTTATACAGTTACACGTCTACGAGCAAGCAAGGGTGAAGCCCTATGAATAGTTGGATTCGCCCATTCATATGGAGACCATCATAGGTCTATCTATCCCTCATTTTTTGTTTAAGTACTGGTTTAGTTGAGAGGAACATATGCAACATGGCGTAGTAAAATGTCCTTCAATAAATCTTTCAAGTAGATGTGTTAGAATGTTGCAGATTATATCTTCTCTAAGATCGAATTTCAGATAAAGTTTTCTTGCTGAAAGTGTCACAGTTTATTCAAGTTTCTATATTCTAATAAACATTTTTTGACGAATTTTTCATGATAACCGTCTTGTTATAGTATATTCTATTTCAACTACACTATCTTCTGCTATGTTTGAAGAGATTACGAATTCGACTAATCTGAGAACGGAACGAAGACTCTGTGACACAATGACAGATATGCTAGCTATTCCGACGCGTCCCAGCCCGATTAACCAGAGAGTGAAGTTCAAGTTCAGGAGAGGGGTTATTATATTCCACAAGCAGCCAGAAGCACGAAAAAGGGTATATAAACAACATAAGAATGTCCTTGGGAAGCGTTACAAAATAGCATATTAAGTTATACAACGAACTAATAGCATTTAAGATCCTCTCAAGCGGGAAATACAACTTGAAGGCAAAAATGAGCACTTTTGGCGCGAAACCAATAAATTCAAATTCTTAAAATAGAATTACAAAATAAGATATTTACTAAGTGACTTTTTTTAATCTAACATTCCCAACATCTTCAAAGAAGAATAGTCTAATTTTATGACTAAAACTTTTAATCAGATGATTTACATGAGTTCAGTTATTTCAGGTAACATATTTATTTTAAAAAATGTGATCATTTGAATAGACAAGTTCTTTTATAATCATTTCATACCCATATGGAGAAAAGAAAAAGTTGTTGAGTCTTACATAACTAATTTAAAAACTAATACCATGCGATGCAATCATAATATTGTTATTCTTGTGTAGTTAGGTTAAAATCAATTTAAATGTATCATGGTAACTATACATTATACATTACTGATGGTAACTTGTTGATCTTTTTTGTTTTACTATTTCATCTGTTTCTATGTTATTAAAACACAAATGTACCGAAGGGGATATTCACCTACATATATGTTCTTTGTCAGACGGCTAGTTTGTTTCAACATATGGTATTATTTATCTTCTTTTTTTTCGTTGAATTATTCACGATAATACTTTTCGTTTTTGTTCTTCTTATGGATTATGACAAGTTTATCAAAGATAAGAATATCTAATAACATGCTTTTTTTTAATTTATAGAATTGATAAATAAAGCTTCAGTTAGATATGAGTTATGACAGGATTCGAACGTAAAACAACATGAACTCTAGTTATTAGGTTACAAGATTATTCATAGTAAACTTTGGATAAATTTGCAGCTTAGAACTTGGTATACATAGACCATGTAAAAAATAATATAATTCAAATAAATTCAGTAGTTTTGCATGGTATTCGATAATTTTTCAATCTTTAGACTTTACTGTTGGTTATTATATTAAGCCCATAAACCTTATTCTGGGTTTCGGACAGGCCAATCTATTCATTGTAATTGATTCACATTTTTATCTTGTTAATTATTCGCTTATCAATCGTGACTGTTTTTATATGATCGCATATGTGTATGCCTTTCTTATCCCATTATTCATCACATGTTTGTAGCTTAATTTTGTGTGACTATAAAAATTGATTAGCGCTTGACTAAATGGTATTGGCTTGCATGGCTTCTTCGCTGCGCGTTATTTCGCTTCGCTCTCTTCATTCATTCATTCTCGTATTTGACTTATTTAATTCCGTTATTGACCAACGCGATTTAAGTCGATGATTATATACGAGGATAGGCGACATATATGTATCTCGATAGCAATCATTCAATAACGAACATTCATAAGATCTAGTTGGAGTCAGATCCCGGGTCACTGAAAGACACTTTTAGTTCCTTGGACAATATCAATTTGTCAACAAAATCTTATTTATGTGAAAAGGAATCAGTATGTTTGTGTCTGTTGTCATGACAACAGTACATTTATAAAGGTCTTTTTCTTTCTGACATATTAACGAGATAAAGTTCTGAGATAATTTCTTAAGAGTATTGTATATGGAATTTTTGAGAAAGTTTTTTTCGACTAAAATACCCTATTGTTCAGTATGTTAAATAATAAACTCATTTGATTAGAAATTGAATTCTAAATAAAGGGGAAAAAAATCCCCAATAAAAGAGATAAAGAGTAAGTGTCATTTTCCTTTCATACAATCTCATTGTTATCAGCTTAAACTGTCAATAACTTTTTTTCAACAAAACTCTATACCAAATAAATGCGCATTGACATTTTGCAAGTTTGATACTGTAAGAAAATGTAAACGTCTCATTCTTGATTGTGAAAAACTAGGAGATTTTTGAAAATGAGTCAATGCTTTTTACTGTCAAAATCAGTGAATAGATTGCTAATTGATAAGTGAAGTCAGTAATAGGATGTACCTGAGCAATAGCTAATCACGATCTTATAATGTAGTGAACAAGAACATGAGCAAGGACAACCGAATGCATGTGACACGAAATTACAGAGCATCTCAATAAAATGTGAGAACCATATAGTAAAAAGTTAATTTGCAAAATATCAATCCATCGCCTCAAACTTGATTGTTCCTTTCACAAATATGAGTCCATTGTCTCAGATTTAATTGTTCATGCATTTTCATACCAATTGTTTTCCGTTCCCGTTCTTTCCTTATCGATCTTCTACTGAAATATATTCTGTGCCTGACCATCTTTGTATACTACTTATATGGATGTAAGTAACCCATACCACAATATTACCGGCTTAAGCCTTCAAAAGACTAGAAACTGAAGATAACGCCACTGGCACGATCAATAGATTTTCTGTGTATTAGGATATTATGTTGATTTTATGTCTCGATAAGAATAATGAATAGTAATTTTGGGATCCATGATGTGTGGGAGAGAATGATAATAATTGGTTTGTCTGCTTAGTCAGACATGGAGATAGTCTGACAGGTGTCAGATGACTTATATATTCCCCTATCCTTATTGTTATTATTACTCACTTATTATTGATTGTTCATTGTTGATGGATTGGGTCGGGATTTTGGTGTGGAAATATATTTACATTACAGTCAGGCTAATTACATGTTCTTGATCTGAGTTGTGTTGACGTCCTGTAGAATAGACACTGGAAGGGAATCTAGTGTAGATATTCGTCTAAGGTAAATTAATGTCCCATACGTGTAAACGTGTAAACCCAACCGTTATAACATTAAACATAGTAAAACCGAGCGTTATAAGTCAAGAACACCAATCTCAGCTTCTGCAATATGAATCATTTATTTCAAGCATTCTGGGTTTATTTACCTACCAGACAGACCACATCGTACCATAAAATAGGAAACAACATTTGTACAAATGTGGCTGTGAATCTAGGAGGTAATATTTAATAGACAGGGCATAATTCAAGAATGGTAAATCGTATAATAATAGTTCATAGGTCAAACTAAGGCTCATAAGAAGAAGAACATGAATATGAATAGTGTAGTTATTTAACAATTATACGATAAAAATATACGCACAGGCGCAAAGCAGGACCAATAAAGACACTAGAGTGCTCATACGTGTTTTATGCATCATTGGTCCGATCGATAATTCACTGCTCTCTAATTGGCGGTAGCATTACGTATATATTAACAGAGCACACAGGCCATAAGTTATAACAGTTTATACACAAAATATAATCACAAAATAAACATAGATGATTAGGGGAAATTAGCTCATAAGTCACTCATTATTTAATCAACTGCAACTTAAATATTTGTGTTCCGTTTCAAATATCATGTTAGGAATATAACATTCTTATGAACAATGATTCACCTGAAAACATACATTTACTTCTGCTGAATTCAAAGGATATTAATTATATAAATATAGATGAGAATATCTATCCATCAATATTAACAGAAACTTACATTACTTTGATCCGTATTCTGTTTTGTTGTAATAACTTGATCAATTCTTCTCTGGAACATACTATAATATAATCAATACATAATAAATGAAATAAATAAATAGTTGATATTGATCTACAAATTGATGATAAAGTTGATTCGAAAGATTATTCTTTTGAATAAGAAACCTAATACAAAGTTAAACAACTGCAAAAAAGTAAAAAGTTTCACAAACTTTCTACAATCATGCTAACTATGTCAATTATCAGAAGGGGTTTCGTGGAGATTTTAGTGATTTCAATAGTTAAAATCATGAGTCAATTTAGGCTAGACCACTATGGAAAACCTTGAAGCACTGGACGGCCGTTTCGTCCTAGTATGGGACTGATAAGTCCTAGGTTCGAATCTCGCATGTGGCGGGATCGTGGATTCGCACTACTGAAGAGTCCCATACTAGGACGAAACGGCCATCCAGTGCTTCCAGGTTTTCCATGGTGGTCTAGCTTCAATTGACTCATGATTTCAACTATTGAAATTATGTCAGTTGTTATGGACTTTGTAGCGGAAGACTATAAGTCAAATATTATCCATACACAATGCATTTTATTTCTGCCTATAATCAAAGATGCATTTCTGCTCGATTATCATCGTTTACTTTTATGTTTATGTTTTTAAAACAAATCATTCCTTGAAACCAATATTGTTCTATTTTGTTTATAATCATAATAAATTGTACTAATTTAACGGCATAAAATGATTATTGATTTAAATCTAAAGACAATACAAATTACAGTCATTTGTTTAATTTGGAAATCAAGACAAAGAAAAAATTTCTTTCTGTCATGATTTTCATTGTTCTTTGTGCCTTCATCAAACTTTGATGACCCTATCTGTCATTCGTTTTTTTTTCTTAAATGAAATGTAAAAGAGTATTGAAAGATAAACCATTGGGAATTATCAAGTCTTGAAAGGAAGTATCAACTAAATATATATATATATATATCCTTTATTTCAATTCATGATACAATCATGATAAGAATGGAAACAATCGTATTGTTCATATACATTGATATAATGGAAGAATTGATCTTATTTCATAGGGCACATAAAGAAAAAAATGTTCATTAGTTGATTGCTGAAACAAATATTTAAAGTCATCATGAATTGATAAATTCATATGACCGAATATTTACTCAAAATGTTAAACCATCTAAATGAAACAGGGTCTATAATAAGTATCGCTTAAATTAAAAGTAAATTAATAGTGTTTAAAGATTTAGATATCAACAACAGTTAGTTGAATGGGAAAACTTCTCATCTATTTATTAAACTGTAATACGTAGTACCTATTGACTTATAGAAAGAAATACCGGCTAATATGGTTTATTTATTCCATTATGTTCAATGTATTTTGACAATTATGTATTAACCTCATGACCAAATGTTTTAGATTCAATCCTAGGTGGGGTATTGTGTATGGGCTACTGAGTGGTTTCATACCGGAACGAAACAGTTTCAGTTGGTTAACGATAAAGTATAACATGACAAGAATGTAGAACAACCAGTTGACGAATTTGTATCCAATCAATAACGATAGAAATACAATGGTGAAATTGTACGATATAAAATTAAAGTTCACTTGGTATTGTTTACTTGAATATTCCCATTGATGTCTCTTGTTGGCAATATGTGTATACTGTGCGTATTGCCTTAATTCACAAGTATTATAAGCAAAGATGGATTGTGGCTAACAGCGGAATCCATTGCACAATCAAGTGACTATCAGGACTCAGTAGCTAAGTGGATGACGCGATGGTTCTAGGTTCGAGTCCCAGAGTAAAAATCAACTTAGAGGTGCAAGTGCATCTAGCTAACGAGTCCCAGATATGACAAAACGCGCGTCCTGGATTCCACTGCTAGCCACTATCCATCTTGACTTATAATACTAAATGTTCAATTCCCATTTTTGTTAGGCATAGTTATCCATATAAATAGTACAGATTTATTTTACATCAAACTGAATTCTTTAATATACTTAACTTTTATTTAGGATAAACCTTAATCCAATAGTTATCACAATATGCTTCCAGCTACAAAATACAACTAGGTATGTACTTCATAGTATTCAATAAAATGTAAACTCTGGCAAACTGACAAAATTTAATCGAACAATAAAGTGATATACTGTACAAAAAGACACTACTTGATGTAACGAAATTTAAGTAAACATAGTTCATATTGTAAGTAAGAGAATTTTTCATGGCCAGACATTTCGCCGGTGGCAGTCAGTTAAAGTTTGTTAAAGTTGTCTATTATGAATGATTGTGCTTTTTCTTCAACAATGTTCAACATTCAAATAGTACTATTTAGACGTATTGTTTATTTTCCCGTATTTATTAGTTTACTCTTCTTAATAAAATCAAGTATCATTGGTATCAATAACTTGGAAGTAGTTGATGGCAGTTTGCTTGAGTATCTAGGCTACCTATCCCTAGATATTTCAACGAATTATTTTTTTCATTTGTTTTAACAAATCATTACGTGAGTTTATTAAACGTTTATGACCTTTCTCTGTACAATTTGCAAAAGAAAGCCAAAACAGAGACATCGTGGTAGCTCATAGTATACATCGAAAAGAATTTACATCATTCAGATATTGATTCCTGAGCTGCTAACATCTAACTGGCGACCACTAAATGTTTATCGTCGGGATCGATCATGAATTAAGAAATGAAAACTCGTTGAGTTACTTTGTGCTGAGAATTCTAAATTTTACCAAAAACTATAATATTGAATAAAGCTAATAATAACATCCTTATTCATCCTATAAGTACAATGATGAATCCTTATGCAAATAGTTATAAATGATAATTACTCGCATTGATAAGTACATGAAACAGTCGGATCAATTTGTTTAATCAAATCATTGTTGTAGCTTGTAACAGAGTTAACTTAAGAGATATTGTAGTTCATTAGGTTTATTGAAGACAAACATTTATGACAAAATGGCAATAATCACAGATTTTATATAACATGGTAATATGTAATGTACAATACCGAAAGATAATATGAATTTGAAGATCGATGAACTACATTCAGTGTAGTAAATAATAGAATAATAATTTTTAATTATTTTCTAATATATAATGTCATTAGTTCTGTTTCTAAACATAGGAAACAGCTGAGCTCACCCAAAACTCTATCTGAATAATAGAACCTAAGAGCTTCAAATGTCATGTTGAAAATCTTGTATTTCGGTCAATGAGTTAAAATTCAGTGGTTCTTAATTTGAAATGTAGATCAATCACTACATACTGTAACGTTGTTTATAGGACTAATGATAATCTACTTTCTCTGGAAACAAACTGATTCCATAAATTATGACTTCTTACTAGAACTTCAGATACTTTCCTGAAAGCAAATCACCAGCGTGAATATATAAAAGAGTTTTCTGATTCAGTTAAACACTGGAAGATATTTTTCATACGCAACATCACCTGAGGAAACATTTTCGTCTGTTCTTCTTAAAAGTGCATTTAATCGTAAGTGTATTTTTTCAAAATGTTCTATGTATAATTGAGGTATATAGTCAAAAGATATTTCCCATATATAATGGAAAAGTAAATTTTACGTTAAACAATAGTCTGAAATTATGGTCATTTTTTTGAAAAATCTGATAAATCTATATACACGATGTATTTCGAATGTAAGATCTTTATATTTTTGAGTAGTAAACCATTTGACCAATAAATTACTTAGCTCCTACTTACTTACTCCTGTTACCCCTCGTGGAGGAGCATAGGTCACTCACCAGCATTCTTCATCTAACTGTATCCTGGCCAATTCTTTACAGTTCTTTTCAATTGCTATTCATCCTTTTCATGTCTACTTCCAATTCTCGACAAAGAGTGCTCTTCGCCCTTCCTCTTCACAGTTTCCCTTCACGATTCCAAGTTAAGGCTTACATCGTGATGCAATTTGATGATTTCCTCAATGTGTATCCTATCCACTTCCAACGTCTTTTTCTGATTATTTCCTCATCTGGAAGCTGGCTTGTTCTCTCCCACAATGGGCTGTTGTTGATGGTATCCGTAGGTAACTGTTTATAAATACTTGTATGTTTTTGAAGATTATTGTGGTAGTTCTCCACGTTTCAGCTCCGTAGTTCACGTTTCTCATATTTAGTTACGGGTATTTTGACTGTACAATGTAATTCTTAATGATCAGAAGAGCGTGTTAGAATTAGCTTTGTTAAATACGTTTTAAATTGTAGAAGTTCAAAATTAGTGTGTTTTATTTTGATACAACTGTAACATTCTCATTTGTTGTTTAAATGTTACATACGATATCCATAACATGAGTAGTTACGATTTATCATTTGTTTTATTTATTTGAACACATATATATTGGTACAAAAGGGCACCAGATATATATGCGCCACACAAATCTCATTTGATTTGTGTGAGGGCTGTGATACTGCTCGGGTTCCCAAACCGAAGCAGGTGGTTTTCTTAGAGGGCCACGCCCGAAGCCTTCGACCTAAAAATCTGATCCACAAGGCAGTGGAGCATCGTAAAGAGATACAGTCCGTAGTAGCCGGTGACCAGCGATTGGTTTATACGCCACTTGTTTCTTCAGGATCCTGGAGTCCATGTGTGTTTTCTAACTCCCCTAGGTGAGTCTTCCATATCCACCAACCCAGTTAAAGTGCCGGACATTCGCTTTGCATCGTCCTCTCAATTTCGTAAACAACACCCCCTTCATGGGAAGGCAATGAGTAGGACTTCCCTGGCAGAGGCTATATACACGTGGTCATGTGTGAGCATTTCGAGAGGGAGAACACATCCTCAAGCATGAATGTGGCTCACCATTTTATTTGTAAATACTTAATCAATATTGATAGGGTTACGTTATCAGATGTGTATTTCCAGTTTACCCTAAATGTTAGATTTAGGCCTTAACTATTCTTAAGAGCAATCCAATGAATCTAACACTTCTCCTAATATGATTATAAGTTGTCTTTCTCACTTGTTTATCTATTTTTGAATAGTGAGAAAACTTATTTTCATATTTCTCATATTTACTTGTTTCACTTTTTTTCACATTTACCCTTGTACTTTGACGTAGATTTTCTGTGATACTTGAAATTTTTGAGTATTTTGTTAATGCCGTAACACCTAGTATATGTTTAATTGCTGAAAATAAGATTATAAAACTTAAGTAACTATTCACATTAAATACTAATACATATTTGTAGTGGTTAGGCGCGCACGCTCGAGACTGATACGTCCTAGGTTCGAATTTCGCGGGTGGCGGGATCGCGAATGCGCACTGCTGAGGAGTTTCAGTGCTTCCAGGTTTTTCATGGTGGTCTAGCTTCAACTTACTCATGATTTCAACCATTGAAATTACTATAATATCCACAAAACCTCTTCTGATATTAATACATATTTTATTGAGTTATTAATATTTTTTTATCCCATAACCATAATGAGTTTCTTTCATTATATGGAAAAATATAAAATATATTGGAGTTTGAAAAACTGGTTATTCATTTGTAAATAAGATAGTAACAACTTATATAGGTTCCGTTGTCATATATAAAAACTGTAAAATGAAGTAATTCCGATTAATAAGTCCCATGGATATTAGATAGTTTTCGTTGTACATTGACAATAATTGAAGTATTATTTAATAAAAGAGAAAGAAATAGTATTGATGAATCAAATGTCTTAAGTTTAACTGGCGTATACTGTAGAATAGTTTTATATTAAGAAGAAACAATTATTAAAATATACCTTGCCCCTTTCCTAATGATACTCTAATTGATATGATTCCTTATTAAATGAACTGAAAATGAAACATAAACTCAGGAATATGATTTATTTTTTAAAGAAACAGGTTAGATTAGCGCTTGAATGTTCAAATTAACGGACTATTGAATGAATTAAAATAGTTTAATGTTGTAAATATCAAAAGATTCAAGTGTCCTTACATACTTCGCGTAGCTTAAACATTGTGATAAAGAAAATCTCATCAAACTTATAATTTAGAAACATCCCAAGAGTATTGGGTACTACTACAACTTATATTTATGTATATTATCAGGTCATCATCTATTTAAGAATTTTTTCAAAGAATGTATTCATCTTGAAGTAGGAGTATAAAACTAAGAAGAATTCAATAAGGAAGATTTTCTTTTCAATAAAATCATTTATTTCCAATCTACGAACCATAGGTTAATGTAGAACCAAAAATCAGATGAAAAGGGTATGCAATCAAAATAAAGAAGTAGATGATGACAAGTTAAAAGTCAACAATAACCAGTCATGATCTAGGTCGACAGGATAAATGTGGTAAAATTCGAACAATTCTCTTCAACATGAAGCTTATCCTTTTGATGTTGTTCAGAAGAACAATGAAAGCTCTACAACCAAACTATTCAGCTAAAAGAATGAAACTCCATCTAAATCATCTCTTGAAATCTACATTCATATTTATAGTTATTTAGTAAATATATGGATTTATAGAAAATAGAGTTGGATTATATCATGAAGTGACCTGAGATTTCAACAACAAAAAAATTGAAAGAAGGTTGGAGAAGATGATTGTTCAGTGCTTCAATGCTTTCAGGTTGCTAATAGTAGTCTAGCTAAGAACAGTTTGTGATTTAAAACTATAAAGATTCTATAATCTCTAAAAATCTTTATATATTAAGTTTAGTCAATTGTTTTTAACGTCTTTATTTTCTCTTTATATTTATTAATTGAACAGTTATTATTCAAATTTCTGACCGGTAAATTACTTTTATCTTGCAATTCTTCTTCAAACTCTTGATTACGATACAACTTACTTAAATATTTAAAATATCAGGTCACTATATGATGTAATTTAATTTAATTTATATATTTAACAAATGACCATAAATACAATGATTTAGTTAAGTGATTTTGTCGAAAAGAAAATATTATTCGCTTTATTTTTTATTTAGGAATACAATTAGTTACTTATATTATGAGAATTTTTTGTGTGTTAAATAATGAGATTGATTCATAGAAGTACCATCTCCACCTGTAACTCTTCTAGGGTTACTATCCATTCTAAGCCCAGGTAAAAGAGGACAGTTGAATATTGGGTCACAACTTCATCCTGTAGAAAATAACCTTGCTAAAAGAGCGTTGACCAGAATAAATAATTTAAAAAATAATAAGATTAGAGTAAATGCTTATGAAACACTTTTCTGGTTGTACTTCATCTGATAGATACACTTTATTAAAGTGACCTTAGAAAAATGATCCTATTTTTTTAAAAAAACTGAATATTTACTATATCCATAGCATATTTACTTACTGTCCCGATCGGAGACTTATACTCACACAAGTGCCAATAGGTGTGAGCAAGTAAAAATAAGGATGTTTACCATATCTAAAGTAGAAAATTTAAAATATATACTTAACAATATACCTGAGCGATTATCGAATCAAAATTTTAAAAAAACACTAACTCAACAAAGGTTGATGATTACAACAAGATTATAGAGTAAAACAGCTTTCATTTAAATCATTTTATTCATCTATACATGAATATTCAGAGGATATTGCATAAAAAAATGGTAGAAAATATAAGCCTCAAATCAAATAAATTGGTGTATCAGAATAATTTAATAGTTGAATTCATGAATCAATTGAAGCTAGATCACCATGGAAAACCTGGAAGCACTGGATAGCTGTTTCATCCTATTGTAGAATTCCTCTTCAGTGAGCATCCACAATCCAGCTCCGCGATATTCGAATCTAGTACCTATCGGTCTTGCGCGCGAATGCCATCCAGTGCTTCTAAGTTTTTCATGGTGGTCTAGTTTCAATCGATTCATGTATTCAACTATTAAATTACTACAATCTACACAAAAACATTAAATCAATAATCTCTTATAATGATTTTATAATTCTTATATTTATTTTAATGTAGACAGTTTTATCTAAATTGAAATTCACTATGAAAAAAGAAAAGTGAAACGTATCTAAAATTATTAAAAACATGAAGTTCAGTGAAGGGATCTCTTTTCAACGAATTCGTTATCAAACTGTACAATCATATATCTATCTATATATGAACTTTTTTCGTTAAAGTACTAGTTACGTGAGGAAATGTAAACAGGGAATAACGAAGATGACGTAATAAGAGGATTACAATACAAGATTACATAATACGAATAATAACAATAGACTTAATAAGTTAGTAACGAAATATAACGTGAATGTAGTAAGATGATTAAAATGTTTTTGTTACAATAATTAAACGTCATAGAGGTGTAAAAAATAAATGAGGTGATATCATGAGTAATTATAAATAAAATAATAAGAATATGGGACATAAGTAAAGAGGGAAATGAAGTAATAATAATAATAATAACAATAATAATAATAAAAGACATTATAGACTTCTCAACAGTTAGCTGGATAACACGATCACGTTTGAGGCGAGCGGTATCGGGTTTGAGTCCCTGAGTGAATAATAACTCTGAGGTACAGGTACACTCAGCCGACTAGTCCTAGATCGGACAAAACGCGAGTTTTGGATTCCACTGCTGGCCACTATCCATCTTTACTTATAAGTTAAGTATTATCATTAGAATAGGAGTGATATATGGAGATTGTTTAATTTAAAGATTGTTATACGTTGCGAACTAACTTTACTTAGATATTCATTAGAGTCTAAGCAGTTATAACTGGTGTGCATCAACTATTTCAAATTTGAGATTACTGAAGGTAGATGATAGTTAAGTATTATTCCTAATTTAACTAAAGCAGAAAATATTAACCTTTGAATGGTACTTCATTTATTTAAATGATAAAATACTGATAGAATGATGTAAATATTCCAAGTTTCATTCTTTATAAGATTGTAAATGTTCACTAGTTATGATAACTGTTCAATACGTTTTACTTTTTAACTTGTATTTAACTAACATCAATCTATGTTTCAAACTATCTTCTCAGTAAGGTTAATTCAATTTTCCTGTACAAGACATAACATTTAATCTGAGCATAAATGTAATGACAATAGCCAGAACTAAATTCATTATCTAAGAATTATTAGTTACATTTAAAAGGGAATGGTAGTTGATAGATAATACATGATTTATATTATGTTAGAATATAACATTAATTTATATTTCGATAGAATAATGAGAAGATGGAATTGATCCGAAAAATGTGATGTATTTGTACTATGCATTTCAAACAATCTGGTTATTAAAATTAATAAAGATCTTTTACAATAGTTGAGAGCATGAGTCAGTTGAAGCTAGAGCACCATGGAATACCTGGAAGCACTGGACAGCCATTTCGTCTTATTGTAGTACTTCTCAGAGGTGCGCATCCACGACCCTGCCTTGCGGGATTTGACCCAGGTTAATTAAATGAAAGTTCAAGTAAAAAGTAACAAAGGGAAGAGAAACAATTTTACATCGTGTAGAAAAAAAAGAAATTGCCGCGTTATCCTAGGTTATAAAATGACTTAAGCATTACCAGGGTAAATTCAAGGTTACGACAAATTGTTTTTGTAAACATAAAAGAGGTTTAGATCTACAAATAGCCAAGGCTTTAATAAACTTGGGAATTCGTCCATGACAATATGAGTGACTAGATTGTTCGAAATGTATAACGCGATTACATCACATTTTTCAGATCAACTCCGTTTTCTCATTGTTCTATCGAAATTTATAAAACGGACTAATTGATTTAAATTAATTTATATTTTGAAAAAAAATTTCCCTAGCAAAAGTATTTAGTTAGTAAAATATAATGGATGTATTCCGTTTACTAAAAAAAAATACTTACAAGGACTCTTCGACAGTTGAGGAACTTAATGCGTTTCTGCGTTATTCTGTCAAACTTATTGAAGTGAATGCAAATGTTATCTTTCTTAAGGATTGTGTTCATATGAATAAATATTCAACATTTGGCAAATATAAAGTTATAAAAACGCCAAATGAATGAAAATAGAAAAAACTGCATATAATATGTATCCAGTTATACGATGCTGAAGATAATTTACGGTTCTTTATTTATTTAAACAACATAAACATTAGTACAAGGAGGCATCAAATAGATATGCGTCACATAAATCATTAGATTTATGTCATAGCTGAAATGCCACTCTCGTGTTTAAACCGGAGCAGGTGGTGTTCTTAGGGGCCACACTGAGAGCCTTTGACCTGAAGGTTTAATTCACAAGGTAATGGAGCAACATAAGGAGATGCAGTCCCATGGTAACCGATGGCCAACAATAGGTTCGTACATCAGTTGTTTCCTTAGGATCCTGAAGCCCATGTACACCATTAGTTTGGAATCAGGGTTTTTCAACTTCCCCAAATGGACTCCACGTGTCCACCAACCCGATTAAAGTGACAGACATTCGATTTTCGTCCTCTCAGTTTCTTAAACAACACCCTCGACGCGAGAAACCGGTGAGTACGACTTCCTTGGCAGTGGTTGTATGCACGTGGCCATTTGAGAGCATTTCGAGAGAGAAAGGGTTAACTCTCCCCACTCTCTGCTGCACCAGGGCATTTGGGGTTATTTCCAGTATAGTTGAATTCTTGTATTATTATTAATTTCTTAGAGTAAAATAAATATGAAAACGTCGAAATTAAGAATTTATGAATTTTCAAAAATACTGAAGGATTTCTAAAAACATGTCATTCAAATCTTTTAATGATTAATAAACACATCGATTAAGATTTAATTTGTCAATATGGATGAAAAATTTCATTTTGAGGTCAACTGAATAACTCAAACTAAAAATATGGAGTATACAAAGACAAATAATCATAAACAAAGTCTATGGAATGATAAATGAATAGTTCATTTCTTTATTAAGTATATTCTAATAAAATCGTCCAAAGAGATCATGAAACCTCTGTAATAAAACTCTTTAGCTTAAAGAATTCAGCAAAAATAAAAATGTGTCCAGTTAAGTTATTAAACTGTGGTGAGTGTGTGTGTGTAGAATCATATCATGAATGCTAACAACAATACAATTTTCGTGTCTTAACAATCTCGTTTATATTAAATTGCTTATTAGACATCCAGCGACAAAGTGTTGATGAAATGAAAAAGTATTTTCAGTAATTCACTTGGTATTATTTGCTTGTATCTTCCCATTGTTGTTTGGAACTGCAGTTGATCAGTCTCTTATTGGTATATGTTCATCCTGAGCGGACTGCCTCGATATTGCTTTAAGTCACAAGCTTTATAATAATATTTAAGAATTATCAGTGAAGGAAATAATATCAACATGTATACCTAGAAGTAATCATGATTTTTTAATTACATAATTTATAATAAACAACAAACTATTTCAAATAGACCAATAATCACCTTTTACACTAGCCACTACACTCTCATTCACTTGGTGATCGATTGGATCATGAAGACGTCAACATCTAGGGGAGAAGCATGGAATACAGTGAGCAGCCAGTATGCAGCTGGACGACCGAAACTTCTCAAGTCATCTGGCAGCAGTAGGTCTCAACATATACAAAGGGAAGAACAAGATTCTCCAATACAACACAACATGCGACAATTGAATCACACTTGACGGAGAAGATTTGGAGGATATAAAAACCCGAACATATCTGGGCAGCACCATTGATGAACACGGTGGATCTGGTACGCGGATCCGTTGACCAGACACTATCAACAACAACCTACTATGGAGGAGAGCAAACCAGATCCCAGAGAAGGAGGAAATCAGTAAGAAGCGCTGTAAGTGGATAGGACACACATTGAGGAAGGCACACAACTGCGTCACAACGAAAGCTCTCACTTGAAATCCTCAAGATTAAGGGAGAAGCGGAAGACCAAAGAACACATTACGCCGAGAAATGGAGACAGACATGATAAGAATGAACAAAAATTAGATAGAACTGGAAAGAGAGGCAGAGGACAGGGTGGGTTGGAGAATGCTGGTCGACAGCCTATGTTCTATTTGGAGTAACAGGTGTAAGTAAGTAAAGTAATTTCATTCCACAGACCATAATATTCATAAAATTGAAAAGAATATGTGACAAGTACATAGTTTGGTTGTTCTTATCTCAAATCAATTGTATATATGATGTTTGAATGTTATAGAATGTTGAAGAAGGAAATGTTCATTTTTTTCTTTCGCTAAATGTTTATTATGTACAATTGAAATATAAACAATTTCTTTTGATTGAACGCTCATATTCAATTTCAAAAATCATAATTTATTGATTTTTGTAAATCATAAATGTACATATCGATTATCGATGGTAAGTATTTTGTGACGATCAGCAACAAGATCTGGACTTCTTGATTTAATGTCAGTTGGGACTTGTCATCAAGGTATACAGCCAAATCTTCAATAAATTAATACATGCTATCAAATTTAGACTATTGCGATTCTCCCTCACTCCAAGGGACTGATATATGACATGATCAGTGAATTCGTATATAATACTGCTTGATTAGATACTTGAACAATACGCTATACACAGACTAGATCATGTCATATAAGATGCCTAATTCATGAACCAGAGTAAGCCTAGACACAGAATTACTATCAGTCACTCTCAGTGAGGTTGAAGTAGAAATTAATAACAGGAGAGGAAATCACATATTTAACGATCAGTAAGCTGAGTAAATGTTTGGCTACGCTTAGTGTCTAACTGCATTTGCTTTCACTACCACACATCAGGGAACTTACTGCCGGACTGTTGAGATTACTCTTTCCCTAATAAAACAGGTCAGCCTTATCTGATGAATATAACGATGTATTCAATAACAATACACAGAATTGAGAGCATTGTTAATTTATATGACGAAATAGTAGTATGACTAATGCTTCATGTAACTGTATTGTGAACCTCAGAAAGCAGTTTTCCTGTTATCTGTTATACTTGATACTTTAGAATAATTATTTTCCTAGTTTAGTGTGGTTTCTGCTTTCTTCCAAAAGTCTACTTTTTCCCATTGTTGACAATGATTCTCCATTGCAAATCTCTTGAGATCATCCAAAAATCTCCACAATAATAAAGCAAGGCCACTAGACATAAGGTTTTTCTCAAAAGTGATAACTGAAAGTTGGCAAAAACATTGGTCATTAATAGAAGAATGGTGTTGGGTAGAAGTCAATTGATATGATCAACACTGAATTGGTCGATTATAGTGGTAACGACACGATTTTCCCCATTCATCAACCACATGTAATCACATATTGACTTAGTCAGATGTCTCGGTTATAGACGTCTTAGTAAATGATATTATAAACATTTTCACAGAGTAAGTTAGTGATTATTTGATTTTAAATACTATGCATTTCAAATTACACTAATTTGACCGTTAATAAATCGCATAAAATGTTGTGTATATAAATAGCATTTGGATTTGTTTCCGGGGTCAAATAAATCAATATCGGCTGTATTTATGTTTTGGGGTTTCCAGTACCAACACAAGTCAGTTAAGCATTCGTCGATACAACAGTGATAGACATAACCACTTGTCTCACGAATCAACTAAATTTGGAAATACCAATACCTAGAAAAATTTGAGGCATATTGAACTATGCTAAAATAGCTGACCATTAGCTTCGACATATGAAGAGTTATTTAGTTTAGTTTACTATTATTATTGGCTGATTAGGCTTTAAAATAAAAACTAATATGACATAACTCCAGTAGAGAAGTAGAAAATAACGAGATCATGTAAACATATGATAAGTACTCGAAGATACTTCAATGATGTACTTTGGCTATGAGGACATTAAAATAAAAAAGTGATATGAGTAATAAACACAATGTAAAATATCTCTGGAGATATTTAACTTAATGGACCAGCTTTAAATGAACACCCTCTAAAAATCATTTGTAGTTAGCAACCTTATCATGAAAATATAAAATTTTTGGATGAAGACTGTTAAGGAGATCTATATATAGACAATACAGTTATCGTGTAATTCCTTGTTTTTAATAGTTGTCTATACTGGGATTCAATAAATTGGATTAATTACCTACAAATTCAATAAACTTCATAAACAGTCCATTTGAAAAAAACCTTGTTTAATGGATGTTGATTTTATGAAACAGAGAGAGTATTGTCAACCCGAAATAGAAATAACTAAAGATGACAAATAACCAACCATTATTGTTTAATATCAGATTATGTTTGACAACTACTAATTAATACAATAAGTAGAGTTTATACCAATATTCAGTAAGGTTTTTGGAAGGATTTAAATGATGATACTAGTTAGATGTTAAGTCGTAAATGGACGATGAAGATTAGTTAGATAATAATAAAAAGCAATTCCATGAGGGATCATAGATGAGATGACCTGGTTAAGGATTCCCCAGCAATCCAGTATTATTTAGATTAAAAATTGGTCTTACAAAGGTTTGGCGCTCTTGGGTACACTTTATAACTTGTAAACTACACGAATCTGAGATAAAGCTGATTGATCTCACTATCTTCTTGATTTTCTTAAATGTTTGATAAGACAGAACTATCATGTACAACCAGATGGCATATAAATTGATTTTCCGAAGTGCATTTCGGGTAAAGGAGATAACCACGAAATATTATATTTCCTGTTCGGGACTTGTTTAAAACGCTATTTCAGAGACTGTCAAAATGAAAAGTATATGTCAGTGTTTCTACCGACTGGAGGAACATAAGAAAGGATTAATTTGTGGGGAGATATAGAAAGTTAGTATACTGTTTGTATATTCATTGGATGTCAGATAATCAAACGCTTGGTACATGTCAATATTCTTCAATAAGGCCTATCGTCAAATTTGTCAAAATCTATTCTTCCTAAGTAATTCAAAGTGATACGAAGCAAAGTTTTGGTTGAGAAAGTATCCACTGATCACTTCATTTAATTCCATTGGTAATTCCTATTTATGATTGTTAACAATACTGAAAACTGTACTCATAATGTTTCGATGACTAGATCCGACTATTCAAAGTGTACAATGCTACCAAATTACTTGATCAACTGACTTTATATTAGACATCACAATTATTTTTACTCAGTGTATACATGTTCTTTAATAATTCATTTTACTTTTTCACAAGTAAGCAATATTTACCATTATTTCAATAAACATTTTAAATACATAGCCTCAGCAACAGCCTACAGTGGGAGAGAATAAACTAGCTTGCTACTGAAGAAAAAATTAGGGAACCATGTTGGTAGGGTAATCATCAAACTGCATCACGAGGCAAGAGCTAACTTGGAATCGTGAAGGAAAACTAATACATACAAAAATTGCAATGAAATATTCAACTTACTAGTTGTAGTTTCACTATACATACATTCTTCTTCGTCCTCTTCAATATTATTATTATCTAATGAATTTGTTAATCGTTTTGAATTATTTGATGAAGTCTGAAATGATTTTATCCTATTATCATTTTGCCTGTCTTTAATTATATGTAATGGTATATTTGTACTTAACCATATAGGTAACATATATACGTGATTTGATTCACTTATTTCATTCAAATTATGTTCATATTGATTAGATAAAGAGAGTGTATGCTCTTGGGTATTACTGTCATTATTATTATTATTATTATCTGTATGATTACAGCTATATAAATGTTCCAATGCAATAGACTTTTTAATGTGATAATTATTTTTATATGATGATAAATGAGGATCATTTATTGATTGATCAGTAGTTCGTAACTCATGTTTATCATTATTATTATTACTATTATTATTATTATCAATATGACTATCAATAAAACGTAAATTTTCTTCGATAAACTGTATATCTTTATCTAAATATTCTTCCATTGAAGTATTATTTACAGAAGAAACATCAGCTTTAATTCTATTTTCAATATAACCGAATTTATTTGTTTTATTATTGTTATTCTCACTACTAATATCATTACAAATATTAGTAGTAGTAATTGTAGTTATCGTTGAATTAATCATACTATCTATATTAATATTTGGTGTTATATCTGTTGTATGTTTATTAGCTTGAATAAATGGTGTAGTTATACATTTCTCATTATTGATTTTATGAATATCTGACTGAGTAATATTACAATTTGTATTATTATTATTATTTGTATTAATTTGTATAGATTGTTTTAATTTTTTCCTAGGATAATACATAACAATAAGTGCTTCTAATAATTCAAATAAAAATATACAACTAAAACCAATAAATAATGAACATAAACCTCCAACTTCTGAAAATAATTTAGCTAATGAAAATATTTCTTCTTCCATAGCAACTTGTACACTTTCACTACGTACTAATTTTAAACGACTTGTTAATATTGGTAAACCATCTTCAAATCCAGGTAAACGTACTTCACTATGCTTTATAAATTTAGTTTGTATACATGGTAGTGGACATGTTTCATATGGTAT
Source organism: Schistosoma spindalis (assembly GCA_946903255.1). Taxonomy (NCBI): domain Eukaryota; kingdom Metazoa; phylum Platyhelminthes; class Trematoda; order Strigeidida; family Schistosomatidae; genus Schistosoma; species Schistosoma spindalis. Next base: position 40,628,526 of record OX336416.1, on the reverse strand, counting down.
TTGTTCATCTTGACATTGCGAACGTTCACATAAAAAATTTGTTTGCGTTGATGTACGATTAATTGATAATAAATCTAATGTACATGTACAATTACAATTATATGCTACTTTAGCACAACATTCAATCCAACCGCATGCTTCACGACTATATAAAAATTCTGTACCAAATAAACTAACTGTATTTAATTTACTAAGACGTTGTTCATTAGTTTTTTGTTTTAATTGTATTTTAGCAAATTGTAAATAATTAGTTGTTTCACTAGCAAATGTTTGTTGTTTATTTTTCATTCGAATTGTATCAAGATAATCTAAATACCATTGATGATGATCATCATCTTCATTATTATTATTATTACTTCTAGCATTAGTAATTGTATTAAGATCATAATCATTCATTTCATTAAGTATTGTTGAATTATGTAATGTTATCCCTGTTAATCTATGTTTTCCTTTATTATTATTATTATTATTATTATTATTATTATTATTATCTTCTTCATCAATATCCATAGTTAATTCGGATGCAATAAATTTTGCATCAGCACCAACATGACATGGATTTCTTCCTGTATTTAGACGTGTTGTTACAGATTTTGAAAAATATAATGAAACAGATGTATCCGGTGGTAAATTTGTATGAATATGACGATCATATGCACTAAATGGTAATTCACCACGTTCATGTGTAATTAAAATAAATGTGACACGATTAGAATTTTCTAGATTACTTTCTTGATTAATACGTATTTCTAAATAAGACCATGATTTTTCTACATTTTTTGATCGTAATTCAAATGTTGTACATAGAAAATTTCGAATATTTGGAACCTAAATGAATAAAATCAATAAAGATGGACATAGATTATTGTTTTTAAAAACTAAGTATATAATTAAAAGAATTATTAAGATTAATACTGTTTTATTTATCTTCATATTGGTTGTTTGAATCGTTTCATTGATGTTTTGGACTGTAATCAATCAGTCTCATATTGACATGTATGTATATTGTGTGGATCGCTTCGATATTGTTTGTAGTTATAAGTATTATATGTAGAGATAAATTACGGCTAGCATTGGAATTCAGAATGCGTGTTTCGCGCTATTTAAGTATCGACAGTTGAATGTGCCTGCATTCCAGAGTTGATGCTGATTCCCAGACTCAAACTCAGTACCAGTGCTAAGTGGATAATGAGATGACGTTTCAGAATGGACAGCACATCTCGGATACAGATACATTCATCTGGCGAATCCCAAATAAGACGAAACACGCGTTTTGTATTCCACCTCTAGCCACCATCCATCTCAGTTTATAATACTGTTTTATATTTTCATTTCCAATACGTCGGGTATTTTCAAAATTATTGCATGCTGTGCACACTTGATAGTTCAAGGGAATGTTAAGTGAGAGATGTCGATAGATATACACTATTGGCCAAGATTTAGCTCAAATACCCAACGGATATATATTTTTTCCTTGAAAAAGCTTGGAGCAGATTGCCAGGCGAAACGTTCTATTTACTTCAAATTCTTTCGGTGAAATTTTACAAATACATTCTTCCTCTTCAAAGTCTCACATTAACTCGACGTCCAAATCTTGTGAAACTAATCGTTCACATTTAGACGAAAGTTCTTATTTATATATCAATGAGTTTGTAAATATTTGGTTCTGGTTTGATAATACAGCATCTTAATCAGTTTTATTTTTCTCACTCAAGTAACACGGTTTGGTTTGTATACAGAAAGCATGTAAAGCAATATTAAAATTGGACAACCACCCAAGTTGCAATTGCTTTGCCACTTTTAATCTGTCTTAGTAATTCATGGTTCATTTCACTGTTAAATAACAAGTTATGCTGATTATTTTCTGATCTTATATCATTCTTTCCATTTTTAACCGTATAAAACTATAACATTTATGTATTTCGACAATCTTCATTTAGAATATTTTTGTCATTTTCATTCAAACAATGAAACATGAAATTTAGATAAAAGATTCCTTTTCAATCAATTTACTATTGATTTGTACATATGTACATATCTATATTGAGATGGTAGAGAAGATTTATAGCTCAGGTGGATGACATTGATGGATTTTTGTTCTCTGAGCTAAATAGTCTTGTCGTGGAGTTTTCACCGTTTTTCTAAACGACATCATCAGCATCACATTTCATTGTTCTATCAAAGTTTACATTATTTTTTATTAAAGTACGATTTCATATTACAAGGGCCTCAGGAATTACATAGACTAGTTGACCTTACGAAATATCAAGATTTTTATAATCTATGCTCAATTATTATACAATATGTATGCCTAATGAAACATTTTGAAATGGTGGAGAAAATTATGCACAAACATTGGAACAAAAGTCAAACAAGTGGAAGATACAACCAAAACAAAGACGTCAACAACGACAGGTTTAAGGTCAACAAGAATCAATCAACATCGAGGTCTACAGGACAAGCTGTGAACCATTTCTATCTGAAGTTTGTACTGATGATGTCGTTCAGAAGAAAGATGAAAGCTCCATAACTAAACCATCCAGCTCAGAGAACAAAACTCCCTCAAAATAATAAAACATTCTCGAGTCGCTCAACCTTACATCCTGAATTCATGACCACTACTAAGCTAGAACACTAACAAATAGGTATAGAATTGTTTATTCATAATATTTCAGTATACTATGCCTTCATAGATGGGATCGCGTATTTTATTAAATAAAGTTATTTTTTAACAAAACTGACTTTAAAAAAAATAATAACAGAATGATAAGCTGCCTCAGGTAGTACTTTTATATTCTCACCAAGTTAACGCCTTATGATTCAATATTTGATCATTTAATTAATTTAATATGAATCTCTGTATCTAAGTAAAAGGAAAATTCATATCATGAAATTTGGTTCAAAATTCAATCATAACAACTCATCACAATAACACGTTAATCTATCCTCTTCTATTTACTACATCAATATTAAATCTCAACTCAATGGATATTTACTTATAAGGTTTCCTTTAAAAAGTATGGTAATAATATTAAAGAACTATAGTATGTATAAAAGTACTTAAGATTACATACATTTATACATTCTGTACTGAATTGATTGTAATAGAAATCTCATTTCTTAAAAATAATTTGACAATATTATTCAAAAAAAGGAGAAAGAAAAAGAAAAATGAAAAAGAAAAACGAGGAAAGAAAGAAAGAAACAACCATGGAAGAAAATGTATTCTAATGGAACGGAATCATTTCAATCATTGACTAAAAGCATTTTTATTTTTATCAGTATGTATTATCATAAAAATTTCCATTGCCTTAGATACTTTTCTCTTTTACATTGTTTCAGTTTTATTTTTTATTTTTTTGTGTGTGTGCAAGGAAAAAACACTTTTGTTTCTACATAATTTTTAAAATTGCGAAATTTTTCGACGATTATGAAATTTTTGTTTTTTTCGAAAAAAAACAAAAAAAATTAACAACAAAAACAGGATCCACAGAAATGTAACTTTACTTTGAATCATTTTCTTATCTTGGAAAATGTGGGGAAAAAAATGGTTAATGTCTCATATGTCTTTTATTCTCCTACTTCTTACACTGGAATTTACTCTCAAGGAATAAATACCATAAAATAACTGACTTCAAAGAAAATGATAAACAGAAGACAATAATAATAATAATGAGGGGAGAATAAAATGAATGGTGCATTGTTAGACCTAAGTAGATTATTGTAGTTGAATATATGTAATGAATGTAGCCTTAAGGTAGAGTGGAATATGGTGAGAGAGAAAATTGAATTGTGAGAATCAAATAATGGAAACATAGGCGATTAGAAATTCGATAGGAAGATAAAAGACAAATTTAAAAAAAAGAATAAATAAAATCACAATGAAAATATGTGAGATCATCATCACTATCAAACATAGGGATAAATAGGTAACTCGTTTTTTTTAGTTTAGGAAAAATAAACCAGATTTGGCATTAAAATTGTGTAAATAAATATGTATATGTTCAAAGAGAAGTTAAAACGTTCATTTAATGATAATTTAATAGACGAATACATAAATCAATGTAAGTCGTCGTGGGTTCGAATCCTGCATACAGAATCATGGATGCACATTGCTGAGAAGTCCCATGCTAGGATGAAACAACCGTATAGTGTTTCCAGGTTATCTATGATAGGCTAGCTAACATCAACTCCACAAAAAACTATTCTGATCATAATAATAATAATTTGTCATACTGTAAATTATTATAATACTAGTTAATTTGTTATTGATAATGTACTTATTCATTCATGTTGGATAATGAGATTGTCTGTAAATAAATCTTTTATAAACTGGCAAGAATTACATACCATTTTATCTATTCGATGGCACTTGATATTATACGCACGATTAGATTTAAGATTATAAGATTTAGTTTTAATCAAGAGAATAAAATGAAACCATACATGAGCACTGCTGAAGAGTCTCACAACAGGACGAAACGGCCGTTCATTGTTTACATGTTATTGATGGTGATCTAGCTTCGGTTGACTCATGATCTTAACTATTAAAATTACTATAATCTCCCCAAAAACCGCTCTCTGATACGAAATAATCACCAGTCAAACATTTCAAACTTTTCTCTAAACTGATAGTCATAAACATATCAGACTTACCTATGTTTACAGTTCTCCATATAAACATATATTAAAGTACCTATTTAAATACTTAATTGATTTTAGCACGTTAGTATAAAATGATGCTGATTATTGGGAAAAATAAATTCTTGTACGTAATAGATCTTTCTTTATGTAAGATCCCTTGAAATACAGTAAACTGGAAAACAATGAATTATTGTTATCGTCTTAGAAGCTAAGCTTTTTATAAAAAAACTGAGTATTTCATTATCAAATTAATTTACAACTTGAGTACTTTAACATAATACTATTTTGCGTCAAATACATAAAATCATACAATAACAAAGAACTTTCTGAACGGTGGCTACCAACGCAATCCATGACTCCCATTTCTTTCTAATTTTAGTTGATCAGTTAGATAAACTGTCAATCTTAGAATTTTAGTGGCCCGTTATTTTGACGCTAATTAGATGGGACGATGATATTGTTGACAGGTTCACCACTTTTTTAGCCTTTTATTTAACCGCAATTTGATCGTATGAATGATTATTATTGAAATATACATATCGTCAATCCTCGTATAAAATTATCGACTTAAATCGCGTTAGTAAATAACAATTAAATATATAAAACACGAGAACGGATTTTTGAGTACGTATATTTTGTACACTTGTAATGAACAAGAACACCAATGCGGACATTACATTACAGAACAACTTATTAAAATCTAACAAACATATAGTGAATCGTTAATTTGCAAAATAACAATCTATCATATCAAACTTGACTGTTCCTGTTGCAAACATTAATTGATTGTCTGTTCTTTCATTGTTCATGAGTTTCCATACAAATTCCATTGTGTTCCCGCTCTTTCTTTCTTGATCTTCCTTCATCTCCTCTGCCAGAAATTACGTTTAAAACTCGCGTCATATACTACTTATGTCTACATAAGTAGCACACATCACACACTCACTGATCTGGGCAGAAAATCAGAGGGATGAAGCGAAGGAAGCAAGGAGAAGAAAGAGAAGCTAAATGATGCATAGTGGAGAAGGCGTATGAAAAAACTCAGTCGATATTTATAGCCAGACTAAAATAAGTTACAGATATGTGATAAATAAGATACATATAAAAACAGTCATGGTTGATAAGCAAATAATTGACAACGTCAAAATGCGGTTTAGGAAGAATGAATAAAGTGGTCTATCTGGACGCTAGAATAAGCTATGTTGGCTTAACATAGCAACCGGCATTACGGTGTCAATATTCCAACTTAAAAATTAATCTTATACGTATAGTGCTTTAGGCTAAGTGAAAATTACACGACAACATACAAGAATGAGTAGTCTGATTACGTAGGCTTTATTTATCATTATTAATTAGATTTAAACCCTTTTAAATTTTGTCTGCTTAACTAAATTATTCATCATACCTTAAGTTTACAAACCAATCTAACCATTACAAATGGCAACTAAAATAGTTGCTTAACTACACTTGTTATAAAATGAAACACTATTTTTATTTCGTCAAAGACTACATCAAAATATAATGGGAACTGTCATTGGAAAACTTCACCATATAATATCGTTAGGCAGTTAAATAGTTGATGACAAAACAAAGAAAAAACCTTTTACACAGCGAACAATTTATCATGGTAATAACTAGTTATTTAAAAGGATTAAATAACAACAATGATCAATGATTTTATTTTATATGTTGTGATAACTGTTTCACTGTAAATTGATGGACGATTAATTAGCAAAAAATTAAGGTATTGACTGAGAAATCATTTCTTTTTTTGGTAAGATTGAACACTATCTTATTACTCCGTAAATTTATAGTAGCTTTGCCCAAGAGCGGCTCCAGACGGATCGGCAAAGCAAGAGCAGTATATATCTACAACTGAAGAATATCTGGAACTCAAAACAACTGTATGTCAAACAACACAAAAGTCAGAATTTTCAATACAAATGTCAAGACAATTCTAATGTATAGGGCGGAAACTTGGACAACTACGAAAGCCATCATCCAGAAGATACAAGTGTTTGTTAACAGTTGGCTACGCAAAATACTTCGGATGCATTAGTCAAACACTATCAGCAACAACCTACTATGCGAGAGAACAAATCAAATTCCAGTGGAGGAAGAAATCAGGAGGAAGTGCTGTGAGTGGATAGGACACACATTGAGGAAGGCACACAACTGCGTCACAAGACAAGCCGTCCTCTGAAATCCTCAAGGCCAAAAGAAGGAGAGGAAGACCAAAGAACATATTATACCGAGAAATGGAGACAGACATGATAAGAATGAACAAAAATTAGATAGGACTGGAAAGAGAGGCAGAGGACAGAGTGTGTTGAAGAATGCTGGTCGACAGCCTATGTTCTATTGGGAGTAACAGGCGTAAGTAAGTAACATAGGCGAATTCATAATCATATTACATAAGTGCGCAATAAGGCAAAGCAAAGACCAATAATAGAATTTGATTACGTATATACATGAGAAGGAGGAAGAATCATCCTGTGGTATTTAACCGATCAACATTTTAGCTCGAATCTGTCATGTGATTAAGTGGTCATAACAATACAAGGAAATAGACGAATGGTTACTATTTATATAAAATTGTCTGTTAAGTAAGTTAATAAAAGGGTTTAACAAAAATGTTAACCATAATCAAAATTGGTTGTAAGATAGTCGCATCTTTGTAAAACACAATGTCAGAATCTATTCCACTGAATATGTAAAAAAAAAAACAATTTATTAAGGCTCAATATATATATTGTTATTTTTCAACACAACGTATATTTAAAACATAAACTGTAAATATTCTGAAAGCATGCAATTTGTCTAGACTTTCAATTTACAACGGAAATAGGGAGAGTGAACATTGTTATTCCCTGAACATGGAAAGCCTATAATTAGAGTTGAATTCATTTGTAATTAAGCTATCTAACTTAGGAAATGACATTTACTTTTATAAAACAATGATAGAATAAGTCATTATATGTAAAAATTATATTTGAAATAATCTCAACGATTGAAATTTAAATGAATCCGGCGTTTCGTCCAGCTAACTTGTCTGGACTTCTTCAGGATAATGGCGATAAGTACTATGTTTTTTTCTTTAAAGATAAGTCATCTATACATGCATGATTGTTTGCAGTCTTAAGCCTGTATCACTGCAAACATCTACTAACCATCTTTCGGGAGAAAATTAAAAAAGTTAGGAAAATATAACTTGACTGGAACAACAACAGTTTTATTGGTGAAATACACAACTGACTTAAGGGATTGAAGACAGAAATAGCAGTACGAAAATCTTATAACTGTCACTCAAAAAAGTCGAATTCTAATGTAATTAACCACCCATTTTCATTTTTAACTTTGAGATGTATTTCACATGTTATAACGGATAATATCATTAGACTAAACAAAGTTGAATAGACAAGGTACGGTTTATGTGTGTAATTAATCTCAGTGATGATATATTGTTAGCGATAGGGTAGATTGTGTTTACTTGTAGTGAATTAAAAAAACAATTATGATTTAAATATTAACATCAAATATACTTAATTAAACTGAATGATTTCTATAATTTTACGCATATTGTATAAATCTCATGAGTCAGTAACCACATTTAATTGAAAAACGGTTATATTTTTAAACAAAAACTATCTCCTTTGTTTTTATCAAAATAGGGTTGTGGAGATTATAAAGATTTTGATTGAGATCATGAACGGATTGATGTTAGATCACCATGATAATCCTGGAAGCACTGGAAAGCCGTTATCGTCATATTGTGGGACTCCTCAGTAGTGCGCATTCAAGATCCCGCCTCTCGGGATTAGAAACCAGGGCCTTCAGTCTCGCCCGCAAACGATTAATCTCTAGACCATTGAGCCGATAGGAACCAAAAGGTGTTAATGTCTAACCTCAACCAGTCCATGAAATTGTGCGACCATCTTTCATTATACTGATGTAGATACCTGTCTCTACCCGACACTGATTAGCTCCACTGGTCATGACTTCTCACTAGAACTCCGAGAATTTCCTCACGAAGCTAGTCACTAGTAGGCACATGGTAATTATCAGTATACGGTTGTGAAGATTATTAAGTTTTTGGTTGAAATCATGAATCGATTGATGTTAGACTACCACTGAAAACCAAGTAGCACTATCTCATTTGTATAAAATTAATAAAATTGAACTTTTATATCGTTAAAAAAAAGCCATATGTGAATCAGCAGAAATATTTTAAATATCTGGAGGTGGTGGAGATTTGTAGCTCAAGTGGATGATTTTGATTAAGTTTTGTTGTCTGAGGTGGATGGTTTGGTTTAGGTATCTGGAATTTGTTGATTAAAAATAATTTTTAAGCAATGAATAATCAACATTGTCTATTCAAAATCTGTATGAGTTACTCAACTTGTCAATTAATTAGAGGAAAGTTTAAGCTAATGATATTTATATGATGGTACAATAGACAAGTCTTAACAAATATATGAATATCATTTAGGCATATATTCAACAAAAACAACATTCGGTTTAAGGAAAAAACGACGATGAAAAGTGTGAATTCGTAGTAAACGTATCAAGATGATTGTTGTTCTAGGCTCTGATTCACTGAAATAAATATGATGGGAGAAGTAGCCGATAAACTAAGTGAACACACTGAATGAACACATACTAAAGATTATAAACTGGTATAACTACAGTTATTCTACATTAAAACATGACATCAGTCCATGAAGTCATTAACATTTTGACTTGACCAAGTCAATACGTACGGACTATCTGGCTGGGGTCAACGTGTTATCGTAACCAATTGTTTGCAACCTTGGATGACATGACTCAAAATCTTAGGTACATCTATAGCAACTCACGTTCAGTTGAGTTTGCCCTCATCTAATTCGTTTAAGCCCTTTTGTTAACCTAGTAAACGGACAAGGTTATCTGTACTTTAACAACTTATTCTATCTTTATTATTGTTATGCTTGTATGAATAAGCATGCTTGAACACTGTTGACTGCCCACGCATATATTCATCCCACTAACCTTATTATTATTCGCTTAATCGATTCGATAGTCCATTCACTTTTCTATATATATACATGTATATTTAACACTCTACACATTTTCCACACATTCTCACACAATCACGGTTTGCTGACTCATTCGCCTCTCTGCTCTGTGGTTTGAGTTGCCTGCTAATAAAACTGTAGTAGCTGCTTCTCTTTACCTTCTGATTTCAACTACCGTTGGGGTTTATACGATAACGGTTACGAGGGTGATTGGTCAACGAAGCACAGCCACTACACATCCATTCTTTGTCTTCCTCTAAACTCGGAGATCCGAAATTCCTCATAACATTTTTTGTTATTATTTCCTGTTACCACTGATGCTGTTACTACCTGATTTCATCTCTCTCTCTGCTAATGGAGTATGGCAACTTAAACAGATGTATTTACGTACAGGTTCTACATGTAAACACAATTGATAAATAAATTTCTGTCGAAGACACAAACAAACAGGAAGTTATTTCAATCCTTAACTACTCTACATATCTGTCAACTATCATGTCCACTCTTTAACAAAAAGAATGTTTAGTCATTGTAGTGCGATAGCTATCTCAATTTCAAATATTTATATTATATATATATGATGTCTTTGATATTTCCGATCATCTGATTATTATGAAGTCCCCAATATTGTCTTATTTTATTTATAAGTATTTAGTTTCTTTCAGATCCTAGACTCATTTCAATCAATCATAATGTTAATATTATTCATTACATATTCTCCATCACTACAAAAATCACTCTACGATAACACTAATTCATCAGTCTTTATTTAACCCTGAAAACGTAGAACCACTATTACTCTGCATTGATAATATGCGATTATTATTTAATGTCGAATATTTACTTTGATTTATCATTAGAATAAAATCAATGTCATGTTTTTTTTTTAAGCTAATCAAATTCGATTGACCAAGGTACAATATTGACTACTAGTCTAAATTACTCAATATCTCGTGGATTATAATCATCAGATAAGATGGCTGATCAATATAGGTATTGACAGCTTTGTGTAAAATATTTTGATGCGTTTCAGTCATGGAATCACTTAAAAATGCACTGAATGCATCCAATATATTTTTTTGTATTTTACCTTCATTTCTGACGACTATCATTATGACATATGATTGGATGACAGTAATTATGAGAAAGTATGTATAGAACCATGTTCATATAATGACTACTGAATAGCTAATATTCACAAAATTAATGACAAATGACAGCTTACTATAATTTTGATTGAATAAAGCATAAATATGTACTGAAAGAAATAGTGATCGATAGAAATTAGTTTCTACGGAAATAATTACTGATACAATGTCATTGTAAATCTGTAACTAACTAACCAATAACAGTAATTCGCATTAACGGATATATATATATATATATATATATATATATATATATATATATATATATATATATATATATTCTAATCAATCTTATGGTATTATTATAATTGAGTTTCCTGACAAAACACTTCGGTTTCTTCTCGTTGTAAATTATGTCCCGTCGACTAAACATTGAAGAACTAAAGAAAATATCACATTCTGAATTTAACACCGGAATAAAGATCAATTAGATGAAAACAAACCTGATCTACTTAAGCCTGAATAATGATAACCAGTATTTCCATGACAAAAACGATATAAAAGTCACTTATGAATATTTGATTAAGGATTGCTTACAAACCTTTATCGGTTCATTTGTTGATCAGTGATAATTGGAAATTTGAAAAATAATATTAATTTTGATTAATACTAATGTGGTGTATGCCACTTATGTTGACAGATATAAATAGTATGTAACACCAATCAGATGAGGAATGCCTGGCATCAAAAGATTGAGAATATTAAATTAAAGAGAACAGGAATGTAGACAACAGGTGATTTTAATAACAAAATGAATAAAGGAATAAGGTAGCAAGTAAAGGATAACTAATAGAAGATATGCAAATGATGTATTAAATGTGTGGTTTGCATATTTTACCAAGGCATTCTGTAATTATGAACTAAGAAATAAACTGGTCTTCCCAACCTGAGTTCACTCACAATACAAGTAGTAGTATAATTGCATGAAAAGTAATATATTTTGAATAAATATATCTACAGGATAAAATGGACTCACTTTGTTTCATTGCATTAAATCTACTATAGCGGCTTGTTGAAACTTCCGGGCCACCGTATTTCCCGACATCCGTTTACTGCTATTAATTTCACTGTTTGAGATTTTGTTTAAAAGACTAATTACGTCTGATAAGCTCGTATTACACAAATGCGTACAACCTACCGCGACTTTAGTTACTCTGGAATTCTGAAAATATCATCATAATGTTTGATATTTTCTCTATGTCATCCGTTCTTTTGAAGATAAACGAGGCTAATACTATGGAATTCATACATTAACTATTTTTGGAATGAAAAGACATGTCATGGGAACTTTTTATACAGATTTCTTGGTTATTTAATAATCAAGTGTATATAAAACCGAAATTTGTTTCAAATTACATGATATTTCCTAATACAGTGTTCCTGACGCTTATGATGAAATGTAAAGAAAATAAAATGATAGCGCGTTGAAAGTTTATGACTTCTGGAGTAAGAACTGATTATTCATGATCAATATCTTGTTTGGAGATATTATGTAGATTTAATCAAATTCCAAGTGTTTCTACAATGCCAGGTGTTTAATGAATGTCATTATTGAAAGAGGTATCTTAGATTGAAGTTTTAATTTATGTAACTTAAACACTGATATAAACCAGATTATTTACTTACTTACTTATTTACTTACGCCTGTTACTCCCAATAGAACATAGGCTGTCGACCAGCATTCTTCAACACACTCTGTCCTCTGCCTCTCTTTCCAGTCCTATCTAATTTTTGTTCATTCTTATCATGTCTGTCTCCATTTCTCGGTATAATATGTTCTTTGGTCTTCCTCTCCTTCTTTTGGCCTTGAGGATTTCAGAGGACGGCTTGTCTTGTGACGCAGTTGTGTGCCTTCCTCAATGTGTGTCCTATCCACTCACAGCACTTCCTCCTGATTTCTTCCTCCACTGGAATTTGATTTGTTCTCTCGCATAGTAGGTTGTTGCTGATAGTGTTTGACTAATGCATCCGAAGTATTTTGCGTAGCCAACTGTTAACAAACACTTGTATCTTCTGGATGATGGCTTTCGTAGTTGTCCAAGTTTCCGCCCTATACATTAGAATTGTCTTGACATTTGTATTGAAAATTCTGACTTTTGTGTTGTTTGACATACAGTTGTTTTGAGTTCCAGATATTCTTCAGTTGTAGATATATACTGCTCTTGCTTTGCCGATCCGTGCCTTCACATTTGTATCATATCCACCATGTTCATCAATGATGCTGCCCAGATATATGGAGGTTTTACATCTTCCAAAGCATCTCCGTCAAGTGTGATTTGATTGTGTATTGGAGAATCTTGTTTTTCCCTTTGTGTATGTTGAGACCCATTGCTGTTGAGGATGCTGCTACACTAGTCTTCTTCTCTTGCATTTGTTGTTGCCTGTGCGATAGAAGAGCCAGATGATCTGCGAAGTCTAGATGTTGAAGTCTCCACAAAAATATTCGATCACCAGGAGAAAGATAAAGGGTGAGAAAAGCTACCTTGTCTGATACCGGTCTTTACTTTGAACAAGTCTGTAAGCTGTCCTCCACGATTTAAATCTGTTAATAGATTTTTCTCAATAAACCACAAAATACCTTACAATTTTCATTACAAGTTGAATAATAGATTGCATAAAACTATTCTGTGTAAAAATCCATCATTACAGAGCAAACTAATAATCTTATTAAATGTTGATATAAAACCTTGAAATGATTTATATCTCAAATGAACCATAATTTATTCTCATTTCTGACAACTACTTATTCACTTACAAATAAAAATATATACTATGATGCAATCAGATGCAATCAGAGTATCTATTAATCGATTATATATTTATATTTAAGTTATATAATTATGGAACTTGGAATAACTATTATTTATGAAATAACTTATAATGAATCTGTTCAGTTGTATAATGAAATGATATTCATTAAAATTAGTGTTGTTTTATAGTAGTTCAAGGAACTAGATATCAACCATCAGTTTATGGGTTCAAAATTATCTTTAATTACCTGGAATTGAGCAATTTATTGATAAACGGAATACACCCATTAAGACATTAAATAAGAAAGATTAGTTCAGAGAAGAGTTCTCTTTTCGGTGAATTCGTTTTCAAAGCTGTACAATCGCAAATATATATACTTATTTTACAGAATGATAATAATAATTATTATTATTATAATCAAACACCTTGTGAACACAGGTCACTCAATCAAAACTGACTCTGCGTTCAAAGTCATCTACAAGGTAAGTAGAAGTCTCCCCAAAATAATTAGACTGCATCTTCTTTGCATTGCCGAATCATTAGCCGTACATCCGGAAAAACCAGAATTGTGCGTGGATAAGAGACTGGTACAACCTCTTCTTCTATCATGGTCTTAATGTGCTGTAATTTCTTTTCTCTTTTTCATACTCTTCTTCCTTTATAGCCATCTGCTTTACCTTCCATCTTCCCCTTAAATCCTCTACCCCTAACTGGTTTATTTTGTTTCCACGATCATTCTGATTACAATTAATCTCAATTTCAACATTTTTATCTTATCACGCTGAGCCATCCTTTCCCAATGACAACTTCCCTATCAATCTTTTGATGATTTCTTAAGCCATTTACAATCAAACAATTATTAAACTTTCGTCGTTAAAAAAAAATTTTTTTTAATAACTTCGTTTCATTAACCTCACTGTCAACATGCTTAACAGAAGTTTATTATCAGTATTATTATCATCCTGTAAAATAAGTATATATGTTTGCGATTGTACAGCTTTGAAAATAAATTCACGGAAAAGGGGAGAACTCTTCGCTGAACTTATCTTTCTTATTCAATTTATTGATATTGTCGCTCAAAAGCGGAATCAAAAAATTATATCTGGTGAGTGATACCCAATCTTCTTCTAACTTAAATCAAATTTCAACTAAGTATTGTTGATGAAAAACTTAATGAAACACTGCAATATATGAAACTGATAAACTTGGGTTCTAACTTAACGAGGAGTGTTAGTTTTTTCGAGAATGAAGGTAGATCTAAAAGTATGTTCCAAATGACACAACACATAGGTTCAGGCTTTCCCCTAGTTACTTTCAAAGCTTAACATCAAGATATATTTGATGCAATATATTCAAGGATTTAGTTTAGTAACCATAATGTGACAATCAATATAATTTGATCAGAGATATTGACTAGAAAAACGTGACAAACATTAGTGCTTAACGGTAAATCAATGTTGGCATTTGAATAAATAGTTGTTAGAATATTCTTCTAACAATTTCTTTTTCAAAAGAGAATTTTCTGATTTAAATTCATCAAATTTAACTTATAACTTCTATTGTTATCTGTAGTAATTGAGATAAACTCTACTCCACGTATTTTTGCGGTGAATGTATCTTTGTAATGTGTCATCAGATATTCGTCTGATTCCATTATCTAGGAAATGGAATTTACCTTCTACCTCATGTTCCATAGTAAAATCTATATCCTTGTGTGCTTTATTAAACTGATTGAATTGGTTCATGGAGTGTTTATGATTGTTGCAAACGAGAAATGTGTCATTAATATATCTACAGTAGTGTAGTTCCATCGATTACGTGCTTAAGCTTCTTTTGTCCCAGGTTTCCCATAAATATTTCGGCCAGAATTGGACCTAAAGGGCTACCCATGGCTACTTCATATATTTGGTGATACAACAAATTGTTGAAGTAAAATTGTATGCTTTTGGTACACTAAAACAGGAGCTGTTTAAATTCATGGATTGGTAAAGGCAGAAGTTCAGGATATTCACATATGATATCTGCCGTTTCTGATATTAATTATTTTAGGGGAATGGTAAGATGTTAAGTTTTATTACGAATAAAAAGTGAGTTTTAAACAAGTTTCCCTACCAAAAAATATTCAATTTTCGTACAAGCCTTAACATAACAATGAAAAAATGTGTGAAAGATATTGAACAGAAATTCAGGCTATTTAATTTTAATGGTTATCTCAAAAGAAACTGTAACCAGTGGAGTTCATTCCATGTGAAGTGTGAGATAATTACCTACTTCAGACAATGGATGAATGGTTGAGCAATATCATGAATTGATTAAAGTTAAGCATGAACACCGCTGAATGTCGGTTCAGTGGTCTAAATGTTAAGCGTTTGCTTGCAAGACTCAAGGTCTTGGGTCCAAGTCCTTTATGTTGGATTGTGGATGAGCACTGTTGAGGAGTATCATACTAGAATAAAACAGCCGTCAAGTGCTTTCAGGTTTTCAATAGTGGTCTAGCTTAGATCAACTGGTGAGTTCAACTGTTAAAATTATCTTAAAATCAAATCATTTATTAAATGATCAATCTCAAATTACTTAGTAGTATGTGAAGATTCATTTTTGTTATCAGTAGTTGTAATGGTAGTAGTCGTAGTAGTAGAAGTAGGAATAAAAGCAAAAACTTTAAATTTGAGTCTACAACCCTAATCTGTATATTCAGAACTAATTTATAACACCCCTTTACCTTACTTAGTCGAAAAAGGCTTAACAAATAATTTTGCTTATCATAATTATCAATATTTCGATTATTGTAACTACCTTCCATAACCGTTGTACATTTGTTTTTCTTAACACACTTTTGAAAATATAATTATCTGAACATTTCTTATAACGTAATTTTAACAATTTCTAAAGATATATATTCTATGTGTTGAATTACTTCGTATTTTGAAACCTTCATTCAAGCCTTTATAATTCTTGTTCTTGTTAATACACACATCATCATACTATCAGTCCATCTTATTACATATTGTGTTTTTATTCAAAACAAAAAATTTTCAATAGAAAATGTGCAGTATCGAGGGAAATTTTATTCTCAAACACATTTAACACTTCACAGTTAAATAAATATAAGTATCAGAAGGGGTTTTGTGGAGATTATAGTAATTTCAATAGTTGAGATTATGAGTCAATTGAGGCTACATCACCATGGAAAACCTGGAAGCACTGTTTGACGGCCGTTTCGTCCTGTGGGACTCCTCAACAATGCGCATCCACAATACCGCCTCACGAGATTCCAACCCAGGACCTATCAGTCTTGACTGCGAATTATTAACCACTAGACCACTGAGCCGGTCGGCATCCAATATTGGTAATGTCTAACTTCGATTGATCCATGAAATTGAGCGACACATCCACTATTGTCTTCAGTGAGTTACTATCTCACAACAGACCCGGTTGAACTCCATTGGTCAGTGCTTCTTAATAGAACTCCAGGAAATACCTTTCGAAGCCATGATGGTCTAGCTTCAATTAACTCATGATCTCAACTATTAGAAATAAATATACTACAAGAAAACCTTCTCAATAGTTATCCACTGTTATTTATCCTAATTGGTTTTCAACATTCCACTTGGTCCCTATATTCTTCTCTCATTCGAGTAATATGTTTAATGAATTTTCTTCACAACACACTAGATTTCATTTTCTCAGTGTTTATATTCATGACAAACTGTCAACAAGAACGGTTAACAAGAACCAATCAACATCTAGGTCTACAGGTCTACAAGCTGTGAACCACATGTGAAGAAATTTGAACGCTTCACTTTTATTTAAAGTTTATACTGATGATATTGTTCAGAAGAACAATGAAAGCTCCATGACCAAACCATCGACCTCAAGGAATAAAACTCCATCAAAATCATCCACCTGAGCTACAAATCTTCTCCACCATCTCAAACTGTGAATGTGATTATATTCAGTTGATCAATAATTAAATACATTGTTCATTAAAACAAATATAAAATACAAAAATGAAACTCATTCATTGCATTATTAAAATCCCAAACTAAGTAATCAGTATGTTTCAGTAGTTTTCCATAATTCTTACAGATCATAAACAAGCAAACAAACAAAATTGTTTCTATTCATTCCTTTACAAAAATTGGATATTTACACTGATCCCTAAAAATAAAAAATAATTTACTCAAGATTTAGTTTTTTCTTCTTGCTTTCTTTTTCACTATTTATATAAATAACTTTAACATACAAACAAACAAACAAACGGATGAACATTTAAAACTGAACGACAAATGAATCACTCCTATTCTTATCATTGAATTAAAAACTATTGAAAAAAGAAAAAAGAATTTTGATTTGATTCTCTATTTTCATCGCTTCTCTATGATACAAAATGTTTGTTTGTTTGTTTCTTAATTAGAATTTAAATGATGGACGTTGTTTTCTATGGGGTTTATTTTCTTCATGTTTATGTATTCATCAGAATGATGTTACTATAATAGCAACAATTTTTTTAAGGATTACTAACATGAAATGATATGGATATTACGGATGTATGCCACTAAATGCTCTAGTATGACCGAGGGTGGGGAGAGTCAGCTCTCTCTCTCTCTTTGTCAAAATGCTTTCAAATGGCCACAAGTATACAGCCACTGCCAGGGAAGTTCTACTCATTACTTTCTCGTGTCGTTAATGTTGTTTACGAAATTGAGAGGACGAAAAGCGAATGCTCAGCACTTTGAACGGGTTGGTGGACATGGAGAGTCCATCTAGGGAGGTTGAGAGACCTTGATTCCAAATCAATGGTGTACATATGCTCTTGGGTCCTGAAATGATAAGTGGTGTATGAACCAATCGTTGGTCACTGGCTACCATGAGACTGGATCTCCTGACATTGCTCCACTGCCTTGTGAATTAGACCGTCAGGTTAAAGGTTCCAGGTGTGCACTCCTAAGAAAACCATCTGCTTCTGTTTGGACACCCGTGCAGTATCCCAGCATTAAGAAAGACTTTAAACACATGACATTGATCACCAACCAGTGATCAATCAATTGTGATTACATCTCAGTCCTACAGGAGGTTGGTCACAGCCTGGATAGCCTCGTGATAACGTCTCTGTGTGAAGCTGGGTGACACGGGATCAGATCCGTCAGCAGGCACCAGTTCCCTTAAGATTACAGGTACACCTTACTGACGAGTGCCAAGTAGCACGAAACCGGGGTCCAGGGTTTCCTGTTGACTACCTCCAACCACCATCTTATCGCAATATAGTGCACCTAATGTCGAATCACCTAGACTAGTGGCCACATTGCAACTTGGTCAATAGCATTCGATCTGCACTAAGAATGACTTGACACACATGACATTGATCATGAACCAGTGATCAATCAATTGTGAGTATCCCAGTCTTCACAGAAATCAAGTAACTTGTGTGGCAAATATGTATTCCGTGCCCCTTTGTACCAATATTTATGTGTTCAAATAAATAAATAAGTTACGAGTGTATGTTTGTTTTAGGATTATTGTTTACCCATTGATGCTGAAGAAATTTTACATACATTATATTCAAACAAGTAGGAGAAGTTAAATGTTCGCGCACGAAACCAAAGGTCCTGGTTTCGAATCCTGAGAGCGGAATCGTCGATGCGCACTGCTGAAAAATCCCATACAAAGACGAAACTGAAATCCAATGTTTCTAGGTTTTCCATTGTGGTCTAACTTACATTGACTCATGAATTCAATTATTAAATTTCTACTGAAAAGTTTTTATTTGTAATCATTGTATGGTCGTTCTGTACTACTTAAAGATTTATTGATAACTAACTACAAACAGAGTTAATCCTACACCATACAATACAATTTTCTGCCAACATTTTTTGTGTTTTTTTTTATTAAATTA
Source organism: Schistosoma spindalis (assembly GCA_946903255.1). NCBI lineage: Eukaryota > Metazoa > Platyhelminthes > Trematoda > Strigeidida > Schistosomatidae > Schistosoma > Schistosoma spindalis. The sequence goes on along the minus strand of OX336416.1, from coordinate 40,609,033 downwards.
CTCAAATTGAATTTTCATGTTGTCATTTCATTTTATCAGTCTTAACATTTCTACTTACCTATTACTGCTAACAATCATTGAATATTGAAGTTTAAATGATTCATCATTTAAAACATTAAACAAGTAGACAGTTGATTCCGACTAACTTAGAATAACTAAACAAGTCTCAACTAAAATCTGCTACAACATTTACTTTATAACCTTTACGTTTTGTCTCAAACTAAACATTCATGAACGAATATATCAGAGTTCAGTAGTTCATAATTTCAAGTCCAAATAACGTGCACAATAGAATGGTCAACACCTAGAATAATTTGTAGCATCAAACAAAGACTTATAAGGATCCAGATAGCACTAAACAATAACAAATATGTACAACTGTTGTCACCTAGGTTTCAAACTCGTTGACGGGTTACTGAAATGTCTATAAGTACCAGTCAATATTTATTTATAAAACAATAAGGTAGATATTTTTTACATTAAATAATTCAAGCACTAAAAGTGATGCTATTGATCAACTAAATACAGAATCATCGTTGCGTTCCAATTTTCACTCAAACTCATATCCAAAATGTTTTCCGTTACTTGATTCGTCTCAATGTTCGGGACCCGATGAAATTCTAAACCTCCTTTTAAAGAAGTGTGTTGAGTTTCTGTGTTATCCACTCACGAGAATCTTAAATAGATCCTCCCTCAAATAATCTCATACTGAAAATGTGGAGAAAGATAAATATAACCACAATATCTAAGTATCAGGCGATAAGCTTGTGAAATTTAAACACATAACAATCACTTCACCTTTTCTTTAAACAATGGAAAAATTATTGCTACTCCCACTTCAAGCTGCATTAAGAGAGCACGCCGATTAGTATCAGTTTGCTTACAAATGTAAAAGCATCACCTTAGATGCTGCTGTTTTTCTGCATTATAATATAGTGTTCAGATTGAAAAAGGGTAAAAAGTATAATCGATGCGCTTTCTTGGACTGTATTTCTGCCTTTAACTTTATTCCTAGACAACTTCTACTGAACAAGTTAACCAGCGTCAACAATGACAGCTGAATAACCAACTTGTTATGTTCCTACCTCTCTGAAAAAGTAGATTGCACTGTATTTGGGGGAAATTTTCGACGCTTCTACTATCTCATTAAAGTGCACCACAAAGAAGCTGTTCATTTCTCATTTCTTTTCTTTGTTTTTCTTCATGGTCTGTCATCTTCCACAGAAAACACTTATATTAAATATGCGAACGATCTCTCTGTACGTATGCCGATTTCTACCTCTTTACATTCCTTTTGAAATGAATGAGTTCTTGTCTCTTATTGAATGATGGTCTGATTTTAATGATCTCCCAATAATCTGTCAAACTGTTAATTTTAGCCCGAAACATGAACAGCACCTAAACACTTTGTTGGAATCCCATAAAGCTTATACTATTGGAGACTCTTTGATGAACAGTGTCAAAATTAATTTATTTTGGTGTTATTTTTTCTTTAAAACAATTAGTTCCTTTGATAAATTTCAATAATACAATGAGAAGACGAAGTTTATCAGAATTATGTGATATATTAGCGCAATACATTTCGAAGAATCTGATCACACACACACACTTGTTAAGAACATTTATATATCTTTAGTGTTGTCATGTTTTATTGTTTTTTCCGTCTGACTTACTATACAAAAAGGCTGCATTCTTTTGAAATTACTCAACATTTACTCTAAAAATTTGTTAATTCGTGCATATTACTTATTATTCTTCACTGTTCTCAATTATTATTTCCCAGGTGGTGAATCTTTTCAGGTCATTATTAATATGCCTGTGGACTGACATCTAAAATCTAGTAAACTCCAGGCAGATGTTATTTTATTAGATACTACTCATCCACTTCATTGATAGCTTTCTTCTATTATACCTTCTGGTATAACGAGACGTCAATACATTAGAATCCATTCACGCAAGTAAAGGTATAAAAGCTCTACAATATCATATTTAGCAAATATACTATAGGATGAACAGGTTGTGAGAGCTGACCTAGTCAACACCTTGTATTCTTAAACATGTTTTTAACTAAAAAGTTGTACAGATTCAAATCTTTAAAAAAACGATTTCATTTGGTTCCACGTAGTTTATCTACTTAACTTATGAATATATGTATGTATTTATAAATCGCTTCGACTTTCTTCCTATTTTTGTAATAAAAACGTGTTCAAATACCTTATACTGAGAATTATATATTGTATCAAGTATATAATATTGGATAAAGCTATTAATAATAATAATAATAATAATAATAATAATAATAATAATAATAATTCTATGAATACAAATATCGTTTAGTTGCGTAATAAAGATTTTATCTCTTTACATCAAAAGTTGATAGGCGTTGAACATGTACACTACCGAATCCCGTCCTGGTAATGCATAGGTTAGCAGTTGGCATGCAAGACTGAAAGTCTTAGGCTCGATTGTGGGTTGAGGGATTGTGAATGCATACTGATGAGAAATCCACACTAGAATGAGACGACTTTCTAGTGTTTTTATATTCTCAATGGTCTTGTAACTTTGACCCGTTCGTCATTTCAACTTAAAAGACAGTCTGAAATCCTTTAGTAGGTTACAAGTTTGACAGACATTGTTAAAAAAATTTCCCTACCAAAATATTACCAAAAGAAAATACCAAGTATCTGAAGGGGTTTTGTGGAGATTATAGTAATTTCAATAGTTGAGATTATGAGTCAATTGAGGCTACATCACCATGGAAAACCTGGAAGCACTGTTTGACGGCCGTTTCGTCCTGTGGGACTCCTCAACAATGCGCATCCACAATACCGCCTCACGAGATTCCAACCCAGGACCTATCAGTCTTGACTGCGAATTATTAACCACTAGACCACTGAGCCGGTCGGCATCCAATATTGGTAATGTCTAACTTCGATTGATCCACGAAATTGAGTGACATGTCATTTTTTTCTGACACTAAACATAAACAATTTTAGATCATGTCAAATGATTCATAGTACAAAATGTCATGTCTTATTTGTGTGTTGTTTATAATTTAAGCATGTTGTCAGAAAATCAGTTGTTTAGTTTTTCATATAATTTATAATTAAGTAAACACAAATATCTTATCATTGACCAGCTATTCCATTAAAATAGAGAAAGAACTTAAAGGTGGACGTAGATTTTCTCTCTCTCCTTAATGTTATGTTAAAAAGCTGATGGGACATCACTCTCTGCAAATAGCGATAGATAGGAAACTCAATCTGGAATAAGCAATATATGAGTCCCCAAATTTAGGTTCCATTAAATTGAAAGAGCAACTTAGTAATTTTTTTCAGTTCCCGAGAGTTAGAAAAAACTTCACAAAAGATATAGTCGACAAATAAATGAATAATTCCGGGTTCGTTGATAGTTGCCTGGGGTAAAACCTTCTAGTGAAAAAAACATCTGCAGTACCAAAGTTGTTCCGTTTATGAACAATCAATTTAGGCGGAATACGTCTGCAAAGACTTTGAAAAACCAGTCGTCGAAATAGTTGGGACTACGGATTTTATTCACCAGTAGATATTAGATTCAAAGACATGTCAAGGATAAACAACAAGTCTCAGTTAACTTAATGTATATCTTTTAGTATACTTGATCCTATGGAGCTGCTAAAAGAGTGGTTTTTACTAAAATGTATATTTAAAGGTAAATATAAACCAGTCAATAATTCCTACACTTCTACCAGAATTATTACTCAAAATGATGCATAAAGTTTGATGAATTATGTTTATAAGCTATATGTTTAAATACTTAATTTCCCATCGTCTTTATATCTCCCACCCACCCCCATTTTCGATAAATTATTTTTGACCTGTATTTGTCTCTACTTTATGTTCATAGAATGAAAACGTATCTTACATATATCACTCTTCTATAGATTGTTTTCATTCATATAAGCCATTGTCCATTGTTCAACTATATTCTACATTTTAAAGTTTTCAGTACATTTTGATACTTCTGTTAATCTGGTAATAAATTTTTACTTTAAGCTACTATGTATAACTGTAAATACAATTGTACAGTTTTAATAAACCACATCGTCAAAAAATAGAAATTCCTTTGCCTAACAGTCTTTATCATATTGTTTAGATGCTACACTGAGCTTACGTAAATCGTCATTGTACAATTGTCCTATTCTTGAATGGTTTCTTACAGAAGTATAAGTCCATGAAGATGTCAAAGATGGGACTCTCACAGTTAGACCTTGACGTTGATGCTATTTAACCAGCATCGAATGGTTTATTTGACAAAGTTTAATTAATAACACACATTGAGATAAAGCAACCTTTGAAAATAACATTTTATTTTTGTCTTTTGATGTAATATATCATTTTAAATCTCTTTTATTACAGTTTGTTGTATAATAGTTATTGTTTCATATTTAAAATATCTGCCAACATCTAACACATAACAATATTTCTATCCCAATATCTCTCACGTTACTTCCGTTGTACCTCATTTACTTGACTATATAAGTTAAAAATTAATAATTAACAATTTTTTTCGCAAAATACTGAATGTCAGTTTACCGGATACCATCAGTTACAGCCTACTGTGTAAGAGAACAAACCAGTTCCTAACTAAAAAAGAAATTAGAGAAAGATTTTGGAAGTGGATAAAACACACATTAAGGAAATCAACAAACTGCATCACGAGGCAAGCCCTAACTTGAAATCACGAAAAAAACCGTAAAGAACAAGGCCAAAGAACACACTGTGTCTGGGATTAGATGAATAGCAACTGGAAAGGATTTCTCAGGACAGAGTTGGATGGAGAATGCTGATGAGCGCCCTATGCTCATTGATCAGGAGTAACAGGTATAAGTAAGTAAGTAAGTATTTGTTAATCTGCTGTCAGTATACTGTGATAATTTACTGATATCCTCAATGTTTTGAAACTTTCAGTATTTTTAAAAGTATTATAATTTATAGAAATAAATAATTAGCAAACCAATATAGTAAATCAAATCCCAGCGCAGGAAGAAATCAGGAAGAAGAGCTGGTAGTGGATAGGACACATATTGGGGAAAGTATCAAACTGAGTCACAACTCAAGCCCTCATTAGGAATCCTCAAGGCCGAAAGAGAAGAGGAAGACCAAAGAACACATTACGTCGAAAAATGGAGACAGATATGAGAAGAATGAACAATAATTGGATAGAACTAGAAAGGAAGGCCTAGTAAAGAGTGGGTCGGAGAATGCTGGTCGACGACCTATTCTCCATTGGGAGTAACAGGCGTAAGTGAGTAAGTAAGCTATTATAACATAATGAAGATCATAAAATTGCTTTGGTTTTATTTTACTTACTTTTTCCAATATTCTGACTTTTTATTTAGATGATTACAAATGTGATTCCAATCCAGATAGATTATTAGAAACATATACATGTAAAAACATGCCTAAAGATATTGATGATAATAATCTAGTAATGTCAATAAATAAGCTTTCTAGAAGACCAATAACGCCATTGTTTAAATAAGTCACTAGTAATGTTTTCTAAATCATTTAATGATAACGAGTTTACAGTCTTGTGGGTTAAGGTATCAGTTCCTACAGTATACAATCTAGGTTCAACTCATTTATCTATCGTTTCCAACTTTCTTATATTTATTATTAACCATAGGCGAACAATGATGATAACATAACATTGCTCTTACTTGTTTCTAAAATTTTCAAATATATGAAATGCGTTTCAATGTACAACTTTCCTAAATACTGATTAAAAGATTAAACGGATCAATGTCTCTTTAAATTGTACTCAACGTTCACTATAAGATAAGAAATACAAGGATTATTATTCTGCTTATATTTAAACAATACTATTTAAAAAGGGCTTATTCCAGTTCGAATACTTTAGTGATTATTGATTAAACATACTACTGAATTATAAACCTTTGTCTCTATTCAATTAATTTCAATCAGGGTTTTCTTTGGAAAACAACGCTGAAATTTCTTGTAAATATAGGGTGGATATTTTTATTCAAGTTTGGTGAGAATAATTCTTCACTTAAGCTGGATTCAAAGAAAGTCAAAGATGAAAAAAATGATCAGTATTAGAAGGAGAAAAGGGATGATGAAAGTTATAGTTTATTGTACGACATTAGTAATAGATTTTAGGTAAAATGGAAATCTTTAACTCTATCATTCCCTATGGGCTTTTCACTTCTTCATTAAAGAACTAGATTGTTTAAATACTGTTATTGGATTTTATATGTTATGAAGAGTAACGTTTTAGTCTGATGCTAATGCACAAATCTTCTATATTCAAGACCCAACCGGCAATTAAGTGAGAGGAATACGTTTGAGAAGGCGGTTTAAAAGAAAAAACTGAATCAAATGAGTAAGCACTCATATACATTTATATATGTGCTTCTTAGGGCCATCTTTCAACAAATAACATCCACTTGTCATTAAGGGATTTTTGATTAACATGACTTGTCCTCATTTGATTACTTTTTATTGACTAAGGGTATTATTATCAATGGGAAAGTAATTTTAAGGTAATGGAGAAAATTTGTATCTATGGTGAATGCTTTTGTTAGTGTTGAGTTCTCTGAGTTAGATGGTTTAATTCTCGAACTTTAATTATCATTCTAGACAACATCTTCAGCAACTACTTCATGTAGGAGTAAACTTTCCAGTTGTTTCACAAGTATTATATTAGTTTATTCTAATGACCAAGTTTGTAATTGGGTGTTTTCATAAGTTTTGTTCATTTCATTCAACTTTGCATTCACATCTACTTTCTTTGTTAGTTTACCTTATGCCTTGTAATTGATCAACCTCTTCCCTATAGATTCATAGATTTAGTCGATGTCAGTGTATGTATGTGTTGATTGTTAACTAATCTGAACGACGTGTTGTAGTAATCCTCTGACATTCTTAAAGTTCTCCAGATCCAAATGTTCGACGTGTTTCTACTTGGATTCATTTATTTTGATTGACTGCATGTATTGATATCCATAGTAGCATACCTTATTTCTTCACTACTAATCTATTTTAAAGTATTTACTTTGAAAATAAACTTTCATATCAGTAGAAAGAAACCCAATTAAAACATAAAAGCTTAATTGACTTGAGATTTAAAAAAAAGAAATACACAAGTGATTACCATTGCAATATCATAAAAGCGATTGGTTTCATTTGTTTTTTTAGTGTTCTGTTCTAACAATTATTATTAATAAACAAATAAGTACTACATATGAACAATTACATACAAACCTTAATTTGTTTACTTTCATTATATTTAAAATTGATTTACATATAGAAGGAAATTCAAATGTTGAATAAGTTCATGACTTTCATAATACATTGAGAGTAAATCTTTATAGAATGTTAATACATATTGTATCTGTTACATATTAAGAAATATTTGAAAGTTGAACACACGAATCAATCTAAGCTAGACCACTATTGGAAACCTAGAAGCAACGGATGGCTATTTTGTCCACAACCGAGCACGTTGGACTCGAAACTAGAACCTTTAGCCTTGAGCACGAATGCTTAACTGCTAGACTACTGAGCCGATATTCAACGGTGTTCATGTTTAACTTCAATCGATTCGTGATCTTGCACAACCCCTCATCCATTGTCTGAGGTAGATACCTGTTGCTACCCGATACAGATTGCACGCCACAGGTCACTGTATATCACTAGAACTCCAGGAAATCCACCTTGACGCTAGATACTAGTGAGCACATGATTATTATCAGAATGAGGATTTTTAAAGATTAACAGTTGAGTTCACTTGTTGATCTAAGCTAAATCACCAATGAAAAGCTGAATTTACTGTTAAAAAACTACAATTTCCACAGCTATTCAAAGATTAGTTTACAGTGATATTAAATTTAAAAGTGGATTATTATCCATTCCAAAAGTAGTATTTGCTGACAAAATGAAAGTAAATATAGATATCTTATTTAGACCATATCATTTTATCTCAGTAGTTAGTTTCAGCTGACTAATTTTATTTGTTATACCATTTGTATACACAATCTAACCATTAAATACGCAAAACATTTTAGCGATTGACATAACTAAAAACGTTCAAAGACTATCTCTTATATGGTGGTTCTCAAGTGTATTATGAATAGTATGAGTTATGTACAATTAGATTCAATAGTAATTATCAAGTTTCTGGTTCATAACTCAAGGAGTATGAAGGATAACTCTTGGTATATCTCAAAATTAGTTCGAGAATTTATAGGGATACTTAAAACAATGAAAACAAAATTATTCGAGTTTTTTAAAGAAAATATATATGATTTGTGGACGAGAATTATAATTATTGTTTGTTTGCTTAGTCAGACATGTAGATAGTCTGATAGATGCCAGATCAGTAATATATTCCCCTATCTTTATTATTATTATTGATTGAATATTCATTGTTGTTGGATTGTGTCAGGTTTTGGTGTGGAAATATATTTACGTTATAATCAAGCTGAGTTGTGTTGAAGTCCTTTAGGATAGACACTGGGAGGGAATCTAGTGTAGATATTCGTCTAAGGTAAATTAACGTCCCATACGTGTAATCATGGGAAACCAAATGTATTTGTATTTGTGTTTAAAATCAGATTCAATTAAACATCATCATATCAATACATAATCTGTACTCCAGAACAGCATTCTAATTTATGGAATTACATTTGATTGATCATTGGGTGGTGATCGATGTCATGTGTGTCAAGTTCTTCTTATTGCAGATCGAATGCTATCGATCAAGTTGCAAGGTGACCATTAATCTAGGTGACTCGACATTACGTGAAGGTAGTCAACAGGAAACCCTGGATCTATGGACTCTTCCATAACCTGTAAAAAATACATATAAATCCAACATGTCACTGTTACCCTTCATATCAGATCACAGTTGTTTTGGCATAATTAATTTAATGAAATTAATGATGAGTGACATGAACTTAATAATAATTTTAGATATTTAAAATGTTATTAATAAGCTGACAATAGTATGACATGTAAATCATTTAAAGTAATTAGAAGTTATAAGTATATAAACTTAAATATAAATTTCTTGCTAGCTATCACTAGTTAACAAGATATATTTGCAAGCTAAATGGAATCAGTTTTCACTAGTGAATGAAGGCTATTTCACATTATGCTTTAATCACAGTTGCTGACATTGAACTACCTTTGTTGGAAGTAACTCTCTATACAGATGAGATAGTCACACTAACTAATTACTAAATAGTATTCAATGGTAAGCGACAAAATAAACCAATTCTGTCAATGTCATATTGTTTTCTTCTTAATGCTGACAGAATCTTGTTTAAAATCATTTAGACTAATGTTTAAACTTTAATATGAACGATCCAATTCAATAATCAACAAGCTATGATCACTACTGTAATAGGATTGTGAAAACTGTTCTGCTCAAATTGAAAATGTCTGTTCAATCACATCTAGTGATCACCCCGCGAATTTTATTCTCTGGACCGAAACATTTTGTTCTGGAATACTAAAGCTACCTTTTTTGTTAAACATTTTTAAATATAAGGTTCAAAATAGTGCATTGTTCACCGACATTAGAACTAGGTGTTAAAAGCCTTGTGTTGGTCAGTATTCTGCATAGTGCTTGAAAACCTAAAGTTAGTGTGGAAGATTAAACTTTATTGGTTTGTCATTTCACTATGAACTGGTACCTAAGAAACTTTCGACTCAATACTTCGAGACGTCATCAGAAACGGCTAAGAATAGAAACTAGTGTTGATCATAGCTTACTATTACAGTGTACTACTTATGAAAAAAATCTCTCTTCTAACTGTATGAAATTAACATTCATTATGTCATTACTTTTAATGCATTGTATGAAATATGCTATTTTTTCTTAACTTTGTCTCTTTACATAAAGATTATATTTCTTATAACACTTTTTAGTAAGTTTCTGCTATGATGAATCTGACCCCAATTCATTGTATACAACAAAAGCCTTTAGAATTTCACACAAATCATCCTACTCTTTGTGTTCAAGAAACGTTTTTAATGTAAGTTCTTTTTATAGAATTAATCATGAATTAATCTTAGTAAGACTGTCTTTGAAAACTAAGAAACACTGAACAACTATTTCGCGCTATGATAAGACTCCTTATAAGCTAGATATATACACCACCGGATCTCGACTCAGTGATATATAAGTCAAGCTTATGAGTATGGGACATAATGTCTTAGGTTCGATCCTTTATGGTAAAGTCGTGGAATGAACCAGCTGACTGGTGCTTACAGGACTTCAGTGATAATCTTTACAAGGCCCTCTTTTTTCGGTAAATCAACAGTTCAGAAAATGTATAAAAATCTCTCAAACAATACGTGTCAAGTAAGTTAAGACAACATTACCCATAATATTGCTTGATATTTGAAATAAAACATCAGTTTTACCAAAATACCTTTGGTTTAAGTTGATTTACCTATTGAATACTCAGATATCATTTGATTCGGTTCTTGGCTTATGCTCATAAAAATTGTTTTGAATTTCCCGTTACAAATTCAACTTCCAATGTTATTGATAAAAACCTACTTCAATGTGTTCATTTAACTTTGTTTTAATAAAATGAGTTAATGACCTTTCAGTTAGTAGAAATTATGAAGGTGATAGGGACCTCCATAATCTATTCGAAAGTATTGTAAATCTCTTACTGTAGATGATGTTTTGCTATTCATGAACGATATTTCAAGTATATAGTACAAATGTTAAACTGTGATAGTCTATGGTGTATATATTAAGATATAAGTAAGAAGGAAAATACTGCTTTCTTCACCAAAAAGCAATATTTATAACAGAATTTTAGGCATATTTGTTATGAAGTATTCGGCTAAATTCCACACTTATTTATTTCAAGACAGTTACAGTTAATTTCTCGAAGGTCCTGGGTTGGAATCCTGTTAGCAGGATCGTGGATGCGCACCACTGAAGAGTCTCATGCCAAGACGAAATTCCTTTACAATGCTTCCAGGTTTTCAATGGTGGTCTAACACCAATCCATTCATGATCTTAATCAAAAATAATTTCCCGGATATTTATTAATTGAGTAATCATAAATAATCACAGACACAGATCATTTTTATTTGTATCTTTGTATTCGTCATATGAACAAGTGATAAAGCTACCAAAATTGTAAATATGAAAAGTCCAATTCTAATTTATTTATCTTAAAGTAACCTATTTGTTTAGAGAGAGATAATATAAGTTCCAGACTTTATTCTTAGTTATCTGGTTAATTCTTTTTAATCAATTCTTTATGAAAAATATTAAATATATTAGTGAAAAATATTAGAAACATGACATTCCGTTAGTATTTCATTCATAAACCAAATATATTATGCAATAAAAAAGAGATTTCATTAAAGGAACATGACTTGTAAACATTTGTGCATCAATATGCTAGTCAACTAATCACTATTCTAATATATATTGAATAGTTATATTAAGTTCCATAACGATGTCTTCGGATTGGTTTGGTTTACGTCTATGGCAATTTTCAATTACGATTAATCAAGATTATTTTAATACAATTGGGATCTGTTGCAATCTTCATAATACGGCAACTAACACATACCGCTTAAACAATAATCCCGGAACTATAGAACCTGAGAAGAATCTATGAGTTAAAAAGAAACTTGATATTTAACAAAATCGAAATGAAGTAGAACTGATCTTCACAAATAGTAACAAAACATAACCTCATGGCAGGAAAATTGGTCAACTAAAAGTGGTAGCACCTGAACATAAAACCCCAAAGGTTATTCAGAAATTAGAAAAAATGTGCTCGGATTGATTAGTACAGAAAAGAAATTAATACTCATTAACAAAAACTAGGTGATTTGAAATCTCCTTAGTTTATTATCATTTTAATGGTAAGTTCTTAATCTAATCTATCTCTCTGTGATTTCAAGAATTATTCTAGTTTTAAATAATTTGTTTTAGTTTTCCCCTTATATGTTTTTATTTTCAAAAATAACTATTTGTACTTCACTGACGTATTATTTTGTTTCATTAATTCGATTTCACATTTAGTTTCTTTGATCAATTTATCATTGAAATGTATATAGGAGTTGTGAAATGAACACCTATTTAGAATCATTATCCATAATTGTTCACTGTAGTGAGGTGGAATACATACTTTTTTAATTCTTAAATTGATAAGTTATGTAAAGATCTGGAATCACTGGACGGTCGTTTCATCCCATTGTCGGCAGCGCTCATCCACGATCTCGCCTAGCGAAATTTGAACCCATGACCTATCGGTCTCGTGCGCGAACGCTTGGCCTCTGGACCACTGAGTCGGCCGGCATCCAACAGTGTGAATTTCTAACCGCAACTAATCCACGAAAACAGTAGTGGATATCTTGTTCAATTTCATGGATCGATTAAAGTTAGGCATCAACACCATTGGATGCCGACCGCCTCAGTGATCTAATGGTTAGGCGTTCGCGCGCGAGACCGGTAGGTCCTGGGTTGGAATCTCGTGAGGCGGTATCGTGGACGCGCATTGTTGAAGAGTCTCACAATAGGATGAAACGGCCGTCAAACAGTGCTTCCAGGTTTTTCATGGTGATCTAGTTTCAAATGACTCATGATCTCAACTACTAAAATTATCATTGTTTCATTCATAATAAATAATTCCCTAAATGTTTTTTGTATATACATAAACATCAGTATTAAAATAATCGAATTTTTTTTCTCCAGGATCTCTCCAAACTACTTAAATATTAATAGTTTAACATACATAAAATAATTTTTTCAACATATTTAAGATAGTGAAGATTTATAGCTTAAGTGGATGATTTTAGTGAAGTTTTGTTCTCTGTTCTAGATAGTTTGATCGTGGAACTCTCATCGTTATTCACTCTACGACCCAATCATCCATCTAAGAGAATTAAACTTCACTAAAATCAACACATTTAAATTAAAACCCGACTAGAGCATTTTTCAGATCATTTGGAATGTGTCAATTATTAATGGGTCTATGTCATAACGAGTTAATGTTTTTGTTTTTAACAAAATATACAGTTAAGTATATAACATATACAGAATATAGTTTAAATTAACATTCAGACTTCCTTACATAAACTTAAATGAGAGTGATTCAATCTTTCAGTTAAGTACTTAAACATTAAATTCGTACAAATTGAAACTAATAAATACAATAGATTACCGAGAGAATTATAAAAGGAGTTTTATCTTTAATTCCTTAAAGAACATTCAAAATAAAACTAATTCATAGTAATGATATATTTAATTTTTAATTAGTTACATTTAATGGAAATTTATTTTAATAGTTGAGATTATGAGTCAATTAAAGCTAGACCACCATGGAAAACCTGGAAGCACTAGACAGCCATCTCGTCGTAGTATGAGACTCCTCAGTAGTGTGTTCCCATGGTCCCGCATGCTGGACACGAACCCAGTTTTGCTCGTGAACGCTTACTCTCCAAATCACTGAGCCGTTATTTAACGGTAAGACAGAAGGTCCTGTGTTCGAATCAAGCGGGCGGGATCGTGGATGCTGAGGAATTCTGCCATAGGTAGGAATAGCCATCCAGTACTTCCAAGTTTTTCATAGTTGTCTAACTTTAATCGACTCAAGAACTTATTTAACAACTACTAACACATAACAAAAATATATTAATTTACTTACTTGTTCCATTACGGTTAATCGATAACTATCAGATAAATAAGATGGTTGTATTTGAAATTCCACACTAAAATTCAACAACATTCTATAAATTGGTGATAAAGCAGTTTTTGATGTATTCCATAATAATTCACCTTTTGGTAAACGGTGTACAATAACACCAAATTTTAAATCAGGTTGAATTTCTATTGCTTTCATACGAAATTGATCCATAACAGTTTTACTAAACCATGGTAATGGCATTGGTTGTGTAATAATATTTAAACGTTTCATTGCATCTAAAAATAAACGTTTTGATTCTTGTGATTGTGGACATATTGTTATACCAGGTACTTGATCATAAACAGTATGACGACCAGAATAATCTAATTGAAATACTGTTTGATGTTTTAAATATTGCATAACCACAAGACTAATACAAACACATAATCCAATAAACATAATTGCTGTAACAATTGCCCATAATAAACGTAATGAACGTGATGGTGCATTTGCTATTTTAGCTAATGGAACTAAAGAACTTTGCGAAAAAACACTAGAGAAACATTTCATTATGGTATTATCTGTATTTTGTACTAAACACATGAGATGATTGTAAAGAGAAATTAATAATGATAATAATGAATTATTTATTATACATCATCTTTATTTTATATTGAGTATACTACCTCTTAATAATATTTAATTATTTATTTAATAAACAGATTTTATTTTTAGATTAATTTAATGAATGAATCATAAATAAATAGGATATAAATGAAATTTTATTCATTATTTAAATTAACCAATCAAATTATCGGTATATGTGGGTGTTTTCCCAATTACAAATAATTTAGCTTTAACAATAACAACAACAAAACAAACAACTTTTTTTTACTAATCATTTTGAATGTTAATTACAGATAAAATGTTGATTTTTTATTATTAAAAAGAAGAGGGGTGGGGAGTTTGTTGAGATTTTAGTAATTTTATATTTAAATTCACAAGTTCATTGAAGTTAGACTACCATGGAATTATATATTTTTTTCTGGTTAGCATCAATTGAATCACACTTGATGGAGATGCTTTGGAAGATGTAAAACCTCCATGTATCTGGGCAGCATCATTGATGAACATGGTGGATATGATACAAATGTGAAGGCACGGATCGGCAAAGCAAGAGCAGTATATATCTACAACTGAAGAATATCTGGAACTCAAAACAACTGTATGTCAAACAACACAAAAGTCAGAATTTTCAATACAAATGTCAAGACAATTCTAATGTATAGGGCGGAAACTTGGACAACTACGAAAGCCATCATCCTGAAGATACAAGTGTTGAATAATAGCTGTTTACGCAAAATACTTCGGATCCGTTGACCAGATACTATCAGCAACAACAAACCAGATTCCAACGGAGGAAGAAATCATGAATAAGCGCTGGAAGTGGATAGGACATACATTGAGGAAAACACACAACTGCATCACAACGCAAGCACTCAATTGGAATCCTTAAGGCTAAAGGAGCAGAGGAAGACCAAAGAACACACTGCGCAGAGAAATGGAGACAGACATGAGAAGAATGAACAAGAATTGGACAGAACTGGAAAGGAAGGTCCAGGACAAACGGGGTTGGAGAATTCTGGTCGGCAACCTATGTTCCACTCGGAGTAACAGGAGTTAGTAAATAAGTAAAACTACTGTAGAAAACCTCGAAGCCCTGTACGGTCGTTTCGTCCTAGTATAAGACTCCTAAGCAGTGCTCATCTAAGATTCCGAACTGGGATATCTGAAACCAGGACCTATTAGTCTCACGTGCGAACCCTTAAACTCTAGACCATCGAGCCGGCCGGCATCCAATGGTGTTAATGTCTAGCTTCAACCAAAACAATTTATGTATATTTATTGGTTTAGCTTCGTCAATCAGTCACCTTGGTAGTTGTTATTACATAAATCCCAACAGTGAAATCAGAATGTAATAAGAAGCGGCAACTGCAGTTTATTAACGGATAGCATAGATCACAAAATTACAAGAACATCGAGCAAATTTGAAGCAGAGAGGCGAATATATGTATGTAAGCAATTACATCATGTACCGATCTGAGTTAGACAACCATAGTAAACTAGCAGGCACCAGGACAGATATTTCATCCTAGTATGGGAATCTTAAGTATTGAGCATTTATAATCACACCATGAACAGAACCTGGGGCCTTTAAGACTAGCTGGAAATGCTTAAAATTCAGGCCATATTGTACTGCGTTGTAGAGTGGAATTTTATTATCTGATAAGCAAATTTTCAATTGTTAAGGTAAAATAAAAGGATCCCGATTGATAGAACGTCCAGCTTTACCATCTACATTATGATCTTTTCCGAGTTATTTTAATTGAACAGACACTTGCATATGGTAAATTTTTAATTAAGTCTGAGTCAATTAGCTTAACACTATCAACCTTAACTTTATTGATGATCCATTCATGATATCAATTTAAAATCAACAATCTCCACAACTTGATCATGCGCTCACTAGTGACTGGCTTCAAGATAAATTTTCTGGGGTTCTAGTGATAACTCGTGACAAGTGGAGTTTAACCGTATCTGTTATGCGATAGTTACTGACTAAAGACAATGGTGTGAGCAATTTCGTGTATTAGTTGAAGTTAGACATTAACGCTGCTGGATGCCGGCCGGCTCAGTGGTCTAGTTGGTTAAGCGCCAGGCGCGAGACTGATAGGTCCTGGGTTCGAATGTCGCTGAGGGAGGGATCATGGATGCGCACTGCCGAGGAGTTCCATACTAGGACGAAGCAGCCGTTCAGAGCTTCCAGGTTTTCCATGGTGATCTAGCTTCAATTGACTCATGAGTTCAACTATTAAAATTAAAAATCTCCACAAAACCCCTTCTGAAAAGTCAGAATCATTAATGTACTAAAATAAGTGCTTAATATATATATATATATAAGATCGAGGTATGTATTCACTCCTATAGACACTATGTAATGATATAACACTACTATTTCACATTTGTTGACACCGAAAAATTTTTTTTCTTTTTTTCTAATAAAAGTAGTCTAAAATCTATTTTGAAGCTAAAAAAATAAAAGAACCAATAATAATCTACTTAACACTGAATAATAACTTGTTTTTTTTAAAAAGAGACTACCTTAATAATCGAACAAAAACTTATCAATTAGTTTATTTAATTAGGGCAATTATTTTAAGGTATTAAAAGGAAAATTGGAGTTATGACGTAATGTATGATGGTGATGATGTTAGTGATAAAGGTAAAATCTGGCGGGGGGGAGGTTCTAAAAGTCTTGAGTATTGTTATTTAAACCTACGTAATTAAAGTTAAATGAGTGTTTTCCTGTTCTCTAGTCTGTAATAGTTCTTCAGATGATGTCTTAGTTTCTTTTTTAAAAAAATACTCATGATAATAAATATTTCAACTTCACTTGATATCATTTACTTATAGAAAGAGAATTGGTGAAAATTCAAAAGGGATCTTGTCACTAACTTGCTTGCATTTTTTACTTTACTTACGTCTGTTACTCCTCGTGGAGGAGCATAGGCCGACCACCAACACTCTCTATCCAACTCTGTCCTGGGCAATCCATTCCACTTATTTCAAGTTGCTATTTATCCTTTTCTTGTCTGATCCCGATTCTTGGTGCAGTGTGTTCTTTAGACTTCTACTTTTCCATTTCCCTTCAAAATTTCAAGTTAGGGCTTGCCTTGTGATGCAGTTTGATGATTTCTTCAATGTGTGTTCTATCCATTGCCAACGTCTTTTCCTAATTTCTTCTTTAGTTGGAAACTGGTTTGTTCTCTTACACAGTAGGTTGTTACTGATGGTATCCGGTGAACGGACATTCAATATCTTACGTAGACAATTGTTTGTAAATACTGGTTCCATCTTGATGATGGTTGTATTAGTTCTCCAGGTTTCAGCTCCTTACAGTAGAACTCTTTTGACATTAGTATTGAAAATTCTGATTTTGGTATTGGTTGATAGTTATTTTTGAGTTGCATACGTTGTTGAACTGTAGGAATGCTGACTTTGCTTTTCCAATCTTTGCATTTAGGTCTGCATCCGATCCTCCTCGACGATGCTACCCAGATACGTGAAACTTTCCACTTCTTTCAGAGTTCTAAATGTTAATATGGTCTACCTAAATATCAAACTTTGATTATCATTATTAATACTACATATGTAAATGTCCAATTCTGTTTATAACGTTTCTAAATTTCTTTGATCTTTGGAATTGAAGATATCAGGTTGGTCATCAGACAAATTAAAAGTAGGGAAGCAGCAGGATCTGACAATATATATCACTTATAGATAATTAAATTATCCAAATAATTTGATTAAGGCGGGATCGTGGATGCGCACTGCTAAAGAGTCCCATAGTAGGACGTGTAGTGTCGGTTATTATGTTAAGCCCATTCACCTCATTCTATCTATCGGACAGGCCAATCTACTCATTCTACTTGATTCATATTTTGACCTTGTTAATTATTCGCTTATCAATATCGTCTGTTCTTATATGATCGCATATGTTTGTACCCTTATCCCATTCATCACATCTCTGTGACTTATCTTTTTGTGGCTATAGATATTGATTAACGCTTGACTCAATTGAGTTGGCTTACCCACCATCTCCACTGCACGTCGTTTCGCTTCGCTCTATTCTATCCTCATCATATACAAAATATATGTATTCCAAAGTCCATTCTCGTTATTTGACTTATTTAATTCCGTTATTGACTAACGCGATTTAAGTCGATGATTATATACGAGGATAGGCGACATATATATTTCAATAACAATCATTCATACGATCAAATTGGAGTCAGATCCCGGGCCACTAAATTGGAGAGTCTGTCAACAAAAATTGTCCGGTCTTAATGACAAAAAAATAAAGGGCCTCACAGATGAAACGGCCGTCCAGTGCTTCCAAGTTTTCTATGACAGTCTAGCTTCAATTGACTCATAATCTCAACTATTAAGATTATTATAATATCCACAAAACCCCTTCTGATATTTAACTTCCCATTAAATCATAAGAGCTACATCAATAAACATTTGTTTGACATAGTTATTTATGTGTTATCGTTTGTTTGTTTGTTTATTTTCTTTTCACAAATAAAGGAAACAAGAATTTTTCAATGTACAAAATATATTTTTCCTTTAAAAAATAAATAAATAAACATGAATCCTTTTAACCTTTACTTGATGAAATGATCAATACATAAACAGTTATTTATTATCTACCTTTTTAATAAATGAATCACACTGTCACAATGAAGTAAACAAAAATGTCAAGAGAATAAATTCAGCTTATCATTTATTATTATTATAAGAGAGCTTGACGTTTTAAAGGTTAACGGATTTGCAGAATATTTTGTTAAAATATAAGAACGATACATGGAGTACTTCATTTGAAAATTTCTAGCATTTGTCCTTTATATTCTATATGGTTGTTCTTATTTGAAATTCTTTTCTATTTCTATTTCTATTCTTTCCAAATTGATTTTTTTAGCCTTCTGTTGTCAGGGTTTCCATTTTTGATTGATTTTACATAATACTTATGTCGATAGATATAAGTAGCATATACGAAAATTTTATCATGAGTATTTCAAACAACAATGTAGAAAATGTATTGGAGAAATTTTGTTAGTTTATAGAGTCAGAAGAAATGTTCAGGAATTAGATCGAATAGTTCAATGTTAACGTGTCAGATGGTGAAGTTGTGTGAAGTGGCCTGAAATCCTACAGCGTGTAACAATTCCTTCAAGATTACGGACAGGTCTTTCTGATAAATGTCAGCTATATAGAGATCTAAGTTCAGAGTTTATTATCAATTATTTTTAACCATCAAACTTACCTGTATACAGAATATTGGATGATTCAAACATCTAATAAGTTATCCACTGAGCGTCTGAGTCAATGTAGCCACCACGGAATCTTTCGTTCGGTTCAACAACGCTCTGTTGAAAACCTTCCCTCACATCGATAATAGTGAGATGCTTCTGTAGTTCTCTCATTTGCTCAGATCTCCTTTCTTTGGTATCTTGGTGAGACATCCATCTTTCAAGTCCTTTGGCATTTGTTCTTCTTCCCAAATCTTCATGAACAGAACGTGAAGCATACTTGCATTTACTTCTATGTATGATTTAATTGCTTGAGCTGGTATATTGTCAGGTCCTGCTGCTTTACCGCTCTTGATTTGTTTTTACTTTGGCTTTGGCTATTCTCGTTCGACTTTGCTAATTGCTGTCTTCTTCCTTTCCTGATATTTTGTCCAGGGCTTCGATAGTAATTCATACCTTATAATGATGGTTGTTACGGTCCAGAACCTCATGACGGGTTGAAATTAGTACCTCTTTGGTCCCCTTCCAGTTGTATTCCATAGTAGTCTCCACTTCTTTGAGTAAAACTTGTAAGACTTAGAATCTGTTGTTGCGAGCTATCGTGAATTGGTTGAACTTGTCAGTATGTCGGAGGAAGGCTGTACTATACAAATATGATTGATCTGATTCTCTGTAGTGTGATCCTGTGAAACATATGTAGCATTATGTATGTATAGTGCCACACATAACCATTTTGTTAAGTACACACAAAATTACAAATCTGTCACCATTCTCATTTCTTTCTCCCAGTTCATGTTATCCCATGATACTGGCATATCCGTTGTTGTCTATTCTGACTCAAATACTTCCTATTAATGATACAAATGTATTCAATTGTTTTATCCAATCTAATGTGATATGCATTTTTTTCTTTTAATGAACTAACCGGATTGCAATAATAAATATGGAATTATGTAATGGATTAAAATTAAATAATATTTTCTTTTCTCAGAAGATATTCAGTGTTTCACTCTTTTATACACTGACAATAAATTAAAATGACTGACATTTAGGTGAGTTTAATTAATTATCAATGATTAGTGAAAAATTATTTCCAATGAATTAGTTGAAATATAAAGGAATGATTCAAATAAATCAGAAAATATTTAATACAATTCTCGGTAGGTTACCATTATATACTAAATCCACCAGATATATATTTCATTTTGATATGGGGTTCTCTAATACCTTGATGAAACTCCGCCTGGAGCCCTTCTTGGGCTACTACCGGTCCTAAGCCTGGATAAAGGAGGAAGGTTGGGCATGGGGTTAGCGACCCCATCTCGTGGAAAACTAACTCGCTAAAAATGCTAGCCAGAAAAAATAACTCAGACCATTTAAACTCTGCCCTGGGAGTTAGAAGGTCTTCATTTAAAAGAAATATGACGCCTCATGGTGAAACCCGAGTTCCTTCAGAAGTCATGAGGTTGATGCTCCTTCTGACAACCAGAGCAACAATTAGTTTACATGCTGGTCGGTGGCCTATGCTTCATTGTGAGTAACAGTAAGTAATACCTAAAGTTCGTGGGCTAGATCTCTTTCATTGTCGTACTTGATAACTAATGAATGGTCGAATAATGGGACAAAACGACTGTCCACTGTTGTTTGCTTTTAAATGGTAACTCAACCAACATGTATACATGAACGTACAACTAAAAATTAAATTAATCTCCACAAAACTCTTCATCAATTTGAAAAATGGTCCAAAAAACGATTAAGTTATGTTTTATTTTTTCATATCTAAATAAATATCTGGTAGTTTTCTAATCAATTTTGGCTTCAACAGGACTAATGACTAAATAAATGGAGTATATGTTTGTGTCTATGCGTTAATGGACTTATCAATATATAGACGAAATCAGGGAACTATGTTTCATGTTGAAAGGTCTCAATAAAAATAAATAAATGACGAATCTGCAATTTTGAGAGTACTGGACTTCTTTGTTCTCTCGTAAATCCCAAGTTTATGTATTATTACTAACCTAAATTCAACAAATCATTTATTTCTTCTAGAACCATGACTTGAATGCCTATTATTTCTACAACCATTACAGTTAACAAAAGTACGAGTGAGAACAATCGAATGTACTGGCACGAAATTACAGAGCATCTCAATAAAATCTGAGAACCATATAGTAAATAGATAATTTACAAAATATCAATCTATCGTCTCAAATTTGAATGTTCCTTTGCAAATATGAGTCCATTGTCTCAGATTTCATTGTTCATATATTTTTATACCAATTCTAAATTAGCCTTGATCCACCTAACTGACTGGTTTTCTATTATTTTGAAATTATGTTTATCCTAATAGTAGGTTATACGAAGAATAATAATAAGATTTATTCATTACATTCGAGTAGAAAAGATAATAAACAGTGACTAACTTATAAATAAATAATGTATTTCGATGGTTGAGATCATGAGTCAATTGAAGCTAGACCATCATCGAAAACCTGAAAGCACTAGACGGCCGTTTAGTCGTATTCTGAGACTCCTCAGTAGTACGCATCCACCATCCCTTATCGCGAGATTCCAACCCAGGACCTATCGATCTCGTTCGCGAACGCTTAACTTCTAGATCACTGAGCCGGCCGGCATCCAACTTCAACTAATCCACGAAATCGAGCAACACATCCACCATTGTCTTCAGTGAGTTAGTATCTCACTAGTCAGTGCTTCATACTAGAACTCCAGGAAATACCTCTTGAAGCCAGTCACTAGTGAGCAATTGATAATTCATATCAGAAGTGTTTTTGTGGGTATTATAGTAATTTCATTGTTTGAGATCATGAGTCCATGATTAAAAATGTTAGTTTTTTTGACGTTTCGCGACTTAGTGTATGCCACCTCTTCAGAGAATAAATAACCGAATCAAAATTATTCCAAGTTTAAGTAGTACAACAGAACAACAAGAATATTATTACTGTGATTAACTTTCTTTATAGTGATACTATAATTCATGAAAAACCTTTGAGTAACATCATAGTGACCTTGAATATATATGATCTTTAAAACTAGGACTAAATGAGCGTTATCAAACAGTGTGAGGAATTAGAATTATAATTTACAGTTGACGATTAAAGTTAAGAATCAGATTTAGGGTTTTCATCACGAACTAGCATCAGCTATAATGCCGTGATAATATTTAACCATATGAGTGGATGAATTTCGCTCTAAAACTCGAAACCGATTATCTCAAATCTGATTGATTCGTTCATAAATTATAGTTTCACCTTCTTTTATTTAATAAAATCACTCTTTCATACTTCAGGTAAGTAGTTCAAAAACTTGATATATACATCATTACTACTATAAACATCATTTCAGTAAGTCAACTATACAATATAGAATGTTGGTAGTTTTTTTAAACACTTGTACATTATTATTCATCATTTATTTAATATTTGACATTTGGCATTATATTTTTAAAGTTTATCTTTAAATCTGCTTTTATTAAAGTTAGTTTCATAATGTACAATTACATAAACATGTAAACATTTGAAGGATTCATTATTTATGCAGAAATATCAAAGCAATGAACATAAGGCATAAATAGTGAACTATGATGTATATCCATGAAACGAAAAAGCTAATAATATTAAGTGCTGAGTGTTGTGTCTTTATGGCCCGCTAGTTATCACGTAATCTATTCGTCAATCAGGATACGAATTATTCACTCTTATACTGTACTAAACCATTGACGTCCGACCGGTCTGATCAGCCTGGCGTCCTATTGGTCCGTTGCTCGCCTAGCCCGTCCAGTTGAGTCCAGAATGCCAATAACAGCCTCCACTATACGAATCATTTATTTCAGACATACTGGGTTTATATATCAACCAAACAGACAGCAACGCATCATAAAATAACAAATAACATTCATACAAAATCAAGTCAAAAAGTGGTTGTGAACGTGGAAGACAGTAATTAATAAACTGAGTATAACGTATGAACAGTAAATTGTACAATAATAATCTATAGGTCAAAACGAAGCTTATAATAAGGAGAATATAGATATATATAATCTAGCTACCGACTAGTTATACCATAAAAATATATAGATAATATTAGTCCATGAATAGGTCTCAAAAGTTACTCGTAATTTAATCTTCTCTAGGATATAACACTGAGACGGAAAAATAAGATTTGAGGGACATTTGCTTTAGAATTACGCGCATAAAATAACTGTGCCTGGCAGACAAAAACTCGTCAATAGATTGTTTGTGGTATTTTTACCTGAATTTCTAAATGAATAGATATCAAGAAGCAGATTACAAATGGCTGTGAAAAATATAGAGGAAGCCTTTGTTTGATGTACTTTTGTTTCTAAGATCAATGAACCACCTTCAATTTCAAGTAGTGACAGAAATAAAAGAAGTTTCAATCAGTAAATATTTGATACTGTGTTAATTTATTAAAAAGATATCAATTGTTCTGTTCAGGGAGACTGGAGAAGCAAATTTAAGCACTTAAAAAGTAAGGAATTTTAGGATTGATCCACTTTTAGAAATTAGAAAATATCCCAACTCTACCAAGCTATTATGCTGAACTTTTAGCTTTCCAGTAGGACAAAATTTAAGTAAATGCCTTGTAAGATGCTTGAAGATGTTTAGAATGTTATAATTCATATATATATGTCTAACGTGATAGAAAATATGATTTGTTTCCTCTTCTGTTCAACCATTTATTGAGCTCCCAGTAACTTGCAATTATGAAACACATTATATATTCAATAGCTATGAATAATTTTCAACATTTTGACGATCCCACGATTCAACATGTTTACACCATCAAGAAAATGCATTTGAGATTTACAATAATTAATAGTATTAATCAATTAAAGTGATTTTTAATGAATTTCAAATCGCTCAACATATTTTGTGTTCCTGTTCGTCAAAATAACAAAACCTTGATTCATTCTGATATTTGATTGAATATCGAAAGTTAGGTCACGTAATTAACCCATGACAACTGTTTACTTCTTATAATGTATTTCTCCTTCATGAACCATTTCTACACACACACGTCCTATGTGTATGCATGTGCAGGTTTTTTATCCTAAGCAATTGCTGATGTTATTTCCATCTCGTTTTCTGAAACTATCAGTTAAACACAAAAATGTTCCCAGTTATTTGAATTTCAACTTTTGAATAATTTTGAAAAAATTCTCTCTAAATAATACTGACATTAGATGATTTCCGACAAAATAAAACAATTGTTTGAAAGTTCATCTGTTGCATGAAATAACTAGTATAGTCATAAATCGCTTAATTAAAATATTGTATTCTTTTTCTTGGCTTATACAATTACAAAACCATGAAACTTTACCTTTTTACGGAGTTAGACAATAAACGCTAATATTATTAGGCAAGAAATGAAAAGTTTCTCATGGGACTATTATTTCTGGATGAATCAATTAGAATTAAGGTTGTTATCCTTGCATTTTTGCAAGGAACTCATTCATCCAGATTATGTGTATCTATATTCCTCTTATTATAAGCTTCATTTTGACCTTTAGATTATTATTATTATTATACGATTTACTGTTCTTAAATTATGTTCAGTTTATTGATTACAGTCTCCCACTTTCACAGCCTCTTTTTGGTTTGATTTTATATGAATGTTATTTCCTACTTTATGGTTTGATGCGGTTTGTTTAGCTGGTGTGTGTTTGAAACAAACGATTGGACGGGCTAAAAGAACAATGGACGAATGAGGACGAGAGGCTGCTCATACCCGTCGAACCTCATTGGTTTAGTACTGTACAAGAGTGAATAAGTCGTATTTCGATTGGCGAATAAATTACATGATAGCTAGCCGGACTTAAAGTCACAACAAATACAGTACGTTCGTTCATGCTTACATAGTTCGTCTTGGTTAAATTGCGTTATTTCTCGGATTCCTAGTTTGTACCGTAATTCAAATACTCCTAATTATCACACTGATGTTGCGATGAGGCCTGTGATGGAATGGTTGGACATACATTCAGATTTTGATGCTTTTGAGGATTACATAGAAAAGTTCAAAATTTGAACTACGACCAAGGAAGATGCTGAGGATGTTAACATAGTGGTTCGTTTTCTTACATTCATCGGAAAAAGAGTATACAGCTTAATAAAAACTCTGGCTTTACCAGAAAATCCCATTTTGCTTTTTTATGCGCGCTATTTAAAAGGAAAGTGGTATTTTTCCTCGCTAAGTAATTTATATTGTTTTGATCGTTTATCACGT
This sequence comes from Schistosoma spindalis, assembly GCA_946903255.1. Taxonomy (NCBI): domain Eukaryota; kingdom Metazoa; phylum Platyhelminthes; class Trematoda; order Strigeidida; family Schistosomatidae; genus Schistosoma; species Schistosoma spindalis. The sequence continues at coordinate 40,583,218 of OX336416.1, read as the reverse complement.
ATCAAGACTACTCTTTACACTTTGATTGAATTTATTTCAGTTAAAGTATCCGATAAGAGTATCGTTTATATTTCTAAGGTAGTTTATCGTCGGTACTTCTGAGTTCTTTGTTTTCTATTGTATTTGCTAGTATATTTGGTGCTAACAATTTACACTTTTCCACTCTTTTGGTCATAGATCCCTTTTGCCTATGCGATTTATTGTATATACGTTTTTTAAAAAAGGCCTAGGTTTGATGACTCGGCAGTGCAGGAAAAGCGATTGTCAACATCCAGGCTGTCGACATCCCGTTGAAAGCGCTATGCAGTCCAGTGAGTGCATGGCTGGCACCACAAAGTCTGCACGAATTTAACGCCTGTGGATTTCAAACAGTTTAGTAAAAATGGTTGCGTATGGATTTGTATGGCTTAACAGTGCTGTTCGGATTCAAACAGCTTACAAACCGAGGCCATTTCAATGGTAAATGCTGCAAAAAGCTTATTAGCAAGCAAGGTTGGGAAACATCAGACAACACTCGCTCTGTCGATACACAAGTTGATGTGATGCCACCCCATGTGAACTCGAAAACAGCCGACTCATATCAATCGAAGGAGGAAAGACCGTGTTCAAAGAGGTCTGTAACAAATAAAACGGTGAGACTATAATTTGTGGACTAATCAATCAGGTATAAGATAACATATCTCGGATTTTAATGCGAAAGCCTTTCATCCATTTGGTTAAATAAAATTTCTGGCATTATAGCTGATATCAGTTCGTGATGAAAACTCCATATATAATTCCTAACCAAGGCAAATCATGACAATTACCGCTCATTTGATAATAAAAGCGCCAGTAACACTGGCCTTCAGCCAGGTACTACAATATATACGGATGTTTGGAGAGCGTACAGACCCGTACATACCCTTGATTATGTGCATCGTGTCGTTATCCACAAGTAGGAATATCTTTACTCAACAACTGAATTGTATATAAGCAATATTGAAACTATGTGTTCGAGGTTGAAAGAGTTTTCGAGATTTTATCATGGTTCTAGAGGCCGACTATTCTGTAACAGCATGGATGATTTCCTCTGTTGCATGCATTACGATTTTAGAACCCCTGAAGCTCTTTCTAACCTTGACAAATTTTTGAACCATGTATAAAAAGTGTATCCACTTGATCACCTTGGTTTTGTATAATATATTTTTACTCTATACTTACTGTTTGCTAATTGGCTATTGTTTCTTAAGGTCATTTAGGATTCGTTCAAAGGTCGTCCATCAATTAGTGTATCGCCAGAAAATCAACCCACTCAAAAAGTAATCGAGAAATTGAAGACTGATCACATTGACAGGTCCGTCATCTTTCACAGAATCAACGAGAGTGAAAGCTCAGAACCTAAAACTCGTTTTTAGTATGACATTGGGTTGACAAAACAGCTACTTAATCAACTTATGGCCTCGGATATCTCCGGAGTCACCTTGCTAAAAGCCTTTAGACTAGGTAGCCAAACGAACTTGAAACAAAATCAAACCAGGCCACTTAAAGTAGTATTCAAACCTCCTGTAACGAGAAGAGAGCGGTGAAAATTCCTCCGCAGTTTTTTGTTGGACAGTACTGTCACTTATCTGTTTCTTCTTCCTATCGTAGATTTTAACCTTTGTCCAGATCTCCTTTAACCACACCTTTTGTTCTTCAGTCTTCCTTGTCTGAGCTTTTGTGACGTGATTTTGATTAAAGACTAACCTTTAGTCACCTAATTTCCCACTGCATGTTGCCAGGTTATTGACAGTAAAGTCGTGTTTGACTAAGCTCAAGGTCATGGCATGGTTCAGTGTGTGACTGTTAACCTTTTGACCGTCTGCTTGAGTGGATTGCTAGAATCCCTGCAGATAGATATTTAACCCTATCTTATTGGAAACTTTTTAATGATTCTCAGGTATCGCACCCTTTGGTATTAAGTGTTTTTTTATTATTTGGCGCGCTACTTTGCGTTAGAGAAACCTTTGACTGTATAGCACAGGCTGTACCGTTTAAGGTATTTTGTATTTCTGATATAATTTGTTTTATTTCCTAAATTAGAACCGTTTAAATTGAGTACAGAATTTGTGCTTTGATATAATTTAATATGAGTATCTCAAAAAAGCTTTGTAAGCTATACAAAAAAAGAACGTGGTCTAGCCTATTCGAATATATTTTGGTTCGTCAGTCCTGTGTTCAAACCGAATACTAGCAGTTCGGTCGTTACGCTCCTAATGAACGGGACCTAGTTTTACAGAATAGACATAAATTAAAGGGTTCGGGAGTTTTTGTCCGTAAGGACTTGCCGCTGACAGACCGTGTAAAAAGATAAGAAGCAGACAAAGAACTACAACTCAGATTAGACACTGGCGAAAACGACCTAAAAATTGTAAATTTTTGGGTTAAGAGGCTTCTACAGAGAATGATGCTGAAGCCACTCTGAGTGCAGCACGAAGCCATTCTGTCACAATAGTGCCCGAAGCTTGCTCAATAAGCGGTCGAAATTAGGCGTATATATAGACTCTACCAAGCCTGATATAATCGCAGCAACAGAAACTTGGCTGACGCAGTCTATAGTTTGTATGGGATTTGATTTTGAGGGGTTTACGTTAATAAGAGCTGTCAGAATCCAAAAGAGTAGAGAAGGGAGAATAACTCTATTCATTAGGAATGCCATCCCATTTGCCATTATCGACAGTGTATCCTATGAGAGTATGACGTGTGAATTAGTTAGTTGCCGCTTTAAATGTAAGTGACAAGAGCTGCTGATTGGTTTGGTCTACCGCAGTCGAAAATGTGAGGTTAATGATGTTTCGCTAAATAGCCTCAATATTTGGTCACCAAGCAGTCGATGTCTGATCGTAGGGGACTTTAATGCACCCACGGTTGACTGGGAAAAATTTGAAAACTGAATCGTCAGATAATTCCTTCGAGCAGGAACTAGTTGATGCAATTATCACATGTGCCCTAGTGCAACATGTAAAAGAAGCGATTAGATACGATCCGACTCTGCATCATCCTGACTAGATCATATACTGACTCATCATGAGGAGGACGTCAAGAACCTTGATTACATTCCACTCCTAGGTAAAAGTGATCGTGAAATTCTAGACTTTGACTTCCATATATATTCGTCAAAAACGAGCACGCGTCAGCTCAATCCAGACCTAACGTCTGGAAAGCAAATATACAAGACATTACGCACTCATCATTGCCAGTAGATTGGACAGTAGAGCCAGAATCCTCAATTGAAACGGTATAAGACGTATTTCCTTACTGCAGCCCCATCTCTTGGACTACACCAAGGGAAATGAGAAACTCCCCACCATAGTTCAGTAGGGAGGTTCGCATCCTTCTTCGTAAGAGAAGAAAAATGTGGGTATGATTTAGGTTACTTGGGACTGGTGAGACAAAATCTCAATATTGAAAAGCACGGAATACCTGTGTCTCAACTCTCCGTAAGTCTAGGAAGTTGTACGGAAAAAAATTGTTAAGGAATCCATAGAATGTCCTGAACGATTGTTTCCTATCCACACGGTTGAGGTTATCTACGACGCTTTCCATGCCTAAAACTTGCATCTTTTTAATCATTTCTTATCGTTTTCCCTTGATAAATGTTGTACATTACTGCATATTTTTATAGAACCTCCAGTTCCTGTCGAAAGAAGAATAAACTATCTGAAATGAAACACACCTGCACACAATGTGTACGGAAATTTGTTGAGAACTAAGACCTGATAGTGCCTTCATAGAAGGCTTGAAACTCATGCGTTAAACTACAAACGGAATCGTTTTTGAATGTTATTGAAATATACATGTCGCCAATCGTCGCATATAATTATCGACTTAACTCGCGCTAATAAATAATAAAATTAAATAAGCCAAATGAGAGAATGGATTTTTGAATACGTATATTTCGTAGAAACGTTGATTGGAAAGAGAAGCGAAACAGAATGAAGTGCAACAAAGAAGACATGTTAGTCAACTTGATTTAACCAAGTGTCAGTCGATATTTATAGTCAGACAAAATAAGTTACAGACATGTGGTGAGTTACTGCCGGTCCCAAGCCCGGGTAAAGGAGGAAGGTTGGGCATGGGGTTAGCGTACCCATCCCGTAGAAACCTAACTCGCTAAAAAAACGCTAACCAGAAAAAATAACTCAAACCATTTAAACCCTGCCCTCGGAGTTAGAGGTAATATGACGCTTCATGGTGAAAGCCGAGTTCCTTCGGAAGCCACGAGGCCGATGCCCCATCTAACAACCAGAGCAACAATTTTTATAGGTACATGGAACATCCGGACAATGTGGGAGACCGGGAAGACCAGTCAAATAGCAACGGAAATGAGGAGATACAACTTGGCAGTACTGGGAATCAGTGAAACCCATTGGACCCAAGCTGGACAACAAAGGCTAAATACGGGAGAGATGCTGCTATACTCCGGTCACGAAGAGGAAAATGCTCCACACACTCAGGGAGTTGCTCTAATGCTGTTCAAAGTAGCGCGAAATGCTCTTGTAGGATGGGAATCTCACGGATCCAGAATCATCAAAGCATCATTCAAAACAAAGAAGGAGGGGATCACAATGAACGTTATCCAATGTTATGCACCCACAAATGATAGCAACGACGACGTTAAAGATCAATTCTGTGAGAGGCTGCAATCAATCATAGAGAAGTGCCCAAGAAAGGACCTCACCATTCTGATGGGCGATCTAAACGCCAAAGTCGGAATAGACAACACCGGATATGAAGACATCATGGGACTGCATGGACTGGGAAAAAGAAACGAAAACGGGGAAAGATTTGCAAATCTGTGTGCATTCAATAAATTGGTCATAGGCGGTACAACATTTCCACACAAACGTATACACAAAGCTACATGGATCTCACCGGACCACACCACAGAGAACCAGATAGATCACATTTGCATCAATAAAAAGTTCCGAAGGACAATGGAAGATGTGAAAACCAGGAGAGGAGCGGACATAGCTTCAGATCATCACCTAGTTGTGGCCAAATTGAAACTGAAGCTAAAGAAGAACTGGACAACTGGACAAACAGCACCACAAAGGTTCAATACAGCCTTCCTTCGAGATACTGACAAACTCAATGAATTCAAGGTAGCTCTCAACAACAGGTTCCAAGTCTTACAGGATCTACTGAAGGAAGAAGAAACTACTATGGAAGATAGCTGGAAAGGTATCAAAGAAACATTAACTTCAACGTGTCAAGAGGTTCTGGGCCCCAAGAAACATCATCACAAGGAATGGATCTCTACAGAAACACTGGACAGGATCAAAGAAAGAAAGAACAAGAAGACAGCAATTAACAGCAGTCGAACAAGGGCAGAGAAAGTCCAAGCAAAAGCAGAGTACATAGAAGCAAACAAGAAAGTGAAGAAGAGCATTAGAGCTGATAAGCAAAAATACGTGGAAGAACTAGCAACAACGGCGGAAAAAGCTGCAAGAGAAGGAAATATGAGACAGCTTTACGATACGACGAAGAAGCTTGCAGGGAAATGCAGTAAACCAGAGAGACCAGTCAAAGACAAAGAAGGAAGACCAATCACTGAGATTCAACAACAGCGCAACAGATGGGCAGAGTACTTCGAGGAACTCCTGAACAGACCGGCTCCAATGAATCCACCGGACATCAAAGCAGCACACACAGATCTTCCTATAGATGTCAATCCACCAACGACGGAAGAAATCAGAATGGCCATCAGACAAATCAAGAGCAGGAAAGCAGCAGGACCCGACAATATACCAGCTGAAGCGTTGAAGTCAGACATCGAAGTAACTACAAGCATGCTTCATCTTCTATTCAAGAAGATTTGGGAGGAGGAACAAGTGCCGATGGATCGGAAAGAAGGACACCTCATCAAGATTCCAAAGAAAGGAGATCTGAGCAAGTGTGAAAATCACAGAGGCATTACATTACTGTCAATACCAGGAAAGGTCTTTAACAGAGTGTTACTGAACAGGATGAAAGACACAGTAGATGCTCAACTTCGAGATCAACAAGCTGGATTCCGTAAGGACTGGTCGTGCACAGACCAGATTGCTACACTACGGATCATCGTCGAACAATCAATTGAGTGGAACTCGTCAATGTACATCAACTCCATTGATTATGAAAAGGCATTTGACAGTGTAGACAGGAGAACGTTATGAAAAAATTCTTCGACACTACGGAGTTCCTGAGAAGATTGTCAATATTATCCGGAACTCATAAGACGGACTACAGTGCAAAGTAGTGCATGGAGGACAGCTGACAGACGCATTCCAAGTAAGGACCGGAGTAAGACAAGGCTGTGTACTCTCTCCCTTCCTGTTTCTTCTGGTGGTTGACTGGATTATGAAGACCTCGACATCTGAGAGAAACTACGGCATACGATGGACAGCTCAGAACCAATTAGACGACTTGGACTTCGCAGATGACCTAGCCCTCCTATCACATACACACGAACAAATGCAGACAAAGACAGCTAGCATAGCAGCAGTCTCTGCATCAGTAGGCCTCAACATACACAAAGGGAAAACAAAGGTCCTCAAACACAACACGGAGAATAGCGATCCAATCACTCTTGATGGCGAAACTCTGGAAGATGTGGAATCCTTCACATACCTAGGAAGCATCGTCGATAAACAAGGAGGTTCAGATGCAGACGTAAAGGCGAGGATTGGCAAAGCAAGGACAGCATTCCTCCAATTAAAGAACATATGGAACTCAAAACAACTTTCAACCAATATCAAAGTCAGAATCTTCAATACGAACGTCAACACAGTTCTACTGTACGGAGCTGAAACTTGGAGAACTACAGCAACCACCATCATGAAGGTACAGGTATTTATCAAGAGCTGTCTACGCAGGATACTCAACATCCATTGGCCAGATACCATCAGCAACAGCCTTTTGTGGGAGAGAACCAACCAGCTTCCAGCGGAAGAGGAAATTAGGAAAAGACGATGGAAATGGATAGGACATACATTGAGGAAATCATCAAACTGCATTACGAGACAAGCGCTAACTTGGAATCCTGAAGGGAAGCGGAAAAGAGGAAGGCCAAAGAACACATTACGTCGGGAAATAGAAGCAGATATGAAAAAGATGAATAAGAACTGGAAAGAGCTTGAAGGGATTGCTCAGGACAAGGTTGGATGGAGAATGCTGGTGAGCGGCCTATGCTCCTTCACGAGGAGCAACAGGCGTAAGTAAGTAAGTAAGTAAGATGAGTAAGATAAAATTGAACACACATACGCTTACATAAAAAGTCAATGTTAGTAAGCGAGCGAGTGACAGTGTAAAAATGTGGCTTGAAAAGAATGAATGAATCGACCTGTTTTGATGCTAAAATAAGCTGTGTGGGTCTGACTTAGCAACCGACACTGCAATGTTAAATTGTCGTGATTGTTGGGGTTTAAAAATTGTTTGTGAATAACTATTTGGGAGAGTGTTTGATATGATCTACAAACTACGGGAGGTTTAGGGAGAAAGATTTATATTTTGAAAGTTCTTTGGTTGTAGAAAATGAGTAAAAGTATCTCACAACCTATCTAAGCATTGAAGAGTCTACCATTCAATGGTAGCCTTGATGTAGTAAGCCTCGCCACCAAGACCGGTATCCAGCGCAACTGTGGAACATGTTCCATGATGAATGTCGTAGTCATCAAGACTCTGCAATGGTGTTAATTGGACTTCTGGAATAATCCTCCATATGTTAAGAAAGGTGTGGTCCCTTCACATGACGATGTTTTGGCGGGACGAGATAGTTGGTTTATAGTTGGAAGACCATGAACTAGCTATGGATTAAAATTTATTCTCAGCAAGGCGGTCTACAAAGTCCCTGATATAGGATTACAGCTTTCAGTTTAATATAAAAATAAGGATGAATTTCAATGGCTATTAAACTGGCTCTAGAAATGTGATCATTGCATGGCGAGTGTACTTTCCAGTCTGTATGCTAGTTTTTCGATCCTTAGGTCGAGAGCATTGGATCAGCGATTACTAAAATTTCAAATCAAAATTGTTTAACAGTTCGGAAGTAACCATTTGCAATCTACATGCCTTAAACGAAATGGTTATAGGTGGTACTATATTCTTCCATTAAGCTAGATGGGTCTCACCGGATCATTCCACGGTGAACTAGATAGATCACATTTGTATCAATAAAAAATTCAGAGGGACAATGGAAGACGTGGGAACAAGGAGAAGAACTGACATAGTTTCAGATCACCACCAACTGGTGGTTGCCAAGACGAGAGTGAAGCTAAAAAACACGAGACAGCTGGGGAGACAGCAGTAAAAAGGTTCAATACCTACTTCCCTCGACACACTGACAAACTCAATCAATCCAAGATAACTCTAAACAACAGGTCTCAAGCTCTACAAGATCTACTCAAAGAAGAAGAAACTACCATGGAGGAAATATAGAAAGGGATCAAAGAAGCACTAACTCCAACGTATCAGGTGGCGTTGGGCCGCAAGAAGCATCGTCATAAGGAATGAACCTCTATGGAAACCCAGGACGAAATTCAGGAAAGGAATGACAAGGAGACAACAACAGCCGAACAAGAGCAGAGAAAATCAAGGCACGGAAGCAAACAGACAAGTAAAGAGGAGCATTAAGGCTGACAAGCAGAAATACATAGAAGGACCAACACCGACAGAAGAGAAACCTTTAAGAGAAAAAAATATGAGACAACTCTGTGACACAACGAAGCTGTCAGGGAAATGAAGTAAGCCAGAGAAACTGGTCAGGAACATAGAAGGCTAGCCAATGACTGAGATTGAGAAACAGGGAAACAGGTGGATAGAACACGTTGGGAAATTCTTAAATACCAGCTTAAGCGCTAAAGTCAGTGTGATGTTTGAATGAACTAATGATTGCTTTGTACTTGTTGAATGCTTGATTTCGAATTCTAAATACAATACATTCCTTAGTGCTTGTGTAGCACTTCTTGATTCAATTGCGTTATTTCTGGGATTCTTAGTTCATACTATAATTCAATTACTCCTAATTATCATATTGGCGTCGCGATGGGGCCTGCGATGGAACAGTTAGATATTCATTCGGATTTTGATGCTTATCAGGATTACTTCGAAAGGTTCGAAATCTGGAGCATGACCAAGAAAGATGATGAGGATATTAATATTGTGGCACATTTTCTCACATTCATTGGAAAAGAAGCATATAGCTTATTAAAATTTTTGGCTTTACCGGAAAAGCCCATTTCTCTTCCTTATACAACTCTCAAGGAACTACTGCTGGACCATGTTAAGTAAACAAATTTCGAATGCAGCAAAGGGCGATTTCGTGAAATGATTCATGATGATATAAAAAATTCCACTACATTACGTTACCCAATACCAGTGCATACTCAAGGTTATGCAGATAATTCATTGAGGAGTTGCAATGCAGTTCACGAAGATGGGCACAACTTTGGCCAATGTTTGTCATGTGGCAGGTTCCACTCTTTTAATTCATGTAAATTTTATAATTCTAAGTGCTTTAAATGTGGTGGTATTGGACATATTCACTCAGTTTGTAATTCTGATCCTACTAAGTTGAGTATTTATAATGATCATTTATCTTTATCAATGATTTCAAAAGACAATTTAAAGTCGTATAGCAGTTCTAAGTTAAATGAAACTCAGAATCCTTCTGAGACAACAATTTCTAATCAATCAACCTGTAATTGATTGCACGTCTTCTTCTTAAGCTCATCCTGTGTCTGTCCAATATTGTATTGGATAAAGACTATGTATTATTTAGAATGCACTCATTATTATTAGAATTAACAAAGGAAATCGGAACAGACTCACTTGATTTTTGGGATTGTGAACAATCATCATGCCGGTCGAATACTGGAACTACTACCTAGAATATGAACCATAGACTATCCTCCCCCACGAAATAATGTAGGATCTTCATATCCCCAAGTTATGAATAATGTGGCTTCATTTAAAACATCTTTCTCAATTTGACTAGAGTAAACATTGGAGGTGAATTTACGATAAGAACAAACAACAGTTGATATGGAATTATCTGAATTGTAATCAAACTCTAACTCATTTAATACTCGTGCTTCGCATCGAACAAGTTTCTCACAAGAAACAAATGCATCTTAAGGACAAATAATATTTGATATGACATCAAGATTTGATTCTTCTGAAATAGTTTCCTCAAATTTATTAAGAATGTCATTGCAGAGTAAAGGATCATTAGAAAAATCAGCATCTATCAAAACTACATTAGTTTTTCGATCATTATTGGGTTCATCCCAAATATTTTCCTCAGATTTGTAAGAAATTTCATCAGAAATATGTGAATCATTAGGAAAAATCATATCTGGTACAATAACATGGGAAATCTGATAGGTTGATTGATTAGAAATTGTTGTCTCAGAAGGATTCTGAGTTTCATTTAACTTAGAACTGCTATACGACTTTAAATTGTCTTTTGAAATCATTGATAAAGATAAATGATCATTATAAATACTCAACTTAGTAGGATCAGAATTACAAACTGAGTGAATATGTCCAATACCACCACATTTAAAGCACTTAGAATTATAAAATTTACATGAATTAAAAGAGTGGAACCTGCCACATGACAAACATTGGCCAAAGTTGTGCCCATCTTCGTGAACTGCATTGCAACTCCTCAATGAATTATCTGCATAACCTTGGGTATGTGTAGAATTACGGTCTACTATGATATTATCACTGCTCTAATAATAGACATAATCCTTAAATTGTAGATTTGTCATGATGCAACTGCCTAATCTATATGATCTTACATGGAAGTCACATTATTATCTACACCACCTCATCGCATCGTAACAATTACCAATACACGATGGAGAACCAGCTTAGGCTAGAGACAGAACAATATATTTAATATGAATGAAAGATATAAGGTAACATTCAGCAGGGACCACGCCTGCAAGGCCGAGCCATGCCATCCGATCAACTCGGACTAATCCAACTCATTCTCCCCGCCTTCTCCACTCTTCTGTATTTCTCCGCGTTAAATGTTTAGTGTCTATTTCTCATATTGTCTCGTTGTAGGGCCCAATGCCACTGCACTACCCTCCCACCAGAATCAATGTGATGTTGGTTCGATACCAAATTGTGCGGCATTGTCGCGCGCCGGAGGTTAGCAAGAATAATAAGGATCATCCGGGTATTGATGAACTGTAAATAAATCAAAAAGAATGCGGCAGCATCTGGTCGGGAAACACGCGTAATAATTTTAAAGTGTCTGGTTTAATGCTTAACACGCTTAAAATGAAAATTCGGGCGGAGATTATTTGAGCTGGACAAAGCGGGATTATGATTATAATGAAATGACTCCGTATAAGAATATTTTAATAAGTCGCCGTAAGATAGTTAGTAATAGCCGTAGGTTAATAGCATTTCCTGTTTAGAAATATTAAAAATAATCAATATTGTAGAAATGTTAAAACTGGTATTGCATTTAGTTCAAATCATGAAATAAAATAACGTTTATATCAGAAATTTGTCCATGCGTTGATTTCCAATTGCATCTGCATTAGTAGGCTGACTGAAAGAACAAAAGTATAAGCGCGGAGAATTCCAACTAGTGTTCCAGTTAGTTTGATACGGTTTATTTAGATATGGGGAGATTTTCTCGACCTCGTTTGTAATTGACCGTGATAGAATTTAGTAATACAACTAATACATATGAATTGTTATCAAAAATTTTTAAATACGTGAAAAGTAATTATTACGTGGATTTTGGACATATAGCTAAGAGCGATTCGTTAAACATGAGTGTATCCGTTAGAGATATGCTCTAGACTCAATGTTCTGATTTGCCATAGACTATTTATTTGTATTCATACCTATCGGCTGATGGTACATACAAGTTAGTTGCAAGTTTCAGTTTAGTATAAGACGGAATGCTATTTCATTGAGACATAGTGATTATAAGTAATTGAAATCAGTTAGGCCTATGTGCCACCTTTCTAGGTGATGTGGTGCTGTTAGGTGTATTCGTCTAAATAAGTTTTTACGAGATGATTAATAGTGAGTGATGCTCATGTGATTATCAGGGAGAACATAAATTGTAACCAAGGGGAGTACACTCCCAACTCATGTCTATGATAATGGCTTGAACCTTAGTCAGTGTTGGGGTAAATTCGACATTGATGTTTTCAGTTTGTAGGAGATTTGCTCGACTGCTTATACTGATGATTTGCATGCATGATTGTGTCGCTAAACCTTCAATTAGACTAACAAGGTTTTGAGATACTTACTGAATGAGAAACTGATAGAGAAACATACTGAAAATAATCTGTAATGGATGAAGATACCGAGAAAACAACACTATTTAATGTTAATTACAAGTCAATTTGCTGACCGATTTTGTTAATAGTTTCATCAATTTTATCAATCATATTACGTTATTGTCAAATCATGACAATGCTTTATGACGATATCCTGAAACCATTATTTTTAACTAGTTATAGTGTTGATTGAGGAGTAACCAGTAGAAAATAGGTATTGTTTTATGTGCTTCTGAAATAGAAGAAGCTTGTAGCGTTAAAGAATCCAAGCTGCCTAATTGTACTATAAATCGCAACTTAAAAACATTCGTTTACTTAGTGTTAATTTTAGCAGTAGGCTCAGGAGTTTTAATTTTAAATATTTGTTTGTCGAACGACTACATGAGTTCAGTTATTAAACTAGTGCAGTATGATAATACCTAGATTTGGTTACTTTATTATCCCTCATATGTTCGTCTTTTTAGACTACTAATACACTAGACCGATTCATTAACCCAAATACATAAAGCAATAATAACTATGACGGGTTTATTGAAGATGTTGCCGGTCGATTCAAATGATTTTTCAATTTAAAAGACATAGAGACATGATGCAACGCATATATGGGCCAGGTTAACATGCAGGTTGTTGAGGTATATGACAATTTAAAAATAATAAACATGTTCAGAAAAACAATTTTAAAGTTAAGGCTACTTATGAAATTTCAGGCAGGAATATGACGCGTTATAAACTTTCCATAGGAAGCTCATGCACTTAGCCTAGTGACGCATATGTGTCAAAAGCAACTGGAAAAGATATACATGTTAAGTTCAAAACAGTCGTCCAGTAAAACAGTAAAACTCGCCTGGATTGTTTTTGAAAATTAGATCATTCAGTAGACGACATATGTAATGCCATTCGTGAGTAGTAATGATCCAAAAGCATCCAGAATAAAACATGCAGTATGGTAATTGATTCCAGGGTCCTTGGTGCCGCTGACGTTTTTGTCACTCGCTCAGATCAGAACAATTGAATGAATCCAGATAGTTGTGTGGTTGCCATTGAACAAGCCATCTAAAATGACGTACGTTTTTGTAAAAGTGTCATCCTTGTTGTTTGGCAATGGAACTCGTGAATCGGAAATTAGGCAGGCAGTGGTCCGAAGAAAAAATATGACAGGATAGTGCATAGTTTAAGATAGAATGTGTTAAGTGAAGGAGCACTAAGAATTAGATCCAGATAACTATTTAGCCCTTGGTTGCATGGTTAGTCAATGTATATTGAGGTTATTTGCAGATCATATTTGCTAGAGCTTGATGTTAAAACAAGTATATTTCGCTGAAGCATGTTAATGTTACTAAAGCTTGTTAACGAACCATTAAAAGCTAATTAGTTAATGTAGATGACCAGCTTTTATTATTGATTGAACTAGTAAGTTATGAAAACTAATCAATATAACATTACGGTGAAACATATGACCATTAAGCAAAGGAGTGTTAGTTTAATGGTTTGACATAAGTAAATATCAATCAATAAAATTTTAAAAAATGAGGAATAATAATAATAGGTTGCGTTTGTTTAGTCGGGCTTACCAATGCAGAATTACGGTCTACTATGATATTATCACTGCTCTAATAATAGACATAATCCTTAAATTGTAGATTTGTCATGATGCAACTGCCTAATCTATATGATCTTACATGGAAGTCACATTATTATCTACACCACCTCATCGCATCGTAACAATTACCAATACACGATGGAGAACCAGCTTAGGCTAGAGACAGAACAATATATTTAATATGAATGAAAGATATAAGGTAACATTCAGCAGAAATAACGCAATTGAATCAAGAAGTGCTACACAAGCACTAAGTAATGTATTGTATGTATAATTACTACCTACGTCAACACTAGATTTATGGATTGATTGACGCTGAAAAGATAACAGAAATAGTAAATGTTCGGCGAGTGAAGCATATCCACACGTGGTACGACCAAACAACAAATATTCAGCATGAATTTTATTGCTTAATTAACGTCACACAAAATGAAAGAAATTGTATTTTACTGCGGTTACAAAAATTATCTAACACATTTGGCATCAAATTTCTTTGTAGATTGTTAACTGTCTCTTGTAACTCAAATGCAGGTCTGAGTCTACTGTCCTTTCTGTTCCATAGAATTTGAACATTGTTATTGTTTGGATTACTTAATTGTTTTCTTTTGACCTAGTGGTTGTATCAGCGACCTTGGGCCCTTCATATGGTGTCGAATATCCTGTATTCTGGGCGATGGTAGTCTTATCTTATTATTTTCTCAACTTTTAAATGCAGGATGAGATGAGCAGTTGTGTATTCACAAGATCAGTGGATCGCAGCGAAGACGACTCACCTCCTGTGTGTTTGGTAGAACTAATAAATTCCAAAACCAAAGTAAGCTATTGGTACTTCCGTTTTGATAATGAAGGTTACTGAAACTCATGAATCTACCGAAATATCCGGTGGTAAATCAAATATAACCTTGCAAGAAAACTCGGGTAGTAGCTGTAAAGTCGAGGAAATTTGCCCAATTAAATCTGGTTCCTCGTCAATTTCGTTTCACAACCTAAAATCTGAATCTTCTCTACCAGTAAGTTTTTGTCTATTAAAATAAAATAAAAATACAAGTAGTGAATCCCTAAACACTGATTTGTCATATTGTACTATGTATATAAACTTACTACCCGAACTAGTGATAGGGAGTGAAGTAGTTGAGCGTGTCGACCGCTTCACTTATCTCGGAGGTCTCACCAGCCCTTGTGGTCTGGTGTGTGACGAAATCTCAGCACGGATACAGAAGGCTCGACTAGCTTTTGCCAACTTGCGTCATTTGTGGCGTAGTCGAGATATCCGTCTATCAACCAAAGGACATGTTTACTGCGCAGCAGTTCGTTCCGTCCTACTTTATGGGAGTGAAACATAGTCGGTAAGAGTAAAGGATATTTGTAGGTTACTAGTATTTGATCATAGATGTCTTCGAAACATTGCTCGTATATCCTGAGACCACAGAGTAATAACTCAGTTGTTAGGAAACGGGTACTAAGTAAAGATGGCAAATCAATTGAGGAAGTAGTGAAAATTAATCAGTTGAGATGGCTGAGACATGTGTTACGTATGCCCGACCACTGACTGCCCCGACGTGCGATGTTTTATGGTGTAGGAGTAGGTTGGAAGAAAGCTAGGGGCGGCCAGACCAAAACATGGCACAAATCCATGAAGTCACTGACAAGTGGACTGAGCCATGTTGGTAGGTATAGGCTACCTGGTTGGGGTCCGCGAGACGATAGCAACCGATGGTTAGAGATCTTGAATGACATGGTTCAAAATCGTTTGCAATGGCGCAGGTGCATCCACTCTTTGTGTTCTCTCAAACTCTAATCTTCCGAATTCTTCATGTCCTTTATTTTCTTTCCAAATCTATTCCACTGGATTATACTCCTTAAATAACATCATCAAACCATAATGTTCCCTATCACTACTTATACTTTCACTACCTCTACCACTACGGGATTTGAATCGATAACTGAATCTCTGTGCTAATGTGGTATGGCAACTCGAACTGATGTACGTACGTAAGAAGTCCCACGTTGTTACTGACTGATATGGACTTACAAGCACATTATACAACGGCGTTATTAATTCCATCCTTGCTTTCCCCAAGTCCCTCCATATGACTAAACAGTCCAGCACACTGGTCCTAATATTTCGCTCCTTAAAATCGACGAGCCTTCCGCTTTCGTCGTCGCTGATGCAGAACCTTATTACCTCCATAGTTGTACTCAAAAAATAAACGACCGGTATAGATTCTATGAATTTCACACTTGATCTCTTATCTGGGATAATACCTTTCAGTGCAGTGAACTTTGAAACCAAAGTATATTTGTAGGATAATAGTGGCTGTTCATGGGTGCTTTTAAAGTGTTATTCGTTTATATTGCAGCAGGGTCGGGTACCTGTTGAGGGTCCGGAATCGACCAATGAAACTGAATATTTATCAACCGAAGTGGTAGGTGTGTGTATGACACTCAATCGTGCCTCTGATTGTGCGGATTTGCTCTTTTTGAATCACTATTAACGTCTAGTCTTTCTACTGTCTCTGGTACTGATGCTACTTTGATAGTCGTTTTCTGTTCCTATTAAGAGTTGAAGACAAATAATTTTCAAAGTATGAGTAAATCCTGTAAACATCTCTAAATTAAGTAAACAGATTAGTTGACTAGTGAACACTTATTAGTCATCTCAAGTTAATATTTGTAACTGCTTTCATTTCATTCCCGTTCTTTTTTAAATGTTAGTGAGTTTTGGCCCCCAAATGCCCTGGTACGGCCGAGAATGGGGAGAGTCCGCTCTCCCTCTCTAAATGCTCTCACATGACCACGCGTATACAGCCTCTGCCAGGGAAGTCCTACTTACTGCCTTCTCGTGGCGGGGGTTTTGTTCACGAAAATGAGAGGACGAAAAGCGAATGTCCGGCGCTTTAACCGGATCTCAAAACAATGGTGCACATGAGCTCCAGTATCCTGAAGGAACAAATGGCGTATGAACCAATCGTTGGTCACCGGCTACCATGGGACTGCATCTCCTTACGACGCTCCACTGCCTTGTGGGTTAGACCTTTAGGTCAAAGGTTCGGGTGTGGCCTCCTAAGAAAACCATCTGCTTCTGTCTGGGCATCCGGGCAGTATCACAGCCCTCACACAAATCAATTGAGATTCGTGTGGTGCATATGTATTTGGTGCCTCCTTGTACCAATACCTATGTGTTAAAATAAATAAATAAACCAATGAACTTTGTTTCATGGGAGTGAACAAACTTATAATTGCACATAATGACAACTAGATGAGGACGTTTGATTTTTGCGTATACAGAAAATAGTTTGATGGTCATAAAAGTTAGTCACAGTTTGGTTTCAGCACAACCTTTTAATCATTCTGGACGACAACACAATCAGTTGGTAAATGTAACCTTAACCAAGTTATAGTGTGAGCGCTTGGCTATACGATTAATACATTATCCAAGTCTTTTCAGAAACTCATGTTCATATCAAAACTTATGTTTGGTTTCTCATCACTCGTTTGCAGGGATCGCATTTTTTAGAAACCTATTTATAGTTTCTAGGCACATACTTGTTATATATATATATATATATATATATATATATATATATATATATATATGTCTTCCCGTTCTGTTTCGTAAATGAGTTAATTTAAATAGTGAAATAAGCAAAACTTCCTATTCCTCCAGGTATGGGATTTCAAATGCATTCGAATTTCACTTTTTAGTTGCTCACTCTTTTACTATTAGTTTTACAAACTTCATATTCGTATATTTTAGGCCGTGACATCTGCAGATGACAAAAGTGATAGTTTATCAAATACTATTTCATCGGAAGATCCTCTACCTAGGTCAATTGATCTTGACAATACTCACATATTAACTGCAAAAGAATCGAGCTCACTTACTTCTAACCACCACGCTAGTAGGGATGATAATGAATCTCTAACTGGGGAAAATTATTTACAATCTAAAGCGAAAATGTCTACATGTGATATCGAGGCGGAAGATGAAGATGACGTGGACCTCGAAGATCGACCATTAACCGTCGATACTCAAGAATCTGATGAAGTTTTACTCAATGAGTCTTCAGAAAAGACAATTCTCAGTACGAACAACCCCGTATGCACTATATCTAGTAAGTGAACAGTGCGACGAATACTGTCGTATGTATATTAGTATTTGATAACGCTCCAAAGTCATGTTAATTACATAATTCTTTTTGTGAAGAACAATCTTGTTGTAGACACATCTGACATATGTTCTGTATAATCCACATCCTAGTGAAAGCATTCATGCATCAGATTTTTTTGTCTTGTACAGGCTTATGTAATCGGCTTTGAACCATATTGTGTGAGTACTGATGTTACTACTCGGTTCTCAAGACCGTAGCGGTTCGAACCCATTGTCTAGTTGTTCAGAGTTGAACTCTGTAACCACTAAGCCATGGCCACAATCATACAGTTACTGTAATGCTAAATGCTACTGAAGATATCCAAACATTTGATACATCTTGGCGACCCATACTACTGACCGTTATTCATTCCTAATGTTCCTTGACGGAAAACGTTTTAGCGTTAGAAGTAGTTTATTGTTGCCGCATTTATATTTTCCTACTTTTTATTACTCCCGAATTTCGCCCTCAAATGCCCTAGTATGGCCGCGAGTGGGGTGGGCCCGCCCTCCCTCTCGAAATGCTTTCACACGGCCACGCGTATACAGCCTCTGCCAGGGAAGTCCTACTTACTGCCTTCTCGTGGCGGGGGTTTTGTTCACGAAAATGAGAGGACGAAAAGCGAATGTCCGGCGCTTTAACCGGATCTCAAACCAATGGTGCACATGGGCTCCATCCCACTCTCGGCCATACCAGAGCATTTGGGGACAGATTAATTAATTTATCTTCAACAGACGAATGATTTTTCGAATGCCGATTTATAAATGCTCGTAGACTTCAGTAGTTTTTAAGTTGGTACTTATGTATAGAAACTCATTTAGGTTAGGCTTGACAGATCATGTACTTCAGGTTTCAAAACATAAAAATAATCAAATAACTCACTTCGCTTTGAATCCATTAAACGTTCATCTACTCGATTGCCATAAAATCGACCGGGACCTGTAAATTGACTTATGTCGTGATACTCACTTTCTTTTTTGTCGCCCATATTATTGGATCTTCGTGAATTTGATCGTCCTGGACTCAAGCTTTAGAATACTGAAGCAGATGAAGTTCAGATTTACAAACGTTTAGTAGACACGATTTCCTCCTCAAATCCTGAAGGAACAAATGGCGTATGAACCAATCGTTGGTCATCGGCTCCCATGGGACTGCATCTCCTTACGACGCTCCACTGCCTTGTGGGTTAGACCTTTAGGTCAAAGGCTCGGGTGTGGCCTCCTAAGAAAACCATCTGCTTCTGTCTGGGCACCCGGACACTATCACAGCCCACCCACAAATAAAATGAAAATTTGTGTGGCGCATATATATTTGGTGCCCTCTTGTACCAATATTTATGTGTTCAAATAAATAAATAAATAAAACTCCCGAATTTCAGTAATTTTGAAATGCCGTATGCTCGAAGTTTAAGTCAAACCTGTTAAGTATTGCGAATTAGACTTTGGTATGGATTGGAGTATTCTATATCATCATAAAAAGTTTATTCCAAGTAGGAAGTATCACGCGCTATAGATCACATGATTAGATGCTTCATTTCCAACAAACTTTCCGCGAGTTCATAACTTGCTTATCGAAGCAATGACTTGATGATTAATACACTCTAAATCTATAATTCAAAGGCCTGAATTGCCACCACCTAATTCGGTTTCTTCAGTTGGTAATATTACCAACTTTAACAAAAAATGTTAGTCAAAACCATACATATGTAATAAGTCACTTTTCACAGCCAAAAAGTTAGGTACTTGTGCATTTTTATCTGCTTCTACAGTTCACTTCTAACTCAATAGGTAAAGGTTTCAGTCCTCAAATAAAGATACATAACGTCCAAGTATCGTTTTATATTTTTAAGAAATATTATTCTATGATCACATTCTAAAGGCGATTGACAGTCTTATTTAAAATTACATTTTTAAAGCCATTGTACCACTTACTATCCTCGAGCTATATTTTCTCGTTGGGTTGATAGTTGTGGCAACTTAAACAGGTACATACTATCCGTCTAGCTTTCTATTCAAAGTATTAGGTTTATCACTCGGTTAGATATTACGATAAAATATGTTTTAGCTCGATGCTAGTCCGTCAAAATCAAAGCAGTTCAAGTTTGTTCTATACCTGTCACAATATCGTATTCGCTTAACATTCTTCTATTTGTAATGTTTCCCGTATTTTAGCATAATATGCACATTGAATGTATTGTAAATGAATCCTTTAGTCATATTTAGGTCGAGACATGTTTATTTAATGTATATTTTAGATTCAGTGACTGAAGATAAACAGGATCATACCTCCAGTGTTACAACTGCTAGTAAAACGTCATTTGTTGTAATCCACAACGCACCATCCGCCGTTGTGTGTTTGTCTTCAACACCTTCGTCTTGCCAATCTACACTTTCAATTCAAAACTGTCAGTCTACTAGTGTTCCTAACAAAAATTGCTCTTCAGAGGGACATGCTAGTGCTCCTGTTGCTCTAGCAACTGTGGCTCCTATAAGAATGTCATCTGTGGGACCTGATTATAGCCTTTCGTAAGTTCTTAGCATTTAGTTGTGTTAATTAAATAATTGGAAATATTGAGTTTGTTTCATAGATCATTTGCACAAACATAGTCGATAGTCACTAAGATCAATAGCGGTATTCCTGACCGTTGTTGCTACCTTGACGTGGTGGTCGGGCTTGCCTATCGTGATGAAGCAACTGAGCTATACTGGCTGGAACAACCGTTCCTCAAGGTCCTACCATGCCAGACAGGTCGGTTGAAGAGCGGTAAGACTAAAAGCAACAAAACCAAGGTTCAAAGGCAAAGTCGTACTGCTGACTGTACAGAGGTGTGATGGCAGTAAGGTGTTTCCTTCAGACAACCAGCATAACAGCGATGCTGCCTTCCCAAAAGGAGGGAAGGGGTTAGAAAAGGTCGACCCTAAAAATGCACACTTCGTCTTATCCCATGGATATCCGTCTCCGGTGGTAAGGTCTCAACAAGTACGGAGCTAACACAAAAATTACTCATAAAAAGGTCGTGTGTGACCGACCTCAAGCAGCTGTCCCTTGAGCACTGAGGTCACGCTCTCAGGTCACTATGACCACCTCTAATCCAATTTCCCTTTCAGGTACCTCCAACAGAACCCTTCCACGGTGTGGGCAACCGGGAAGTGATAACCACCCTCATACCTCTAACAGCACTCAAGACTGACTGACTGATAGCGCTATTAACCGACACGATTGTACTTGCGCTAAATTGTGGCGAAATGGTTTTGTGTTAACTGTAGACGGTCTGTAGTTAGATACTACTTAGTGTGGTAATATAAATTAGATGTTTGTTTATAAGTTTCTGGTTTTAGGGATGTGCTCATCACAAATACTCATATGCCCACTGACTGTGTATAGCCTCTATCTAAACAATGCTGCAAATATATTCTAAATCTAAATCTCAAGTTATGTTCTAACTTTTTCGATACTAATAGATATTCAAATGTAGAATATGTGATTTGTTCTTCGTAAATTGCTTCTAAGGAATTACGATCTATTTCACAGTATAAAATGGCAAACTCAGTGTTCTTTGTTTATAATCCAGGATCGTTTCCTATGTTTCTCACCATACGATTTCATTGTTTTTATGTGTATATTCCCAGCATTTGTAAATGACACGTTTTTAGAACCAATCGATTCATCATATAAACTAGACACAAAAAATAAATGTTACATATATGTGCACTTTGCAGAACTTCTGCAGCGGCTTAGCGTTTAGGGCACTGGACTTTCAATCATTAGGTTACAGATTCGAATACTACCTCAACTACCTTGGTTTAGGGAGTGGTTAGTGTCACTTCCCTTCACACCAGTATGGTCCAAGGCCAAGTACGAAAAATCTGTACTTGGTAAATTAGTTATATTAACATTACACAACTAACTTCATGACTTTCTACAAAGCAGTTTTAGTTCCAGTTTCCTCATTTGCTATTAGCAAGATATTGCTTGCTTGTAGACCATTGTCGCTTTAGTAATATACAAAGTCATATATTATGTTCTATTTACATCAGAACTTGTTTAAATAGTCAATATTCAATTTTTTATATGTATTTACCTTTTTTATCATTGTCAGTTAAGTCTTTATTTTTTCAATAACATTCAGAAATGAAATTTTAAGATCTATTAAACCGGCTCCACAAGATAACCAGACAAATACGGTTATAAGTAATCATGCCACTCCGCAGACTGTTACATCAATATTTCCTAGCAAGCATGAAATTGTTTCTACAACATCATCTGTATCTTGCAATCCGAAATCTTCTAGTCAAAGTAGCACAAATGAAAGACTTAGCTTTCCTGCGATTAGTATCACCAAACCTGCGTCTGTTGGCACAACTTCCGTCACAGTTTCTATTGCTCCTACTATTAACTCTTCTGTGATTACTACGCACAGCATGCCAAGTATATTCAATGTGAGAACACGTCCAACGGTCGCTCAGTCAGTACTTCCAGTGTTGTCTGTTGGTCCACAACCGGCTCCATCTCTCACCACACAAACTTCTATTTCATCCTTACAATCTCCATCTACCGTACACTTTATGCCTTTTGTTGGTAATATGCCTGTCACAATGCCAGTTTCTGCAACTTCTACCGGTTTAAGAAATGTTATAAATCACAACCAGGCTATACCAATTGCTGGTACACCGACTGCACCATGCCCTCCGCTTCAAATTTTCAACATGACACCCATGCCACAATTCATGGGTAAGTTATGACAAAACACTTTATTTTTAGTGTATCCTTATTGTTTAAGCATACATGTATATCTACATACATTAAGTCAGTAGACAAGCTAATCTCCTGAACTTTCGTTGCGATATATCATATTGTTTTTGATTAGAATTAATATATATATATATATATATATATATATATATATATTTCGTTACTGTTGTCTCTCTATGCTATTCTTTGCATTCTATCTGCGTAGTTAAGTATGTCGTTTTGATATAACTTGTTAGTCGAATTTGGTTCCAAATAGTGTGTTACGAATTCGAACTGTAATTCTTCTCCTGAAATGATGAACAGTCATGTGATATTCTGATCTAACAAGATGTGTAGTTTGAAGCATGACGTATAAATTCTTACTTGGTTACTAACCTGCATTGACTATTATTTCAGTCATCAGAAAAATTTCTTGCCCTTTAGTTTTGTTACTTGACTTTTAATCGTTAAATCTTGGATTAGAATATCTTTTCTTCTGTTGAAGTTAGGATAGTTCATATTTCACTGAAGGAACTTTTTAGAACGTAAGGGTTGTGTCGACATGAGATGACGTTAATTCTGAAGTTAGATCGAACACACAACTCAGTAAGTTAAAGTTGTGTTTTTACTCTTTCCGACAAGTGAACTTTATTGCATCACAAGTTAGTAACCCCATTTATATAACTAGTGGGTCGCTAGCTAATTCTAGAAAACAGAACTAAACTAGTTCCTACTTAAGAAATATAAAAACCTGAAGATCTTAATTTAAGGAAGGATATGTCGGGTAGACTTACAAACTGTTTTAATTTAAATTAACGCACGATTTTACTATGTTCAGTTATGCATGGATCTACCATAACTACTTATTATTGTCATTAATTTCTTTCAAACAACACCTAAACGTTTTGTAGTCTAGGTATCCATTTCTCATAAAATAAATATCGGTTATATTGCGTCAACCACAATTGTATATATCTGCAACGTGTGGGTACAAATAACAACTGAAAAGGAATCTGGTTGTTTATATGGACTACACTGTATTCACCTTATAGCTGATTACTAATTAACAGTATGCTTACCATAACTATTTTCCTTTGTTTACTAGGTACTCCTAGTTATGTGCTACATCCTACTGGGCCAGTTGCCGGTGCAAACAGCTTCCAGTTTCCTCAGGCATCAACACACTTGCTACCGGGATTATCAGGAGGTGCGGGAGTCGGTGGGGCAACATTCAATTTTTTGCAACCACAAAATTATCCGTCAACCATTTTTCCTCAGCCTCCCACTATACCTGATCTACTCATTGACCCACAAAATCCTATGGGTTTAGGACAATCTGTTTTAACCCCACCTGCATCGATTGCTCTCATAAGTGCTATAAATAACCCTAGTTCATCATCCTTCACATCAATTTATCCGACTCTTTTACATCCACCCAGCCAAAATTTTTTCCCAACATCATCTACACATTCTGGTCCAGTGTCCTATCCATATTCAACTGCCTTAGCGGCTGGTACAAATTTGGTGAATGCAACTGCACCACAAATGGCTACTTCTCTAGTTCCCGCTGCAGTTACAAACTTGCCAAATATCCATAACTCAAACGAAACAAATTTCATGTTTCAATCTGGACCGCCACATGGTACTTCTTTCATTTCAAGTAATTTCGCTCCGAATCCGGGACAATTATTTCCGCCTTGTCAAGTAAGTCCAATGTGTAATCAACCACCCAATTGAATGTAGCTTGTCAACAATACATACCTAAAGTATTAAAGCTCTAGAAAAGAATAAAGGTAATCCCCGTCATAATTTAGTAATACTTAAAGAATACCTTTGAAAATTCAGTCTATCGAACAGTTGTTTATTGATTTTGTTGCGTAAGCAAAAACACACTAGATCGTCCATTAGGTGACTGTCGGAATTTTAAGCTGGAATATTTGGTTTCTACTTAAAATCTTGGAGCTTTAGCCCAATAGTTTCACTACTGCACCATTAAATAACCTATACACAAACCAATTTAGTTGGAGTGGCTAGACAATATCGTTAGACTTTATAAAGTAAATGTGGTGCTGAATCAGTCAACGATGTATGTAATACTACGGCAAAAATATAGTACTATTTGTTAAAATCTAGAATTCGAGACAATCAAAGTATATACGTCGTCGATTTAGTAATAATTACTTCCTTTTGTCATCGTAAAATACTAAAATCTTCTATTGTATCATTAAAGAGGTTAGTCATGTTTGCCTAAATTATTGACGATGAATATAAATACAAAGCATCCATTTAATACTGGTGTTAGTCCATGAATTCATTGACCATTCGTATGGGATTTCCTGGTAGATGCAGACTTGTTAGTTGAAGTCTACGGGATAACAGCAATCAGTGGTTAGGGACTTTTGGTAACTTGGTTCAGAATCAGTTACAGTAGTGCAAAAACAATCATTCTTGATCTTGAGCTCTAAATTCCGGCGCTTTAACCGGATCCCAAACCAATGGTGCACATGGGCTCCAGTATCCTAAAGGAACAAATGGCGTATGAACCAATCGTTGGTCACCGGCTACCATGGGACTGCATCTCCTTACGATGCTCCACTGCCTTGTGGGTCAGACGTTCAGGTCGAAGGCTCGGGGTGTGGTCCCCTAAGAAAACCATCTGCTTCGGTTTGGGAACCCGGGCAGTATCACAGCCCTCACACAAATCAATTGAGATTTGTGTGGCGCATATGTATTTGGTGCCTCCTTGTACCAATACCTATGTGTTAAAATAAAAAAATTAATTAATAAAATATGAGCTCTAAATATTTCTTTGTATATACCATTTCATCTCGTCGTTCTGAATCATATTCCCCATGTTTATTCTTATTTATTATCATTGCTAATACGATTGTTTTGATTTCTTTGTTATTCATCTTATTAATTTCATCTCTGTCTAAATGTAAAAACATGACGAATTGAGCTAACGCCTGTTTATGTTAGACTATACATTGATTATGACTGACCAATTCAGTACTGGTTAGTTATCAATCTTTAAGCCGATTATATAAAATAGTGAAAACATTATGAGTACATTTAATTGGTTTCAAAGCTAATAATTAATCATTTACGTATTCAAACTACACACTTAATAACCTCTTGATGCACATAAATTCTTTTTCTAAATACTTCGAAGTTTATCGAATAATAGAATTTCAGTTGTTATGCAAACCTAACTATAGTCATAAGAATCTCGTTAAGTCAAAAATACTAATCAAAGCTTAACTAAAGTGATGACGATGACGACAATCTGTAAGATCGGATGTTGATTCTTTTCCATAATATATATTCTGAAAATAATAATTACAGAATTCGTTCCAAATTTTAGGTATGATCAACTTGATATAGATGGTAATATTAAATTTACAGGACATATGGAATATTATATTGTTCAGAGTATCCTAGTTTAAAAATTGTTTGGGTGGTACATTATTCGCACGTACTACAGCAATGAGAAGCGTTAGCCAGGAACTTTTAACTTTTTTAAAGTGTATATCCTGTTGATATATGAACGGTGTATTTAAGGATCCATGCAGCGAACAAAGGATAAGAGTGATTTTATTTCACGGACAGATTGAGGTGAATTATTCCAGAGTTTGGAAATTTTACTGGTAAAGTAATTCATATGGAGAGAAGATTTAGAATCAGATTGTTTCACTAATGATAAAGAGTTACGGATACTGTAACTAGGATTTTTTTCTTCATACTGAGTTGCTTCATTGAATGCAAAAGACAGTTTTTAAGTATTTTGAAGAATAAGATTAGATGTAGTTTAGGTCTCTCCTTCCATAAGCGATCAAGTCCAAGTTTATTACATCTGGACAAATAAAGGAAGATATACAAATGGTGTATTCAATGTATGATTTTCATATTTTACAGATCAGATCACTAAAACATGATCTGTAAAGTATGAAAATCATACATTGAATACACCATTTGTATATCTTCCTTTATTTGTCCAGATGTAATAAACTTGGACTTGATCGTATAGTGAAAGCCAGAGTGGCTTATGCCAATCTGGGCCATCTTTGGCGCCTTCGTGATGTTAGTCTGGCTGTAAAAGGTCGGATCTACAAGGCGTCACTGAGAGCAGTTTTGCTCTGTGCTTGTGAAACCTGGCCTCTCCGAGCTGAGGACGTTAGACGACTCTCTGTGTTCGATCATCTCTGTCTCCGAAGGATTGCTGACATCCAGTGGTCAGTATATGACATAATGTCGTGGTATGAAAGAAAGCTGCAAAGGGCTGGCTCGTGTTGGTCCTTCACAACTCCTTGACTGGGGTCCGAGAGATGGTGCAACACAGTGGCTAGAAACGTTATCAGATATGGCTCAGAATAGAAGCCAGTGGCGATCCTGCTGTAACCTTATTTTACTTTCTTCATAAAAAGTGGTTGCTTCTTCCTTAATTGAAAGATTTCTTCCGATTGTACCTTCCGTTTACCCCATTATTGTTCTCTCTCTCATTCTCTCCTTTCTCTTTAAATTCTCATTGTTTTGTATGGCGCATATATATTTGGTGCCCCGCTGTACCAATATTTATTTGTTCCAATAAATAAATAAATAAAATATTTTACAGAGGCGGTGTGTGATTTTGCACAAAATAGTAAATTGGTTTACCGTACTTGATTTTTCGTTCACTACACTATCGTAATCCATGTATTACATTACTTCAACACTAGTTACTCTATATTTAGTATATCTTCTATCAAAAATATTTATCGTGTTTTATAATTCATTTCATTTCTTTTTATTTTATTTTTTTAGTTCCCTACATTTCCAAATCTATTTCAAACCAATGATAATTGTTTAACTAATACATTTATCTCATCTACTCTACCAACTGATTTAACTTCTACTTGTGACACAAAATCATCTTTAAATATTAATGGAAATAGTCTTGGCGGTAATGGTGGTACTTGTTTATCAACTTATTGGCCGTATGCTAGTTCAAATGATCTAATGAATCCAACATCTATTGTTCAAGCCACCAATTCAACTCATCAAACAGATTATTTACAGTCTATTAGTAATAATAATTTAAATGATCGGAGTAAAATGAACGATGCCAATACAGACAATAGTGGTATTTTAAATAATCCTGAAAATCCTAATAGTGGGACTACTACTACCACTATTACCATAAATCCATTAACTCATGTATGTCATCTTGTTTAATGAAATTAGAATTTTATGTTATAGATAGTTTTACTGGTTATTTTAATCAGCGACTTTTCACTTCAGTTTACTTGCACTATCTATCATTGATGCTCTCTCTATTAATTGATGATCATTGTTAAAGTTATAAATAAACTAAAACCAACAGACCTTAAGAAGTACAGTTTGTTGAATAAAATATTACACAATTGAATATTCAGAACTGAATTTACCAAGCTAATACATAGCTGATAACAACATGGTCCTCTTACATATATGGGTTCAGTTGTCCTAACTCCTGGAGGCACAATTAATTTGTCGTCTGGTGATTGTTTTATTTTGACAGGTTATGAATAGATACCAACAGGATGATGACTATCAACCAAGTAATAAGCCATTACAGTGTTAAATCTGTTTTGATTTTCGTCTCAAATTTTATAAGTAAGACTCGTAAGTGCAATTGGGAATACTTTATTTCTGTTGTTTCGATGCATGTGTTTTAGTGTATACATGTAATGTGATAAATACAAATGCAGATAACGTGAAGTCGAAATTAGTCTATTTGTACTAATCCTACTCCTAATTAATCCAGTTTTTCTAATTACTTCGTGACGTAAATTTCTTATCCTAGGATGCGCTCTTAGATTTACCCTTCTAGAATAATCACAGATGCTATGCATAAATAACGTTTTAAACAATCCCTTCACATCTGTTTCCCTTATTAATCTACATCTATACCACCCCACTCGCCTTAGTTGAATCAAATAAAAAACAAACCGTGAAAAATTTTCATTAGATATTCTGTTGCGTTTCACTTAGTGTGCCACCATGGAAAAGGAAATATATTATTTTTAAAAAAGCTATACGAAAGTAAACTTGTTTAGGAAAAGCATATTCAAAATATTATTGCTGTACTAGATGCTTAATAGATTCAATATAACCAATGTTACAACTAATTCTTAGATGTATGATCTCAAATAGTTGACCTCTTATTGTTATTTGGTCCGTTGTTGCATGTTTGTATGTAAACTTCAATCAGTGAGTTATATATTTATATAACGTAATAATTAATAGGGTATGTAAACTCAACAGTATTTGTGATATTTTATGCAAAATTCATATTTTCAAATTGCAAATATCGTGTTAAATTCTATTTAATACTCTAATACATTTTAATGAACTTCACTTAATTACCTTTATTGCATAATGCTCTTTGCAACTGCCATATGAAACTCATATACAATGTAGAAATAGATCGAAAGAAAAAACTTGATGTTACTCTTAAATAGTGATAATAATAATGATAGCATCAATTCATAGGATTATAATCTGCTGATCTAAGCCGTATCGGATTTGATGGTGTTAATATCTAACTTCGATTAATTCACGATATTATACGACCATCTTCTGTTACTTGCGGTAAATAACTGAACTCCACCAGTCACAGCTTGTGATTTTAATTGTATTAGTTAGTATTGACTTCAATACAAAATAATCGCATCAATGAATGAATGGTGGTAAATAGCATAGATATATATTTTAAGACTAATTGCTTCCATATCATTTTTTTACTTTACTATATTGAACTAATGAACGTTTAGGTATTCCAAATAACTTGATCACTGTCTATAATTAAAAGAATTTGTTGTTTTTTTGGTTCTCAGGTAAATTGCATATTAATTTTCACCTTAATTGAATTACAATTTAGCATAGCTTTAATAATTCTCTCTCTATTTGCTTGATAACTATTATATACTTGATGTATACAAATTAGAAAATTCATTAGTGTATTATGATCTATTACGTAAATTGTTAACAATATTGAAATAATTTCTTAAATAGGTTTTTGTTTTAGAATTATGATATTTTCAACTGAGTGAAAAATAGGTTGATAGATTAATGGTTAAGATTTTCGAATTTCAGCCTCTAGTTGGAACCCAGCTTTCTTTTTTATCTCTCTCCATCTACTTCGCTTTGGGTAACTGGATAATTTCAGTCGCCCCCCATCACACTTTAAATTTGACTCAAAGTCAAGTATATGAGTGTTTGTACCTTGTAGGATAAGTTAACGAATAAATGAACAAATAAATATTGCACTTTTAATTGTCAGCATTATTTACTTGGAAATAGGATTTTCATTATTGTAACTTTTATATCTCTGAGGCAGGGGGATCACTGACTGTGGTAGTCTTTTAAAAAGCTCATCATGAAAGAATTTGTATCTAAATATTGTAAAATTACCTTAGTCGTTATTGTATACAATGTTTGCTTGTTTTAAAAGCAATATCGCTCTGTGTGTGTACGTGTATTGTTGAGTGAAAAACCAATGAATTATTCCTTTTCGGGTACCATTTATCTCACGACATCTTGAAGGAATCTCAAGAAATTCTACTTGAATTGTAACAGGAAAGAATTAAAAATTGGTTATAGTATTATGAACTATTCAATTAAATTATTTAAACTATGTAATAATATGAACAAAAATTTAAAGTATGGGAAACTTCTAGGTCATTGGTTTAATAAGAAATTAACATGTTACTATTTAATTAAGCTGTCTTTTGTTATAATCAGTTCTGACATGTACGAGTTCATATTGGAGTTTCTCCTGTAGAACTGCCTATGATCAATTAACATTTTTAGTGAATTATTATAAACAGTTACGTTACTCGAATTTTTTCAAGTCATGATTCATAGAATCGATTTACTGTTTCATATCTAGATGTGTCCATATTTATGCCTTACACAATAATTGTAACTTAAAATTGAAAACACTATTATGTGCTTGATTCAGAAGTTTATTTTCTTAATAATTTACTGTATAATGAAGTGTTAAATATATCACTGTAATAATTTCATTACATTTCCTAATATTCATACAACTCACTGATGTCAGTCATAAGTGTATATGCTCAGTTTAGCATCGCATTATTTATCTAAAATCTACAGTCACTATCGAGTTGTCTGTACTAAATCAAGTAAACAATAATGGGGTTTGAACCTACAACCTAGTTGACTGAATTAGAAGTAGTTTAATCACTATCTTCTACTGAATGTTGTTTTCAAGCATTGGCTTTGTGGTTATGACGTCCGAATTTCAACCACTAAGTCTCAGACTCAAACCCCTCTCCACCTACTTCAGTTGAGGCAGTCAAGTAGTACCACTAGATAGTAGTACTAGTAGTACCATTAGTCTTATGTCAAATAGATGAATTCATACTTTACAAATAATTTGATTGCTGCGTAGTGTTAACTAATTAGGTTGTACAATATTTTAATTATCATTTGTTTGTAAACTATTTCTTTTTAGAGAAAATTTATCTTGATGGTTTCATCTTGTTTAGTAGAAAATCATTTATTTGATTTTTATCTTCGTTTATCTATTTTCTTTTTCTAGGCACCGAATAATTCTTCGATTAACAGTACGTTTGCTACAATAAATACTACTACCACTAATAGTATCACTTCTACGTTAGATAATAATAGTAATAATAACAGTAGTGGTAACAGTAGTAATAATGAAAGTCATAATAAAAATAATATAATACCACTTAATTCCTCGACAGTTGTTCTACCAGCTATACGTCGTCGACGTCGATTATTTGCACAAAGTGGTATTAAACCAATTACAAATGTGATTCAAAGTCCTTTTCTAAATCATACTAATTCCACAAATGATGAGAGTAATAATTTGACTGTGATGAATTCCACTGGTGATGATACAAATACTCCAACGGTATCTGATTCACAACTTTGTGCAAATGTTAATAATAGTAATGATAATAATGATAGTAATAATAATAATAATGATAGCAGTGTTGATAATGATGTTGATGATATTATTAATAGTAATAGTGATCCTCTAACAACATGTGACAATGAAGTGAAACAATCAGACACTATGCAGGTAAGTCTATTTGTTATGACTTTTTAATTGTTAAGAAATGTTAGTAATCACTTTGCATAATAATGTTAAATGAGACTCAAACGTTTAGCGACATTATATCTTTACTCATCTCACGAAAACTAAAATATATCATGAAATCATTTGATGCTAGGTGGCTGGAAGTAATGGTCTACAAGAATCCCTGAGACCCCATCAGGTTTCATGCTAGTGGGGACTTGTCAATAAGGTGTATTTGAAACCTGGAGATCATTGATACACTGAGATTTGAACCAGATTCAACCAGTTTGCTTTTCTAACAATCATCAACTCAGTCAGTCAGTTACATATAACGTCGAACTCAGCACATATGTGTATTGAGTTCAAGTTGCTACATCATATCACTACAGGGAGTTGTAAATAGCAAGATAAAAATTACCAGAGTTGTTGAAATGGTCACACTATCAGCGGTGATCAAAAACCTTGAGTATAGATAATTTAGTTTAATGAAAGAATTTATAAAGCAAAAAATCATTCGACACAACTTACAATCTAGGCGATTGTAGGCTATTCCACACAACGTCTCCGACTACTGGTTATGACTTTCGAGTCATTCAGACTAATGACCACACACCAACCTGATTGGTAAAGTTCCATCAGCACTGTAAGAACTAGAGAGTGAGAAAAGCTAACATTTGGTTTCTACACCGGTATTTATTTTGTCTTCTATAACTTCTTTCACCACCTGTTATATTTATCTACCCTGGTCTTTTTGTTTTATTGATACATGGTGAATAAAGCATATCCGAACATATATGTATATTACATTTGTAGAATGAGGGTATTCAATACTATTGACTTGAATATTCTATATGAAATTATATTTAATCTAATGTTTGGTTTTTAACTCTTGATTTATCTATTTCTGACATAGAAAAGTGTGTTTACATATTTAAAGACTAAATTTCTCCATAAATTTTCACATTTATTTAAATTTCTAGGAACTTATTCACTTGAGTTTCCTATAAATGTGATTGTCTTTTGGTAATATTAAGTAACCATACCATATGGATGGTTGTCACTTATAAATCAACATCGTTTGAATAATCAAAAAGTATTTTGAATAATCATCTTGACTTACCACTACTTCGTTTTCTTCTTCATCAAGATTACAGCAATCATCTTTCATTAAAAAAGACCATATTTGTCGTATTATTATTGAATGTAGTCACTAACAATATCCAAAAACGCTCTTAACCATCTCACTGTTAAACGTTGATTAGATCAAGTCAATATTTTGATTTGATTTGAATGCATCAATTCTGCTTTTGATATCTTGGATACTAGTTTTTTTTTAGATATTTCTTTCCTACTACAGTTCGATCTTAATCCAATATTATTGGCTAAACACTATCTTACTTTAAACTTCGTTGAATCAACAGGTTACAGCTTTGCATTAGAACTTTGAAAAATATATCTTAAATCTAATCACTAGTGTGTACGTAAGCACGCGGTTAGTGCTTATTAAGGTGATTTTGTGAATCTTTCATTTCTATAATTTGGATGCCTGCTTCGGTTTGGGCACCCGGGCAGTATCACAGCCCTCACACAAATCAGTTGAGATTCGTGTGGCGCATATGTATTTGGTACACTAGTTTCTACGTGATTACCGCGTAGTCGCATTACCAAATGTCCATCTTATTCATGTGTAATCTGATAATTTGGATGTCATTTTTATCATAAACTGATATCATATATTCTTCAGTAGATTTGAATTGCATTTCACAGCGTAATCTAAATCTAGGGCTTCCAGGTTTTCAATAGTGGTCTAGCTTAGATCGACTCATGAATCCAACTGTTATAATCTAAAATGCTCAATACATCCTAATGACGACCCAACTAGTTAGATGTACGTTCTCCATCTAAGTTCAAGCCTTAACCCAGTACCTATGACTTCCAAACTCAACATATTATCCGCCAAATTAGGGAGTCTAATTAGTTATTATCAATAGAGACTGATTAATTCTAGTTTTTGGTTAATAACAACAGCGGAAAAATACAAATAATATCCCATGTTACCAAATTTTCCACTGCAAACAATTTCAAAACATAGATTATTTTTAGTTAAATTCATTAGTTCATTACTGCTATAAGAATATAAAGAATTTGCGTTGTCCGTTTTTCATTCGTATGTGTATTGACAGAAGTTTAAATCATCCCCATACCGTATTCTTCTTTCTCAATATCATTCTCTGCGTGTATGCGTATTTTTCACCAACTGCTTTTCTCTCTCGGTCAGTCGCTTACATCCCATCATATGCCTATATTTATTTATTTGTTTTTTAGTCTACCCCTATCTCCTTTTACCCAATGTTTTATTGGTTGTTTTGTCTTGTCTTACCTTTGTTTACTCACAAATATTTTTCTCTTTTTCTTAACTTGCTAAAAGTTTATCAATAGAATTATTTTCCTTGTTTTATGTGTCTTGATCACACTCATCATATCCCTTTCTCGGATAAACTGAGGTGTTTTGTACTATAAAATTTACCGAAAAGTCATCTATAAACCCAATCAACTTGAGATATTACGCAATATAGAGAAGGATGGATTGATTCTTTATTATGTTAATATTAAGGATAATTCAATTAGTATCAGAAGGGGTTTTGTGGAGATTGTAGTAATTTCAATGATTAAGGTCATGAGTCAGTTGAAGTCAGACCACCATGGAAGACCTAGAAGCACTGGATGGCCGTTTCGTCCTATTGTGGGACTGCTCAGCAGTGCGCATCCACGACCTCGCCTCCTGCGAGATTTGAACCCAGGACCTATCGGTTTCTCGCGCGAGCACTTAACCACTAGACAACTAAGCCGGCATCCAATGGTGTTAATGTCTAACTCCAACTAATCCACGAAATTGAGTGACATATCCACCATTGTCTTCTGTGAGTTACTATCTCACAACAGACCCGGTTGAACTCCACTTGTCACTACTTCTCACTAGAACTCCAGGAAATACCTCTTGAAGTCAGTCACTAGTGAGCATATGTTGATTAATATCAGAAGGGGTTTTGTGGAGATTGTAGTAATTTCAATGATTAAGATCATGAAATATTGATCGTCAAATATTGACTTCGGTGGCTTAGACATGTTCTACGAATGTCGTCCTAGACAATCTCACGTCGTGCATCATTTGCCGACTCTGGGACTGGTTGGAAAAAGCGGAGAGGTGGTAAGTGTATGATATGGTTATGACTGATCGATAACTCCTTTAACGTTCAATTATGACAACTTTTTATGTGACCATATCAGCCATATCCTAGAAATCACATTATCTCTTTCATTTTGACAACGACATTTGTTTAGAAGAAGTACCGATGGATCTCAGATTTTTCTTATAAAATCTAATTTAACACTGATGTATTCAAAATAAACGTGGTGAGTTTTTAACATACACCGAATAGTTGAAGACCTATTTTAACCACTTAGCCACTATCTCTCTATAATCTACTCATCTACTTAGGACTTGATATAAGTATGTATCAGGTGAAGTTGCTACATGACCTCCATCTACTATTAACTTTCAGTTTACGACTTTGACTGGTAGTAATATATACGAAGGTAAACATTGTTACTAAGTTGTTTTCTTATAAGTTTAACTCATTGACTTTGTTATTATTTCAATGTTTCTCATTCATAATTATCATTAAATTTACCGTTCACATTTCATTCACAATAATAATAACTGGCCGTGTTAGCTTAGTGCAAGTGGTTTATGCAGTGGTGGCCCAGTTCTTAAAGCATTCGACTTCAAGCCGATGTTCGAAACTTCCCCACCGATTTCGGTCTGGATAACCGAACAGTATCATTGGCTTTCACACTTAAAGTGTGGCTTGTAAAGCTAAGTATACACATTTGTACATCTGGTGAATGAGTTGAATTACACAATATATCATCTTTTTTAATATCGTTTTTCGTTTGCTTTTTTTTTCACTCATTTCATTAAATTCAGTCGCCCGATAAATTGACTCCTTTTACAAAATCATCAACCACCACAATACTCACTTTCAGGAGCAACACTTTACAACAATCTGTTGAAAATGAACAATTATGTAATCAGATCTCTACTGATATTGAATTTACTTCTAAATTATCGAAAGAAATGTAAGTTACTTTTGCTTTTTTCTCTCTTCTAAGTTTCTGAATATTGGTCCGATATACTTCCTTTTATCCCCAATATTCGGTCAGAAGACAAATATATGGCTAAAATTAAATAATTAATGGGATCATATACTTTACTTAACCATAATCTGCCGTAAATGAGAAATCGAAATTCGAACATACAACTATATCATTTGTAATGCAAAACTGAGGAACAAATCCATAATTGATTAATAATAGCTTAGGAAAGGCTAAACATACATCAATAGTTATTAAGTTAAATGAAAGCTTATAATTAGGATAATATGAAAATACCGTAAACCGGCTATTTAATAAATACGTAGTATAGACACAATAATTCATCGTATATTAGTTTTAAAACTTTCACCTTTCCCAAACATTCTCCAACCCACATCTAACATTTTATCTAGTCATATTAAGTTTCATTACGATATGTCTTGGGATCGGTTTGGTTTACGTCTATGGCAATTTTCAATTACGATTAATCAAGATTATTTTAATACAATTGGGATCTGTTGCAATCTTCATAATACGGCAACTAACACATACCGCTTAAACAATAATCCCGGAACTATAGAACCTGAGAAGAATCTATGAGTTGAAAAAAAACTTGATATTTAACAAAATCGAAATGAAGTAGAACTGATCTTCACAAATAGTAACAAAACATAACCTCATGGCAGGAAAATTGGTCAACTAAAAGTGGTAGCACCTGAACATAAAACCCCAAAGGTTATTCAGAAATTAGAAAAAATGTGCTCGGATTGATTAGTACAGAAAAGAAATTAATACTCATTAACAAAAACTAGGTGATTTGAAATCTCCTTAGTTTATTATCATTTTAATGGTAAGTTCTTAATCTAATCTATCTCTCTGTGATTTCAAGAATTATTCTAGTTTTAAATAATTTGTTTTAGTTTTCCCCTTATATGTTTTTATTTTCAAAAATAACTATTTGTACTTCACTGACGTATTATTTTGTTTCATTAATTCGATTTCACATTTAGTTTCTTTGATCAATTTATCATTGAAATGTATATAGGAGTTGTGAAATGAACACCTATTTAGAATCATTATCCATAATTGTTCACTGTAGTGAGGTGGAATACATACTTTTTTAATTCTTAAATTGATAAGTTATGTAAAGATCTGGAATCACTGGACGGTCGTTTCATCCCATTGTCGGCAGCGCTCATCCACGATCTCGCCTAGCGAAATTTGAACCCATGACCTATCGGTCTCGTGCGCGAACGCTTGGCCTCTGGACCACTGAGTCGGCCGGCATCCAACAGTGTGAATTTCTAACCGCAACTAATCCACGAAATTAAGCGACATATCCGTCATTGTCTTCAGTGAGTTACTATCTCACAACAGACCCGGTTGAACTTCACTGGTCAGTGATCACTAGAACTGCAGGAAATACCTCTTGAAACCAGTCACTACTGAGCATATGTTGATTAATATCAGGTGTATTTCCTGGAGTTCAAGTAAAAAGAGTATCTGTAGTTTTGAGAGAGCTGATACTCCCTGGAGTATTTAATCCCATGTCACCTAAGCACTAAAAAGTACTTGACATACGTGACATTGATAATTAATCGGTAATCAATCAATTTTTAGGTAGTCTGTATCTAATAATACAGCTCAATAGAAACGAGCTCATAAACTGATGTCACATCTTAGTTTAATGGTCTTATAGTTTTGTTTACAACCTGCTCCTATACCATACAACATCGCGCTTGGTTAAACATGTCGCATCCACTTGAATTTATGGTAGACTTATTTCTTTATCAACCAGCGTGCAATCATTCCCCAGTAACCTACGTTTACTCTCAACATTTCCCACTTGGTTGTTTCACCGTAAATGAACAGGTTTAGTTGACTGTAGTTAGTTCTATTTTGTTTTATTAACTTCGGCAATCCACGTTTAAGTCACACTACGAATGTAGTCGGACTATTTTTGTTGGATAGAGAGTAATTATTGGAAAGTGTAGTGTGTGTATTTTAATCATTTCCCCAACTCAAATGTGGATGCTCTTGTGTACAAATAGGTTTCTACACGGGTTCTAATCAGAAACAGATAGACTGTTAGTAGTTGTAATATCCTAGTCGGCATAATGTATCGAAACACTTAACATTTAACAAGTTGGTTCTAAGATGTTTAAATCTCACTCCCCCTAATTTGATTTGATCAACTAAGCAGTAGCAAGTTTACCTCTAGCCTGGATTTAGAAATGTCTCACATGGTCAAGTACACAAATTTGTACTTGTTTCAATTTTCCATTATATTACAAATTCCTACTTACAGTTTTTAAGATGAGATGATAATCTATTTATTTAACGGTAATATTGATATAAACTGGTTAATTTTCATTATATCTCGTGACTAATACTATTATTTACTAATATTATTATTATCGTTGATTTTTTTAGCCAACAAAAGGATTCAATAGAGCATGATGATATAACCAAGCTTCCTTCATCAACATGTGCTACTTTATTTAACAGTTCCGTAGTGATGACAACGCAACTAATACCAACTTTGTCAACCATCAGCATGATATCAAATGCAACAATTACTCCTTCACAAATGATTACTACTTCCTCTGCGATCAGCCCAGATTGCCGAATAGTAGCCTTAGATGCAACCAAAACTTATGATCTTAATCACAATGCAAATGGTTCGGTTTCTTCAACTTCTCTGCCATTTTCACCTTCAAATGCTGATATTAATAATAATAAATTGGTATACAAGAACTCAGATCTTTCACAAAATGAAAATAAAATGGTATCAGTTGGAAAATATGATGATAAAGAAGCAGCAAAAAATATCGTTAATAATCAAATGAAATCATCGGTCAATAGCACTTTACTAGTAAATAATGATATTATTAATAATAGTGATCAGAAAGATTCAATTAATTTAAATTATTCAAAATTATTAAGCACAGCTTGTGTTAGTAGTAGTGGTAGTAGTTATAGTATTAACGTTAGTAGTACAACGTGTTCTAAATTAAAATCGACGATAACGCCTTTTGAATTTCCTCCTCCACCTGTAATTATTGGTCCTGATGATCGACGTATATTAACTCACTATATTGATGGACATATTATTTATGAAAGTGATAAACCATTTCCAGTAAGTTAAAAGTATGTATGTATTTCGCGATTATATGCTTCTTTTCTTTAATGCTTGTGCAATATAATTTGGTTATAAGCAGAAGTGAATGGTGGCTAGCAATCGAATCCAACACGTGCGTTTCATCCTATTTTAGTTGGTTGTTTTACAGTTTAATCTATGGCAATAAGCTGGATATCTCTTAAAAGTCATTTCTGAACTATAGTGTCGTGTCTTACAGTTTAATATTCCGAATAAACTATTGTTAACTAGTCAGGTATTGATGTAAGTAGGACCCTAGTATGAATGTACGTATCGGCTTTAATTCTCATGACTTACATCAGCATAGAGAAGAAATTGACAAGACAAAAAGCGGAAAAGAGTAGTATAATTTGCATTAAAAAATATAAAATTCGACCAAAGACTAAACAGTTGAGAATAGGTACATAATTTACTATTAATGCTACTACATCAAACTTCACACCAATAAATGACTACTGTTACATGAACTCTAATCAATAATTCTCTGTGCTCACCAATATTGCTCAGTTTGATGATTAGTAGCATCATGAACACTACTGAAGCGTTGAATGC
Organism: Schistosoma spindalis; assembly: GCA_946903255.1. Classification (NCBI taxonomy): domain Eukaryota; kingdom Metazoa; phylum Platyhelminthes; class Trematoda; order Strigeidida; family Schistosomatidae; genus Schistosoma; species Schistosoma spindalis. Next base: position 40,543,461 of record OX336416.1, on the reverse strand, counting down.
CGGCTAAGTGATCTGAATCTCCTGAGTTCGATCCTAGACGGGGTCGCGGATTCATACTGCCGAGGGGTTCCATACTAGGACGAAACAAATGTTTAGTTCTTCCTGTTTTTCAATAGTTACCTAACTAACATTAGTCCTTAGTGTAAATTATGAAATAACTTCATAGACTAATTTTGCTCATTCGTCGGTTTTTTTCTAGCATAGCTCGTCATCCTTGATATAGACTATGGATGTATTACCCATACCTTAATCATGTCAGTCAATGAAGAATAATAGCTTCATCAGTAGACTTTATCATTTTATTCAGAAAAGTCTACATTTTTTATTGAGTCAGTAAGCAAATGTTGTAAGGACTTCTTTCTGTATTCTTTTGCGCTAAGTATTCAGAAATAAATACTTCACCATCTTAATACTTTTATGCTATAACATACTGTAAGTGATACCTACACTAGAAGATTCTCTCTAACTTTATCTTCATCTACTTTCTGCTTTTGTCAATTTACTACTAACTTTTAACCAATCAAGCGTACGATTTTCAGCCACCAAGTCACAGTATCGAATGCCACTACACTTAATACAGTTTGAGCAGCTGGATGATAAGAGTATCACTTGCCATCATACCTAAAGTGTGTCTCAAAGCTAAGTACACGAATTTGTACCAATAGTAACTTACCTGTCAATCTTTTCAACCAAGGAATAGTTGATCGTTTAACCGATTATATCCCTCAAACAAGTATTTTTAAATTTTTATGCATATTACTTGTATCTCGAATAATTGAACACTAAGATAGATTGTTAGTGATAATAATAATAATAACGTATACTATCGGTCATAATCGTATTTATTTGTGTGTTATGTAATGCTCTTATTTTTTTTCTTTTATTTCATTAGGTGAAAAATGGTATGATCGTAGTTGAAACAGCTCTTATGAAACAACAACAGTCTTGTCTAGTCAGCTCTACCAATTCACTACTTAAAACTTTCATCATTAATGGTTATGAAGACAGAATAATGAATGATGTCAAATCACCTACAACTCGATCTTTCTCATCATTGAAAACAACAGCTGTAAAAACCGTTGATAACTGTGAATCTGAGGCGTTTATAGCTACTTCTTCATCTAGATTACCTATTCAAGATGTTAGTGGCTGTGGCAGTAGTTGGATAAACCCACTAAAAGTGTCGAATTCATCATCACTATCTATTGTAGACAAGTATACGAATCATCCAGGATCAATTGTTAGGTCTAATTCCTCCTCTGTGCTGTTACATTATGAAACTCGACGTCGTAAACCATCCAATGAACAACAATTTTACAACGATATTCATGATGAAAATGATTGTAAGTTTTCTTTCCTCTGGCTCACATTTGTTTGCCTCACCAGTAAATAAAAAAATTAAATGATTTCAAATGCAGTACATTTCAGTGAAACAGTAAGGATGAACCTTGTATACTGTTAGCGCTATGAAGGTTAATAGTGATCTCGGTTATTATAAAGAGGGGCTGTTCGTAGTCAAAAGGAATAACTACTTGTAGCTGGTCATGTACACGACGTCCTTATAAGTAGTTTATTGTGTGCTAGCTCTGTTTTCTTAACGCCTTATCATGGGTATCGGATATCTATGAGGGGTGACTATATAAGCTATTTTGAGGACCAACTTTCCCCATCCTCTTTTATTGTTGAAAAATTACATCTTCGGAGATGCTGGCTACCCGTTTGAAATGTCCCAACATAATGGTCACTATAGGTAAGTCTAGACCGCACAAGTGATTTCGTTTGATTTACGATTAAGCCAATTCAAAATTAATACACGATAAATTACTTCTCACTTACTTGATTCAATAACAAATTTTAAAACGAATCACTTTAAAGTTTCGTTTCATCATTTCGAGATGCAGATTCTCAGAATACGTGATTCGATGGTAAGCACTTTCTTTTTTTAATAATAAACAGATAAGCATTTTCTCAAAGTATGCGAAACTACTTTACCCCAAAGGCTCATTTTAATACAGAAAACATAGGGTTTTTATAATATTTTAAATGTCCTTGGGTTGCTCGAAGATTCTGAAATGCTACTAATCAGCCAATCAGAACCTCTACATGTGACATTTCACATCCTTGATGCTTCTGGCTAAAACTCCAAGTGAACGCTGATTGGATGAAATGCTTCTTAATGTTTCCTGATCCTTGCGTGTCTTTTGCGAGAAATTTTCTGGATCATCCCAACATTTAGTGACCCGAAATCTAACTCCGATTTGGATGGATGAATATTAATCTTCCATTTAGTTCCGTCTACTACACCTAGGCTAACGCCGTTTTAATGACGACTGTAAAAAGAAACCCCAAATACTAATTGAGTCAGATGAAATTATTTCAGCCATTCGTTTGCTCAGGTAGACATTAACAGTTGGAAACGCATTGGAGAAGCGTGCTAACTTCCTTTGATAAAGCATAACTTACCGTCTATAGCCGAACAAAAATAAATTAAAAACATGTGATGAATGGAGTAAGCGATATATATACACACATGCTCACATAAAACATTCTAGGTTATTGACAAGTAATTGAAAAGATCAAAATGCTACTCGAGAAGAATAACTTAATTGGTTTATTTGGAAACGGGAATAACCCATGTGTGCGTGATGAACGAAAACTTGAGTAGGGTAAACCAATTTATTGTATTGAGCACAATCATACACTGTATTTGTAAAATATGAAAACAATACATTGCATACACCATTTGCATACCTTCCTTGAATTGTCGCTTACAAATTCCATCGTCCTTCCATTCCTGTTGCTACTCGGACTTTATTTATTTGTTTGAACACAAAGGGGCACCGAATACATATGCGCCACACAAGTCACTTGATTTGTGTGTCCGCTATGATACTGCCCGGCTGCCCAAACCGAAGCAGGTGGTGTTCTTATAGAGCCACACCCTGAGCCTTTGACCCCAAGGTCATGGAGCAACCTCAGGAGATGCAGTCTCATAGTAGCCGGTGACCAACAATTGATTCTTACTCCATTTGTTTCTTCAGGATCCTGGAACCCATGTGGAGAAGTGGTTTGGAATCAGGGCTTTCCAAATCCCTTTGGTGAAGCCTCTATATCCACCAACCCAGTTAAAACCCTGAACATTCGCTTTTCGTCCTCTCAATTTCGTAAACAACACCTCTACCTCTAAAAGTCAATGAGTAGGATTTCCCTGGCAGTAGCTTTATACGTATGGCCATTCGAGAGCATTTCAAGAGTGAGTGCCAACTCTCCCCACCATCGACCTCTTGTTTGTTTGCATAATTAACACACAAGGTAGTACTAGACTACATTATTGTTTGATTTTTAGTTTATTTTCGTCGCCGTTTGTAATATCAAATGAAAAACCACTGAAAGATCAATAAGCAATGGACAGTTGTTTTATTTTACAACCAGGCCAGTGATTGAAAATGCAAAACCTTAGATGTCACTCTTAGAATCCTATGATCCGTATTCTCTAATTCAGTCAATTTCCTATTCATAGCATGACATCATCCAGCACCGTTGATAGACAATTACTAGACACTCCTTGACTTGGTTAAATTTTATCAGCTTACTATTTCACACTAGAACTTCGGTAGTTCATCTCTCGAGGTCAGTCACCAGTTACTGAGCTCACAATTAATGTTTGGTTGAGGCAAGTTAATGAAGATCAGTTTCAGATGGGGACCATTAAGATTCATTGGGAGCATTGATTTGGAAATGTTCTATAATTATTAGTTGTTTTAAAATTCATTAGTGATTTGTTTAAATTCATTTATTCGTTTCTAGCATCACCATCAAAAACCAATCATTATCATCAACCTACACAAGGAATTTTAGCATCATATCCCCATTCTACTATATTGTCTTTAGCTAATCGTAATTCAGCTAGTGTTGTTTACACTCAATCACCGATTGTATCAATTCCTAGTCGAAATGATAGACAATCATCTTCTGACATGAGAGGAGGAATTGAGCCAACTGTTATGGATGGTAAATTAATTGAAAGTTATTCACAGCATTCCTTGGTCTCACAATATCAGAACACTGAATCTTCAATATCGCTTAGCAAACCATTAAATGAGATCCAGTCCAGTTCTGGAGTAAGCAAAACTAAAATATCTATTTTCCTTATTGAATCTTTACTTTATAACTACCCTCCGTAGATATTATAACTTACAATACATGACATCATAGTTTATAATTACTTTTTTTTAGCGGTTTTTAGTTCAATAGTGTATAATCCAACGTTCAACCGTTTCACTATTTTTTTCTGCACAGCAAAATTGATTTTACTTTTATACAAGAATAACTATTGTTATGATTTGCAATTTCATAAGTAGATATGGCTTGGTGTTCACTAAAATAAACGATAGTTAAAATACAATAATACATTGCTTCTGACCGATGGCTGTTTACGAGAGCTTTTTATTTGTACAAACTCGTTTTCTCCTCCCTTTAAATTGAACTGATATCAGGAGACAAGACAACTAGTTGCTCAGTAGAATAGGTTTATTCCTAATAAAATAATATGCTCATGAACAAAATATTTGATAAATGAATAAATGAGATTGATGGAAAATCGAATCTGTAGCTAGGTCACTTGCTCTTGACCTTAACCATCGTATTGATTACAACACTCATATTTTGTTTTACGAGCAACTGTTTCATGTCGGTCCACTTTTTCTATGATTAGTAATACTAAGGAGTGGAAACAATAGATGCAATAAGTAGGTGAAAATGTCATCCGCATCATTATTTCAAATAAGACTATTGTGTATCATATAATTATAAAAAAGGTAATGGGAACCAGTAAAAAAATCGGTACGAAGTGTTTTATGATAAATATTGAAGTTACTTTTACATTACAGGAATAATGTTCATTACATACTAATTCCATTTAAAGACGAAATGAAAATTAATAAGTATTGAATAAGTGTTTTATTTTGCCACTTGTATTCTCCAATATTCATCATTCATAATAGAATTAGATTTAATAAAGATGTGTTCGGTGTGACATACTGGGGAGATCAGTATTTGAGGATTTTTCTCTTACCGGATAGTTCGAAAATAAGTGGACATGATTACATTCGCCCTACATTAATTATTTATGTTCCATGTGTGACAATGTAACTGTGAGACTAGTTGCTATCTCAATTTATTAGCTAAGTGGATAGTGCATTGAGATTTGAAAAAAAGTTACTGCATTCGAATCCAAACGTGAACGTCAACTTTGGAGTACATCTGTTTGATGAGTCCTAAATAGGACGAAACGCGAACCTTAGATCCAAATACTGGCCACGGTTCTTATATTCTAAATAAATTCGAATTGACCAATTAAATACTGTAGATGTGACATGCCAATTATGACATATCTATGTTTTCTTTGTAAATTTTATACAAAGTGCGAATGATTGACCGTATTCAGGAAACTTTCCCAAGAAAAAATAAGGTTAGATTAGTATATAAACATCTTTTCATGCTATCTTTAACTCTGTTGCTCCAGTAACACAGATTCACACTTAAACCCAGTGACATTCAATGAACTTAAATAATACGTAATATATATACTGTCCGGACGAGAATATTGAATGGTAACTGTTCGGATCTATTTATGTGCCAATACTATACATATATTTTTATTGTATAATTGTTAAGTAGCTAAACTATGTATATTCATATGCCTATTATTATAAGCTTTATTTTATCCTATAGACTATTATTATACCGTTCTTGAGTTATGCCCAGTCTATTAATTACATTCTTTTACATTCACCGCCACTTTCGGCTAGATCTTGTACAAATGTTGTTTTCTATTTTGCGGTGCGATTCGATGTGCTTGGTTTGTATGTTTGAAATAAATGATTCGTATAGTGGAAGCTGTTATTGGTGTTCTGAACTCAACAGTCAGGGCTAGACAGTAAGAATGACTGATTGGGACTCTAGACTGCTCGTACGAGTTTATGCGTCATTGGTTTGGTCGATAAGTCACTGTTCAATAAATGGCGGTATAGTTACGTTATATATTAATAGGGCACAAGTTATTATATATATATATATATATATATATATATATATGATTGTAGAGTTACATACATAGGTTGTTATTCAAGTTTAATATCAGTATTTTATTGATTTTTTTACTTAATAAATTCTATTTTAACAGATTATGACTGGATTAACTTCCACTGCATTCAATCAATCTACATGTCAACAACGAACATCAAGTATTGCTCAAGCAATGTATGGTATATCTCAGACAACTACACCATCACCTGGATTATTAACACCTAATCCACCACCGAAAGGTCCAATATATAAATGGACTCCTGATGATGTTGTTGCATTTGTTCGTGGTACACCTGGTTGTGGAGCATATGCATCAGCATTTTTAAATAATGAAATAGATGGTGAGGCATTATTATTATTAGCTGAAGATCAATTTATTCAACCACCAATTGGTATGAAAATAGGACCAGCACTGAAATTAGTTGCACGATTAGAATCTTTAAAGAATTGTTGTTAATGATATTATTTAATCGAATACCAATCTGGAATCTACACATATACACAGATTTATTTCTATACATATATTTTATGCTGACTTATTCAAACTTTATACTCTTAACTTAAGTTGTCACCTCTCTCTCCATTGAAACAGTACACTGTTCTTCATTCTATATACTTATATTATTTTTTCCGGTGATATTTATCATTCAATGTATGTAAACTTACGTCAGTTCCTCATTTGACTTTCTTTTTCACAACATAGAGCATTTAGCCTAATCAATCAATCCATAAATCATATTATTATTACTGTAAATAAGTAAATACAGCAGAACGATGAACAGATAGTGTTTTGTTTATTCTTCTCTTCCTATTTATCTGTATATGTGGCAGCATTATCATCATGAATAGAAGACAATGACGTAATGATATTCACCTATTCCAATTAATAATTCACCTGTTCTTACTGTTTGTTTGTAAAAGTATTTATTCACTGACTGTTATTATTATTTATTATTACTATTTGACCCTGTTGTTGTCGATTGTTACCTTCTTCAATACAATACTTTCATATATCATATACGTATATTCATAAAATTTGTTTTTATTACTAAATGCAAAAATTCAATACTGAATGTTGTCTTTTGCAAGTTGCCATAAATAGATATATGTAACGAATGAAGGACTCAGGTAGAGAAGACCAATTTATTATTTTGTGCAAAATTACAGGGTGCTTTAGTAAAATACAAAAAATCATACATTAAATACATCATTTTCACATCTTCCATCAGTTGTCTTTTACAAACCCCATTGTTCCTTCATTCCTATTATTATTCTGATTGCTCTCAGTTTTCTTTCTTGCTTCTCTTCATTTTAATCTTCTGAGTGCAGGTATTCCACTTCCGATTGCTGCCACATACTACTTATATCTGTCAACATAAGTAGCATACACCATATATATATATATATATATATATATATATATATATATATATATATATATATATCACGCTTGTGAAAGATCATTGGAAGTGATATATCTATGAGGTCGTTCTTTTTATATTCCAATAATAATGTATTTTTTTTCTAAGCTAATCGTTGAAGAAAGTATACTTTACTGATGAATCAGTAGGATTCATCATAGCGGTTATTGGAATTTTGCACAGAATTCAATATGTGATGATTGGTTTATATCGTAATAAGAGCTAATAGTTATTAAGACGTGACGATTTTTCGCGAAAATAGTAAAAAATACATAGAATTAATAGGTATACAAAGTTTCCACATGATTTATGAATTTCCCAAGGTAACTTAAAGGTTCTTGAGATTTGAAATCGATGAACTACCAATGTAAGTATAGCTATGAGACATTCCCCCACTGTGACTTCAACTCCTAATTCTAGCCTTGTTTTCGTTTATATGTGGGTGTTAGGTTCTTGATTCGTCTACCAACTAATATGCGGAGGATAACTTGTCTCAATCTAGATCAAGACTTTGATGCGATAAGCCGACTGGTTTAACTTTGAGACTAGTATGCGTAGATTCGATGTGAGAATAAATGCTTGGGGTAGACAGACGAAAACTATTCTATCACCTGATTGGATGATAAACGGCCGCGATAGTAAAGGCGAGGTAACTGGAACGCTAGTCGATTTATTCCCTATTCCAATCTGGTTCCGATTCAGATTACTGTCAAAAGGTACATGAATAAACAGATGCTTAACAAGACCACAATTTACAAACAATTAGGAAAATGTAATTACGTCCAAAACTGGGGATTAGGGTAGAAAATAGAGTATAAAAGATTTCGTTGCAACAGCTTTGGAACAGATAAGGCTATGGCAGTGAGTCATATATCAAGCAAAAGCTTATGGTCTAGAATAAACTAGGAAAAAAATAAATTACTGTTTTAAATAAAATAACGTCCCCGAAAATAGCTTCCGTAGTTTGTCAGGGCTTCCTGTTTCTCTATTCACATCAGTAGTGAACTATTCACTCAAATTACTTACATCCTGATTGTCTTTACTATCTCAAGGTCATTTTAAATCTTTAAAGTCCGTCCGTTAAGTATACTTTTACCTTTTTTAGAAAGAAGAATGAATCTAACTTATTGTATTTCAATATTTTTGGTTCGCAATCTGACTAGTTACAATGAAGTTTTCCTTTGTGAATGTCCCTTGTCTATAGATTAATGATCATACTACATCATTTAACTGCTGAACATTTAAGAAACGAAATCAATTATATTTAAAATATCATAATGAAGGCATATTAAACGTTACTTAATAATACAGATGAAAGCTCTTGTTAGTAGATAAAATACAGAAGTAATTGATTTGAAAAATCAATGAAGAAATGGTTCACATTAGACATTACCAAAACTACATAAAGATCAAGAAGTAAGTTTGTGTGATTGTAAATGACTCAGTAAAGTGAAATGTACTCCGAAAATGGTTCAAATTTTCTACACTATTCTGTCATTGATTAAGTTGTACAATTCATTTCCATCGATCATTCTTCTTGTAACTTGAGCGTTGTATTTCTTGGGTGAAATTTGGACACTGCGTTCGGTTGTTTGGTATTCTGTGTTTCAGTTCACTGCAAAGGCAAATAATACTGCAACTAGCTAACTTTACTCGCTCGAGTTATTTCGGAATTGTCTGTATTCTCACGTTTCGAAACAAGAGAAATTATCAGTAATAAGTAACCGACGCGCCTCATTTTTGTGAGACTACATCAATGACGACGTCTAGTATGAAGAATATTCCTAAATAGCTAAAATCAACAGTTATGCACCTATTTTATGTCTAATTCTGACCACCCCTAGCTTTTTTCTATTCAACTACTACGCTAGTAAATTGGCAGGTCAAACCACGTAGCATTTCTGTAATTAAATCACACGTTCAAGACATCTAAATCGATAGGGTTTTGTCACCATTTCTTAGCACTACTCTATTTCGAACATTAGCACTACATATTCGCCGACTCCATGACAAACGAACCCCCCAACGTTACCTAGCATCGAATATTTGGAGTGTAGTGATGTCTAGTAAATTTGATGACTATGATTCGGTCACCTTCAGAGACAAAAAATAAACCCAGTTTTTTTGTTTAATGACGACAATAAATAACCTGACGATATTCATTCTGTCTGTCTATAGTTTAACACTTGAATAGGTATCACACTGCACATGGGCAGAATTTTTCGAAGGGCAGTTCAACTGGTCTGCTGCTCAGGCAACATCGGTCAGACTGTCCTGCCCTCCATGGCCGGTGACGACTGATCCACCAAATGAGGTGGAAGTCCGCAAGGAACTCCAACTCCTGAAACGCTACAAATCACCGGGCTCAGACGACTTACCTCCGGCTCTTTTTAAAGATGGTGACTTTCTGACTAAGGGTCTGGGAACTAGAGAGTGTACCAACGTCATGGAATGAGTCGATAGTTGTCCCTATCTTTAAAAAGGGATCACGTCGTTCTTGTAACAACTATCGGGGGATAAGTTTACTTCCGATTGCGTCCAAGCTATTGGCTTCCGTTATACTTCGTAGGTTGTTCAGAACCCGAGAAGGATTGACTCGCGAGGAGCAGGCTGGGTTTCGTTCTGGTCGAGGATATATTGATCATATCTTCACACTCCGCCAAATGTTAGAACACCGTCATATTTATCACAAGCCAACAATCGTAGTGTTTCTTGATATAAGGGCTGTCTTCGATTCGTTGGGTAGGACTGTTCTCTGGGATTTTCCATTGAAGAAGGGTGTGCCTGAGAAGTTTATTAACATCCTAAAAGCCCTATATACAAACACCTCAGACAGAGTGAGGGCATACAACCACTTTTCTCCATTATTCCATTCGAGCAGTGGGGTTAGGCAGGGTTGCCCAATCTCACCATTCCTCTTCAACTTTGCCATCGATGACATTCTGGAAACAGCTCTGATGGATGTAAGTAATGGTGGTGTAGATCTGTTACCTGGAGAAAGACTTTTCGACCTTGAGTATGCGGATGATATTGTCTTACTGTGCGAGAATGTTCAAGCCATGCAATCCGCACTTAATCAGTTGGCAATCAATGTCCGTAGGTATGGTATGTGCTTTGCACCTTCGAAGTGCAAAGTACTTCTACAAGACTTGCAGGATTCTAATCTTGTACTCACTCTGAATGGTGAGCAAATAGAAGTAGTCAAGAAGTTCGTGTACCTAGGTAGCTGCATAAGTGCTAGTGCTGACGTGAGTGATGACATCAATGCACGTGTAGTGAAAGCCAGAGCGGCTTATGCAAATCTGGGCCATCTTTGGCGCCTTCTTGATGTCAGTCTGACTGTAAAAGGTCGGATCTACAAGGCGTCAGTGAGAGCAGTTTTGCTCTGTGCTTGTGAAATCTGGCTTCTCCGAGTTGACGATGTTAGACGACTCTCCGTGTCTGATTATCGTTGTTACCAAAGGATTGCTGACATCCAGTGGCAACACCATGTACATAATGCACAGAGACGATAGTTTAATTGGTGTCATCATCTTGAAACACCGACTCCGGTGACTTGGACATGTTCTACGAATGTCATCCCAGCGAATCCCATGTCGTGCATTATATGCCGACGCTGGGACTGGTTGGAAAAAGCGGAGAGGTGGTCAGTGTATGACATGGTGTTGTGGTACGGAAGAAAGCTGCGCAGGACTGGGTTCTGTAGGTCCTTCACGACTCCCTGGTTGGGGTCCGAGAGATGGTGTAACACAGTGGCTGGAGACGTTATCAGATATGGCTCAGAATAGAAGCCAGTGGCGATCCCGCTGTAACCTTCTTTTACTTTCTTCATAAAAAGTGGTTGCTTCTTCCTTAACTGTAAGATTTCTTCTGATTGTACCTTTTCGTTTCCCCCATTATTACTACTATTAGACTACCTTACACTAATCTGGTCGTCATTGTTCTCTTTTTTTTATAATTCCCTACGCTCCTTACCTTTTTTCCATTCTCCTTAAATTCTCATTGTTTTGTGTGGCGCATATATATTTGGTGCCCCTTGTACCAATATTTATGTGTTCAAATAAATAATAAATAAATCACACTGTACAGCAACCACAAAGTCTGGTTTAGGTTTATTTATGTGAACGATATTTCTGATTATTTCAGAAAACTGCGGAGTCATATGCTACTGCTTATAATCTAATTAGACAGGATCAAAGAAACCTATCGGAATCGTGTAACTTATTATTGCTTTTATCTACTTTTAGACAGTCATGGTCATAGGTCCAGATTATTCTAACAAATAGTTGGCAACGTTGGGTAATATGGCTTAGAATCAATCATAATTCCCCGAATGGATTCACTCTTCATCTTCCTCTAGACGGTGACATTGTTACTACTTCTACAGCTCAGGAATTTTATCTTGACAATCTTATCTCTCTGTGCAGATATGAGGTAGCGAATTGAAATGAAGCATATGTGTCATGTTCTACGCTGCTTATAACAGAATGACTCAGACTATGCTTTAAAAGAGTATAATGTTATTTACACAATCCAGATAACAGAACATCACTTAACAATATGTAATGTACTGCCCTGAAAATTGTCTATAGACTGTTAACACATGTAATTTTTATTACCTAAACAAATCACATGGTGAAAAAGCTATAAGCTAAACAAAATCGATTGTTAAAGTTATAAGTGACAGTATTTCTGAAATATTTATTCATCATCATACAATACTTGCTCGATTCTATTTTAAAAAGAAAAAGAGCATTATATAAAGATAAATGCATCTTTTAATTTGATTGGATAGTTTTAAGTAGAGTCCCTCCGACGGATAGAAGTTGTAAATATTCATCAGCTCCATCAATTAGTCGAGAATCAGCAACCTAAATATCATTTTTTAACAAAAAAATAAATAAATAACTTTCTTAACAAAAGAATAACAATTAGAAACACTGTTCGTAAGTTCTCTAATTTTAAAACAATGTTATGTATTGAACAAAATTAATCATTATCAAGAATAAACATAATTTTTATAATCCTCTGTGATAAATGTCACGTTTCGCGTGATCTCCTGCGAGTGCGACTGAGCAGTACGGCTCGGGTTAAGCCTGGACGGTGTCTGGCTCTCCAATCAAACGGGATTGAGCTGTACTGTTTGAGTTGTCACGTGAGAATCCGAATGGTGTCCGGTCCTCCTGAAAACCGATGTCAAATTACCCTAGCCCATAATGGTATATTGTATAACTTTGATTGCTCCCGAATGCCCAGGTACGGTGGAGGTGGGGGAGAGTCAGCTCTCCCTCTCGAAATGCTCTCATATGGCCACGTGCATACAACCACTACCAGGGAAGAACTACTCACTGCCTTCTCGGAGGTAGGGGTGATGTTTACGAAATTGAAAGGAAGAAAAGCGAATGTTCAGTGTTGTAACTGGGTTGGTGGACATGGAGGGTCCACCTAAGAGAGTTGGAAAACCCTGATTCCAAACTAATTCTCTACATGGGCTCTAGTATCCTGAAGGAACGAATAACGTATGGACCAATTGTTGATCACCGGCAACCATGGGACCGCATCTTCTGACGTCGCTCCACTGCCTTATGGATTAGACCTTCAGGTCAAAGGCTCAGGGTGTGGCCCCCCAAGGAAACCACCTGCTTCGGTTTGGGCACCCGGGCAGTATCCCAGCCCTCATACAAATCGAATGATTTATGTGAGGTATATCTGCTTAGTGCCTCCTTGTACTAATGTTTATGTATTTAACTAAATAATAATAAATAATACCTAAACCAGACAGCTATTTACTTGTTTGATGGATTGACTCAAACCTTTATTTAAAATCATTACAGAGAGGAAGACAGAACTCATTTAACAAGTGTTAGCTGATTGGGATTAGTTGATCCACCTAGGTTATATAAGGGCTACTGATATTAACTGATTCCTTAAATCAGACTAGATGAAGTATGATTTAAACCTGCAACTAATTATTTCAAAGGAAATTCCTCCAACCACCAAGCTATTGATTCTTTCCCATAGAGTTCTCAACATAAGAATTATTAGTTGACTGAATTCAATCTGAATGGTATGGAATGAGATTTTTAGTTAAGAAATGGTAAAAATAATCTAATTATAAGAAGTCTAAATTATATCATAAGGATTATTGGAATTTCGGTGGAATTTTATCCAAGCTGGGTAGTTCAATTATGAACTTTCGTCAACCTATCTAAATTTTTCCGTACATGACTAACAGCTTGTTCTATCGACATTGATCTTAAATAGTTGTTTATTGAACATTGTCCTAACACTGAGATTTATCAGCTTCAAATGTATTTTAAATATAAAGTGAAATAGATTATTTAAATTTCAGACTAATATTCATGTTTTATTATTAAATACAATACGATGATTGCTGAGTAAATACAAAAAAGCAAACTACTTTTAAGCAGTACTTACGGCAAGAGATTCTAAAATAGATGCTTTTTGAATGCAGGATAGTTTGTCATCATTGATTATATGTTCGTGCAGTTGATAAGTGGTCTGATGTGCTGAATAACCTTCCAATAATAAATTCTGAAGACAATATTAACGAAAGAAATTAGTTATGGGAAGAGATTTTATAATAAGAAAAAACGAGTTTTGCATATTTTCACCGTTGAAAACGTAAACTGATACCAACTAGAGCGTTGCTGGAATAATCATTAAGATTGATTGAGATTAGTAATCAAGTATATATATATATATATATATATATATATATATATATATATATATATATATATAATTTATTTATTTATTTTAACACATAAGTATAGGTACAGGGAGGCACCAAATACATATGCGCCACACAAATCTCAATTGATTTGTGTGAGGGCTGTGATACTGCCCGGGTGCCCAGACCGAAGCAGATGGTTTTCTTAGGGGGCCACACCCCGAGCCTTTGACCTGAACGTCTGACCCACAAGGCAGTGGAGCATCGTAAGGAGATACAGTCCCATGGTAGCCGGTGACCAACGATTGGTTCATACGCCATTTGTTCCTTTAGGATACTGGAGCCCATGTGCATATATATATATATATATATAGTTGATTTGAAAAAATGTAGAGATGGGTAGATAAAGATATGATATGATTCCATAAAGTCGTTGATTGAAGACAAGTATGGAAAAGTGAAGTCAAACTTTTTAGGGGTCATTCAATATTTATAAACAATCGTTAAAAACAGTGGGCAAAATGGAGCAGAATCGGTAGCACTGACGTAGTTTCATTCATTCACCATCTTCCTCTTTATTTAAATCGTATGTAAAATAAATTTTCACTCCTCAATTTCTTCTGTTCCTTCAACAACTGTATTTCACACGCTTATGTTTCTAGAGCTATTGGATCGTATTTTATCTGCATTGCTTCTTATCATGTTGATTTCTGTTTTTTCTGTGCTCATAGTTAATAATCATACTTAATAACCTCAGCAGCACCAAAAATGGTAAAGTGAATTTCCTGAATGTCATACAACCAGATCCCTTGGTAAATCTAAACCAAGCAAAAACGACAAGGTTTACAGAATAAAATAAATTTATTCTATTTCACGGTTTCTCATCAGCTGCATACAACCTAAAATTACAATTACTAAAATACATATAATTGATTCCAGCCGTAGATTCCTAAGGATGTGTTCAAGAAACCTTGTATAGGTCCTTCTCTCTGTCCTTGCTATGGACTTGCAACCATACTTTAATTACGCCTGTTACTCCTCGCGAAGGAGCATAGGCCGCTCACCAGCATTCTCCACCCAACCCTGTCCTGGGCAATCCTTTCCAGATTTTTCCAGTTCTTATTCAACCCTTTCATATCCGCTTTTATTTCTCGACATAATGTGTTCTTTGGCCTTCCTCTTTTCCGCTTTCCTTCAGGATTCCAAGTTAGCGCTTGCCACGTAACGCAGTTTGATGATTTTCTCAATGTATGTCCTATCCATTTCCATCGTCTTTTCCTAATTTCCTCTTCCGCTGGAAGCTGGTTGGTTCTCTCCCACAAAAGGCTGTTGCTGATGGTATCTGGCCAATGGATGTTGAGTATCCTGCGTAGACAGCTCTTGATAAATACCTGTACCTTCTTGATGGTGGTTGCTGTAGTTCTCCAAGTTTCAGCTCCGTACAGTAGAACTGTGTTGACGTTCGTATTGAAGATTCTGACTTTGATATTGGTTGAAAGTTGTTTTGAGTTCCATATGTTCTTTAATTGGAGGAATGCTGTCCTTGCTTTGCCAATCCTCGCCTTTACGTCTGCATCTGAACCTCCTTGTTTATCGACGATGCTTCCTAGGTATGTGAAGGATTCCACATCTTCCAGAGTTTCGCCATCAAGAGTGATTGGATCGCTATTCTCCGTGTTGTATTTGAGGACTTGGTTTTCCCTTTGTGTATGTTGAGGCCTACTGATGCAGAGACCGCTGCTACACTGGCTGTCTTTATCTGCATTCGTTCGTGTGTGTGGGATAGGAGGGCTAGGTCATCTGCAAAGTCTAAATCGTCTAATTGGTTCTGAGCTGTCCATTGTATGCCGTGTTTTCCCTCAGACGTTGAGGTTTTCATAATCCAGTCGACCACCAGAAGAAAGAGGAAGGGAGAGAGTGGACAGCCTTGTCTGATTCTGGTCCTTACTTGGAATGCATCGGTCAGCTGTCCTCCATGCACTACTTTGCACTGTAGTCCGTCTTATGAGTTCCGGATAATATTGACAATCTTCTCAGGAACTCCGTAGTGTCGAAGAATTTTTTCATAACGTTCTCCTGTCTACACTGTCAAATGCCTTTTCATAATCAATGGAGTTGATGTACATTGACGAGTTCCACTCAATTGATTGTTCGACGATGATCCGTAGTGTCGCAATTACGGAATCCAGCTTTTTGATCTCGAAGTTGAGCATCTACTGTGTCTTTCATCCTGTTCAGTAACACTCTGTTAAAGACCTTTCCTGGTATTGACAGTAATGTAATGCCTCTGTGATTTTCACACTTGCTCAGGTCTTCTTTCTATGAAATCTTGATGAGGTGTCCTTCCTTCCAGTCCATCGGCACTTGTTCCTCTCCCCAAATCTTCTTGAATAGAAGGTGAAGCATGTTCGTAGTTACTTCGTTGTCTGACTTCAGTGCTTCAGCTGGTATATTGTCGGGTCCTGCTGCTTTCCTGCTCTTGATTTGTCTGATGGCCATTCTGATTTCTTCTGTCGTTGGTGGATTGACATCTATAGGAAGATCTGTGTGTGCTGCTTCGATGTCCGGTTGATTCATTGGAATCGGCCTATTCAGAAGTTCCTCGAAGTACTCTGCCCATCTGTTCCGCTGTTGTTGAGTCTTAGAAATTGGTCTTCCTTTTTTGTCTTTGACTGGTCTCTCTGGTTTACTATATTTCCCTGCTAGTTTCTTCGTTGTATCGTAAAGCTGTTTCATATTTCCTTCTCTTGCAGCTTTCTCCGCCGTTGTTGCTAGTTCTTCCACGTATTTCTGCTTGTCGGCTCTAATGCTCTTCTTCACTTGCTTGTTCTTCTATGTATTCAGTTTGTGCTTGGACTTTCTCTGCTCGTGTTCGACTATTGTTAATTGCTGTCTTCTTCTTCTTCTTCCTTTCCTTGATCCTGTCCAATGTTTCTATAGAGATCCATTCCTTGTGATGATGCTTCTTGGGGCCCAGAACCTCTTGACACGTTGAAGTTAATGCTTCTTTGATACCTTTCCAGTTATCCTCCATAGTAGTTTCTTCTTCCTTCAGTTGATCCTGTAGGGCTTGGAACCTGTCTTGAATTCATCTATCTTGAATTCATTGAGTTTGTCAGTATCTCGAAGGAAGGCTGTACTGAATCTTTGCAGCGCTGTTTGTCCAGTTGTCCAGTTCTTTTTTAGATTCAGTTTTAAATTGGCTACAACCAGGTGGTGATCTGAAGCAATATCCGCTCCTCTCCTGGTTCTCACATTTCTCATTGTCCTTCGGAACTTTTCATTGATGAAAATATGATCTATCTGATTCTCTGTGGTGTGGTCCGGTGAGATCCATGTAGCTTTGTGTATACGTTTGTGTGGAAATATTGTGCCGCCTATGACCAATTTGTTGAATGCACACAGATTTACAAATCTTTCCTTGTTTTCGTTCCTCTCTCCCAGTCCATGCAGTCCCATGATATCTTCATATCCGGTGTTGTCTATTCCGACTTTGGCGTTTAGATCTCCCATCAGAATGGTGATGTCCTTTCTTGGGCACTTCTCTAT
Organism: Schistosoma spindalis; assembly: GCA_946903255.1. Taxonomy (NCBI): domain Eukaryota; kingdom Metazoa; phylum Platyhelminthes; class Trematoda; order Strigeidida; family Schistosomatidae; genus Schistosoma; species Schistosoma spindalis. The sequence goes on along the minus strand of OX336416.1, from coordinate 40,525,710 downwards.
GATTGATTGCAGCCTCTCACAGAATTGATCTTTAACGTCGTCGTTGCTATCATTTGTGGGTGCATAACATTGGATAACGTTCATTGTGATCCCCTCCTTCTTTGTTTTGAATGATGCTTTGATGATTCTGGATCCGTGAGATTCCCATCCTACAAGAGCATTTCGCGCTACTTTGAACAGCATTAGAGCAACTCCCTGAGTGTGTGGAGCATTGTCCTCTTCGTGACCGGAGTATAGCAGCATCTCTCCCGTATTTAGCCTTTGTTGTCCAGCTTGGGTCCAATGGGTTTCGCTGATTCCCAGTACTGCCAAGTTGTATCTCCTCATTTCCGTTGCTATTTGACTGGTTTTTCAGGTCTCCCACATTGTCCGGACGTTATATGTACCTATAAAAATTGTTGCTCTGGTTGTTAGAAGGGGCATCGGCCTCATGGCTTCCGAAGGAACTCGGCTTTCACCCTGAGGCGTCATATTTTTTCTAAATGAAGACCTCCGAACTCCGAGGGCAGAGTTTAAATGGTTTGAGTTATTTTTTCTGGCTAGCGTTTTTTAGCGAGTTAGTTTTCTACGGGATGGGTACGCTAACCCCATGCCCAACCCTCCTCCTTTACCCGGGCTTTGGACCGGCAGTAACTCTAGGAGAGCTACAGGCGGGTATTGATTTACCTTTGAATGGTACAAAAACACCTGATGTGTTGCATAGTGAAACTAATTGAGAGGTGGGGAAGCTTTTCAGTACCTCCTTAATTCTCCTATCGATTCTTCATTAAATTTCATCTTTTGAGCGGAACGTGGACGAAGAAGGGTCCCTTTCCAACAGTTAGTTGTTTATCATACCTGGGGTATTCTTTCCCATATTTCGTAATAAATTTCCTCGGGTATCCATTTTTCATAAGATGCCTTTCCAGAATAACCAATTCCTCCCTTATTTTGACATTTGAGCATAACGTCCTAGCTCTACTGGAGGACGTTTTGACTAAACATCTTTTGTAACTGATAGGACAAAAGCTGTTCAAGTTGAAAGACTGTCCTGTCCATATTTCTTTCTTATACATACTTTCTTCAAGACCACCATCATTTTTCCGTCTTACACTAAGATCTAAAACATTGAATTGGTTATCTTTTTCATATTCGATTGTAAAAGTTATGTTGCGATGAGAGTTGTTGACTAAGTAACGAAAAAGCAAGGTTCATATCAACACAAATAATGAGCGTATCGTCAAGGTATCTGGTGTAGCATGTTATGTTCTGGACTTCGTGTTTTAGTTTCGTTTGTTCTAGGCTAGCCACGAAGATGTCAATCAAGATAGACCTTAGTGGTAATCCCATAGCCACTTCATGGGTTTGTTTGTATAGTTGATTGTTGAATTGCAAAAGAACCCATTCCATGCAAAGTGGTAATTTTCTCAACTCATCTTTAGGCAAAATAAGTAACTCAGACTGTTCGCAAATTATATTGATAGTTTCTTCTAGAGTGTACTAGTAGATAATGGACACACATCAAAAGTTACCATGAATTTATCTGATATATTCAATTGGTCCATTTCACTAGAAAACTGAAATGTGTCTTTTAAACTACTGGTCACCAGTTTTCTATGAATTGGTCCTAATAATTTGTCTAACCATCGAACCAACTTTTGATGGTGTTGACTTAGTGATCTGCGTTGTACTATAACACACTATAGTCGATGCTTTGTATTGTCTTATGAAATTTACATACTGTTGAGATTTATTTAATAACGTTTATTAAGATGATTGATATACGAAACCCTAGGAATTATCTTGAAGACTATCCACAACAGTCTATCTTTTAAATAATGTAGATGTTGTTCAGGTTTAGCAAAACGACAATGAACAATTTAATAATCACATTATTCGGGCAGAGCGAACGCGACAGCACTAACAAAAATAATATTATTTATTGAATAAAACTAAAAATCAGGTCTATACCTAAAAAACTCACTTTGATAATGATTTGTAAATCATCGAAACTACCATTTTCTGATGTTTTGATAAGATTTTTAATTAAATCACTCGGAACAACAGCTGCAGCCTCATCTAATTCTTTTGAGGTAATCGAAGAACGACAACCGACATCGGAATCATCGACGGATATAATTAACTGATGAACACATTGTAACATTGTGATACCTTGCCGTAAATCACCATGACAAAGTGACAGTAAATGATCCAATGTCTAAATAACAATATTGTTTTAGGAAGATAATAAGATTGTAGGAAAAATAATTTAATGCATAATATGGAGTTACAATGAATATCCATACATTCTAGTGTTGTATGTTCAGTACAACGACATTAAATTGTTAACCAGCTACACAAATCTTACTTCAATTAATAAACATTATAATTGTGAGATATATAAATATAAGATAGGTAAATACCTGCAATTCATCAAACTGATAGCCTAACAAAAGTCTTTTTTTTAGTTTAAAAGCTGAATCAGATGAACTGGACAACTGACTTACTACTGATTAGGTTCTAAGGTTGAATTTGGCATACACAGATGATGGTCAATGTTAAAGCAATTAACTCCTTTTATAAATTTCGATAGATCAATGAGAATACGAAGTTGATCTGAAAAATGTGATGTATTTGCGCTAAATATTTCGAACAATCTGGTCACACATATACTTGTTAGGACATATTATATGAAAATTAATAAAGGTTAATTAAATGAAAGTTCAAGTAAACAAAGCAAAAAAAGGAGAAAAAAATTGACATCGTATAGTAAGAATAGGAAATTGTTGCATTACCCTAAGCCAGGGTAAATTCAAGGTTATGACAAATCGTTTTGTACACATAAGAGGAGTTTGAATTTACGAGTAGTCAAGGCTTAAAAAAACTTGAGAACTTGTGCTTGACAATACAACGTTTTAAAAGCTGTATTGATAACAATTATATGCCCCGTTTCAATTATGTGTTTTGCTATCGATGAACATGGTTTTCTACTTCCCACCTTTATCGAAACATTTGACATTAACTGGTTCTGAAGCCATCTAGCACATGTTCCATAACCCTAAATTGCATTATTCGTTTAGTCCTCCCAATGTCTGAGATTAGGAAACAGAGAAACAGGTGGGTAGAACACGTTGAGAAATTCTTAAGTAGACTAGCTCCATCGAATCCACCGGATATCGGAGCAGCACACACAGATCTTCCTATAGATGTCACTCTATCAACGATTGAAGATATCAGGATGGTCATCAGACAAACCAAGAGCGGGAAAGCAGCAGGACCTGACAATGTACCAGCTCAAGCACTAAAGTCAGACATAGAAGTAACTACGAACATGCTTCACGTACTATTCAGGAATATTTAGGAGGAAGAACAAGTGCCTACGGACTGGATAGAAGGACATCTCATCAAGATACCAAAGAAAGATCTGAGAAAATGTGAGAACTACAGGGGCATCACACTACTATTAGTATCAGCAAGGGTTTTCAACAGAGTTGCTGAACTGGATAGAAAACTCAGTAGACGCCCAACTTCAAGATCAGCAGGCTGAACTCCGTAAGGATTGGTCGTTCACACACCAAATCGCGACACTACGGATCATCGTTGAACAATCAGTTGAGTGGAACTCGTCACTATACATCGACTTCCTTGATTGTGAGAAAGCATTTGACAGTGTAGATAGAGGAACATTATGGAGACTTCATCGACACCATGGAGTACTTGAGAAGATCGTCAAAATCATCCGCAATTCATACGATACACTACAGTCCATAGTCGTTCATGGAGACGCATTCCAAGTAAGGACCGGAGTCAGACAACACTGCTTACTCTCCCTCTTTCTCTTTCTTTTGGTGGTCGACTGGATTATGAAGACCTCGAATTCTGAGGAAAAGTACAGAATACAATGGACAGCTTGGAATCAATCAAGAGATTTGGACTTCGCAGATTACCAAGGCCTTTTATCCCATACACACGAACCAATGCAGATGAGGACGACTAGTGTAGCAGCAGCCTCTGAACCAGTGGGCCTCAACATACAAAAAGGAAAAAGCAAGACCCTCAAATACAACACGGAGAACACCAAACAAGCCAATCAAACTTGATGGAGAAGCTCTGGAAGATGTGTAATCCTTTACGTACCTGGGGAGCATCATTGATGAACAAGCAGGATCCGATGCAGATGTAAAGGCAAGGATTGGCAAAGCAAGGACAGTATTCCTACAACTGAAGAACATATGGAGCTCAAAACAACTGTCTTTCAACAAATATCAAAGTCACAATTTTCAATACGAACGTCAACGCAGTCCTACTCTACGGAGCTGAAACCTGGGGAACTACTACAACCATCATCAAAATGGTACAAGTATTTATAAACAATTGTCTACGCAAGATACACAATATTGAAAATTTAGCATATAAACTATGTTTGCAGACAATCAGTTCTGACTGTGAGATCGTCTACATTTCTTGAACTTATCAGGTAGGATTTTATGAGGGCGCTTTTGTTTACAAATATAATTTACTGTTAAACGATAAGAAATTTAGTGTATGAGAACAACTATTGACTTAATTTATCTGGGTAGATATATGGTCAGCCAGTCAAGCAGAACGTTGGGCCTGGAGCATATATGATTCAGTTCGAGTTGCTACACCGAATCAGCACAGCAAAATGGAATTATTAACACAAATGCCAGAGTAATAGAAGTAGTGAGATTGTCAACATAAGTAGAGTATATTAAATATAGGTGATATGGTTTAAGAAAAACCGAATATAAAGAAGCATATATTTGGATAAACAAATGAGAAAACAAATGTTACCAGAATTATGTGACATATTTGAGTAAACTGATCACATTTATACGTATACGTAAGGAAAAATAAAAGGTTAATTAGACTAACTTGAAGACAACAGGAAACAAAGATGATAATAAAGTAAATAATGTGAAAACCACACTGGATAATCAGTATTACTAGGGAGTAGGCTAAGGGTTAGAACAAACTGTTTTTGAGCACACATCTAAGGCTTCAATAAACCTCAGTATCAAAATCATAACCTGTCTTAATCAAATGTTTTGCAATAGAGGAAGATATTTGTTTATCCTGTGACAATATTTGGCCATCGAAGTTCATTGGCTTTTGTAACCATTTAAATGAATTCAACCACCCATACCTGAAGATCACGATTGTTCCTCTGTTTCCGCATATGCATGTAAATTGATAGACGTAATAGAACGATTATGAGTTAAGGTGTGTAAAATGTCTCACTAGTAGCTAATTTATTTATTCATTTCAACATAAGACTATATGATTTGCGCCTGAATGGTACGGTAAAATAGACTATTATTTATTATTATTATTATTATTTTAACACATAAGTATAGGTACAGGGAGGCACCAAATACATATGCGCCACACAAATCTCAATTGATTTGTGTGAGGGCTGTGATACTGCCCGGGTGCCCAGACCGAAGCAGATGGTTTTCTTAGGGGGCCACACCCCGAGCCTTTGACCTGAAGATTTGATCCACAAGGCAGTGGAGCATCGTAAGGAGATACGGTCCCATGGTAGCCGGTGACCAACGATTGGTTCATACGCCATTTGTTCCTTTAGGATACTGGAGCCCATGTGCACCATTGGTTTGGGGTCCGGTTCAAGCGCCAGACATTCGCTTTTCGTCCTCTCATTTTTGTAAACAACACCCCCGCCACGTGAAGGCAGTAAGTAGGACTTCCCTGGCAGAGGCTATATACGCATGGCCATGTGAGAGCATTTCGAGAGGGAGAGCGGTCTCTCCCCACTCTCGGCCGTACCAGGGCATTTGGGGGCGGTAAAATAGACTAGTTGTTTGGGTACCAGAAGCATAGTAGGTCTCATCATAACGTTCCTTTTCCATCGGCACATAAACCTTAATGATTAACCTTTATTCATCAATGTTTCAGTCAAAAGATTTACTTTCCCCTCAATGTAAATACAATTGATTCCTGTAACTAGACCGTTTTTATAAACCCTACGTGTGTGCTGGACTGAACAGTAACTATGAAAACTAAGAAATTTTCTTGTCCATGTTGGCTTTCTACATAAAGAACATTTGATAGGACCATCATTTCTTCCACCAACTAATTTATCCAGAAAGGGGAGCAGGTTATGCATCTCTCAATAGTTGAGAGGACAGGGTTTTCCAATCTCACTATTCCTCTTCAACGTTGCCATCGATGACGTTCTGGGAACAACTCTGATGGGTGGTGTGAATCTGTTGACTGGAAAAAGACTTTTTAACCTTGAGCGTGCGGGTGATATTGTCTTACTGTCCAATGGTATTCAAATCGTGCAATCCGCACTTAATCCGTTGGTAATCAGTGTCCGTAGGTATAGCATGTGATTTGGACGGTCTAAGTGCAAAGTAACTTTATAAGACTGACAGAAGCATGTGCCTGCACCTACTCTTGGTAGTAAGCAGTTAGAAGTAGTCAAGAATTTCGTGTATCTGGGTAGCTGCACAAGTGCTGGTGGTGGTGTGAGTGATGGGATCAATTCACGTGTAGCGAAGCCAGAGCGGCTTATGCCAATCTGGGTTATCATTGGCGCCTTCGTGATGTTGGTCTGGTGGTAAAAGGTCGGATCTACAACGCGTCGGTGAGAAGAGTTTTACTCCATGCCTGTGAAACCTGGCCTCTCCTAGTTAAGTACGTCAAGCAATTCTCCGTGTTTGATCATCGTTGTCTTTGAAGGATTGCTGATATCCAGTGGCAACACCATATCAATAATGCAGAAGTTCGGCATCATATGTTCAGGCACAATGACGACAATTCAATTAGTGTCACTATCTTAAAACATCGACTTCAGTGGCTTGGACTTGTTTTACGTCCCAGTGAACTCCACGTCGTGCATTATTTGCCGACGTTGGGACTGGTTGGAAAAAGCAGAGGTGGTCAGTGTATGACATGGTGTCACGGCATGAAAGGAAGCTGTACAGGACTGGCTTCTGTTGGACCTTCACGACTACCTGGTTGGAGTCTTAGAAACGGTGTGATATAGTGGCTTGTGACTTTATCGGAAATGGTTTAGAACAGTGGTGATCCTGTTGTAACATTCTTTGACTTGATTCATAAAAGTGAGTAGGTTTCTTAACTGAAACAATTCTTTTTGTTTGTATTTTATCTAACCGAGCTTTTTCTCCTATTATTATTATTGTTATTATTATTATTATTTCACTCCCACACGCTAATTTATATTTGTTGTTATACCCCCGAATGCCCTGGTACGGCCGATAATGGGGAGAGTCCGCCCACCCTCTCAAAATGCTCTCACATGGCCACGTGCATACAAACACTACCAGGGAAGTCATACTTGCTGCTTTGTTTACAAAATTGAGAGGACGATGACAAAGCGAATGTCCGGCGCCTCAACCGAGCTGGTGGATATGGAAGATTCACCTAGGGGAGTTTGAAAACCCTGATTCCAAACTAATTCTCTACATGGGCTCCAGTATCCTGAAGGTACAAATGGCGTATGAACCAATCGTTGGTCACCGGCTACCATGGGACTGTATCTCCTTACGATGCTCCACTGCCTTGTGGATCAAATCTTCAGGTCGAAGGCTCGGGTGTGGCCTCCTAAGAAAACCATCTGCTTCGGTTTGAGCACCCGGGCAGTATCACAGCCCTCACAATTATCAAATGAGATTTGTGTGGCGCATTTGTATTTGGTGCCTCCTTGTACCAATATCTATGTGTTCAAATAATAATAATAAATTATACTCAATTTACTTTCTCTGTCACTACAGCCTCATTTTTGTTGTGTGGCGCATATATATATATATATATATATATATATATATATATATATATATATATATTAATGGCTTTATTCAATATTATATTTTGGTACAATTTAGAATTCTTAGAACAACCTACCTCATTAGTAATGGATAAATTTTCTGCATCTGCAATATAACGTAAACGAGCACGTGCAATTTCATTATCTAAAGGATGAAATCTAAACTTTGCACATCGACTTGTGATTGGTTCAATAATTCGTGTAACATAATTACAAGTTAAACAAAACCGTGTAGTTCTCATTTCAGTCTCCATTGTACGACGTAGAGCAGCCTAAATAATTGAAGGACAGATAAATTGATAAGCATTATGAAATATATATATATATATATATATATATTACAGAATGTGGTATTATAATTTGAATTGTCGCAAATCTGTGACACCCTACGTGGATTATGACTGACTAATATTGACTAGTTGAAAATATAAGAAAATTAGAAATACAACCAAATAATACATCTACAGATATTTTTGAAAAACCGTTACAAACATTTCGGATGTAAAACCAAAAGCCCGGTAAGGGTTAGTATTTCCTTAAGCAATATATCTGAAAGATCCGTTTAAAATATTGAGTGGTGGTCCAAGTTATCGTTTGACAATTTTTAATACACATTTAACCTCTTAAAATTAGGATATTTGAATGATTTTTCTGTAAATTTTCCATAAGTTCGTGTAACTCCATGTTCTTAAGCGTGTACGAAATGCATTATTATCTGACCGGAATTACTCCTGCAAACTCAGTTAAACATTATCCATTGATTCAATGTATTTGGTTTGATTGAGGATTAATCAATCAATTAGTTTGTTTATAACCGGAATGAAAACAAACAGAAAAATAACACAATTATATGGAATTGAAATATGCACAAAAAAAGGAAATATACTTGTGCAGGTGCTGTCATAGAATCAGCTTCATCTAAGATTATTAATTTATATGGTGGTATATTAGTTGAACTTGAACCAGAGCTATTAGTACTACTACTAACAGCGATGTGAGCAAAAGCCTTCACTTTTTCTCGAATAACACTGATCCCGCGTTCATCGCTCGCATTCAATTCTAAAACACGTTCTGAATACCAAGGGCTTGAAAAGAAAAGAAGATAGTTCATCAGAGAAAACAAAGGACAAAACATTTGAGACTTGGAGAAAATACGATTATATCGAAAAGATAAAACCCGTTGTACAAGATCATGAATCGATTGAAGCTAGACATGAACACCGTTGAATGTCGGCTCAGTGATATAGAGATTAAGCGTTCGCACGAGAAACCGAAGATCCTGGGCTCGAGTTCAAAATGCGAGATCGTGGACGTACACTGCTGAAGATTCCTATACTAGAATGAAACGGCCGTCCAATGCTTCCAGGTTTTCAATGGTGGTCTAGCTTACATCAACTCATGAATTCAACTTTTTAAATTCACTTTATCTAGCCTGTAAACTATTTTAAGGTCTTAATAATAATTTTGGTAGAACTACAAAGAGGGGAAAAGCTAAGTGATATTGATTGTTACTAGGATAATTATGTGATCCAGAAACTACACCAACCTGTTAGACTGATATGATGAACCAGAATCTGTTTAACTATTAATTGAACGCTTGTCAGTACTTAACACCAAGGTATACCAAAAACTTAAGACAAATCTCTTCTTTTCTACATGTTCAAACTGACAGTGGTTAGTCATGTGGTCGGATGTATTTGTATCGTTTCAAGACGCATGGGTTACTCTATCTTCCGGACAGACCGATTTATTCATTCTTTTCAAGTCACATTTGACCTTGTTAATTGTTCGCTTATTAAACTTGACTGTTCTCATGTTAGCGTGTGTTTACATTACATATCCTACCCCACACATGTTTGTAACTTATTTTTGTCTGACTATAAATGCCGAGTCACACTTGATCAAATGGGGTTGGCTCACTTGCCATCTCCGCTCCACTTCTCTCTTCCCCGCTTTTTATTCTGAACGTCTATCTGGAAAAAAGAATACTTGAAATAAATTCCACCGATACAACCTGTATTTGGCTTTTTATTACAGCCGTCACACAAACAGGGTTAGCCTAGGTAATACACGGAGTTAAATGGAAGATTTATGTTCATATCATATTTATACGTTCATTCAAATCGGAGTTAGATTGGACGGCTATAAGGTGATTTGTTTACAACATGATAATTAGCTTATTAATACCCAAATGCCCCCGAATCCCATGGTACGGCCGAGAGTGGGGCGAGTCCGATCTCCCTCTCGAAATGCTCTCACATGGCTACGTGCATACAACCACTACCAGGGAAGAACTACTCACTGCCTTCTCGTGGCGGGGGTGTTGTTTACAAAAATGAGAGGATGAAAAGCGAATGTCTGGCGCTTGAACCGGACCCCAAACCAATGGTGCACATGGGCTCCAGTATCCTAAAGGAACAAATGGCGTATGAACCAATCGTTGGTCACCGGCTACCATGGGACTGTATCTCCTTACGATGCTCCACTGCCTTGTGGATCAAATCTTCAGGTCGAAGGCTCGGGTGTGGCCTCCTAAGAAAACCATCTGCTTCGGTTTGAGCACCCGGGCAGTATCACAGCCCTCACACAAATCAATTGAGATTTGTGTGGCGCATATGTATTTGGTGCCTCCTTGTACCAATATCTATGTGTTCAAATAAATAAATAAATAAATAATACCCTTGAATGATACACAAAGATAAGAGAACTCGAACATTTAAGATAATATTACGTGTAAATTATGACCGTAGTCGCTTATTATTTTGATGTGAATATCTTCACTTCGTACACAACCTATGTAGTGAAACTAGTAAGTGATTTTATTAGCATCACTTTTGTTCTTATCATCCTAATGTTGCCATCGCTAACGACAAATTTAAAGTTTTCTTTCCTTTACGTTGGTGTGAAACAATTAATAAGACCGATGCTGTAGATGCACAACACGAGGTATTTGGTCTGAATAACTAATAATAATTACATATCAGTTAACAATTTAAAGCTAAAACAAATGGTTGGATAATGGTCGGCATAACGTATGACTTATCCTATTTGTGACATGTCGGTTGGATGTACCTGCATCCATGTTAGCGTCTACTTCGGAACTCGAACCCAGTGCCTTTCACTTTAAATACCTAACCACTGAGTCCAGATATCCATTGATCTGTGCAACGGCGATGAATTTCATTTCGTTTGTGTCTGTATCTTCCAGTTGTCGATGTTAAGGACTACAACTGGTCAGTTACTTTTGGTTTACATGGATCATAGGGAAATTGTCACAATCACTTTCCGAAACAGTTAAAAACTAAATAAAACAAATGGTTTTAAGGACTTAATATTTAACAAAATAACAAGAATATTGCATCAACTCTTAGAAATCTTAAAAGTGAAATAAAACATACTCACTGCATTAGCTCTTAATCACTCCACAATAACAATTATGCCCATATTAGTTACAACTTTTAATCTCAACAAAATAATACGGCGTAAGAATGTCAAAATAAAGAACCAGGATAATTACTACCATGGAGGTCCTATGTTCAGTACTGAGTTCAACCTATGGGAAATGTGAATGAATATCTTACCCAAAAAGTTGACGAGCCAAAGCCAAGATCAGAGACGTTTTTCCAGTTCCCGGTGGTCCATAAAACAGCAAATTTGGCAACTAAACAGAAAATGTAAAAGCCAAAACAGACGTACATCAGAACCTTCAATACACCTTTGAAGAACGCTAACAACTTCTGTTTGATAAGCTACTTCATCTATTGTTTTTGGTCGACTACATCGATTAGCTTTTTATAGAGAAAAACTAACTATTTTTCAACCCAAGGGATGTGTTTTTGACTATTTATGCGTCGTTTATTATCTTGGGGCTTTTGTTTGAATCCAGTGAGGAAAGCTTCCATTATAATAGATACCTTACTATAGATAAGTCAACAGAAGTACCTAAAACGAAAGCACAGAGATTTATATTATGGAATCTGATAAAAATAACACAAATTATAGGTAATAACAATAATGTGTTTTCCGAGTACAGCAGGAAACGGATTTCTTTAGAAGTCTCGAAAGTTGAGATAAATGTGGTTTCTGTCTGAGTTGGTCAAATTACAAAATATATAATCACCTCTATTTGTGTCTATGAATAAGGATAAGGTTGGCACTAAGTGCTTCTGTTCGAAAAAATAACTGGATGACACGGTGAGATGTGATTACAAAGATCCCAACTTACAAGCACAAACGTAAAACCTGGGGCATAAGCGTTATTTCAAGTCGACCTACAACATTTTCGCAGATTGATTTGGAAAGGTGAGTGGTAAAGAAATAGAAAAAATGTAGTAACAATCATAGTGAGAGACTGAGTATAGTCTTGAAAATGCTCAAGACCACCAACAATTTACGTATTAATTCAAAGTAATAAATTCGCCACAACAATTACCGACTTGCTCATTAAAATGAACACGTGTTCTTATGTTAAAAACAAGGGGCAAAAAGATGGCAAATCTATTGCACAGAGCAAGACCTTGATTTCAAAATCAGTCCAATGGCAATTTCTCCTAATTCCGAAGAAACTGCTGTCGGGACACAGATGAATTTATATCTAAACTCCTCAAAGTGGAACACAACGAACTTAGAACTAACAGTGAACTCTTATTTACACTGGTGTTAACTATTCTGGAGCATTAAATATGACAAACCAAATGCTGGATGTGAGTGTATAAATTCATTTTGGTATTACGGATAAATCAAGTAGCCGATAGTAATCCTTGGACTCGCGGTCTGCAAAATCGCAGATTACTCAAAGATATAATCGACGATTATGCCTTCCACTAAAAAAAAATGGTATTCAATTGGTTAAATACTGACTCAGAAGGACTAACAAATCGAACCACCGACAGAACCTAAGAATTTCGAATGGTATTCCGGTGAAAGAATTACGGGAAACGCGCGAATAGTCAGCCAATAACAGTCGAAAGTTATCCTTATGTTTTCAATTTCAAAAAAATAATAAAATGTTTGTTGAGAATAACAATTGATAACTTTTAGTAACTAGCTCCGACTTAATGAAAAAGCACGCATAATACCAAAAAAATTTCACACCCAACGCGCGCTATTTAAAAGGAAAGTGGTATTTTTCCTCGCTAAGTAATTTATATTGTTTTGATCGTTTATCACGTATCAAGACTACTCTTTACACTTTGATTGAATTTATTTCAGTTAAAGTATCCGATAAGAGTATCGTTTATATTTCTAAGGTAGTTTATCGTCGGTACTTCTGAGTTCTTTGTTTTCTATTGTATTTGCTAGTATATTTGGTGCTAACAATTTACACTTTTCCACTCTTTTGGTCATAGATCCCTTTTGCCTATGCGATTTATTGTATATACGTTTTTTAAAAAAGGCCTAGGTTTGATGCCTCGGCAGTGCAGGAAAAGCGATTGTCAACGTCCAGGCTGTCGACATCCCGTTGAAAGCGCTATGCAGTCCAGTGAGTGCATGGCTGGCACCACAAAGTCTGCACGAATTTAACGCCTGTGGATTTCAAACAGTTTAGTAAAAATGGTTGCGTATGGATTTGTATGGCTTAACAGTGCTGTTCGGATTCAAACAGCTTACAAACCGAGGCCATTTCAATGGTAAATGCTGCAAAAAGCTTATTAGCAAGCAAGGTTGGGAAACATCAGACAACACTCGCTCTGTCGATACACAAGTTGATGTGATGCCACCCCATGTGAACTCGAAAACAGCCGACTCATATCAATCGAAGGAGGAAAGACCGTGTTCAATGAGGTCTGTCCTGAAAAAAATCCAAGAAAGGAAATTTCCTCTGTACCCTGTCCTCTAAATGATATCCAGCGAGAAACTCTCAGGAGTCGAACTAGCAAGGCTCGACCTGTTTCCAACAGGAAACACAACCTGACTGACCAAATTCTCGATAACCCTCCGGAATCCCACAGTATGTTTGATGCAACTTTGGTTGCTACTCCAACAGAAGTTGACGACTGGGTACAGATCGTGAACAAGAAACGACATAACAGCATAAAAGAAAATCAAACCTTTGAAAAATAATCGAGAAATCAAAGACTGATCATGGTGACGGGTCAGTTGTTTTTCAAAGAAACACGGGGCCCGATTAACTGCAGGCAAGGTTGCTAAAGGAATTAGCTAACTTCGTGTCTAACCCTTCAAGTATGTGCTTTAATCTATTTGTAACCCAGGGTCGATTACCAAAAGACTGGAAGAACGCTATAATAAGTCCTGTCTTCAAAACAGTTACGAAACATAAACCTGAGAACTACCGACCCGTCAGCCTAACTAGTGTGGTTGTTAAAATCTTAGTAAAGATTATTCGGAAGGAGCTGTTTAAGTACCTCGATGTAAACCGGATCCTTTCGGAGAAGCGGAACGGTTTCAGAATAGGTTATTCTTGTCACACTAACTTATTGGTCGCTCGTGAAATCTGGCGTGCTCTTAAGGACCAAACGTTACCTACATTGATTTCAGCAAATCTTTTGACAAAGTTCCGCACAACCGGCTGTTATATAAGCTAAGAAATGTCGGAGTTGAAGGCGATCTATTGATGTGGATAGAAGACATCCTAGTTGAGCGCCAACAAAGAGTACGGGTGAACTCAAAGTTATCTAGATGAGAAACTGCGAATTAACAAGGAGACTCCAAAGAGTTCACAAACCCAGAACAAATCACTTGTCAGCTGACTACCGACTTTCCCATCGAATCATCAACGAGTAGAATTCATTTCCTCAACATGTGATTGAATCTCCATTTGTCGACTCTTTCAAAAGAATGTTGAATCAACTGTGAGACCATTGTTGCCAGGATTAACACACTCCATCGAGTCTCCTATCCTTTACAAACTGAAACTGAAATCTGTTGATCAATAAGATTGCTTAGTGTCTCAAAGTATCTGATTGGAGTTACCTGTGGATAGCCTATTGATGACACTCGGGACGACAACCAAAAGCCGGAAAGGTCGAGTCGTTTTGCCCTCCTAAGACACGGTGATAATATTGGGGGGGGGGCTCACAAATAATAGGGGAGATTGGGAGGAAGCCAACTCAGTAATTTGACAGAGAAATTCAAAAAAAATTTACGCTGAAAATAGGTCTTCACCAATGAAAAGTTCGAAGGTGTTAGCCTCTCAATTTCACCTCGCTTAGGAGAAAATGATCAAACTAAAACGTCCTGCGCACAGTAATGTATGAAGTCTCAGATGGTTAAATGCGTCGTTTTTGAAAGACAGTCTATAGCAGCCGAACTAAGGAGACTTCTCTGGAGATTTTCACTACATCTTACATGTTATGAATCAGTTTTTCCCCGAAAATAGTCGCTAAAAGGTATGAATAACCTAAGAGAATACTGAATAACAGCTGTAAAGAAAACAAAGTATCACTGAGAACAACGTATGTAAAAGCTAAGACAAGTAATGGGCCTTATGAAAAGATTAAAACCAGTACCAGATAAACCCGATCAACAGATTCGCCTTCATTCCTAAAGGCTTATTTCGTCATGCAACATCTTTCTGACAAGCTAAATCATAGGGCTACCTGTTATTGGGCTCTAATGACCTAGCCAACAAGCATGATGCTACAGTGTTTTTGGTATGACTTCCAAATATTTCAGCCACTGTCCAGAATCTGCATCATCAGTGACGTCCACTTGAGCTCAGCATGAGTCTCAAAATGAATCCACCTGCACAAATGTCCTTCAACCACGGTAGCTGAAGAACACATCTACTTGACCATATATGGCCGTTTTCACTCTGGTACCATCACCTGGTTTACTATTCCCACGTATCGCAAAACAAAGAGTTGTAACATAGAACTGAAAGATAACACGAATGACTCCAGCCACCGAAAGTGTTTGACTCGAATTACCGGCCAATAACTCTTCTTCCAATCGTCAAGAGGGTTGGAAAATCTTTGATTCACAACTGGTTGAATGACCATTTGTTGTCTGCAAATTATTATTACACTAAATGAATAACAGGCTAAGTTCAGACCGAAATACCAACTACCTCAGATCATAGAACTTGAGGTCTCGGTACAGAACATTTGCCATTTCATAGTTTGCATAGATGTTCTTTATCAGCAACTATCTTATATGACGTTTTTTAGCTGATATTAAACTTCGGAGCAAGACTTACAGCCAGAATGATAAGCTAGCACTTCCGAAGGATTTGTCACGTCTTCAAATTTGTCACAACTACGATGGACTCACTGACGCCTATCAACCCTCCTGAATGGGTACAAGCCATCGACCAGGATTCTCTAAGAAACCATTTCCAGGGCCTCCTTCACAACCCTCGCCAAGTGTTATTTATTCTTAGATGTCGAGCGCCAACTCGCTATGCGAAGCGCCCTTTGGTCTTTCTCCCTTCCTAATGGCTTTTTGGTTTCAAATTAAAACTTACCTTATGGTTCAGTTTGATGATTTCTGAAATTCATGACCTGGTCACCTCTATAATCTCTACCTAACGTCCTTTTCAGCTAGAAACTGTTTTATTCTCTCCCACAGTAGGTTGTTGCTGATGGCATCCAGCCGACGGACATCAAGTTTCTCACATAGACTTACATACTTACTTACGCCTGTTACTCCCAATGGAGCGTAGGCCGCCGACCAGCATTCTCCAACCCACTCTGTCCTGGGCCTTCTTTTCTAGTTCCATCCAATTCTTGTTCATTTTTCTCATATCTATCTCCATTTCCCGGCGTAATGTATTCTTTGGTCTTCCTCTCCCCCTTCGACCTTGAGGATTCCATATGAGGGCTTGTCTTGTGACGTAGTTGGGTGTTTTCCTCAATGTGTGTCCTATCCACTTCCAGCACTTCTTCCTGATTTCTTCCTCCACTGGGATCTGATTTGTTCTCTCCTACAGTAGGTTGTTGCTTATAGTGTCCGGCCAGCGGATCTGAAGTATTTTGCGTAGACAACTGTTAATAAACACCTGTATCTTTTGGATGATGGATTTCGTAGTTTTCCAGGTTTCCGCCCCATACAGTATAACTGTCTTGGCATTTGTAATGAAAATTCTGAGTTTGGTGTTGGTTGCTAACTGTTTTGAGTTCCAGATATTCTTCAGTTGTAAATATGCTGCTCTTGCTTTGCCAATCCGTGCCTTCACATCTGCATCAGATCCACAGTGTTCATCGATGATGCTGCCCAAATATGTAAAGGTTTTTACATCTTCCAAAGCTTCTCCGTCAATTGTGATTGGATTGGTGCATGCTGTGTTGTACCGGAGAATCTTGCTTTTCCCTTTGTGTATATTGAGACCTATTGCTGCTGAGGCTGCTGCTACACTGGTTGTCTTCTCCTGCATTTGTTGTTGCGTATGCGATAGAAAAGCCAGATAATCTGAGAAGTCTAGATCATCCAACTGCATCCTAGCTATCCACTGTATCCCGTGCTCCCCTTCAGATGTTGATGTCTTCATGATCCAGTCGATCACCAGGAGAAAGAGAAAGGGTGAGAGTAAGCAACCTTGCCTGACACCGGTCTTTACTTCGAACGACTTTGTCAACTGTCCTCCATGCACGATTTTGCAGTTTAATCCATCATAGGAATTCTGTATGATATTGACTATCTTCTGAGGCACGCCGTATTGTCGAAGAAGCTTCTATCCACTCTATCAAATGCTTTTTCGTAGTCGATGAAGTTGATATAGAGTGATGAATTCCATTCAATTGATTGTTCCACAATGATCCGTAGAGTTGAGATTTGGTCTGTGCACGATCTATCCTTACGGAATCCTGCCTGTTGTTCTTGAAGTTGGGCGTCTACGGAGTCCTTCATCCTGTTTAACAATACCCTGTTGAAGACTTTTCCTGATATTGAAAGAAGAGTGATTCCCCTGTAGTTGTCACAGTTGCTGAGATCGCCTTTCTTTAGCGACAATCGTTTATAAATACTTGTACTTTTTCGATAATGGTTGGGGTAGTTCTCGAGGTCTCAGTTCCGTACAGTAAAACTATTTTCTCTTTGACATTGAAGGATCTGACATTGGTGTTGGTTGACAGTTCCTATGAATCACACATGTTCTTTAACTGTAGGAATGCTTTCCTTAATTTGTCAATCCTTGCACTTATATTTTCGTCGGATCCTCCTTGTTTATCGATGATGCTCCCATATACGTGAAGGTTTCCACATCTTCCAAAGTTTTTCCACCAAGTGTGAGTGACTTAATGTTCTCCGTGTTGTATTTGAAGATCTTGGTTTTTCCCTTCTGCATGTTGAGGTCTACTTTTGCGTAGCTTGATACTACACTGGTTATCTTCACCTGCATGCGATACGTGCCTAGTAGACTACCTGAATGACATAACTCAGAAAAGTGCTATGGACGAAAGAACAGTCAAACCCTGAGTTTCTGTGGCAGCTATGGTTCACCTTCAAATCAGCTACGTTTTCAGGGTTAGTTATCCAGTGATTTAACCGAACCCTCCTCCGGTATCAATTTGATTCCCTAAGTCAATTTTACGGCATGCCCCAGGGTACTCTCCAGGACATTCTTATCTTCGTATTGAACCAAATTACTAACAATTAAATAGGATGTCCTTCTATCAAACTGACCAAAAATACAATTCAAAGCTACTGGTGTGTGGTTTACTGCAGAAGCATTTAGTTTGTAGTTGGCGTTCGTTTGTATCATAGATTACCAAAGCAATTTATTCGTTTCTGAACCATGCTTTTTGATCCTACTTTGTGTATGGGGACCACATGAACTATCTTTCATATTCTTGAGTATGTCCATGGAACTAAATATAGGGTGAATATTTTAAGAAACAGGATTTGTGCATCGAGTCCTGCTTTTCTAAAGAAATTAGGTGGGATGTCATCAGCATCTAAACTTGCCTAAGGCTAAATGGTTTCGATGGCATCATTGATATTGTTGAGGCTTTATTTTCTGTCGCCGAAATAATGTTGCGACTATAATTGATATCGTCATTAGAGATATTGTTATATGTCAAGCGATTACGAGTTCACCGAGTCTGTGAACGGAACAAAGACTCTGTAACCAGAGACCAATAAGCTAGTTATTCATATGCATCCCAGTCCCACTAACTGGAGAGAGAAGTCCAAGTCCGAAACGTGGAAATATATTCCACAAGCAGCCAGAAGTGCGAGCATTAACAACAGGCACAAATCAAACGAATATATACAGTACAAACTTGTCTTTAGGAAGCGTTGTAACAGCTTAGGTTGGTTGTCAAGAGTTAATCTCAAGCAACTAAGCATATATAAAAACAGCATAGTTCAGACCTATTTTCCTACGAGTCTGGTTTCTTCTATTAATAACGTGAGGGTTACCAAAAGGCACGAAAGCGTTACAAAATAGCATACTTAAATATACAACGAACCAATAGCATTCAAGATCCTCCCAAGTGGGAAATACGACATGATGGTGAAAATGAGCGCTGTGACGCGAAAACAAGAAGTTCAAATTTTTATGATAAAATTGCAAAAATAAGGTATTTACCAGGTGAATTCTGAGGATCTAACATATTAAACACTTTTCACTTCAATAACGTACGTTCCTGGGGTCTACGTGCATCTTGACCGTCTGTCGCCGTTGCCGAAGTGATCACCTTCTGGATCGTAGATCGACACGTTGTTGTGCTTCTTCCTGTGGTGAGACTACGGATAGATTGAAGGTATCTAACAAGATATCCGGCGGCAGATTTCCTTCTGTCGATGAGCGAACTGGGGCTAGCCAGTTACTTAGCTGGTTTCGGTGTCCAGTTCACCTGCCTCTTCCTACTTCTATATCGTACATAAATTGGCCTGGTTTTCTGGCCACATATGTTTCTTTCCGGGGACCATGAATTGGTTTGTAGTCCCGAGAGAGCACCGGACATCCAACCTCGTACGTTGGCAGCTTCTGAGACTTGGTTTGTGATGGTGACCGTGAAGTTTTCGGAAGCATCAGATTGTGGAACGTCCCCAATTTTCTTTACATAAGGATCTCTGCTGAGGATTTCTGCTCGGGTAACATATCACAAGGTGTCGTTCCGTAAATGAATAAGAAGTTCTTCAGTGCTTACACTGGCGTTTCCTTCTCTTTCGACTTTATTACGGCTCTCTTGAATATACCCACGAATCTTTCTGCTTGGTCGTTTGATTGTGGGTGGTAAAGCGGAGAGAGAAAATGCTTGGTGGTTAGTTGTTGGCAAAAATCTTGGAATTGAGTTGAGGTGAACTGCGAACCATTGTCTGATACAATTACATCTGTTAACCTGTTGCGATCGAACATCTCCGTCAAGAATTGTTTCGTTTCGGCAGTCGTTGGTGGCGTGATGGGAACAATTTCTGGCTATTTTGAAAGGGTGCCAGCCACGACCAGATAAATGGTTTCATTAAGTGGACCGGCGAAATTGACATGTATCCTGGGCCAGGAGTACTGGTCGCCGCTTGCTGACGCTGCGTGCATCTGCCTACTAAATCCATGATTTGTATGGTCTATGAGGGGCCAATAAGCATAGCTTGTGGCAATGACTTTCATTCATTTTTTACCAGGATGGCCAATATGGATCAAATTCAGCACCTCTGATCGTCGGAACTCTAACACAACCACTCTATCTCCAAACAGCAATCTTTCGTTCATGGCGCACAATGAGCCCTGACGGTGGCAAAGCTGCTCCATATCACCATCGAGTACAGTTGACGGCCCGTCATTGGTGACGTAGTTCATCGTTCTATTAATAACGGGGTCATTCCCGCAGGCTGTTTATATCTAAGATTCTGAGACTGGCAAGGCGCCAACAGCAGTTGTCAGGCAACAATTCGCGTGGTCTTCTGTCATAAGAGAGTTAAAAACCACACCTTCAGAGGCCGTAGGGTGTTCGCTGATATGTCTGACTGACCAAAATGTTGGGAGCGTCGATACTGAATATCAAAGTTATAACTCAAAAGTATCAAGGCCTATCGCTGGAGAAGGTTTACAGCGTGACCTGAAACACCAGATTTTGAACCGAAAATTGTGAGGGGAGAGTTGTGATCAATGAGAAGAGTAAATATTTGACCGCTATAAACATTATCTAGTTTTTATTAATAAAATGGTGAGAATAGGTTTTGCGCTTGCCCAATCTTCCTTTTCTTAACTATGTTGAAGTAACTCAAAGAAGAAAAGAAACGAATTCAGAAGCAATGTTTATAACCTCAAATAATTCTTTCGAGCGGAGTTTGGACACAGAGAAACTTGCCATCAAAGATTTTACACAATCTGTCTGTCATCTGTCTGGATATATGTTAATCTAAATCTGTTCATTATCACATACCTGCAACTACTTAACATTACCAAGGAATAATTTTTATTCATAGTTGAAGCTGGTTAGGTAAGAGTGCTTTTTATTTTACACCAGCTATATGCAACTAATAGAAGACATTTGAGTACTTTTGGCTACCATAGATAACATCGATAAAAATTCCACACTGGAAGGTGATTAAACTGATAAGCAATCGAAAAGTTGACGAGAGCAACATGACAATTAAAAGTTTTAGAATTTATCTGCCAACTAGGATTTCTCAGGATAGTGTAATCTGAGACATAGAACTTGATGAGTACTAGACGAAGTTAAATTGAAATTCCTAATAAATTCAAGATCAAAAGAATCATCAACTAGTACAAGTACCCAAATCAAGTAGACTCTTCTAAGGTAACATGATTGTGGTTTAGTTTTATACGTTCATTTTATTGCACTTTATAAAAGCCGCTATTTTTAACTACTTTTTCTGGTGAGTAGACTTGTTGGACAATTAGGTTAATAATATGATGTTTTCGGCCAAACATTTGCCACAATTGTCTTGCTTATGATCACTTTTAAGAATTTTTCTATGTCTCCGTACTCTCTTTTGACCGTAGTAAATTCATTCGTACTTGATCATAATTATGATCTGAAGTCGTAACAGATGCTTTCCACACCGTGGTATTATTTTATAAATACTCAAAACGTGGTGTCTTGTAAGTGGCTAAAGGTTATATCTGTGTTATTTCGGGACAGAGTTTTTGCGTACATGCAGAATCCTTTATTTCATGTATTGAAACCAGCTAACTGGCGCGTTATCAACATCAAGATGATTCTTCATAATCCTCTTTGATTTCCACATTCATGCTCTTTGTTGATTAAACTATGTTTCATTTGATGCCTTGGTAACTTGCTGGTATAAATTATACCAACTTTGAGCATAAAATCCGTACGATAGACTTATTGTAGACACACAACATTCTTCATTAGCACTCAATGAGTTGACTAACAATATAAATATCAGAAAAAACGGTCACTTTTTCTCAAGGGCTTGCTTTGGAGATTTCACGATTGCTTTAAAATAGTTAGTTGTAAATTTCGATTCTTTTAGTGTGTAATTAGAGCAATCTGATTTGTGCTTTCATCGTTTTACTGTTTACTGTTTTTATTATATTGAAGATTCCCGTCGTGCAGCTCATAAGCTACCAGCATTGTTTTAATTCAAATATTCACCAACTTCTACCATAATATACAGTTATATCTATATATTTGAAAAATATTAAATCATACCATATTAAGGAAGGGTGAAATTATAATTTTTAGACGACCTTTGAGTAACGCCTTAGTGCTTTGAGAACGTCCACCTACTTGCTGAGGCTAAATGATGGTTGAAAAGCAGTTTAAAGAATAAGAATTATGATTTACAATCGATGGTTAGGGTTAGGTTTTCATCACGAACTTACATTAGCCAAAATGCCAAAACGCTATTTAGACAAATGGATGGATCAATTTCGCTTTAAAATCCAAGACCTTTTATCCTAAATCTGATTTTTTCGTCCATAAATTATAGTATCGTCTAACTTTGTCAAGACACTGATTCGATCTTTCATTATCCTTTTCACAACTAGTATACCTGTCATATTACTATCAGTTTTTGCTCTCTACTTATAATGCTTATTTGTATGATATATTTTATCACTAACACTAACTTTTAGTGCCTTGGTTGGTCTAATAAAGTGTGTATGCATGTAAATATTATTGTATATTAAAGTAAGACTTAAAGATCTGACTGAGAAAATACTGTTTGTCCATGCGTGTTGTTGTAGTGCTTCTATTATCTATAGAAAAGATAAAAAAACATAACACCAACAACCAGCAGAATGTGGGAACGTATTCTGGTATGAGTAGTCGTTATGAGAAAAATTTTGTAAAAACGGTTTTTCGATTGTTAAGTGAACAAACCTAATACTGATTATTAGGTAATATGCAATAACATGAACTGGCCGAGTTATGGCTTCTCACGACGTCGGATTAATGACAGGTCACCAATTGAGCTGGTATTAGAAGCCAAAACAGCCACCCAGTAGAATAGATGTTTTTCTTTTAAACTAACACATTTACAAATATTGAACACACGAATAAGAATAATTGAAAAGGACTTCAAGCTTGAGCACCTCAAGGCTATAACAACTACAGGTCATCCTTTTTAATATTTAACTACCAGCCTTAGTTCTTTCAACTGTCATTTGTACCTTTATTTCGAGTAGTAGAAAATAGTAAAGGAACAATGCGCATTTGCTTAACAATTTTTTACAATTACTCATAGTTCCATTTTAAGTAGTCTGAAATTAAACAAACTTGATAATTAATTGATATGCTGGTTTGACGATAAAAGCTGGCAATATTTTTGAAACACTGGTTTGCAGTTATGGGATATTCACTACATCCATGTTGACTTAGATAGACGTATTGTATACCAGTAGTCCATGTTTAAAATACATAACTCGAAGTCTCGTTTGTATAAACCTTTGTATGATTGCTGGGTCATTTAAACAGTCTTCTGTGACACTAATTTCCTTCCTAAAAATGACCAAATGCACTATCTAAAAACCGGTACTTTGCGTTTTTCGAATTTGAATTAGGCGTTTTTCATACTTTATTACTGTAATTATGTGTATATTAATAAGCTAGTAAAAATGTACAATCAATTTTTAAACTCAAATCACTTTACTTATATTAGATATTGATTTTTGTTGGAATTCGGTTATATATAACATGGAAAATGTTCTAAAAATAATATTACTACAAGTAATTTGATAAAAGATTTGCTCAAAAAATATTCCGCAAGTATTTATTGACCTGAATATGACTTATTTATTCAATGTACGTAAATTATCACAAGTTTCAACATGTTTAATAATGAACATTGTCAAATAATAATTAAAAATGACAACTGTCTACCTAAATTGGAATCTGTTTATGGTCAAAATTGTATAAGTCCATGTAATTGTTCTTTTGGTGCACAAACAACAACATTTAATAATATGAATGCAGAGTTAATCAATTCTGGAAGTTTGCAAAATGATAGTACTACTATGCTAAGTAATACTACTGTTGAAAATTCTAGTTCAAATATATGCATTATTCCAGCTAATAATTTAAGAAATTCAGAATTTTCACAAACATTGAATCCCTATCACCATCATCATCAGAATATTGCTCAAACATTCAACTTGCCTGCAAATTCTGTTCAAGATCTTCATATACCAACGGCTTCACAATCTATTTTTCCATCTCCTATCCCGACAGTTATAGCAGCAGCAGCTACGGCTGGGGTAAATTCTGCTAGTGTACCTCTTTCTTCATTGTTGTTTCATCCTCAAGGACCTTACATGTTGTCGAATCCTTCTTCAACTAATCTATCTACTGCTCATCTACAATCTGTTAGTCC
Source organism: Schistosoma spindalis (assembly GCA_946903255.1). Lineage (NCBI taxonomy): Eukaryota > Metazoa > Platyhelminthes > Trematoda > Strigeidida > Schistosomatidae > Schistosoma > Schistosoma spindalis. Next base: position 40,501,193 of record OX336416.1, on the reverse strand, counting down.
ACAGGTATCTAATATACCTTTAAATAATAACTACAAAGCTATTTCACCATCGAATGTGTTAGAAGCAACAACAACAACACATAATCCATTGCCTCTTATAACTAGTAGTATTGATGGGACAATAACAAATCCTATTAAAACTTCTCAATCAACTGGTACAAATAAATTATTGAATGAAAATGGTAACTATTATGTAATGGTTCATGTCGATGCTGGAGAAACATTTTCAGTTCGCGTAGGTGACCAGATTCAACACATACCTGGTGAGTAAATGATGGTTTTTGTTGCAGTATTACAAAATCGTCTAAGGAATTTTTAGATTAGTGATAATTAATAAACATAAGATCTGTTAGATTTTTGTTGCATTTCTAAATGGTATTCAAGTTTTAGAGTTGTGTTCTAGAAATAAGATCTTTATAACAGAAGGGGTTTTGTGGAAATTGTAGTATTTTCAATGGTTAAGATCATGAGTTAGACATTAACACCGTTGGATGCCGGCTCAGTTGTCTAGTGGTTAAGTGTTCGCGCGAAAAACCAGTAGGTCCTGGGGTCGAATCTCGCAGGGGGCGAGGTCGTGGATGCGCGCTGCTGAGTAGTCCCACAATAGGACGAAACGGCCATCCAGTGCTTCCAGGTTTTCTATGGTGGTCTAGCTTCATCTGACTCATGATCTTAACCATTGAGAAGATCTTTATAGAATAGATTAATATAAAGTCTGTTACATAAAAATCCCAAGATATTTATTTCCATTCTTGACATTTCCCTCATTTTAATATTAATCACTGAGCTTAGTGTAGTTTAGCAAAAGAAATTTTTCGAAACGATTTATATATCTCAAACTCGATAAATGTTTTTGTTTTATCTCTTCGTATATGGCTTTCATACTTGAATTGTGAGTATTTCTAAGTAGCACAGTTATTCAACCGTTTTAATGCCATAATTTTACACTACAATAAGTTACTCTCAATCTTTTTTCTAGAATCAAACAGATATTGACTTTTCATATGATAATTATTGTCGTAACGTTTCTGTCATTATTTGCTTTCTGCAAACAGTTGAAGTGTAAAAATTGAAAATCTTCAATACCTCTGCTAGATTTATAATTAAAGAAACGTAAGCAAATTTCACAACGATAAGGGTTCAATTACCCTATTATAATGTTATCTTGTTTAGTAGGGTGCTTTTTACTTGTTCTTAAATTGATAAAAAATCTAAGTAGAATAATAGGAGTTTATGTGATCGACTCTGAACCTAGTCTTCTATTTAGATTTTACAATGTTCAGCAAGAGGTAGATTCCACTGTTCCATCATGATTTTAAAAATGCTTTAGGATATCATCACTAACAATTGCAAATATTTTTTACTATGGCAACTTTGTCTTCATTTTTTACGTCATTCTTGAAGTATTTTTTCTCTCTCTTATTTAAATTTCATCATTTCTTTAAAATTCATAACTTTATTTTTTAACTGACTGACCTTAAATCATGTCATTTCTAATTGCTATTAATTAACGTTCAACTACTTCATTATATGGTCAACTAATTATTTTGTCTCAGCTACTTCTTTTTACTATGTCTGATAACCCAGAATCTTCTCTCATTTATTATATTTATTTATAGCACTTCATGTGTCTTTAAACTCATTAGTCCGCCATGATGATACTTATTCATTTTCTACTTTTATAAGTATGTAAACTTTATAATAATTCTGATCTTTCAAAATGTATATTTTAAGCATTTGATAATGACCTTACGAAATAAGACGAATTCATGTTATTCTGCTTAGTTCTTTTTCCTTGCTTTATTCAGCATAATGGCTAGTTCTCGTGGACTGACGGGTGTAGGCATAGCACTAAGCATGAGGGCGGAACAAGCGCTATTAGAGTGGATCCCCGTTAGCAGTCGTGTATGTGCTGTTTGGCTAAACGACTCCGTAAGAACTCGGAAGAATAGGGACACACGGCGTTTCCTTTTCGTCGCTTCTGCCTACGCTCCCAATGACTGCAGCTCGGATGAAGTGAAAGATGAGTTTTACAAAAAGCTCTCCGAACTTCTTCAGAATGCTAAATGTTCAGACATAGTACTCGTAGGAGGTGACTTTAATGCCCAGATAGGTAGTTTAAACCAAAAAGAAGGACGTTTAGGTGGTTATTTTAGCATTCCGGCACAGCGAACAGATAATGGTGATCGTCTGCTGCAACTGTGCTCAGACAATCGTTTATTTTTAGCAAACATAAATTTTAAGCATAAAGAGAGACATCCTCTAACATGGCGACTCCCTGCACCAAACCAAAGATGAACTCAAATAAACCATATTGCCATCAGTCATCGTTGGAGAGGGTCGGTAGAAGGTTGTCACTCATTCTGGAGTGCCTGCTTGGACTACGACCATGCTCTAGTACGGGCACGCATCTGCTTGCGCCTCACTGGTCGCAAAAAAGACCCATTAGGACTGAACTGAGTAACAAGAAAACCAAAAGTAGGTTCCAAGAACAACTGAGGTCACATTTAGGTAGTTCTGAAAACGAGGCTGACCCAGATGTTGCTTGGAAAGATATACAATTAGTTGTGGAAACAGCAGTGACATCTACTAGTGACTTAAACCACAGGGTTGCAAAGAACCAATGGATTTCTTTAAGGTCTATTGTACTGATGGATTATCGTAAACACCTCTCGTCAGGTTCTGAGCACAACGAAGAGCGCAAACAAATCACATCTAGGTTAAGCAAAAGTCTAAGGAAAGACCGTGAGCAGTGGTGGGCAACGAAAGCAAAAGAGATGGAAAAGGCGGCGGCCATAAGTAACTCCAGAAAACTCTTCAGACTCGTAAAAGAGACTGGAACAAAAAAGTCAGGTGTGAGACTATCCCGGAAAAAGACGACACTCATCTGTTCCCAGTCCAGACGCTTAGAACGATGGGCGAAACATTTTAAGGAGCAGTTTAGCTGGCCTTCAGCTAATCTACAACTACCCACCATTCCCAGACCGTTTGAATGGAACATTGAAGTAGGTCCGCCGACTCTAGCTGAAGTTCAAAAGGCTATAGTTAATCTAAAACGAGGAAGGGCAGCTGGTCCAGATGGATTGGTTCCAGACGTCTTTAAGGATGGTGGACTAGTTTTAACGATTAGGTTGACTAATATTTTAGCTAAAATCTGGGAGTTGGCCGTAATCCCCTATGACTGGCCACAATCACTGGTCGTCCCAAAATATAAGAAAAGATCAAAATCACCCTGTGACAACCATGGGGGGATTAGTTTGACTAATATAACATCTAAAATACTAGCCTCGATAATTATCGGACGCCTAACTAAGACTCGTGAACTGCAAACACGAGAGAATCAAGCTGGCTTTAGAATTGGTTGTGGTAGCATCGACCACATATTCACCATTCGTCAGGTTCTAGAATACAGGCATACTTATCGGCGTCCGACAATGGTGGTGTTCCTTGACTTAAAAGCAGCATTTGACTCCGTGGACCGCGAGATTCTGTGGCAGTGTCTGTCATTGAAAGGCGCACCTCGGAAGTACATAAACATTGTGAAGGCTCTTTACTCGAACACTACTAGTCGGGTCAGAGCTTATGGCGAACTGTTATCTGATTTTGCAACCTCAAGTGGTGTCCGTCAAGGCTATGCACTTTCTCCATTTTTGTTTAACTTCATCATAGACCTACTGATGGAAATAACGTTATCGTCGACTGAATTTTCGATCATTGGTCTCCTTCCAGGAGGTCCACTTATCGACTGGGAATACACAGATGATATGGTCCTGTCTGGTGAACACGCTGATAAAATGCAGTCTTTTGGTAGCACTAAGCAACAGTGCCAGAATGTTTGGGATGCGCTTCTCTCCCTCTAAATGCAAGTTGTTGCTTCAGGACTGGTCTGCGTCAACACCTGAACTAGGGATAGGGAGTGAAGTTGTCGAACGCGTTGACAACTTCACTTATCTTGGAAGTCTGATCAGCCCTAATGTGTTGGTGTCTGAAGCAATCTCAGCACGGATTCGAAAAGCTCGTTTGGCCTTTGCCAACTTACGTCACCTATGGCGAAGGCGAGATATCCGTCTATCAATGATGGACGAGTTCACTGCACGGCAGTTCGTCCTGTAATAATTTACGACTGCGAAACATGGTCATTAAGAGCAGAAGATGCTCGTAAGTTGCTAGTATCTGATCAGAAATGTCTTAAAAATATTGCTCGCATCTGCTGGGATCATCGGGTAAGTAATAGTGAGGTTAAACGCAGGGTGTCAGGGAATGATGGTAAATCAGTTGATGAGGTTATGAATCTTCATTGACTGAGATGGTTGGGCCACGTGTTGCGTATGCCTGAACACCGATTATCACGACGCGCAATGCTGACTAGTGTTGGGGATGGTTGGAAGAAAGTTAGGGGCGGCCAAACCAAAACGTGGCATCAGTCCACAAAGTCACTAACTTCTAGTCTTAGCCATGTTGGTAGATGCAGACTACTTGGTTGGAGTCCGCATGACAGTCGTAACCAATGGTTGGAGACTATGTGTGGCATGGCTGAGAATCTATCGCAACGACGTAGGTGTATACAATCTTTATCTTCCCTTAAACTATGAGATTAAAATCGCTTCATATCTTTCTTTCTAAGCAATAGTCCTTTGTTCCTTATATCCAATCTTTCTTTTATGTATTATCACCACCGAATAAACCACTTCTATGAATTCGGTGTTCATCTCATTGTGCTAACGAGGTATGGCAACTTAGACCGATGTACATATGTGCCTGGTCCTACGTTGTAACTGACTGACTGCGGGAACTAAATATATAAAATATTTTTATAAATTGAATTCTCTACAACAGTCTTATGTGTAATAGTTTCAGTTCATTTTTTTTCTTGGAGGACAATACCACAGAAAATTCCTTTATGTTTACACCACTTTCCCTTTGTTCATTAACACTAGTGTTGTTGTATGTTTTTTCATCGTTGAAAATCCGAAACCATTATTGACCAAATCAATACTGGTTTTCTGCAACAACATACAAACAAAAATTCGATATAATTCTTTATGTATATACAGATAAATTCTCTACACATGTAACTAATAAACAATTTTATCTCACACATATCGACTGAAATTACTTCTTTCTAATTATGTAATGAGATATGTATTCAAGTGTTAGTCTACTGATTGTGTAGATAGTTGTTGTGTTCTGTATACCTGGTATTTGCAATATGAGGGATTCCAGAGATCGATTTAAACAGTGATCAGTGCTTTCATTAAGATATCAAATGTAGAATATCATAGTGATGCTATACAGGTTTCTAGCATGAATCTGTAAAAAAGATACGTGAATTACAGTTAAATGAATGCTTAAGTCACGAGAGCAGTTGAAATAATGAGATCTCCTTACAGTGTACCTTTATTATAATTATAGTGCGTCAGCGTAAGTCATTCTCTAATCTACAAACTGATTATTTCACCAAGAAAAATAACTCTGCATGTGTTAGCCGGTTTTCTACTTTAAATGTTTATATTCATCAAGTTAGTATTGCCATACGCCCTATGCACAAAAACTCATTTGTCAGATATAAACCGAGAGTAAAAATAGGACTAAATCAATTTCTGGGTGAAAACTTTTGTTCATTTGTTTCTTCCTTAATATATATATATATATATATATATATATATATATATATATATATATATATATATGCTGCAGATAATTAATTTATGCTGGAATTTTATTGTTCTCGATTTCGTTCCTGCTGATTCAGTTACATTTTTACATCTTATATGTGTTAGCAACTCATTTACTAGATAGTAGTATTTTCTATCGAAAGGTGTAGCGAAAAAGTAGATAAATTCTGTTGAAGCTGTCTACTGAATACTATTGGTCGGGTTAGAGCTTATGGCAATCTTCAATGGAAATTTCAAGTCCAATTGATATTTGTCCGGATTGTTCACAACCCTCAATTTCGGTACGCTTCGTCATAGATATTTTAATAGGAGTTCTTTATTCATCTGAAATTTTAGGGATTTAAATTGCATTGACTACTTTACTTATCATGACAGATTCACCTGCCCTGGTGGGTTGTGAAAAATGGTTTGTGAAAACAGAAAATATATGTATACTGAAGGCTGTTTACCATAGGTGTCTTTGAAGCCTTGATCGTATTTGGACCATTAAATAAGTAATACTGAGGTTTATACATAGTTTACCAGGTAAAGATAATGAACTGCTTGATGGAGCTGTGAATCTTCACTGGCTGAAGTGGGTAGGATGTGTTACGCATCCCTGACCGCTGCATACCTCGACACGCGATGATGGATGATATAGGAATAGTTTTGAAAGAAGCTACTGTTAACTATTGATAAAGGTTCACACTACCACCGTAATCAACAGTTTGAGGCTTATGAAATGACTAAAAATCATTCTCAATGGCATTTTATCTTCATGTAGATCATATTTTGTGCTCGTTTTTTTATTTAGGTTCTATATTTTAAATTCTGAAGTCAAAAAATCAAAACCCCAGACTCATCTAATTATGTGTAATGAAATTAGCACGATATCATTCTCATTTGTGAATCAGTAAATATATTCCAGACAGATTTATTGGGTCTCTAGAGAACATTATCACAATTCAACAAACTATCTCTTTTGTTACAATGCTATGAACTCATGAATGAATCAGCGTATTTGTAAATTTTAAGAATTTGTAAAAATTATTACACGTACACCATTAACACTGATAATTCTCTAGTGATTTATCATTTTTATTATTTAGAAAGTACTTGCTAATTTTAAGTTAATACTTAAAAAAAAAATCTAAGTTCCCACCTACTTATAACAACTTGAGTTTGTCTAAAAAAACATTATCATGGTATAGTACGTTGAAATGAGGGAATAATAAATTTTTCCTTATTAGTACAATTGTATACGTCTACGATATTATGTTAACTGTCTATTCACCCTTCCATGCCCACACAGGAGAATATTTATAGTAATTATTATACTACTCCTAATAAATAATTTTCATTTTTGATAGTTAAACATTTTTCCTCTATTTGATATAATCTGTAGTTTGCAGTTAAATATTTTTAGTGCTCATTAGTTATATCCGCATGTGAAGAAAACAACCTAGTGAGCACATGCGGGCTTATGTATAAGTTTAATGAAACGTATCTTATGTGAAAGTTATTATGACTGTCACTTAGTTTCTCAATGTGATGTAGACGTGAGAATGAGTTAAAACTCAATATTTGCTACTGGGTTACCAATGTCATTTAAATGCACTTTCATATATAAATGTATCGATAAAGTTCTATCAAAACGTTTTTATTTTTGGGTTAATAATAAACCTGTAGCTGTTTAATTTTCATTTTAAGTCTCTTGACAAATGCTTCTATTTTCTATATTGAAATAATCGTTTTCAGCAAATGAAGTTAACGTAACTCTAAGACTTTAATTTTATAAAAACTTTAGGATACGGTCATTATCAATCTGTCAACTTTATAAGCAATGTAGGATCTAGCACGTATATATATTAATTGAGGTTACCATAACACATCAGAACAAAGTAATGAAATTATCAACATAGGTACCAGAGCAGGAAAAGTAGCAACGGCATCAGTGGTAGCAGAAGAGAATAGATGGTATGATTCATGAAGAAAAATGATTTCGTGGAATAGAAGAAAGTATAAGGTGATTATAGAAATTAAGATCTAAAGGAATACAAGAATTGAACTCATTTCCACCATTGTGAACAATTTTTAACCACTACATTTAACAACGAATATTGTTTATGTTAATCGCGAGGACCCTGGTCAGATAGTGTGTATAGTTTTTAGATAATGTAGAGTAACATCGACTTGACGCATGAGACCTACCAAATGAAAATATTGTACGAGAACTTGAGGAATCAGATACTAGATCCAATAATACAGGCGATTTCAAATGGCAGTAATCACTGAACTTCTAATAATTCTCCTAAACCAGCCTCTAAAGATTAGGATGAAAGCTCAAAAGATTTATTATATCCCTAACCGGTCATTATATGGTCTGAAACACACTAGTAGTTATGATGGCTTTTTGAAGTATCTCTGGATATCAGTCGATAAGTACACAAGTTTCAGGGTACAAGATTCAACTTTAACCATGCAGTTTTAAAATTTCAAAATGTTTTCGAGAAAATTTTTTGTTTAATCTGATTTTTATGAATATTTTAAGAAAAACTGGATTTTCCAACAAGGCTATGCAATTAAAATAACTTTTTTCATTTTGAACATTTTGAGAAAATTGGGAAAAAATTGTTTGTATGTTTTTTGCTCGAACTTCCAATAATATCAATAATTTGTTAAAAATAGAGCAATCAAAATGATATGATATGAAGCAACAAAGAAAATAACCTCATCAAGAAACGAGAAAGGTTAAACAATTAACACTAGTTCAGTCAGTTCAGCAAAGTTTTAATATTTTCATTATCAAAATTTTATTATCTATAAATTTTCAGTAAGTCGTACGTAACGTAGAAATTGACACATGTGCATCGATTCAAGTTGACATACCACATTGACACATAGCGATAGAATTATTTCCAGACAAATGGCAGGGTAGTAGTAGTAGTAGTAATAGTAATAATAATAATAATAACAACAATAATAATAGTAGTAGTAAAGATTAGGTATGAAAAATGGAAAAAAGTATAAAAAGATTTCGGAACTTAAGTTTTGGGGAAGACAAGAAATAAATGCACCTGCTCCATTGCCAATGATTCTGAAACATGTCACTCAAATTCTCCAAACATTGGTTACGATAATCACGCAGACCCAACCCAGGTCGTCTACACTTATTAACATGGCTCAGTCTAGTTGTCAATTACTTCATAGACTGGTGTCACTTCTTGGTTTAAGGTCTCTTAACTTTCTTCCAATCTACTCCTTCACCATACATTTTAATAGACTTGCTCTTTCAGCCCTCGTGATTCACCTTCTCCAACGTTTCATCTTTCTCATTATTGATAATACTTCAGTTATTTCTACTCTTGTTATTTATCATGTTAATTTCATTTCGTTTTACTAATGTGATATGTCGAAATAGGTTAATTTTTGTCTATACTAAGCTTTACGTTAGTCATGACTGATCGATTTAATATTTGTGATATATAATAACGTTTATCTTATACTGTATGAATTGTTTGGAAGTAAAATTGATACAATTTATTACTATGTAACTGAACAAATAACATTTTTGTAATCAGAGTTTTACAGGTAAGAAGATGAAGGTGAAACGTCAATCTTTTCAAAACTCATTCACTAGGTACTTGGGTATTAAGGTTAATGATACCACCCGGTTGCCGAAACTGAATTAGATGGAGTGAAGTTCAAAACGGGAACATTAGAAATATAAATTATGAATTGCAACTTTAAAATAGATTGTTAATAACTGAATACTGTGCTTAATATTAATCACGGATTACCTTCATTTGAAAGTATCATTGAGACTGGTGTGCACTAGATAGAATTTTCATCTTTATGGAAAGGACTTCAAATGTTATGTTCAAGCTTCTCAAGTTTTACTACCAAATACACCAAACAAAACCGATTTCATTCATATCTAACTGTTTATCATAATGATTCAGTTGGTATATCCTGCCAAAGTAAAATACAAATATCTTTCATCAAAATGTGATATTTTTCATAAACTTCAGGTCCAGCCACAGTTAGAATGGTTTCCAATAGTGGTCCACCTTTACCTATGCCTATGCAAGTTCCTCCTGGTCATTTAGTTCAACAAATTGTTGATGAAGAAGGCATTCTCACTCATGTCATTCTATCGCCTTATCCTACTCATCCATCATTGTCAATGGTTCCGACTGGTGTTCCGTTGTCACTTAGTCAAACAAACGATGTTTCAACAACTGGTACAAATTTAATTTTGAATCCTAATCAGCATTTACAACCTCATCACCAACATCATCATTTTCATCCTATATTACCATCTACTGGTCTACCAAACAATGAAAGTTTAATCCATATGAATCCATATGCACAACATCCTCAGTCGATACATTCTTTCACTCATTCTCTTCCTACGCATCCACCACCATTTATTCATCCACATTTTCAGCATTTTCATCAACAATTTCATCTACATTCAACACATCCACATGTATGTGCTAATGAAGTTGGCAATGATGGTTCTATTTCAACAAAGTATTCAATTACTCCTGAAGTTATAGATGAAATAAATCATTGTGATGTGTCAACATGTAATTCACCAGGCTTAACTATCAACAAGTCATCCGATTCTTCGTTTAATGATAATAATAGTAGTAATAATTTTACCTTGAAACAAAATGTAATCAAAGAAATTCCAGATTCAACTACAATGAACTATAACAATAATAATACTAGTAATAATAATGCTGATAATCTCATCGATGCACACTGTGATCGTGTTGATACATTGGATGACCTACATCCAATTAGTGATTGCTGTGGTATGATCACCAGTGACTTAGATAAAATGCCATTTTTGAATAATATTGGTAATAATAATAATAATAATAATAATAATAATAATAAAAGTGGAAAAACTTGTAGTCCAGAATCACTTCCAATGATTGACTCCTCATCAAACAATGAAGTAAAAATGGTTAAATCTTCCAAAGTAAGTTCAATATTTTTTTATTTAATATTGATTCTATATGGTGAAAATAATGATTATATGTAGCTCATTTTATTTATGTTGTAGTTGTTGGTGAATCTATTATTTCCCGAAAATCCGGCGTTTATTAACCAAAAATAAATGTCTTAATAATCCCTACTTTAAATCTTGAACCGAGCGCGCACTGTTGAATCAGGCTCTGCAAAGCCCGGATCTTGACAAATCGGTTGATGATGTAGTGTAGTCAATGATTACTGTCTTGAAAATTCATTACATTGAAAGATAAACATGTATATTTCTTTAAAAGTTTTGTTACCGTGTAAATAGTAAACAGTTTTTGAATACTCTTCTTCATGTTTTAAAAAGGTGTATCTACATTTATTAGGATAATAAATCGTGACAACCTAGCAAATTTAAGTGTCTCTGCAAGAATTTTTATCAATGGATGGACCGTTAAGAAATCGAAATAAAATAATGCTAATTAGGTTTTCCACCTATCGCCTGATAACCCACTTTGTTATGTAGTCGTCAATGCTATCCTGAAAAGAGCAAAGATAACTTCATGATGTTTCGTAGATTTTTAGATCGTATAGCTTGTGACATAAATTAGGTTGGAACCGGGAAGCGATCCAATAATTTATTCTTGTGAAATAGTTAGGAACAATCACCGGTGGTTGTTTAAATGAGAAGTTATAGCCTTTTGAGAAGTTAATCAAGTATTCCAGGCGGTTGACGTGCACGGATTTTTCAAGGAATTCAGAAGTTCATGTACCGTTCACGGAGCTTTTCACTCCTTTCAATCCTTAAAGTTTCATGCGAACACTATTTGCACAGTCTTAGCATATGCGGCTACATGTAAACAATACTTATTTTTTATCACTTATTTATTTTTACAGATTATAGCTTGTCAAAATTTTCAATACTCTATCATATTTAGTTCATGAGTAAATCAAATAAATTTAACTAAACCATAAGGAGTTTACATTGATTTCCACACTACACATATGGTGGGTGAACTAAGATTACAAAATCATTCTGTTTGTTGTGATGTACTTGCAAAAAAGATCAATATGATTATATTGTTGTGTAAATTTGAAATGTTAATTATGTATGTTACTCTTAACTTGATACTACTCTTCAATGGTAAACTGAATAATTATTTATCAGCTATCATATATATTATTAGAATAAATTAAATGACTGCGAAATTCAATTTGTAATGGTTTGAGTTATTCTTTGGCTATCTGGACTCATTAGTTAGGTGGGTAAAACGATGGCTTTTGAAGCAAATGGTACTGGGTTTGAATCCAGAAGTAAACATCATCTCTGAGGTGCAGGTACATCCAACCGATGAGTCCCAAATAGGACAGATGTGCGTCGTGGATTCCACTGCTAGTTACATCCGATCTATTCTATATCAACTTATGACTGGGAGAGTTTTTCTAGTTATTACTGCTCACCCTAAAGTTAATATTACTAACCCATTTAATTCCTTAAACACAATATTCAATACTGTAAATAGAAATATATAAAAATTCTTGTTACAAATTACAGCTGACTGGTTATACATATATCTACATATTGTACAGACAAGACATATATGTCTGGGTAGCCGAAATTTCAGCATCTACACACACATATATACACTGTTTTATTGCACATATCCAGCAGGCTCCACACTTCAGAGACTTGAACAGTATTGTTACTATAACGTACTCAATTACACATCACATGCTTCATATGTATGTCAGACACGAAGTAAATATGAGAACCATATTCAAAATAATTCCACTCTACTTAGGGTTAGAAAGGTTATAACAATTAAAAAGTTGACATTTAATTTTTGCATTGAAAATTAGTCCAATGATTAACCTTCGAATTCTTTTCGGCTACATAAATAGCTACTTTTTGTAAAACCTTTTAAAAATTATTGCTTCAAACATGTTTAGGTCAACTTCAAAAGTTTTATCATTCCCTATGCTTTTTCATATTTCATAATAATAGTAGTAGCTTCTCCGATATATTCTACAAGTATCTTTATCATAACTGATTACATCTTTTGTAAAGTTCATTACAGAAATTTATATTTTACACACATCTGTATTTTTCTGATAATTCAAATTGTGTTGATATTTCGTAAAATTTTGATTTATTTAAACATAGTTTATATGTAGTTGATGAGGAGAGTAAAATGACATACAACAAGTATATTGAAAAAAATTGTTGCTCCTGAATGTTTAATATAAAAATTATCTGCCACTGAACAGTAACGTGAATCATGGTATGATACAAAAATATACTGCCTCATTTGTCGTTCTAGACAAAAGAAATGTCTATCTCAAAGCTTTTCAGTGTGGGGTTGTGAAGATCGTTGAGCTTCACTGAAATCATGAATCGATGTAAGTTAGACCACCATCGAAAACCTAAAAGCACTGGATGGTCGGTTCGTCCGGGCGTGGGATTCCTCAGCAGTGCGTGTCCATGCTGTCTCAGTGGTTTAGAGGTTAAGCGTTCACGCGTGAGACCAGAGGTTCCGAGTTCGATTCCTGGTTACAGAGTCTTGGATTTACTCCGGTATGGAGTCCCATACTAGGATGAAATGCTCGTCCAGTGCTTCAAGGTTTTAGAAGCTTTTGTTTCGATTATAAATAATCAAATGTTGAAAATAAGAGATTATTACTGAACAACTACTTCATTCTACTACTGTATGTCTCCGTAGTCCTACGTATTCGATATCTAGAAGAAATAAAACTTTTGACTATAATATTTATTTTGACCAAAAATTTACTACTGATATATTTTGGGTTAGTCATGATTCTCTTTATCAAAGCGTACTTGGAGTCGAGGGGGAACTAATGCCTAAATTGGGATTCTAACCCGCTTCACCTAGTGATACAATCTGAGGAATTACCACTAAGCCATTTGTGTCTCGATTGAGCTCTTGTAGGATTAACATATTTACTTCATTAATCACATTGTTTGTTAATCGACAGCATTTGATCAGTACTAAAGGACTAGGTTAACATGATATTGGTCAATATTTAGTGATCAACCAATTGCCAATATGTATGCCCAACGATAAACAAAAATGAGTGTTTATCATATGTTATAATATGGTCGTTAAAATGTGTTTTCATAATCATTTTGATACGTTTCCAAACATTCTTATTTGTATATCATGACTGCTGTTTACGCACACATCTAAATCGATTAGCACAATGGTTTACATGCTGTTTGGTTATTGGGTAATAAATTCGATTGCGATTGTATTCTATCGAGTGAAGATTTAAGCCTTCGTCTTAGCATAAATTTATTCGACATACATTTGAGTGCTAAGCTAATGTATATATGCTGTTTCACTGTTAACAGCATGGTTGGATATTAACGTGCTACATCCTTTGCATCTGTTTCTTAATGTCAATGAATATTCACTTTCATATCAGTGTTTCACTAAGTAGCTTCACTTCATTTTATATATGACATTTTTTGTTCAAATATGGCTGATAATAATAATAATAATGATAACAATAATAATAATAATAATAATAATAATAATTATTATTATTATTATTATTATTATTATTGCTAAGTATGCCCCTTATCAAAGCAAGGAACATCAGCTAAAAGCTTATCTCATATGATTATAAGAATAAAATTACAATAATTTCATCACATTCAGTAAAGAAGAGCTTCGTCTTCCCTATTTCGTTCGTTGTTCTATTCTCTTTCCTGAAAATTCAGCAGTAAATTTTATAAACTATCAAGAAAAGTGCCTAGTTAATTTTCTCCTCTTTTCCACCTGAATATTGATCGTTCGTGTTGTTGTTCTCTGTTGTCTGAAGTATTTTTTCTTCAATTCTGTTTTTTCTATCACTAAAAACAAAAAAAGATTGTTTCTCATCAAAAATTTTTATTCAAAATGTTATTCCTATTATGTTCTTATTTGCAATTAAAACGATGGTCAGTTTTATTAAATTCATAAAATAAGAGGAGGGGATGAAAAATATTCTCGTCTAAAGAAAATAGGGTTACATTCTTATGCTTTTTTAATATTTCCTATTAATCTGATTACTAATTATCATCATTAGTATTGCCTTTATTACTATCTATTATTATTTATAATTATTACCATTATTATAATCCATATTAAAGATAATACAAACTGAGTACTTATGGCTAATATGGGCATAGATTTAAATGAAGAGAATGACAATACTACTAGACAAATAATTATAAAACAGTACTTCAGAGAAATGTGTCAGCTAAAAGATTTCGTTCTGATTTTATTGGGCGAACTAAATTAATTTACAAATTATAACACGTAGTTTCATTGGATTTCAAGTGGAAGTGTTAAACAGGAAGCTAAATGCTGCGCAAAAAATCATAATGTTGTAAGTAATCTACGTGAAACGATCAGCTATCGTACCGGGTGTACATAAAAACAATTACATAGTAATAAAGAACGAGGTAACAGCCTTGATGGGAATTGTAAATAAACATATAAGAGTTTGACTAGTTGAACCCTGCCCATAGAACCGACTCGATCTCGAAAGAATGATTTAAGTTTTTATCACACATTGAAGTTAAATTCTTTTACGATCTTAAACGAAAAAATGAAAAGCGTTTGAATTAATTCGGTGTTCGACTATCCTTACTTGTTTATCGGACAATAATTTGTATCTAAAGCATTTTTTCCTGTCACCACAATTAAGGATCTAACAGTTCCAGAAAATAGAACTTGTTTTCATTTGAAAATATACTCTCGCTTTCTATTTATTTCTGTGTATTAATAGTGGTCTCTATGCTTAGAGTGAGGATCTAGATAAATATCATATGTGTTTTCTCTCTTTTCTACACCAAAAGTGTTTATCAGTTAGTGTTTAATTAATTCATGACCACTGATTTTACATCTATGAACTCAATTATCATTCGATTTCGTGATCTGTGCTCCAGTCTTTTCGCCTGCCTTTTCGTTGAGAAAATCCGTCTCTTGCTGTTCATGACACATGTCCCATCCACTTCAATCAATGAAGTTAAGCAACCTCACCACCTACTCCTCCATCTCTATGTTCCTATTAGAGGTATATGTTTATTACTTCCCGCTCTCCCACACAGTGTAAAAATACATCTCCTTTGAGTGACCTATAAAAGAAACTGGGTTAGTGGTGGTCATACTGACTTGGTTGGATGACCTCAGTGCCTAAGAGACAATCTTCTGAGGCTGGTTATATAAATTTTTTAGTGTGTTAGCGCTGTACTTCAAGGACCTTAATACCGGAGACGGGAATCTATAACGTTAGGTAAAGTGTGACATTTTAAGGGCTGAGATTTTTTAACCTCTTCCTTCCTTCTCGCAATAGAAGGATCGCTGATTGCCTCATAGAAACACCTTACTGTACAGCTTTTCTCTCTAACATTGAATTGCTGCCTTTAGTCTTACTGTCCCACAAACCGACCTACGTGACTTGGTTTGACCTATAAGTCTATTGGGTCATTACGGTAGGACAGCACAACCATCACATCAAGATGGCAGTTATATTCTCAAATTATATCTTCTACACCTAATCTTTTCTACTATTATTGTTACAACCTCTGCTTATTTGGGTTTCACCCTAATAATTTCATCTCGTTGTGCTGATGGATTATGGCAACTTCTAACGATACACAAATATACCAGGTTCAGTGTTGCGTATGACTGATTGTCTGGATCTCCTATCTCTACTTAGTACCCTGATCTTGACTTCAACGTAACTTATTCAGCGTTTCCACACGAGGACATTTATAATCAAGTTAAGACCTGTACAATACTACCTAAACATTTGTAGTAATTGATTAACTGATTAGTAGTATATACACATTGTATGAAGTCAATTTCGATAGCAAAAGTTCCATAGAATAATCTATTTTATTAGGTTATAAAACGAATCATTAATTGCTATTATTGATATGGCTCAGTATAAGAAAAAGGGCAAAGACGATATGTGATGATACAATATACTTCAAAATCAGATTATAAACCACATACAAATGTAGTAGTATTTATATGTCTTATTTAGATAGATCGTTAGATTCATAACAAATCAAACTGGGTATTATTTGACACTGAATAATCAATAACTTGATGTATAAGCACAATTCACAATTTTATAAGCTTAAACTAGTATAACGAACAAAATTAATTAAAACGTATGTGACTACCTCTTCTATTCTGAATCAATTTGATAGGTCGTCATCCTTCTTCATAACACGTTCCCTTTTGTGGAGTAACCATCTTGGATTCATGTTTACTAAAGTCTTTGACTTTGACAAAAATATTGCGTCAACAGACTGAATGAGTTTACTGGAAACTGACCTATATCTTTTTATGGATGGATGAATTTTGAATTTTGTTTGTCGATGTTTCCTACATATGTGTTCATAAGACGTAAACTTGTTTTTGGGCAATTAATCACCACAAAATCATCATGAGTACACTATTTTCTCTAAATAGAGATATTGTTGCAACTTGTTTAATGAGTTGACTTTGAAGTAAAATGATTTATTCTTCTAATACTGAATCTAATTGAGCTTAATGGTGGAAAATGTGCAATTTAGAAGTATTCGACCTTAGGTATGTATCTAGCTTGTAGTAACTTGTAAAAAATCCTCACGAAGTCTATAAAGGGTTGTTGGTTGTTTATTAAAATAGTGTACTAAAAGAAACAACTTTTCATGCGAGTCAAGTTTTTCATTGAGAGGCACGTAGACTGAAAGTATGATGGTAGAAAAAAATAACCTTCATTCTTTTTATGTCGACAAGAACTTCTGACTTTTACTAAACTTTATGCTTCCTCGTTATTGATTCACTATTCATATGGCTGTTAATAAATAGCTCTTTAGAAAGACAATTTGTTCTCACAGTTATAGTAATAGGTCAAACAATAAGGCATCTGCAAAAGAGGCCGATTTGTAACAACTTTCAAGTATGTTCCACGCAATCAAAACAATTGTCCGACATGACCAAAAAGCTTTCCTCTTGGACATGCACTAAATATTCTTAGGAACTTTTTTCTTGCCAAGATTTGTCCCAATTTTTAAACTATTTTATTTACTTAATGTATGCATTTCTTTGTGATTTGTACAAAAATAAGAATTTGTTGAAATATCGTGTGCTGAGAACTTATTGTGCTAAATGCATATATTTATTATCATTGTTATTGCGTAAACAATCGAAATGGAGAAGTTGATAACTGGTCAATCGCTAAAATTTCGCACCTACTGATATGGCTCAGATAGAAAACTCAGCGTGGAATTCATATTTTGATCTGATCTGCTTTAGCTGTAAACCAACTCCCTTTTTGTCAGCCACCCTTGGGCATCGAAGTAGGTTGTATCCGACTAGACGTAATCCATATCCTGGTCACTGATGCCTACAAAGTACATTAGTAGACATTGTTTGTTGAAAATTACACACAGAAATTTTCGAAAGTTGGTTACAGCGCTTCACAGAAACATTCCTTTTTTGCGTTTTTTGATAATTGAGGATCCTCTTGTACACAAACACTATCTCCTGAAATGTGTAAGGCAGTTTGATTATTATTATGTTTTGATTTATAAAAATTGGTTTTACTACTTTTCAACCTACCTCCTTGACACGACAAGAATTTAAAGAATTAGTGTTTCCAGCTAATACACTCCAATTAGGTCCTTGCAACAGTCAAACCTGATCACCATGTTAATGTAGTACTTACAGTCTGTCCTGATTGACCTCTGTTTAAGTAACTGGATTGTATCACTACCTATCTTACATAGAATGTTTAACTTAAATCCAGGTGTATAAAACTATACTTGGTTTATAAATGCATTAAACATTAAAGTTGTGTTTTTTTTAATTTTACATGTGTACAAAATGTTTATCTTGTCGCTTCATTTTACATTTTGATTAAATTCCTTCTAAAAAAAAGAGAACTTACACAACTGTATTTATCATTAGTGTTTCATCCGTTCACCATCTTTCATACTAGAATATCTTTGCATAAAGTTTACATGTAGCCATACATATGCACACACGTACACATGGACACACCCCTATTTATTAACTGCGTACAGTGTATATGCGTAGCGCAAAAAGGACTGTATGATCTAGTGTTAGTAGTAGTTCCTCTTCTATAAGTATTTACTTGTGAGTTTTCTTTGTCTTTCAAACTGAAATTTTTACTGTGGAGAAATTAGATAAAATTAAAAATGCAGTCATTTTGTACAGTACACTTACCTATAATGCGTTTCTGTGTGTATGTGCATACACAGATACAATTTATTTCACTCTAGATGATGTTTCATGGTGCCTACATGTTCTCCTATCACTAGTTTTCTTTTTACAACAATCTGAGATTAATGTATTGATAAGATTATGTAATAAATAACAGATAGAAGATACCTAATTACTATATTTTCGCCTAATTTTTTTCGATCTATATTCTGGCTCATGAAGTTTTGTTTCTTTCTTATTAATAGTAGTAATAATACGCATGGAATTTGTACAAGCATGTAAAGTAGTAATCGTGTAATTTCGATATATATTACCAATCGTAAAAAAATATTATGATTGCTATTATCCCTTTGTTATGTAACTGTTTTACCAAGTACAAATTCTCAAACACTAAACTTTGAGGTACAACTGAAATCTGAAACTAGCAGTGAATTTACCTACCTGATTGCCAAATACAAGGTAGATAATGTGAAGTGAGTTTGAAACTGAAACCTCATGGATAGATGTTGACTAGCAGTAGAATCCATAACGTATATTTTTCACTAGTCACAATCCATTTATTATTTATGATGTAAAAAGTGCTTTTATTGAGGCAATCTGACAACGATTCACATATATTAACAGAGACCGAACAAAATTCAGTTCTGAATTTTAAAAACCGGATAAATTAGACTCCTGTTAACTGAGACTTAACAGTTTAAATTAGAGTGTTGCTCATTAATGCTAAACTATTTTATATTCGATGAAAATTAAATAGAACTGTTTTATCCATTCATACTATTTTGCATCATGAAGAAATAAATTTCATCGTAATTCAAATATTTTATCAGTTACCTAAACACAGAAAGTAGGCATATAAAAATGTTTGGAGTGTTTAAACTAGTGCTATAAGATATAAAATAGAAAAAGTACTTAATGGAAATCACTAGTGATTAAGTCGATGATTAATTTTCATATAAATTATTTAACTACCGCCTACAGTCTAGTATCTAAATCAAACTACTCATGTATATCTTTATAAGATTAGTATCGTAAATTGGACTTATTTTTCTAAGAGTCTTAACACCTTACTTTCTCTTCATACTCCTTGCTTAACTTCAACATTAAACGCTTGTCAGTTCCATCGCATTTGAGGACCACTTCAAAGGCATCGATAGTTAAATCAGCGTAATTATTTTCTCCTCCCAATTGATAATCTTCATAGGTATATAAAAGAGATACCATGGATTGGTTGAAATTAAATATTAACACCAATGGATATCAACTCATTGGTCTAGAGGTTTGGTGTTTACGCGTGAGACCGAAGGTCCTGGGTTTGAGTCCCGCGTATGGGATCGTCAGTGCACGCTGCTGAGGATTCTCATACAAGGACGACACAACCTTCAAATGCTTCCAGGTTTTCTATAGTAGTCTAACATTGATCGGTTCATGATCTCAATTAAAACTCAACAATTTCCACAACCACATACTGATAAAAAGCGAATTAATATGTGCTGTAATCTACCAGGACATTCAGTCTCTCACGCGAACGCTTAACCTGTAGACCACTGTGCCCGCATCCAATGGGACGGTTATTTTTCTTCAATCGACTGACTATTTTGAATGACCATCTTCCATTGATAACTGCTTCGCATCGGATATGGTTGAACTCCATTGGTCACGACTTCTCATCAGGATTCTAGGAATTACATCTTACTGAAATATTATTGCTATTCTCAATTTCGTACTCATCAGAAATTTAATTATCACGCAATTCATTTTACTATTTTTTACTCAATTCATACACTATGTTGTCTTTCATCACACATTTGATCTGATTTGTAATTACATTATTACTTCTTCCACTTTATGTTATCTAGATTTATTCTGAGTATTATTCTTACAATTGCATATTGTACATTTAAACCGTTACAAGTTAACATTACTCATAAGACATTTCAATGTTAAACGTTTTAATCTTTTTCGCTAACAACCTTAAATTTATATGCCGTAATTCCAAAATGATGTATTTCCCTTAAACTTGGGCATCATTTGGATGATTAATTTGGATTTATTGCAGCAACATCTAGAGGAATTATTTGAGAAGTACATTCTTCGTTCATGTCTATGTTTTAATAAAAAAATATATACATTTATATATTTTTGTTTTAGTGTACCGACGATCCAATAGATCACTCGAAAACTGTCACAGACATTAGACAAAATGCAATGAATAATACTAACAATTCATCGAAGAAATCATCATCATTAAAATGTAATCATAATTATACTGTTCCTGACAGTAATAATAACAGCACTATAAGAACTATTGATAAACATGTTACTCAAACTGCGAATTCTACTGATGATGATGATGTCGTAATCTCTTCTACACATGATGATGATCCATATGAAAACAATGACGACGACAATGAAGATGATAATGATGACCAAGAAGCAGAGAATGATGATGGTAGTATAAATTGTAAAACAGGTTGGTCAATAGTTATGTTTCTTTATGTATGTATTTGAATGTTATATCATGACATTTGATTCATGTTGTAAACACATTTTTTTAGAGTTTGATATCTCATATTCACAATGTTTTATTCCATACAATTGCGAAAATTGTTCCTTAATAATAAATATAAGATTAGTTGAAAGGGTATTTTAGGAGATTAGTCTAATTTTCATGTTATATTCATGATAAATTGATTTCAGTCGAGATAATACTAGAATCCAGTGCGCGTTGAACACAGCTGCTACGTCTTATTAACTGTTGATTGCTCAATTGTTTTCTAGTGATGTCCTAAATAGCGTCAATCTGTGATGAATACAACTTGCAAATAAATACATCTTTTTATAAGAGTAGCTTTTAATTTCTACTATGAAACTATATTTTTATTAAATATGATTTTTCTGAGGAATTTTCATTTAAAAACTAAGCACCGATAAACATATAATTTCCTATAATATGAGATTTTTCTCCCTATTTTATACCAACAATCTTAATTAGGATCTAACTCACCAGTTTCATGTCTAATGATATTAAATAGAATAGTTTTAGGTTCTTTAAAATGATATACATATGGTTGTTAAAATAAGCAATGAAGTGCTAATGGATAAATGATTTGTGTTAATAAAATGTTCTTCACAAGGCTGAATTAATGGCCTAATTAACCCTCTTAAATGAACTACCATCAAATGAAAACCACACAAATGACTGCTGTAATGAGTGTTTTTTTAGGTAAAGGACATTCTCAATATATAAAAGATTAGATGAGAAAATAAACATAATTATCTGTCATTTGGAACAAGAGGTTGAAAAAAACAAGTTCTGTCAATTGCCCAATCACCAATTGAATTGGGATTTGACTGTTATGTTTAGTTCTTGCTCTAAATATTACTTGACGAGGACGATATCATCGATTTGAACATGAAAGATCGCTTTGTACTTAGGCGATTTTCACAGATTTACTTGTATATTGTCTTTTTCCGAATTTTAAGTTCTCGTCATATTTTCTTTAAACACTATTTGGTACTGTTAGTCAGATTATCTATTGTATAACTATTAAGTAAATTCGACATTTAACATGGTCTACCTCTTCAATTTTGTAAATAACTATCATATTACCTTAGTGCAAAAAATTGATGAAGTAATGCATTTAGTCTTCCGAAATGTGTTTTAATTTCTTGATCTCAATACCTTCATGCATAAAATTATATGAGTTTTTGACTTTGTTGTTTTACATCGTGAAATGGCTTTCATTAGATAACTATTAAAATTTGAAAGTCATCAGACGGCTGCTACATCTTAATAGGAGCCTCCACAGCAATGCCTACACGTGACTCGATTAAGAATCAGACTCATAATCTTCAGGCCTCGCAGCGGGAAGTACAATTAAGATCAATAAGTTGGTATCCCATGGTTATATTTTCAGTCGTGTAATCTGGACGTCTCCTTGCGTCCTCAGAAGAATATAGTTTCAGTCAGTCATGACCCGTCATCATTCTAGGTTTTATATTCTCAGTAACATCTCAATCAACATTTGTTGTGTTAGCTACGGTGGTTGTGTAATCTCTCTCTCTCCGTATATATATATATATATATATATATATACATATATATATATATATATATATATATATACTTATTTTTCTCCATATCTGTCTTTCCATGTTTATTTGTCTGAAGAAAAACATAGAATCATAGGCACTTAACACATGTCCCATTATTCCAACCTTTTTTATAATAATAGATTAAAACAACCTTCACGGTTGTTGTAGAAACTTTATATATTTTATGAGTTTCGCGTTTGTTCTTGTAGGTAAACCTACCATTTACGACAACACAGCTTATTGTGTGCTCTTACAAAATAATGTCGATTACCTAATACATTGGCCGAACATCTCACTATAAGTGAAGTAGATGTCACCGATGATATTGACATGGAATTAGGAATGTTAACCGTTATTCCCCGTTTCAGGATTGCTCATCCATGACTCTAAACCACATTAATCTTAGCGTGGTGGACAAGTTTGTTCGTAAGTAGTTGCTGGAGTCGACAGCCGAATACAGGAGTTTAAGGAAGCCAAAAGAACGCGAGTTTGGGATACTTGTGAGACCAAAAGAGAAGCTATAAAAGACGGTCTACAATCAGCTTGGGTTTTGAAACACACAATAGATGGGGATGAAATATTGAAGACTAAGTGTATATATTTCAAGAACAATCTGTGTTCCCTGTAAACTAGTTCATATATACCACCTGAACTTGGGTTGTTCGTACATTACACTAGAAGTATAGCGTCACATAGTTTCACATGCGAAACGTTATCTCAAAATTTATTGCTAGTAGTGAGTGGGCGAATATTCGTATTATTAAATTATGTGGTACTAACATCAGATTCTACTGAGGAAATGGCACAGTAATCCATAGCTACGATTGGATAAGGATCATGTTATATCACAAGTTGACTGACATCGGAAAATTATCCCCTTTTGAATTTTAAACTCAGTATTAGTGAATCGTAGTAGCTTCAATTTAAACACTCTCTATGCACCTCGTATTCTGGATCATAGTCATTGCCTTAATTAGTTTGTTTTTCCATTGGATTGACGTAATGTAACTTGCATTGGGATCCGGAACCCGCGTTTCGTCCCATCTCTGACTCGTCAACTGAATGTCCGTGCCTCTCAGCGTTGATGCTTGCACCGGGACTTGTACCAACTGTCATTCGCTTAGAATTCCAATATGTTACCCCCCTGAGTATTTTAGATGTCATTGCTAACCATAATCTGTCTATTCAATAAAAAAACTTTTGAAAAACGACTATATCACGGAAATTCACACATGATGCACATATACCAACCAACACTGATCAAAATTCAGTTAAAAATAATGAGAACATGATAATTTAAAGATTTTTATTGTGATATAGATTTTTTTTGTCCATATTTGTTGTTTTTTATTCTTCCCTCCTTTTTTTCATTTTCACTTAATTAATTCACAGTTGGATCCTGCAAAACATCTTTTATAACTTCTAACTGTACAAATCTAACTAACGTTAATAATTTTGAAGTTCGATCACACATTTCAATGGGAGATAAGCATTTTATAGATGGAAATATGAGCTCTGATTGTTGTTCACATACCACACTTACTACATCTACTACTGCTGCCTACACTGATTCCATTTTTTACACTACAAATTCTCACATCACTAATACTACATTTGCTTCAGATCGTAATGGGCGTACAACAACAACATCAAGTTTAAATGCCTTCTCTTCCCATTTTTCTTATCCTCCAGCCACATTTCCATTTCATCGAAGGAGACGTGGCGGAGGTATCAGTGGCGGCGGCGTTGTCGGTGTTAATGTTGCTGGTGGAGGTAATAAAAGTAAGTTACTTTTTGACCTAATTTTACCAATTTTCATTTTTATATGAGATGAATACATTAGGTACATCTAAGTGAATAGTAATAATTGTGTACTCATTACTGAAAAACTTTGTAACGAATTTTCCAAGTGTGAAAGATCATAACCTGAAAGTACTCGGGTCTGTATCGTTTCGGATTAATATGTCATGTAACACCGTTGAAATATTGAAGTTATTGTAATCATTCATGTAGCTAGATATCAACATGCAGTGTACTCACTTACGCCGCCCACCGGTATTCTCCATCCAACTCTGTCCTGGACAATCTTTTTCAGCTTTTCCTAGTTGTTATTCATTCTTTTTATGTATCCTTCCAGTTCCCAATCCAATGTGTTCCTTGGTCTTCCTCTATTTTGATTCCCTTCAGTATTCCAAGTTAGAGCTTGCCTCGTGATGCAGTTTGATGGTTTTCTCAAAATATACCCTATTCACTTTCAACGTCTTTTCCTAATTTCCTCTTCAGATGGAAGCTGATTTGTTCTCTCCCACAGTAGTTTGTAGCCGATGGTATCCTCCTGTAGATCTTCTGGGGTTACTATCGGACCCAAGGCTGGGTAGACGAGGAAGTTTGGACATGAAACCAGCAAACCCATCCCCTACAAATCAACTGTTTTAAAAAGATGACATGTAGAGTTTGTTAACTCTCAAATATTCACAAATCTATTCTTAATCAGCTTTGATATTTTGACAATCATAGATAATCTGCAGTAACTGAGTATAACTCCTGAATTCTAGAGATTTCACTTATTGGTAGTTACATTTGATGATCAAAGCTTATTTACTATTGAATGACACCAATGGAAAGATTGAGCACTAATTTCCATAATCTAAATGCTTTAAAGATCCATACAACTATGTATCACATAGTGAAATGAGATAAATACACAATTAGGTATTATTTGATTGTTGCTTAGGACTGCAATTGATCAGTCTTTTGTTGGTATATGTGCATCTTGCCTCTATATTGCTTTAAATCAAAAGCTTAATATGCAAAGGTGGATAGTGGCTATTGTTTGTTTGTGTTAAGGATATCAACGTATGAGGAAGGAAATCAATTTTAAATTTCCTAAATCGATTCATAGGTGATTTTTATTCAGTCAGCTTTCAACAGATTTATTCTGAATAAATACCGTTCATTAACTGTCGGTGTATTTTTTTCAGTTGTAATTAGTTATTTGATTTTCAATACATTTTTCCTTGTATTGATGAGTTAATTGTCATTTTATGTTGAATAACAATTGTTCAATTAATAGAATTCTGTAATAATGATTGGATCGATATATAATTGAATTCACTTGAATGTAAATTAATTCTTCTGGGATCTCTATCAAGAATATTTCTATACAAACTGGATTTCTCACTCTAGTTAACGGGAAAGGAAGAAGAGGCTAAGACGTAATCTCGCCGATTGTACTAAAGTTGGAGTTGTAAATAATAAGCTTGGTGTAAAAGTATCAGTTTGTCTGTTTTTCGGTTTGTTTGTATAAGGTTGTAGAGATTTTTGAGTTTTAGTTGAGAACATGAACCAATCAATGTTTGACCACTATTGAAAACCTGGAAGCATTGTACGGTCGTATCATCTTAGTACAACACTCCTCAGCAGTTCGTATTGAAGATCCAATACTCGGGACTCAAACTTAGAACCTTTGGTTTCTCACGCGAGCAATTTTTGTTTTTGTATGTTGTGATATACGATAAATACGAAAAATATTCTCATGCGAGACCTAAGATTTTTGAATCGATCCCCTGTGGAGTCGTGGATACACACTACTGTGGTGCCCTATACTAGTATGTAAAGGTGTCCAATACTTCCTGATTCTCAGTCGTGGTTTAGCCAAGATCACTTAGTAATTAAAGCTATGAAAACTGTTAAGTGACTTGGATCTCAGGCTCATAAGAAGTCTTTGATCTGCTTATATCAAAGATTCCAGCTGTTGAACATTTGTGCACATCCATTGATGCTGACAAAAACGCATTGTAATGATTGACAGCTAAATGATGTCGGAAGCAAAATAGATATAGTGTTTCTTGCAATAGAAACAATTTATTCTGTAAATTACATTCTGTTTGTGTTTTTCTATCGCTGCGTATGTCGTTGTGCATATTACTTATTAAAGAGTTAAGGTCAGGTTATAAGGTATTCAAAGAGAATTTACAGTGATAACAAAATCAGCTGAATTCAATGTTGACGGGACAGGTTATTGGTCATTTGTAGAAAAATCTTAGCGGTCCACATTTTTGAGTTTTTTAGCTATGATCTCATCCAAAATATCTAGTAAAATCTCATTATTAAAGTATCCAGTTCAAGGAATGTAACAACATTAACCCCTTGAGCTACGAACCTTCATTATCTGAATATTAAAGAGACTCTGGGAAATATAAATTTCTTTAGAATAGATGGGTCGTAGCTAATAGTGGAATCAAGAACACGTGATGTGGTCTATATGACACTCGTCAACTAGACGTACCTAAACCTCGGCGATGGTATTTAGATAGTGACTTGAACCCAGTACTTTTCACTTCATACGTCGATGTGTTATTCAATACTGGTCAAACTTTAGTCCTCAACACCAACAGTTACTACTACTCTAAAGAAATTAATAATATTACTAACTGTAAGTGTAAGCGTAATATTCTATATTTCAAAACAATTTTTAAAGGTTACAATAGTTTTCGACCACATCGTCCAGCTAGTTTCGGTTTCAATAAATACTCTCAAAATTCGGTTTGGAATCAACCATCTATAACTGGATCGTCGAAATCACATTCAGAACATTATTCTCAATATCAACAACACAATTGTAGCTTCCAAAATGGTAGTAATCATATAAATAATTACCATCAATCCCATCATTCATCATCAATCCATCAACCTCATCCACATTATCATCACTGTCATCGTGGTCCAGTTGTAACACAAGATGTAGATATAGATTCTGAGATAGAAATCGAGAATAAACCAACTGGGGACGCATCAGTTTGTTGTTCTCTTCCAACCAATATATTATTACCAACAGTACAAACACCTACTGATTATTGTTCACAGTCAAATTGTCTATTAAATTCACAATGTTACAGTCATCATCATCCTCAGCAACAGCAGCTGGAACAACCTATGGATTCGTATGATGTTTATTTAAGTAATAGTAATAATTATGTTAATACAAATGGACCTGCGACGTATGAAAATAATACAGAAACTAATACCAGTGGACATCATACTGATTACAATCTGAATAACGAATGGAATACTCAAGAGAAGATTATCCATAATCTAATATCGGATATACTGTCACCACAAGTAAGTTAATGTATTAACTTACTGTTTAATTTTAGTAAATATCGTATTCAGTAAATTTAATGAATGTATGACTGATATAAAGAAAAAGGTTGCTAAAGCTTCCGTTATTTTTGTATTCTCTGTAAATGATAATAATAATAATAATCATAATAACAATAATAATAATAATAATAATAATAATAATAATAATAATCGTAACGGTAAATTGATTTGATCAGATCATTTATTTCGGGGAAACCAACGCTCTGGGATTTTGCATTATAATGATCATTTTAATGTAGTATGGTACTGCTTTAATGCTGTCATTTTGTGTATATGTGAGATAAATTTAGAAAAAACAATTTTAGATGGTTTAAGGTAGGAAAGGTAGGAAACCTTGTTTGATCTAGACACTTACCAATAAATCATACTTACAGTCTTTAGGGAAATTTTACTTCTTATGAGTTTCGGGTCTGTGTCATTTAGCTTTACAGCCAGTGATGTTAACACTGAATGATTGAAGTCGAAACTGACTGTTCCCCTTTAGAATCGAGTTATTTAAATTAACTGATCACTGAGTAGTGACCTATGTTATATTTATCTCAGTAGATAAAATTCGGTTTGATTTAAGGACTAGATAAACATGGCACTGGTCACTATACAGTAATTAATCAAGGTAGAGGAAACTATGTTTAAAGTGAATAGAAAACAATCAAACTACATTCTTAATAGTACTCTTGTTCTTCTCAATTTTTAAGGTTGATTAAAAAATAAGTGAACTATAACACCATTGAAAAATTTCAAAGAAATTTGTAGACTATTAATTATTAGGCTTTAATTCAATTAACTGTTTTGAAAACTAGAGACAATGATATAAAATGCCTATAACGAAAGCAGTGCTGATTGACTGATAAAGGGGGCACCCATTACTCCCTTCCCTCCAATAACTATCTGACCCCCATGGTCTTTCAATAACTTAGAAAATAAGGGGATAAACCATGTTTATTACAGTTCCAATTGACGATGATACAGTGTAACATCTGTCGGTATTTCTAAAAACTGTCTCTTGTCCTTGACAATTAGTCATTAACGATGCATAGTTTGTCATTGGATTTAACCCTACAACGTCGGTTAAAAATTTCCAATGTTGAGTCAGAATCCTGTTTTCATTACATTTGGACAGAAGTTTTGGGAAATGGGTTTGATTTAATGCATTTACATTCTTACTCAAAAACTTGAAACCTATCGCAAAGAAGTTAAATGCTGTATGTTTTTCTTACAATATACTTTTTGGAGAAACTAGATTAACTCATATCATATATATTTTTATGGTTAGTGGAAACAACTGATGCATGGGAGGAATCCGTTCTGATGTTGGGTGTTTTATGCTGAAAATTGTTTACAGTAATCCATACACATATGGCGGTAAATAAGCTTGCCTTATGTGTATATAGGCTTTCGTCAATTTGTTTCTTTCACAGTCTTAAATCTCGAACTAATCCTAATCAAACCACCCTTAATAATCTGCAGACACTGGATGGTCGTTTCGTCGTAGTATGAAACTTCTCAGCAGTGCACACTCACAACCTCTCATTTGGGGATTGAACCCTGGACCTTTGGTCTCGCACATGCAGATGCGTGACCTTTAGACGGCTACTTTTTTCTCAACCCGAAAATTTACGTACACTTTTCATTGATTTAGATACTTATCATTTATGTTTTTTCTTTTACAGGTCAGTGAAGTTAAATGTGATAGTGCATTAATTCAATTGACATTTCCACAAAATTTAATTCTTTCATCTGTTGCTGATGTTGAATCGTCATCGGCATCATCGCCGGCAACAAGCACATCAATCACAACAAGTACGAATTACATCTCTACCAATCAATCCATATTAACAACCAATACTACAACTGCTACCACTAATAATTCTACTGCTACAATTTCGTCCGTCGATTCTTGTCAATCATTGCAATCATTATTGTCAGAAAACAGTAATAATAATAATAATAATAATAATAATAATAATAATAATAATAATAATAATGGTAGCGGCAAATTGTTTAAAGTCGCCAGTTCTCCATCAAAAAATCATCTACTCGATAAATGTAAACCATCATCAACAATCATAAAAGGGGATAATTGCAAATCAGATTTAATATATTCAAACAATAATTGTGATATTGGTAATGACAACGTTCGCGAGTTGGATGATAGTACTAATAATATTTCAACAAGAATAAAAACTGCAACTACCACTACTTCTAACATTGATATTAGTAATAATGATGACAGTCAACGTTATCAAATAACTATAGATTTGGATACATTACGATTCGAATTATATTTAGCTGAAAAAGGCAATACACTAAACTTTAAATGTGTTTTTATGTAAGTGAGATTGTATCTATAGCTTGTTGTTTAGTAATTTAATATTTTTTAAAGTTATGAATATATGTGTAAATATTTTTGTTTATGGTTGGAAATATTTATTATCATAGTTTACATAGAGTATTGATCGTACTGAGATCACCATCGAAAACCATGAAGCACTGAACAACTGATTTGATCTTATTGAGAAGCTTTGACAAGTGGAATTCAACGATGTTGGATGTGGGACAGTTATCCACACAGGCAATGGAAGTTGGTCACTCAGTGTAGTCAGTTGACTGAAGTTAAACATGTAAATCATCAGGTATATCAACTCAATGGTCTAGAGGTCAGGAGTTCACATACGAGATTGTAGGTCATGGTTTGAATACTCAGTGGAGTCGTCGATATGCACTTCTGAGGAGTTCCATAGTAGGACGAAACGGCTCCCCAGGGTTTTCTGGTTTCCACTGATGGTGTCTAACGAAGATGAGTTAGTGATGTAAACCATGAAAATACTTGTTTGCTTTGTAAATTAATCTCATAAATTCCAAACAGGATTTATACGTCATTCGTGCTAATGAACTCCTGAAATTCATTTCAACATTGTCTAAGCATCAGAATTCTTAAGTTCTGTTAGGTGCAATTTCTGTGTTTATGTACCAATTATCCTCTTTCACACCCATATTTGTATGTTGCCACCGTCTCGTATGATGACGTTGAATGGAATATTTCCGTGTGAGTGGGGGGTATAAAAATTTAAACAGATGAGTATTTTAGGAACAGCGAATTATCTCTACTGGCTATGTCCAAGAGCATTTGATGATAATCTATGAAATCCAGGTTTATCGATTCCAGCACACTAAACTCTGTCCACTAGATCATCAGTTTGAATATTCATCCACTTCATTCATGCAACTGAATTACATAAAACTAGAAAAACCGACATTCTTGTATTGGTTTTATATTAGTGATGAGGTCACTGTAAGAGAAACTAAATCCCATTGAACGATCTTTACGAAAACACGCTTTACTAGTATGTAAGTACTTCCAAAGATAGCCACTGAAGTTCTAATACATCAGTAGCGTTTAATCTTTCTGAGAGCTAAACGGATATCCTTGAAAACCATGAAGCATTAAATTACTGTTTCATCTTAGTATATAGCTCTTTAACAGTGCGAAACCATGACCTGTTGGTGGTTGAACTCAGGACCCTCGGGACATTCATCAAACCCTCAACCTCCAGACCACTGATTCACATTTCTGACGAATGAGGATTCATGATAACCATGTTTGGCGTGCAATAGATACCACAAATAGCAAAAGATAATGGTTGGGAATTTGACTTGAGTTAGTAATGTCAGTCATTATATGTCAAATGTGCATTCGTCTATTTTGTCATTATTTACATGAAACTAGCGAGATGAAAATGGTATGAGTCGTAACAGTAGTCTTAACAATGATTGTAGAAGCTCAAACAGATATAAGGAATGAAGTCAATGTATAAAGAGTAATAAGGTGTAATGTAACTCAAGATTTACAGGAAGACAAAATATAAATAAAACTGTACTATTGTCGTTAATCTTAAGTCTAAGCTCTCCCATTATAAATGACGATTATTTGGTGTATCAAAACCAGATTGTTTTCATCTGGCCCCCAGATGCTCTGATACGGCCGAGAGTGGAGAGAGTTAACTCTCCCTCTCGAAATATTTTCACACGGCCACGTGCATGCAACCACTGCCAGGGAAATCCTGCTCACTGCCTTCTCGCGGAGGGGTGTTGTTTACAAAATTGAGAGGATGAAAAGCAAATGTCTGACGCTTAACCGGGTTGGTGGACACGGAGGGTCCATCTAGGGAAGTTGGAAAACCCTAATTCCTAACCAATGGTGTACATGGGCTTCAGTATCCTGAGAGAACAAATGGCGTATGAACCAATTGTTGGTCACCGGCTGCTAAGAGACTTCATCTTCTGACGTTGCTCCACTGCCTTGTAGGTTAGACCTTCAGGTCAAGGGCTCAGGTTGTGGCCCCCTAAGAGAACCACCTGTTTCGGCTTAGGCACCCAGGTAGTATCCCACCCATCATACAAATCGAGTGATTTATGTGGTGCATATCTATTCGGTGCCTCATTGTACTAAGGTTTATGTGTTTAAATAAATTAATTAAAAGTCTGCAACTGTCGTCATGCCTTATTCCATCAGTCAGTGACTTCATTGAAAAAATCAATGTTTACACTTGATCGTCCTTGGTCTCCTATGGATAACGAGGTAGGCGATAGTTCAATTTGTTATTCCTCGTTGAATAGTTATTGTTTAAATAATCATTCAATCTCGATTGTTCATTTTGGAAATACAAATGATTGCTCCGAGTTTATTTTATGTATTCAACCAGTTAGTCGATTTTATACTCTCTTTTGAAATCCATTTACTTAAGATGGGAGTAATTCCTTCTATAGGCGAATTTACTATTTATAAACAACCCTCATTTACTTTCGAGTAAATTGTATTTTTATTAAATTAAATTTATCACCTCAACAGTGTTTTCAAATGATTCACTGATCGTCATTTTATTCACCTCACTTTCTAAATATTTTTCAAACATCCCCATTCTGTATTTTGTCTAATTTTTGACTTAGCGGTGAAGCTACTTACATATCACTGCAAGACCTTCGTCCTGGGACAAATTACTACGTAAAGTAAGTATGCTTTTTCGTTCCGGCTGTTGTTTGTTGCTTTTCTTTTTTGTTTTTCAAGATTTCTTTATAACTCATTTTTAATTTTTAATGTATTTGGGTAAGGAATGGTGGATTTTTTTATTTTTTGCGATTTGTTTTCTTTTGTGAAAGAGTTTGTGGTCGTTTGTATGCAATAATTGCCACATTTTCTCAAAAACTCCTAACAAATAGCTCACTAAGTTAGTCTTGATATAATGATATCAAAAAATTAACTATAATTGTTAAATTCTTGAGTTGATTTAAGCTAGATCACCAAAGAAAAATTGAAAGCACTGGACGGCCGTTTCATCCTAGTACGGGACTTCTGAACATTGCGCACCCACTCATGAATTCAACTATTAAAATTGCTACAATCTCCGCGAACCCCATTCTATTAAAAATGAATTAGTTGGGTTTTTTTCATTAGCCCAATTCCATATAATTAAGACAGATGTATAGGCAATCAACCAGTGAAGGGAGGCATATGAAGTCTGATTTTTTCATTCGTATTCATGTTTTAAATAAACGGTTATATCAAATCCCAATGTTTTTTAATCTACATGTGTATGGCAGCACATATATACGGTGAAGTAATCGCGATTTCCAAGTTAATCTGTGAAAATAAGTGGCTTTTGAAAGAAATGAATTCAAACTACCCAATGAGAGTAGGTCACATTTGTAACAAAACATAAAATTAACCTTAACTGAGCCACTGTTGTTTCGTAACAAACGTGTCTGAGTGGAGGGGATGAATATTTATCAAGTCAAACCTTGGTAAGGATACCTACAGATATGTAAGTTTATTTAAGCCTTAATCATACAAAAATTCACTTTCCCCCTAATATTCAAAAAATTTGTACTTACACTACCACTACTACTTTGATATTATTGAGGTGGTATGATTCTTATAATTCAATTTGTCTATTTTGACCTTTTATTTTTCAATAATATAGAACATCTTGACAAGAAAATGGATGAATCATTGTTAGACCACCATCGAAAACCTGGTAGCACAGGTCGGTCCTGAGTTTGAGTCCTGCGTGTGGGATCGTGGATGCTCACTATTGAGAAGTTCCATATTAGGACGAGGTGGCCGTCCAGTAGTTCCAGGTTTTCAATAATGGTCTAACATTAATCCATTCATGATAATAATCTAAACTCAACAATCTCCACACCCCTATACTGATAAGAAAATGTGTAATCAATATGTTTGTAATGTTTTATGCAAATTTACATCAGTTCGTTTATACGCTTACTTCATTAACCGAAATTTATCAAAGAGATTAACTGCTTCGAGCCAATTTCCGTTGACTAAAGTTGTATTTCTAGTTGTTTTAACTATTTTTTAAAAACAATAAGATTGCTAGTTCAAATACATTTTGATTGGCGATTAAAGAAAGACATATTTTTAATCCATACAAGTTTATAACTTACTGTTTTCATTAATGTATAGTTGTATTCTTTTAAAAATGACATATCTTTGATACACATATACATTGTTGCTCAGCTTAAGTAAAACCTTGTAAATAATCATAGTCCAAGTTCTAAAATCCTAAATCATTTACGGACTTTTTCTTGAGATGTCATCTGCCGTAAGCTTAGACATAATAAAAGTAGCTAAACCTATTAACACAGATGACTTATTAGTGTTCGCAATATGTTACAAATAACGCGGATTGATATATGTACTTCGGATTGGTGGGTTCCAAACTAAATGGTTCAGCAGTAAGAACTTTTATCTACAGTTTGATTAAGTTATTATACACTTTTCTGATACTTGTATGGCTCAGATGATAGAGATAAAAACTGAATGTGAGTCTTTATTTCCAGTTACGTGCAACTAAAATGCACGTTTAGAGATGCCTTAATCGACCTAGATAACGATATATGAACAAAGATCTTGGTTGAATAATCAGGCCAAAAAGAATAACTGTCTCATACTTTTTTGTACCTTGCTTCACGTGTAATCTATACAGTTTTCCTCAACATATTGTACTCACTATTCTTTCTGATGATGCAATCAGATTTCAAAGTAGAGTGACGAAAACTTTCAAGACTTCTTGTCTCCAGTCGATTATTCAAGTGATGTCAGCACATATACAACATTAGTTAGGCGTTGATGATGTCATATAAGCCATTGAATATAACACCGCTTAAATTATTCCTCTGCTTTAGCTGAAAATCTCCATCATTCCATAAAGTGATTTGTATACGAACGTTCAATAGTATATTGTTAAATACATTCAAATAACCTATTTTATCTTAATTACTCTATGCCATGTATTTCTAGTTGTCGGCACCGATGGATGGAGTCTAGCAGTAAAATCCAAAACTCACATTTCGTTCCACTGGGAGCTCGTCAGCTGGATGTACCTGCACCCTAGAGTTGGTGCTCATTCTGATATCGAAACCAGTAACCTTCGCTTTAAACGCCATCCTGTCATCCACTTAACTACTGAGCTCAGATAGCTACTAGCTTGTGCAGTTGGGTGAATTTTAATTCACATATATCGGTTGTTCGGATCTGTCTATTGATGCTTAGAACTGAAATCGATCGGTGAGCATCAACTTTAGGATTCAGGTACATCCAGTTGATGAGTCCCAGATAGGATGAAACGCGCATCCTGGATTCCACTGCTAGCTACCATCCATCTCTGCTCAAAATACAGATGACTTAGTGACTATGCCTAGAAAATCCGCACAGAATACACACACATCGAAAGAGATAAATCAACTACAGTCCTAAATTACAAAAGAAAGGTCTAAACAACTTTATTATTATTATTATTTTAACACATAGGTATTGGTACAAGGAGGCACCAAATACATACACAAATCTCAATTGATTTGTGTGAGGGCTGTGATACTGCCCAGGTGCCCAAACCGAAGCAGGTGTTTTTCTTAGGAGGCCACACCCCAAGCCTTTGACCTGAACGTCTGACCCACAAGGCAGTGGAGCATCGTGAGGAGATGCAGTCCCATGGTAGCCGGTGACCAACGATTGGTTCATACGCCATTTGTTCCTTTAGGATACTGGAGCCCATGTGCACCATTGGTTTGGGATCCGGTTAAAGCGCCGGACATTCGCTTTTCGTCCTCTCATTTTTGTAAACAACACCCCCGCCACATGAAGGCAGTGAGTAGCACTTCCCTGGCAGGGGCTATATACGCGTGGCCATGTGAGAGCATTTCGAGAGGGAGAGCGGACTCTCCCCACTCTTGGCCGTACCAGGGCATTTGGGGGGCTAAACAACTAATGCATATGAATTAAATTTGTAGTTGATTTATATTTAATATTAGATATAAACTAAATAATAATGATAAATTTCAAATAGATTTTGTGTTTTGACCTATGGACCAAAACTATCATGCGATATTAACTTATTTTATCTTAAATAAATAGTATTACCAATAGTTTTTATATTAGCATTATGTGTTTTATTTGTAAAATAAATATCTGCTGTATGATTGGCATTCCAGCCCGTTGTGTGTTTATTGGACTGTGATGTATCGAGTATGTCGCTTGCCTGAATTGTTACACTTATACATTTATAACTACTAGCTTTTCAAAAAACAGACTTTTTGATATATGTGATTATGTTTAATAGTAGCACTATAGGTCGAACATTGAACAAGCAAGCTGTGCTTAACGTTTTTGCTAAATACTATCGAGAATTTCCGCAAAGTGAAGATTAGTACAAATTTGAGATCCATTTCAACGAAATTACACTTTAGACTAAATCAAACACGTTCACTTTCCTACTGATTCTCTGTTGCGTTGATGGTATTGAGCTCTATATGAGTATGTTTTCTCTCAATGCGTAAAATTACCTCTTGTTAGAGAAAGATTGCTGTTAAAATACAATTATAGCTGACAGTCACCATTATCTTTCTTGCTGAGCTAGAATTCCAAAATCGCCTCACCATCTCCGTTTAATTTAATTCTCTCACCTGAATATCGAATTCCTTGGTGTTACATACTTCAGCACATCCCATGTCGACTGTCTATTCATTAAAAAAGAAACTTAATTTTCAAACACTTGTTGTCATCAAGTTGTTTCAAAATGTGTATAGTTGAATAAATGTCATGCGTGAAATCAACTGTAACTCTAAAATGATTCAAACTATAAATATCAGAACTTTTCGTTCCTTGGTATTTGAACAAGTTCTGTATTTAGATGCTTAAACATCGATTTCCTAAGTTTTTTCCAAGTTCTATAAATGTTCTACTCTCGAACCCTAAACAGAAAATAAAAAGTTGGAAATATCTCAAGAGTTTTGCTTCCGATGTTAGTTTATGTACACAAAACAAGGTGTTTATGGGATTTTATGTAAGGTGGCAATTCTAGGAGCTTCTGGAAGGCATTCTAAAACTGGGAAAATCACTTCAAATTATGGAAAGATAACCCGTTATCTTCCGGAATTATATTTGAAGTTTCTAATGACTACTGATAAGCTAGAGTATTTCCAGAAGTTTCCTGGTTCCTGATAGATTTTTAGCAGTTTTCAGAGACACTCGTCAGATAATAAAACGTAATCCATAGTATAGACATTGTGTTACTCAGAAGTTTTTATTTTATATCATAGTTATAATCGATGTTTCAATGTTTTCTTATGTACCTAATGTCACTTCAACTTCTTTTTTCTATAGAGTATGTTGTAACTACTCTGGAATTCGTGGTGAATTCAGTCCGATTGCACACTTCATTACCTTGCCATCTAAGCCGAATCCTCCGCGAACTATACAAATAATATGTCAAACACGTAATTCACTGCATATTAAATGGGGACCCGGTATAGATAATGGATCACGCATTACATCATACAAGTTAGAATATGCTCAAGTGCTTACAAATTCATCCGAATTGGGTTTAGACAAAAATGTGAGTTTCCTGTGTGCGTACAGTTTACTATTTATTTTTCTCACTCGATTGATTTTACCACTTTTTCTTTCACGAACTTTAAAGGGCTGGTTTTGTTTTTGTTATTGAGTGCTATTTGATGACCATTTAGCTTACCATATCCAAATCTCCTTCTAACAAAGTTTGGTAATTTAAACCACTGACTAATCTTAGCTAGGCCACCACTGAGGAACTGGAAGCAATGAACGACTTTTTTGTTCATTGATAATAAATGTCTGCTTATTCTAGAAATACTCTCTTCTTGTCTCCTTTTTTTCGTTTTATTGCTTAGTTTTAAGTTTCGCATCATCTAGTACCATTATTTTCTTCTCTATTATTCAGACTTCTTTGTATTATGTTTTAAAACGTGATTTATCAAGTTTATTCTAGCCTCTACATCATTTGTGTTCTGTGATTTTATCTTTTTTTCTAGGTACATTACAGTTTTTCACTTATTTTTCAGAAATCTTTATCTTAATTGTCCATTATTATTATATAGTGTTGTGTAGATTATTGAATGTAAAGTTTCACATCAATAACTGACTTTGTTTAGACAACTATCTAATGAGAATCTGTGATCAATAAGGTTGAACCATGTTGGGAGTGAAACAAATATCACTAAATGACGTTCACTAGTTGTTGCAAACTGACAAGCCACAAATGTTAATCAGTGAATTTGTCAACTCAGTTATCTAAAGGTCAGGACCTTCTGGAAGAATTAAAGGCCATGGGGTTTTGAATGACTTCAGTCAAGTCTTGTATTACAGCGTAACAACTGTCTAGTGCTTCTTGGTTTTCAATGATTGCCTAACTGAAGTCAATCCATTGTATGAAACTTTAAATTATCTGCCATTTTCCTTTGCCTTTACAATAAATAACTGCTAATCAAATCGTTTCAACAATTAATGATAAATTTTTAAAATATACAGAAAACATCCATTGAGATATAAAAAAACGAGATTTATTCAGTAAATAATTTAACGTTTATTTAAAAATTGAAAACATTTTTTAATAATAAAGGGGATATGATTGGTTTCTGTGTTACCCTGTTAAGCTTGTTGCGGTGAATTTTTTAGGTTAATTTCTTCATGAATCACCCTAACTAAAATCAACATCTTAAAGGTTATCAAGAAATAATTTGTAGAAGTCATATTTCTTGAGCGCCAGGTGAAAACGATATCTATTTTTCCTTATGATTTCCAACATGAGAGCAAAAATATCTCACAACAGTTGCTTGTGTTGTACGATACTTTGCTAGGAATTCAACCGAAAACAAATCTCTTCGCTACATCTTAGAGAAATTACCTATTGGATATCAGCGCTAATCCTGTAATAAAGCACAAGTTTGTAGAAATAAGTATGTTAGTTAATAGTTAAAATGATTTAATCATCATATATCATGGTTAGTTTGTATTTGTTTACTTGAACTAAAATAGGTGATGGGAAGTACTATCTTGTTTCTTAGTGATTTAGAGTTGGGTTTTTTCTAAATACATATAAACTGTGATTAATACTATTCAACCACTAAATTCAAATTTTTTTATCTGCTCCCTAAGTAGGATCACTAGACTATAGAGCTCACTAATGTTGATTTCACTTTTATGCAAATGTGATCAACAACAAATTTCACTTATATCCAACAACATAGAATAACTGCCAACAATAACTACGTTTTCTTCCATGTTCTGGTCTACGATGTTCATTCTGTTTCTAATAGTCAATCAGAACAAGAAAATTGTAAAGCTACCTACCGTCTATTATTTCTATGATTCAAAAACTCACAGGATTACATGACCGTAACGCACCATAATGCTTTAAATAACTACGTCGCATATAATCCAAAACTGAGTAATGGACACAATTAATTAGCGGTATTTTCTTCAAATTAAAACACATACTGACAGTTAATGAATTAACTGACAACTTATAATTAAGGTAATGTAAAAATACTGTGAACTAAATAATTAATAACATACACAATAAAAATATGTATAATAATTCACGGTAGGATAGTCCTTAAAGTTCCACTTATTCATCTCATGTCTGACAGAAAATATAATTTCAAAATATTCGTCAAGAAAAAATCAAAGTAAACAATTCTCTACTGTAACGATTTAAATACACTTCTTTAATGGACTTTGCTTGTGATTAAGAGTTTACCGTTAAAAGGCGATATATATATATATATATATATATATATATATATATATATATATATATATATATATATATATATATATATATATATATACTTTTCCTAATATACAACGGTTGTATGCACTGAATTCAATGTAATTTTTTACTTTTTTTCCACTGACGATTCAATAACTAATAAATTTTACTGCAGTCTTATAATCCTCTATATTTGGTTTGACCAGATTACCATATTAATCATAATCTTCATTATCCAATTATCTTTCAAATCTATCGCCTCACAATTGATTTATTCAAATGAAAATTTCCGCACACATAGTATTCATATTTACATAAACATAAAGAAAGTGAGTGGGTTATGGTATAATTCTATTGGTAATAAGGATTTACGACAAGTAAATCGTATTATCTTTCCCCATTACTTCCTATTCCATTATGGGTTTATTTTCTATTCTTTCAGTGTTATCGCACTGATACATAAGTATACTATTTTTCATCTTATTGTCTATGATGTCAAGTTTGTATACTCACTCTTTATATTTCCTTTTGAAATAATAAGTATGTATTAAAAATGAGTGAAACTAAGGATATGGAATGCATCATATTTCTTACCCGTCAGCTGTTTTTTGCCAGTGACTAATTGTTTATATTCATACTAAAACTCGAATACATTACCCATTATTACAAGGTAAGATTGAGAGATCTGATTGAGAGGGATGCATATACCTTTAGAAAATGACTCATTGGCGGTTCTCTCCAAAATATTGTCTGTGGTGTTGTTCTCCAACCATGTTAACTGGTTTTATTCCAGTGTTTTTATTGTCTTTCTGGAGATATGGTATCATCAACATTTTACTTTATAAAGTAGCTCAGACAACGTTCTACCACTAAATGCATCTACCTGAGCTACAAACTTACTTCATTGTTTTTAAGTCTTAAAAATGTACATCTGCTCACTAATTTCA
Organism: Schistosoma spindalis; assembly: GCA_946903255.1. Taxonomy (NCBI): domain Eukaryota; kingdom Metazoa; phylum Platyhelminthes; class Trematoda; order Strigeidida; family Schistosomatidae; genus Schistosoma; species Schistosoma spindalis. Next base: position 40,459,995 of record OX336416.1, on the reverse strand, counting down.
TGATAATTTAAACCTGTTTTATTATACTGTGTAACTTATTTGTAACAATAAAACACTAAACCTCTTAATTTATGCATAAATTAGCGAACTTGTTAACTGTAACTATATTTTGAGTGGCAATTGATCATTAGAGATCATCATGTTGGTAAAGACTACATCTTGGAAAACCTTAAGTTTTAAAGATTTAGTATTTCTGTTTCTGAAATTATTGTTTTTTTCATTTCAACAAAATTTAATTATAGAACACTTGAGTCAATACACACTTAAATTAACAAGAAAATGAGTATGTGTATATTTGTCTCAGAGTGTGTGTGTGGATTAAATAACTGTGAACTCATCCTGCTCCAATGGTTTCAATAGTTAAATGTTCTCTTCTAAACTTGAAGGTCATATGACCGGTCCCTAGAATAGTCTTCGTTATCCTGTCACTGTGTAGTCCTATAATAAGACGAAACAGCTGTTCAATCTTTTTTGATTTTTACTACTACTGTAACTGAAATAAATTCATAATAAATACACCCTATTGTTAATAAAACCATATATTATTTTATGATTATATTATATTAGTAAGATGATTACGTTTATTATGACAGTTAAGTCATTTCAATTGTTAACCTGAAAAATAAAAATAATTGATTTCTTCACTGGTTACAGATTTTTCTAAAATAAATGTGAATTTAGCTTATTTCATCAGTCAGTATTCAGGTGATTTTAGTGATATTTTATACATAAAAATCACTTTATCTCAATATTGTAAAGTATAGTATAATTAGAAAAGATAATTTTATCATGTTTATAATAAATAGACAATTAATGAATAACATAATTCATTCTTATTCATATCTAGTTGTCCTTCTGTAATTGTTCTTCTAATTAGTCTTCTTATTAATTTGCTTTATTCTTAACAAACTAATTAAAAGTTTAAGTAACTGTTATTTTTTTAATATTCTAACACACACACACACACACTCACATATACATACACAGGCATAATTAAATGGTTTGTTAGTAATGATTAGTTCAATTATGAAAAGATGTTTTTGTTTGTGAATTAAAGAATCTAAGAGCTGAATTCATAAGTCAATTAAAGGTAGACCACCATGAAAAACCTGGAAGTACTGGAAGGCCGATTCGTTCTACTTTGGGACTCCTCAGCAGTGCGCATCCACAATTCCACCTTGCGAAATTCGAACCTACTGCTAAGAAGTTCCATACTACGACGAAATAGTCGTTCAGTGCTTCTAGGTTTTCCATGATGGTCTAGCTTCAATTGACTCATGAATTTAACCATTAAATTGTTATAATATCCACAAAACCCCTTTCTGATTATAATTAATGAATCATTCATAGGTTAATAAAGAGCGCATCCGAATAAATGTTCTGCTCTAGTTGTGTACGCCTGACAACCCTGACCAATGATCGAACTTAACCCTTTTGGATCTCACATAGAGGGTGAGCTTATCACGTGGAGTCTAATGAGTTCAAATTTCGATGATTAATATATCCAACTTCAGTCAATTTGTTACATAGCGCGAAAAGCATATAATATCTGTAGTGGGTAACTTCATTATATTCGACATTGTTTGATTTTCATGTTTTCATTTTGAAAAAAGGTGAATTTCGTTATAGTTTACTTTAAATGAAGGCCGAATAGATTTTTGGGGCAATTAACTCAATAAATGTATTTTTCTATGAATGGGATGAATAACGATAATATAGCGATTAGAATAAACTTGCATAAAGTATAATATTGCACCGTTATTTTAAGTCCCTTAAATGACAACATATCAATCTGATCAGTAGAATTCTATCAGAACCAGATGACTGGATAACATGAGTTTGAGTTATATGATAAACTTCATTCCCCTAAAATATTGAACCTTTGTATAACTTTTATATGCTACTTATATCGACAGATATACATAGTATGTAACACCAGTGAAATGCTTATTGGAAGAAGTTTGGGAAGGTAGGATCTAGGAGAATGGGAACAGAGAGTATTTGTGATTGCAATGAAGGGACAATGCAGTTTGGGACAATTGATGGAGGATTTGCAAATGAAGCATTGGATATATATAACAATAGAAACAAATCAATTGTTCAGTCCTCAATATCAACAAAGGGAAACTGCAACTTCTTATACATCATTCCGTGCATGGTGAATAGATTAAGTGTTATTTGGATCCAGTAGACTATGCGTTGAATTTTAATGCAATAGTCACTGGGTTTAAATCCCAGTTCAAGAAAATTTCCTATTGAATGTAGATAACAAATCCAACCACCTAGTTCCCAATAATGTTGTAACTACTAGCGTTTCGTCAACCAAGTACCATCATTAATTTTCATAAAAAGGACATATAGCTGAAAATGAAGTACACAAACCATCATTTGTTTATTCAGTTATACTAAACAAAATTACTAGCATCTGATATAAATTTCCGTAATTACAGAATCTGAGTAAAATAAGGACTACATGTTAATTATTGACACATAGTTAACTTACTAATAATTACTTATCAACCAAACATTTGTACTTTTTTTTAAAAACATAAATTAATTAGTTTTTGGTAAAATAGTTAAATAATGATTTATCATCATCATCACATGTTTTGTTATAAAAATGGAAGAGGGCACCCTAGGTTATAATATAAACATTATTAGAGTTTTTGCAAGAATTGTTTAATTTTCGCATCATAGATTAATTATAGCATATTGTTGATAAATTCAATATCCGAAAATAACAGCTGAACCAAAAAATGACATCAGTTTGCTTACTGTTGGATTGGTCTGTGTTGGTGGTTTCAGACTATCTGGTTGGGGTCCATGTGATTATCATGACTACTAGTAATTGGAGACCTGTAACATAGCTGGGTCAATGTGGTTGACGCAGATGGATTTACTCTTTGTCTTCACAGTTATTTTATAGTTTTCCTTTTACCCCACGAATTCATTCTTTCACCTCGAATCATATAATCTATACATCATTTTTCCAGTATTATTGAAACTGTTATTACTTTTACCACTGACATTTGCCTTGACAGTTTTATCTCGCTTTGCTAATGTATGGCCGCTGGAACCAATACACAAATATCCAAACTTCTACATTTTTATGACTGACTGATTGATTAATGGAAGTCATTTCATTGTCAACTAGTTCGTTCATTAACAATGTTTGTAATGAATTTGACCATAGTGTCATGTTTTCAATCATGACATGATTTACTCATCATTCAGTTTGTTTACATTTTAGCCTATTTGTTCGAACTTCTCCTCACTTCTTAGATACTTGTTTATAATATAGACGTAGTTTCAATCGTCATTAAATTAGTTATTTTGTTTTATTTAAACAAGCGGTTTACATACTGTATACGACCACTACTATTGCTATCATTGTTATTGTTATTATTATTATCATAAATGAGTGACTGGTAGGAAGCATGGTTAATTTTGCTACTGATTATTATTACTTCCGGTATTTATAAATTTTTGTCAAATTTCTTAAAAATAAGCCTGAATAACTGATGTCAACAGTTAATGTGAACTATATAAATATTGTTTAGACTACATTATGCATAGCCTATTAATTTGAAGCATAGGTGGATTGTGGAGATGGATAGACTTCATAGTTCAATAGCCATGTTAGACAACCATTAAAAACTAGGATACACTGAATAGCTGTTTCATGAGACTCCTCACTAATTCGCAATCCTACAGTGGATTGAACTCAAGACATTTAGGTCTGTCAGCGAACGAATAACCTTGAGACTATTAATTTAGTATCCAATAATTTACATTTCTAATTTCAATTATTTCGTGATGTTAATTTGAACAAATATTTAAATAGGCTTGATTACATTTATAGGATAATAGTGAGCTATATATATTTGTATGAACCCGTGTATGTGAATATAAACGTTGGATATTTTTCTAGGTATTCTTTGTTTATCACAATTTTATTATTTTGAATATTATTTCCCCGGTGAAACGTTGAACCAGATTACTAAGCAAGCGTTTTGTAGTTCAATTCAGTTAGTTATTATTATTTTTATCAGTGAAACTTTAATTTCCGATGTTTTATGTATTGATCTGCGAGTCGGTTGTAGATAGCAACGAAATAAATATACACATCGGCCTAAGTTTCTACAGTATCAGAACGGGGTTTGTTGAGATTGTAGCAATTTCAATAGTTGAGACCATTAGTCAATTGAATCTAGACCACCATGAAAAACCTGAAGGAAACGACCGTCCAGCGCTTCCAGGTTTTCCATGGTGGTCTAGCTTCAATTGACTCATGATCTCAACTATTGAAATTTCTACAGTGCATTGATATAGTTTAAAGAACTTTTCTGGTTAGTGAATTTTTAGCAATGTTCTTTAGTGGCCCGTGATCTGACTCCAATTTGATCGTAATGATTGGTTGCTATCGTCTATCCTCGTATATAATCATTGACTTAAATCGCGTTAGTTAATAACGGAATTAAATAAGTCAAATAACGAGAATGGAGTTTTGAATGCATATATTTTGCATAATTGTTGATTAGACAAACGAACGGAGGAACGACGCGAAGAGAAGAAAGCGAAGCAAAATTGACGAGCGGTGGAGATGGCTGGTAAGCCAACTCTCCTTTTACAAAGAGTTAATCAATATTTATAAGCCCACAAAAATAAATTACAGACATGTGATGAGTAACGGGATAAGAAGTGTACATACGCCTATGCGCTCATACAAAGACAGTCAAGACATTGATAAGCGAATAATTAACAAGGTCAGAATGTGACTCAAATAGAATGAATAGAATGGGCTGTCCGGAAGTTAGAATAATGAGGTATTTGGGCTTAACATAATGACAGACACTACAGTTCTTTTCACGGAATAGGGTTGTTAAGACATAACTAATCCTCCTCCTTCTTCCAGACATGGCACAACAAGTTACTTTAACATAACGAGATAAAAGTATCAAAATTAATAACAAAAAACTAACAATATTAGTAACAATAAAAATAATTAGCCATAGATACGAATATTTGTCAAGATTAGAACGAATGGTTTGACAGGAATTGGGCGCCGAGTATAGAGAAGTCATTATATGTGAAAATTATATTTGAAATAATCTCAGCGACTGAAATTTAAATAGTTCTAACGTTTCGTCCAGCTAACTTGTCTGGAATTCTTCAGGCAAGTTAGCTGGACGAAACGTTAGAACTATTTAAATTTCAGTCGCTGAGATTATTTCAAATATAATTTTCACATATAATGAATTAGCCATAGAGAATATGATTTAAGAAAAAAGCATAAATTCATAGAATACAAAGTAACTCAGTATTTATATGTTGATAAAGAGTGAATGCATCTGTATCACCACAATCGAGGTTTAATCATAACACCCGATATTATGAACTATCTGTCCCAATAATAGTGTGAATCCCAACAACTTAACCAGCATTTACCACCATGGCTGTGGGCAGTAGTCGATGGTTTCATGGAATGATTTAGTATCTTCTGTGTACTTCGTGACTAAATATTTCGAAACTACATGTTTAAGTCCTGACAAGACCCTCTGTGACTTATTCAACCATTAGTCGTTTCTAAAATATTTTTTTTTAAAAAACCCGATAGGTTTCCACGTTATTCAACATTTTAGCCAGAAGTATTACCTTAGTTGCATATATGCGATACAAATCTTCTTGTACATCCGAGGGTGAGAGTAGTTCACTCTAGCTCTCGAAATTACAATCCTATACTAAAACCTCACAAAAAATAACTCTTAAACATTTAAGTTGATGGAATTTTTCACCGAAAATCAACTATAAATAAAAATCTATTGCTTGATCTTCTCATAGCTATAAACCAACAAAAAGTTTTCTTGGTTAGAAATAATTTGTATATACCATAGAATTTTTACTGGTATTCTCTCTCATGTCCAATTATTTGAAAAGAAAAAAATGTATTTCATGCATTATGTAGATAGATTATTATCCCTTTTGATTACTAATAAATTAATTATAATAATTGTCGACATCTAGCTGAATTTCACATAAATTTAATTGGAGTCTTTACTAATGATAAAATCATTTTTAAAAAACGACTTTTCATCATTTAGGTTATGTAGTCAAACAATCATTCCCGGCGAATATCAGCTACTGTGTTATAGCTTTTGGGTTGTGTGCCCTGTTAATGGATAAGTAACGATACCGCCAATTAGGGAGCAGTGACTTATCGATCGAATCAATGACGCGTAAAACTCGTACGAGCAGCCTAGAGTCCTGATTGGTCCTGCTTTCCGCCTAGCCCAGCCAGTTGAGTCCAGAACACCAATCTCAGCCTCTGCAATATGAATCATTTATTTCAACCATACTCGGTTTATATACCAACCAAACAGACCGCAACGTACCATAAAATAGAAAATAACATTTGTACAAAATTTGGCCAAAAGTGGCTGTTAATGAGGGAAGCAGTGAAAAATAGACAGGGCATAATTCAAGAATGGTAAAACATATAATAATGGTTCATAAATCAAAATAAAGCCTATAATAAGAGGAATATGAATATGAATAGTTTAGTTATTTAAGAATTATACAATAAAAATATAGGTATAGTATTGTTCCATAAATGGGTCCCAAAGGTACCATTCATTATGCTTATCGAGACCTAACATACTGAATAAGTGTTTTGTTCTACTTTTCTAGTTTACTAAAAGTTAAATGTTTGTTTATTGATAGTAAATCTCATAACTAGAATGTTCTTAGTTAATATCTATTACTTTTTTATTTAAACGTTAGTCATTTAAGTAGCATTATATTACAGAGATTATCCATTAATTTTATCATAAGGGATTAGATCAATTTAAAGATAGTTCACTTCACAGATTAACTTTCAATTAGAAAATCGTTTAAAAAAGGAATCAGTAAACAATATTTTTGTCTTAGTATATGTACCCTATCCCATAGTGTGTACTCAGTGAAAGGTTGAAGCCAAAGCATATTTTCAAACTTCTTACAGCTAGTAAATTACTTCTAGACTACTGAGTTGACCAATTAATGGTTTATATTTTTCTTAACTTTAATCTGTCCAAGATATCATTGATAAGTGATTGTCTTACACTAAACATAAATGAACTTCAGTCATCACAGTTTCTCATTAAAACTGAAAATTCTTCTTCTTAAAATAGGTCAACAGAAAGTAGATAATCATATTGAATGGATTTAATAAATTCAGACATTAGGATCTGTTTATTTATTTATTTATTATTTATTTAAACACATAAGTATTAGTACATTGGGGCACCAGATACAATTGCGCCACACAATAATAATGATAATGGGAAGAGATTAAGAATGTAAGGTACGTATGAAAAGAGAAAAAGAACAATAACGACCACAGATTAGTGTATGGTAGTGAAATAATAATAATGGGGGAAACGGAAAGGTACAACCAGAAAGAATCCTTTTGGTTAATGAAGTTATGGCCACTTTTTATGAAGAAAGCAAAAGAAGGTTACAGCAGGATCGCCACTGGCTTCTATTCTGAGCCATATCTAATAACTTCTCTAGCCACTGTGTTACATCATCATCTCTAGGACCCCAACCAGGGAGTCGTGAAGGACCTACAGAACCCAGTCCTGCGCAGCTTTCTTCCGTACCACAACACCATGTCATACACTGACCACCTCTCCGCTTTTTCCAACCAGTCCCAGCGTCGGCATATAATGCACGACATGGGATTCGCTGGGATGACATTCGTAGAACATGTCCAAGTCACCGGAGTCGGTGTTTCAAGATGATGACACCAATTAAACTATCGTCTCTGTGCATTATGTACATGGTGTTGCCACTGGATGTCAGCAATCCTTTGGTAACAACGATAATCAGACACGGAGAGTCGTCTAACATCGTCAACTCGGAGAAGCTAGATTTCACAAGCACAGAGCAAAACTGCTCTCACTGACGCCTTGTAGATCCGACCTTTTACAGTCAGACTGACATCAAGAAGGCGCCAAAGATGGCCCAGATTTGCATAAGCCGCTCTGGCTTTCACTACACGTGCATTGATGTCATCACTCACGTCAGCACTAGCACTTATGCAGCTACCTAGGTACACGAACTTCTTGACTACTTCTATTTGCTCACCATTCAGAGTGAGTACAAGATTAGAATCCTGCAAGTCTTGTAGAAGTACTTTGCACTTCGAAGGTGCGAAGCACATACTATACCTACGGATCTGTTTAATATTGACCCTATCATCGAAATAAGCTAATAATTTTAGTATTAGTTTATTAATTGTAAAATTATAAAGATTAATTATTTATAAGTATTAATAAAAGTAATATTAGTATCGTTATTATTACTACACTCACTTTATTCATTACGATATGTTTGAATAAACTAAAGAACTCTCAACACATTTTATACAGTATTACAACATAGTTTCTGTCTTATAAGGATTCAACTTGTGAATATTAAAAAAAAATATAGTTCTAAAGTTTTACATAATGATTAGTCCTCGTGTATATTCACTTAAAACGTCTTTCAGATTTATCGCTGAATATCTTTGATGTATGAATTATGGGTAGTATTCACTTGTTTCTTCAAAAGACAAAGGAAGAAGGAAATACACTAACCATTGTGGCATTATTTCTTGAATTTCCGTGTAATTGAATTTGGGATATGTTGTAAACATTTTATGAGACTGCGTAAATACACGCAGTTGATAGACATCATTAGTTAATTAAAATAAACTTCAAACAGAAAAATTTAGGATGTAAAATGCGCGTTTGTTGAAATAGTTACTCAGGGGTTTGAGCAGGACACCCTTAATTAAATACAATATCCAACAATCAAGTATTGTCATACACATAGTTCCTCTTATCATTTTGAAAAGAGCGAGGACAAAGATTCTAGCAGAATAGCATGAATTCATTTTTTGTTTGGTTCTCGTTAGCTAACATACCAACAACGGAAAATTTTGAGTAATAACAATAAATGAAGTAGTGCAGAAGATTTTCAGCTGAAAATGAATTTTTTTGTGTTGTTGAATTCTCTGAGCTAAATGGTTTGTATGTGGAAATTTCATTGTCACTCTTGAGACGATATCAGTGTCCATTTCATATAGTAGTAAGTTTCTCAGTTATTCCACAAGTTTTCAGACCATTCGTTTTCAAACAAGCTCACCAAAATGAACTGATTTAAGGCCTGTGGAATTACTAAGTAACTCATTTCTGTGCAAAATAGTCAACGATGATGTTATCTAAAAAATGATGATAAAATCTTCACTATCTAGCTATCTACTTCAGAGGAATCAACAACACCATCAATAATAACTATTTCGCTTCAAACGAGGAAAGAGAATTTTATTGATCATATGATACTATTTGAATCGATAGGTTTTAAGTTTGAGTATTAAGGCAAAAAGAAAGACAATTACACTGAACTTCATATACAAGTGTAAAGTACCACAATAGAGAAGAGTAATGCATATTTATTGTTAAAAGTTACAAAGTACTTACATAATACATATACATAACTTTCAATATTACATTTTCATCCATGTTTTACACCAACGCTTTGCTTTCGACGTACCGAAGCTCTTCACTCAGTTTGAACATTGTTGCGACTTCAACTCCATGTTCTGCTACATACTACTTACAAACAATCTTGTGAGTAGAGTTCATTACACTGGGTTTGAGCATTGTGTTATAGTAGATCACTGTTTTATTTTGTTAGTTCTTTCACATACTATCAAAAAACTTTTGTTTCAGAAATATTTAAGTCTTTTGTTGTATGTTTATAGAAACTCTCCTCTTCTGAACGACATCATGATGTCGTTCAGAAGAACGATGAAAGCTCCACGACCAAACCATCCAGCTCAGAGAAAAAACTCCATCAAAATCAACCACCCGAGCTAAAAATCTTCACTCTCCTCTAGTATTTAATCATGAAAAAAGAGTTGAATAATAGTTTCATTACCTACACAATATAGACATTCAGTTCTCAAAAACACAAAATAGAAATAATATATTCAATTGATCTAGATAAATAGATCATGTATATGTTACTTGATGATTTTTTCTAATAACAAATAAACTTACTTTCATGATAATTTCTTATTAAAATAATTGTTACGTTACTTAGAAATTTTATACCTTAACCATGTTATAAAAAATTATTATTGTTACTCTTGCGTCGTTTCCCTAAACTTTTTTTTACACAGCCGGATCCAGAATTTTTCGAACCAATTCAAGTGTTTGGTAGATCGTATAAAATAAATCAACTGTCTCCATCTACGGAATATTTAATTCGTGTTGCAGCAATAAATCAATATGGACAAAGGTATAGTATGGTGTATCAGCTTATTGTTTGTAACCTCTTTGTGGACACGTCTAGTTGGTGATTTCATTGATTTTTTCTTGTATATGTGTCTGTGGATGTGTGAGTGAAAGAGCAAATGAGTGGGTATGTGAGAATGAGCGAAAGAAATGATGCTTCCCTTGAAATATTTCATTTTTTTCGCGTCATATTTCTGATATATAGTCATTTTTACCACAATAGCCATCAATACTATGGCGTTAAGTTATGGTTTTAGTCTTTCCCTATTCATAAAGTACTCGCATTTTCGTCACAGTTTTTAGTTTGCTTAGTGAATTAGTTTTCGATGTTTATGTTTACTTCTGCCTGCCTTGTTAACAGTTGTGTTCCATCAGAATGGTAGGACAGCTTTTAGGTGAATAGCTAAATTTTCTTGATCCCAGTCCTTGTTATTCTCTTCTCTTGGGGCGTCCCACTGGTTCAATAACTTTTACATTCTTGTTTGTAGTACCAATTTACACATTAATTACGTTTGAGGACTCGATTCACTCTCATATTTTCAATTTTCACTTGTTAGGGCCGTCTGTTTCCAACCTATAAGTTACTACTGTGAAGTCCACTCTCACCTTCTTCGGTTTGAGTACCTAGGTAGTAGCATTAACCTTTGTACGAAAAAGATGGTTCAGAGTCATGCACATAATCCTGCACATTGATCGATTATTAAGTACTAACTGACTCAGTGATCAGTCACTGTAAATATATCAGGACTGAGTCGTAATTCAGATACCTTCTTGGTAATGATTCAAACCATAAAACTGACTTACATTTGTTTAAATCACTCAGTGATCGTCAGTCTCCTCAATGTTACAATTATGCCCTGATGATGAGTGCCAACTAGCACGAAATCTAGGCTAAATATGGTTATCTGTCATCTACTTACAATCATCTCAAATAAATCTGTACATGTCAAATGACTTATTGTTAAAAGTTTAAAATGTAGCAGAGATCATTTCATAATAATCGAAAGCTAGTATTCCAATATACATATTTCTTATATGTCTGTATTTTTCATTTCCGTATTCTCTTGACAAGCTCCTGGAGTCCGATACTTTCCGCATCTACATCTGGTAGTCCTCCAGAGATGCCTTTACCACCATTCCTTATTCAAGCTGATGTCCATTCCTTAACATTAGGTTGGCGTCCACCAACTAATCCCGATCAATATCAGTATCATCTTCATCACCATCACCATCATCATCAAAGTAATATTTGTGATCATATGAATTCATCAAATTATGGCAATCACTTGGGTCCAATTACGTATACATTAGAAATGGATGATCAAACTATGGGACATGGATTTATCACTGTTTTTGACGGTTCTGGTACAGAACATTGTGTTGATAATTTACGTCGTAATACACGTTATCGATTTCGTTTAGCTGCATCAAATATCGATGGTCGAAGTCGTTGGAGTGAAACAATAACACTGGCCACTTTACCTGATCATCCATCTCCACCAAGAAACTTACGAGTGAGTGTTCTTTCTTTAAAGAAGAAAAACTGTTTGAACATACAAGACAATGTAAACTGCTAAATCGAATATATATATATATATATATATATATATATATATATATATATATATATATATATATATGTAAAGCAGGAATTCGAAGTAGAGTGTTTACCACCAGAACAGTGAAATAATGGAAACAGAAGGGAAAACGAGGAGCAGGAAAAATGATGAAGTTTGTATAGAACAACTGAAGGAAAATATGCAATAATGTATTTAATGTATGATTTTCATATTTTACAGAGGCACTGTTTGATTTTGCATAAAGCAGTAAATTGGTTTACTGTACCTGAATTTTCGTTCATTGCACTATGACTTCACGCAAACATGGCTGAATTCAGAAACTTAAAGTTTTGCAACTACTGCTATCTCTGAGATACTGCTCTTGTATTTCGAGACTGTCGAGTTGACAGTTCTGGGACTAGATACAGAGTGCTAGGTAGGTATACGTAATCAGTTGACGAAGTAGTGAATCTTTATTGACTTAGATGGTTAGGACATGTATTACTTAGGTGTTCGACTAACCGAATGACTAATTTCAATGCACTTAGACAGTGAAGTCAGAATTAAACGTTTTAGAATTTTAGTTTTTGTCTCTTTATGATAACATAGCATGACCATTACTTTGTTTAGTCAGTGATATCTATCTGCTTTATGATCGTGTTGTTTTTGTCTATTCTCACTGCTGAGAAATCTTCATTCACATATACGTGTATCTTTCAACTATATTGTAGGTTGGAGGAAATATATGGGCGACCAAACCAGAGCATGTTATCAGTCCATGAAGTCATTACGTGATGATATCTTAGTAGATACATACTACTTAGTTGAAGTCTGGGTAATAACTACATTGGGTAACTATGGACTTTGAATGACATATATCAGAATCATTCATGACAGCGTGGATGCTTTCACTACTCTCTGTCGTTTCGAACTATATTTCTGTTTTGCCACTCACCTTGTTATTTTCATCTCGTCGTGTTAATTTTTTATAGCAGCTTCGACCAACACCTATCTATGTCAGGCTCTGCGTTGATGACTTAGATAAGTATTGTGGACTAAATAAATAACTTAATTGGTTACTAATAAGTAACTTGTTAGTGAATTCGATGTAATCTAACATATCATCAACCATCTGCTTAGTTCACTTGTAACATTTCTAATTGGGCCAGTTGATGATGTAGATTCGGATATCTTGGAGTATATACAGTACTGTCTAGGCTTCAGAAAGGCATTATCGATAATTATCCTCCAATACAAAACATAGTTCTTGGGTTTCTTGTAGATTCTCTCCAACTATATCATTCGTATATGTTAAACTAGAAGTTAGTGACTTTGTGGACTGATGCCGCGTTTTGGTTTGGCCGCCCCTAACTTTCTTCCAACCATCCCCAACACTAGTCAGCATTGCGCGTCGTGATAGTCGGTGTTCAGGCATACGCAACACGTGACCCAACCATCTCAGTCGATGAAGATTCATAACCTCATCAACTGATTTACCATCATTCCCTGATACCCTACGTTTAACCTCACTATTACTTACCCGATGATCCCAGCAGATGCAAGCAATATTTCTAAGACATTTCTGATCAGATACTAGCAACTTACGAGCATCTTCTGCTCTTAATGACCATGTTTCGCAGTCGTAAATTATTACAGGACGAACTGCCGTGCAGTGAACTCGTCCATCATTGATAGACGGATATCTCGCCTTCGCCATAGGTGACGTAAGTTGGCAAAGGCCAAACGAGCTTTTCGAATCCGTGCTGAGATTTCTTCAGACACCAACACATTAGGGCTGATCAGACTTCCAAGATAAGTGAGGTTGTCAACGCGTTTGACAACTTCACTCCCTATCCTTAGTTCAGGTATTGACACAGACCCGGCCGTTTTTGCTACCTGAACTTAGTGGTTGGGCTTGCCTATCGTGATGAGTCAGTTGAACTATACTAGGTGGAACAATCGTTCCTCAAGGTCCTACCATTCCACGTATGTTGGTTGAAGAGCGGTTAGACTAGAAGCCGCAAACCCAAGGTCTGAAGGCGAAGTTGTACTGCTGGCTGTACAGAGGTGTGACAGCATTAAGGTGTTTCCTTCAGACAACCAGCATGACAGCGATGCTGCCTTCCCACAAGGAGGGGTGGGGTTAGAAAAGGTCGACCCTAAAAATGAACACCTCGCCTTATCCCACGGATATCCGTCTACAGCGATAAGGTCTCAACAAGTGTGCAGCTAAAACGAAGATTACCCACAAAAAGGTCATGTGTGACTGACCTCAAGCAGTTGTACCTTTGGCACTACTGCCACGCTCTCAGGTAACTAAGTCCACCTTTAATCCACGGGTTGTTAGGTAGTTGGTGGTAGTCGTCGGGAAACACTGAGAATACTTTTCGTACTGGTCCTACAAGAGATCATTTCCACCACAAATATCTCAGTGGTAACGTCTCAGATTGTGAAACTGGGTCCGAATCTCACAGTTACGATCAGTCCATGTAAGTTGTATAATTGAACAGATTATCTGAGTAATCTATTCGTCAACTGTGTAAATATCATGGCAAATTTTCATTTTTCTAATTTACATTAACTGAATACATACATATATCTCGTATACTCAGATGATCTTTTCTATTACTATAATTTTGTTTATTTATTACAGATTTACGGTTCATTTTTACAACCAACTCGATTAGCTTTAACATGGGATCCACCAGAAGATGATGGTGGAATTCCTATTCAAGCTTATCGATTAGAAGCCCTCTTACCCTATAGTAATAGTGGTAATTCCACCCTACCGAATGGAACACTAACCAATGGTTCCAATACAAAATTAAATGATATCAATAATTCAGTAGTCAATTGTTCTTTAGAGAAAATCGATGATCAAATTGATGTTATTCAAAAATTAACATGTTGGCCTCATGTTACACGTAAGTACATGTTATTAATAATAATGACAATTTGTTTTCTTATAAAATAAATTCTTCTTAAATTGATGTCTATTCATTATTAAAACAGGAATAATTGGTTGTTTTTTTTCTTCTATTAGTCTAAGGTCAGATTCTTTTGTCAATTAACCAAATAGACCAATCATAAGCTTAGCTTCTCATTGTAGTAATCCAAACATAAGTCAAATTCAGCCAATCATAATACAAATTCCAACACCTCATCAAACGAAGCAGACTGTCGTCAACTTACCGGCAAAAATCTAATTTTTTTGTCAAGATTACCTTATCTCAGTAGTATTACAAAAAAAGAAACCTTTTTGTTCATATAGAAAAGCCATGCATTGTACTCTTTAACAAACAAACAGATATTGCAATCATACTTTTTTTCCACATAATGTTTTTTCTCTGTTGGGCATAATTACAGTTTCTTCTTTTTTTTCTTCATGTAAACTGAAAGTTTAAATGTACAAAATGGGCTGGAAAATTTCAATACTTCCTTCGTTACGTTCATAGCTTTTAAATTAAGTTGTTCTTTTTCCCGTATGAATACAGTCGTCAGTGCAGCTTTAAATGTCATGCCAATATTGTAAATTTGTTTTTCGAAGATAACCGTAATGATGGAAAACTTAGCATAATTACTCTTCCAGTGTATTGAAATATTCAGTGTTAAGAAAAACAAATAAGTCCAATTTATTAATCGCTAACAGTTTTCATGATATTTTTTGGAAATCACATGTAATTCTTAACCTTTCGGAATTCAATATATTTATTAGCAGAAAGTGTTATAACACAATAATGAAAATACCTACTACACATATTCTCTTATTTGAGAATAGGACAATGTTTTTGTACACAACTGGACATTGAAAAGCGATTCTGGGTGCAGAATTTTTCCACGAGATTTTGATGATTCTCCTTCGGTTTACCGGTCATACTTTTTTTACACTTGCTGCGCATTTTTATCAATTTTCTATCTAATCCTTGGCTTACCCTCAACCTCCGATTTTAACTCACTTCGTGATTATATTTCCTAATAAGAATCTTTGTTTTTTATTCTGTGACTTTATGGCAAACTATGCAGATTGTTTTTACACATACTCACACAACCATTTAGCAGTGAACACATGCAACATTCTTGCACTGTAAAATCATTTCAAACCTCACTTCGCCTAACTCAGTTCATGCAACCAGTCAGTACACTAACTGATTGACTGTGTGAGTCTAGGCACATCACATGCCTGTGCTCATGTACCATCTTGTAGTCAAACGGTAGATGAGAATTTATAAACAACTGCCGGTACTTGTTTGGGTTGATTCTGCATCTAATCAAGGCCCTAAGCCTTCACGTCTTTGTCCGGATCAGAATGACAAATGTAGAAATACCGATTACTGATCACGGCTTCCGATTACATTCTCAATTTCCTCACTAATATACGTAGATGAAAAAACGTATTGAAAGCGTTTGCATCTATATTGGACGTCGTCATTCATAACACTGGCTCTTAAATGATCTGACTCAGAAACAATTACAAGAAACATTCACTTGAAAAACAAGTTATATGTACATGTAAATATATGTATTTGATCTATCCTTTACACACGATGTTATTGATGCTGAATATTTTTTTGATCAAGTTAACTGCAAGGGTTACATGCAACATCGTTACTAAAATGATAAGTTCTTGTTTCAAATTCTCACTTCGACATCCACACTTACTAGGATTAATAAGCCCAAAACACTGAATTTCGCCAACATACACATTAAATCCCTTTAAAAATTATCAAAGCATAATTTTACAAGACCGACGCTTTCCTTCTTTGTTCATATCTGTCAAACATTTTGTATTCCTTGTCAATATGGGCCCTACAGTTGTCTACCTAACACGTTATGTATTGGCTGACCACGATTATGATGATGTTCACTACATTTCTTAATCTTTCAAATTGTGTTGTCTTCACTTTTTCCTGTTTCTTTCTTGTCTTTGCTTCTTTTGGTCATAGACAAGGAAGATACACCCACAGTGTTCTAAAATTATTGTCAATAAATGTGAACTATGTAGCAAATTGTTTATCTTTTCGAATTTGAAGTATGCCAGTTTCCTTTAATGATCAATAATTGCAAAATAAAAGCAACCTAGTCGACACACCTTTTAAATTAAAACACAATGTTCACTACTACTTGTAATGATCATGTTTTCGTTCTGGTACAGGTTGGTTTAGCTTTTTTATGTGTTGATTAGTCTAGGCGGCCACTTGAATTTCGTACAAAGTTCTCCGTATCGCTACACATCGCTCTCTATTTTATTTTTATTTTTCAACATTTGAATCATTGTGTGTTTGTTGATTACTGTAACATCATTTAATCTATTTTTATTGTACTTCTGTTTACCTGTGCTTTCTGCCCTCGCAATTGTTCGGTAGTATCTGTTTTTTTTCGATTAACTGTAATTGTTTTCTAAAATTTGTTGACTGAATAAGTGTACATGTGTGTTGTGTGTATATGACAATGTGTATAAACTTCTGTTTTACCTTGTTTTGTTTTTAGTAACCTAATCAGATTAATAATGAAAATATCTATGAAATTATAAATTATTCATAAATATTCTTAAATTCAATATTGTTTATTTGATGTATATAATATTGGTCGAAAATTGCCTTGAATCATTATTTTCATCAATATGAAACGTGATGCAGTAACGTATGTCCTGAAAAGAATGGAACGACTATTGGTCGACCAATGAAACAGATATAAATTAGTAAATAAATAAACAAAATAATGCATATGTATGAATAATAATTATCAATTCCAAAAGTGATGGTTTTATGCCATTATAAAGTCTTATTACCAATAGGATTAATTTACATTTAGATTTGTTTAAATAACTAGTCAAATAAATTATGATACATGCCATACATTCTGAATTTTCACCATTCTTCGTTTACTTACTGACTAATTGATCAATAATGATAATTTATAGAGAGAAAAACTATGTGATTATGTACCGAAAACTGAATGTGAAATAAACCATCATGTTTAAATACTTTAAGCGATAGGTTAGCATGAATATTGAGAGGAGGGAAACGTGCCATGTAATGTGACGAACAAACTAATTTTACAGTAAACATTGAAGTTCGACTGTAGCTTGACAAACGCTGAATACTAGGTAACACTAGACAGCTATTCAGTCATAATATAGGACTCCTCAACAGTGAGCTTCCACAACTGCCAGTAATGGAACCCAGGACCGTCAGGTCTCGTGGCAAATAATTGACGTTTAGACCAATGAGTTGAAAATCATTCCTCCTGAATATTACCCGGAACACTAAGAAGACTAGACAAGTACCTTGCATTATTCTGATTGTTGTATCCGAAGGTTAAATTATGGCTAACTTCTGGAATCTATTTATAGACTGACATTATATATATTCTTATCGTATAACTGTTCTCTAACTGCATTATATATATTCATATTTCTTTTATGACTAGCTTTCATTTGACCTATTGGCTACTGTTATACGATTTATTATTCTTAAATTATTCTCAACCTGTTAGTTACAGTCTCTCACAATCACGGCCACTTTTGGCTTGATATTGTATAATCGTATGGTCTGTCTGTATATAAACTACGTACGACTGAAGTATATTATTCATACAGTGGAGCCTGAGATTTTGTCCTCGACTCAACGGGCATGGCTAGGCGATAAGGACTAGTAGGGGTTCAGAGTTGACTCAAGGCTGCTAGTGCTGTTTTTCTCACATTTTTTACTTACGTTACCAAACATCTTATTAATTTTACCTATCATTGTATTGGTCTAGAGTGTAATAACTTTCGACAGTTCATCTGTGTGCCAGGCCTTATTTTGTTGGTGACCAACTGACTTACCGAAGCATTATTCTATACGCATGAGTTCGTTCATATATATATATATATATAATTTTAAATTTCATATATTGTTTCAGCGTTAAAATCTGGTTCGTCCATATTATCATCAATTAATTCATCACTATCAGCAATAAAATGGACATCAGTCAGTACTGCTACTCCTAATTCTACAACAGCTATTACTACTACTACTACTACTACTACTACTACTACTACCATTAATCCCGCTTCTACCACTACTCCTGCAAATGATAATTACGTAATGAATAGTTCAGATATTACCTGTCATCTTCCATTGAATTCATTTAATAAAAAGATTTTTAGCAGAACGACTGTAGATATGAATAACAGTAATGATAACACAGACATAGATCATAATCAAATGCCGAACTCAATAACATTCAACAGTAATTCAATTATCAATCAATTCACTGAATATGATGTTGAATTAATTTATCCACAAACTGCATGGTTTATTATTTATGAAGGTGCTGAAAAAGAATTACTTATTGACAATTTACTACCAGGACTGTATTTACAATTACGTGTACGTGCATGTTGTTCATTAGCAAATACTAACAATAATCATAATATGAATCCATCATGTTCATCTTTCTCATCATCCTCGTCATCTTCATCGTCATCATCATCTATGTTATCTGGAATAATATCTACACTGAATTTAAATCAATGTTCAATGGATGAAATGATTACCTCTATAAATGTTGGAACTAATGTCTCTAATGTAAATACTACTACTACTACTACCGTGATTACCAATAGTAATAATGAATTATGGGGTTTAGCAAATTATCCACCATTAAAAATTCGTATGCCACCAATTCCACCTTCCGCACCATGTTCTGGTCCACGTGTTGTCGGCAAACCGAAGCCAACTTCATTGCATTTATGTTGGTCTCCACCAAAGCAAACTGGTGGTGCGCCAATATTAGCCTACGAAGTAAGATTTGTATTAAAAGGATTAGATATATTCATTCATTCATTCATTCATATACTTAATTATTATTCTTAACGTCCTAGTTTTATCACGAATTGACCTCGGCTGAAGAGCAGAGAAAAAATTCAAGAAATATTAAACACTCGTACACTCCATCCTTATTCTCACACTATATTAAGCCTAAAAACTACAGTTCCGGCTGCTGTTGCTACGCCTGGAGATTCTCATTCAATATCATGAGTGAATCATAGAGCTTTCCTTTTGACTTAGTTTGCACCTTATTATTGATTTTGATCTATTTCTACAATCTGAATTATTACATTCCAACTCAATTGTATGTTTACCTTGAAACCTGAACTATCCAGTTGCGTCGTTAGTATAATCTTAGGTGTGCATTTCCGATGAACACTTATCCAATTCGTTAGTTTCTTTTTGATTCTACGATCAGTATCAGTTTGTAATACAATAAAATGATTGTTAGACTTCCGGTGTGTATACACTTCAAGATAGAGGATTTTGTTATCACAAGTCAGTAGATAAAACAGTCAGTTTTGAACTATTTATAACTTACGATTGATAATTGAATTATTTCTGCGAAATTCAAACTTAAAATTTTCACCTTGACCACATTTTAATATTTACACTAGCTGGGCTCTAATTGGTTCATAATCGCTTAAAGCTTACGTGCTATTTTATATGGAGCGATAATTGTTGTGTACATTATTGTCCGGTTTATTCGTAATTACAATACACTACCTTTATGTACGTTCACTGAATTCTCCTATCTTCAAGCGCCCTCATATATTCATAGCTACTTCAGTATATTTTAAATTGACCCGGAAATATCTACATCATATACTAAATTTCTTAATGTTACCTGCTTGGCTTAATTTTGTAGTTTACATAGCTGATCCTATCAATTGCTGTAGTCATTAAGCTGACTGTGAGCTACCTATTTTTTCAGTTATGTACATAATAACCACTGTTCTGGTAACTAAACCTGAAAAGACTTCAAAACTTGTTTTTAACCCACTATGAATATTCTCGATAATCGAATGATCAATTGAATAACGTGTTTCTATTATTCTTTCGACGGTTACTTGTTTTTTTTTGTTTTTAAGTTCTATTTTTATTATGTAATCGCGATTACAAATTGAGTGATATGAAAGAAAAAAAGAATACATAAAAGTAAAAATTTATGTGGGCGTGATATGGACGAAAATTAGGGGAAAATAGGTTTCATTCATTATTTATTTATAGTAAACATTTTAGATGCTATTTTGAGATCACATTTAGTTAATTGTGCAATGTTATAAATTAAATACTGAGTTTGTTGTGTGTTTAAACATTTTAGTGAACTGTATGTCTATCTATCGATCCATCCATTATATATCACATTACTCGTGTGTATGCATGTAGGTTTGTACGTCTATTAGTTTATTGGGATTGTTCTCCCATGCGTGGGTGGATTAGACGACGACGATAATGTGAATGTTTTATTCTCTTCAATAATTTTAGTTATTGAGACGAAGCAGGCAGCATAACAGTGAATGATCTATGAATTTCCATTTGGCAAGTAGACAAGAATGTGGGCGAAGCTTATAATATTACCCATATGTTTATGCATATATATATTAGCAAAGCTAATAGTTTTCCCTCATACTGAAATAATAATCATAGACAATAATAGTAGCGTCTACTACTATGACTGCTATTTCTCCACCATACCTGTTAACTTTTTTCCTACAAATTACGTTCGTTTTATATTCAATTGTAAATTATGTAAGAAAAAGTAACTTGAAAATAAACAAAAATGATTCATGAATTCCGTATTTTGAACGGTAACTTGCAGGACTCGTTATGTATAATATTTTTAGTGATGACAAAGATTATCCATTGTTATTTCACATGGATAAGCCGACGGATCGTGGGACCTATTTTACGACCCATTATTTTTAATACCAGAAGGGGTTTTGTGAATATTGTAGTAATTTTAATAGTTGAGATCATGAATCAATTGTAGCTAGACAACCATGGAAAACCTGGAAGCACTGGACGGCCGTTTCATCCTAATGTTGGACTCCTCAGCAGTGTGCATCCACGATCCCGCCTCGCGAGATTCGAACGGAAGACCTATCGGTCTCGCTCACGAGAGCTTAACCCCTAAACCATCCAACGTCTAACTTCAACTTTATTTTTAGTTATCGTCTAGGTAAATTTTAATAATGTTGAAAAGGAGAAAAATATAGGAAAGCAGTTGTACAGTTACAATCCAGTTATTCATTATGAAAAGTCCTTTGATCCGAATACACATGAAAGTAGAGTTGTCAGAGTTATAGATTATTTACCATAATTTTGTTTTTCGGTATCTCTATCATCATTTATTTGTAACCAGAAAGATATTCTTCAAATTTAGTGAGTAAGATATGTGTTACTGTAATATGTCGAAAAATCGATTTCTATTATTAAGCTCTAATCACACCTATTCTGTACATAAACAGGAAACGATTATTAGAAGTGATATTTTATATGATCGCCTTAAAAAACACTAAAGGACAATTTACATTTGTTTTTATGACAACTTCGATAAGTTGTTTATAAACTGTATTTGCACTAGCGATTGACTTCAAGATGGATCCCTGAAGTTATAGGTGGGAAATTGTGACTGATAGAGTTCAACCTGATTGGGAGTAAAATAACCTTCATTCGATGATTGTCATGCCACATCAAAAATTAATTCAAGCTAAGCATAGTACCGTAAAGTGCTAACCCAGTTATCTCATGATTAAGCGCTCACTTCCAAACCTAAAGGTCCTTGGTTTGATCCTTTTTACTGCATCATGGATGTGCGCCACTGGGTAGTTCTATGCTAGCATGAAATAACTAACAAATGTCTCATGGATTTTTTAGAGTACTCCAACTGAAGTCAATCTGGGATGAATACCACTTACAAACATGTTTATTTTTTCGCGTTGACAAGCATCAGTTAATAATGACCAACAAGTGCATTAGACAGTTGTTTCCTCCTGATTTACAACTCTTTAACACTGTGCACAAATCACCCTGCACGGGATTGAATCTAGGACCATCAATATGGTTTTGTAGTGCTTTGATTAATGCAACTCATTTGTCAAGTATCTTTTTTCTTTAACCAGCTTTGAACTGTTACACTACTTGTATATGCGAGATTATTGATAATACCTAACCTTAGTTACCTGAATCAAAATAAATAAAATGAGATCCAACCAAACTTGTAACCCGTATTGAATGAGAGTCGACTACTTTAACTATTAAACTGAAGCCTTTCTTCACCCACTAGCATGTAAATAATTAAGCCACTTAATTATTATATACATAAATCTAATATTTAAGAATCAAAAAGCAATTCAAAATTGTTATTAGTATTATTAATGGTTTACTTTTTCTAAATAATTAAATAATCCCATACTTGTAAATGAGCATATATTCTCTTTTTCCCCTTCCGTCGTCAAAATCTAAACTGTCAATAAAAAAATTAATTAAATCCATTTATACATAAAACCCATTCTTTAACTCATATATACATATATGAGTAGTATTTATTGACATTATAATGTTTTTACCTGAAAAAAACATTTGTTTTAATACTCTGAGCGTTGCTTAATAGTTTGTCCTAAAACTATGCATATATGTATTCATACCACTTAAATTTGTATGTATATGTATATTCGTGCGAGTGTTTCGGTGCATATGTTTTTGTCTGTTGTTCATGGGTATGTATGTCTTTGTGTTTGTGTGTATGTGTGTGTTAAGAATGATAAAACGAATTCTCCTGTTATTGACTAGACTTCATTTGTTCATTGGAGCCCATTTTTTAAGCATGAAATTAGTTTTCAACATTAAATCGACATCAGATGATCAACTGATAGACCCACCACTTCACTCAAGTTTCAATATTAACTCATTGAATATTAAATCATGAGTTCACAGTGCACAAATGAAATCAAAATTCTTTTAGTTTAGTGAATATAAATGACACTGAATAATAACGATGTTCAAACCATATTTCTCAAAAAAAATACAGTTCGGATTTGTGGCTTTTCTACAGAAAATTTTTCTTATTTTTATCAGAATATAAATGATGATAATAGCACCTAAAGTCGTTTTTCTCTCTAAGAAAACTGTCAATTTTTAAATTTGTCTCCTCCTGGTAAGAAGGTGTTTTTTAAGGACTTTTTAATTGGATCGTAAACAATAACAATAACCAAGAACGATAGAAATTAATATAAGAAGTTTCCTGAATTGTTGATCGGCCTTACATAATGTTTTTTTATGAACAACCATTGAAAACAACGAAGCACTGGATAGCTGATTCGTTCTAGTATGGGTCTATTTAACAACATGTATTCATTACTCCACCATTAGAGACTGAACTAAGGATCTTGGGTATCACATCAAGCGCTTAACCTCTAAATCACTGAGACGGCATTCATTGGTTAACAGTTCTAACTTTAATGAGTTTGTGGCATTCTGTAACCATCTTCTAATGACAATGTTATTTAACTGTTTCATAATAGATATTGTTAAACTTCAATGACCACTCATGCTCAATAAGACTTCAGGAATCTCCTCTCTAAATTAGTCACTAATGAGGACATGCTGTCTACTCCTGGCTTTCTACCTAAGTTCAGTCCATCATGTAAACTATAACGATGGAAACGTCTTTTTTATTTTTCTCATTGATGTCTTGAATCTAAATTCAACATGTTTTAAGACATTAAAACAATGTTAGGAGCGTATCTTCAGTTCACTCCCATTAAACATCTATCAATAACATAGTTACCATAATCGGGAGGCTAACTTTTAACAGTTTCGTAACTTTTTGTTATTCTTTCACTCTACAATAATACCCATTGTAGACGTTTTTAAGCTACAATAAAGGACCGTCGGATATTGCGCACAAATGTCGTTTTAAGGAGTGCATAAAGAAAAAACGTCATTCTTTAATCGGCCAATCAAAGTTCATGATCTAAATTTCGGAATGTATTACGTTTCAGAGGGTCTACACTTTTCTCATATAAACAGAGCAAAAATAACAACAGCAAGAACTCAGTGCTTCCAGGTTTTCAATAGTGGTTTGACTTAGATAAATTCATGATTTCAATGAAAAACTTAGTTAATGTTAAACTTTGTCTATAAGAATATTACTGATAATTACTTGAGGTCATTTCCAATTGATAAGAAGCTGTGCGATAAAGTATTTTTATGTTTATTTTGTAAATCTTGTTGTTCTCAGTTGGTTTTAAATTTAGCTAAAGAGAACAAGTTGTATTAAAATTTATAAAAGTTGATACCTTTGATTGAAATACTGATGTGTTTTTATTGATGCTTACCAATTGTCTTACCTTCCTTGCGATATGTATGTACAGGTTTGGCAGTTGACTTTGGAATCTACATGTTGGATTGATGAAGTATCTGAAGACAACGATGATATCGATTTATCAATGCATAGATTATGCTCATCAACACCAACATCATTAGAACTATCCGTTCTACGTTCATCATGTCATAATTTAGAATGTGATTTCAACCATAGATTTATGTCGAATGGTTGTCAATCACGTCATCGTCAATTTATTCTGCATAGATCTTACACAGATCCATCACTAAATATGAAATCATACCCAGTGAATAATACAACTACTAATAATAATGATGACAATTCAGTAAAAATACAATCTTTATTTAATGATTCATCGAATATTACGCTTGGTCGATTTGTCTGCTCTGTACGTGAAACGGAATGTCGATTATTTGGTCTGACACCTGGACAAAATTACGCTTTTCGTGTACGTGCACGTAATCGTGCAGGTGAGGGACTATGGACCGAATGGATTTCTTTATCAACTCCACCAAGTCTACCAGGTGTACCGACTAGTTCACCAAGATTATTACCTAAATCCCCATATGTAATACATATTGCTTGGGATCCAGTAACTTGTATTAATGGTGCTAAAATATATGAATATCGACTTGAATATCGTCAGTATCAATCATTGAATTCAGTGGATTATTATGATATTTCATCATATACAATAAACATTCCATCTGAAAAGAAATCGACAGTAAATTCCGTAGAAAATTCATCAGGATTAGATTCTTTCGAACAAATGGAAAATGATTCATTTTTTCAACTGGTAAGATAATTTTCGTTTCCTTGATTACTACAAAAAATTTCGTTACTCTTTCGAACGATAATTCATGTACGTGCGTGCTATTATGACTTTTGCCCTGTTATTATCACGTGACAAAATCGCCAATCCGAATACCGACTTATATGACCTTGTTCTTGTGATAAACCAATAACGTATCAAAACAGCACTAGCAGCCTTGAGTCAACTCTGAACCCCTACTAGTCCTTATCGCCTAGCCATGCCCGTTGAGTCGAGGACACAATCTCAGGCTCCACTGTATGAATAATATACTTCAGTCGTACGTAGTTTATATACAGACAGACCATACCGCATCACACCATGAAATAAGAAATGACGATTATACAATATCAAGCCAAAAGTGGCCGTGATTGTGAGAGACTGTAACTAACAGGTTGAGAATAATTTAAGAATAATAAATCGTATAACAGTAGCCAATAGGTCAAATGAAAGCTAGTCATAAAAGAAATATGAATATATATAATGCAGTTAGAGAACAGTTATACGATAAGAATATATATAATGTCAGTCTATAAATAGATTCCAGAAATTAGCCATAGTTTATTCTTCGCGCATATTTGAGTCCCTCCAATCTGACGGACATTGTATAATCATACGCTTGAATGTTTAAACTACTAAACAGAGTTTAGCCTCTTGACAAATCAATTATACATTAAGCATACATGTTAACAAACCGTACTTCCGCCTGTAATGAAAATCTAAATGTTTATAAAATATTTATAATGATTCACTATATTGCACTACGATTATCTAATGCAATTATTTAAACATGTTTTTCTTCTGACATAGTTGTTTAAGGGTAACGCAGTCTCTAGAAAACTCCGCCGGTAGATTTTTCAAGGTTACTGCCGGACACAAGCACAGATAAACTAGGGAGTTGCGTGCCGGGTCAACAACCCCATCTCGTAAAAAACGACTTTATTGGCGAAACTTTAACTATAATAAACCATTAAAACTCTGCCCTCCGCGTTGAACGATCTACATATGGAAAAATTTTGACAGCTCATGAGTAAAGTGAAGATTCTTCGAAAATCACGAGGTCTAAGACTCTTCTGACAACCAGAGCAACAATCGATATAGGTACATGGAATGTTCGGACAATGTGGGAGACTAGGAAGAACAGTCAAATAGCAATATGGGTAATATTATCAAAATTCTAAAAGGACAAATTCAATATTCAGTTCATAATTTTGAACAAATTTCCAGTAAAATGAATAACTTATGAAATAGTTTCATTTCGAATTAAACAAGTAATCGTTCAGAGTATCAATTATACAATATAACTATAATGTAGACATATCTACTCACCTTTCACTCATAGTTTTAAATGCCTGTGAAAATATAATACAAAGAAGAATTTAAAACAGCTTTGATGAATTTTTAGGCAGTTTTTAGTCAACCAAAAACGGCCTTTGCAAATAGATAGTTTATGGATAAGAGAATAATATTACAAAGTGTAGGAAGATTTTTACATATTCGATATACTTATTAAAGTTTTACGTGGATTGATCTGTCTGTAACTTAAGAAACGGTATGATACAGGTTATCCGTTTTCCCCATCTCGTAAAATGATCCAAATGAGATTTTGAAGATCCCTACATTTTTTAGGGTTTGGGTCAGGTATCTAAAGTAACGACGGAGGGCACATAGTTAGGGTTTTCGTCACAAACTGACACCGGGTGTTGTGCGAAAATACTCTGCAACCAAATTGATAGATGAAGTTAGCGCAAAAATGCAACAGGAGCCTATAGTATACAGTGCCATCAGGTTACGTTTTACTTCAGGATTGTTGGTTAGGATTTAAGGGTAATCTATAGGATAAGACTTCGGCACTTCATTCGTTCAACACCATCATTTTTTTGCTCTCTGGTTCAAATAAATAAATTTTTGCAGTCATTTTAAATATTTTGAATAATGTAGAAAGATATTTCTCTTCCTCTTTAAACATGACATTTGAATTTCGTACGAAAGCCTATAAGCCTCATTCTCTATTATTATTAGCTCGCCCCTATACTGTAATTTTATTTAAATGTTTGGCTGTTGTTTGGTTTCAATTAATTCGTGTATTTTTTCCTTGTTCATCCTAATATTTTTTATCCTATTGTTAATTTTGTCTTTGTTTTACAAAATTTGATAATTTGAAGAGATACAATATATGTCTGATGTTTGACTTTGTTTTGTCTAAATTGTAACCTATTTATTTACAGCTTTATACTGTTGTCTCTGAGCAAGACATTTTGCGTATAAGAGCTAATTAAAGATCATCGATTTGTTCAAGCCTAAGCCAATAAAGCGTCGCGGTTGGACACAGTCGAGATTGAAGTTATCTAACCTCTAAACCTTGCAATCCACGTCATCTGTAACCGCTCAAATCATAAGGGTTATGTGCATAGTTCAAATGTATCACCCGATTTATCTGCTACATTTTGTTTATCTTTCAACCTCTCAACGATTTACATATTATTAAACTATCTATTCATACTTAGCAAGCATCAGTGATATTTTCGTAATCTCTTCATACCTTTTTTCTTTGAATAGGTTTATGCTGGTTCGAAGTTATCATTTGAAATGACAGGTTTGCAACCAGCTAGTTTGTTTGCATTCCGCTTTTGTGCTGTAAATTCAGCTGGGGCCGGACCATGGAGCCCTATATCCAAGTGTTGGACACCATCTGCCCCACCTGATCAGCCTCATGGTTTATGTGTTCGTGAATTAAATTCAGAATCAGTTTTGCTTCTCTGGGTTATTCCTCACTGTAATGGAAGTCCTATTACAAGTGAGTTTTTTGCATATATTTTTTCAACATATCTCAGTAGTTGCTAGGTTTTCATTTTTATTTTAAAATAAGCGATAAATTAGAGTTTAATTTGATATATTGCACATGAACGTTTTGACACCACTCCTGTTGGTTTCCTAGTCTAAAGAAATCTTCCAATCTTGAACTCCGAGTCGAAAATAGAAGGTGGAAAGTATGGAAGGAGCTTTACTTCCTGGGTTAGATTATCTACAAATAACGAGGAGTTTCTATAGGTATATATGTGACCTTGAGATTCCGAAAGCTTCTGGAAAATGTACTAAAATTAATAACAAGATCATCTATTTACAATGATGGTGAGATAATTCTTCATTTCCTAGAATTCTGTTGGAATTTTCTAAAGAGCACTCATTGGCCTAAGTATTTTCAGTATTTTTCGGCCAAACATAATAACCTGTGAGTCGTTTGTATACAGATTTCTAGTTTCATTTTGTCGGCAGATTCATGTTACTTAATGATTGTTTAGTACCACTAGTAATGATTTTATCATCCTTCACATGAATGGACTACACCAGTTATAACCTCTTTGTAGAATTCATGTCAAACCAAGTCTTAAATGCATTCGTCAATGTTCTTTTCCATTTTACTGTTGCTGAATACCATTTTTTGCATAAATTCATTTCAATACTGTAATATTTTATATTTTTTAAATAAATAAATAAACAGATTTTATGATGGAAGTTACCCGACCTAATAATCATCATAAATCTACTTCTAAATCTCGTATATATTCGTCAAATGTGAAATTCATTCAAATACCTGCACCATATCTTATGGATCATAAAAAGCATCCAATGAATTCCAGTACTAAACTACCAATCATTTCAGTGACACCTGATACTTCGAATTCAACTCAACAACAATTACAAAATAAAATGATGCAATATTGTTTAAATAAGTTGAAACCTTCGACAACTTACATGTAAGTTGATCTTTCTTTTGACGGTTGTAGTTTTGTCCAATGAAGGAAACATGGTTTGTTTTGTAGATCTTACTTCATATGCCTGAAACTAATCAGACTATGAAGCTGGATAATGCGTGTTCGAATCTCACAGGAAGCATCATTTCCCTTAAAACTATAGATAGGCCGTACTGATGAGTGCTAACTAGTATGAATTACAAGCTTTGCTAGCGTCACTACTTCTAAATACCTAAAATTTTGACATGGTGTACACGATATTGAGTCGCTTGAAATAGTGGCCACATTGAAGTTAATGATTGATAGACCTTGATTACATGACATTCAAGATATCGGCTACTTACTGCTTAGCAATCAATTTATTACACTTTTCAACTAATATAATAATAATGATAATTGTAAAATATCCAAAAAATGGGTACATAATGAATGCAAGTTTACAGACATGATCAGGTTGATACTAATAAAAAAATATGTGTACATTTTCCGATAAGAAATAATTTCTAGTTTACTTCTAGGTTCTCTAACTGATTTCAATCCGTATGGAAAATTGCCTGTGTATACACTCATCTATTTGTTCTACAGTGTTTCAATTTCTATGCATGTATACCATTACTAGTGAATTATCAGTGCATTTAATTATTACTACTATTTTTATTGAATTGCAAATTTTCTCGGTTTATAAAAATGTTTGATAAAGATATCATGATGATAAGACTATTATTATTATTATTATTATTATTATTATTATTATTATTATTATTATTATTATTATTATTATTATTATTATTATTATTATTATTACCTTATACGTGTTCATATAAAGCTTAAAAACAAACTGGTAATACCTGTTTTAACGGTTTCGCAGACACGAAATTTTTAATGCTTTTTTTACGGCACCAGTGTACTTTGATTATTTGTCCTCCCGTCTTTGCTTTACGATAGGCTGTACAAATAATGATTACTATTATCATTATCATTAAAAGTTGTAATAGTAATAGCAATGAACATATTTTCCACTGAATCCATTCTGTATGTTAATGTCGATTAAAAATATTACAATCTGAATTGAAATTTGAAAAATTTCGTCTTTCGTAAGTATTTTCTTTTACACTTGGATAGTCTTTTTTTGTTAACCCTGAAATAGCATGTTGATTATGAGTTTGGCATCTTAACTGAAACTAGTCAGTTAATGCTATAGTTTAGACTTTTTTATACTGGATTCTGGAGTATTAAAGACAGATGTTTGTTTTCTTTATATCGAGATAAAAGTAAAGGTCATAATTGAATTAATAAAAATACATTATCACTTCGAAAAAAATTCCAAATTTATTATGGTTTTTTAATTAGTAATAATGCATTGCTTAGATTAATGAATATCACTGGAATCATAACATTACAGAATTAGTTATATTTTATCGTAGAAATCCGTATGAAATCGATTACATTAGTAATGAAAAAAATTTATTTTCACGAATCCAACCAATCTAAATTTTTTAGTCTTATGGGATATGAGTCTGAACTCAAGTAGCTCAATGATAACGCCTCCGATTGTGAAGCTGAGTGATGCAAGTTCGCATCTCACTGGGAGAACCAGTCTTTTCAAGATTACGGGAATTTCTTTCTGATAAATGCCAACCAGCTTGAAGGCTAGTTACTGATTTTTGTCCTGACTATCTTCAATCACTTAACACTTCGATAATCTCCACAAATCCATAATCTAATACTGATTTAAGCATTCTGAAATCCTTTGAATAAAATAACATTCATCCATTTATTAATAAATGTTGTTATACTATTCCTCTGCAATCGAACTAATCTGGTTTCGATTTCGCATCAATTTTTTTTCTTTGGAAAATCTTACCATATGTAATCTGATATTATCTCATCTCACTGATAAACAAATCCGTTCGTAAGATAAACTGAGTTATTTTTTAGTTATGTCTTATATAAATCAATGTTCAATTTCCACTTTTTGTTAAAGAATTATTATAATGAAAACAAAATTAATTTAAAGATATCCAACAAGACTCGTATTAGCTTTTTAGAATCGACGATCGCATGTGGAGTAAATCAACTAGCTGATTTCCTGAAAAATTCATTCAGGTCCGAAAAAGAAACAACTGATTGACATGATAAAGTAAACTGTTATGGTTTTATTATGTACAGCACAGACTGATTTCAGTTACACAATTGCTGAAAAGCATGAAACATTGGAGTGCCGTTTAGTTTGTGTATGCGACTCCTCAGTAGTGCTCATTCATGATCCCACCATGCATCGGACACATAACCTTAAGGTCTAGCGACTGACGCTTAAACCCATATGCTATTGAGTTGACATCAAATTGTTTTAGGTTTCTACTTCAATTAATTCATCATATTAAGCAACTATCTTCTAATACCATTGGTGGACCTTCAATAGGGTGGTGAGATCCCTCACTGCTGTAAGGTCCTGTTTTGGAATAATGCAGTAGTTCAGTGCATGGTTTTCAATATTTGTCTGATTAAATTCACTCCGTGTTAGAACTTACAAACTTCAATAATCTCCACAGTTCTCTCCCTCCCCTAATACTAAGATTTTATAAACGAATTTTACATCTACAACACAAATTGACGCAAATACGATCCCTCCTTTTTCCAGCACTTTATATTTCACTAGTCCGAATAAATATCAGATTATAACACTCGACCTGCGTTAACTACGAATAGTAGTTATTTAGCATAAATATAACTCTGTTTCTGGTGTAACTTTTGTAAATAATGTAAAAAAACGACTAAATAATGTAGAATGGTAGGTTTAGCGATATAATTAATTACCCAATAAAGTATTCAAATTTTTAGCAACAATATGAATTAAAATCTTTGATAAACAATATTTTATGTTGTTTTCTCATTTAGCCACATCCCATAATTAATGAGTTTCTAAGGGAAAATGGATTCAATAATTATTAACGTAAAATCAACTCAAGTCAGTACCGTACCTACCCATCTCTTGTTGACTTTTCAGTGAAATCAAAATTCATGAGTGAATTTAAAATCAGTCCCACACAACAATCACTTTTCCCTCCCATATTTACAAAGGATATCTAACCTTTCATTTCTGCATGCATCTCTTAATAGACTTCTAAAATTGTATCAACAGTCCTGCGAGAAAAAATAACTGCTAATTGGATAATATACATATTATCACTATTTTCTATGAGTGATCAGCTCAATTACCTAGTTAAGTGAATTGATTAATTTTAATCTATAACTTCATCTGTCATGAAAATAACTTTTGACGTTTGGTTTGCAATTATTTGGTAAAAAAAATGAGGTCATCCTGATAATTATAGGATGATCTAATTTAACCAATGTATATATAACCTTCCTTCTTTGTATTTTTATAACTTAAGTTTATTCAAACATTATTATTAATATTATTATTAACACATGAGGGATTTCATTACCACCCACTCTACTTTACTCTTTTTTACAAAATACAAGTCACTTCATACATAACTTAGTCTTTGATTAAACATTTGATCTGATTTGTAATTTAAACATTTTATAATGTACATCACGAACTGATCTTAGCTAGGTGATCACTTTAAAATAAAGGATACTAGATAGCTGTTTCGTCCCAATATAGGACTTCTCAATAGTTCAAATCTTTGATCCTACCAGGAGTCGAGTCCAGGATTTTAAGGTCTCGAGGCGAGCACTTAACTTCTGATCCAACGGTTTTCAAACTTAACCAATTCGTGATATTGATCAATGATCTTCCAATGTCATTGGTATGGTATTGCTTTATATCCGACAAGGTTGAACTCCATTTTTTACCACTCCTCTTTAGGTTTCTGGGAATTGCTCCTTTAATTAAGTACTCGTGAGCACTTAATTATTATTACAATTGATGGTCATTATTTATGTCAAACTGTTATTTATATTTATTCTTATTATCAATTTCATAGTTTCAATTTACTCCATTCGGCATTGTATACTACACATTTCAAGACGAACTGTTTTATTTTATTTAATAAATAATCCTGACTACGTATGCTATGATTTTAAACGGTGTATTTGTCTTAAATTCGGTTATCTTTTTGGATCATTAACTGTTGTAGTGAACAAGAACACCAATGGGGACAATCGAATGCATTGAACATCAAATTACAGAGCATCTCAATAAAATCTGAGAACCATATATTAAATCGTTAATTTGCAAAATATTAATCCATCATATCAAACTGGACTATTCCTGTTGCACACATCAATCCATTGTCTGACATTTCATTGTTCATGCGTTTTCCTACAAATTCCATTGTGTTTCCGCTCTTCCTTTCTTGATCTTCTCCCATCTTCTTCTGCCAGACATCACGTTTTTAACTCACGTAATATACTACTTATGCCTACATAAGTAGCACACACCACACTATTACTGTAGAACCTGATGGGGATTCATCCATATATTTGTGTTTTCCGAAAAACTCCTGGATATTCTCTAAACCTCCTACCCAAAAGATAGTATTATGTTTGTTTCGCATTATTTAATTCTACTTAGAATTATCGCTACGAAACAGTCAATCATTGTCTAAAGTATCCTAGTGATCACGACGTAAATATAAGCTCTTATTCTTATATTTTTTCTCACAGGAATGTTGTGGAAAAGCGAATCATATTAAGGATGCAAGGTCATATCGATCTAACTCTGCTTAATATTACAATTATCTGTTTACTTAAACGTTTATCAATCTATATTGTATACAGTCGTTTTTTATTTGTCGATTGACTCACATGATATATGTGTTAAATTGTATGAGATAACGAAATTCTATATTTATATGTATCTCGCGTAAACTGATTCCATTTTATTCGCTTGCAAGTAGTATATTGGGAATTTCGAAATTTCAATCACTGTTAGAGATTTATAAAGTTTATTTTCATTTTTGTGTAGTTTATTTCACAAACTGACTACAGATAAACGACTAACGGAAATTAGAGAGCATTAAATAATTGTTTTATTCTAGTATTGATATTTCTCAGCAGTACCCACATTAAACTCTACCAATTATCAAATCAAAGACCATTAATCAGTAGGTATAATATGAAAGAAGTTTCAAACCTTGACTAGTTCCCTTACTCTGAAAACATTATGATATTAATTTAAATTACTTCAGGATTTATGCATCAAATTTTTCTTCTATGAGTTTTTTCATTTCATTGTATCATAAAGAAAAAATGTAACCACTTGGAAATTCTCGGTGCACTCCTAATGTACTACAAGAAATGCACTTTGTAAAATTAGCCCCAATCATACATTTTTAACTAATCACCTATTTCAAAGAAACAACTTTTTTATTATTAACTCATTAAGATATAAAGTGCACATATACACATATTTATAAATAATTCTCATTAACAATAGTTCAAGAACATAACAATTTAAGTAATTCTTTCAGCAGACATTAGTGAAATATGTGTATACATGACAATTACATAGAACATTTTTTATTCAATTCCAGATTTGCATAGTTTGTATCACTTACTGTTCTTAGCTAAACAACCATTAAAGATCAGGAAGCAACAATAAAGAATTCAAACGTGGAAAACAATAAACGGATTATCCTACTATATATAAAAGACATATCGGAAATTTCAATGAGATTATTGAGCTCTTTTTGAAATAGATATAGCTCATAAACCAATAAAATCACTTCGATCAATTTTATACAA
The DNA here is from genome assembly GCA_946903255.1 of Schistosoma spindalis. Lineage (NCBI taxonomy): Eukaryota > Metazoa > Platyhelminthes > Trematoda > Strigeidida > Schistosomatidae > Schistosoma > Schistosoma spindalis. The sequence goes on along the minus strand of OX336416.1, from coordinate 40,424,669 downwards.
ACCAAAAGATGAAATGACAACTGAAGAAAAGCCAAACATCATCTACGAAATAAACTGTTCCACTTGTGAGAGGGATTATATTGGACAAAGTGGGCTCCCTCTTCATCTTGATCTGCATGAACATGCTTCTAAGATGGCATCCACGAAATACGTTTAAACCACCTAAGCTAATATTTTAAGTTAATAATATCAAGTAAATTATCATCACTGCGTCTGAACAACATAGTAATTGAAAATCTTATGCTTAAACTACTAAGTTATATATATATATATATATATATATATATATATATATATATATATATATATATATATATACATATATATATATATATATATGACATCATTTAAGCTGTTAAAGTAAGGTTTTTGAGCATCCATAAACTAAACTGTGAAGCATCCTTGTACTCAGCGAAGAACTTTTGTTTGAATAGCACATGTTTAATAAACTTGACTATTTGTTCTTGTTAATCAATGTAACTGACATCGAATTCCTCACAGTATTTTACGTTATACTTGATGAAACTTTTAATTGTCAACGATTTTTTTTAGTTGGTCAAACTCATTTTTAACATGGAAACAAAAAGCGATTAATAAACGTAATAATAAATATATTCATAATATTATTGATTTTGGCTTAATTTAATACTAATTGTTTGATTACATCAAATTATTCTCAACACAGAATACCCAATAATTTAACAAAATTAAGGTTTTATAATCATTTAACTTGTGAAAATTGTAAAAAGATATTTTCAAACAGTGACTAACAGCCATTAATATTCATCTCATGACATCTCTTCTTCATCAAATGTATTTGATGCATCAATGTTGCGATTTTCATCCTTGGTTTCGTCAAGAGACGTGTAAATATACGCAGTCATTCGACATAGCTACTTAATTAAAACATATCTGAAACAGGAAAATTTATGCGAGTAAATGTACATTTGGAAATGGTACCTTAAAAGTTTGAGAGGGCCACCATGTTATGTGTGATCTTACATATTTTTCTCATTCTTTTATTTCATTCGTTAATTCAGTAATAGAAATGATATTGTACAAATGTAAATACAATATTCCTATTAGGTAACATTCAGAATTGTGAATTACTTAATAATAATAATAATAATAATAATAATAATAATAATAATAATAATAAACTTAACTATCAGTGGTTAGCTACTTCTGAATCAGAGTGATGTTATGTCCATTGAAACATATAATTTGATATAATGTTAGTTTCAGTGTAACCTCTGATCTATGGTATATGAAACATATAATGTTAGACCAAGATATTGAGAAACCTTCACTGTCATCTATCGTGATAATATCAGCAATGTCTACTTCCTTAAGTAGAATTAAAATTAAAATATACCAAAATAGTTTTTTTTTACTTACTTAAGCTTGATACCTCTCGTGGAGGAGCATAAGCAACCTACTAAGATTCCCCATCGAACTCTGTCCTGAGCTCTCCTTTTCTGTTCTCGTCAAGTGCTATTCATTTCTTTAATGTCTGCCTCCAATTTCTGATACAATGTGTTCATTGGTCTTCTTCTTTTTCTTTAGCCTTCATGATTCCAAATTAGGAATTGCCTCATGATGCAGTTCGATTATTTTTTCAATGTATGTCCTATCCACCTACTGTGTGCTCAGTTATTTTTTAACAAATACGCCTGCTGAATTCCATTATTAATCACTCACTAAATATAATAACCATTAATATTGCTTTAAAACCTTCTACAAATTACTTCTACTGTTTAACATATATTGTTCAAACTATTATTTGCTAGTTACTTTTATTTTTCGTCATACTGAAAGTCCATTAGTATCAATCCAAAATGTATAGTCTAACCATTCAACATTTGTTTAACTAAGATCAGTGCGTGACGTAACCTATGAAAATGAGTCCCGCGTGCGGGATCGTGTATACGCACTGCTGAGGAGTCTCATGCTAGGGCGAAACGACCGTCCAGTGACTCCAGGTTTTCAATGGCGGTCTAGCTTAGGTTGATTCCTGAATTCAACTGTTAAAATACTACAATCTCCACAAACCCCCATACTGAAGACGATAATTGTCCATCGTTAATAATAATAATAATATTTATTATTATTATTATTATTATTATTATTATTATTATTCATTTTCACAACACTATCATCAGCGACTAGTATAATAATAATTGATTAAAAAATGTTGACGTATGCGGTGAAGTGGTGAATTCGATGGGTTGTTTTGTCTTTCTACTTTTCTTCTCGTCTTTTTTGTTTTAGATTTTACAAACCAGTGATCAAATTAGATCAAACAAAGTATTAAATTCACTTGTTCTACCTAATATGCATGTATAATCTATATTATTTGTCTCGATTAATATGTTCACTGAGATTGACATAAGATTTGATTTTAATTAGTAACACTTATTGTTAGTTCTAGTAACATATGTAATCTGTTCAATAAATATACGAACTGATGATGTAAAAACTTTATTTTTAACTGTTTGAATTTCACTCTCTTCAACAAACTCTCCATTTGTGGCCGTACACTTTAGTGGCCTTCTCGTTCATTGTTTAAAGTAACCCTGCAAGTCGTCAAAAGTCACGTAATTTAGCTGCCTTATCGTTTAACGTCTTATTGTCTCCATTTAATCTCAAATTTAGTTCATTAACAATTATTCAGACAGTGATTCAACTATCGGAAAATATTATTATTATTACTATTAACTTTATTCAATATTATATTTTCGGTATAATATAGAATTCTCAGCCCAAAGTATTTCAACAAGTTTTCGTTTCTTATTCCTTGATCGATCCTGACGTTAAATATTGAGTGGTCGCCAGATAGATGTTGGTAGTTCAGGAATCGACATCTGAATAATGTACATTCTTTTCGATACATATTTCCAGCCACCTTAATGTCGCTGATTGTGCATTTTTGTAGCTTGGACAGTGAAAGGTCATAAATTTTTCATAAACGCACCTGAATGGGTTATGCGATTAATGGACATACTGATGTGTCAAAATAAACATAAAAACAGATAACTTGTTGAAATATCTAAATGGCAAGAACAGGTCGCCTTGTAATTAAGTTTGTACATGAGGTCACACATATTTAACGTTTTCGTTAACACAGAAAGTCGATGGTATTGACAAATTTATGTCATACACGAAGTTTTGGTGGTATTCACTAAGCGGTTAACCCCATTAAGAAAGAGTATTTCCTTCGTTACGTCATTTCCAGAAACAAACTTACTTACTTACTTACTTTCGCCTGTTACTCCTCGCGAAGGAGCATAGGCCACTTACCAGCATTCTCCATCCAACCCTGTCCTGGGCAATCCTTTCCAGCTCTTTCCAGTTGTTATCCATCTTTTTCATATCTAGTTATCCGCCGTCGTTGCTAGTTCTTCCACGTATTTCTGCTTGTCGGCTCTAATGCTCTTCTTCACTTGCTTGTTCTTCTATGTATTCAGTTTGTGCTTGGACTTTCTCTGCTCGTGTTCGACTATTGTTAATTGCTGTCTTCTTCTTCTTCTTCTTCCTTTCCTTGATCCTGTCCAATGTTTCTATAGAGATCCATTCCTTGTGATGATGCTTCTTGGGGCCCAGAACCTCTTGACACGTTGAAGTTAATGCTTCTTTGATACCTTTCCAGTTATCCTCCATAGTAGTTTCTTCTTCCTTCAGTTGATCCTGTAGGGCTTGGAACCTGTCTTGAATTCATCTATCTTGAATTCATTGAGTTTGTCAGTATCTCGAAGGAAGGCTGTACTGAATCTTTGCAGCGCTGTTTGTCCAGTTGTCCAGTTCTTTTTTAGATTCAGTTTTAAATTGGCTACAACCAGGTGGTGATCTGAAGCAATATCCGCTCCTCTCCTGGTTCTCACATTTCTCATTGTCCTTCGGAACTTTTCATTGATGAAAATATGATCTATCTGATTCTCTGTGGTGTGGTCCGGTGAGATCCATGTAGCTTTGTGTATACGTTTGTGTGGAAATATTGTGCCGCCTATGACCAATTTGTTGAATGCACACAGATTTACAAATCTTTCCTTGTTTTCGTTCCTCTCTCCCAGTCCATGCAGTCCCATGATATCTTCATATCCGGTGTTGTCTATTCCGACTTTGGCGTTTAGATCTCCCATCAGAATGGTGATGTCCTTTCTTGGGCACTTCTCTATGATTGATTGCAGCCTCTCACAGAATTGATCTTTAACGTCGTCGTTGCTATCATTTGTGGGTGCATAACATTGGATAACGTTCATTGTGATCCCCTCCTTCTTTGTTTTGAATGATGCTTTGATGATTCTGGATCCGTGAGATTCCCATCCTACAAGAGCGTTTCGCGCTACTTTGAACAGCATTAGAGCAACTCCCTGAGTGTGTGGAGCATTGTCCTCTTCGTGACCGGAGTATAGCAGCATCTCTCCCGTATTTAGCCTTTGTTGTCCAGCTTGGGTCCAATGGGTTTCGCTGATTCCCAGTACTGCCAAGTTGTATCTCCTCATTTCCGTTGCTATTTGACTGGTTTTTCAGGTCTCCCACATTGTCCGGACGTTATATGTACCTATAAAAATTGTTGCTCTGGTTGTTAGAAGGGGCATCGGCCTCATGGCTTCTGAAGGAACTCGGCTTTCACCCTGAGGCGTCATATTTTTTCTAAATGAAGACCTCCGAACTCCGAGGGCAGAGTTTAAATGGTTTGAGTTATTTTTTCTGGCTAGCGTTTTTTAGCGAGTTAGTTTTCTACGGGATGGGTACGCTAACCCCATGCCCAACCCTCCTCCTTTACTCGGGCTTTGGACCGGCAGTAACTCTAGGAGAGCTACAGGCGCAGTTAGAAACAAACTTACACAGTTAATAAATTTCCCACCAGTTTCGCCTAAGTGTCTCCAGATTTCTTTAATGCTCCTGTTCAATCTTTTCACCAGTTCTCATATCTATTTGACAACCTATTTGCTGCTACTTGATTACCAAGATAATAGTAGACACAAGTGACGTTCGAACTTTCAACCCCAGCTGCTAAAAGTCGACTATTTAGTTCATTAAACAATGACACTTCATGTGATTACTGACAAATTGAAGCTTATCACTTCGCCCTATACACAGAAAAAGTACACATCAATGTCGTTCAGGAAAAAATGTGTGCATTATTAAAATTCCACTGAAGTATTCAATTTATGGTTGACACCAAATTACATTTTTGACGATACTATACAGTTCAATTCCCGATGGGGTCATGAATTTCGTATGCTGAGAAATCCCGTGCTGGGATGAAACTGTTGTTCAGTGCTTCCTGGTTTTCAACGGTTCTCCAACTATAATCAGTTTATAATGTAAACTATGAAATTCGACATTCTCCATAAACTCACTATACTAATTAATATTATCATATTCCTACTTCATTAGTGCCATATTCACTTCTTTTTATCGAAAATTCATTGTTTTGTTTTTGTATGTACAGATTACGCATCCAAGCAGTGAATAAATTTGGTCCAAGTGAATATTCAGCCAATATTGAATTTACTACACTTGCTCCATTGCCTAAAGCTCCAGTTTTTAGCCATTATACAAATTTAACATCAAACAGTGTTCGATTAGAATGGAATATGTTAGTCGATGAGATGCTCAATTCTGATGCCGATGATATGGATAATGTTGATGGTGACGCTGACATCATTGGTGACGACACTTCGAGTGATAATTGCATCAATGATGAGAGAGAAGAAAATATTCATAGTGACGAGACAAAGGAAGTAAATATTGAAGAAGGGACTAATGTCAAGTCAAACTCTTCTTCTCGTTTATCGAATCCACTCCTTCACCACCAGCAACAACAGCGAGAAAGTATAAAAACACAGAAATTAGACTTGAAACTGCATGATAGTCAATTAATATTTACATTACAAATGAGCAGAGAATCTGATTTAGAGTATGTTTTAGGAAATATGTTTTTAAAAAGATTGATTATTGGTTTAAAATTGATCTGTTTAACAAATAATTATCTTAGATTATACTGCTATAATTTTTCTCAATGTACTTTTATTCGCATAAATTTTCCTGTTTTAGATTTGTTTTAAATAACTAGTTGCATCTATCAACTGAGTGTTATAATATTTCTCCAAGTTTCAGCTCCGTACAGTAGAATTGTCTTGACGTTCGTATTGAAGATTGTGACTTTGATATTGGTTGACATTCGTTTTGAGTTATATATGTTCTGCAATTGTAGGAATGCCAATTCGTGTCTTCACATCTTCATCTCATCCTTCTTCTTCAACGATGATGCTGTTGACCAGGTACGTGAAAGCTTCCATCACTCAGAGTTTCTCCATCAAGTGTAATTGGGATAGTACTTTCCGTGTTGCATTTCAGGATCTTGCTCTTTACCTTGTGTATGTTGAGACCTACAGATGCATAGGCTGCTGCTACACTAGTTGTCTTCATTTTCATTTGCTCGTGTATACGAGATAGAAAGGTCAGGTCATCTGTGAAGTCCAAAATTTCTGCTTGTATCCAACCTGTCGATTGTATTCCGTACTTCCTCTCAGATGTGGTAATGCTTCTGTGTTTGAGCTGGTATGTCATCATGTTCTGCTGCTTTCCCACTCTTGAATTGTCTGGTAGCCATCTTGATTTCCTTGATCGTTGGTGGAGTGACATTTATAGGAAGATCTGTAGGTGCTTCGATATCCGATGGATTCAATGGATCTGGCCTATTTAACAGTTCTTCAAAGTGTTCTTCTCACTTGTTCCACTGTTATCGAGTCTCAGTGATTGGCTTGTCTTCTTTGTCCTTAACTGGTCGTCCTGATTTATTGTATTCCCTGCTAGTTCTTCGTTGTGTTATATAGTTGTCTCATATTTTCCTCTCTTACAGCGTTTTAGGCTGTCATTGCTGGGTCTTTCATGAATTGCCGCTTGTCAACTCTAATGCCCTTTTTCACTTGTTTGTTTGCTTCTGTGTATTCCGTTTTTTGCCGTGACATTCTCTGTTCTTGTTCGGCTGTTATTAATTACTGTCTTCTTGAATCTAGACCAGGGTTTTCATAGAGATCCATGCCTTATGACGATGCTTCTTGAGGCCCAGAACCTCATGACACGTTGAAGTTAGTGCTTCTTTGATCTCATTCCAATTGTCCTCCATAGTAGTTTCTTCTTCTTTGAGTAGATCTCTTGGGGCTTGAAGCCTTTTGTTTAGAGTTATCTTGAATTGATTGAGTTCGTCAGTGTGTCGAAGGAAATAGGTATTGAACCTTTGTACTGCTGCTTCTGCAGTTGTGCAATGCTTCTTCAGATTTAGTTTCACTTTGGCAACCACCAGTTGGTGGTGATCTGAAGCTATGTCACCTCCTCTCCTTGTTCTCACGTCTTTAATCAACCTTCTGAACTTTTTAGGGGCACAGATATGATGGATCTGGTTCAGTGTAGTGTGATCCGATGAGGTTCGTGTAGCTTTTTGCATGCGTTTGTGGAGAAAACGTAGTGCCACCTGCAACCATTTTGTTGAATGTGCATAAATTTGTAAATCTCTCACCATTCTTGTTCCTTTCTAGTCAGTCCATGTCGTTCCATGTTATCTTCATAGTCGGTATTGTTCATTCCATCTAGGTCTCCTATCAGGATGGTCAGGTTGTTTCCTGGGCACTTAGCCATGATCGATTGCAGCCTCGAGTAGAACTGATCTTTATCGTCGTCGTTGCTATCATTGATGGGTGCACTGGATAACATTCATTGTGATTCCCTTCTTCTTTGTTTGGAATGATGCTTTGATGATCCAGGGTCCATGAGATTCCCATCCTACAAGTGCACTACATGCTCCTTTGGACAGCATTAGAGTCAGTCAGTCAGTCAGTCAGTAACAACGTGGAACTTCGTACGTACGTACATCAGTTCGAGTTGCCATACCACATTAGCACAGAGATTCAGTTATCGATTCAAATCCCATAGTGGTAGAGGTACTGAAAGTATAAGTAGAGATAGGAGACATTAAGGTTTGATGATGTTATTAAAGGAGTATAGTCCAGTGGAATAAATTGGGAAATAAAGGACATGAAGAATTCAGAAGATTAGAGTTTGAGAGAACACAAAGAGTGGATGCACCTGCGCCATTGCAAACGATTTTGAGCCATGTCATTCAAGGTCTCTAACCATCGGTTGCTATCGTCTCGCGGTCCCCAACCAGGTAGTCTACACCTACCAACATGGCTCAGTCCACTTGTCAGTGACTTCATGGATTTCTGCCATGTTTTGGTCTGGCAGCCCCTAGATTTCTTCCAACCTACTCATACACCATAAAACATAGCACGTCGGGGCAGTCGGTGGTCGGGCATGCGCAACACATGTCCCAGCCATCTCAACTGATTAAGTTTCACTACTTCCTCAATTGATTTGCCATCCTTACCTAGTACCCGTTTCCTAACAACTGAGTTACTTACTCGGTGGTCCCAGGATATACGAGCAATGTTTCGAAGACATCTATGATCAAATACTAGTAACCTACGAATATCCTCTACTCTTATCGGCCATGTTTCACTGCCATAAAGTAGGACGGAACGAACTGCTGCGCAGTAAACACGTCCTTTGGTTGATAGACGGATATCTCGCCTACGCCACAAGTGACGCAAGTTGGCAAAAGCTAGTCGAGCCTTTTGTATCCGTGCTGAGATTTCGTCACACACCAAACCACAAGGGCTGATGAGACTCCCAAGACAAGTGAAGCGGTCGACACGCTCAACTACTTCACTCCCTATCACTAGTCCGGGTGTCGACGCAACCCAATCCTGAAGTAACATTTTGCATTTCGAGGGAGAGAATCGCATGCCGAACATGCCTGCATTGTTTCTTATAATTGTCAGAAGACTCTGTATTTTCTCAGCGTCTTCACCAAATAGAACTATGTCATCGGCATATTCTAAGTCAACAAGTGGATCTCCCGGTAGAAGTTCAACTCCTGGAAATTTAGATGAGGAAAGTGTCATCTCTAAAAGGACGTCAACGACAAAGTTAAACAAGAATGGAGAGAGTGGACAGCCTTGACGAACACCACTTGAGGTAATCAATTCTGATGACAGTTCACCATAAGCTCTCACTCGACCAGTTGTGTTCGAGTCGAGAGCCGTTATAAGGTCAATGTACTTCTTTGGTACTCCTTTCAGAGACAAACACTGCCGTAGGACCTCACGATCAACAGAGTCAAATGCCGCCTTAAGGTCGAGAAATACTACCATTGTGGGACGTCTGAATGTGTGTCTATGTTCTAGGACCTGACGTAATGTGAATATTTGATCAATACAACCACGTCCAGGTCGAAATCCAGCCTGGTTTTCTCTAGTCTGCTCTTCACGAGCTTTGGTTAGACGTCGAAGTATTATTGAAGCTAATATTTTAAACATTATATTAGTCAAACTAATACCTCTGTGATTGTCACAAGAAGACTTTTGTCCTTTCTTATAGACTGGCACAATCAGTGATTGAGACCAGTCAGATGGGATTAGGTCCAGTTCCCAGATTCTACCTAAGACCTCAGTCAATCTCGCTGCTAATACTGGACCGCCATCCTTAAAAATCTCAGGGGTAAACCTGTCAGGGTCTGCTGCTCTCCCACGCTTCAGATTTCCTATAGCTTTTTCAACTTCGTAAAGAGTCGGAGGACTTACATCAACATGCCATTCAGGTCGACTGGGGATCGTGGGAAACCGAAGTGTGGCTGAAGGCCAGTTGAACTGATCCCTAAAGTATTCTGCCCATCGATCCAATCTCCTGGATTGAGAATGAATAATATGTCCATCTTTCTCTGCGATTGTTTCGCTAACAGTTGGGTTCCTAATACCGGTTTCCTTAACAAGTCTGAACAGTTGCCTGCTGTTACCTATTGCCGCTGCCTTTTCCATCTCTCTTGCTTTCGCTACCCACCACTGTTCACGATCTTTGCGTAGGCTTCTGGTCAGTTTACGCTTAAGCTGACTCCGCTCTTCGTTATGTTCAGAGCCAGATGGAATGAGTTTCCGAGCATCTATCAGTGCGGTAGATGCTGCTGAGATCCAGTGTTTCTCCCTAACCTTATGGTTTACCGTACTTGCTGACATCACTGCTGTTTCTACAGCTTTTCGGATGTCATTCCATGCTGCCTCGGGGTGGGTATCACTTACATGGCTGCCTAACTATTTTTCTAGATGTTCCTGAAATATACTCTTAGCTTGACTATCATTAAGTAGGACCCTAAGGGGTTTCCTTACAGCATGTTTCCTACGTCCAGTAAGACGTAGACAGATACGCGCTCGCACTAGAGCATGATCTGAGTCTAAGCATGTGCTCCAGAATGAGCGACAGTCTTCTATCGAGCCCCTCCATCGGTGGCTGATAGCGATGTGATCTATTTGGGTCCAGCGTTGAGACGAAATAGGGGGTCGCCATGTCAAAAGATGTTTTTCCTTATGCTTAAAGTTAGTGTTTGCAAGAAACAGGCGGTTATCTGAGCATAGCTGCAACAGATGGTCGCCGTTATCCGTTCTTTGAGCCGCGACACCATAAGATCCACCCACGAAGAGGCAACGACGAGTGTCCCTATCTTTTCGAATCCTTACTGTTCCGTTTAGTCGGACAGAGCACAAACGACTGTCTATTGAAATCCAGTCTAAGAGAGCTAGTTCTGCCCTAGGACTCAATGCTATACCTACGCCAGCGAGGCCACGGGAAGCAGCATCAGGGCTTCCAGATACACGAAGCGTAAATCGAGTTGGTTCGTTACTTTGACATGGTGCAGTCAAATGAATGACACTACTAGGATCCTGTGTGCGCGTTTCGGAGACGCAGCACACATCGATGGAGCGAGATTCCAAAGTCTTAGCTAAGGAAGCCTGTTGTCCTATTTGGCACAGTGTTCGGACGTTGAAAGCTCCTACGTGTAGTTTAGAGCGTGGTTTCAGGAGACCAGGAATAACATTCCGCGTACTCAAATCGTTCGCACTAGCGGGGCGAGGTGATAAAGGGACGTGAGAAGGGTTAGTCGTGGAGATAAGAGAGTTATTAGGAGGTGTAGGAAGGATTTGAATGTGACCAACTTTGTCTCGTGTGCTGTTACGGGTATGAGGGCTGATATCACTTCCCGGTTGCTCACACCGTGGAAGGGTATTTCTTGGGGGACCTGAAAAGGAAATCGGATTAGTGTTGGTCTTAGCGACCTGAGTGCGTGACCGCAGAGCCCAAGGGACAACTGCTTGAGGCCGGTCGCGCACGGCCTTTTTGTGGGAGGTTTTTAATGTGTTAGCTCCGTTCTTCAAAGGGCCTTACCGCCGGAGACGGAAATCCGTGGGGTAAGGTGAGGTGTGACATTTTTAGGGTCAACCTTTTCTAACCCCTTCCTTCCTTGTGAGAAGGCAGCATCGCTGCAGATGCTGGTTGTCCGAGGGAAACACCTTACTGCTGTCACACCTCTGTACAGTCAGCAGTACGACTTCGCCCTCAGACCTTGAGTTGCTGCTTTTAGTCTTACCGTTCTCCAATCGACCTGCCTGGCATGGTAGAACCTGCAGGAACATGTGTTCCAGCCAATATAGCTCGGTTGGGTCATCACGATAGGCAAGCCCGACCACCACGTCAAGGTAGCAGCTACGGTCGGGACAGCATTAGAGTAACTCGCTGAGTGTGTGGATCATTTTCTTCTTCGTGGTTTTCACCATGAGGCGTCAGAATTGTTCCATATGAAGATCTTTCAACACAGAGGGCAGAGTTTAAATGGTTTAAATTGTTTATTTTGGTCAGTGTTTTTATACCAACCTTCTTCATCTATCCGTGCTTGTGACCGTCAGTAACCCTAGAAGAACTACAGGTAGAGTTTCTATCTTAATAGTAATGAAATAATTGAAATTTTTCACAAACATTCTTTTGTCTACTGTTTCTCTTTACTTCTTCCTTCTTTCGTTTCACTCTTCATATGTTTTCATTTGCTTGCTTCAACTTTCTGTCCTGTGTCTTGTGGTAAATATTTATGAATTGGTGTGTGTATACGTATCACTGAACAAAACCTAGTATCCCAATATGTCGCGTTGTAAGGGAGAAAGTTAAGACGATGGATGAGTATTAATTTGCTATCGAGAATAGATCAAAAATGTACCGATCTATAGACAGATTTTGAGTAAATGAAACTAATTTACTGAGTTATGCAATTACTCCTTCCTTTTTTGGTCTAATTCATATGACTACCTCTTCCATTCTGTATCAATTTGCTAAACAATTGTCCTTCATAACAATTGTACAATGAAATTTGTTTCTTGCTATTATACACACCGCATTCAACTTAATGGACTCGTTCAAACGATTCACATTTATCTATCTGTCTGTTGGATACCTATTCTTTTTGACCTAGAAACTTGCATAAATATTTTGATGCTGCTTACTAATCGTTTTTTTCCCTTTTAGTGGAGAATAAATATAACTTTACTTTGTTGCCCCCCCCCAATCGTTTATACTTTATTTCTACTGTTTTTTTTATCTTTCTTTTCTTTCATACATCAATTACAATTGTGATCATTTAGGTTACTGATTATGATGATGGTAATGATAATGATGATTGCCAGCAGTTGGCAACTTTGGTAACTATGTTTATATATATATATATATATATATATATATATATATATATATATATATATATATATATACTTTCTGAACACCACTTAAAACGTCATCAGTGCACACCAAAAACACAAACATGGGTGTGTTAACTTCAACCCCTTAATTAATTCAGCTAAATTAAGCTGACTAATCTCATCAGGTTTAAGATTTTGTTTCTGTTCGTTATTTCTTTCTTTCACAAATATGTCATAAAAAATACAGGTTAATTCATATCATCATTGAAAGATACGCAGGATTGTATTCTGTTTGCGTGATTTTTTTGTTTTCTTCGACTAAATCAATTAATCACAATGCATTATTGTTGTTCTAAATGGCTTCTTTACATCATATTTAAATAAAAAATTTCAAAATGTAATGATGAAGTATCTACACAACGGTTAATTGTTTTCTTTTCAAATACTATTCGTTAATAAGCTAGTCGTTTACGCCAGACAAATATGACGTTAATAACTAATTAAAAATCATTCATTGTTAATATCTTAGTTTTATATGAGACAATTGATTTGGTTGGAATCATGACTCGATCACCATTGAAAACCTGGAAGCTCGGTGGTCCAGAGGTCAGGTGTTCGCGCACGATACCGAAGGTCTTGGGTTAGATTCCCACCTGCGCGGTGATGAGAGGTCTCATGCTAAGATGAAACGGCTGTCCAGGGCTTTCAGGTTTTCAAAGGTTATGTAACTTATATCAGTCCATGATTTCAATGAAATTGAACAATCTTCACAACCCCATTCTGACAATAACCGATTTCAACAGGAACGCCTCAATGATAGTGTCAATGACTGTGATACTAGGTGATATGGGTTTAAATCTCATGTGGTGCAACATTTTTCTCAAGATTACAAATACGCCTAATAATTATAGTAATAACAGTAAAGATTAAACGTCGAAGATACGAAAATATAAATCAGTGAAATAATAAAAAAGTTTTGAGGAATTTGGAAAGTGAAGATCTAACAAAGGACAAACAGGAATACACCTGCCCTATTGCAGACGATTTTGTGCCATGTCAAGCAAAGTCTCTAACCATTGGTTAAGATAATCACCCTGACCCCAACTAGGTGGTCTGCACTTACATACGTAGCTTAGTCCAAGAGTCAGTTAATTGGCCTCCCCTACCTTTCTTCCAACTTACTCCTACACCAACCACCATCGCGTGTCGGGGTAGGTGGTGGATGAGTATGCTTTCTAAATGTCCTAACCATCTCATCTGCTAAAGATTCACTACTTTGTCGATTGATTTGCCATACCTACCTAGTACCCTGCATCTAACCTCAGAATTACCAACTCGATGGTCCCAAAATATACGGACAACCCCTCAAAGACATTTTGCATTTAGAGGGAGAAAAACACGTCCCTAATATACAAGCATTGTTGCTTAAGGCGATCAGAAAACTTTGTTTTGTCGGTATCACCGAACAGAACTGTGTCATCTACGTATTCTAAGTCCCTACACTACTGTGGTTTTACCGTAAGTTATTAATTAGTAAGAATTTAAATGTCTTTTTTGTTTCATTTCATTTAACAGTTGGACAACAATATATGAAGGACAATCAAATATGCATAAAGTGAATCGTTTATCTGAATTTACAATTTATCATTTTCGTGTTTGTGCTATGAATACAACAGGTTGTGGATTGTATAGTGACATTCAAACAATTCGTACTCAGAAAGCATCACCACCAGCTGTACGAGGTAAGGTTGAACAGAATATTGGGTGCGTATTTTTATATAGTAATAGAAAAAAAAAGAAATATAATAATAATATTGTATACTCATGTCTGTTGAATTTTCAGAGAAAGCTTAAGCAACTACGAGGTTCAAATCATAGAAACCTTGATAATCAGAAGGAAATACTACGAAAACTGTTGTCGATAAGTAGTGGTTTAAGATTTCTTTGTTTTTAATATTCAAAACTAGGTTTGATCAGTCTTTGATTGGAACATAAGTTTTTTGAGCTGATGATTTGACATTATTTGTAATTATAATGGTACTATGTTTTTTGATAGTGGATAACACTCCAGTATAATTATATCCTTCGCTCCAATCTCATATAGAATGGAACACATGTCCCAGATTTCACCGTTAGCCTCTACATACAATACAATCAATTGCTAATTAAAAAATAGTATAAGAATGTATCCGCTCAAGGAGCGCACATATAAATAAAGACAGTTAACATTACTATGTAGGGATCATGACTCGGTAGCCTACTACATCAAGCGTTAATTCTTGAAGCTACGTTTACTGAACTCAAGTTTCAGTACACACATAAACACATATGTGTAGGTTGTACATCTACCCATCTGACAAGTCCTGAATAGTATGAAATATGTATCCTCAATTCCAATGTTAACTGACTACTACTCTAAATTCATTGTTTTCTCTGATCAAAAGTTAATCAAATTCGTTCTGTTTCTTTTTAATAATATTCTACATTATTGAAGTTGCTTAATTACATCATGTACAGAATGAATGTTGTTTAAGGATAATGACGCTAATGTGTACACAATTTTTAATCTTCAAAATATCTACTCTATGCATAGTAAATGTAATTTCAACTTGACTGTTATACGATTTTTTGTCTTTTGTATTGTATAATTTTGCAAATAGTAAATATTCACTGTAAATATTTCCTACTTAAATCTTTCCAGTATCATAAGCCTTTTGTACAAATAAAACTCAGTAGTTCGATTGATACATAATTCACCTCAAATGATGCTGTAATACATAATTTACATTTTTAAAAAATGAAATAACGATTCTATGTTTAGATCACCTAGATGTGTCAACCAGTAGTGCTAACTAGTTTAAGACGTGATGATAAGAAACGGATGATTTAGAAATTGGTCAATGAGTTAAAAGTTTTCCCTACTCTAGAGTCGGATTAATAGTCCTACATCCTCGGAATAACCCCACGGACAATATATTCTGTTTTTGAATCAAACATTCATTACAAACCATTTAATTGTTTTTCTTTCTCTCTGTAAATTAAGGTTGTTTAAGAGTGTATTTAAAGTGTAGTGTCTCTCTCGAATATTAACTGTTCACAGTCACAAACTAGGCTCTTGCTTCTAGTATTCCGCATTCGAATTGAATATAAACGTCTCAGGAGGTGGGTAGCAATCATATTTGTCGTCGATTTGTGTATTATTAGTACAAATCCGTTTTTTACTATCTCATTCAAACCACTTGGCCATATCAACGTGTTACCTTACACAATATACTTACATCAGTGGTTTATGTTGTCAAGCTTTATCGACCTTTTTAAGGCCTATCACACCTAAAACTCAAAATGAAACACTTTCGCGCCTTTTCTTCCTTAAATTGTCATGTAATACTGGTGTATTACTCCACAATCCATTTATTTTGAAAAATTTATTATCTTGAAACTATTCAAAGATGGCATATACCTAGTTTAACTAATAAATACACAAACCGATGACATAAAAGGTATGTCTTAAAAATTTTAGATTACCTCAGTCTTATACCCTTCATTCGTGGCAATACACTTGTCCATTGTTTAAAGCACACCTGCAAGTCCTCAGGAATTGCTTCCTCCAACTGTCTCATCGTTTCACATTTGTCTATCTCCACGTCGTTCTAAACTCAGTTCAATTTATTGTTCAGTGCAAAATTACAGTGTCTTCATAAAACATGAAAACCATACATTAAATACATCATTTGCACATCGTCCATCAGTTGTCTCTTCTAAACTCTATCGTTCGTTCCTTCATTCTTGTTGTTGTTTTGACCTTTTTAAGCGTCCCTCTCTCTTCTCTCCATTTCAATCTTCCGCTTGCAAGCAATCCATTTCCGATAGGTGCTACATACTACTTATATCTATCAACGTGAGTAGCATACGCTACAATAATAGTTGTATCTACTTTTTTGTTTTATAACTGTCGAACAACATATTATTATTGTTATTATTATAAGGTTTGAATTAACTCGTGACAAAGTAATTGCAACAAGTCAGTTTGTTGAATATTCAAATATCCTAACAAAGACCTTCAAATCTGAATCTTGAATATCAGTATCAATATTCAAACCCTTGGTACAAATAATATAAACATCATATCTGTTGGGGAAGTTAGTGGCTATCTGTATTAATCAACCTAGTGGATAGCTACTCGGTGTTTGAAGCGATCGTCGCTGGATTCGAGTCCCTATTGGGGTTATCAACACTGAGATCCAAGTATATCCAGCTAAGGAGTCCTGATTCGAACTGTTAGTCACAATCCGTGTACTCAAAAAAAAATCATTGAATAACTTTGAAAAAGTAATATATAGAAAGCCTGAGGTCAATCAGTTAACGAAGTGTTGTGAACACACTAATTATTCGTGTTCAGCTTAAAGATAAACTGTAAGATTTCGATTGTTTTTAAATGAAGCGACTACTGAACGCTCAAAGTACTCGGTATTTAGCCAGTGGTTGTTTGTAGGTCCTAAAACCACTTCAACTAATTCACCAAGTTTAACAAGACCTTATGCAAACTACATAACTCAGGGTCCCAAGTGCATAAATCTATATTTAACAAATGAGTTACATTATTGTTACCTTGACCAATCTATTTTTGTGTTGCGCAATTCGACTTAATATTTACGAAGATTAATGAAAATTTATAATTCAAGAGAAAGATTTTGAAAGTGTTCTGTTATCTGAGATAGTTGGTTTAATTGCGAAGCTCCTTTTTGAAGGATATCTTGATGATATTGTCTAGGTAAACAATTAAAGCTTCATAATTGATTGATCATTGGGTTGTGACCAATGTCATATATGTCAAGTCCTTCTTAGTGCTGATCGACTTCTATCGACCAAGTTTCAATGTGGCCACTAGTCCAAGTAACTCGACATAATCTGCGCTGTGTTAATATATAAGGTGGTGGGTGGATAGATCAACGGTATTGTCTCTGACTGCAGCTGGGTAACACGAGACCAAATCCGCTAGAGAGAATCATGATTTATAGGTACTCCTTGTGGACGAGTACCAAATAGTATGAAACCTAGGTCAAGCGGGATTTCCTACGGACTACCTTTAACCACCGCCTTACAGTGAAAGCTTTATGATTTAACTATCAAGATTAGAGAATAAAACGTCTTGTAAAAGACAATAAATTTTTAAAAATCGTTTTGCTTTTTGCTGCAATTAATCATTAATCACGGGAACTTTGTCGTGTACACCCATCTATCTGCTTATGAATTTTAGGATTGAAAATTCTTGAATTAAATTCTGATCGTTGTCAATTAGAATGGACTCCGGTTAATCAGTTAGGCATGGATCCCATTATCTATTTGTTGCATTTACTACCAGTCACAGCCAATATACAACAATCAACCAATTTAAATCAGGTAAATTTTCATTTGTTTATTTATTTGTTCTTTCTGGTTTAGTTTTTGTTTTAAATTTGATTTGATCCATTTTTCTATTTCCGATTTGATAAAATATAAATTTTGTCTGCGTATTTCAACATGTTTCTCCGCTTATTCTTCGTATTTTTTAAAAACCAAATGTTGATGACACTGACCTTCTCTTAAGGCTCCTACAAATATCCAACCTTAAAACTCTAATAATTAATTAGAAAGTGGAACTACGACAGTAACAGAAATCATAAAGTATTTATTTGGTTTACAGTTTTAGTAGCTTCTGTGTAGGTGTTAAAGTTAACAAACTGTTCGAATTTCTCCACATATGACTCACAGCTTGTTCTGTTGACCTCGATCTTGATTAACTGTTGTTAACCTGTCATTGTCCGTTTCTTTATTTGGATTGTATCTCCCAGTGATTTGATTCTTGATCCTATGTTTGTCTGTGGTCTTTCTGGTCGGTTGGTAGATAGGATCGATTTCAATATGTTTGTTGTTTACCGATTGACCTGAGTGCCAAACTTCCAAAAATTCTCTCGCGTTTTTAGGATTCCTTCTGTGTAAGATCTTAATATTTTCTCAGTCGATTGTATGTCCACAGTTGTTCACATGCATTGGTATAAGTTAGGATATGTTATAGCGTTTGACTGCTAATTGATGTTCAGGCGGGCGAAGATAAAGAGGGCGCCCACTTTGTCCGATGTAATGCTTTTCGCAGTTGGAACAATTTTGTAGATGATAGTCAGTTTTTCTTCTGTCATTTCGTCTTCCGATTTGCATAGGATTGGTTGAAGTGATTTTACTGGTTTGTGTGCTACACCTATTCCAAACATCAATAATCTCATTGTAATTTCTGACGTTTTTTATATATGGTAGGATGATCCGTTCGTTGGTTGATATTTTTTTATGAAGTTGATTGGGTAGCCGTTCTTTAAAAAATAGCCTTCAGATATTTTTCGTCATTTTCCTGCACCACAAATGTCAGTCAGTAACAACTTAGAACTTCGTTCGTACGTATATCAGTTCGAGTCGCCATACCATATTAGCACACAGATACAATTGTCGATTCAAATCCTATAGTGATAGAGGTAGTAAGAGTATGAGCAGTAATCGGAAAGACTATAGTTTGAAGATGTTATTCAATGATTATAATCCAGCGAAATAAATTTGGAAAGACAAAAAAGGAAAGGGACATGAAGAATTCAAAAGATTAGAATTTGGGAGAACACAAAGAGTGGATACATCTGTGTCATTGCAAACGATTTCGAGCTATGTCATTGAGGGTCTCTAACCACCGGTTGCTATCGTCTCGCGGATCCCAACTAGGTAGTATACACCTACCAACATGTCTCAGTTCATTTTTCAGTGACTTCATGGATTTGTGCAATGTTTTGGTCTGGCAGCCCCTAGCTTTCTTCCAACCTACTCCTATACCATTGAACATCGCACGTTGGGGCAGTCAGAGGTTGGGCATACGTAACACATGTCCCAGCCATCTCAACTGATGAAGTTTCACTACTTCATCATTTGATTTGCCATCCTTACCTAGTACCCGTTTCCTAACAATTGCATTACTTACTCGGTGGTCCCAGAATATACGAGCAATGTTTCGAAGACACCTATGATCGTAAACTAGTAACCTACGAATATCCTCTACTCTTAACAGCCCTGTTTCACCGCAAGTGTGTTCTCACTCTTTTGAATAGAGTTTGTATGCAGTTGATTATGTGAACTCTTGGGTTGTTGCTACTGTAATTGAGAAGTTCGACCTGTGTGGATCGACTTCTGATATACTTGAGTCGCCAGTTTTCTTGTGTTGGTTCTGGTGATTAGTACATCTAAGAGTGATAGTTTGTTGTTTAACTCCTTTATCATTGTAAATTTTAGGTCATTGAAAATATTGTCAATCAGATTGTAAGTGTTTTCCAACTTGTTTTTTTTTACGATGACGAACGTGTCGTCCACATGACGAATCCCAATTCTTGACTTGATCACTAGTAAGACCGAGGCTCCCAGTATCTGCATCACTTCTTCAATAAGTCTTGATATTGATGATCCAATCGGTGTTCCTTTCGTTTGATCGCAGATGTGATTGTTGAATTGGAAGTTTATTGTTAAGCATTAATAAATGGGTTGTAGTAAACTTTGACTTTGAAGCTTCGTGTTCTTTGCGAGATTTGTGTCGTTGGTGAAAAGCAGGAATAGGGTTTCCTTCACTGAGCTTGTTTCACTTGAGGTGAATAAGACTGTCACATCAAAGAATATTATCAGTTCATCATTGTTAATTTGATTGTCCTTAATCGGATCCAGGAAGTGCATGGGGGATTTGATGGAGTGATTGGATCAATCCACTAAATGTTTCAATATTGATGAAATTCCTCTCGATAAATTGCATGTTGGAGTTCCAAGGAGTGACACAATTGAATGTAATGGGATGTTTGGTTTGCGTATTCTCGGCCTTCCGTAAAATGGTGGGGGTGCTGTTTCACAACTGATTGATCACTCAGTGGTGACTAATGTCATGTGCGTTAAGTCCTTCTTAGTGCAGATCGAATTCTATCAACCAAGTTGCAATGTGGCCACTAGTTTGGTTCATTGGATTTCGTTCTCCATTGAATTTGCCCTGATATTTGTTCTGCTTTGACAAGCTTGTTTAAAGTCTTCGAGATTTGGTTGTTTAACCTTTAGACCGGATTTTTATCTATTGGTTTGTATACACTCTTATCCGCAAGTAGTTCCTCGGCTTTCTTGATATATTCTTCCTTGTCCATAATCACTGTAGTGCATCTTTTGCCCTCTGGAACTATGACAATATCTTCTATAGTTCTCAGTTTCTTTAAAGCTTTTTGTTCTTGTGGAGTCAATTGAATGTTGTCTTTCTTCCATCAGGTTAGCGGTACTATGGTTTGTTTTGCTTCTTATTGATTTTCTTCACTTATTCTAGCAGTTTTGACTGATGACTCTAGTGCGGCGAAGAATTCGAGTTTTGGGTTTTGTAGTTTAGTCCCTTTCGGAGCAGGTGTTCCTCTATGTCAGAGGTTGCTTTGGCAGACTGACCACTTAGTAGTTTGTGTTTCTTTCCATGAGTGGTTATGAAATCTTGATTTGTTTTCTTTTGAGGGCTTTTCTTCTTTGTTCGCTGTGTTGTCTGATAACTCGATCGCTGTTGTCAAGATTATCAAATATTCTGATGTGAATATCCACTCTGCCATTCTCTTTTGTTCATCAATGACGTGTTGATATTTCTGAATCCTTTAGTCTGCATCAGTTATCATTAGTGTTATGACCTTGATTTGTCTACCCACTTTTTGGTGCCGAGGATACTTGTCTAATCTAGATTTCGACCTTGATGCGATAGGCTGATCAGCTTAACCTTGAGACTAGTACGCGTGAGTTCGAGATGGGGTAGAGAGAAGAAGAACTATTCTGTCACCTGATTGGTGGGCAAGCACACGAATGAGAGAGAAGACAAGACAACTGGAACACTACTCGATCTATTTCCCTGACCACTGAACTCACTGGATTCACTGAATTCACTGAATTCAGATTAGTGTAAAAAGGTACATGAATAAATAAGTGAATAACCCGACCGCAACGTACAATAATTAGGAAAAATACAATTATGTCCAAAGCTGGGAATTAGAGTAGAAAATAGGGTGCAAAATAATATGTTTAAATTACAATAGCTTCGGAACAGAAAAAGGTATGGCAGTGAATGATACATCGAACGAAAGCTTATGTTCTGTAGAATAGATTAGGGACAAAAATAAATGTCAATGTTTTACAAGCTTTGAATAAAATGAAATAACGTCCCGAAAAATAGCCTTCGTAGTTTGTCAGGGCTTCTTGTTTCCCGGTTCACATCATCTTCCCCCTTGACAAAAAAAAATGTTATAACTGCCATTCAACTGAGTGCATAAGTGAAACCGGTTTACGTTGCGATCCGTGTAAGCGTGACTAATTTGACCAACTGGAATAAATAAAAAAAAAGAAAAATGATTAGTCACTATTTACAAGTAATAGTTAAGATATCATCATTGATATCTCCCCTCAGAAACGTATGCTCTTTTCTTTGGGTCCACTTGTAGAACATCTGGTCTTCTGCGTTTTCGTAACGATCTCCTAATAGGATCTTGTTCCGGATGCACAGTTTTGTGAGTCGTTGAACTTTTAATATCGAAGCTGTCCAAGAAGATTTGCCACATTGAACTCAGTTTCTCGGTTTTCTGTGCAGTACCAGAATTTTCCAGTATGTGGTTAACATGACGTGTCCACTTTTGACCTTCAACTTCCACCACATACATTACATTTCCCCGTCTCTTAAGTATGCGTCCACTAGTCCATTGTGGAGGTGAGTATCTGAAATCACGGACGTATACTGTTTGGTTGTTTTGGAAGATTCTATTTTTCGCCCCATGATGGCGATTAAATTGGATTTCCATCTTTCGGTTTCTCCTTCCTATGAGATTTCGCTCTGGTTTTATTGCATCGAGAGCAGTTTTAACTTTTCTGCCAAACATAATTTCTGCTGGAGACATTTGATTTGGTGCTGACGGGTTTGGAGTTGTTCTGTAGACAAATAGAAAATCATTAAGAATTTCCTTTATCTTCCCCTCCCCTTTTGCCTTCAGTAGCGCTCTCTTGAAGGTATCCACAAACCTTTCGGCTTGACCATTCGATTGTGGATGATATGGAGGTGAACGAACATGATTGACTCCAAATCTCTTGCAGAAATCTGAGAAGATGGACGAAGTAAACTGAGTGCCGTTATCCGACACAAGGATATTTGGGACTCCAAAACGGGAGAATAACTGCCGTAATTCCATAATAGTGTCTTGCGAAGTGACCTGGTTCATAGGGATAATCTCCGGCCATTTTGAGTAAGCATCGACACAAATGAGGAAATATGTACCCTGAAATGGGCCAGCAAAATTAATTTGTACACACGACCAAGGTTTCTTTGGAGATATCTTCGGCATTTGAAAAGGAACAGAAGACTTTGGTGTGGACATAACATTGGCACAAATTACATGAGGTTCTGAAGTTTTACGCGAGCATACTTTATCTGAGGCATTTGATTGGGAATCATTGTGAGGACATGTTTCATCGGAGGAATTCGATTTAACATCATCAAGAGAACACATTACATTAGAAGCATTTGATTCAGAAAGATTATGAGAACATGTTTCATCAGAAGCATTTAATTCATGAATATCAAAAGAACATGATACATCGGAGGCATTTGATTTAGAAATATCATCAGGAATTTTGATAGACTCAAAGGAAGCATTTTGAGAACATACCTCATTTAATAATTTATTCAAGGTATCAACCTTCTCAATCCAGTCTAATCCTAATAAATCTAAATCGTGCCGATTTGTAAGATAACAGACATCGGTGAACTTATGTCCCATGAATTTAACGTTGCATGTGACTTCTCCTGTCAACTTCACTATATCTCCTGAAGCATTGCGAGCAACATGTTCTGTTGGTCGGATGCGTGGATATCCCAGATTACGCCATGTGTTTTTGGAAATCAGTGTAACATCAGAAGCAGTGTCCAATTGAAGACGTATGGGTTTTTCATTTACTAATAAGTTTACATACTTCCGCTTACTTTGAAAACCAACTTTGAAGGCTGCGAACGTGCTTTTGATTTGACTCTGTGGTGGTTGCTTCGCATTTCCACTACGACATTTAGACTTACGTTTATTTGATGAGCAATGACCTTCTTTATGACCAATGCGATGACATTTGCGGCATTTGTGATTCTTGAACGGACATAGTTTCGCAAAATGCCATGCTCCGCAGAACCAACATGGTGATGGGGGTTTGACAGAAGGTAGTTGTGTGGTTGTAGTGTTCTGTTTGGACAATTTCGAGGATCTGAGAGCATTAATTGAACCAAAATCGGAAGGTTTAACCTTCTGTTGCACCATCGCCGTATCATGCTTGAGATTTACCAACCTCTGACACTCGGTTGTGACCATTTGTAGTGTCATATTCGGTTCCTGTTCAATGCGTGCTAACATCCTGGTACGGACATCTGCATCTTCTGCATTCTTTAAACCACATATAAAAATCAAGCATTTGAATTGGTCAGCTGTAATCTCGTTTATTTTGAACAGTTCGCATTCTCGATTTACTTTACCAGCATATGTGAGATAATCATCATCTGGGGATTTCGATATTTGGAAACATCGATAGCGAGTATTAAATAATGAAGATTGTTCGCCGAAAATGTCAGATAAAATTTGGACTGTCTCTTTGAAAGATACATCTCGTGGATTTCGTGGCAGGATGAAATTCACATATTTGTTGTATTCACGTGTTCCGAGTCTTCTCAGGAGTAGGCGAACTTTAGCTGCGTCATCAAGATTTGAGCATTCCACACGGAATATGTCTTCGCAACGATGAAACCAGGAATTGAAAATGACACCAGATTCAGGATCATAATGGAATTCACAAATAGAATTTGTGATGCATTCATACTTATCTGATTGATAAGTTGTGGATGAATGTAATGACAGCTTCTGCATCAGTGCATCTAAAAGCTTCATTTGATTTGCATCATTTTGCGCTTGCTGAATTTGTAGAATAGTTTTAAGGTCGTCCAAGGATACAGACATTTTGTTTTGGATCAATCAATATAAAAAAAATCTCCGTCGCCACTTTGTTATGACCTTGATTTGTCTACCCACTTTTTGGTGCCGAGGATACTTGTCTAATCTAGATTTCGACCTTGATGCGATAGGCTGATCAGCTTAACCTTGAGACTAGTACGCGTGAGTTCGAGATGGGGTAGAGAGAAGAAGAACTATTCTGTCACCTGATTGGTGGGCAAGCACACGAATGAGAGAGAAGACAAGACAACTGGAACACTACTCGATCTATTTCCCTGACCACTGAACTCACTGGATTCACTGAATTCACTGAATTCAGATTAGTGTAAAAAGGTACATGAATAAATAAGTGAATAACCCGACCGCAACGTACAATAATTAGGAAAAATACAATTATGTCCAAAGCTGGGAATTAGAGTAGAAAATAGGGTGCAAAATAATATGTTTAAATTACAATAGCTTCGGAACAGAAAAAGGTATGGCAGTGAATGATACATCGAACGAAAGCTTATGTTCTGTAGAATAGATTAGGGACAAAAATAAATGTCAATGTTTTACAAGCTTTGAATAAAATGAAATAACGTCCCGAAAAATAGCCTTCGTAGTTTTTCAGGGCTTCTTGTTTCCCGGTTCACATCAATTAGGTGTACCATTTTTATTCCGTTTTGTTCAGCCATTCTCCATTCCATTGGGCAGTTGGTTGGAGGTCTGTATCTTACACTTGTTAACAGAACATGCTGGCGGAAATACTCGTGGAGTAAACAAAGTTGTTATCCAATGGAAGCCTGTCTTTTGTCAAAATTCCCTCATATCCAAACAATCCGAAGCGTGTTACGCTCATATGACTTTGAGATGATGGAGATTTTTAACTCAGGTAGATGATTTAGGTGGAAATACAATCAAAATAAAGAAGTGGACAATGACAGGTCAAAGGTCAACAACAATCAGTCAAGATCGAGATCAACAGACCAAGCTGTGGTTCATATGTGAAGAAATTCAAACAGATCACTTCTGCTTGAAGTTTGTGCTGATGATGTTGTTCAGAAAGACAATGAAAGCTCCAGGACTAAACCATCCAGCTCAGAAAAAAGCCACCTAAATCATCTATCTGAACTACAAATCCTCTCCTTCATCTCAATTTACATGAACTTTATCAATTAGATTCAGGGAATTTTTCAAAGGACCTTATTAGCTGATGATAATTTAGAACATTATTTAACCTATGAGTATTTTTAAAAATATTCATGAACACCCAGTGTAGCGAACGCTACTCACAGGGATATTTGTAAGTAGTGTAAAGCGGGACGTAGCGTCGAAGTAGCAAAAGTTATCAGATGGAGTGTAAGAGTTTAGTGCATCTAAAGCACGGCATTGATAGAACACCTGAAGACCAGAGGAGCAGGCGGTTCAGCTGGCAGAACTCACAGAAAGATGCAAATGGATGATTGACTTACTTACGCCTGTTACCCCTCGTGGAAGAGCATAGGCCACCCAACAATATTCTTCATCAAACTCTGTTCTGGACAATCATTTTCATGTCTGCTTTCAATTCTCAACGTAATATGCTCTTTGGTCTTCCTCTTTTCTGTTTCCCTCCAGAATTCCAGGTGAGCACTTGCTTCTTGCTGCAGTTTGGAGATTTCCACAATCTTTGTCCTATCCACTTCAAACGTCTTTTCCTAATTTCCTCTTCAGATTGAAGTTGCTTTGTTCTCTCCCACAGTAGACTGTTGCTGATTTTATCCGGCCAATGGACATTGAGTATCTCGCGTAGACAATTGCTTATAAATATTTGTGCCATTTTGATGATGGTTATAGTAATTTTCCAAGTTTCAGCTCCGTATAATAAAACTGTCTTGATGTTCGTATTGAAGATTCTGATTTTGATATTAGTTGACAGTTGTTTTGAATTTCATATGTTGTTCAACTATAGGAATGTGACTCTTGCTTTGCTAATTTTCGCCTTTACGTCTGCATCAGGTCCACTTTGTTCATCGATTATGTAACACTTAATTATGACTTATAGTCTTTAGAGTGTGTACATGTTTTATGTATTTGAACATGTTATTCCAACAGGTTTGTGTCTAGTTGGCATTGTGACCTATACGCTATACTTAATTATTATTTTCCACTTCTGTAGTGCAATTATTATACAATATAACTGTACAATTTTGTCGATCAACCTAACTGATAAACTTTAAAATGTCGAAAATGTCTAAATGCGATTACTGAAAAATCTTCCAACCCCCTAACACCAAAAAATAATTGTGAACTCGATATCGAGTCACACAAACTAATGTTCACATTCTAAAGTGACAAATAGACTTTGATCAACATTAAGAACTAGATAAAAATGACAGCCAACCCTCAGTGATTTATTTATATGAATATAACAACCTTATTGGATATCAGCTGTGACTCATATAGCTTAGTAGTACATATCTCAAACTGTGAAGCTGGGTGACGAGATTTAAGATTCGATGGGAAGCACTAGTTCTGTTAATACTGCAGGTATGTTTTCTCAATAAGTATCAAATAGTAAGAAACTTGGGCCTAGGACTTCCCGCCGACTAC
Source organism: Schistosoma spindalis (assembly GCA_946903255.1). Classification (NCBI taxonomy): domain Eukaryota; kingdom Metazoa; phylum Platyhelminthes; class Trematoda; order Strigeidida; family Schistosomatidae; genus Schistosoma; species Schistosoma spindalis. The sequence goes on along the minus strand of OX336416.1, from coordinate 40,397,476 downwards.
ATCCAAACGCTTAACATCAAGATTCTATTATTATGTGAAATTTTATACGAGCATGGTGAACAAGGTTTTGTATCTCGAGAGGACAATTTCAGATTAAATCGTACTCTCCGAATTCAGAGCACTGAACTTCACCAAAATCACCATCCTTACTAATAACCTTAACAGATACTTTGGGAAAATCGAAGAGATTGGCCTACACCGTCTACCTTGTAAGTTGAGGGGATATTACTTCTCAGCTGTTTAAATTATTACTTAATAATTAAAAAACACTTTTGCAGTTTACCTCACAGACTGCTCTTAACTAGACAATCATTGAAAACCAGGCAGCACTGAACAGCTGTTTTGTCCTAGCATACGACTTCTTATCAATCCACATCTGTAACCATATCATGGGTCAAATTCAATAACCTTGATCTCACTGAGAGCGTTCAACCTCCAGATCATTGACCCAGCATGCAGTGGTTTATACAATATCACGTAACCAAACCAAATGACTTTGAATTACAAAGATTACCAATCAAATTATCTACGTAAAGTGACGAGATCAAAAGAATATCCTAAACAAAATGAAGAAAATTAAAGTGGGAACTATTTAGAACCGAAGGATGCACATAGGTTTCAAAGTATTACAGTAAGTGAAAGATCACATAATGAACTCAGCAGTGAATTTTTAGAGTGAATGAAACAATAAATGTAAATAAAACAAGTAAAATTTAAAAAATATCGGTCAAGAAGATGAACAAAATCTGACATTTGTATCTTTCTAAGTGTTGCACAGGTTAGGTAATGAGTGTTTGACTACTAATTGTTTCTGCAAAATGCAACAATCTTGCATTCTTTCTTTTATTATCTGTTTTAAGAAACATTGACAATATAGTCGCGTGATATATATATATATATATTGACACTTTTTAATTACCAGTTATTTGGTACGTGATCATATTAAGGATTAAAAAAGAAATGTGTACTATATTCTTTATGAATATTATTGTGTTTCGGATTGTTACTTGTAGCCTCGCTGAATTCACTCCAAAGTAGTAAATGTTTTTAATTCTATGAACTCTTGCTTTAATGTTTTATTTGAAACTTTACAGTATATATTTGGTCCTTTAGTTATTAGGCAATGATGGTAAATCAGTCGATGGGGTTGTGAATCTTCATCGACTGAGATGGTTGGGCCACGTGTTGCGTATGCCTGAACACCGATTACCACGAGACTCAACGCTGACTAGTGTTGGGGATGGTTGGAAGAAAGTTAGGGGCGGCCAAACCAAAACGTGGCATCAGTCCACAAAGTCACTAACTTCTAGTTTTAGCCATGTTGGTAGATTCAGACTACTTGGTTGGAGTCCGCATGACTATAGTGACCAATGATTATGAGACTCTGTGTGACATGGCTGAGAATCGATCATAATGGCGTAGGTGTACACACTCTTTATACATTTATTTTATATGCTACAATAAAACTATCCCGGAACTTTGAAACTGAATGTGTCGAGCCCTTACGCTTAATTTTTTTGTCAATACTATAACTTTTTTTTAACTACAGCGTGATTTTTAAGTATTTCAGGTTTTCATTTTGATCCCTGTTAACATCATATGCTCATAAGTAGTAGTCCCAAACCAATAGTACATTAGCAACTGTCAGTTAATCCATAATGAGAAATATTGTAAAAAGTCTAACCAATCATTGCAATCTACCAAGTAGAAAAATTAAAACTCTCAGGTATAAAATGACATAACTCAGTGATTGTTTTACATTCAATCATTACTTACTCGAATTGAAAGTTTATTGATTGTACATTAACCTTTTTTATCAACCACCAGTTTATCAACTTGTTACTCTCATCTCATCATGTTAGTGTGGTGTGATAACTTGGGGCAATCTATATTTTTATAATGGCCAACTGAAAATAATTTATTTTGTGTTCAAATAAAAGATAATCATATATTTCTAGTACGTGATCGTAGGTGCCTTCTAAGTATTCTTCGAATATGTTTGGACCACAAAGTGACCATTGCTGAGGTTAGACAAATAATATTAGGTGAACATAGTAAATCGGTTGATAAGACTGTGAACCCATAACTAAAAGCTGCCTACTTGAACGACGTTGGATGGACTAGAAACACCTTGGAAGAAGGCTAGAGGTGGTCAAACCAAAATGTATCATCAATCTGTGAAGTGATTAACTGTTGGTCTGAGCCATGTTGATAGGTGCAGACTACCTAGTTGGACTCTGTAAAATTATCGTGATAAGTTGATGTTTGACAACGGATCCATTCATGCTTTGTCTTCCATTAGCTGCGAATTTTTTTAAATTATTTTATACCTTTTATTCTGTGAATTCATTCATTTTTCTTGAATCCCATTCTCGATGCCTAATTTTTTTAATATCTCTGATACTACTACTACTACTACTACTACTACTTTGACATTCACTTTGATCATTTTGTCATCGTGTGACGATGCTGTGCTGAGAATGCTGAATCCCCAAATACTACATTTAAAGAGAAATCAGTTTTAAAACTTACATGTGGATTAAAGCAAACTTTATTCACCATTGATTTTCAGTGTGTTAGCGTTTTTATTGATATGTGCAGTATAAAGTTAGTTAACTGATTTCAAGACAGTTTCACTGTATTCATAAATCCACTGCGATTTTTTTCCAAAGTGACAATTACTTGGTCTGATAAATTTTATAATTATTCATTGAATAATTGATATGTAATTAAATTAACTTAGATGTAGTTTAATTCTTCTGGCTCATCTATGAATACTCGTTTAAGTGTTATGAATTAGTCTTTTAGTTTCTGCAGTCTCCATAGATCCCATTTCATATTAAAAGAATTTTTCAATCGGTCGTAATTGGAAATCTTAAGACTCAAGTTCAATTCACAACCTTTTATTTTGACTTGAACCGATGCATATATGTGCCAAGTTCTACGATACTTATTACTGACTTATCTAATGAATTATAAAAATGATTGATTCATACCAATATCATTGCTAAAATATCTATTGTACTTCGTTATCAGTGTTATTTCTGTTATTTTCTATTTTCACTGTGTATTTTTTTGTTTCAATTCAACAGGTGTACAGAGGAAATCAAACAGCGTGTCGTATAACAGGTCTAAATCCAGGCTCTGAATATGTCTGTCGAGTATGCGCTGTTCGATTGTGTCAGCCAACTGCCAAATTACCTGTTATTAATAATAGTACTACTACATTTGAACAAGAGCAATCTAAGGTAAATGCAAAAAATCAGGTTCGATCCTTTCTAATTATTATTATTATCATCATCATCTATTCCACACTTTTTTGTCTAATTTCTTCTGCTGGTACATTCACTTGTTTGTTTAAACCAGATTTAAAACCTACAGGGCGGTATTTTGTTGCAATTTAAAAAGTTGTAGAAAATCAACAGTCTTTAGATAATCAGAGGGCATTTTGTAATATTCATTATATGAAGCTAGGTAAATAGTTTCTTCACCCCTAAATTATTCATTCTGCTTTCGATTGTTTCAGTGCACAATCGATTTAGATATCAACCCGAATGGACAGTTGTAAAATGTATTTCAGTTTTCATTGCCCTGATACATGTATCTATAATTAATAGTTTAATGTTGAAGTGATTATCACAGCTACATTGATTGTTCACTGAATAATAAGAAAACGAATATGTGGTATTTTTCTAGTTCTGTAGTTCTTATAGATTTTTGTCATTTAAGTTTGAATGTTGTTACTGGTCTAAATAGCTTGAGTTAGCATACATTATGTTTAAATAGTAGAGTTGGAGGCAATCAACAAGAAATCTTAGACATAGTTTTCGAAAAATCATTATTTTTCACCTACATTAAAAACTAATACTTGGAATGTTTCCTTTCATGTTCGTGTATCTTCTCCTGTTGAAATAAAAGACTTGCATAGAGAGTTTGGATATATTTAAAACCACCACAAAATAGTGTATCTATCCAAATTACAATTTACATCACAGACTTAGTAAGACAAATGTTTAAAACCAGAAAGCACTGGACGACATTTTCCTAGTTGACTTTCCATTCTTTGGGTGGTTGGAGGTAGTCAGCAGGAAACTCTGTACTTATATTCTGTACTAGTTGCTACTCATCAGCAAGGTTTCATGGCAATCCTGAGAGGAATGACGCTCTCCGTATGGTTCGTACGGGTGCGCCTTCTTAACAAGTCCCGACTGACACGAACCCAAAGTCCAGGTCGTCTTGAGAACTACTTCCAATCACCTAACATCAAAACCATAGTGCACCCAGTTAATGGATATCTTCCAAGAAAAATACAGGTGATTACTGTGTAGGTGAATGATAAAATACGAGACGAAAAACACTATGGTAACATAGATTAACCTAATTAGTGGATAATGAATGTCCTAGGGTTTTTGAAGCGATTAATACAGGCTTTGAGTGACAGGTGTATATACACTGATAGTCATCAGTTTTATGAGTCCAGTTTAATGATGAGATATATATATCAAGTTTCATTCCCTAACTAATACCTCAATATAGTCGATGATAACTATCACGTACATCTTTTCGAGAAGTGCATGGTGAAAGTAATCAATCAGTTTTATTCAGTGTACCAAAAAGAAAAACCTCGAATACGTCGTATCAACAAATTGAATTTTCGTCTATTTCTTAGGAAAGTTCTTCATTTCTCATCGTCACATATCAAACAACTATAAAATTTTATTAAATAGCGGAAATATGGCTGTTCCGTAGTATTCATGATATTTATTTATTTTTATATCTCAAAATTATGATGTATAGGATGATCCTAAAATAGATTCTTCTCAATATCAAATCACTGAATTGCCTGGACCATTTTCTCCTGGTCTTCTATTCACAACTCCACGTCTTACTCAAGATAACCAATTTGATTCCACATCACCGTCAGTATCATCATCACCATCAGTAACAGTATCAGCAAGTTGTCACCTATTTAAACAAAAATATCCTCCTTCGTATAAACGATCAAATGGTTTGTTAAAAATGTTATCCTCTCCATATTATATTATTCGAAATATGATCTCACGTAATAGTAGTAATATTAGATCAACAAGTGTCTACCCAATACATGACTCATCTAATTGGACTACACTGCCAAAACAAGATCATATTCATTCAAATCAAGTGATTGCTACAGGTACTTCACCCAACTCCCTGTTGCATAATAATAATGTATCAGATAAACGTCGTAGTATTCTACTTCATACAATGTCTTCAACAACATCATTATCAGCCCAGTCAACAACAAACTCCACATCATCATCATCATCACCAAGAAATCAATCAAAACAACAATTATCGTCACATCACAATTCGAAAAGATCTCATTCTCATTGGTTTCGTTTTACTGATACACAATTAGCTTGTTTATTACTAATTCTGTTCAGTTTAGCAACATTATTAGTTGCAATGAGTTTACAATATGTCTTGAATGTACATCTGAAATTATCTAATCCTACAACAACAAGCAGCAGCAGTAGTAGTAGTGGTAGCTTTTCATCAATGGATATATCACCATCATCATCTGAATCATATGGGATGAAATTAAAACTCAATCATGATAAGATGAATAACGATGGTAGTTCAGTGTTTACTACTACGACTACTACTTCAAAAAGAACAAATCAGAATGTTCATTCATAAGTAATTTTAGTCTTATAACTGTTGTTCACTATTCATATATATATATACTTTTGTCTAAATCTTATCGTCATTTCTTGTTAATGATGGATTTATTAATCTACCTCTGTTTTTTTGTCTGACTTGTTAACTTTCTAATTTTATTCATGTGCATTACAAGTTTAATTATGAAATAATGACAGTGACGATGGTGATGATGGAAGTGGTAATTATAACAAATATATTTTGTCTATTTGTTTATTTGTTATTGTCATCGATATTATATTCATAATGATTACGTAACCATACTACTTTCATACATCCTGACTAGTTATATTACTACAACAATATAAGCAACATATGTCTATATGAAACAACTGTGTATATCAATTATTATTCTCAATCGTCGTTTTTAGAAGCTACGGAAAAAATGTCGGATGATAATAGATTATACATATGCAGCTTTTTATGTATCTATCTGTGCATGTAAGATTATCGTATCTGCATTAACAGTGATCAAGTTTTATTTTCCTCTTGCATACATATAGACTGAGTGAAAATGACGTACATAATAATGATACACATTCTTACACAGTCATGTACACGTCATATATACATAATAATACGTATATATATACATATATATATATATATATATATATATATATATATATATATATAGAGAGAGAGAGAGAGAGAGAGAGAGCTTAGTATGTACAAACACGCACACTTTTCCGGTTCTTTCTTTTGTCCATAGTGTTGTTTGCTTCGAATTCAATTGATATCGGTGATCATAAATATTTAAAACACATGTATATCTATGTATTCATTCATACATGCTTACTCTTTCTTTCTTTTCCTATAGGAATATATATTGCCTGTTCAATATTTATATATATATATATATATATATATATATATATATATATATATTTACCTAATGTCTTTCGTATTTTATAATTGTATGACCCAGTTTTGTTGTTACTGTTGTTTGTTATGATCTTGTTGCCTTTTTGCTTTGTCTCTTATTTAGTCCTGTGTTCATGTTTGTTGATCAATTTTGTTCAGAAAATGAAACTTTTCACACACACAAAATATATTACATCCCATCATATTAACCATAATAATAATAATAATAATAATAATAATAATAATAATAATAATAATAATAAATGTTTGCAACTGTAATTCCAATATATTTATGTTTATTCACGTGACCATTTGTTAAAATTTCACTAACGTCATGACAGGAATAAAATGATGAATATTTTTTTTGTTCTCTAAATATGTACATCCTAGTGTTTATTTTCTTTCATAAAATGTTTAATGTTCTAATTTTCTCAATAGTATGTTATTTTTGTTCAATAAGTATTCTATTCTCGTTTATGGATAGTCTGAATAACTGTGAATGACTTTAATAAATAATCTTCTCAATATCATCCTATTGAATATTGCTTACAACAGAATTTCATTTTTGTTATCTTATTTAATACAATAAATCTTGTAATATTTGGTACTTGAATTATTATTATTACTATTGAGATGGATGAACATACTAGTAATATATGATGAGTTTTAAACTTTTATCACTTTTTTTCTCATTGTAATTAACTTGCTGAACAAATTTTATGAATATGATGAATTTAATCACCTTTTTTCCGAAAGTTTCCTCAAGTTTCAATGATTCTTTTCGATTTGTCTTTTTTCTTGGTCGACTAACTATTATCAGTTGGATATATTGTTCTTCTATTTGTCCTCACCTTAGTTTATTAATCTTCGTGACCTTGTACGTTGTGTTTGTCATCTATAAGGTTTTGTCCTTCCAATGGGAATTCACCATTTTGCTTCTGTATGCGTGTCTGTCTATCTATTGATCAGCAAAGTAATTTTTTATTATTATTATTATTATTATTCTCCATTCAGGTTCGATGGACATGATGATTTAAAAGTGTTATTCTCTTTGGTTTTTTTCTTTCATATGGATACATTCATCCATAAATTCAATAATCTTGTGTAAATCTAATGTAATTTTCCTGTTGTGTGTACGTACGTATTCGAATTTTGTTTGTTGTAATGGATTCAGTTTAATTATACCAGGGTTTAAGGTCAACTTTGTCGTGTCTTTTTGTGTTGATTTTTCAACCTCATGCATATAACATCTTATTTTATTCATTCACTAATCAAGTATACATAAGCTTATTTTATTTATCTACTCATTTATTTAACTTATCTCAATTAATTTGTTTTGATTTATTCTTGTTTTTGGTATATATGTTTTTCTGCTTCTGATTTGAACATTGCAAAATAAATATATAATTTATTATTCTGAATGCAAACATGATTTGATGTTCTAATTTAATCTTGATTTTATTGGGATCACGAACTAATGTAAGTTAAACAACTATTAAAAACCTGATAACACTAGAAGGCTGTTTTTTCTTAGTATGGGACTCTTCAGTAGTGCGCACTCGTCGGTCTAAAATCTGGTAATCGAACCGAAGACATTCAGTCTGGCAAATGAATATCAAACTTCTAGACCACTGAGTCTTAGTCCAATTGTGTACATTTCTAACAACCAATATGATGAAATGATTGAATGACTTCAGTTTTTCCCTCCCACTAGTATAATTTCACATATCCAGTGCTTTGATGAATGTGCTTACCAAAAGATTCCATGCCGTTCACTCTCGTAACACTTCTATGATATAACTTTTTGGTGGCTACTGATACTCGATATCAGGTGACTATGTACGATTTGAATTTACGATCAGTAGGATTAATATGACTTAACGACTTAACTACTGGATAATTAAACTCAGTATTAGACTAGGCACTCAATGGGTGCACTAAATTACTACATGTATAACATGTACACGGATGCACAAATTTCGATCAACGATCAAGAATTAGATTAGACTAGATAATGGTTTACAAGCAAAAATGGAAAGCAGTCAACATAGCAAAATCCGAGTAGCTATCGATAGTGGAAAGAATTTGCAATATTATATGGTTTCATGTACTTAGTATATCCAACTGTGTCCACCTTCTCTTAATAATCAATCACGACTTGGTCTCACCTGATACATTGCTTTAGAAGAAAACTGGTATAGCATTCGAACTTATAGGCTTGGAACATGGGTATTAGGAATGGGCGATATTGCGTACGCTACCAATATTCAGCCATAGGTGTCTTTAGAGCTTTACTCATGTATTCTAGGACCAGCCGATTAGGCAGCGCTGAGGTTAGGTATAGGGCACTAGGTAAATATGGCAAATGAAAATGGACTGAAATTCAATGAATAAATATCACATTGAATTAATTAAAACAGTGGAAGTACTTTGAACTTTATCTGCATGTGAATCGCCATGTTCAAATTTCAAGGCATATTTGTTTTTTCATATTTTGTATTTTAGGAATAGTTGAGTGGTCATATCTGATTATTTGACTAGTCATACTGAAAACTAGATCAATTCTCTTTTTCAGAAAATTTTAGAAAAAGAAAGGTAATTTCAAACTAACACTCGATGTGAATAACACAGAATTCAATTAATGTAAATTACAGTCAAACTTCATCTAAATGATTTACATACATAACTGCATATATCATAATTGAACATATAAATGAACATAGTAAAAATAAAGACAACTATCAATAAATAGCATAGGATTAATAGTTTTTATCATGTAATGTAATTACTACTGAACCAATTGCTAAAATGCACAAACAAAATATGTCATTATGAACAGAAATACCAGTTACTAGGAAAAAGGCTTGTAGCCAGAAAATCACTTAAACTCTGAAATATATAATATAAATTCTGTATATTTCAACTATTTAATTAATTCTTGCTTTGTTTGAACAGAAAGTAATTTTAATAGCTGAGATCGTGAGTCGATTGAAGCTAGACCACCATGAAAATCCTGGAAGCACTGAACGACCGTTTCATCCTATTGTGGGACTCCTCAGTAGTGCGCATCCACGATCCCGCCTCGCGAGATTCCAACCCAGGGCCTATCAGTCTCGTGTGCGAACACTTAACTTCTAGACCACTGAACCGGCCGGCATCCAGTGGTGTTAATATCTAATTTCAACTAATCCACGAGATTGAGCGACACATCCATTGTTGTCTTCAGTGAGTTACTATCTCACAACAGACCCGGTTGGACTCCACTGGTCACTACTTCTCAATAGAACTCCAGAAAATACCTCTTGAAGCCAGTCATTAGTGACCATATGTTAATTAATTTCAACTGACTCATGATCTCAACTATTAAAATTACTATAATATCCACAAAATACCCCTTCAGAAAGTAATTTGTTCAAGAAGCCCATCCATTTTGTCATGTAAACATTCGAAATGATCTGCAGTTTGTAATAATGTGAGTAAACTTTGTGCGCTTTCTAGGTTCTTAGATTAACTGATTCACAATGCTGAAAAACAGATCTTGATGTATAACAGACTATTGATTCTGTAGAAAGTGTTTTCACTTGATATCTCAATTATTTGCTGATTATTTGTTTCCCATAGTCAATCCTAGACTGGATATTTTCTACAGTTGTCACCTAGTAGTTAGTTAAACATATAAAAGGAACAGACTTTCTCGTTACGCGGTGAATTCTTTCTATAGTATTGAATTAGAAACAAAATTCCATGTGTATAAATATATTAATCAATTAATATTGACTCAATGCGGATGGGAATTTCTACTGATATGTCATACTATTTCAAAAAGGAAGATTCGTCTACTAGGCGAACTTTATTTTTAGTTCCTTTCTTAATTTGAAATAATATTTATGTTTTCAACCCCACAAAAAGGATGTAGAACTGGAGAGTTCTGATAGAAATTATTGAATTTATTCAATTATTGATGTCCAAGATAACCCTAATGTTTGAACAAGTCAATTTCCAAGATGTGTAAATATGAAAATTAATTTTCTTTATAACATTTTAAAATGGTAGAAAAGATCCGCCTCTCAAGTGGTTGTTTTTGATGTTATAAAGTTCTGTAAGACAGACGATTTAATTACGTAGTTTTTGCTGCTATTCTGAACAATTGAACCATCGAACTTAACAACGTGCGAGTACAAACATTCTCTTTCAGTGTTCAATGAACGTGCGCTTTTTAACATTTTCGAATATTTATCCGTTCATTTAATGTGGAAATGGTTTATTTATATATTTGGTGAGGCCCCGTGCTGTAGGCACTTTGCCCCCGAATGCCCTAGTACGACCGAGAGTGAGGAGAGTCAACTCTCCCTCTCGAAACGCTCTCACATGGCAACGTGCATACAACCACTGCCAGCGAAGTCATACTCACTGCCTTCTCGCGGCGGGGTGTTGTTTACGAAATTGAGAGGACGACGAACAGTGAATGTCCGGCGCTTTAACCGGGTTGATGGATATTGAGGATTCACCTAGGGGATTTTGAAAACCCTGATTTCAAACCAATGGTGTACATGGGCTTAATTATCCTGAGGTAACATATGGCGTATGAACCAATCGTTGGTCACCGGCTACCATGGGACTGTGTCTCTTTACGATGCTCCACTGTCTTGTGGATCAGATCTTTAGGTCGAAGGCTCCGGGTATGGCCTCCTAAGTAAACCACCTGCTTCGGTTTGGGCACCCGGGCAGTACCACAGCCCTCACACAAATCTGATGAGATCACAATTATTTCACAAAATACTATACTCGCTCCAATCAGAATTCAGACATTTCACATTCACTTAATAACACTTTTTTTATTGTGTCAATGCTACACACAAGAATGTAACTCTCACTGAGGGATTCATTTTAATAATCTAAAGCTAACTACACATGTCTTCTCTGAACACATCAGTGTAGTACATCCCAGCTTGTAGGATGAATAAAACAAAGTGGACGTTAGTACTCGAAATGAAACTCCGAGTAAAAATCATGCTCTAATATGCAGCACTCACTGAATGAACGGAAGGATACTAGATATTTTACATAGACTGAACATTGAGAGGCAAATGCTCTACAAGTTCTCTTAACAATAAGAAAAAACCACAAGTACTCCTGTTCTAAATTTGTTTTCACGGATTAAAAACTGCATGATACACCTATATATTTTTTATTAAATGTTAGCAACCCAACATAAAGTTGAGTGTATGTCATTTTGAGTATCCATGAGTGAATATGACCGTAATACTACGATGAATTCGTTCCAATATTGTAATGTTTTTCTTACGTGAATTTATTACCGTGATTGTATTGAATAAGGCTATTATTATTATTATTATTATTATTATTATTATTATTAATCGTATTTCCTTCACATTAGTTATTTATCTTTTAACTAATCTAGATAAATAACCGTTTTACGTACATTTTTATAGAAAGGTGGAAAACATTTACTAGAATTATGATAAGTCGGGTCAAGAAGGAGAGATTATGTTTTAGTTAACTCGGTGTAACTTTCTAACATTAGTTTTATTCCCAGTGTGATATTTTAGTATGATATTGATTTTTTTAAATATCTTCCGCGGGAATTACGGTGGTTCTCGGTTCCAAGTATAAGCTGTAAGATCACGACCACAACAGAATCGACACAAGCATGACAAGTTACCGGTATTTCAAGTAATTTATAATTCCTAAACTGTTTTTGTATACACCGTATTTTGGGACCGTTTAGTGAACCCTGATCTCCAGTAGCTCTGCATCTAACCTTGGTCCATGATGAAAGCCGTCTGCACATTAAACTATTCTTTATAATTCTACTCAACTTATTTATGGATCGAAAAATCGTTTGCCACAACAACAGTATTAGTACGATAGGTTGTAAAAATGATATTAACCATGTGTTCACTAGCGATTGACTTTGAGGTAAGTCCCAGAGTACTAATATGAAGCTGTGACCAGTGGAGATCAACCATGTTGGATGTAGAAAGTAATTACCTACAGATGCAACTCTATGGTAATCCCTAAGTTGTCGAACACAGTCTTAGCTTGGTCAAAGTCAGAACAAATAAAATGTTTAGTTTGGTAAACTTGATCTGTTTCTAAAATATAAATTAACACCTTTAGTATACAAAAGCAGAAATTAATAGCATATTAAGTAGGAAAAAAGAGCAACATAGACATGATACCGAACAGTAACCAGAAGACAGAAAAAATGGATCAACAGAACTTAATATCGTTTACGGCAAACATGAAAGATCGTGGTTGGTGAATAAACAAGGCGTAACCCAACACTGTCAAACAGAGTCAAGGTGGCGGTGGACGGTTGATGTTATAACTCGTGGGTCCATTTATAGACCACCCCTTATATTGGGTGTTAAGCAGTTACTTATTAGTCTCATCAGGAGATGGTCGAGCAATATCACGAACTGGTTAGAATGTTAACTGCCGGATGCCAATTCAGATGTCTCAATGCCAAACGCTTGTCAAGGGGTGTTGAAGTCCTCAATCCGATCCCTAGTGTAGTGAATAAATTACCAGTGGGGACAATCCAATGTATTTAACAACAATTTACAGAACTAGTTAGTAAAATCAAACAACCATATATTGAATCAGTAATTTGCAAATTGTTCATCAATTGTCTCAAATCACTCAGAATCCCCTTGTTCTTGCATTTTCATACAAATTGCCTTCTGTCTTCATTCTTTATTGTTCGATCTCTCTGCCACCAGACATTCTGTTCAGTGCTCACGTCATATACTACTTATGTCTACATAAGTAGCACACACCACACTAGTAGAATGGTGGATTAAAACTCTTCAAGAGTCTCATACTAAGAGAAAACAGCTATCTAATCCTCTCTGTTTTTAAAGGATTTCTGAACAAATTTCAGTCCATGATGCAAACTAAAATGATAAATCGCCATTGAAAATCCAGCTTTTAACATTAAGATGAATATCCTTAGTCTTAGACCTTATTTTATGACTTTATTTAAACATAAAATTTTGTTTTCTCACTTGACCTTTTTTTCATTTTTACCTCCAGTTTGTTTTAACTTGCTTATTTCCCACTGATTTTAAGAAAAATATGCTTATAATGCATAATTTATTGCTTGAATCCAGTTTATTCCTCTACATAGACATCCCATTAGTTATTATACAATGTCATATTAACTAATACATAATCTGTAATAAGTACATTCTACAAATAAAAGCAATCTCTACAAAAGCTCTTTCAGCTTAACCACACTCATTTATTTCCAAACTTCATGTAATCAATATTCATTTACTTTTGAACTATATCCTAACGTTTTGGAACATTTTAAAACTTAGAGTTGATCTATGTAAAATCAGAAATATGGGTCAAGTAGTTTTCTTTCTAATTTCCTATTTTTCAAGGTGTTGTTGCTTATTGACCATTTTCTATTACTCACATAAAATTTTAATAAACCCGTTTTATACTACTTTACAAGTAGTTTGAGATTTATGATGATTTTTTAAACTGGAACTTGGACGTGGATGCTGGTAGTCTATGATGAGTAAATTTCAATTTACGGATGAGTTCCTATTCAGTAAAGGTGCCTGTGATTCATGAGTTAGATTTCGAGATAATTTATTGACATATCAAAGAGTATCAGTATAGGGTTTAGTGAAGATTATATAATTTTCATAGTGTAAATCACGAAATGATCTTAGTTAAGGAACCATTGGAAATCAAGAAGCACTGGACAGTTAATGCGCCCTAGTATGAGATTTCTAAGCAGTGAGTATCCACCACACTAGCACAATGAACGGATTCTAAAATCCTTAGCCTTGAGCAGAAATGCTTAACTTTTAGACCACTGAGCCACTATCTAATGGATAGTGTACGTCTTTAACTTCAATCGACTCACGTATTGCACGACTATCATCTATTGTATGGGGTGGATGACCATCTCACCCGACGTGGACGAGCTGCATGGGTTACTTTAGTTTGGCAGTTATTGCTGAATATTACTAATTACACATTTTTACTTTATGCAACCAGTGACATCTATAGTTAAATAATTTGAAAATTGATATTATTGATTGCTGTTGTTATAAGATACATGTAAAAATTATTTGTGGAGTAATTAATGTCCTTCATACAATTAGCTGTTATAATCATGATTGCATGAGCTTATATTCACCGTCTAATGTTGTAACAAAAAGGCGGTATTCATTCCTGAGTATACTATTTTTAGTAGCACTTTAGGCGCTGGAGGAGCTAAAGAACACATTCAAGGGAATTCCAAATAACATTTACTCACTCCACGACTTGTGATTCCAATTTCCACAGGAATAAAAACAAAGGTAAACGAAAACCATCGTCTGTGAAAATGAGCTAAACGTTGATATTTATCAAGATAGTTGATGGACATCACTGTCATTTGTTGAAATCTGCATCACAACGATGAATGAAATTACTTGCTCAGTGAAAAGAATTCATGGATATGCAAATAAATTGATGTAGTGGTTTACAAGATTACTAGATATGCTGTACAACGTAATGACATCTGTAACCATAAATAAAACCTCTCATTTTGTTACCTTTATGACGATTATATTCATATGACTCCTCAAGAATTGACATTAGGCTAATCAGTTGGTCACCTTCTGCAATCTTGTGAATAATACACATCTGTACTTGCAACAGAATACAGTAAACTAAATGTAGAAACGGACTAAATATTGAACACTAGAATACGTCGGGTTTATTCGGTAGAATCAGTAATCAATTGCTCTAGAAGACCCATGATTATTCTTCACGTTTTGCTCAGTACCTCCAAGCGTTCCTTTTCTCTCTGACTTCTTACTGCTTTTTCCTTTAGGCTAATTGTCAATCTTTATGATGATGTGAAATATAAGAATTTAAACAGCTACACAATACTGACTTAAACAGAACACCTTTTAGATCCTGGTGTCTTGATACAGCCAGAATCAATTTTCATGTATTTCAGTTAGAATAAAACTATTACTGATCCGTTAGATTTACTAACTAGACTATAAAGAAATAAAAAATCATCTACAACATATCCTGCTTTCGATTATTTTATGCCCGGGTAAGCATAATAAATGGTAACTTTTTGGATCCATTTATGGACCGATACTATGCGTATATTTTATCGTATAATTGTTGAATAACTAAACTATACATATTCATGTTGTTGCGACTTCATGAGCCGCTTGTTATCGCGTAATCGATCCGCCAATCAAAATACGACTTACTCGCCCTTATACGGTACTAAACCAATGACGTTCGATCGGTCTGATCAGCCTAGCGTCCTACTGGTCCGTTGCTTGCCTAGCCCATCCAACTGAGTCCAGAATGCTAATAAAGCCTCCACTATGCAAATCATTTATTTCAGACATACTGGGTTTACATACCAAACAAACAGACCGCAACGCACCATGAAATAGAAAATGACATTTGTACACAATTAAGCCAAAAAGTGGCTGTGAACGTGGGAGACAGTAGTCAATAAACTGAACATAGCTTAAGAACAGTAAATCGTACAATAATAAAATATAAGTCAAAATAAAGCTTATAACAAAGGGAATACAGATATACGTAATCTAGTTACTGAATATGTATGCCATAAGAATATATTGATAATATTAGTCTATTAATAGGTCTCAGACATTACTCGTAATGTAATCTTCACATGTCCCTCTTATTATGAGCTTTATTTTGACCTATGAACTATTATTATACGTTTTACCATCCTTGAATTATGCCCTGTCAACTAATTACTACCTCCCCCCATTCACAGACACATTTGGCTAATTCTTGTACAAATGTTGTTTCATATTTTATGGTCCGGTGTGATCTGTCTGGTTGGTATATAAACCCTGTACGTTTGAAATGCATGATTCATATTGCAGAGGCTGAGATTGGTGTTCCGGGCTTAACTAGCTGGGCTAAGCGGAAAGCGGGACCAATAAGTACTCTAGACTAATAGGATTTTATGCGTCACTGGTCTGATCGATATTTCACTGCTCTCTAATTGGCGGTATCGTTACGCTATACAATAAGCAGGGGCACATAGGTCACAAGTTATAACAGATTACACATATATGACAGTTAGAAAGGAAATAAATTACATCTTCACATCTAGATGAAATACTGACAATAAACATCCCCCTACTGTAATCATCGTTTAAGGAAAATCAAATAACTAGTACATTCGTGAAAAAAAATGATACAAATGTACATGAAGCAGTTAGGCGTAATGTACTAAACAGATATTCATTAACATTTTCTTAAGCACAAAATAATAAACATTTAATTTACATAGATATGACGAAAGTAAATATATACTGCTGAATTGACCAGATTTCAGATAGTAGTTCTCAGATTTCTGAGCGAAATTCAAAATCTAGCGATAAATAACTTGTACCTAAGATTATAGGGTAGGTATAAACTAGAGATTCTTAAAATAATGATAAGTAAGTAATTAACTTTTCATGGAAAAGAAAACAAATAAAACGAAAATATACATAACATTTGACATGATTAATAAATTTTCTTAAGTAACTTAAAAGATTTTGAGATTTGAATTTAAAACGTTATCTACATGAGTGTTTATGCTTCATACAGTAGAACTGTGTTGACGTACGTATTGAAGATTCTGACTTTGATATTGGTTGACAGACAGGTGTTTTGAGTTCCATATGTTCTTCAATTGTAGGAATGCGGCCCTTGCTTCGCCAATCCTCGTCTTTACGTCTGCATCTGATCCCCCTTGTTCATCGATGATGCTTCCCAGGTATGTGAAGGATTCCACATCTTCCAGAGTTTCGCCATCAAGAATAATTGGATTGCTGTTCTTCATGTTGTATTTGCGGAATTAGGTTTTCCCTTGTGTATTTTGAGGCCTACTGATGCCGAGACTGCTGCTACACTGGCTGTCTTTATCTGCATTCGTTCGTGTGTATGGGATAGGAGGGCTAGGTCATCTGCAAAGTCTAAATCTTCTAATTGGTTCTGAGCTGTCCATTGTATGCCGTGTTTTCCCTCAGACGTTGAGGTTTTCATAATCCAGTCGACCACCAGAAGAAAGAGGAAGGGAGAGAGTAGACAGCCTTGTCTGACTCCGGTCCTTACTTGGAATACATCTGTCAATTGTCCTCCATGCACGACTTTGCACTGTAGTCCGTCGTAAGAGTTCCGGATAATGTTGACAATCTTCTCAGGAACTCCGTAGTGTCGAAGAATTTTTTCATAACGTTCTCCTGTCTACACTGTCAAATGCCTTTTCATAATCAATGGAGTTGATGTACATTGACGAGTTCCACTCAATTGATTGTTCGACGATGATCCGTAGTGTCGCAATTACGGAATCCAGCTTTTTGATCTCGAAGTTGAGCATCTACTGTGTCTTTCATCCTGTTCAGTAACACTCTGTTAAAGACCTTTCCTGGTATTGACAGTAATGTAATGCCTCTGTGATTTTCACACTTGCTCAGGTCTTCTTTCTATGAAATCTTGATGAGGTGTCCTTCCTTCCAGTCCATCGGCACTTGTTCCTCTCCCCAAATCTTCTTGAATAGAAGGTGAAGCATGTTCGTAGTTACTTCGTTGTCTGACTTCAGTGCTTCAGCTGGTATATTGTCGGGTCCTGCTGCTTTCCTGCTCTTGATTTGTCTGATGGCCATTCTGATTTCTTCTGTCGTTGGTGGATTGACATCTATAGGAAGATCTGTGTGTGCTGCTTCGATGTCCGGTTGATTCATTGGAATCGGCCTATTCAGAAGTTCCTCGAAGTACTCTGCCCATCTGTTCCGCTGTTGTTGAGTCTTAGAAATTGGTCTTCCTTTTTTGTCTTTGACTGGTCTCTCTGGTTTACTATATTTCCCTGCTAGTTTCTTCGTTGTATCGTAAAGCTGTTTCATATTTCCTTCTCTTGCAGCTTTCTCCGCCGTTGTTGCTAGTTCTTCCACGTATTTCTGCTTGTCGGCTCTAATGCTCTTCTTCACTTGCTTGTTCTTCTATGTATTCAGTTTGTGCTTGGACTTTCTCTGCTCGTGTTCGACTATTGTTAATTGCTGTCTTCTTCCGGATAATGTTGACAATCTTCTCAGGAACTCCATAGTGTCGAAAACTAGTAATAAGTAGATGTTTATAACTTTAAATTAAATCAATTTCAAGATTTTAAAAGTCTGTGACCACTGCTATTTTACAATCTGAAATCTTTTGACTTGAGTCAACTTTTATAATATAGTTCAACTAGTTAACCATACAATATCACATATCATATGAAGATAATGTACATTCAACCAAACATACTGCATAACTCGAGGATAGGACATCAACTCTTTCATGATTGTAAATACCTTGTTATTAACGAAAGCCAAATAGCATCAAGCTTAGATTTAGTCTTTCTTCTGTTTGCCTTTGAATTGGGATGTAGTGGATGCCCCAAGGTAGTACCAAGTAACTAATATATCTAGTGTACCTCAGTAACATAGACAAAATGACATATTTTTACTAACATACACACATGTGTTATACCGCTTATTTACTGAACCAGGAGAATTGTCACCAAAAAAGACGAATAATTCCAATACTTGTTCACTAGAAAGAAATCATGATTTTATTGACTGTTGTTACTGACATTATTTTGTTTTTATATGTTCACTTTTTTTAAGAAAAAAGATAATTTCTACAAAGTAACAGGAAAATCCAAAAGAGGATATGGGGAAACTAGAAGGAAGATGAAATCAGTTAGTCAGATATAGACAACACAAGATCTGGCTATGTATACACACATCCATATCTGTTCAAGTTGTCACGTCTCTAATCCGTAAAAAAAACAATGTGAAATAGGAAGAGGAAATTAACGAAAATGAAAGGCGCATGAAACATTTATTTCAAAATGAACGGATAAAAAATATATACTGAAAATACAGTGAGTGAAGTAGTAGTGCACAATGAATAAATCAATAATATTAATAATAATACATGGAATAACAAAGTGTGTATGCTATGAACATCAAAATAATCATAGTATAATTCAAGACAAAATGTAATAACTCAGAGGGAAAAAGATGAATAAAAGCTTAGTCATAAAAAGATCCTATTTGCTGATAGTTAAAATGAGTGGAATATAAACAAGTCAAAAGGTTATATGGGAAAACTAGGGATTATACATGATCAATACAATTGGTTATCGATGAGAAAAAAAAGTTTTCTATATAAAAAGAATTATGAAAACAGTTATACACATCAAACCATAACCGGAGAAAATCTATTTATTACATAAATTTGAAAGAAAAAAACTCTTAATATTGTTACTATTACTATCTATTTGTCTCCTTCTGTTTTTTCTTCTATTTCTTCATCAAATTCAACAGTAGTATATTCTTCTAAAAGACCTGCTTGTTCATAATACTTCATTGCTATACGTCCTTCATGAGCTTCACTAGCACCTTCAGCGGCTGATTCGAAGAGTTCGTCTACAATTTTGTTCATTTTTTTATAAAGAAAATTATCAGTATACAATATAAATAAATGAAGGTATGCCAAGGAGCTTTGAAAGATTTAAATGAATACAATTTGTGAAGAATTCGTACAAAAACGAAAAGATGCTAACAATAATCACATATAGTTTATCATCAAGTGAATGTTGAAGGTGTGTTTTACGAGTAAGGAAAAAGGTTAATTGAATCGTATCTCCATCAATGATTAGTTTATGCAATGCATGTATAATTTAAACAGTAAAAATCAGTAAACGGATGATCCCACCCTATTATTATTAATTACATAAAGAATATCATCAAGACTACAAAAAAATTATCTAGGTTACTAGCAATAAGTGTAGCTCACAACCCCCCCCCCAATTATTATTATGTACGCAAATAGGACACAACGAAAAGAGAAAATAAGTTAATACAATTTAATCATTCCAGTCAGAGAGTATAATATCTACCTAAGTCTTTATCTTGAGCTACAAATATTCTGTATTATCTTATAAGATGGATGTATATGAATTATGGTTTGAATTAATAAAGTAAACGTAAAATGATAATTGGTTGTTTACAAGTAACATCAGCACAGAGTTTATTCAACATATTTATTATCTTATGACTGGTAAATCTCAAATGTAATACAAAAAAGGAATAATGATTGGCTGATTGGGACAAAATAGAAGGCAGTAAAATATTGGAAGTGTTGTGATCAGCTTAGAGACCACAACACGTCCAACATCCTCACCTTAAACTATTAATGTTCTTTATCATCTCTAAACAGCAAAATAACATGTTAGGCCTAGTAAATCAAAAGTTTTTGGAAACCCTGAACTACTCAGTACTTGATGACGTTGTCTAGTGTGAAAGCAGACTGGAAGATAGAGGAGGTCAAACCGAAACTTGGCATCAGTCTATGAAGACACTGACAATTGGACAAAATCATTTTAACAAGTACATACAACCTGGTCGGGGTCCGCATGATTACCGTAATCAATGGTTCGAGGCTTTGAATGCCATGGTTCAAAATCACTTGCGATGGCGCAGGTGCATCCATTCTTTGTCTTCATACAGATTATAAGCTTCCGAATTCCTCATAACATCTTTCATTTCACTTATTTATATTTTCCAGAATCGTATCTTTGATCCTTAATCTTTTCCATTAACATTCATAAAATCACTACCCCTACTATTCTGGGATTGGGTCTGACAATTTCAGCTCTCTGTTCTAATGAGGTATGGAAACTTGAACGGATGTACATACGTACCAGGCTCTACATTGCGACTGATTGACTTAGTATTGATATTTAGTTGTACTGTTATTATATACTCCATATTCTTGATCACACATGTGACATACATATAGATTAAAACAACAGGTAGTGTATAAAAGATAATAAGCAATAAGCTTTTTTAAAAACAGAACTATTATGATTAGGGTTGGAATCTAGCCCGCGATTTTCGTCCTATTTAGTACTGGTCAGATGAATCCACTTACCAGTGTTGATGTTCTGTTATGATCTGTCAATCTGATTCAGTCATAATTCCTCGCTTCCTACGATTTAACACACCCATCTACACAGGAGTAAGAAGACTAAGAATCCGTATAAAGTTTCGACCCTAAATTGAACCAGTATGTACGTATAAGTTACTGAACTGATCTAGACAAAGGTAAATAGAATGTGATTTTGGCTAGCTGAATAACTTGATTATTAACAATACCAAGCTCTTACACGCCTATATGATGCCCTATGTGAATGTATCTCAAGTGATATTACAGCAACATTTTGTAAAAAAACCCAACAATTTCACAGACTTTCTTTTTCCTGAGTCATTTATTGTCGAATGACCTTTTAATTACCTTGATGGCTTCGATTTAACCTTTATATATATATAATAAGATGCTCAACTTGACCTTTTAATTTATTTCTAATTTTCCTGTGATAGCTACTTCTATGTATTAAGCCATTCGTTATTGTTTTGGTGCATTTCTATGCATCATTCTTAATTAGACACAATATTTCTTGTCTTGTTGATAAGTATTACACAACTAGAATAAAGTGTAGATCTAGAGCCTCACTTTAATCACTGACTCACTGGAAAAAAAAACACTAATAGGCTAAATCGAAGTGATAGTATTCTGTAAATCTTACTAATTTAGTCTTTCGCTATGAAAAAAAGACAAACTTGTGAACAATTAGCTAGTTAGAATAAAGCAAGAATAATAATTGACGTCAACTCCTAAACCGAATGAACCAAGGAAATTAGCTCTAAACTTAAAGCAAACTCATGGCATTATTTATTTATTTCCCAGCTCAGTGGATATTACTTTGGGGGGTTGAAAAGAAATATAGTGGGTTCGAATCCTGGCGTGAACATCAACATGGATGTAGACACATCCAACTGAACAGTCTCAAATAGGATTCCCCTAGTAGACCTTATTCAACTTTACTTGTAGCTCATAGCCTCGATAAAATTGTTACGGATTCAAATATTGTAAGCCGAATTAAGTATTTATAATGTTCAGTCGAAAACCATGGAATTTACAAAAAACACCAACACTAACACTTTCAAAAGAACATGAATATGACATCCTACTTGAAAATCTTGAGAGGTATGTACATAATTTATCGAATAGAAAATTAAATTGGATTCTGTGTCAACTGTTGTTCTAGCTTTATTCAAATTCATAGATGGTACTAATTGTATGAAACTAACTAGTTACATATTCTCATTGCTCAAACAATAAACCAAGCTTATCAGTAGAGGGACTGTGGAGATCATTGGTTTTTATTAAGATCGCTAACCGATCCAAGTTAGGTAACAATTGAAAACCTAAAGTACTAAACAGTTGTTTCGTCCGAAGATCCTGGGTTCGATCTCCGGTAGCGGGATTGTGAATGCGCATGGTTGAGGAGTTCCTAAAGCCACCAGGTTTTCAATAGCTGTCTAACTTGGATCAATTTATGACTCCAATAATAATATTTGAAAAATTGATTGAACCCTTCTGATTCATAAGCCCAAATAGAAAGACTTATTAACGTGGAAATTTACACGACACAGAGTGCAGATTAAAACTATCATGCTTGGAAATAGTATCGGAACAGAGAACTAACAAAACGGGATCATCAGGTTAAAAATGAAAGATAAATAACGGTTAACTAAATACTGACGACTTAAAAGCTGATGAAAATGATGAATTGATGCATGTGTACTAAAAAAAGTGTGGTCGATTCTGAAATAGCGCCGAAAATCTGTTATATTAGGGTAAGTTTGGTACTATGATTTCAAGCGTAAGTTAGCGATAGTTAGCCCTCACATTGATTAATCGTGCTAAAGATTTTAATCGTCTGTAATACTACCATCGCTGTTTTAGGACTCCTTTACAAAAGCTGAATCCTGATTAGCTATTTTTTGAATGATCAATCCCGAGATTGCTTTCAAATTCGCTTAAGGCCGTCGGTATAGTTCAGATTTAATCTAAAATAATAACTTACAAGCTTTTATTCTATCTCTGACTAAACCATAACCACCTTTAGCATACATTTCTCCTAATCGACCTTGTAAACGATAAATTGGCCATTCAGATAATGAATGAAAACCAGAACGACTCCTTTTCATAAACGATGTATTGCGTTGATTTGTTTCATCATCTTCTGTAGCATCGTCATCATAAGTAACAACTTTAGTTGCCATTTCATACCAATGTGCAGCTGCTAACCAGTCAGGTTCTTGTTTCCGCCCATTATTATTATTATTATTATTATCATTATTATTATTATTGATATCATTACTAGTATCTGGAGAATAATAGTCACCATGATAATAAGCTTCAGCTAAATAAAGCATAGCCATACGATCTCCTGCTGATGCAGCCGCACTGATTAAAGCAAAACCATGTGCTCGAGATTCCAGTGGATCAGGCTAAATTAAAAAAAGACAAGTTAGTATATTATACACATGAAAAATCGGAAAACTGTAGTAAACAAAAGCAATTACATAGCCTATTAAGAACTTTCGTTAATTCAGTTGCGACCCAAATGATTCAGTGGTAACACCGCTGACTGTTAAGCTGGATGACATTGGATCCACCAGCGAGCATCAGTCCCCTCAAGATCATAGATACACCCTGCTGACGAGTGTCAAATAGCACAAAGCCTATGTGTCAAGCAGGGTTTTCTGTAGACTACCTTGAACCACCATCTTTCATCGGAACATAGACTAGTGGCCACATTGCAACTTGATCAATAGGATGCGATCAGCACTAAGAAGAATTTGACATACATGATACTGATAAATAATCGGTGGTCAATTTAATTGTAAATTCATAATCTGTGTGACTCAAGAATTCCTCATGAAGAAGAAATAAAACATTACCAAAAAAATAAACAATTTAACGATATGAGGGCGATACTATAATTTATGGACGAATCAACGAAACTAAGGAAAACAATTCTTCGATTTTGGCGTGAAATTCATTCATACATAAGTTAAATAGTATTTGGGTAGTATAGCCGATCCCAGTTCCGGATGAAAACCCTTATTTTAATTCCCAACCCTAATTCAACATACTAATTTATAACCCTATGTTGACTCTAGTAAGTAAGTAGTTATTTCAAGATCACTCTAGCGTTGTTCAAAGTTCGTGAATAAATTATAATCTTACATATGGTGCGAATAATTACGAATATGATTTTAAGTAAAACTTAGATGTGTTATACAGACAGAAATCTGGATTCCAAGGAAATAGTTAAGCATTTAATAGATAAACTGAAAAACATCCTATGAACGCAAATATTTATTTAAAATTTGCCAATAACCATACAAGCAAATTATATGTATTCGAAAAGGTGTAAAAATGTATTCGTCAAGAAGTTTATCATTAACATGATTTTTATGAAAGACTCTTTGAAAGTGTTGCCATGTTTGCCTAGTATCATTCTACTACAACTTCAGTATTTCACAGCAGGTCGATACATGGATACGCAACGAATGCTTCAAAGATAGATGGTTAAAAATATGAAGCTGGGACTGCATCTCCTTACGATGCTCCACTGCCTTGTGGGTCAGACGTTCAGGTCAAAGGCTCGGGGTGTGGCCCCCTAAGAAAACCACCTGCTTCTGTTTGGGCACCCGGGCAGTATCACAGCCCTCACACAAATCAATTCAGATTCGTATGGCGCATATGTATTTGGTGCCTCCTTGTACCAATACCTATGTGTTAAAATAAATAAATAATAAATAAATAAAAATACGAAGCATGTAATGGTGTGTACGAACACACCTGAGAAAATTAATTATTACTTAAACGCGTAATAATAATTTAAACAGAATAAGACTAATGAGTCATTTTTATCCCCTTATAATCGTATACTTCCCACAAGCAGTTGTTCCATATAAATACTTTTTGCATCCATCCTCGTTAATTCTATTAACCATACTGAACTTTTTTATGTGTAATTTGACTGTGTATATGTCTGTACTTACTTATCGTATCCACTGTTTATTTGAACCATATAAATCGAGACAGAAACACTTAGTGAGTTGGTTAGTGTGGCGAATTCGTGCTGTATGCACCTATCTTCTCCTATAGTTCGCCTACATAAATGAATGCATGGGATATATTTATCTCGTATCTCGACTTTTTATATTGCTTTTTAGGAATTTGGCAGGTCCTAGAACATGTACGAAATTAATCCGGGATATATATCAGGCATAAAACAATTTATGAAGTCAGAAAGACTATTCTATAGAAGTGGTGGGGCCAAGCTAGAGTTTTATATAACTGAATTCTGGCTACAATGATCTTAAAGTTAAGCGTTCGTGCGCGAGATTGAAGGCCCTAGGTTTGATTTCCAGTTGTAGGGTCGTCAGTGAGCAATGATGAGCAGTC
This sequence comes from Schistosoma spindalis, assembly GCA_946903255.1. Classification (NCBI taxonomy): domain Eukaryota; kingdom Metazoa; phylum Platyhelminthes; class Trematoda; order Strigeidida; family Schistosomatidae; genus Schistosoma; species Schistosoma spindalis. The sequence continues at coordinate 40,371,520 of OX336416.1, read as the reverse complement.
TCATAATAAGATAGAACGGCCGTCCAGTTCTCGCAGGTTTCCAATAGCTGTCTGACGTTGATCGGTTTGTGATTTCTATGAAATGATAACTATTTATTAGTTTCTTTGTATCCGAAAGTTTTAATGACTAATTATACCGTACTTAATCGAATTCGCTGAGTTCAAAACAGGATCACTAATCATCAGCTGTTAATCAAAGATGATCCTAATTGAGCCAACAAACCTAAACACTTCAACCATTATCTTATTTTCAATGATTAAATTGACACAGTAAATGGACTAACTTTAATTGGACATTCCGATAATGGACCATCAATCATTAAATTCAAATAATATTGAGCTAAACATTGAATAGCATCTAAACAACCAAGTTTAGCTGATTGTTCTAAATGAAATAAAACTGATTCCCAATTAACATTTTGTGGGCGATTTAATTCATTCAATTGATTTCCATTCAATTTTTGTTCAATATCTATAGAAGGTTGATTCTTTTTAATTTCATTGCACTTTAACTGATAATAACCGGTTTGATGTATTAAAGCTAAACGACCAGAAGCATGTAAACGAGCCAATTCATGATGTATCTGGTAGAGGAAACAAAATTGTTTTTCATCATATTAAATTGAATCTCATTAAAGTACCATGGAATATACTAAGTTGATGTTCAATTGTAATTTTTTTTAATTTATCAGAGTATTGAAAATATCTTTTCGAAAGGAAGCTAAAGGTCTTACAATGAGCAGCGATAAAAATCAGAGAAGAATTACAAATAAGTAAACTGTTATTCCATTTTTTTTTAAAGTTATAATCCAATCAACACATGTCTATACAGATGATGAGGTTCTCCATTCTGACCTTGTTTTGTTTTATTTGTTTTAACACATATGTATTGGTACAAGGAGGCACCAAATACATATGCGCCACACAAATCTCAATTGATTTGTGTGAGGGCTGTGATACTGCCCGGGTGCCCAAACCGAAGCAGGCCATTCTGACCTGACATATTTTCATAGAACAATAGTAGGATTTCGTATGTTACATCGACTGGTCTCAAGTCTTAAAACTATCTGATAAGTCTTGCAACCGATACGCCTAAACTGTTTTCCTAGCCGGTTGTGATAACCTAAACCACTTCTACACTAGAGAGAAGGCGTGAATCGCAAGTAAAAGTTTCACTTCAAGGCTAGTTTATGTACAGGAAAACGAGGAACTTCGTAGAGCTACGCACCATGTTAGGCCTTTGGAACTTTCCTGAACAATACTAAATATATTAGCAATATAGGTAAATATGGTTCAATTTGTTTATTCTGGTTAGTGTTTTTAGCAAGGTTGTTTTCTACGGGACAGGGATGCTGACCCCACGCACAATTCTCATCCTTTACCCGGGCTTGGGATCAGCAGTAGTCCTAGAAGAGCTACATGTAGTGGTTGACTGAATTACGAAGACCTCCATATCTGAGGGGAAGCACGGAATACAACGGGCAGCTTGGATGTAACTAGACGATTTGGATTTCACAGATGACCTGACTCTTCTACCTTATACACACGAACTAATAGTGGTCAAAACAACCAGTAAAAAAGCATCTGCATCACTCGGCCTCAACATACACAAGGGAGAAAGTAACATCAAATACGACACGAAGAACACCAACCCAATCTTAATTGATGGAGAAACTCTGGAAGATGTAGAAAATTCCACGTACCTGGGAAGCATAATCGATGAACGAGGATGATCGGATGCAGATGTGAAGGCGAGGATTGGCAAAGTAAAAGTAGCAGTTGAACAACATATGAAATTCAAAACAACTGTCAACTAATATCAAAATCAGAATCTTCAATACGAACATCAAGACAGTTTTATTATACGGAGCTGAAACTTGGAAAATTACTATAACCATCATCAAAATGGCACAAATATTTATAAGCAATTGTCTACGCGAGATACTCAATGTCCATTGGCCGGATAAAATCAGCAACAGTCTACTGTGGGAGAGAACAAAGCAACTTCAATCTGAAGAGGAAATTAGGAAAAGACGTTTGAAGTGGATAGGACAAAGATTGTGGAAATCTCCAAACTGCAGCAAGAAGCAAGTGCTCACCTGGAATTCTGGAGGGAAACAGAAAAGAGGAAGACCAAAGAGCATATTAAGTCGAGAATTGGAAGGAAAAATGGAAAGGATGAATAGCAACTGGAAAGGATTGTCCAGAATAGAGTTAAATTGAGAATGTTGTTGGGTGGCCTATGCTCTTCCACGAGGGGTAACAGGCGTATGTAAGTATAGGTAAATTTCCAACCAAAACCGAGGGACGTGATTGTGCATTTTTCAGATGTTTCCGCGATGATTATGTTCAACACTGATTGGATAAAACGTTTGCTGGAGTTTCTGGATCTACAGGGACTTGGACGAAGAATATTTTGGGACTCCTCAAACATTATCTTTGACAAACTACAATGAATGTGGAGGAACATAAGTTAAACATGATCGACTAATCTCAATTACATTGGATGGTTACTGACCTTTCGTTTTAATTGACTGATGATTATGATTAGTTTAGTCAGTAGTCATAATCAACGAATGGCCTGACATAAAATACTTGTCGACCGAAACTGTCATATTACATCAGAACAAGAATCATAGTAAAAGAAATGGAAATAAGTACTAACAACAGCCACTGTCAGGGAAGTTCTATTAACTGCCTTCCCGAGGTAGGGGTGTTGTTTACGAAGTTGAGAGGATGAAAACTGATGTATGGGAGAGAATGATAATGATTGGTTATGAGCTTAGTCAGACTTGTAGATAGTCTGACAGGTACCAGATGAGTCATATATTCTCTTACCCTTATTATTATTATTATTATTATTATTATTATTATTATTATTATTATTATTATGATTGGTGTTCGATTTTATGTGGAAATATACTTACGTTCTAATCAGGCTGATCACGTGTTCTTGATCTGAGTTGTGTTGAAGTCCTGTAGAATAGGCACTGGGAGGGTATCTAGTGTGGTTATTCGTCTAAGACAAATTAGCTTCCCATTCGTGTAGACAATGGAAACCGAGCCTTATAACAACAAGCTAATGTCCTGAGATTTAACCAGGTTGGTGGGCTCCAGGATCCTAAGGGAATAAATGGCGTATGAACCTATTGTCGGTCTCCAGCTACCATGGGACTGCATCTCCTGACGTTGCTCCACTGCCTTGTGGATTATACCTCTAGGTTAAATGCTTGGGGAATGGTTCCCTAAGAAAACCACCTGCTTTACCTCTCACAAAAATCGAATAATTCGGGTGGCGCATATGTATTTGATGCCTCGTACTAATTCTTATGTGTTTAAATGAATAAATGAATAATAAAGGAGCCCAAAAATAGGTCTGATTGTATTATTCTCATGTGGATTGTTTGGTCAAGGTGATTCTATACAAGACATCACTGTTTGTTTGAATGTATGATGGCGTGTGAGAAATGTGTAATTCGGAGAAGTGAAGTTAAAATCTAAATGTATGTATGTGTGTAGATTGTGTGGAAAAAATGAATCAAGATAAATATTCTATTGTTTTTCTCATTATAATATATAATTTATACATAAACTCAACATCACATGACTCATAATTATTTTTGGTAGAAAATATTTTTAATGAAGAAAGCTTTTAGTAAATTGTATTGCAAACTCCATTTATTTCATTCCTATTCTGATGACAATGTTCAAATTCGACTGTTTTAGAAAAATGTGCAGTTTTTTAAAACAAGTTGGAACGTGTCCTGATAAAGTGTTAAGTATTTTATGATAGTTTTTAGTCAAAGTTAAGTAGTACTAATGAATTTTTTTATTTATAAAGATTATTTACGATAACTGCACAACTATACATTGTAAAAGTAGCAGACGATGGACAGAAGGAACCAGTGAAGATTTAACTTGAATCCCATGGAAAATCTGGAAGTACTGAATCGGCGTTTCATCCTAGTATGGGACTGCTCATCAGTGTCCACACGGGATATGTACTGCTGATGAGTCCCATACTAGAACAAAATGGTCACCTAGTGCTCTTACGTTTACATTCATTCTTTCAATGAAATTCAACAACGTCCACAACCCTCATACTGAAGACTTAACTTGAAATTCTACACCGAACTTAAATATTTTTGTTGCTTATATACATCTACTATATATTGCCTTCGGCTACATTCTAAAAATTATTATTTGAGGCTAGTAACTGGGATATAGATATACATTTTGTTTTATTTGGGATAATTTTTATGACTATTTCCATTCACTATATTAGAAGTAGGTAAACTAAGGCCAAAAAGTTAATTTACAAATCCGTAATAAACAGAGAGATCAGAAGTGAGATAATTCATGATTATTTTAAAGAAACACCGCACTTTCTAGTAAACTATTTTAAAAATGTTTGAAATCTAACTCGATCTGCCGTCTACGTGAATCGAGGAACAAAACTAACTTCGTTTCCCAATATTAAGATATTAAACAATCTCAATGGATTCGTTACAAGAATACACTTGCTAGATTTCAGCTATTAAGAATAAAACTTCACGACATTTCTGGATACTTCAAAGAGTCCAGATTACAGCTTGATTTGTTGACAGATAGATTTCCTTTTGACTACAAGACCAAAAATCATTATTTTGAAGTGTAGCCATTAAACATCTCGGTTGACAACAACCTGAGAGGAGAACCCAGAACTGAGTCGGTTAAGGATCTTGGTTGGCTGCATATGCTCTACGAGGAGTGACGGTAGAAACTGGATTGAACAACACGACTGGTATATTTTGGCTTCTGAACACTCTCAAGTGAATTTCTCGAGATACTAAGAGAGTTGGTCAACTAAAAAATACACAGTTAACAATTTATCACGTTTTAGAATCAAAATTGCGGAAGTAACCTCTACACATTCCAGAATGCACACATAGGTAGAGCTAAATTTGATAGCAAATACAAACTATGTGTTTTATATTGATGGCTTTCGATCATCAAACATGTCGCTACGTAATCCAAATGTAACTTTGCTTAAAAGCAAAGAAAAGGGCACAATGATGCATAGACGATTTATCATACACCATCTAACATGGTGAAACAAATTATTCTTGAGGATACTAACTACCGAATATAATAATACGGCGGTTAATTTCGACACATTCTGAAAAAGAATAATAAGCTTTCATTCAACTGAAATTGATTTCCAGAGATCTTATGACATTTTCTAGCGTCAATATCTCCATTTTGTAGAAACTCAACTAAAAGTCATACCTCCTCTAACAACTCATAAAAGTGAGAAGTGGCTTTACTGTTTATTTGTTATATAAATCACAATCTAAGATGATTGGAGGTTTTCGTGTCTTGTTATTGAAGTTCAGTATGGCCTACGATGTCATGAATCTAACAACAAAATCGATTGAGCTACTCTAATTTGATCGGTTCTTTCCGGAATTGAAAACAGTCATTTGCACAGAATACATCAAACCTCGACAGCTAATACAGGAAGAAGACGGAATCGCAGGTAGCTTGATATTGAGATAGGGACAAGCAACACAACCGGAACTGGTAGGAAAGTTGTTACTATAGTAGCAGGGTATGACCTTTGAGAATGCAGCAATTTAGCGAAATAAAAACGGTGACAATCAATCAGAGGGCAAAGGTTATGCGGGGAATCGAATTGGCACAAATTTTGCGAGCCGTTATTTCTTCTGAAGAGATCTTAGCTTTTTTAATAAAATTCGACTTTTCTTGTGATCACTTTAGCAGAGGCAATTGACAGGAAACTCTGCTTAACCTAGGTTTCGCGGTTCATCAGCAAGGTGTACCTATAACTGATGCTTCCTGGAATCAGTCCTCTCAAAAGTACAGGTACACCTTTCCGACGAATGTCAAACAGGGTTTCTTGTTCACTGCCTGCAACCACTACCTTACCTATCACATATAACGCGCAAATTCGAGTCGTCTAGACTAGTGAGCACAATACAACTTGATCGATGGGATTCTATGAACACTAAAAAAGAATCCAATATGTATGCCTATGGTCACCATTCGGTAATCAATCAATTGGAAATAAGTTTTAATCACTTAGCCTGTTTACTATGCATGAGTAATGATATTACAATGTGTCAATAGACAAACCTTTAAAGGTTCTACGAATTTTCAGCTATCGAACAAAGCATACTTTAAGGTCTCTATGGATCGAGTAAAAAAGTATTCGTATGGAAAGACGAACTGGGATGCTTCTTTGTATTTCAACATATCTTATCAAAACGTTTTCTAGTGAAATTACTCAAACAATTTAAGTAGCCTATATATATATATATATATATATATATATATATATATATATATATATATATATATATATATATATATATATATATATATATATATATATATATATATATATATATATATATATATAGACCAGAATACAACTCCAATATATAGAAAGCAGATTCTTACTGCCAAGAGTTCGGGGGCCGGATATACTCTTTCATGCGGTCAGATATTTATAAATTTCGAGATAATCTTTTATATCTAATGAGAGAGAAATTCAACAATCAATATATCTAATTAATAAATTCCCATAATTATTTTGATGTCAATCCTATTGTATTCATTATGATAATACATGAAAACGATTATCACAAAGGTAAAATTAATATCATTAATATCATCAATAGTAAAAAATGGTCATATACTTACCAAGCCTAAAATTACAGTATCAGCACCATGTAAAGCTGCAATGGAACTGCTTCGATGACCAGCTTGATGTAAACGAAAAAATTCAATTAGTTCAGCTTCCTAATAAAAAATAAACAAAACAAATATAATACTACACATAATCACCTTTTATAAAATCATGATTATGTTGAACAAATAGGCATGATAAATTAATTATATACATTTTAATCGTTTAAATATCCCAGTCATATTAAAAGACTAGTATTTGAACGAAGAATATTCTTTTCGATAAATTCTCTTCAGGTTCTACAATTATATATCCAAATTAATAATCCGAAAAAATGGCCAGTTTAAGGGTAAAGTACATAGTTTAAAGCATGTGAATTTAGGATTGTGGTAAATAAAATACAATAAAATTGTGCATGTTGTTATGACTCATAAAGAATGTTAACTTGAATCTGAGTTTATGTTCAGTGAGATTTTAAGATCTATGATCAGAATAAATATGGGTCAAGTAGGGTGAGAAAAATAATAGTGCAATTGCCATTCGATCAAATAGGTAAGACGTAATAAGGAGGGAAGAATCATGTATAGGGGAGATTAATAATGAATACGAAAAATAATAATAACAATAATAATAATACAATGATTTATGAATAAAGATAACTGAGAAAATTACAATTGACTACGAAAGGTCATAGTCAAATTTACATTTTCGTGCTCGTGAACACCTTCCAGCGTGGCTTAACAAAGGTTTGATGAAGAAAGTGAACAGCTCAATATTAGCCCATTTAGTACAAACTGGTCATAGTGCCAGTATAAACCAGTCTTTTTCAATTATTTATAAGGTCAGTAATTTTTTGCCCAAACTGGTCAGACTGAAAGTCCTTCAAACAGCTGAAGCAATAGCCATCCGGATGAAGAAACCGGAGCTATGTGTACAGAAGAAATATATTCAACCACTCCTCCTCCCCTGGCCAACATCAAGGCCAATTAATCAATCGTAATCTTAACTATTGAATGACGTAATTTGACTATGACCTTTCGTAGTCAATTGTAATTTTCTCAGTTATCTTTATTCATAAATCATTGTATTATTATTATTGTTATTATTATTTTTCGTATTCATTATTAATCTCCCCTATACATGATTCTTCCCTCCTTATTACGTCTTACCTATTTGATCGAATGGCAATTGCACTATTATTTTTCTCACCCTACTTGACCCATATTTATTCTGATCATAGATCTTAAAATCTCACTGAACATAAACTCAGATTCAAGTTAACATTCTTTATGAGTCATAACAACATGCACAATTTTATTGTATTTTATTTACCACAATCCTAAATTCACATGCTTTAAACTATGTACTTTACCCTTAAACTGGCCATTTTTCGGATTATTAATTTGGATATATAATTGTAGAACCTGAAGAGAATTTATCGAAAAGAATATTCTTCGTTCAAATACTAGTCTTTTAATTATATACACACTATTTAATATTCTAAAAAGAATATGTTATTTACCGCCCATTAGAGATGCAAGTAGTGCATACAATACATTGATGTACGATAAAAAAATAAATATACATTTTTATTAGAAGGGGTTTTGTGGAGATTTTAGTAATTTCAATCGTTGAAATCACGAGTCAATTGAAGCTAGACCACCATGGAAAACCTGGAAGCACTGGACGGCCGTTTCGTCCTAGTATGGGACTTCTCAGAAGTGCGCATCCACGAATCCAAGACCTATAAGTGTCGCGCGCGAGCGCTTAACCATTACACCACTGAGCCGGCATCCAACGGTGTTAATGTCTAACTTCAACAAAGTAAAAAAACTTCAATATGTATGTTTAAGAACAAAATATTAAATGGTCCAAGATATTTTCAACTTCCACAAACCACGTGCGTTTAAATTACAAGCAACATAAAAAGGCTGATAAAATACATAAAAGCTTTATCTCAATGTCGGTTATTACATTAATCGATCAATCAAAATCGACGTGGAACCTAGGCACTACTGTAAATCATAAACAAAACAACAAAGTATGAACAAATATCCATAATTGAATGCTCCAGATTTTCTGATATACACTAGAATTGACTTCTTATTGTTGTAAACGATTTTTCAGTTCTCACTGTTATTTAAAAAGCATTTTCCACCTCTACCACTAAATTGTTTGTGCAGTCCCACCACATATTAACGTGATTATTAGTCATGTATTTATGTTGAGATTACTATAATCACCATAATTCCGGGCTGTTGAAATAAGCTATCCTAAAGATAGGCGGTTTGTGAAGTGTTCAATCCAAATTTAGTTCTTTCTATTATAAAATAACATTAAATGGAGAACTATTTCACCATAGTATAGCACTCCTCATTGATGTTCACTTATAGCCTCATAAGGGAAAGAACTCATGAGATTCAATCTGTGTAGTTAGCACAGCAGCTTTAGACCATTGAGTAGAAATCAAATGGCTGATTCACGATATTTCTCGATTACTACCCGATGCGTTCAAAGTCAACAGATTTCAAATCCCTAGTGAGATTCACACAATACTGTAATATGAATTGAACAACTCATGGTAACAAAAATAGCATACAGTTGTATCAGCAAGAGTGTCTGAGATCTCATTTCACAACTTCTAAACAACTCACATTCGGAAATGATATTGATCTGTGTATTTTGAAATGAGTTTAAGTAATAAGAAATCGGAATAATTGGTAATATGAAAATTCCGTTTAATAGTCTAAATTTCAAATCATCAGACATTTCACACTCACTATAACTTACAGATCACTATTTAAACACAATTTTCAATCCTAACGAAGAATAAATGAACGGTAACTGTTAGGAATTATTTATGGACTGTTGTTATATGTATATTAAGTAACTAGATTATACATATTTATACTTCTCTTAATATAAGCTATCATTTGACCTATTGGTTACTATTATAGTGTTTACTATTCTTAACTTATTCCCGACTTATTAGTTAGTCTGTTATACTAACAGCCACTTTTGGCTTAATCTTGTATTATTCTTATCTTCTATTTTATGGTACGATGCGGCCTCGTTTGTATATAAACTGAGTATATCTGAAATACATGATTCATGTAGTGTAGGCTGAAGTTGTGTTTTGGACTCAACGGGTAAAACAAGGCAACAAGAGTCAATAAGGACTCAGAGTCGATTAGCACGTCATTGGTTTGGCATAGTGTCAAGGTCATATAAGTTGTGTTCTAATTGGCGATTTAGTCACGTGATAAGAAACAGGGCAAAAGTCATAAATTACAAACACAGAGCAAGGTTATATGAATATACTCACTAAAAGGAATGAAGTTAGCGAAAATACGGTGAACACATTTACCTATGAATTATTGAATATATAATATAAACATATGTATTTAGTAGTAAATATACTTTTTGTGTTTGTGCAGTTACATTTTCAATGAAGATACCATGGAAATTTGAGGAAACATTTTATTTGTTTTTTATTTAAACACATAAACATAGGTACAGGGAGGCACCAAATGCATATGCGCCACGTAAATCATTCCATTTGTGTGAAGGTTGGGATACTACCCGGGTGCCCAGACCGAAGCAGGTGGTGTTCTTAGAGGGCCACACCCGGAACCTTTGAACTGAAGGTCTGATCCACAACTTAGTGGAGCAACGTCGGAAGATGCAGTCCCATGGTAGCCAGCGACCAACGATTGGTTCATACGCCACTCGTTACTCCAGGACCCTGGAGCCCATGTGAACCATTGGTCTGGAATCAGGGTTTTCCAACTCCCCTCGGTGGATCCTCCATATCTATCTAACCGCTATACTTATTCCCTTTTTTACCACACTTCTACATATATCATCTTAAAATGTGTAAGTGAAAATCATAGCTTATTCCCAACCACATTCAAAAGTGATTGTCAATTCAAATACATTGAAAGGATAGAAAAAACTTATTTGATTTCCTATAAGTGTTGTGATAGCGGTATCAAGTTCTCAATCGGTTCACAAACTTAATTGTACATCAACTGTTATCAATTCAAGATATACAAAGGTTTATCTACAATCAATAGTCGAAAGACACCATCAAATGTTATGTAAACTTGAACTTTGGATGAAAAAATCCTTAATAAGTAACTTAAAACTACTATGGTAAACAAAACGTCATTGTTAGGTGATTGCAGGTAGTTGGCAGTGACACGAATAACTGAGCGATAACTTCTCAGGTTGCGAAGCTGAGCAATGTGAGTCGGAATCCTACTGGGAGCACCGTCTCTCTCAAGATTACAGGTTCGCCTTGCTGATGAATGTCAACTAGAGCAAAAACTAGGCCCAGAGTTTCCTAATGACTGTCTCCAACTATTTAACATCTCAACTCAGAGCACACAAAGTCGAGTCACTCAGACTAGTGACCAAATTGCGACTTAGTCGATGGGATTCAATCAGAATTAAGGACTAGGAAAACGTAGCAATTCATACTTCCTGAACCACTGGTAGATTTAAATAAAGAGAGAACGACAAGATTTGCTACATAAACTGAATACACTATGCTTTATTCTGTAAATTATGTCTTTCTTGTTTTATTCAACTATAAAAATGGACATTATTCAGTGACCAATCAATTGTGAACAAAACTTTGTTATACTAATTATAAAATAGAGAATATCACTCCGTTTTCCAAGATGAAAGTTCAGAAACTCATACGTCCGCTAGGCTTAATAAACAACTGTACTTTGTTATTAACTCAATTACATACTTGATATGTTACGTCACGACATATAGAATAAAAACCAGAACGGAATATAACAATTATTTCATTCTAGTTTAGTGATTTTTATGGCGGTAAACCACAAACTTTAGGTCTCGTAATGAATACGATATCCTTTAAATCACCGAGTCAGAATCCACTGGTACATACTTTCAACATTAGCCAGTTCGTAATATAATTTGAACACACAGACAACAAGTAATATATATCCTTTATTTATGTACTCGGTTATGAGTAAAACTTGTTTTGTGGAGACCAGTGACACAATAACGATACACATACTTTACGTCAGTCAAAATACTATCCAGTAGAGGTTACTGACACATTAACATAAAGTGTCATATTTAATATTTTATTTGAATCTTCCCATTGATGTTTAGGACTGAAATTGTTCAGTCTCTTATTGGCATATGTGCATACTGTGAGTATACCTCGATATTGCCTTAAGTGTCATATCTAATAAAAATTGCAGTTTTTTTCTGACATCCAGGCCAATTAATAAATAGGTCAACCAATCACAAAACTAAATGTCATATTGATCATTGTAGTGTGACAAACACATCATGATATTTATTGGCAGAAAAAGTTAGTCACATGACTTCCCGTTTAGGAATATGAGACCAGTACGTACTACAACCAAAATTAACACAAAAAAGAATGTTCATTTATGGAAAAATTTCAGCGCATAAACTTATAAACAGTATACAAACTTGTTAGGTGCCTTAGTCCAAACATTGGAATTAGCGAACGTTACATGTGTATATAATTAATTTACCTTAAGAACACAAAGATCGGCTGAATGACAAATTGTTTAAATATTTTTTCTAACAAAACCACTTGAATATCCATACTAATGACTAACTTCGAGATAATTTTACTGAAGATGTAGTGGGAAGCCATGATTGGTGGGGCCACCCAAGCAGAGAATGAAGATCGTAATAAAACAAATTGAATAAAGTTGGTAATGTGAACTTTTAGATTTCGATTTAATGACTCAACCACATAGCACTTACAATAAAAACATAAACATTGGTACAACGGGGCACTGAAATATACATGCGTCACACAAGTAATTACCATCAGATATATGCGCAGGCTGGGATACCGTCCAGGTCACCAAACTGAAGCAAGTGGTTTCTCAAACAAGGGGTCATCCTCTGAGACTTTGATCTATAGGCCTAGTCCACGAGACAGTGAAGCAACGTGAGGAAATGTGATCCCATGACAGCTAGTGACCAAGAGTAGGTTTATAAGCCATCGGTTCCCATTTACCAAAAGAAGAGTCTCAGTACCCCTAGTCTTAAAATTCAGACTTCCCCACTATCACCGCTACTACGAATACTACTATTCAACTTAATTTCATCTCATGCTGTTAAGGTTGGTGTTATATACATTTATCACAGACTCTACGTCTATTATGACTAGCTAACATGGAAGCCCCTAGGATCGATTCGACATGATATTAAGAGGCTCACGCGGTTGAGAAGTCTTAAACTGCTACCTACCCTGACTTATAACGATTTTCTGTAACCTATTATTTTCAACTTATAAAATATTTCCAGAAAATCACTTATGTAAATATTTTCAAACTATAGCCGGATCTCTGAAATCAACTGTCTTTTTACAACTTTTGTACTAGGATTTTCTAAAAATTAAAATCGCTTGCTTAATTCATCTATCTGGTTACATTACTTTGACCTTGTATGATATGATCTAATGGAATTTTTCAGGATTTTTCAGTTACCTCAACATATTAAACATACTGTACGGCTGAATGTGAAACAGTCAAATTAACAGAGAATACCAATTTGAGAAGGTTATGGACTAATGATAATTGTGAGATTCTAGAGGATAGGTGGGGTCGAACATTATTACAGTGAAGAGAGCCTTTTAGTAATTTTCTGTTAATGTAGATTATCTCATTACGTATCAGATTCTATATCACATAAATCAGTATGAATAAACTATTGTAGCAGAATATACACGAAATGTAAATATAATGTAAGACAAAAAACAATAATGCACCCAATTTAAAGTGATATTGTGATAACTGGTATTATTCTATGCACTCTGTGTATTATGTATGTGGTTAATGACAACAATGTTCAAATGTAAATACACGTAAATTTACGAATAATCAATATGATGACAATTTAAATAACGAGAACAATAACAATTTTTAAAATATTTCAGTCAAACGTTTACGATAAATATGCATGTCACTATGGTTATTCACTGTTTATTATCAGATAATTTAAAAGCGAACTACATAAAAAAACATCTAAAATAGAAAATAATTGGCTACACCTTGTAAGGAAGATATACTACCATCATGAGAGAAGAAAATACATAAAATAAATTGCCTTAATTATTTTTAGTTCTTCTAAATTGCAAGGACTCGGAGATCTGGAGTTATTGGTGTTATTTGGATAACCATACATTTGGAAAATACACCTAAATAAATTGTTCAAAATAGTAATTTTAACGGTAGTTTTAACAGAAACTTTGATCAACCGAACATTGTGCCAGCCCTCTCTTCATTCAGCCATGCTTAATGTAGAACCTGACACATGTGCATCGGTTCAGGTTGCCATCAGTATAGAGAGATACTAGAATAGTAGAAACAGTAGTAAAGATCAGGCACAGATAATGGGATTCGAGGAAATATGAATTTGTAGGAAAGATCACGAGGCAATTTTTAAACTCAATATCTAAGGAAAGACGGAGAGTGGATGTACCTAGGTCATTGCGAACGATCCTGAGCCGTGACATCTAACGTCTCTGATGATTGGCTACGATAATCTCGAAGACCTCAACCTGATAGTCTGTATCAGCATGTATAACTCAAATCCAACAGTTAGTTACTATGAATAAGGCCAAAACAACAATTGAGGCAATTATTTCATTGAGTGATATCACGTTTTAGTTCCGTCTCCATTAGCTTTCTTCCAAATAACTCCTGTACCAGTAAACATATCACATCTATGTAGAAAGTGGGTAAGTGTACATAATACATGTCCCAACCATCTCAGTTGTTGAATATTTATTGCATGATCAATCGATTTGACATCTTTACGTAATGCCCTGTATCTAATCTTAGTGCTGATGACATGGTGTTCTCAGCATACACCAGAAATTTCTTGTAGGAATGTATGATCATATATTATTGATCTACAAATAACGTAGTTTTAAAGGTCATGCTACACAGCCATAAAGTAGAAAGAATAAAACTGCTTTGCAGTATACACACCCTTTTGTCTGCTAAAGATATGCCGTGTTACACCATAAGCGACCCAAGATGAAAAAGCCAACTGAGCTTTCTGAACCCGTGACGAAACTCCACCCCCTCCCCCAAAGACAAATATTATAGGCCGTAATCTGACTGAAACTGAGTACTTCATCGCTCTGAAATAGTAGCTGTTTTCAAACATATAGACAGAGTGGTCCGAGAAGTGTTTGTAAAAACAAAACAGAATTATAACTACAGATAATGTCCAAAATAACTTAGTCGCAACTATTAGACTGTGTCTCGTTAATGCACTCAACACATCACCTCTACTTCAAATACCTAAACACATTATATGTCGATAACTTTATGTTTCCTTAAGCGGAGTTACATTCTATTTGCCAGATATGGTTAACAGTTTTGTCTTCTAATAAATATTCAGTCGGAACATAAGGAGCAAGTTATACGGCATCTTACCGATCAACTGAGCTATTATAACGCGCAGCTCTAACTGAATGTATGTACCGTAGCTGCTACCTTGACGTGGTGGTCGGGCTTTCCTATCGTGATGACCCAACCGAGCTATATTGGCTGGAACACATGTTCCTGCAGGTTCTACCATGCCAGGCAGGTCGATTGGAGAACGGTAAGACTAAAAGCAGCAACTCAAGGCCTGAGGGTGAAGTCGTACTGCTGACTGTACAGAGGTGTGACAGCAGTAAGGTGTTTCCCTCGGACAACCAGCATCTGCAGCGATGCTGCCTTCTCACAAGGAAGGAAGGGGTTAGAAAAGGTCGACCCTAAAAATGTCACACCTCACTTTACCCCACGGATTTCCGTCTCCGGCGGTAAGGCCCTTTGAAGAACGGAGCTAACACATTAAAAACCTCCCACAAAAAGGCCGTGCGCGACCGGCCTCAAGTAGTTGTCCCTTGGGCTCGTTGGTCGTTAAGACCAACAGTAATCCGATTTCCTTTTCAGGTTCCTCAAAAAATACCCTTCCACGGTGTGGGCAGTGACATCAGCCCTCATACCCGTAACATCACACGAGACCAAGTTGGTCACATTCAAATCCTTCCTACACCTCCTAATAACTCTCTTATCTCCACGACCAACCCTTCTCACGTCCCTTTATCACCTCGCCCCGCTAGTGCAAACGATTCGAGTACGCGGAACGTTATTCATGGTCTCCTGAAACCACGCTCCAAACTATACTTAGGAGCTTCCAACGTCGAAACACTGTGCCAAATAGGACACCAGGCCTCCTTGGCTGACTTTAGAATCTCACTCCATCAATGTGTGCTGCGTCCCCAAAACGCGCACACAGGATCTGAGCAGCGTCATTCATTTGACCTCACCATGTCGAAATAAAGAACCAACTCGATTCACGCTTCGTGTATCTGGAAGCCCTGATGCTACTTCCCGTGGCCTCGCTAGCGTAGGTATGGCATTGAGTCCTAGGGCAGAACTAGCTCTCTTAGACTGGATCGCAGTAGACAGTCGTTTGTGCGCTGTCCGACTAAATGGAACAGTAGGGACTCAGAAAGATAAGGACACTCGTCGTTGCCTCTTCGACGTCTCTGCCTACTCTCCCAATGACTGCAGCTCAGATGATGTAAAAGGTGAGTTTTACAGAAAGCTTTCCGACCTTCTCCAAAAAGCTAGGCGCTCTGATGTAGTAATAGTGGCTGGTGACTTTAATGCTCGAGTAGCTAAACTAAGCTAAAGGGAAAGACACCTGGGTGGATCTTATGATGCCGCGGCTCAAAGAACAGATAACGGCGACCGTCTGTTGCAGCTATGCTCAGATAACCGCCTGTTTCTTGCAAACACTAACTTTAAGCATAAGGAAAAACATCTTTTAACATGGCGACCCCCGAATTCGTCCCAACGCTGGACCCAAATAGATCACATCGCTATGAGCCACCGATGGAGGGGCTCGATAGAAGACTGTCGCTCATTCTGGAGCATATGCTTAGACTCAGATCATGCTCTGGTGCGAGCGCGTATTTGTCTACGTCTTACTGGACGTATGAAAGATGGTACAAGGAAACCTCTTAGGATCCTACTTAATGATAGTCAAACTAAGAATATATTTCAGGAACAACTAGAAAAACAGCTAGGCAGCCATGTAAGTGATGCTCACCCCGAGGCAGCGTGGAATGACATCCGAAAAGTTGTAGAAACAGCAGTGATGTCTGCAAGTACGGTAAACCATAAGGTTGGGGAGAAACACTGGGTCTCAGCAGCATCTACCGCACTGATAGATGCTCGGAAACTCATTCCATCTGGCTCTGAACATAACGAAGAGCGGAATCAGCTTAAGCGTAAGCTGACAAGATGCCTACGCAATGATCGTGAACAGTGGTGGGTAGTGAAAGCAAGAGAGATGGAAAAGGCAGCGGCAATAGGTAACAGCAGGCAACTGTTCAGACTTGTTAAGGAAACCGGTATTAGGAACCCAACTGTTAGCGAAACAATCGCAGAGAAAGATGGACATATTATTCATTCTCAATCCAGGAGATTGGATCGATGGGCAAAACACTTTAGGGATCAGTTCAACTGGCCTTCAGCCACACTTCGGTTTCCCACGATCCCCAGTCGACCTGAATGGCATGTTGATGTAAGTCCTCCGACTCTTTACGAAGTTGAAAAAGCTATAGGAAATCTGAAGCGTGGGAGAGCAGCAGGCCCTGACAGGTTTACCCCTGAGATTTTTAAGGATGGCGGTCCAGTATTAGCAGCGAGATTGACTGAGGTCTTAGGTAGAATCTGGGAACTGGACCTAATCCCATCTGACTGGTCTCAATCACTGATTGTGCCAGTCTATAAGAAAGGACAAAAGTCTTCTTGTGACAATCACAGAGGTATTAGTTTGACTAATATAATGTTTAAAATATTAGCTTCAATAATACTTCGACGCCTAACCAAAGCTCGTGAAGAGCAGACTAGAGAAAACCAGGCTGGATTTCGACCTGGACGTGGTTGTACAGATCAGATATTATCACTACGTCAGGTCCTAGAACATAGACACACATTCAGACGCCCCACAATCGTAGTATTTCTCGACCTTAAGGCGGCATTTGACTCTGTTGATCGTGAGGTCCTACGGCAGTGTTTGTCTCTGAAAGGAGTACCAAAGAAGTACATTGACCTTATAACGGCTCTCGACTCGAACACAACTGGCCGAGTGAGAGCTTATGGCGAACTGTCATCAGAACTGATTGCCTCAAGTGGTGTTCGTCAGGGCTGTCCACTCTCTCCATTCTTGTTTAACTTTGTCGTTGACGTCCTTTTAGAGATGACACTTTCCTCATCTAAATTTCCAGGAGTTGAACTTCTACCGGGAGATCCACTTGTTGACTTAGAATATGCCGATGACATAATTCTATTTGGTGAAGACGCTGAGAAAATACAGAGTCTTCTGACAATTATAAGAAACAATGCAGGCATGTTCGGGATGCGATTCTCTCCCTCGAAATGCAAAATGTTGCTTCAGGATTGAGTTGCATCGACACTCGAACTGGTGATAGGGAGTGAAGTAGTTGAGCGTGTCGACCGCTTCACTTGTCTTGGGAGTCTCATCAGCCCTTGTGGTCTGGTGTGTGACGAAATCTCAGCACGGATACAAAAGGCTCGACTAGCTTTTGCCAACTTGCGTCACTTGTGGCGTAGGCGAGATATCCGTCTATCAACCAAAGGACGTGTTTACTGGGCAGCAGTTCGTTCCGTCCTACTTTATGGCAGTGAAACATGGCCAGTAAGAGTAGAGGATATTCGTAGGTTACTAGTATTTGATCATAGATATCTTTGAAACATTGCTCGTATATCCTGGGACCACTGAGTAAGTGATGCAGTTGTTAGCAAACGGGTACTAGGTAAGGATGGCAAATCAATTGATGAAGTAGTGAAACTTAATCAGTTGAGATGGCTGGGACATGTGTTGCGCATGCCTGACCACCGACTGCCACGACGCGCGATGTTTTATGGTGTATGAGTAGGTCGGAAGAAATCTAGGGGCTGCCAGACCAAAACATGGCACAAATCCATGAAGTCTCTGACAAGTGGACTGAACCATGTTGGTAGGTGTAGACTACCTGGTTGGGGACCGCGAGATGATAGCAACCGATGGTTAGAGATCTTGAATGACATGGTTCAAAATCGTTTGCAATGGCGCAGGTGCATCCACTCTTTGTGTTCTCTCAAACTCTAATCTTCTGAATTCTTCATGTACTTTATTTTCTTTCCGAATCTATTCTACTGGACTATACTCCTTAAATAACATCATCAAACCCTGATGTTCCCTATCACTACTTATACTTTCACTACCTCTACCACTACGGGATTTGAATCGATAACCGAATCTCTGTGCTAATGTGGTATGGCAACTCGAACTGATGTAGGTACGTACGAAGTCCCACGTTGTTACTAACTGACTGAATGACTAACATAACAGCTGAAAACAAAAAAATTGATGAAAATTTTAAAAAATTTTTACGATATTAATATCTGAGAATAAGATGTAAACGAATAATAAAATAATAAAAATAGTATTTAGAAATCATTTTTCCTGGAATGAATGGTTTCCAAAAACTTACTTTACTGAGCTGTTGTGAACTTTCGCTCGAATTCAAATGAGAATTTGACTGATCCAAATCTGAACATACTGGATCACAACTAGGATCACTAATAATACTTTGTTGTACTTTGAACATATTACCAAACGATGGGCCATCAAAACTTATACCAGAATCATACGAATTATTATGAAGTGAAATTGGACCAAATATTAAATCATTAGTACGTGCATCATCATTATTACCATTATTATTATTACTATTATTATTATTAATATTATTATTATTATTATCAGTAGTAGTATTAGTACTATACTTTGTATTGTGTTTTCCATTATTAACAACGACATTTGAATTGTGATTGATTTGATCAGTCTTTTGTAATAAATCATTTCTACATAAAACAGGAGATCTCGAAGGTAGAAATGGTAATTTAGGAGAAGGTACACTATGAGACTCCACAAAGTCGGTTGGATTTACAAAATCACTACTAGTGTCATTGTTGTGATTATTGTCATTGTTTTGTAAATCATAAGATGAATCAATATTTTCTGAAACCAAACGACGAATACCATATCGATCACGACGAGAAGCTGGAATTGCTACTGTTCCACTGAGTTCCACCTGATTGTATATAGTTAGACAAATAGTTAATGTATAATTACGTTGATGTATTTACAATATATTTTTTGTTATGAATCTTATCCATCTATATTATCATGAAAAGCAACAACTCATTGTATTTCCTCTTTAAACTGAGTTAATTAATAAATAAGATAAAATCTGACAGACAAGTAACCATAAAATGAGATAATGAAAAAATGTAGATATAATTTCAAAAGCAAAAAATTATAAAAGTTTGAGATAATCTAGGTCAGTGTACGTTATCCAAAAAACTTATACTATTTTCTTTGATTACTACAGTTTAGTCTCGTTTAATTTATCACAAATATCCATAGTTTCAATAATATTTAAAAAAGAAATTGATATGGATATTCAAAAGATTACCTAGTATACAATAAACTATTTTTAAGGTATTAAACTTTAACGCGTTCGAAACCATACGCTATCAACTTCTTGTTTCAATTATCAAATTGTCTTAATCTCACACTTGTACTATTTTTGACTGCTGTCAATTACTTTCATTGCCAGTTGTAATTGCACCTTATGTTCTTACTGAGTCAACGGCTCACTTTTTATCTTGTATTTTTTCTCTTTCAGATTCTTCCACATACTGCTCCTCACACTGCTTTAGCATACAAGATACCTTCGGGAGAGAGTAAACCTACCAAATCCTGGAAGTTACACACAATCTGAATATCATAGGAACTGATCAATTTTAGTATTAAAACTTTGGTAGATTTGTTCGAGATTTTTAACCTCAACTCACATTGAACTGTACTATTTAGAATATCGAACATGTCAGCATTAGAAATTTTTTAGAAAATACAAGTAGAATTAACTCAAGGCATAGAAAATAAGCGGAAATTATTACGTTTTATATCAGTAAAATAAGTGAAAACTCAAGAGATGGGAAATCTAAAAAGGATAAGAAAAATGATTTTACGGAAGATAAATGGTAAAAACACAAATGGAAGTACAAGAAAAGAAAAAGAGATGACAAAAGAATGAAATACCAAGAACGATAAAATATTTACATATAGTTAGGGAAATTAGAATAAATGCATTCAAGACCGTATTTAACAGCCGATTTAGAGATTTTATTGATAGAAGTTAAAATTTGATGCAACTGATTAATTATTAAGTACAAAACCATATACCTGAATTCGCGTCATCTTTGTCGTGTGGTGCGGTACTAGGTAAACGTGGCCAATAAATTGATGAGGTAGTGAATATTTAACGATTAAGATTGTGATAATACGTATTACGTATGTCTATCCACAGATTACCTCGCACACACGATGATGATTGATATAGGAGTAAGTTGGAAGAAAGATTGAAGGGGCTAAACCAAGACATGGTATCAGTTCATGAAAACAGACTAATAGAGCGAGTCATGAAGGTAGGGGAAAACCATCTGGTTGATGTAACTAATTGTCAGAAGTTGGGTGACATGGCTCAAAATGGCGCAGATGCATTTACTTTTCGTCTTTCCTTAAATCTCAAGTTTCTAAATTCTTCATAATCTGTTTATTTAATCAATTTATATTTCCTTCTCGAGTCGTATCTTCCATCCCTAATCTAGCATAAATGTTTTGGTCTAAGTCATACTATATTAGCAAGACGAAATGAAAACAATAAAATAGATTGAAGTAATGTGGTGGTGATAAAAAGAAAGACTAAGAACTGAAAAGATGGTTTGAAAAGAAAGAGTGGAAAGATATGCATGAACGGATACCGGAATTTAAGATCGAAAGATGAAGAGTGAATACATCTACACAAATATGAATAATTCTGAGAGATGTCATCCAACTTCTCTAACAACTCAGTGTGGTTATTACGAGGACTTTAAACAGATAAGTTGTATGTACTTAAGCAAGTCAGATCAACAGTCAGTGACTTCATAGACGAATACCAAGTTTTTATTTGGACACCCTTAGCTTTCTCTCAACTTATTTCTGTGCTAGTAGGCATCGATCGTCGAGATAGGTGGTGGTTAAGCAAACTCACGAGTAAATTCCAAATTTAAAATTATTTAAAACTCAATGATGACACAATGCATTTACTTTATCATACCATATTTTGATTGTTTTAAACACTAAACTCTTTTTGTAAATACAATGAAACTGTATTTACCGAGTAATTTAAAATTGGTTAGAGAAAGATTCCTGATACATATATGACTAATAATTTTCAAACATCAGTAACAAAAAGTGTCGGAAGAATAAATTTAACAAATGAAGTATACGCTCCAATTATATCATTGTTACCAACGGATAATAAGTTGATTGGTGATTGCGATTAGAACCAAGGTGGTTAAAAACAATAGATAGAATATCACGAATGCAGGTTCCGCACCAGCTGGCACTTGTCGATAAGCATTACTTGTAATTGTCATGAATGCGACGTTAATCGATATCTAGGCAAGTTTTGCCAACTAGAATCATGGTTATAATTTCTCACATATACTATTTCATCTATGCCCTAGTGTCCTAAGGTTTGACCAACGATACGCTTCGGCTGGCCCGATTGACGTTGAGTTTAGGCATAAATAATCCTAACTTCTATTGTTTTACTTAAAAAACTAGCCTTCTAATATGGCGAGCCTATCGGAATTAGCCATATGAGGTTACTTGCTGACAATCTGAAACGACCTCACGGGAAAGTTCATATGGATTGTTAAGGGGTAAAGATAAATAAATATATATCTAGGTCTGTGCATATTATTCGGTAGCCCAATATACTCTAGCATTTACTCTTGTGTTTTTGCTCAAGTAGTTAGTTGGTGGGAGGCTAGCGCATAACACGTCCTGTATCAGTATTAGATTTCAGACACCGCCCATAAAAAGTTTCTTCCTGCAGTCCTGAGTAACAGAACATGACAGGGGAGTTTCTATTATCCGTATTTCAAGCACCTATTATTTTTATTTCAGATACTCATTAGTTTATACACATGAATTATCACACCGCAATCCACTCCAAATAAAAAATAACCCTTTACACACAATCATGCCATAAATGGTAGGGAACGGAGCAAACGATTTATAGTTAATTAATGCTAACTAAAAGATAATAAGTATAGCAGCAGTCAATAGGTCTAACGGAAGCTCACTATACCAAGGACAGAAATGCAATAGTCCGATTATCTAATAATTACTTGATAAAAATATAAGCAATAATAGTCCGTAATGTAGTTTCGAAAGTCCAAACAGTACTAGTATTTGCATATTCACAACAGTAATCATGAAGAAAATGATGATTCATCATGAAAATTTTAGTACCATTGTTCAATTCCATAAATGGTACGTACTACTGAGAAATCCTAAAATGGATAAAACAACTGTTTAGTGTTTTCTGATTACCAACCCAATAGTTCTTCAATTGATTCATTCATTCAATCAGTCATTCATAATCAACATAGAGCCTGGGACATATGTGCATTAGCCAAAGTTGCTACATCAAATCGGCATGAGATAAAATTAGTATAATGAATGTTGAAGCAATAGAAATGATTTTGGTAGCAATGATAAGAAGTATTAAACATTAAAGAAGATTATACGAAAAGATGGAACGAAAGGATATCTATGTAGAAATAACTAGAACACAAGATCCATTTGGAATGAGAATTAGTGAGTCATTCTTCAACTTACATTATTATTATCACTGATCCCATTTGTATTTTCAGTCTGATTATCCGTCACTTTCATAGATAATTGACTAAATGTAGATAGTTTTTCACTTGTTGGTAAATCAAAAGCGCTTAATGATAGCGCTAAACATAATGGATTGCATCGATGTGTATAAAAAAATAAAGCCATTCCACGAACCCCCAGATTTCCATCACCATAAGATTTACCATCGAATGTATGAATTTGAGGATCTGTCCACAGATTACCAACACCTTGTATATCAACTACAATTAAACGATGACCACTTCGTTCAAAGGTGAAGTGACTAAAAGCCTAAAGAATACATGCAAAACATGTGGACATGGAAGAAAAAAAATCTATTTGCACAAACATTTTATGATTATTAAAATACGATCTGGTGATCATATACAGAATTGTGTACCGAAATGACTATTAGATTAGTTGTTTAAAATTTAACATGATACTAAACTGTAGATTTATTCATTCCAGTCACTTGTATGAGTTCAGAATTTCCACTTAATAATCGATTATCTCTAGTACCTAAATTATCAATCTACAATTCCAATGAAAAGACGTCATAAAATAAGATCAAAATGTCGATTTAGTTCCATGCAGTTTATCCCTATTCTTCCAGTGATATAATAGATCTTCATCGAAATTTATAGTCTATCTGAACAAATTTCACAGCTGTTTTACGAGAGATATCGCATAATGTGATATTTGATGGTGCTATTTCAAAACCACTTATATCATCTAGAAATTACATCTTTCGATAACTATTATATCTCAGAAATCTGTATTCAACATCCAAGTAAAGTACTGTCAACTAGTTTCCCATCAGTTGGTTCGGAAATCACGTTGTATGTAATATTCAATCAGAGCAACAGATAAATGTTTTGGCATGCAACGTGTTTGAGTTATCTTCGCCTTCCCCTCAACAGATTAAAGCGCAGATAAAATTGTTACCAACTGATTTGCAACAAAGTGTGCTCAACAGGTGTTACGGTACTTGCTGGCGACTTAAATGTGTGATTTGAATGTCTAAGCACAGAGGATATTGTTTCTGGTGGTCGGAGACTAAATAACGGAGCTTGTACTCTGCAGCACTGCTGATATCATAAACTACTATCAGTGACAAGCATCAACTTCCGCAATGGCCGTGATTAAAAACGACTAACGTTCTTCTTTTGAAACCATTCCGTGGGACAACACACTTAAATCATACTTCGAATGCTATGAAAAAATATATGCTTTTTTCTAGAGTTATTCGCCCCCTAATGCCCTGATACGACCGAGAGTGAGGAGAGTCAACTCTCCCTCTCGAAACGCTCTCACATGGCAACGTGCATACAACCACTGCCAGCGAAGTCATACTCACTGCCTTCTCGCGGCGGGGTGTTGTTTACGAAATTGAGAGGACGACGAACAGTGAATGTCCGGCGCTTTAATCGGGTTGATGGATATTGAGGATTCACCTAGGGGATTTTGAAAACCCTGATTTCAAACCAATGGTGTACATGGGCTTAATTATCCTGAGGTAACATATGGCGTATGAACCAATCGTTGGTCACCGGCTACCATGGGACTGTGTCTCTTTACGATGCTCCACTGTCTTGTGGATCAGATCTTTAGGTCGAAGGCTCCGGGTATGGCCTCCTAAGTAAACCACCTGCTTCGGTTTGGGCACCCGGGCAGTACCACAGCCCTCACACAAATCAGATGAGATATGTGCGGCGCATATGTATTTGTTACCTCCTCGTACCAATATCTATGTGTTCAAATAAATAAATAAACTAGAGTTATTCTCTGAAAGGAGTGTTTATTTTGTTTAACTTGATGTTATGAAAATTCCTTAAAAATTAATACAGTATAAAGTATATTTTGATGTTGGAATTGAGATTGTAAACTAATTATGATGCTTGTAACTTAAGGTAATATCGAGGTAATCCGCACGGGATGTACATATGCCAATAAGAGGTTGATCAATTGCAGTTCCAAACATCAATGGGAAGATTCAAGAAAACAACAGTTTTAACCTTATTAATCTTTTACCTTTTCTTCCGTAAATAAGTCAACACATACACATGCACACACACCGGAGACAGTATTTAAATGTTCAGTCTTTCAATTTAAAAAGAAAAACCAAGAAAATGAACGAGTAATTCACCTGAGGAGTGTTTCGTGATAAATCATCTACAAATCCTGAATTTGAATTATACTTTCGATAAGTTCCTTCTATAAAATGTTCCAAGTGATATAGAGGTTTCTCTGGTCGATTAACAAACTCCAATACACACATTTGTGAAATATCGACCTAATAAATGTAATGAAGCAAATACAATAAAATAGAAAGAGTTGAACAAACAAAATGTAACAATAAATATACGATTTGTGATATCCCAATGAGTAGAAAACTGTATTTCTGAAGTTTCGTCACTTAATGCAAACCACTTCTTCCGAGTTAATAAATGACCAAAATGAAATTAACGGTGAAGAACATTTTTAGTACAATCAGAATCATAATATGTCCTGATATGTTAATGTCAAGTTATTTTTGGTCAAGGTGAATTTGTGTGACCTGTCACTATGTTAATTTGTGCGTCAGAAGGTGGGCATGGAAAATGTATGCATTTGTAATACAATTTGACATTGACATATTCGGATCGTACAGAAAATATTCTTCATCGTTTCCTTTGTACTATTTAAACTTATGTTAATCTTATTTCGGTTATTTATTTACACTGAAGAAGTGGTTTACATTAAGTTTTGAAACCCCAGAAATACAGTTTTCTACTCACTGGGATACCACAAATAGTTTATTTACCATTAACTTTCTACCCGATGCTCAATTTATTTGAAACTATCAAGTACACCCTTGGCATTGATACCTACAAAAGGAATTGTAACTTACAAAAGTTTGTATTCAGCTTTGAACTATACTTTTATGTGAAAGTTAGTGATACTAACCCCAGCTTCCCAAACTAGGGTTAGAACAGGTATTTGACCTATTTACTATTTGAAAGCCGAAAGCACTAACATTTGGGCGTTATAACAACAACAAAAACAATCAAGGCCTGTTTTAAACTTTGAGATAACAAGCCTGTATTATATAAGCAGAGTCTAGCAAATCCGCGGCTATGAAAAGAGAAAGCTGAATAGCATAAAAACATGATGGTTTACTCTCTTTTGTTCTGTTGTAATTTTACTATTAAGATAAGGGAAGACAAACAACTACTTTCTTTTAAACATAAATCAGGTTCTAACTTTTAACAGAGGATTTGAGACGATTGGTGCACGGTTATTTATTAATAACCTTAAATGACTTCACAGTAATTCCCTACGTTAATCAAACTGCTTGAAATTGCAATGCTGAACATCTGTATACATTTTAACTCTGGGTTTTGGGGCTTCTGTCAGTTTTTGACTGTTGATCTATACAAAACGATCAGTTTAGTTATTTAGTGTAGTATTCAGCCTTCCATTAATTGCTCCTGCAGATTCATCTCGTTCACAGTTTGGGTGAATGGAGGCAAGATTTTTTATAACTGTCCTATCACATAGTTTCTACATACCCATCAAAGTTTTGGCGAATACCCATTTTCTCCAAGGTATAATTCAACGCCTAAGGATTTTATTCACCGACTTCGCCTAGTTACGTCATCTAGCTGCCTATAAGATTCTTCATCTTGAAAACCCGTTGCAGACAAGGGTACAGTATGGGAGAAAAACTACATTGCCCTAGTCAGCTTTATACGAATGATTAAAGAGTACTACAATGATAGTACTTTACGAAGGCTATACTTAGAACTCTGAGTAAACTGGCACCAGAACATAGATGCACATTTAACAAAGAGGAAGAAACTCGACACATATCTTCTGCCAATGTCGACTCGAGATCTTGATTGGCCACCCGACGTTCCTCATTTTCAATAAAAACAGTCAACAATATAAAACAAAATATCTTTTGCTGCGTGCAATTGCCATACAGAACTGGTTCGTAATCAGATGTGTCATTAATGTCACGGTCACCGAAGCAATTAAATTCACATAACGCATAGTTAACTACTATTCACATAAGATATTCCACCTCGACCTTTGAGGTTCTTACCTGAATATTCGACACTATCACAGAGAGTTTGGTCTTGAGGTGTTCTGCTCAGACTGATGCCCGAGGTTTAGCACTAGTCATAGAGACCCTCCTTTTCCGTGATCTCATTCCACACTTGAGTTGAGCACAACTTGTCCTCACACATAAACAGCACAGCATGTATAATAGAGATTACTTATAGCATCTTTTGTACATAAATTTAATAGAGGAAATCCAACAGCCACATAGCTACTCTCAGCAACTTATATTTATTGAAATCATGGACTGATCTAAGTCAGGCAACCATTGAAAACCTATAAGCACTGGAAGACCGTTTCTTTCAAATTTGGAACTCATCGTCAGTGCCCATCAACGACCCCGCAACCGAGAATCGAGCTCAGGACCTCCGATCTTGTGCACCATTTGATCAGGACTCGTAGTCTGGAAGTTAAGCGCGCCAGACCTAAGGTCTGATTACCGGTTGCAGGGTCATCGATGCCCACTGGTAAGCAGTCACATACTACGACGAAACGGTTACCTAACTTAGATCGCTTCATGATTTCAGTGAAACTGAACGACCTCCATAACCCTATACTAACAACTTATATTTAACTTGTGTAAACAACCTTTAAACAAACACGCTAGAAAATAAGATTTAATTATTGCAGATGTCAATAAATGAACGATTACTTTTTTTGGTGCAGACGGTTGACGACTATATTCTTCACCCCAAAGTTTAGCATCCATTTGTAAACGAACATCATCGAAATACACATGAGTTTCAACCTTCTCAATATAACGTTTAGCAACATGATTTGATGCATGTGACCAATCAGAGCAATGTGAAAAATTGGACAATTTCTTTCTGTGGAAATAAAAAAAATATTAGAGAATCTCACATATCTATCGATTTCATTCAGCTATGATATTCAACATGAAATAAAGTTTACTTTATACAAAAACAAAAAATTTCACTTACACAAATCAAATAATGTATAATTATTTATGGATATGAAATGGGAATTTTTGAAAGATTTTATTCATTCATTTTTACTTAAAACATATAAATATTAGTACAAATGAGAACAAAGATAAATATGCGCCGCACAAATAAGGAAATGATTTCATGAAAAGATAGAGGAAGTAAGGTGAGCATAATCAAAAACAATAAATAAATAAAAGTGGACTAGAGCAATACGTAGTGGATAGAAACAGTCCTGTTAAAAGCATACAACCAGGACGATTTTTCCCAGTTAAAGGAATCCCTTTCAATTTTGTAATGCAGAAGAAAACTACAACAGGATCCCCACCGGCTCTTCTATTGTGAGTATTTTTTATTTATTATTTATTTGAACACATAGATATTGGTACGAGGAGGTAACAAATACATATGCGCCGCACATATCTCATCTGATTTGTGTGAGGGCTGTGGTACTGCCCGGGTGCCCAAACCGAAGCAGGTGGTTTACTTAGGAGGCCATACCCGGAGCCTTCGACCTAAAGATCTGATCCACAAGACAGTGGAGCATCGTAAAGAGACACAGTCCCATGGTAGCCGGTGACCAACGATTGGTTCATACGCCATATGTTACCTCAGGATAATTAAGCCCATGTACACCATTGGTTTGAAATCAGGGTTTTCAAAATCCCCTAGGTGAATCCTCAATATCCATCAACCCGATTAAAGCGCCGGACATTCACTGTTCGTCGTCCTCTCAATTTCGTAAACAACACCCCGCCGCGAGAAGGCAGTGAGTATGACTTCGCTGGCAGTGGTTGTATGCACGTTGCCATGTGAGAGCGTTTCGAGAGGGAGAGTTGACTCTCCTCACTCTCGGTCGTACTAGGGCATTCGGGGCCCTTCTGAGCAATGTCCAGTGACATTTCAAACCATTGAGTCGTGCAATCTCTAGGATACCAACCAGGGAATCTTGATGGACCAACAGATTCCAGTTCTATACACCTCTCTTCCATACTACAGTGTCATGTCGTAAACTGACCACCCCTTTTCTTTCGCCATTCAGTTCCAATGTTGGCAAATACAGCACGACATAGAATCCACTAAGATGACATTTTTAATATATTGTCACAGCATTCAAACCTACTGCGGAACCTCAGAATTATTAACATAGTGTTGCCACTGGACCTTGGAAACCCTTAGGACACAGTGATGATCGAGCACAGGGAGTCGCCTAACATGAACAACTCGGAGAGGCTAGGTTTCACAGACATAGGGATTTTCGGTTACATCTAATTCCTCGCGGGGTCCTGTCCGTCTTATAAAAGTACTCAACATTAAGAAGTTGAAAAGTACGTGCAATACTCACGGTCAGTAATTACCAACTGATTGAGTCCAATTTACACACCCGGAGTTTTACTGGGCAGTAATACAGCATCATCCGCATACTCAAGATCGAAAAATCTCTCACCAGGTAACACATCCACACAACCGTCAGAGCTACTTCTCGGATGTCATTGATGGCAAACTTGATTAGGAATAGTGAGATTGGGCAACACAACCTAGTCCAACTGCTGGAATGGAGCAGTGGAAAGATAGGTGTATGCCCTTACTCTGCTTTGGAAGTTTGGATCGATTTCCCAAGATGTTAATAAACTTCTCATATATACCCTTCTTCAGCAGATAATCCCAGAGCACAATCCTATTCGACGAGCCAAATACGGCCCAGACATTAAGAAACACAACGACTGTTAGCTTGAAATAATGATGCTACCAATTTAGATGTCAGTTGGTCGTAAGTTCTGGCTCGTAAGTATCCGAGTAAATAGTCTTTAGATGGTTTGTGTTTTATTCGCTACGACTAATACGTCTAAGTAGAAATGATGCAACAGTCAAAGGTCGACGTCCACGCTTGTCTCTTATACCACTTAGATTATATAATGATAAAATATGCAAGATTATTTTGTAAGAAATCTATCCGAACATTTTGAAATTTTTGGGTAAAATATACTCAACTTAAGAAAAACTGCTACAACATAAACGTAAACTGACTTACGCACGAAAGCATTCTCTCATAGCACCTCGATTGAATGGTGAATTTTCTACTTTTACACGTACGATATCTTCTATCCACTTGCCCTTAATAGCGTTATAACGATAACGCTTTGCCGTTTCTTCTGGAAGTTCTTGTAAGTGAAATTTCTCCCATGGGTCACCACGATAGGAAATTAAACTGAAGGCTGTCTTCCATAATGCCTAATTGTTGGATTAAAATAAACAATTTTTAAAATGTTAGGGTAGGTACTTAGCATTTTGTAGAACTTTTGTGCTGTAAATTCAAGTATAAGGAAAAACCATTACTTAAGTAGATTAATTTGCAAGTTATATCTTTCTTTAAGGTATATATTTGTAAGATATCTAGTTATTTTATGAATACCACTCACATATTAAGCAAACAAAACGTTTCGCTGTTCAGTGTAAGCCACTTCTTCAGAGAATAAATAACCAAATACAAAACTTGGATTAATTTTGATTTGGTTATTCATTCTCTGAAGAAGTGGCTTACACTGAGTCAAGAAATATTAGAAAACTTAATTTTTCTACTCATCGGGATATTACAAATGCATTTATTTAAAAATGAAGAAAATGTAGGTTGGGCTAACAGCATACCAATCAAACAACTACACTGGTGATACTAATAAGTTAATTGACTTGTGACTCATTGACATGAGAAGTATTCTGAAGACCCTATCGTATTTTGTGATACCATACTTCTAGCAAATAATTCCAATACCTTACAATTCAGTTTGAAATATTCTCCAGATACACAACGGTGAATATTGGATCCTAACATTTTAAAAACGTGTTTCGATAATATGTTCTTTACGGAGAGAATACTTCGGGTAATAACAGCAACCTCCAACATTGCAGTCGCGATCTGTAAGAATAAACTAACTTCTGTCAAGGCATTTTATGGAACCTACAGAGACCTTAAGTTTATAAACGGGATACTACAGAACAACGACTTTATTCAGTATGTTTTTTTTGTATATATGTAAATAATCCCCATCAACACTTTTTGACCGGCTGATAAGTAGCTCTGAAGCTAGCTTGGTTTAATATTTGGTTACTATAGGTTCAGATGACTTGTCTACATAAACCAGCTTAGGATGATAAATTTACTAACCGTCACGTTCGAGGCATAACGAATTATGATCAGAATCCAAAATATGTACCAAAAAAATTGGTAATAACGTAAACATTCGCGCCTTCATTAGTCTAATTACAGTTCAAGCCAGGATTCCGAACGAATGGCATCAAGCAGTATTAATCACGGCCATTGCGGAAGTTGATGCTTGTCACTGATAGTAGTTTATGATATCAGCAGTGCTGCAGAGTACAAGCTCCGTTATTTAGTCTCCGACCACCAGAAACAATATCCTCTGTGCTTAGACATTCAAATCACACATTTAAGTCGCCAGCAAGTACCGTAACACCTGTTGAGCACACTTTGTTGCAAATCAGTTGGTAACAATTTTATCTGCGCTTTAATCTGTTGAGGGGAAGGCGAAGATAACTCAAACACGTTGCATGCCAAAACATTTATCTGTTGCTCTGATTGAATATTACATACAACGTGATTTCCGAACCAACTGATGGGAAACTAGTTGACAGTACTTTACTTGAATGTTGAATATAGGCCCCTGAAATACGAGTATTGGTAAGGCTTCCTCTGGTTTTAGTTAAACCGGCCTGTTGTCTGATCTACATTAAGCTGCTGGAGTTAGATGTAATTTTTAAATACTATAAACGGTTTCAAAATATCAACACCAAACATTACATTAGGGGATAGCCCTCATAACCATTACTTTTGTAAAATAAATATCGATAGGGATGACCTACTGTGTTACTTGAATAGATTAAAAGAAATATTTCGGTATATGAAAATTAAGCGATATAGAGATCTGATATACAATGAATCTCTTTGGAATAAATTGTATTGATTCATAATTTGTGAGCACTGATATGTGGCGCGAGTAGTTCACAATATTTACATCACACATAACCGTTAGTGAAAGCTGCGAAGGGGTAAACTACTAACAAAACAGATGACTTGTAGGAATACCACATGTTTCCTCCTTAGATCTCATCGCTGATGATGTTAACTTTTCATATTTTATTGTCGAGAGATATCAGAAAAGTTTCAGAGTACAGTTTTCACGATTTTCGTATAAAGTGGATAGTAAACTGTCATTTCTGCTCTCAATAGCATATAATGTTGGTAGACTGATAGAATAAAATTAGAACAACTCATCTTTAAGCCTTAATTTAACTAATATGTTAGTTAAATCAAGGTTTTCTAGTTTTGTGGCAAATATATATATATATATATATATATATTCAGGAGGTTGGATGCATACGAACAGTTTTTGACGATACATGCGCTGCTGAAAATTGGCAACAGAGGACACTTAAGCGTCCTATTAAATTGCATACTGCAGTCTCATGCCTAAGTTATTAAAATTCATAATGATTAAAACCCGAGCCAATAAAGTGCGAAGAAACAGGTCTGACAAATATAATTTTAAAAAAGTGGAATTCCTCACACCTTAGCACGAGAATGCCTTGTAATTGCTGCATATTTGTTGCCAGCCTCGGATCGTTGGATTTTTATTTCTCTGACCGACAGCTTTCTTTGATATCTCGGACAAGATGTAGCTGAGGGTATTTTAGGGAAGGCTTGTGGAAATAGATCCACTGGCGTTGACTCAGAAAGACTTTCTTCCATAAGTCAAGCAGGAATCGACAAAATTTACGCGACACATTCGTAATTCGTCCCGACCTTCAAACTTTCAATAAACAGTAACCCGAGTAGATGTGGATGGAATAGAAAAAGCTTTTGCTTAGCTGGCTTTCATATCGAGTAGCAGTAGATCACTGAAGCCCAAGGAAGGGACCTAGGTATAATTAGGTACAAAAATATTGCTAAATTATGATGAAATACTATCCTGAGCACCTAAGAATATGTTGCTTCCTCGTGAAGGACTTCTGGAGCTACCTTAGCCAGAAGCGAATTCCAGAATTTGAGTATTCGTAAACAGTAGGGGTCTTGGTTACAGTACATTTTTGTGTTGTATCGTTAATGTCTAGATGTTACACTGAAGTTTTGTGTTGGGACAGAGCATAAATAGACATTTATGGAATGTCCAGAAGTGTTTGGGATGTTACAAGTTATTAGAAGGTCATCTCTGGGACGCCTATACTCTGATGAATAAAGATTTAACGGCTCGGGGCGCCGTTCACGATGTTTTAATTTGGGCTACTTACTCGCCTTTGGATAAGTTCCAGTTTTTTCTTATCCATTTGTAGCCAAGAAAGGAAGGATATATTTTCATGCTCTAAATGTGGTCGGATAAAACTTTTAAAGATTACTTTGGAAGTTCTACTGTCAAAATGGTCGAAAGTGTTTTTCAACGTTAACAGTGAAAGATTTGCTCGAAATGCATTTTTGTAGCGGTTAGCTTCAGGCTGCAGTGGTATTGGTTCTAACCACACAACACTCAAAGTTGAATATAAGCTGAATGAGAAAATCTAGATTCGACATTTGAATAATTTTTCAATAAATGTTTCTGGTTAGCGCTTTTTAGCGAGTTAGTTTTCTACGGGATGCTATCGCTAACCCCATGCTCAACCCTCCGCCTCTATCCGGGCTTGGGACGGGAAGTAGCCCCGGAGGGGCTGAAAGCAAAGAACTACGAAAGGCATCATCCAGAAGATACAAGTGTTTATTAACAGCTGTCTACGCAAAATACTTCGGATCCGTTGGTCAGACACTATTAGCAACAATCTATTGTGAGAGAGAACAAACCAGATCCCATCGGAGGAAGAAATAAGGAAGAAACGCTGGAAGTAGATAGGACGCACATTGAGGAGAGCATCCAACTGCGTCACAAGGCAATCCCCACATGGAATGCTCAAGGCCAAAGGAAAAGAGGAAGGTCAAAGAACACATTACGTCGAGAAACGGAGGCAGACATGATAAGAATGAACAAAAATTGGACAGAACTGGAAAGGAAGGCCCAGGACAGAGTGGGTTGGAGAATGCTGGTTGATGGCCTATGCTCCATTGGGAGTAACTAGCGTGAGTAAGTAAGTAAGCAATATTTGGCATTTGACATGGAAACGTCACTAATGGCGGACGCGAGAATAATTGATGTGGCATGGCTCAGCCTTGCAGGCTTGGTCATTCTACATAACTGTAACGTTTCTACACCATATGTATCATTTTATCCTCAGCCGAAATGTGTTCTTCGGAAGTACTAAACATCATTCGCCGATTGTCATGGTGGGACGAGCCCGTACAGACAGCAGTGTGACTTCCATGTTCATTTGAGAGCTGGTTTGTCAGAAAATTCTTTCAAGCCAAAGCCGATTGATGCGGGTATCACGTGTTCTTTAGTGTAGCATGTGAAAAAGGCCCCTAAGTACGACCCTGACTCCGAATCATCATTACTAGATCGCATACTGACCCATTACGGGGATGACCTCACACACCTCCATTATGTGCCAACCCTTGGCAAAAGTGACCATGAAGTTCTAGACTTTGATTTCCATGTATTTGGCAATAACGAGATTGTATCAACCTAAGCCAGACAAAACGACCGGGAAGCAAACATACAAGATAGTATACACTCAAAATTCTCAGTAGATTGAACGATAAAGCCACTTTGTTCATGAAATTTGATGTGTTGTGAACGAGAACTGAGGTAAGGACAAACAATTTATTGTTTAGTATAAAATTTCAGAGCCCTTTAGTGGAATGTGAAGACCATACATTTAATATCTCGTTTTAAAATCCTCCATTAATTATCTCAAATTTCACCGTACTTTCACCGTTATTACAATCACTCTCCGTTGTCGATTTCTTCAATTCCAACCTCCCAACCTTCTGCTGTTAGTCATAAGTGCTATACATCATACTTTTCCTCCTTCTAAACATTCGCTTTTGCTGTGGTTCTGTTGTCCGTGCCACTCCCTTCTTTGCAGCAGTCTATGCCACGCTCTCCGCTAAGATATCCAGTCTGTCAGCACGCTGACTTCCGCAGAAACAGGCCATCCAAATCCGACATCCGCTCAGCATCCGGAACATATAAGGCCTGCACCACATGTTACGGGAGAACTAAAGACACTTGGTTGATTAAAGTCATTATATTGAATATCATTAATTTCACTGTGTTTTTGGGTGTATTTGTTTTACTCAACCTCCGAACTTGCTTGTTTATGTCATTATTTTCGGATATTTTGGCTTCTCTTTGTCTTTGGCTTGGTATTTTTTACTCCAATATACTGCACCTCGATAACGGAAGAGAGAGAATAAACTTAACACTACTTACGTCGGTAGATTTAAGTAGCATACACCGCAATTGCACCGCACATCCATTAGACTGCACCCAACCGTGGTTCAGTAAATAGTCTCGCGTCTTTTCCGTAGGGAAAAAAAGAATGTGGGAGAGATTTAGGTCACTGAATGCTGATGAAATCCCGATATGGGGAAACTCAAGATATTTGTACCTCGACCCTTTCCAAGTCTAGTAGGTTGCACGAATAAAAACTTGGTAATTAATCCACAGAATATCCTTAATGCTTATTCTCCTATATAAACCGATACATTAGGAAAAGATAAAATCTTCCACCATTATGGAGTGACTGAAGTACTTCATCGTTGATGGAGGACGACTGTGATAATATTCACCTATTCCCACGCTACTTTAGTTATATATGTACCCCAGAAAAACCCTTTCCTTCAGTTCACACAGGATTTATCACGCACAATGGACACTGTAACAATTAAAGAACTCATTGTCTTCGGTTCGTATCCTATGTTACCAAGAAATTTAGCAAATTTTGTTGTGTATCCTCTAAGCATATGTTTAATCCATCCGTAACTCAGGTTCGATTACCAAAAGACTTGAGGACTGCTATAGTAAGCTTTGTATTCAAAACAGGTACGAATTATCGGCCCGTAAGACTAACTAGTGTGGTCGTTTAGTCGGACAGAGTACAAATCACTGTTTGTTGAAATCCACTACATGTGAGCCTGTTATGCTTTTGTACTTAATGCTATACTTACACCGGCGATACCATAGGAAGTAGAAGTGAGATTTCCTGATACTCGAAGGTCAAATCGTTCCGATTCTTCAAAGTGACAAGGTGAGGTTAAAAGAATGACCGTAATCAAATCCTGCATGAGCCTTTCGGAGACGTAGAATACACTTGTAGAGCGGAATTCTAGAGAGTTCGCTAAGAAAGCCTGTTTTTATATCTGACACTAGATTTGAAGATTAAAAGCTTCATTGTTTAGCTTAGTGAGTTGTCTCAAGAGATTTAAGAAAAGCACTTCACAAACCCAACTTAACCTCGGTGGAGAGTGGTGATAAATGTGTATGTGAAGCGCTGATCGTGAGAACGGAAGAATTTTTAACGGGCGAGGGAGGGGTTCGATCGTCAACATAATGATTTCGGTTGCTGGTAAAGATGTGAGTTTTTTTTAGTTACTTCCCATTTTCCCACACTGTGGGAGGATATTTCTTCTTAAAGGACCTGAAAAATGAGCTGAGTTGGTAGTGATCTTAGTGATGTTGGACCATGAACATATACTCCAAGGGATAACTACTGGAAGCTGGTCGCGCATGGACTATTTACGAGAAGTTTATGATATGTGAGCTCCGAATATCAAAAGGTTTTGCCTTCGGGTATTCTTGGGATAAGGTGAGGCCCGATATTTTAAAAATTGGCCTTTTCTAAATCTCTTCTTCCTTTGTGAGAAGACAGCATATCTGCAAATGCTTGCTGTCCGAGAGAAACAATTCACAACTTTCACAGCCTTCCACGGTCAGCAGTACAACTTCGCGCTCGAGTTCTGAATTTTTGTTCTCCATTTGACCTATCCGTGATGGTACGTGTGTTCCAGACAATTTGGCTTGAGTCATCACATCGATATATCATCATAAGGCAAAACGAAGTAGTCGAAACATATTATTATAGCGAACAACTCCGTTCGTACGACTGGGAGACAAAGAATGGTTTGAACAAAACCAGAACAAACAGAATAATATGGATTCATTACACTTCGTGGTATCTCATCAGCTGCTTTAAATCAACTATGTATTAAGATTTTACATCGAGGAACAATTAACACAGATGAATGTCGAGAATTGAAACGATAAACGTCATCAATAATAACTATATATACGTGTTCAAAAACAGGTCAGAAGTTATTTGATGTTAGAATTATGAAAGCATTAGGGAAGAGTGACGTAATAGTTGAGCGAAGTTCAGAGACAGATTAATTATATGATAATTTTAGAAGTAATGAAGGGTTTATGTAAGATTTATCGAATTAAAAACTGGTGAGATAGGTCACGTAATAATTGAATGGGATTCGAAGAGTTTACGTAATTCAAGAGAATCGAGTGAGTAGAAATTATGTCTGAAGCGGTGATTAATGAACTCAGTAATCGATGAGAAATAAAGTAAACTAAACATTAACAAAACAAAATCAATAACAAAGTAATTTACACAACAAATAACTTTTCTACTTCTTTTACAATAACACAAAAAGTTTGAGCTTCAAAATCATTTGTTTGAATATCTCCTTCAGAAGTTTCGGTTTCACATTTGTTGGGTAACCTCAATACAGATAAGAATGGGTGATCAGGCGGCGGTGCGTATTATGTCTTTTAAGAATGCTGGCAAAAGTGCAGACGTAAGTATGAGTGCTTTTTGTTGTCATTCTTTTACCTTAGGAGATGCGACGTCGTCGTCAGGAAGGACAAGTAGAACTTCGCAAGAACAAACGAGAAGAAACACTTCAAAAGAAAAGGAACATTCCTACTGGAACTAATGGACCACAGACGGCTAATGATCCTGTTGACACAGAAATCGATGGGACTGGGAAGTCTACGTTGCTAAACCTGGAATCCATAGTAGCAAATGCTGAGAACGAAGATCCAGCTGTCAGGTTGTTGGTCGTTCAGTCAGCTCGTAAGCTTCTTTCCAGTGATCGGAATCCTCCTATTGACGAGCTTATAAATGCTGGTATGCTACCAAAGTTGGTCGCTTGTCTGACAAGTGAAGAGTAAGTCAGTCTTCTCGCTGTAATACATTACTACCTTCCACAAACGATT
The DNA here is from genome assembly GCA_946903255.1 of Schistosoma spindalis. NCBI lineage: Eukaryota > Metazoa > Platyhelminthes > Trematoda > Strigeidida > Schistosomatidae > Schistosoma > Schistosoma spindalis. The sequence continues at coordinate 40,332,752 of OX336416.1, read as the reverse complement.
CCTGAATTAGTCGCGTTTAAGTCTTTAAGAATCAGTTTTATATGACATTCATATTTCTTGTCTTTTCTTAAATAGAGCGGTAGGCTCAGATAGTACGTCTGGTTAGTTTGGTTATTCATTGTAGTATATTAAGGTACAAATTTGCGGCAAAACGGTGGTTAGTTAGTATTATCACTGTGAGCCGTTTGTGAAATCATGAATTCCCAACCCGGGTTTTGTAAAGATAACTTGAACTCGCAACCGAAAATACCTTGAACGAATTATTGAATAAATCGTATTCTATCCTATACTTCATTTTTTTAATTGTTCGATCCTTCTCAGTCATTCTGCAACCACCTTGTGTGCCAGATGGTGAGCTAGTTCTCATGTTCAAATACTAGTCCTTAACCTTCATGCTGTTTTAAGGATTCATCTATGGTTTTTAAAACGTGGTTTTAGCGCTGTAGTTTCTTTCATATAGTGAATACTTTGTCTAGTGTTTAATTCTCGTTGGTCCTCAATTCAATTTTACGAGCTATGTAGTATTGGCTAAAGCACTAGTTTGAGTTTCTGCCATACCGAGATTGATTAGAAGGCAGACCATATCTAGGAAGTTAGTTTTGTAGTTAAATTTCTCCGAACTGTAATAGGATTTAGACATTTTTCACGGACAATCATCTCAGATACTACAACTTACAGCATAACACGGCTCTGACGTATTGTTAGTACAGCAGGGACCTTTATCGAGGACACCGTCTGTAATATACTTCAGGCAGTTATTACCTGGATTTGTTTCCCTTCTGACATCGTAGAGCATCTTTTGAACTCCTTAAGTAACAAATAATCTAGGCCCTGGTACGGCCGAAACTGGGGAGAGTCCGCTCTCCTCGAAATACTCTCACATGGCCACGCGTATATAGCTTCTGCCAGGGAAGTCCTACTCACTGCCTTAACGTGGCGGGGGTGTTGTTTACGAAAATGATAGGGCAAAAAGCGAATGTCCGTCGCATCAATCGGATCCCAAATCAATGGTGCACATGGGCTCCAGTATCCTGAAGGTACAAATAGCGTATAAACCAATCGTTGATCACCGGCTACCATGGGACTGTATCTCCTTACGATGCTCGACTGTCTTGTGGATCAGGTCTTTAGGTCGAAGACTCTGGGTGTGGCCTCCTAAGAAAATCACTTGCTTAGGTTTGGGCACCCGGGCAGTATCACAGTCCTCACACATATCAATTGATATTTGTGTGGCGCATATGTATTTGGTGCCTCCTTGTAATAATATCTATGTGTTAAACTAAACTAAATAAATAAAAACTGGGGATACACTTCAGAGCTGATTTGGGACAGCTTAGATTGACACTAGCCAATTCACTTACCTTGTAAGTATCAAGCCTGTGTTTGGCTAATGAGATTTCTGCACGTCCTAAATAGTCTCATCTCTTTTGAATCCTGTGTTGTGACGAACACCACTACTCAGTAGTCCACTCTATTACTGTTTGGCCGCAAAGCTTGATGTATAAAAGCAAGACGCACATAGACTGACAACATGATAAGTTTCTTAGTAGGATTCTGCCTATTCAGTTACGATGGAGTAAATAACACTAGAGTTGGAGATAACCAACTTAGTAACTACGACATTATTTGACGTGTTTTTTCACTGATTAAGGCGACCGAATGATGTATTACGCTTATATGACTGCTCCGTCACGGTGCGCAATACTGGTTAGGGTGTAATGAAGCTGGTCAAAGATGTGATATCAGCCCATAAAATCATTGTAGAACTAAACCGTTGTTGATGCAGAGCATTTGATTGCGCCCATAATAACTCAGTAGAGCAGGTCCATTCTCTTTATTCCACAGATACTAAGTTTTAATATTCATTCATACTTTCCATTCTGTTTTTCGGACATTTTTATCAGTATTTAGTTTTCATCATCATTACTTGTATTGTCTCGACTCCTTTGCATTTCATCTTGTCAGCTTCATCTCACTGTGCTAATGTAAAAAATAACGGATTGGAAACGTGACCAACTAATAGGTTGTCCTCATATTCTATTAAAAGTACTTCAAAGCAGTTTACCGTATCTCATACATATACATCAGATGATCACTAACAGTAGTCAGGTTTCTCGATCAGAGTTTTCAAAACAGTACCTAAGACATCAAGTAGTCTGGACCAACGTTTGTCTGGACTTTTAATTGATTCGACTTAGTTGACTTCCCAGAATTTCTAGAATTAGGGCCTACCAAATAACGTTTGAAAATTTAAAATGATCGAAACGACTTGTTGATAAGACCTTATATGTAGCTTGATCATTGCTGACAATGCATCTTTCATTTTAGTCCCAATCTTCAATTTGAAGCTGCCTGGGCCTTAACGAATATTGCATCCGGCACCTCTGGACAGACTCTAGCTGTTGTTCAAGCAGGAGCCGTACCACGTTTTCTAAAGCTGCTGTCTTCTTCACACCCTAATGTTTGCGAACAGGCTGTTTGGGCCTTGGGTAATATAATCGGAGATGGTCCAGTATTAAGGGATTACGTAATCAAATTGGATGTCATAAAGCCATTATTAAAGCTCTTAACACCAAATATACCGTTGAACTTCCTACGTAATGTCACCTGGGTGATGGTCAACCTTTGTCGCAACAAGGACCCTCCTCCTCCTGCCTCAGCTATCAGAGAACTTCTGCCGGCTCTCTTATATTTAATAAAACATACCGATGATAGTGTAAGTTATCCCATATTTTATATCTACACTATTTAAATCTATATGTTAACATTCACAGCTATATGTGAATATGAACTACAATAACTGAGAATCGTTCTGTTTATTACAGGCCTTACTTTATAATCAGTGCCAATCTTTGTTCGTTATTCACATTCCATACAGTCTCTATGTACTGATTTTCACATTTACTTTTTACCCCGATATAAGTCTTCTGATCCACTTGAAAAAAGCTAGCTTACAAGTGTAGATAGCAAGTTCACCTACACATCAGAAAAATGCATTGTTTACCACTAAGAAGTAACTTCCCGAAATCCTCGTTTACAGTAAATGTAGCAAGTTTATTTTATCCACTGATTGTGTAATTGTAAGGTATGTAGTAATTCTTGCTGTTATCGGGGATGACTCCGAAAGTACGCGACTTCAGGATCACCATTGTCCAAATAAGTGCGCAAATTCAAAACCTATATCTGTTATGTGGTAAAAATAACCCCATTTAATTCATGTTTGTGAGACAAAATAACGAAACCGGATAGGCTGTGGTCGTGTTGTGTATTATGTTAACCTTATGTCAGTTTTCTGCATTTTGACTCCTAAGGAAGTGAGAAATCCTTGTTTAGTCGTAAATATCGCACTATTCTATGAAACTACATGGTTAGAGTTACCTTTTAACTCATTGAATGGTACTAATTTCTTAAGTTTTGTCACCTATAATATACACTGGGTTTTACCGTCACAAAAGTTAATGAGACTTGTATAATGTCAGTCTACTTAAACGTTCTTTTTATTTATTTGCGGTCTTGTAAATTTCCAGATTCTTGTCGACACTGTTTGGGCCATATCCTATCTAACTGACGGTGGAAACGATCAAATCGAAATGGTTATAAATGCAGAGATAGTGCCTCATTTGGTCCCATTGTTATCACATTCAAGTTTCAAGGTGCAAACTGCTGCTTTGCGTGCCGTTGGAAATATAGTTACAGGTTCAGACCAACAAACTCAAGTTGTTTTGGATTGTGGAGCTTTAAGTCATTTCGCATCTTTGTTGACTCACCCGAGAGATAAAATTAACAAAGAAGCTGTCTGGTTTCTATCCAATATTACTGCAGGGAACCAAAGTCAAGTCCAAGCTGTGATAGACCATGGACTAGTCCCGTTAATTATCCATCATCTGGCTGAAAGCGAGTTCTTGACACAAAAAGAGGCTGCATGGGCTATCTCGAATCTAGCGATCAACGGAAATGCCGAACAGGTATGCCTTTTTGTTCCATGAACTTGTTTTAAAATTCTCAGGGGCGACCAGCACTTGAAAAGTTAATAGGTACTAGTCAATAGTTCATAAATCGAATCTAAAGATGTCATTCTACAAAAAGCGCTTCACTAACATACCATTGATACATAGGCTTTCGAATAATCAATTTGTAAACGATCAAATGTCCGGTAATATTTGAAATTTTCTCCCACTCTTGACTAGAATTTCAGGACATACTGGAATAAATCGTTGATAAATGACGAAATGCATTTAGGCTCTTTTCATATGAGTAACGATTTTCAAACAAGAAGCAGTAAATATTCCATGTTTTTATTTATGATCTAATGTACACATACTTTCTTGTTTCAAGGTAAGGTACGTGATCGACCAACGCGTTATTCCTCCGCTTTGTAAAATGTTAAATACCAGAGATGTCCAGGTCGCTCAAGTTGTTTTGGATGGAATATCAAATATATTGGCAGCAGCTGGAGATAACTTGGAGCAGGTTACAACTGCAATCGAAGAATGTGGTGGGTTGGATCTTATCGAATCCCTTCAAGAACATACAAATATCGATATATATCGTTTAGCATATGACATAATCGAACGATATTTTAACGAAGGGGTAAGTTTTATTTTTGGGATAAATATGCCCTCAAGCTCTATGATTAGTATAGATAGTGTATCTATACAAGAAATGACTTGATTTATTGTCAAACTTTTTTGTAATTTTATTCACCGAAAAACATAATATTAATATTATAATAAATCAATATTAAAAGATAACTTAAATAACATAAATAGTCGTGTCTAGAAAGTTATAAACATTAGCTCATTGGTTGTAGGTTAAACTTCAGGAGTCGTGTACGGGGCTTAGGTTAATGAAAAGACACTTATCTTAACTTTGTTAAACATATGAATAAGCAGTAATAAAATGTCTTACTCCTGAACACCTAGAAGCTATTATTAACAGAGTTCTTTTTAAAAATATTTGACTCTCAGGTAACTGGTGTTATTTTGTATTTTTCGACCGAGGTAGATAGAATGTTGGCCTTCAATCTCTAACCTGGAGTTTTCGTAACAATCTCCGTAGATTTAAACGACTTTCCTAAGTTTCATTGAGTTTACTTGAACTTATGATTCACGCTTTCGAAATCATGAATCAATCGATTGTTGATCGGGATAGCCGAAATATTTAGTAATCCATGGTTACGACTTCTCATTCTGAAAAATAACTGGTGAGCTCTGTTTTCAGAAAATCCATCTATTTCATTATGAATTCACCAACTTTGATACTTGTAATTTTTTACTATTTACAGATGATTGACGATCCAAATACAACTGGGGTTGCTGAAGATGAACATTTGGGTGATTTTATCTCGGTACCACAAGTCCCAGCTACTTTCCAGTTTGACGCTGATCAGTGTAACACTGATGCTACTAGAGGGTTCGATTTTTAGTTAATAACCGTAGCCACTATGTTGTAATGGTTTATGGAAGTAAGATTTTGGTCTTTAAATCACTTAGGTTATTTCCTTCGTATTAATCACATCAGTGCGTGTCACAATTAATATTTTGACTTTCATTTTATCATCCGTAGTTTATACATTACCTATGGCTCAAATTATTTTGATATGCTCCGACCTTCAATGGAATTCCGCTTGTTTATTACCTTTCACAATGCTTTCTTTTCTCACAATCCGTAACAGGTCTTACATTCATATTTTCATAAATTCTTGCCTTCGATAGCCAACCTAGTAGAATGATCTAACAACCGCCCCTTCTGTTTTGCATTTAATTAAAGCCGTTTATGCGGTTGTTGCTCTACTGTTTCATTCCTCTTAGTTCTCAACCATTAAAACAAAAATCTTTATTTCGTTAGCTCATTCGTTTTTGTTTCACATTTTATCCATCCAAGATTTTGCTCCAAGGTCCCCGTCTGTTGCGTTGCTAATTCTTCAGGATTTTCCTTAGATTCATTTTGTATGTCTGTATAAAACTTTATGGTTGCCTTGGCTGTTTGCCTATTCCTATTTATTTATTTATCCATGATTGTTTGATTTTATCTCACCTGTTTTTTGATCATGTTAGTATGTCTTCCTAGTTTTTTTTTCATTTTGGGTTAGCTCTCAATATCATTGTAATGAATTGTTTGAGCTAACCTTTCAATCGGTCTGAGTTTAGCCTTCATTTTTTCACCAATCAGATTCTCAATTTTTCCTGGTGTGACTGTGTAACTTATTACTTTGCCTTTGTCTTTCGGTACCTCTGTACCTATTTGCCTTTTCTATGTATTTGTCCATTGCACTACCTTCTTTTGGTCTTCCGCGTTACCATTAATTTTGAATTTCCGAACTTTTGTGGCATGTCTGTGATCTTTAAATAGTATTGTTTGGTTCCACTCTATTTCTCATTTTAGTCGTTTTACTTAGTCTTTGTTATACTGAGTTCATCTGTTTTTGGCTTCTACCTTGTCTTTCTTATCTTCTGTGTGTTCAACAAAAGGAATACCTTTCTTGGTTTTTACTGCTGCCTGTCTGTATATATCTTCTATTTTGTCCCCAAGCATTGTCCTTTTCAAACTTTCCATTCCTATTTTGTGTTTTCGGGCGGTTGTGCATCCATTTTCGCCATTTCTCTAATTTTGCTTCACTCATATTTCCTGAACTTTTTTCTTTGAAACTACTAAAATGCTGAACACAGGACTATGTTGGGAGTTGTACGCAAAACGTTTGTAATCCATTTCACTAAACTGTTAATTGTTAAATACATGTGTTATTGTGAGTAATCCTTATGCTTGTGGTTTTATTACATTAAGTGGCTAACGTAATGGTTCACTTTTCAGTAATGAAAACCTTTTTGAACTGCCATTTTGTTTTAATTCTCAACTCCAGTTGATGAGCGAATCATAATCACGTGTTTGCTAGTAACTAACCTCTAGTTCATTTGACGACGTTCCTATGGAAAGTTGTCGGTGCAGTTCATCCGAATCACCAATGACTCGGGGTTGTAGTTACGTCATGTCGCGTATTGGTTAGTTAAGGTTAAACCATTTGATATTAACTCAGAAGTCTGAGGATAATGTTTTCCACAAGATCTCGGATTCAGTCTTAGGTACATCTGATGAGTCTCAAACCAGAATGATACAGATGTTCAGTTCTCCCATGATCTCGATTGATGCCAATACATGACGAAAAACCCATAAATGTGAAATTACGAATAATCTCTAGAAGTTATTTCTAAAAGAATCGCTTAACGAAATGCGATGAAGTTAAGAAGCCTTAACAAGTTAAGAATAGTGTTCGATTGTGCAGCTCAGTATGCTGGAACTTCCTTAAACGAGTCTTTATTCTGGGCCCGATTTAGTCAATAATCTAGTATATGTTTTCACAAGGTTTCGGCAACGACCAGTAGGTCTTACGGCGGACATTGAAGCCATGTTCCATATAGTAATAGTTCCGCCATGTGATCAAGATGTTCTTAGATATTTGTGGTGGCCAGGTGGAGACTTGGAAAAAGAGCCCGAGATTTATAGGATGAAAGTCCATCTGTTCGTGGCAACTTCATCGCCATGTTGCGCCACGTTCGCTTTGCAGAAAACGATTTCCGACAGTCAAGATAAATTTCCCAGGATTATTACGCAAGCGGCTAAAGAACAGTTCTATTTAGACGATTTATTGATAAGTGTGGATACTATAGAAGAAGCCAAACGGACATATTCACACTTCAAAAGACTCCTAAGTTTGGGAGGATTTAACTTAACTAAATGGATTAGTAATAATATTGAAGTGTCGGAGTTCATTCCAGAGGAAGACCGTACTAAAGGAAACATTACTGTCTGCGAGTCCAATGAGATGAGTAAACGAACTCTGGGAATAGAATGGAACGTCCGAACAGAAGAATTATGTTTCAAAGTACATGAATTTCATGGAAACCCAACCAGGAGAAATATTTTGTCGTATGTAGCATCTATCTTTGATCCAATTGGGTTTGTAGCCCCAATAATACTACCAGCTAAAGTGATCTTACAAGATACCTGTCGGTAGAAATTAGATTGGGATACGGAGTTACCCATAGATTGTCAAGCAAAGTGGAATATTTGGTGTAGACATATAAAAGGGTAAGACCACTTAAGAATACCAAGATGTCTGAAACCAAGGTTTGAACCATCATCTGCGCAAATTCATTGTTTTGTCGATGCTTCCGAGCTTGCGTATGGTGTTGTTACGTATATTCGTTATGAAGGTGTTTCTGGTCAGATTCATTGCTCGTTCCTGCTAGCTAAGTCTAGAGTTGCTCCTCTAAAACTCGTTACTATACCCAGAATGGGATTAACGGTTTGTGTTCTGTGTGCTAAGATTGGAAAGCATGTGAAGGAACAGTTAATTGTCCCCATTTCGTCAATCATATAATGGACGGATTCGTTAATTGTGCTTCATTGCATAAAAAATACGACTAAAAGGTTTGAAAGGTTCGTGAGTAACAGGTTAGAAACTATACATGAGTTATCTACGCCGAACCAATGGAGATACGTGATCACGCGTCGCGTGGACTATCACTAAATGATAAGGCTAAGATAAAGGAGTGGTTACAAGGGCCGAAATTCTTGTGGGAGGAAGAAGATAAATGGCCTAGCCTAGAAAAAGTTGAGAACATTGCATCGTATTTATTTCCTAAGAAAGAAAGCCAAATACTAGCCAATCACTAGCTCGTATCATTTACCCGATGTCAGATTAAGCCCCTGTATCATTATTGTTGCTAATCTTTTTAACATTAAAGATTTTGACTTGTTGACTTTGTTTAAAAAGAAAATTAAAACTTGATGACTAAACTGTCTAATATAGAGAAAACTTCATAAAAGATCACCCCGCTAACTCACAAATTTTTTCTATAATTTCAAATGAAACCCTGTTTATTCATAACTCAATTGAACATGTGTATATCTGTGTGTGTGGATACATACTGTTTTTAGATTATATGTTCGTCCTACTCTTTTAGTAAGTATTAAGTGACATGAAGTTCATTCATTATGTATTAGTCTACATGTAATTTGAATATAACTACAACTCATTATATTAAATTACTATATTTAGAGTGCGTAATCCCGCATTTATTTTTTTGAATGCTATTATGTACTTGTATAATGGATAATTTCTTTAAGAATATACATTCCTTACTACTCTTCGCTTAGATTACATAATGCGTGACAGAAATCAATAATAGTATAACCCCCATGTATTATTCTTAACATTATTGTTTTTATTGATATATAATTACACCACTTAGAAAGCCTACTTAATTCTCATACTCTGTAGAAAGGAATATAGTTATGTATACATACATAAAATAATTAACCTGAAGCAACAGAATAATGGCAGTCCTAATTAACCAATCAAGTATTTACCCTAGCTATTATAAACAAACATGTATATCAAGGAACTGTACTTCCGGGAAGAATTTTTGTTTATTTGAATATCGAATTACTGGTAGTGTTTATATTGTGTGTATATGAATAATCTGAAATAATTCAGGGAAAGTTACACCCATTCGAGTTAAATTATTTATCAGCAAATCTGTATATAAATTGATTGATTGTTCATAGATTCTGTAGATTAATTATGAATCATCATGAAGAATTGTGCGATATTCATAGTATTAGAGAATACAGTATCCAATTTAATGGCAAGCATTCGATTAGTCAAACATTATGATCTGAACAGGTTAAAGGTTGAAGTTAGTTGAAATCTTTATCAACATGGGTATTATTTTATTAACATTACTACTATGGTTAACATTGTTTTATGCATTATATTTACATTGATTCGTTACTGAGTAATGATCGTTGTCAAGCTCGTCTAGATCCTAGTACTGACCGAATTCTATCGATCAATTAGCAATCTTAAAAGAAATAATGTTACCCGCAAAATCTAAATTCATATCATATAGTGCGAGTCACAGGCATTAACACTGAGCCATTCATAAATTAGCTTTTTACAATTATGAACTGTTATCCGTTTAAGATAGTCTGAAAGTCAAAATGCAGTAAATAATTATCATATTCAACTAATAGACTGCTTCATTGTAAATACCTTTCAAACCACATGCAACTATATCCAGGACTTTCATGCTCTAAGAATGAATACAATATGCAATCACTTTTTAAATACAATATTAAGTTTCTTTTCGTTAACACTGTACACCAATGATGTGTAGATATTTGAAACTGAAGAGAGAACCTAACAACATCCAACTCTGTGATCAACAGATCGTATGTATCTAACACTACTTGTGCAAAACAAATTGAAATTTAATTAGGATATTTACTTAAAGTTCACATATTTTTAAAGTCATACTCTTGATTACAAAAGAATAATCTTGGAGTGCTTATTTTTGTTCATAATGTTCATCCTACACATTTAATTGTCACATTTTTAAAGTTATTATTGATGTCATAGATTTTGTTGTTTAAATATGGATATCTACAAAATATTGCCCCCAAATGCCCTGGTACGGCCGAGAGTGGGGAGAGTCCGATCTCCCGCTCGAAATGCTCTCACATGGCCACGCGTATATAGCCTCTGCCAGGGAAGTCCTACTCACTGCCTTCTCGTGGCGGGGGTGTTGTTGACGAAAATGAGAGGATGAAAAGCGAATTTCCGGCGCTTTAACCGGATCCCAAATCAATGGTGCACATGGGCTCCAGTATCCTAAAGGATCAAATGGCGTATGAACCAATCGTTGGTCACCGGCTATCATGGGACTGCATCTCACGACGCTCCACTGCCTTGTGGGTTAGACGTTCAGGTCGAAGGCTCGGGGTGTGGCCCCCTAAGAAAACCACCTGCTTCGGTTTGGGCACCCGGGCAGTATCACAGCCCTCACACAAATCAATTGAGATTCGTATGGCGCATATGTACTTGGTGCCTCCTTGTACCTATACCTATGTGTTAAAATAAATAATAAATAAATAATCTATAAAATAAGATCACAGCAGAATCCTACGATTCATTTTCGCTGATTGGTTCATTCTTATTTTATTAGTCAGTGTTCCAGTTCTTAATATACTCTACTAATATCAGTAAGCCTAAATTTGTAATTATGTTCCACTAAATCCCATATTAGCGATCAAATAATAGTAACATGCTAGTCAAGTAACGTCAAGATCTTTGTAGTTCGTAGGTCTGCAATACTAAATAGTCTCAAACTAGAACGAAATAGAAGTCTACCACTTATTGCTTTTTTCAATAATTCTCTAATTGACTTCAGTTCCTTATCAAAATTGCTCTTTTAATCTCAGTGAAAATCAATTTCTTAATTCAAGGTCAACCGACGCAAGTTTATTCCTTTCTTATAGTAACTAAAATGTATAAATTTGATCAGTTGAAAATGCATACTTTAAAAATGATCTTATGATGTTGTAATGATGTCAATACAATTACTGACAGTCCAAATAGGTGGGTGTATCATTCTATGCCAAAAAATAACTACAAATGATTGTAAAATTTCCAAACGTGCACATACAGCCTCTAGTTTTATTTATTATAAGGAAAAAGATAAATGCGTGACCAGAAGAGGATTTGTCATGGTTCAAATTGAAATTTGTAAATTACCCTAGTCGCTACCAGTATTATCTGCTCTTAGTTGTAGGATGTCTAAAAAGTTTAGAATAACGGCACAGAAAACTTAACGGAACATGATCATGACTTTTCTGAGTAACTATGACCTAAATTACACTTCAGTAATATCTCTTCTAATATTCGTGATAAACCTTCAAACTATGAAAACAAAAAAGCATAGTTTGAGTTGGCGAAGAATATATTTATGGTAGAATACCACCCTTTACATTAAATCGCTTTTCATGTTACTATGAATTGAGTTTAAATGATTATAACCTAAAACAAATTTGATGCTAAACAAATATTAAAACGGTGAATATTTACCAGATTACCATACATACTGAAATAATGATTTGAATTTGCCACAATGTAATTTGTGGGAATTGATGAGAAAATCTATCAGGATATTCAAAAAAAGTGTAAACATATAATTCTGGTATATAACATATTGGATAAAATTGCTTTTTCACATGTATTATATACTTCATTGACCGCAGTGAAGACTGAAAGGATTCTAAAAGGTTAAGAGTAACGTCAACCACCTCCTTTGATGAAAGCATCGAATTTATGTGATCTTTTGTCCTCTTCTATCATCATTCCATTATTCGGGCAGTTTTGGAATTTGTAAATACTGTGTGTTCACCGGATTCTAGTAAAAGATAAAACACTAAAGAAGCTAAAGACTCTGGTTTTTAAGGACTTCAAGAGATATACTAGATGCCGTGCCTCAAATGGAGATTATTTTGAAAGAGAATGAGATGTATGTATAGAAATTTTGTGAAATAAAGTTTTTATGAACTTATTCCGTCTATTCATTGAACTAGCTGATAAATTTTAGTTTTGCAACAATATTAACTATCTCAAGGTCACTCACTTGATTAACAATATTGGTCTATATTTATACATATACCAACTAAACCGGTATCCATCACTTTTTATCGATACCCAGTGGTTTCCAGAAATCAGGGCAACCACTGGCTTATAGTTTAATTTCTAATTTACAAACAAAATCGAGAAGAAAGGAGATAGTTTGCCTTAAAAGTGCACTCAGAATAAATTGTTGTTGTAAGTAAAAACTTTTCCACACTGTGTATTATAACCGAAGTTTCATGATGAGTGTTTTGAATGACCTCGAATATTCGTTGAAATACAATAAAGTTTCGAGTGAAGTGATATGCTTTACTAGAAGATAGTTTTAATCCTAAACTGATGTAATCTTATAAAAGTATCGTAAACTACGGATGATTGATAAGAATTACTGAGAAGTCGGAAAGTGAGACAGAACAGCTATCCGGTTCATCTTAGCTTTTCCATAGTTTTCATGTGAATCCGTTTGTGATAAAATCTATCTTGTATTAGGATCGGAATGTACACGATTTCATCAGAATTAATGGATTTCCATTAGACTTAATGAGGGTATTTCAAAGAAAATAAATGTGTATCGATCAGATATATATATGACCTTTTTCTTAACAAAAATAGTACTCTTAAATAGTGTCTACTGAATGATCCGATTTGTAAATCTTCCAACTTCATAGTTACTTTATTTCCTCAAATTTTTGTAATACTTCCTTGGTGACTAATTATATTAAAAGCTACAATACCTACACAAAATAAGCTTAAAAATCTTATGGAAAGTCAATTGCAAGGTAATATTCTTTTAATTATAACTTGTGTTTTGTATTATTATTATTATTATTATTATTATTATTATTATTGTTAGTAGTAGTAGTAGTAGTAGTAGTAGTAGTAGTAGTAGTAGTAGTAGTAGTAGTAGTAGTAGTAGTAGTAGTAGTAGTAGTATTGTTATTCAATATTATGAAATCGTAATACATGTAACACTAGATCTTAGAACATTGAAGTTGAACAGTGACCAAGTCAAATTGTAGACTATAGAAATTAAATATTTTCAAGCATACTGACTTTTTAGCAACTTCCTATGACCCCAGATTACTTCGATACGTTAGCTCAAACAACAGAGTAGAAGGAGCGAAATATGAGTAAGTGTTGTAATCCAAGGCTAGTTTATGTACAAAAAATCGAGTGTATTTATGGAGTCTTATGAAACTTCAGTCCTCAGAACTTTCTAGAAACATTCCAAGTATAATAGCGGCATGGGTAACCACCTAATGAAAAAGTGGCCAGTAATCTTTCATTATCCTAGATATTCCTTAGAAGCTTCTATTCTATGTTGATTGAATAGAAAATATTCTGGAGTTTCCTTGGCTTCTAGAGATTTTGATGAATATTTTGGGGCTCCCCAAAAACTCTGGTTTACTTTCTGATATAAAATGCATTGCTATCATATGTGATTGACCTGAAAGTTCAGTAATTCTCATCAAAAGCTGTAGTTTTAATGTCCTAATCGTTGCCTACAAACACACTCATTATCTTCATATGTTATCGCATAAAGAGCTGTTAACTTTGACAATATAGTATAATTTAATATTACATTTCAAGAGGTGTTATAAGATGAGTTTAATAACTGCTCTTCATACCCAGGGTCTCATAATATTACTAACAGTTGAACTATCGCATAATGACACTTAAAAATTGAAAGATTTAAAGTGTTTTGTTTTTTGAACTGTACAGTTTAAGACTCAGATTTTGTCTTTCTGTCGAATTGACTCGGTTAACGTTTATTCCAAAAAGAATCGAACTAGTAGAAATCTTCCATAAATGAAGCACAACTTATTCAGTTTAAATGAGATCTAATTATTCATAGTCGTACTGTTATTGATTATAAATTCATTATGACTGACCTTCTTTCTCGATTGACTTCTTTGGATTCCCCTGTTAGTCACAACCCAATAACATAATAATGTACTTCATTAATAACTAACTTTATGTAAACAAAATTATTTGTTATAAACTAATTTTCATGTACCGATTTTTCACTATTTATCTCAAACTTAACAAGAATACCTGATACATCCTTGATCTGTCTGCCCACTTTTGGTGCCGGGGATCCTTTCTAATTTAGATTAAAACCTTGACGCGATAGGCTGGACGGCTTAACCTTGGGGCTAGTACGCGTGAGTTCAAAGTGGGGTAGAGAGAAGAAAACAGTTCTGTCACCTGATTGGCTGACAAGCAAACAAGTGAGCGAAGATAAGTCAACTGGAACACTACTCGATTTATTCTCGATTCCGATCTGGTTCCCAATTTCCCGATTTCAGATCAGTGTAAAAAGGTACATGAATAAATAGGTGAATAACCCGACCGCAACGTACAATAATTGGGAAAATACAATTATGTCCAAAACTGGGGATTAGAGTAGAAAATAGAGTACAAAATAATACGTCTATATTACAATAGATTTGGAACGAAAAGGGTATGGCAGTGAATGATACATCGAACGAAAGCTTATGATCTGTAGAATAGATTAGGGACAGAAATAAATGTCAGTGTTTTACAAGCTTTGAATAAAATGAAATAACATCCCTAAAAATAGCTTTCGTAGTTTGTCAGGGCTTCTAGTTCCTCTGTTCACATCAGAAAGTAAGACTGTCGATGAAGGTTTACTTATGTATCAAACACTGATTTACAATTCTACGTTGTTTTAAATGTCCAATCAATAAATAAATTCGAATGTGCTGGTCCATCAGTAGTTACCATTATCTAAGCAATAATTTGATGCAAGTATATAATTTATAAAATCAACAGGTTAGCTACTTTAGTTAACACATATAACTAAGATCCTGAGTTATATATATTGTACTTTTTCCTAAAGATTCGTTACTAAAATGAAAACAGGAATACAATGAATTATAATTATTTAGTATCATATCAGACAATATGCTCTTCTATAGGTTTAGGTATAATATTTCTTTTATCTTCAAGACTTGGGTATTCATTAAGTTAACTTCCAAAAGCTGAATAACTAAAATTCTACCTCTCTCTACCCAAGATACCTACTTGTATAAAGCTGGTTATTAGAATTTATTTTAAGGTTAATTCAGTAGACAATGACTAAACTACCTACTTTTTATTACGATTGTTTTTTTCAGTAATCTATGTATAAACAATAGAGTACACTTTGATAATGATGGTTAACTGACATGAAACCTATGTTCAATGTTTTCTACTGATCACCGTCGATTGACTATGTCATGTCAAAATATATTGAATGGGATGTTGAGTTGTATAGACTAGTAACCAGATCTCAATTTGATTAATAGAATTTGATCATTACTAAAAACGATCAAACAAATTTAATATTGATTACTATTCACTGGTCAATCATTAAAAAAGCATGGTGTAAATGACTGACTTAAAAAATAACCTGTTTAGAAGTTGTTATGTAATTTTATTCAATCACGTAGGCTTTGAATTACTATTAGTTGTCTTTATAAGTTTACAACAAAAAATTGTAATAAGAGTCACCATATAATTTATGTAGCTTATATCGCTTACAGTAAATCTATCAACAATGTAATTTTACTTCACTTGATATTGTTTTATTTTATTTGAATCTTCCCATTGATGTTTAGGACTGAAATTGTTCAGTCTCTTATTGGCATATGTGCATACTGTGCGTATGCCTCGATATTGCCTTAATTTACAAGCATTATAAGCAAAGATGGATAGTGGCTAGCAATATGGAGGCATACGCACAGTATGCACATGTGCCAATAAGAGACTGAACAATTTCAGTCCTAAACATCAATGGGAAGATTCAAATAAAATAAAACAATATCAAGTGAATTAAACTTCACCCCACTGCACAAGCAAGTGGCGATCAGGACTCAGTAGCTAAGTGGATAACGCGATGGCGTTTGAAGCGGACGGTACTGGGTTGGAGTCCCGGAGTGAACATCAACTCTGAGATGGAGGTACATCCAGCTGACGAGTCCCAAATAGGACGAAACGCGTCCTAGATTCCACTGCTAGCCACTATCCATCTTTGCTTATAATGTAATTTTACTTGTGAACACAATTGATCAGTCTATGTTGATTTTCAATATTAAAAAAAGTTCCCTTTAAATAGATCAATAAATGGTAAAACAGTGATCAACGAGTACTTTTGTTTTCATCATGATCAGTTCATGTGATGAACAAACAGGTAAAGTATCAGATTATAACATGCAACAATTCATAAATGCCGATAAGTTTACAGCTAGAAAATATTCCATTTAAATTTAGTAACCTAGTTATAATAAGCTGATGATTAAGATTATCCTCAATGTTATCATGCTCAACTAGTGTACTGTATTTATCATTTTTGGTTATTTCCGGTTCTCCAGTGAATAAGTTTTACAATATTAGACTGTTATTTATTTATTTAAACACATAAATATTGGTACAAGGGGGCACCAAATATATATACGCCACACAAAACAATGATAATTTGAAGAGAACGAGAAAAAAAGTAATGAACGTGGGGAATTATAAAAAAAAAGAGAGAGAACAATAATGGGGAAAACGGAAAGGTACAATCAGAAGAAATCTTACAGTTAAGGAAGAAGCAACCACTTTTTATGAAGAAAGTAAAAGAAGGTTACAGCAGGATCGCCACTGGCTTCTATTCTGAGCCATATCTGATAACGTCTCTAGCCACTGTGTTACACCATCTCTCGAACCCCAGCCAGGGAGTCCTGAAGGACCAACAGAAGCTAGCCCTTTGCAGCTTTCTTTCATACCACGACACCATGTCATATACTGACCATCTCTCCGCTTTTTCCAACCAGTCCCAGAGTCGGCAAATAATGCACGACGAGGAATTCTCTGGGACGACATTCGTAGAACATGTCCAAGCCACCGAAGTCGGTGTTTCAAGATGGTGACACCAATGGAATTATCGTCTCTGTGACCGAACACTCGATGCCGAACCTCTGCATTACTAACATGGTGTTGCCACTGGATATCAGCAATTCTTCGGAGACAACGATCATCGAACACAGAGAGTCGTCTAGCATCCTCAGCTCGGAGAGGCCAGGTTTCACAAGCATAGAGCAAACTGCTCTCACCGATGCGTTGTAGATCCGACCTTTTACAGTCAGACTGACATCACGAAAGCGCCAAAGATGGCCCAGATTGGCATAAGCGCTCTGGCTTTCACTATACGTGCATTGATCTCATCACTCACACCACCACCAGCACTTATGCAGCTACCTAGATACACAAACTTCTCGATTACTTCTATCTGCTCACCATCCAGAGTGAGTACAGGATTAGAATCCTGCCAGTCTTGTAGAAGTAATTTGCACTTCGAAGGTGCAAAGCACATACCATACCTGCGGACACTGATTGCCAACTGATTAAGTGCGGATTGCATGGCTTGGGCATTCTCGCACAGTAAGACAATATCATCCGCATACTCAAGGTCGAGAAGTCTTTCTCCAGGCAACAGATCCACACCACCATTACTTACATCCGTCAGAGCTGTTTCCAGAATGTCATCGATGGCAAAGTTGAAGAGGAATGATGAGATTGGGCAACCCTGCCTAACCCCACTGCTCGAATGGAATAATGGAGAAAAGTGGTTGTATGCCCTCACTCTGCCTGAGGTGTTTGTGTATAGGGCTTTCAAGATGTTAATAAACTTCTCAGGCACACCCTTCTTCAATAGAAAATCCCAGAGAACAGTCCTATCGAAGGCAGCCTTGATATCAATAAATACTACGATTGTTGGCCTTTGATAAGTATGGCGGTGTTCTAACATTTGGCGGAGGGTGAAGATATGATCGATACATCCTCGACCGGAACGAAACCTAGCCTGCTCCTCGCGAGTCAATCTTTCTCGGGTTTTGAACAACCTACGAAGTATAACGGAAGCCAATAGCTTGGACGCAATCGGAAGTAAACTTATCCCCCGATAGTTGTTACAAGAACGACGTGAACCCTTTTTAAAGATAGGGACAACTATCGACTCATTCCATGACGTTGGTACACACTCTAGTTTCCAGACCTTTGTAAACAACGTCGTCAGTCCCTTAGTCAGAAAGTCACCACCATCTTTAAAAAGAGCTGGAGGTAAGTCGACTGGGCCCGGAGATTTGTAACGTTTCAAGAGTTGGAGTTCCTTGCGGACTTCCGCCTCATTTGGTGGATCAGTCGTCACCGGCCATGGAGGGAAGGACAGTCTGACCGATGTTGCCGGAGCAGCAGGCCAGTTGAACTGCCCTTCAAAGAATTCTGCCCATCGTCCAAGACGTCGATGGATGTTAGTGATTGGCGTTCCGTCATCCTCGCAGATTGTTTCGCTCACACCAAACTTCTTGCTGCCAGTGGCTCGGATGAGTTGGAAGAGCTTCCGGTAATTACCAGATGCAGCTGCTGCTTCCAGCTCATTAGCAAGCTCCGACCACCAGGCTTCTCGGTCCTTACGCAAGCTTTGCCCAATTTCATTACGTAACATCCTTCGTCTGTGGTCAAACTCACGGTCACCCGGAGTAGACCGACGGGCTTCAATGAGTTGTAAGGAACCAGAAGAAACCCAGTGCTTGTAAGCAGGACGTTTCGCAATCCCACAACTGACTTGACCCGCCATTTTCATGGCGTCATGCAATTGCGGTCACTTCGTTGTCCACTGAAAAGTAAGGTAAGATTGGCGCAGACCAGAGCATGATCAGATTCCAGAGAGGTACTCCAAAAGGAGCGGCAGTCTTGTACACAACCGCGCCAGCGGTAGCTGATCGCGATGTGATCAATCTGAGTCCAGGCTTGAGATGCAGAAGGGGGACGCCAGGTGGCACATCGGCGATGACTGTGCCGAAAGTTAGTGCTAGCCAGAAACAGGTTGTGGTCTGTGCATAGTTGCAGTAGACGTTCCCCGTTATCTGTCCTGCGACCAACGAGTCCCCATCGGCCACCTAAACGACTCTCTTCTGTGCCTAGACGCCCGACCTGAGCATTCAAGTCTCTAGCTAGTACTACAATATCTGTCGAACGCACTTTCTGGAGAAGAACAGTTAGCTGGTGGTAGAACTCGTCCTTGATTGCATCCGGGCTGCAATCTGTCGGGCCATAGGCGGAGATGACGAAAAGACATCGTTTCTCACGCCGATTTCTTCTCACTTTGATGGAACTTTCTAATCTAACAGCACATAACCGACTGTTAATGGGGATCCAGTCGACTAGTGCTGCCTCAGCTCTTGCGCTTAGTGCGACACCAACGCCAGCAAGACCAGACGAAGATGCCACAGGGTCCACGGATAAACGCACATAAAACAAGCTTTTTGAAGTGACAGATGGAGAGCGAATTTGTAGTACTTCACCAGAGTCTTGAATACGGGTCTCGGATAGACAACACACATCAATATTAAGACTCTCCAAAGACATAGCCAGCCCTATCTGTTGTCCGACCTGCATAAGTGTGCGAACGTTGAAGGTAGCCAGTTTGAATGGTGCACGTGGTTTCAGAAACACTGCTTCAGTACTCGTATTCGGTGACAACATACAATTTTCAACCAGGCAGTGACTCGAGAACGTTTAGATAAAGCCGAATTTTCACCATAGGCGAGCTGCTGTCAAAAAGGATACATAAAGTGGGAATAAGAGAGAGTGAATAAATGACGTGGTAAAATAATAATAATAGTGCGAGTCAATTCATTGTAAATCGGAGCGAAAAGAATATTTTCCATAAGTAAATAGTTCATCATGATTTAGTACGTAGGCTGGGATACTGCCCGGGTGCCCAAACCGAAGCAGGTGGTTTTCTTAGGAGGCCACACCCGAGCCTTTGACCTGAAGGTCTAGTCCACAAGGCAGTGGAGCATCTTGAGGAGATGCAGTTCCATGGAAGCCGGTGATCAAAAATTGGTTCATACGCCATTTGTTCCCGCAGGATACTGGAGTCCATGTGCACCATTGGTTTTGCATCGGGTTAAAGCGTCGGATGTTCGCTTTTCGTCCTCTCATTTTTGTAAACAACACGCCCGCCACGAGAAGGCAGTGAGTAGGACTTCCCTGGCAGTGGCTGTATACGCGCGGCCGTGTGAGAGTATTTCGAGAGGGAGGGCGAACCCACCCCACTCTCGGCCATACCAGGGCATTTGGGGGCTGTAACTTTAATAATTTCATTTCAAACTATGACTTTTACAAGATTTGTTTTTTATTGATCATTCCGAACTGAACTACATTGGATGTGTTCATAACACATAGTTGAGGTTAATTCCAGTCCAAAAATATCATAAAATGATTAAATGAGAAAGACTTAGTAAAATTATACCAGTTGATTCATCATTAGAGAGTAGCTATCCTCGTTTCATTATTTTCTATTCTTCATCTTTTAACAATCAGGATGACAACTTCTTGAGATCTACACAGAAATATTTCATGAAGGCATTGTTGAGAATATAGGATTTAGATAGTATAAGTCACAAACTCATTTTAATTGGACCCCCATTAAGAACTATAAAGCCCTATACAGCTGTTTCGTCTTAGTATGGGATCCTTTAGCAATGTGGACTTACTATCGCACTACATTGGGTCGAACTCAAAACTTTCGGTCTCGTATAAAAGTGTCTCACTTCTAGATCACTGCGCTTGCATCCAACGGTGTACACATTTAACCTCATTCAATTCGCTGTAGTGGACGACCATCTTTTATTCCCTGGAGTAGATGACTGTCTGATAGTCGATACAGTTAGGCTTCATTAGTCGTGGTTCTCACAAGAACTCCATGACTCACATCTTTAAGCAAATCACTAATAAGCAGATGACTATTGTCAGTATAAGGTTTTGTGGAGATAGTGGTGAATAGCTCTAAGAGGCAATAGAATTGTGTACTAAATTACTCTCAGTTAGAAACTAGGATGATTCCATACCTCTTAAAAAGTTGGTGAGTACTTAGTACATGTAACTTATTCCAGGGTTTTTTGCTGCCTACTATCGGTCAAATAACATCGGAACTTATTGTTTGAAGACCAAGACAGTTCCTCACAAAGCTGTCAAAAAATCCGAGAAAACACTGAAAATATCTTGTACAATCAGAGTTCTCTGGAAACTTGCAGGGGAAGATTTAAGTTTTTATTATCTATACTAGAAAACTACCGACATTTTTATTAATTTTAACACATTTTTCAGGAACGTCTCAAATCAAATGGTCACATATAATCCTATAAATACCTTTCTTTCCACATGAGCTACAAATCTACTCCACCATCTCAATACTTTTCATTTTTGTATACTCAAACTAAATAACGCTTCTTCCGTACTTCCAGTCTTTTGTTTTCTTTTTACTGTTCAAGAGTAAGAGAATTCTTCAAACTAATAAGCGGTTAAGAAGTCAGTGAATTAGTGTTCACATACAAGAACTATTATTTAGTGAATGCAGCGTCTCACCATCTAGATCGGTGGTTAGAATGCAACATTACGAATAGAATTCTATTAGCCACAACTAATCGACAAAATGATACTGGTCAGTACTCAGATATCAGTCAGTATATATATAATCTTCCATTGCGATTTGATCAATGTACTTTAAAACATTGTTTATTGAATTTCAGATTGAATTAACTCTTAAAAAACCTACTTTAGCAGAACTTACTCATTGTTATCGTTTGAGTCGTTTAATTCAAGTGATCAATAAAAATTGTCATTTCTATGAACATTTAATTAATCAATTAAAGTGGTTACATACAATAATCAATAATGAAAGCAATAAAATGAATTTTATGATTGGAAGTATTTTAAAATATCGAAATCAAAACAGTAATGGAATACCAATTGTATACTACATTTTCAAGGTAATAAAAGTCACATTTATTGATTTGGGCTTTTTAATGCTTACTATTATTCAGATAATGTTAATTGATATCTATTGAATTATTCATAAAAACAGTTTATGAAGAATTTAGTTAATTGAAAGATAACTTGTATTCTAAACTAACATCGACTGAGGAATCAATAAGGATCTGGAATTTCTGACTGACTATTCAGTAAAATGATAAATTTTACAGACAGGACAAGCATTCATGATCATATACACAATCAAACACGTGATATATTCACTTCATATACCAAGCATTATACATATAAACACAAAAACTATAATGGAATTTTATTAGGAGGTTTGTGAGGATTGTATTATAACGCTCGGTTTTCATTGTTTACACGAATGGGACGTTAATTTGCCTTAGACGAGTATCTACACTAGATACTCCTCAAGTGTCTATTCTACAGGACTTCAACACAACATAGATCAAGAACATATGACTAGGCTGACTAGAACGTAAGTATATTTTCTTACCAAAAACCGATAACAATCACAATAATAATAAGGGTAAGAGAATATATAACACATTTAGTACCTATCAGACTATCTGCAAGTCTGACTAAGCAAACAACAAATCATTATCATTCTCGCCGACACATCAGATTGATAACCTATGAGGAGTTCCATACTAGAATGAATGTTTTGTTTAGTGTTGCCTTTTTTTCAAAATATTTCTTCAGCTGTATCAGTCTATGAAGAAATCTAAATTCCACTTAAACTAATTTTCATAAATTATACCTATCAAACAGAAATTGTACGCTCACTAGTGACTAGTTTCAAGATTTTCAAAGTTTTATCAAAAGATCATGACTGGAGGGCTTCAGCCATGATTGATGTGAAACAGCTACCTAATAACGTTGTTGGGTGATTGTAATCCATACAGATAATTGGTTGAAGTTATAGAAGTAGACGACTGTACATCAACTCAATAGTCTAAAGGTAACGAGCTCAGTGTGAAGCTTGAATATCCTGGTATAGTGGCTGTGCATTTCTGAAAATTCCTTTGCATTATAGTGCTCGCTGGTCTGCATTCCTTAATTCAATAGCCCGAGTGGAAACTCACCAGTCGAAATCTCAATTTATTCTTTTCGATTCCTAGTACATTAGTCCATTTATCGATTGGTTACTTAACTTGGCCACTGAGACGCCAAGTCTATTACGAGTAACCTTGAGGACTGGTGAGATAATCTTAGATCCTTTTGATGCCAGTTTTGAGTCCAGATATTAGAATACAGCAGGTAAGCTTGTAATAACATAATTCGAACACACACGTTTATTTACAGATGTCTAGGTACGCATCACACCACAAAATAAAAGTCTCCGTTTATACATAAACAAGCTAAAAGGTGGCAATAAACAGAGCAAATCGTGAAAAATTGACTAACCATGATTTAGGAATAATAAAAACTGTAGCAACAATCATTATGTTCAACGAGAGCTTACGATAACAGGAATAGAGAGCTATGATAGTTTAGTTGTACAATCGAAATATGGATAATAACAATGTGTAAGATATTCCAAAAAGTTCCGATGTGTTCAATACTAGCCCTATTTTATGGGTCTAGTCACCTTAAGCTTCCTAAAGGGTTGATACACGGACACATGAATTAAAGTATAGTAGGAGATCTCTTCTGGTTCATCAGGGCTTCATTCTATTATAAAACCGATACTTAATTAACTGCATATTCTGCTTTGTGATAATGCAGTACTACTGCGATTTCATGTGGATTTAAAGAGAACATTGTTTATGAGTCATCAGGAACATCAGGTTGAACAGCAGTAACTGACTTTATAGGATTACTATTGAGATTTTAGTAAGACCACTGCAACATAGAAAATAAAACTGAAAAGAAGGGATAAATTAGAACAAAAGTCATTTGTAAATCATCCAAGAACTGAATAAAGGCGATCATTTGATGTTCAAGTACAGAATATATTTGTTAGCTATCATAATCAATATTTACTCCCAAGTTGAAGACGATTATATACAACAACTCTTCAAGGAATTCATATATTTATCAAGTATTCTAAAACAAAATTGTTTTAGAAATATTTGAAAGATAATTTCTAGTTAAATTATCAAATAGTTGAACCAATAATTATTTCATTTTACAATACCTTATTTAATTAGTATTCAGTCAGGAAAATGATTTTATTCCTTTTGAAGTCGATTTACTATTCTTACATAATATTGTCAGTGATCACACCAGAAACTAGGCTGATTACCTGTGTTGGCATTAATTGGTGAAAATAATATGACATGAGTAATTGCTACCCAATGATAAAAAGAGGAATGCACATCTTAAATGAATATTCATCTTACGACTGTTCTATGGTACACTGTCTTATATACGCCAAAATGTGATCCCTCTTTTGAGTTATTCATTACTTTCATATCATTTTAGTGAATGGAAATAATAGTCAACCACCTATAAATTCATCATTCCGTTATGAATTTAAAAGAATCCCTAGTTGTGAACTTATTGAGATTTATAAATTATTGTACAATGTGACCGAACATTTTATTTGTATATTCATCACGCGAATTCTGCATGATAATGATAAAAGTATTTATGACCACTGATTTAACCATTTATTGTTCTAATTCATTTGTATTGGTTGTTTAAATCTACCCATTGATGTATAAGATTGTAATCGTTCAGTTAATTTTTGGCAATATGTGCATCCTGTGCAGATTGCTTCGATATCTCTATTAAGTTATAAGCATTGTGAGTAGGAGTGAATAGTGGCGTGTTGTGAAATACGGGGTGGGAGTTTCATCCTGTTTGAAGTGGTTTTAGTAAACTGAGAATTATTATGGTCGATTGACTATATGAAAACATAAAATTGCAGAACTGTTAGATATATTATTAAGGATAAGGAGAAAATAACATTTGAAGTTGATGGATAACGCCAACTATGTAGTGCAATCCAAAACGTGTATTCTGTCCTATTTAGGACCTCTTAGGTTAATGTAAATGTATCACAGTGTTATCCATTAAGTTACTGAGTTTATATGTATATCGACTAGTGTTTATATCATTAATAGTGAGGGTTTGAATCACAGTGTTGTTGATATTCAGAATTGAATTTTGATGCCTATATTCTATGTGTAATGGGCTTTTCGTCCTATTTAAGACTTATCAGCTGAGTCTATATGTATTTCATTGCTGGTTTTCACACTGGAACTCTTGGATTTTATCATCAGACAATATGATATTTATCATGAAAATCATTCATTTTAAAATTAAAAAGTATATTTCACTGAAGAGGTTCTAAATTAAACGAAACAATTGTTCTAATTAATCGTTATAAACTTCTCACTAAGAAAACACTATCAAGTTTGGTTAATATGTAAGAATTTTCGTCTAAATTGGATCGAATAGTTTCACAGTATTTGAGCGTCGAGTTGCTGTCAGACATTAATGAGGAAGAATGTATTTGTAAAATCTCGACGAATGAATATCTTTTTTTTTCATTTTCTAAATCATTCATTATTTATTCTAATTTAACAATAGATATCCAACATAATGGTTGAAATATGTGAATCAAGAAAATCATACATATCAAATTTTATAAACAATACACTAGTTGTTGAATGTAATAATAATAATTTGATGAATTCAAATATCGATTTGGAAATATTTATTTCGGAATTACATGTTTTAATCGATTATTTCTTTGAGTATTTATGTTATTTCATGGTGAATTTACGTAATCAAATTTCAGTGAATGAAAAGTTCATTCGTTCTTTTACATCAAATTCTTTTACAATGTCAGTGAAATCATCCAACGCATCATCATCATCATCATCATCATCATCATCATCATCATCATCATCATCATCATCATCATCATCATCATCATCATCATCATCATCAAGAATGACATGTTCAGTGATTACATCAAGTTCGATATCAAAATTAATTGATGATCTAGCAGACATTGAATCTCATATGCCTATGAAATATAATGAACAATATACTGAAGCACAAAAACGTTTATCAATAAGAATCAATCTACAAGTTAACAAAAATAAGAAATGAATAAGTTCGATTATTTTCTGAAAACCTACACTTAATAATAATATGCCTTAGAAACAGTTTTATGATGTATTCTTTTCTTTATAATATTCTCATGTATATATATTCCAGCTATTAAAATAATGTTGAAGTTAATAAAAAAAATCCTATGTAAAACCAAAGTTTAACATTGTTTTTTTTGGGGGGGGGGATGACTCAAAAGTAATGAAGAAGATTTGTAACTCAGGAGGATATTTTCAGACACCGTAAAACTATATATATATATATATATATATATATATATATATATATATATATATATATATATATATATATATATATATATATATATAATGCTTTGTCTATAACCCTTCTGTATTACATTCATACTTTATGATTTGTTTGAGGCTAACATTTGATTGGGACTGGTTATAAGATTGACATCAAATCAGCTTTTGTAATGTTATACAAAAGCCTTCACGGACGTATACTAAGGTTTATTGAAGCTTTGGCTATACGGAAACTGAAATCCCCTTTGTGCGTTCAAACACAATTTGTCCTTACCCTTAACCTACCCTGGTAATACTGACTTATTATCCAGACTGGTGGTCACATTGTATTTGTGTACTTTATTGTTATTATTTCTTACCTTTAACCTGTCTAGTTGACCTCTTAATTTTCATATAAAAATGTCTTAACAAGTATATTATGTGTGATCAGATTGTTCGAAATGTATTGCGCAAATATATCAGATAATTCTGATAAACTTCGTCTTCTCATTATCGAAATGAAGCCAATATGTTATTAAAGTGTTGACAGGTTCTGAAACTGACTATAACTCATATACGTTGTGAACTTTTTTGGTTAAAATAGCTTCACTTAGAAGCGGTTGTGATGTTGAATCACTTTGTTTATATTTCGGCTGTGTGAACTGATTGATTTTGTTCTATATTACTGAAATTTAAGCACATTTCCTGTTTGTTCTTTTTTTTAGAATATTTGCTGTTGATAGCTATTGATTGGTCATGTTTGTATCAAATTGAAATACTCCATCCTTTTTCTTGTTCCTTGACTGATAGAAATATTTTTCCTATTGTGATAATTGGGTTCCTCCAAACGTCTGCACTCATTGAAAAAATGTACTGTTCAGTAACTCTTTTATACATTCTTGTACGTTTCGTCACGTTATTACAAGAAAATTATTAGCTATTATCGTCTTTTTGGACTAGAAAGGGAGTCACTGAAAAAAACCAGCGGCATAGATATACTGGAGTTCCTCAAATTCTAGATTGAATAGAGATATCATATCAAGTACTTTTTTTCCATTTTATCAAAAATTCTCACAGAATATAATCTGGGAGACAAGAATATTTGACCGACTGATTGGTTACGTGCATATATACATATATGCCAGGGAATTTTAATAATCGTCCATTACTTTCAATGAATATAGTACGATCATAAGTTACTGATCAATCATCAAAATAAATGGTTAGAAGTAAAGATTCATATCACAAAGCGATCAGCGATTTTTCACTCCTATCCATTATAAACTATAATAAATATGTAAACTGTGAAGTGAAAGGGATTATAAGAAAAGAAGTCTAAACGAACTAGACAAATCGTACCAATATTACTCAATGAGTTTTACGAAATTTTTAATATTCCCAGCAGAAGTCAATTTCGAATACATTAGTTTTGTTTACAGGGTAATAACGATAGCCTTGGGAACAAATAGCAAAATAACAAGCCATAAGAACAGACGATCAGTCGGATCATTTATAGAAAAGGTCAGTTGCCGAGGTCCTGATATACTTTTTCAACGAAAATAAAAAACCTAGATGATTTGAGGCCTTTCTAGCAGAGAGTGAGAAAAAAGTTATTCAACATCATTTGATATTTAACGGTTTATTGGATTATATGGAATTATTTTGAAACAATACATTTAGCTTTGAACAATACCCACTGCTATTCATGCTTTCAATAAAATGTTACCCATAATAGTAGTTTTGATGTTAAGAAAGGTAGTGTGCTCATTTCTAGCACAAAAGCTGTTAGATACTTAAAATCTGGAATTTTTCTCAACTATTTTTAAATGTTAGGGTGTGAATCGTATCTGAAATATCTCAACAGTTATTCTCTCAATATGACTGACAGAACTTTTTGAATTTCCAATGATTTAACATAGGTCAAATCCATAAGTAGATTTAATCTAGACTACCATTGAAACCTGGAAGCGCTAGATGGCCGTTTGGTCTGAGAACGGGACTCCTCAGCAGTGAGCATCCAACTATTAAAATTACTGCAATCTCCACGAAGCCCCATTCTGATAATAATCATCATGTGCTCACTAGTTACTGGCTTCAAGGTGGATTTCCTGGTGAGAAGCTGTGACTAGTGGAGTTCAACTATGTTTGTTTTGAAGTAGTTACTCACTGAAAACAATGGTGGACGGTCGTGCAATATCGTGAATTGGTTGAGCTTAGACATCGAAACCCTTAGATACTGGCTCATTGGTCTGGAGGTTAAGCGTTTGAGCAACAAACTGAAGGTCCTGGACTCGAGTCTCGGTCTTCAAGTGCTCCCAGGTTTTCAATGGTAGTTCAGCTTAAATGAACTCATGAATTCAACTATTAAGATTACTACACTCTTCACAAATCCCCATTCTGATTTAACATAAGATTTTTTATTTGGTTTTGTGATTTTATTCAACTTTAATATAATTTACGTAATAAAACAATGTCAAAGTTATGTGACAAATTTGCGCAATACGTTTCGAACAATTTGATCTTATATACACTTGTTAAAACATATATCTGAACTAGTACATGTGTGATCGGATTGCTTGAAATGCATTGTTTAAATATTTCACATAATTTCTATAACCTTCGTCTTTTTATTGGATTATTCACACCATTATAATTTAGAGAACTATTTCAAAGTAATAATCACTAAAAGGCATTCCCTTCAACAGTGTATACCCCTGACCTGAGACAATTAATCTTCGTTACAAAATACTACACTATTTCATTATTCAGTTAGTATTTAATCTCAGCAAATGTGATAACTACAGAGGCATCACTCTTCTCTCAGTACAAGGAGAAGTCTTCAACAGGGGATTGTTGAACAGAATGAAGGGCTCCGTAGACACACAACTTCGAGACTAACAGTCTGGATTCCGTAAAGATCGATCGTGTACAGACCAGATCACAACACTACGGATCATTATGGAACAATCAATTGAATGCAATTCATCGCTCTACATCAGATTAATTGACTACGAGAAAGCATTTGATAGCGTGGACAGAGCAACGCTATGGAAGCTTCTTCGATACTACGGCGTGCCTCAGAAGATAGTCGATATAATGATGGACTAAACTGCAAAATCGTACATGGAGGATAGTTGACAAAGTCGTTTGAATTAAAGACCGGTGTCAGGCAAGGATGCTTACTCTCACCCTTTCTCTTTCTCCTGGTGATCGACTGGACCATGAAGACGTCAAAATCTGAAGGGAAGCATGGAATACAGTGGACAGCTTGGATGCAGTTGGACGATCAAGACTTCGCAGATGATCTAGCTCTTCTATCGCAAACACAACATAAAATGCAGGAGAAGACGACCAGTGTAGCAGCAGCCTTAGCAGTAGTAGGTCTCAATATATACAAAGGGAAAAGCAAGATTCTCCGATGCAACACAGCATACAACAATCTAATTACATTTGAAGGCGAATCTTTGGAGGATGTGAAAACCTTCACATATCTGGGCAGCATCATTGATGAACACAGTGGGTCTGATGCGGATGTGAAGGCGCGGATTAGCGAAGCAAGAGAAGCATATCTACAAATGAAGAACATCTAGAACTCAAAACAATGGGCAACTAACACCAAGGTCAAATTTTTCAATATAAATATCAAGAGAGTTCTACTGTATGGAGCGGAAACTTGGAAAACTACGAAAGCCATCATCCAGAAGATACAAGTGTTTATTAACAGCTGTCTACGCAAAATACTTCGGATCCGTTGGTCAGACACTATTAGCAACAATCTATTGTGAGAGAGAACAAACCAGATCCCATCGGAGGAAGAAATAAGGAAGAAACGCTGGAAGTAGATAGGACGCACATTGAGGAGAGCATCCAACTGCGTCACAAGGCAATCCCCACATGGAATGCTCAAGGCCAAAGGAAAAGAGGAAGGTCAAAGAACACATTACGTCGAGAAACGGAGGCAGACATGATAAGAATGAACAAAAATTGGACAGAACTGGAAAGGAAGGCCCAGGACAGAGTGGGTTGGAGAATGCTGGTTGATGGCCTATGCTCCATTAGGAGTAACAGGAATAGGTAATATATATATATATATATTTCTAGTTACGTTGTACTTATTGCAAGAAAGGGATTGTGTTTCAAATGCCCCCAAATGCCCTGGTACGGCCGAGAGTGGGGAGAGTCCGCTCTCCCTCTCGAAATGCTCTCACATGGCCATGCGTATATAGCCTCTACCAGGGAAGTCCTACTCACTGCCTTCTCGTGGCGGGCGTGTTGTTTACAAAAATGAGAGGACGAAAAGCGAATGTCTGGCGCTTTAACCGGACCCCAAACCAATGGTGCACATGGGCTCCAGTATCCTGAAGGAACAAATGGCGTATGAACCAATCGTTGGTCACCGGCTACCATGGGACTGCATCTCCTCACGATGCTCCACTGCCTTGTGGATCAGACGTTCAGGTCAAAGGCTCGGGGTGTGGCCCCCTAAGACAACCACCTGCTTCGGTTTGGGCACCCGAGCAGTATCACAGCCCTCACACAAATCAATTGAGATTTGTGTGGCGCATATGTATTTGGTGCCTCCCTGTACCTATACTTATGTGTTAAAATAATAAATAAATAATAATAAATAATTGTGTTTCAAATAAGAAATATGAAGATTTATAGTTGATAGAACGAAATGCGATGTTATCTAACTGGTTAATCAAAAGTGAGTTAACTGAAGCAATACAAATTTTGTAACCATACATTTTTCGAATACATCTATTTAGTGGTAACAGTCATAAGTAAAATTTATATGTTAATTCAGATTAAAATCATCTGAAGTGAGTAAGCTAAATAATCAGTTTAGTTGTTCATATAATAAAAAATAGGTCAAAGGTCATTAGATTTGATCCATCTAGTTAATGATTCTGAGCATAATTTTTTAATTTAAGCTATGAATTATATTCTTAGAAATAATTAGATTTGTGGATTCTATGATTTACATAAACATATGTGTGTACGTGAAGTGATTTACAAAGCTTATCAGTATATCAATTCGTGAACATTAATTGATTTTAACTACATAGATAGATTTGCAGTGATATTTGTAACTGTGATATTGATTAAACTTCATAAGTGATTACAAGCGTATCATACTGAAGAGTTCCTGATGATCTGTTCTAGTTGTTTGACAAACGACACAAAATGCACTGTCATGTACACTCATTTGGATTAATTGCTGGAGCGTTTGATTGTTATGGTAAGGTCAATACTTGGATCTGAAGGTTGAATTTGAAGGCTGATGTTCCAAAATTTGTTTATGTGCATAAACTGTTATCCAAGCTCTATTGCGTGTCATTTACATTTCTGTCATTCAATTTCATATTTGTACATGTCCTTTGTGCGTAATTCAGCTCTGGTTTCTTATCTAATATACACGGTTTCCTCAAAAATAACTTTCATCCAACTGTCACTCAGACTTAAATAATTATTCAAGTCTCCGTTTTCTAAATGTGTCAATAAACAGATTAGGATACTTAGATAGACATGTATGTATATGCCATATAAATATAAATGAATATGCCGAAGTAGCATGCACTGTAAAAATGTTTTTCACTGATATCACATAGTTGTCTTTAGTTAATATTATTCTTATTAGTGTTAATACTGTTTTTTTGAAATTGATACGACTTACTTTCGAACTTAATCCTGTCGTCCCTGCCGGGGCTCAGCCCACCGAACGGGATTATCCCACGAACTCTGTCTTGAGATCCTCTTTCTAGTCCATAATGTCTGCCTCCATGTCCCCGCACTATGTATTCTTTCATTTGCCTCTCTTCCTTTTACTTTGAAGAATCTGCGTTAGGGATCACCTTGCTATGAAGTGTAGTAATTTTTTCTAAAGTGTGCTTATCTATACCTAGTTTCTTTTCCTAATCTCCCCCCTCAGATGGAAGCTGGTTTGTTCTCTCTCACAGTAGGCTGTTGCTGATGATATCCGACCAGGAGACATTGAGTATCTTGAGTAGGTAATTGTTTATAAATACCTGTAATCTTTCAATGATGGTTGTGGTAGTTTTCGAAGTTTCAGCTCCATACAACAGAATAGTCTTGACGTTCATTTTGAAGATTCTGACTCCGACATTGGCTGACAGTTGTTCTGAGTTCCTTATGTGCTTCAACTGCATGAATGCTGCACTTGCTTTGACAATTCTCGCGTTTACATCTACATCGGATTCTCCGTGTTCACCAATGATGCTTCTCAGGTATGTAAAAGCTTCCACCTCTTCCAGAGTTTCCCCATCAAGTGCGATTGGGTTGATGTTTCCCGTGTTATATTTCAGGATTTTACTTTCTTCGTTATGTATGTTGAGGCCTACTGTCGTAGAGGCTGTCGTTTTACTGGCCGTCTTCACGTGCATATTTTGCTGTGTATATGATGGGAGAGGTAAGTCATCTTCGAAATTCAAACCGTCCAGCTGTGTCAAAGCTGTCCACTGTATTCCATGCTCTCCTTAGATGTAAGAGCTCTCATAATCTAGTCAACCATCAGAAGAAAGAAGAAAGGCGACATTACACAGCTTTGTTTGGCACCAATCTTCATTCAGGATGCATTTGTGAACTACCATCGATCCTGAAAATCTCAACTCACAAGTTCCGTGTGATTTTTACAATCTCCTCAGGTACACCATAATGTCGAAGAAGGTTTCATAAAGTTCTCTTATCCACACTGTCAAATGCTTTCTCATAACCAAGGAAGTTGATATAAGGTGAAGAATTCCATTTGATTGATTGTTCAACGATGATTCATAGTGTCGCGATTTGGTCTGTACACAATTGATCCTTACGGAACTAGACCCGTCGATCTCAATGTTGGGCGTCTGCTGAATCTTTCATCCGGTTCAGCAACACTGTTGAAAACTTTTATTCGTACTGGTCGTAGTGTAATCGTTCTGTAGTTCTCACACTTCCTCAGATCTACTTTCTTTTGTATCTTGATGAGTTATTCTTCTTTCCAGTCAGTTTATATTTGTTCGTCCTCCCAAATCTTTCTGAAAATGACGTGGAGCATTCTTGCAACTATATATGTATCTGACTTCAGTGCTTCAGATGGTATATTGTATGGTCTCGCTGTTTTCCCACTCTTGACTTATCTGATGGCCATCATGATTTCTTCGATTGTTGGTGGGTTTTCGACAAAGCCAAGCCTGTGTTTGCTATTTTGGTGTTCGGTGGGTTCAGGCTCTAATCACCTATTTTGCTGCTTTCAATACTTAGTAATCCGTTTTCCTTCTCCATTCTTGAACAGTCACTGTGGTTTACTATATTTTCGTACCAGCTTCGTTGTATTGTGTAGTTCTTTCAAGTTCCTTTTTTGTAGCGTGTTTTGCTGCAGTTGCCAGGTCTACTATATATTTCCGCCTATCAGCACTAACACTCTTCTTCACTCGATTTTTCGCTTCTGTACATTCGGCCTATGCCCAGACTTTTTCTGCTATTGTCTTGCTGTCATTCACGCTTATCTTCTTGTTCTTCCTTTCTTGACTCTTGCCCAGGGTATCGATAGAGATCCACTCTTTATCCTGATGCCTCCTGGAGCAAATAAACTGCTTTCAAGTTGAAATCGTGGTTTCTTTAATCCCTTTCTAGTTTTTTTGCACAGTGGTTTTCTCTTCTTATAGTAGATCTTATACGACTTTCTCTGGTTGTGGTTGCTAACTCTTCTACTTTACCCGGTCTTGGGATCGGTAGTTGCTCAGGAAGGGATCCAAGATGAGTCAGGAATTATATGTTAAACTTTATTTATGAGATGATAGAATGTGAATAGCTTAACAGAGTTAGATCTATCATAGTGTGATAAAATATCTGGTTGTTCCTTTAGAACTTAAATTCTAGTAATGAAGTTGTAATTAATGAAGTTCAACTAGATGGAGAGTGCGATAGATATAAGCGATAGAGATGAATAATAATTGCCGTATATCACAAACTGATTGAAGTTGGAAATGCGGAATATTGGATTCACATCCAATGGTTTAAAAATAAATTTCCCAATACAAGAGAGACATGTTTAAGAATACAGGTTATTGACTAGGTCAACTCTAACAACCTGTTCGTTACAGAGTATATTTGCTAGGTAAGGTGCTGTGGAAATTTTATAACTTTGCTTCCGTACATGGATTGTAAGGTACTGACGTCTCGTCCTACCAGAAGGTATAATAGGAGAAAGCTATGAATGAAGGGGATCGTTAGTATAGGAAGAGTTTGCAAGTTTTTAGATATCTATCTAATGCCATATTATTTATTAATGACCTCAAAAGATTCAACACACACCTTTCTATCTGCCTTCAGCACTCTCCGCAATACAGCAAAATCTTTTCTCAAAAGCCCGTGAAAAATAATGCAGAACAGTAAAGAATAATTGACAAGTTTTAAAAGTAAATGTCGAGTAATCCTAAAATTATACAGCCTCTTCATGTAATGCCGAATAGCACAAAACCCGGGTCCAGGGTTTCCTGTTGACTACCTCCAACCACCACTCTATCTCAACATAGTGCACGCAATGTCGAGTCGCCTGGACTAGTGGCCACATTGCAACTTGGTCGATAGCATTCGATCTGCACTAAGAAGGACTTGACACACATGAAATTGATCACCACCCAGGGATCAATAAATTGTAATCACAACATAGTGTTTAGGTTCTATTTCAACTATACAGCATTTTCTGGTTTTCACTAACTAACTATATATAAGCACTCTTCAAATATTCATCTATTCATTAAAATCACAATAAAAAAATTATGATAAGAATGTAGTCATTTTTTGTTTATTAAAATTGTCCATTTTTGTATTGATTTCTTTATTATACAGACATATCACATGTCATACTAACTGTCTATGTTTATCAGACAAAATAGTAGAACATTTGAAAATTAATCAAATTCAATCTATACAACAATCAATATATCATCTAAATGATTAACAGATTTCAATCTGTCAATGACTAATATGCGGTACTGGGTTCAAATCCCGGTGTGAACTCAAACTCTGGGATGCAGGTACATCCAGCTAACGAGTCCCAAATAGGACGAAACGCGCGTCCTAGATTCCACTGCTAGCCACTACCCATCTTCGCTTAAAAAATGCTTGTGACTTAAGTCTATGTCGAGGCAATCCGCACAGAATGCACATATGCCAACATGAGACCGATCCTAAATAACAATAGAAAGATACAAGTAAAACAACACCAAGTGAATCAAGCATATACGTGTTCGTGTTTATTAACTGATATGTAGAATATTAAGTGATTGATTATTTAACAAAAAAATAAATAATTTAATGCAAATTAATGATAAAGGAAACTTATGTATGTATACTGAATACAAAGCGTACTTATTATTGATAATCGATAACTAATTTAAATTATTATTGGATTATGATAAATCATTCTAACTGAACGCTAAATTCGATTCCTAAGCTCTTCTAGTAACCTCTAGTCTAAATCTATTCAGCAACTTGTACATGAGAGAAAAGGCGGAAATCAGAAATTCGACATGTGACTTTTCACTTTCTAGATGTTTCTGGTAAAACTTCTAGTGAATGCTGATTGGATAAGATGCTTCTCAGTGTTTTCAGAGACCTTTACCCTTTTTTCGGGGAGTTTTTCGGATCTCTCCAACAGATCAGAAGCTTAATAAATATCTAATTATTATTAACACATATATCTCTTCAGGATTGAATAAAATATTCGTTTAAAAATTTCGGTATCACATAATGTCTTGTCCAGGTCAA
This sequence comes from Schistosoma spindalis, assembly GCA_946903255.1. NCBI lineage: Eukaryota > Metazoa > Platyhelminthes > Trematoda > Strigeidida > Schistosomatidae > Schistosoma > Schistosoma spindalis. Next base: position 40,296,389 of record OX336416.1, on the reverse strand, counting down.
TATTTAGTCGACATCGATATTAATGGATTTATCATATAAATCTTACACTATTTGATAGATGAGTTCAACTGGCGAACACTGAGAGAAAATATATTATGACTCCTGAACTCAACCACCAGTCAATGCCAAACAAAACTTCCTTTAAGCATAAGCCTTTCATTGTCGAAGGCTCGTCATAGCTTCGTATTACATTTTTATGTATTTAGTGGGATTCATCTAGAAGCCTGTTATTTACATTTCAGGTAATTTATATTTATTAATGAGTGCCAAGCTCTGATTGGATGATTACCTTTTTTTGTTAAAGTTTGTTTAATCTCAGAAACTTGGAATATCAAGGTCACAGATAACTCTATGATTACTCTTATTTTCTTAGCCTAAACTGAATTCGGATGTTGAACTTTTCTCATATTTTCCTCTTTTTGTCTTTGGTCTGGAATTTAAATGCAAGATATTTGTTGAGAATTAGAGGGCGGCTAAAGTCACTGCCAAGCGCTGAGGTACTAAACTTGTCAACCTTATACCCCATACTCGTGATTGTACGAATAATAAGTCAAAATCATATAAGCCTTACAATTACTCTTCGCCCGTTCTACTTTCCGATAAAAAACTTGATCAAGGGGGAATCCCAGTCTTATGAACAATATTGAGGAGTAAAGCACTAAAAATCTTCCCGTTACCAATTTATGTATGTTAACTTAATGACAGTTCTGACTTTCGATTAATCTAATTTATAAACTTTAGTCTGTAAAGAGATGGTCCATTGCGAACATCACATAATGGAGATTCAAAAAATACACAAAATTAGTTATATAGTACTAGGAAAATTTTAGTAGTATATCTTAGCAGAAATTTTTAATAATTAATACAACTTAAAGTCGGCCAAGATAAGTATGTCATTTCAAATTATTATTCTTAATTCACATACAATACAATCGTAAGTAAGTAGTCAAATATTAAGCAGAATTTAACATATAAATCAGAAGATGAATAATGTTGTGTGAATTAGGTAAACTGAGGATGAATTTCTTAATGATAAAAGTGGTTCACAGGAGTAGTGAATTTCTTCAAAGAAGTGAATCATTTCATTCACTTACTTTATTAGGAAAATTTCCAATTCAATAAGCGATCGAAATCTGCTTTACACTTACTGAATTTCTGTCTTTCTTCCTTGACCTTTTTTTGGTATCATGTTATTCTAACTATCAATAGTGTTAGTAGTCTATGTTCTAAACAATCATTTCTGGAACTTGTCACGTATGGGATTTCCAGAATTTAATAGAACTGCTGATTACAAACAAGTGCATTTAATTCGAATTTTTCGCTTTTTTCATACTAGTAATTACGTTTCTTTACAATTTTTACTAACAAAACTTTGTTTATACCAAAAGCCTCTCTAATTCATATGTATAAATTAGAGGATAGTACAAGGCTTTGTCAAACAGATACTAACAACTCGTAAAGTAAGTAAACACTCACACTGTGTTGTAATCTACTTCTCATGCATGTTTTGAATGATACTCATTCATTTAAATTGATCCTTTAAGTAAATTATATATTGAATGGTACCTCACGATCAGACATTTTTAAAATTTCTTGGTTATTACCTATATTGGTGGTTTGTATAGGTTGTTGAATCTTGTAGTTTACATCATGAACTGACATTGGTTGAACTATAATCTTAATACCAGGAAACACTGGATGAAAATCTCGACCTATTATGAAACTCTTCAGTAGCGTTCACATACACTTTACTGGGGTTCGAACTCAGAATTTTTTGGGTTGAAATCAATATCGGCAAGGCTTGGAATCAAGTGTTGACAAAGTTAATTAATAAAGGTAGTGAACACAAGGACTTGTTTGACTCTAATGTCAAGATTTATCAACAACGCGTATTTACAATCTTAGAGAGATGGATGCTGTATCAGATACGTAAATGTTTATCAATCATGTCAGATATATTATGAATGAATGACTTGAAATTCAAATTATGTGTTTTCCAATCGAGACAACCAGTTATATGGATCTGAATATTTACGAAAGAACCTATCTTTGATGAGCTCGTTAATCAAAACCTGAACTGGTCAGGATTACTCAGTATTATGTTTAAGATGAACTAAATAGCAATCTTCCAGTCTATCTCCTCGTTTACTTATTACTGATTACAGTTAGAATATTAGATATAATTTGAACACGAATCACAATAGACTAAATGTTAGTTCTGCTTCTAGTATTGTGAGTATATAATCATAAGCTACTTGTTAGCTTTAGATACTTTATTATTAATCACCTTAAAATATGTAGTTTTCATGTTGCTTACTCCCGTTACAGGCGGAGTTTTATCGTAATATTTTGATATTTATAAGTGTTACATGTATTCTTGACGTTCAATCTGATTTGTCACTGTAATAGTTTCCTTTAAAGTCTCAAGACGTTTTTCTTCGTTTCTTACGTTGTTCATTGAAATTCTATTTATTCGTAACAACTAAATGTCATGTCCTCTAACCCGCTTTTCATTTTGTTGACTGCTATTACTTATTTAACATAGACTTGCCTTGCTACTTAACCAATCGTGAGTTTTTTTCAATTATTTTATATAATTGATGAAAGGCTTGCTTTCTTGATCGTATTTCGAAGAGTTGTGAACACCTTAGTTACCTGATAGTTTTGTGCTTATAAACCTTGATTTTTATATCATCTTTTATTAATAGTATCGGTTTTTGTGGATGAATATTTTGTTATGATTTTGGAGTTTCACGCTCCACCTAGAAGTTTGGTTGAAATCATTGAACTGATTTTATACCATCAATGCTAGCTGAACTATTGAAATGTCAATAAATTTTCGTTTGATTTCAGTTTTATCAATTTAGATTATAAACTGAATTATATATACTTACAGAAATGACATTACTTAAAGAACAAAGGAGGAAATGGTAACCATAATCAGCCTACAATACACTGATGATCAGCAATGTGTATCCAACTGCAACTTAAACTTTATAATTTAATTTTACTAAGCAGAGGTTTCATACGTAGACGTGTGTAAGTGAAGAGAATGTTTTTGATTAATTCATGTATCATAATTAGTTGGATAGGACGACAATTGGGGCGAGACTATAATTAATGGCTAAACTAATCCGATAAACTCTTAGATTTTCGAGTGAAATTCATTCATCCATATGAAAAAATAGAATTTTAGCATTATAGCTAATGTCATTTTATGATGAATATCTTGACTGTAATTTCAAAACCCTAACTTTTAACTCTAAATTCCAATCCCGATTCCCCACACATCATAGTAATTGGTTGGATTTTCTCTAGATCACCATAATATAGCTTAAAGACTGCTTTTAAATTATAATCTCTCCTTCATCACTTCTAGTTTGCCGTGTTGGTTCATGTTATTTGTACTAGGTGTTTTAATATTTTGGAAACAAACAAAACGTGGACGGTAACATACAGTCTACCTGTTTTGAGTTTAGTCTTGCCATTACTATAAAAGATAATTCGTCAACTTTCTTAGAAAATATATGTATGGGCAAACTGTTTCTTACATAAATGTGTAACGGTCGATATGACTGAATCCCACGAGTCATGACTTTTCACTAGAACTACGGAGATTAACTAACGAAATTAATCACTGGTGAGCAAATGGCTATTATTATTGCAATTGGTTTGCAGAGATTGTTGAGTTCAATGTGAACAATTGATGACTTTCATACTCAGACGAAACGGCTGTCCAATGCTTTCCAGTTGAATTTTATTGTCATATCAACTACTTATGCAAAAGGACTATAAATTAAAATCGTTCCAACTTTAGTTATAGAAATTAACAGTGAAATACAGTCCGTCAGTCAGTAACAACGTAGAACTTCGTACCTACGTATATCAGTTCGAGTCGCCATACCATATTAGCACACAGATACAATTGTCGATTCAAATCTTATAGTGATAGAGGTAGTAAGAGTATGAGCAGTAATCGGAAAGACTAGAGTTTGAAGATGTTATTCAAGGAGTATAATCCAATGAAATAAATTTGGAAGGACAAAAAAGGAAAGGGACATGAAGAATTCAAAAGATTAAAATTTGGGAGAACACAAAGAGTGGATACATCTGTGTCATTGCAAACGATTTCGAGCTATGTCATTGAGGGTCTCTAACCACCGCTTGCTATCGTCTCGCGGATCCCAAACAGGTAGTATACACCTACCAACATGTCTCAGTTCATTTTTCAGTGACTTCATGGATTTGTGCAATGTTTTGGTCTGGCAGCCCCTAGCTTTCTTCCAACCTACTCCTATACCATTGAACATCGCACGTTGGGGCAGTCAGAGGTTGGGCATACGTAACACATGTCCCAGCCATCTCAACTGATGAAGTTTCACTACTTCATCATTTGATTTGCCATCCTTACCTAGTACCCGTTTCCTAACAACTGCATTACTTACTCGGTGGTCCCAGAATATACGAGCAATGTTTCGAAGACACCTATGATCGTAAACTAGTAACCTACGAATATCCTCTACTCTAACCGGTCATATTTCACTGCCATAAGGTAGGACGGAACGAACTGCTGTGCAGTAAACTCGTCCTTTGGTTGATAGACGGATATCTCGCCTACGCCATAAATGACTCAAGTTGGTAGACGCTAGTCGAACCTTCTGTATCCGTGCTGAGATTTCGTCACACACCAGACCACAAGGGCTGATGAGACTCCCAAGACAAGTGAAGCGGTCGACACGCTCAACTACTTCACTTCCTATCATTAGTTCGGCTGTCGATGCAACCCAATCCTGAAGCAATCTTTTGCATTTCGAGGGAGAGAAACGCATCCCGAACATGCTTGCATTGTTTCTTATAATTGTCAGAAGACTCTGTATTTTCTCAGCGTCTTCACCAAATAGAATTATGTCATCGGCATATTCTAAGTCAACAAGTGGATCTCCCGGTAGAAGTTCAACTCCTGGAAATTTAGATGAGGAAAGTGTCATCTTTAAAAGGACGTCAACGATAAAATTAAACAAGAATGAAGAGAGTGCACAGCTTTGTTAACAGGGTAGTAAGATATTAAATAAATGACAACAATAGTAGTAAAGAAACAAGTAAATACACAGTATTAGAAGTTTATTTCGATTGTATAAAAAATTAATACAAATCAGATTCAGAATTAATCAAATTTTTATTATCAGTTGGTTCATAAATTAAAATATGTTCTGGATTAAAATGTTTTTGTGTATTTTGAAGAGAAGTATGATTGTGTAATACAAGAGTAGAATTGAAATCATCTTCATTATTTCGATTATTTATAGGCCGATCATTAATGGTTGATTTTTGCACTTGATTTGAAAAATCTTTATTGTATAACTCATGATTATGTACTGTATCTAAACCATTTACCATAAGATAATGTACAATATAGAATAATAAAGGGATTGGTTGTTCAATTAATTCATTTTTGGCATTATTATTACTATTATTATTATGGTTTTTAGGAACTAACGATTTAATATTTACAGTTGGTTTAATTTGTAATGTTTGACATAGAAATTGTCTAGGTAACTTATGTAAATTACCATGACCAGACTCCTGACGAAAAACTGATTCTGTAAATGATAAACTGAAACAAAAAAATAGAGAAATTAAGAAAATAATAAATACGTATTCAATGTTATAAGTATTGGTTTGTACGTAATAAACTAATGGTATTTAAACGGTGAAAAATGTTTTTTTATATTCAAAAGAAACGTAAATATTTGATATATTGACTTCATTTACTTGATGTTTTTTGTGTGTAAAGTGGTTTGTGATAGATGGTTGGATACCCTAGACTTAGGCTTTATGCTAGCTAGTTAATCATAAGAAAAACATTGTTTATTTTTGATTGGATTAACGCGTATATCATTCAGTTTGACAGTCAGAGAAATTACCACTGAATTATTCATACCCACAACTGACGTGCTGTAGGATTGTGATTTTTACATTGATGGATCATTGACTAGTGAGTAATGTGATAATGTTATAGTTTTTAGTACGAATTGATATCTATCAATTAAGGTGAATCAACTTTCTATGTGAAGATTAGTAATGTTACTCGACTGAAAATCAAATGATTTACAACCACTAAGCTACTCTATTCATTTCTACTCAAAAAGATATATAAATTTTTAGTGAATTGTCAGACAAAGGTGAATTCTAGGAGATAAATATGTGGGGACATTATGAACGTAGTATCACCAATAGATCATAAAACAACCACAACAACACACACGATATCTATTTATAAAATTCTGCACTGATGATTTGATGACCAATTGAATAAACAAAGTGGCAACTTGTTTACACAATCAACTGTCAAATCTCAACCAAACAGATTTCAGAACATATAACCACTGGCCAACTGACTAAATAAATATATTGGAAATCAAAATTATTATGTATCCATAAAACGTTCAACTAAGATCAAAATCTATTAGTTGTCGTATGTAATAGGATTGTGTTCACACGCCTCAGAGTTTGTACTGATGATATTTTATAGAAATATGCCTAAATATTTATGATGAGAGAGTTTAGGGAACACAAAACTAAAAATACATGTATAAGTAATATTTTTGACATTACTTTTCAAAGTTTAAATATTCAATTATTAGTTCATTAATTAGTAATTTGATATTTGAATGTATATCTGAAGCAGGAGATGTTTTCAATTCAGGTGACTGATTCTTTATTTTTTTGAAAATCTTCTTCAATATATCAGCTTTAATTTCACCTAAAAATCCATCATCATCTAAGGCTGTTCTCAAATAACTCTTTAAGTCATCATTAAAGGTCATTTCCATGTAAATGAAATCAAATTAAGTTAATCTAAAATAAACATTTATAAAAATATAATTTGGGCATATAGTAACAATAAAAATAACAAAATTTATTTCTAAACAACTTTTGATTACAGATTCAAACAGGTATCACTTGAAATTATCTTTTTTTGGAAAGAACTGTTTCTTCGGAAAATCTCAAAATTTTTCAATCAGACAAATAGGAAAATTGAAGTTGCTTGTGATTTAAAAACAACAATAATGATTGTTTGAAAAAATAGGGTTTGCATGTTACATATTAGATTCACAGGTTACAGGTAGAGTAGTTTGTGCAAGAAAATCGTCCATACAGTTTTTTGCTATATATATATATATATATATATATATATATATATATATATATATATATATATACTATATGTGGCGGAAACTTGGAAAACTACGAAAGCCATCATCCAGAAGATACAAGTGTTTATTAACAGCTGTCTACGCAAAATACTTCGGATCCGTTGGTCAGACACTATTAGCAACAATCTATTGTGAGAGAGAACAAACCAGATCCCATCGGAGGAAGAAATAAGGAAGAAACGCTGGAAGTAGATAGGACGCACATTGAGGAGAGCATCCAACTGCGTCACAAGGCAATCCCCACATGGAATGCTCAAGGCCAAAGGAAAAGAGGAAGGTCAAAGAACACATTACGTCGAGAAACGGAGGCAGACATGATAAGAATGAACAAAAATTGGACAGAACTGGAAAGGAAGGCCCAGGACAGAGTGGGTTGGAGAATGCTGGTTGATGGCCTATGCTCCATTAGGAGTAACAGGAATAGGTAATATATATATATATATTTCTAGTTACGTTGTACTTATTGCAAGAAAGGGATTGTGTTTCAAATAAGAAATATGAAGATTTATAGTTGATAGAACGAAATGCGATGTTATCTAACTGGTTAATCAAAAGTGAGGTAACTGAAGCAATACAAATTTTGTAACCATACATTTTTCGAATACATCTATTTAGTTTAGATTTTTTAATGGATATAGATTCTTTAAAGTGAGATTTATTTGAATTAGCCCATTTATTGATTGCTTAGAGATGTCAGGGTTGTATCCGCTATTGAGATGATGAATAGTAAGTGTTGGGTTGTGAAGATTGATAAATTTTATTGAAATATCGGACCGAAATAAGTTAGACCACCGTCAAAAACCTGGACGACATCGTGGGTAATATCTTGGATTGATTAGAGTTAGACATTAACACCGTTTAATGCCGACTCAGTGGTCTGGAAGTTAAGTGTTCCTACGAGAAAGTGGAGGTATTGGGTTCGAGTTCCGAGTACAAAGTTATGGGTGCGCACTGCTGGAAAGCTCTATGCCAGGACAAAAACGGCCATCCAGTGCTTCCAGGTTTTAGTTGGTGGTCTGAATTCGGCTGATTCAGGGTTTCAATGTGATAACTGAATGGCTGAATATTATGTTGCTCTTTCAGTCTCAATATCTGTGTAATGTGCTATGAAATGTGAAAAATAATCCTTTAACTCTTTTTTCTTACATGAAATGTACTCACTTTATTTTGCTTACTAAATCCTTTTTCATAATTAGTATTACATGACTTATGATATTGGTTCTCCATTACTATAAACTTGTCTCTATTTGATTCTCAATTTTCTGTGTCGAATCTACATACTATCAATTATATGAATAATTTCCATATATTTTTGATGCCTATGTTTGATTTCATAATCTATCAAAAAGCGGGTCGGTTGTGTTTCGTTCGATAAGTAATTTTAAATTTTATTGTAGCCATTTAGTAGATAGATCAGAAATGCTAGAATAAACAATTCATTAACAAACTTTTTTCGGATAACTGTTGTATAATAACTAACCAGATTGTTAGAATGACTTCTAGCACTTCTATGTATTCTCGGTGCTTAATTTAGAGGTAGTAAACATTCATGACCAGTTTTCAGATGTTAAGTTGCTCTGTTTTTGATAATATAAGTGGCTGAAATGTTAAGTCAGGGATTTTTGAGATTCATACATTAACTTTTGGGATGTCAGGCGTTTTGTATACGATTTGACGCTTTACAAGAATTCGAAAGTGAAATCCATATAAAATCTGCATAAAGATCTTGGAAGTGAAAGTTAGTAAACCCCAAATTATCAGATCAAAATTAATTATATAATTAAAACTATGTACCTAAAATTAACAGAGATTGATCTAGCCATTCATTTTCTTAGATTGTTGTGTCTCAAGAAGCGATCCAGGAAACTTAAAGCCTCCTCAAAGACCTGCCGAACGGGCAGAATTTAGACGGCAAAAGCAATCTCGTTTAACTCCATGTTGTTTGACAAATACTTAAAACATTTTAGGTAGTCAGTAGTGTAAACTTTGATTTGAACAAATAATAACTAACGTTTATTCAAATATCCGGATCATGTGAATCGACCTGAAGATTATCAACTTTAACAGTTGTCAAGGTTTTTGATAAGATAATAAATTTATTCTCTCTGACTACGTCATCAAAGCCGATACCACTACACGTTTCTTGTAAATATGGCCGTAAATGCTGGTATTAAATACCTCGTCCATCGTTTGGAATGGCACACCAGACAACTCCATGATGGATTCAATTTAGAGGCTCCCGCTGTGCTTAGTAGGCTGCTTAATCTTTTAAAGAACTTATAGACAGTAAACAAACATAATCTCCTTCATAAAGAGACGAAAGTTTGTGCTTATTTGAAATTTTCGTATCCTAGACCAAGTTTTTTTGAAGGTGTCCACCACTTGGTTAAGTAAGGCGTCCCAGTCTTCGACTACGCAGTGTGAGGTGTGTGGAGAGTCTTTTCCTAGTATTTCCTTTCTGATACACTCATACATTAACAAGAAAATCTCGAATATTAAATATACCACTGTCAATTATGTTGATTACAGTACGTACTGTAATCAACATAATCTGTACATATTTCGTGGGCGTAACTATTCACTCGTATATATTGTAAATTTTGTGTATAGGTGTTGATACTCCATTCTTATGCGCTTTAATTTCTTATAGATTATTTATTTTAAACAAAAAGCTTATTTGCACTACACTATACTGCCTCAGGTGCACAAATGTGGGGATTAATCACCATAGGTTCATTTACATGCACCTCCTGCTTTCTTGCCGTTCCCAATCTCCCTATTTTGATCAAAATATTCACTGCTTTAAGGACATTTTCAGTTTTCCCCAATATTTCCCCAGAAGTTTATAATATTTAAGGTTCGTACCTTAAAATTGGACGCAAACTCAAGTTACGCTTCTCTTGGATCAGCTTAACTACTCACTGAGTCACACTGTTAACCCGAACTATTTATAACACCTAAATATACTATTTGAGAGGATAGTATATTGAAATTTACAGAGAAAACAATAAAATTACATATTTTTATTTTGCCCTCTGTTTCGTTACTATGTCAAACTAGTAACTCAAACGTTATCTGAAACAATTAACAAACTTGTTGATTGAGACCTCCTTCTCAATGATAAAAGAATGCTCTTAATAATGGGAGGATATCATTTTCGTTACGTAGATGGGATATCTGAAGAATCTAAATATAAAACTAATTTTCATAGAGATAAGTTCCAGAAACTAAAGAACTGGGTAGGTCGTAAATAAACCATATTGAAAGTCTTTCAAGGATAGGATTCAGATATCATGCGTGATCCGCAGGCTATAATAGCTTCGTGTGGTTTACTGGTGAATGCATCAATGCAGTTTTAATAATAGTACATTTTTATTGTTTGTATGAATTACGAACTACTAAGAATGCCCTTTAATGTTTGGTTTCCTTGTGTTCTTTATTCGAATGAGAGCACTAAACACAATTCCTGACTGTAAAACGTAACAACTATCTGTTATTGAGGATTCTATACTGATGGTTTGTCGTTAGCAAGCTAAATATATAAATATCGGAGTTCTGGTGAGAAGTCGTAACCAGTGGAGCTAATCCGTGTCTGGTAGGAACAGGTGTCTATCTAAGTACATAGAAGATGGTTGCGTAATTTCGTGGATTGGTTGAGATTAGACATTGCCAATATTGGATGCCTGCTCCGTGGTCCAGTAGGTTAAGCGTACACGCGCGAGACTGAAGGCCGTCGATTCGGATCCCACAAGCTGGTTCATGAATGCGCAATGCTGAGGAGTCCCAATGCTTCCAGGATTTCAATGGTTGTCTAAAATCAATGGATTCATGGTCGCAATCAAAGTTTTGACAATTTCCACAACCCCTAAAATGATAAATATATTGTAGTGGTAAATAAATTTCCAAAATACATAGCTCTGTAAGTTTTCGACATTGGATGCTGACCATATTAGTTTTAACGGACTCACCTGGCTGAAGACGCTCTGTCGTGCATCTGCATCAGATCTTGAGTGGGAACGCCGTGCTCAACATCCCATGCAGTCTCTAGCCAGTCTAGATCAGTCTAACCTCCATATATTGATAGCTTATCAAATATTTGTTCGAACCTCCTCGCTTCTATCTTTTGATTTCACTTGGTGGGTACGATTCATATTAGAAGGTGTTACTAGTTGAACGACCCTCATGCGAAATCCCTTGTAGTGGTCAAGGCACTATCGTAACACCTAGTTTATAAGAATGAAAGAGGTGATTGACCAAAGAACTTTCGATGATGCATTAGTCGGACAGCTTTTCTTATCCAACCTTCCTAAACAGGTGCAAGCTGTGCTGGTCTCGTTACAAAACAACGCCGTAGACGAGCTGACTTCATCTGCCGATCGCAGTCTCGAAATTTGCCAGCTGACAAGCGTTAACGGCAATCGTAGCCAACGAACACAGCCGTCTGTTATACGTCACAGATGTGGTAACGAAAGTTCGCTACTTCGCCGATACTAGCGCAGGAGTTGGCGTTTCTTCAGCAAATTCTAACGATCGGCCACGTTAACCAGTGTTAAACTTACAGGCTCCATTATATCAATAACCACTCGATAAGTATTCTGGGATATACCAACCGCAACCGAAATTGTCGTGTGTAACCAGCAATGTTACACATCACATCACCTGTATTCTTGAAAGCGCGCCGACTGGCTCCCGAAGAGCTGAGGTTGGTCAAAAACGAATTCGATCAGATGATGGAGTTTGGAATATTTCGACCGTCGAAGAGCCGATGAACATCTCCGTTGCACATGGTCCCTAAAGAGAACGGCACATGCCTTTTGCCTTAAGAAATACTGCCCATACATTACAAAGATCTATAGATGACGTTTTTCGGGGTCTCAACTTCGTACATGCGTATGTTGATGACTGCTTGGTAGCAAATCAGGACAGAGAATCGCATCTCCAGCATCTGGATCTTGTTTTCGAACGGCTACAAAAGCATGGAATTACTGTAAACATTCAGAAATGTCAAATAGGAACCGACTTCTTATATTTTCTAGGACATACCATTAATGCTCAAGGCATCCGACCTCTAAGAAGCAAAGCGGTGGCCATTCTGGATTCATCACAACCAACCACTATTAAGCATTTACGCACGTTTAATGGCCTTGTAAGTTTCTATAGACTGTTCAAACCAAACCGCACGTCCCTTATGAAACCTCTAACCGACCAACTTCGTGGAAATCCGAAATCCATCAATCTGGACGATACTGCTCGAAAAGCATTTTCCACAGTCGAGAGTCTCGACAACTGGACTACATTTCGCAGTTTACTTCAGATATTTGACACATTTCTGGAGCAAACAATGTAGTTGCAGACGCCTTGTCTCGTATAAATTCCTTGAACAGTTTCCAAGGAATCGATTTTTTAAAACTCGCCCAACTTCAAAGAGAAGACAGTGATCTTCAGCACGAGTTGGCCTCAACAACACGCATTAAACAGATGGGAACAGGTAACGAAACCTTACTTTGTGACACATCTACAGGTAGGGATCGCCCAATCGTGCCGAAACAATATCGACACAACGTCTCCAATACGTTGCACAGACTTTCTCATCCGGGTGTTCGTGCAATCATCGAGCTTATAGCAGAACGGCTTTGCTGGCCTGGTACGAATAAAGACGTGAGGGAGTGGGCACGCTCCTGTTTAGGCTGCCAAAAATCTAAGGTTATCAGACACAAAAAATGTCCCTTAGGTTCATCTAAAACTCCTGAAGCTAGTTTCGACCATGTTCATCTGTATTTGGTAGGATCTTTATCAGATTCAAATGGATACTCTTACCTCTTAACCTGCGTAAACCTTTTCACTCGATGGCCAGAAGCAGTACCCATCAAAGATATTACTGCTGAAACAGTGGCCCGCGCCTTCGTCGAACGATGGGTAGCAAACTTCGGCTGCCCAACAACCATCACTATAGATCGTGGACGCCAGTTCAAATATGAACTTTCCCGTTGTCTGACCGCACTATTAGGAATCACTCGCTTCCGAGCAACCTCCTACCATCCACAAGCAAACACGTTGGTAAAACGATTTCACCGACAACTAAAAGCTTTACCACCAGCTGCAAACGTTTCACAGTGCACCGACGCTCTTCCACTTGTCTTACTAGGTATTCGCGACGCAGTGGAAGCTGACGTTCGATACACTGCAGCTTAACTCGTTCATGGTACGACACTTTGACTTCTAGGAGAATTCGTGAATCCTTCATCTTCTTCAATGAAAATGGATTTAAACTCCTACGCTAGCAGGCTTGCAATAGCAAGGCGTTCAGTTAAATCTGTTTCCACTCGACCACAATCAACTGATGTTTTCGTTCAACCTGACTTACGACATAGTAAACTCGTCTTCGTACGTCGAGACACGCATCGACGACCTTTCGAATCAGCATACGAAGGACCTTTCAAAGTTCTTCAACGCGAATCTAAGTACTATATAATCGATAAAAAACGGAACCAACGATAGCATCAGAATCAACCGCATCAAAGCAGCGTATCAAGAAGAAAACCCTATCCATGTCGATTTTCCTTCAGTGCAATCAAAAGAAGCGAATCCTACATTCATGATACCTCATCCGATAGCGGACACGCACGATGATACTTTGATAGTGTCAGAAAATAAACTCAAAACAATGCATTCTGGAGGAAGAAAAGGGTGCCCAGAACATTCAAACGATTATTGCACGTAAGACACTAGATAACATTTTGTTTCGTCTCGATTTTCCTTTGTATTATATATAATTAAAAAAACCAATTTAATATGCTCATATATTTAAATTTTTATTTTAAAAACAAAACAAAAAACCATATTATAAAAATTATTTTATTACAATATTATGTGAGCATCAGTTTATTTTCTATTTTTTCGCCCGCTTTGTGTCTTTACGAGCGTAGGAGTGCATTACGACATGCACTTACATATTTTTTTCTTTTCCAGGACGGCTGGAAAAGACGATAAAAAGAACCATGAAGTTTACGAGGAACCGAGATTTTCATTGCACCTTGTTTCTTTATCACTATATTGTACTACATGGTCCCTTATAGTAAGGAAAGACAACTAGACGCTGCTAAACATAGCTAGCTATCAGAAAATAGTTTACCAACGACAAACTCGTTAGGTTTAAACTTCTAGCTGACCGCGTCTTAAGGTCATCACTACCCCTTAGCGGCAGTGATGTATAGCGGTAAATAAATCCCCAAAATACATAGCTCTGTAAGTTTTCGACATTGGATGCTGACCACATTAGTTTTAACGGACCCACCTGGCTGAAGACGCTCTGTCGTGCATCTGCATCAGATCTTGAGTGGGAACGCCGTGCTCAACATCCCATGCAGTCTCTAGCCAGTCTAGATCAGTCTAACCTCCATATATTGATAGCTTATCAAATATTTGTTCGAACCTCCTCGCTTCTATCTTTTGATTTCACTTGGTGGGTACGATTCATATTAGAAGGTGTTACTGATTGAAGCGTTTGTAAACTAGAACTATTGTGGCACCTTCAAGCTATTCGAGTACAAACCTCCCCATTAAATTTGCATAGAAACTAACATCTGGTTAGGTTTTTGGGCAGTTATCTAAATTCCTACATTGAAAAACAACAGAACCATACAAAAATATATACACGTAAAATGCATTTAAATATATTGAAGATCAACGTGTAGTCTGTGGAAAAATCCCCCAAACACTCAACTTTGAGTCGGAAGTGACTAAACTGGTGCGAATTTTGAGTGAAGCTATCTGAAAGTTTTGTGTAAATTTTAGAAAGATAAAGCAAAAGAACTCATAATGTATAATGGTCTTTGTAGTTTGTTCAAAATTTTGGTGAGACTGTAATTTATGAACTACTTTTGACAGGCTTATGTGAAAGTAAACATTTTCACATGCTCAATAGAGTTAAAGGAGGGTTGTTAATTGGTGTGCTGAATCAGTATTAAGATTTAGAGTTAGACATTATGGCTAGAAATAAGAGTTAACTTTTTACCATGAACTTGTTGTGACATACTTTTGTCTACAGAACGCGATTGGTTCAATGAAAACAATTATTATTATAACCAATTGTACCAGCGACTGTTTTATTGTGCTCGTTTGTTTAACTATGCTAATGACAGCCATCACACTCACTCTCCCGTTGACTTTGAACTTGTACGAATTCGGTTACGCTCAGTAACTACGCTTGTACTCCTTTGGCACGATCTCGGTATTCTTTCGATACCACGAGATCGCCAACAAATACGTCTCGATTACAGCTATCATCTGTCTTCTGATATTGGCCTACGGGGATCTTATTGGTTAATTGGCACGTAGTCTGGTAGCGGTGTTCACAGTCAATCGCGACTCGACATCACGCTACAGTTGGTGAGCCAAATATTGGAACACGCCTCAACCTCGGTCAAATCTTCCAAAGAAGTCAATTCGGTGAGTCTATTGTTTATCTATCAACGTCTGTCGTATATTTTCATATTAATTTTTAATATATAATGTACTCGACATGACGGATAACGATAAGAATAGTATTAATATGATAGACTCCGATGTACGCGTATCGAATCCTCGGCATCTTTTATTCGCGTGACGATAAATTCCACGCTATATTCGAGAAATTCCCCAGAATAACTAAACCACTCGAGGAGATTTCATCGGTGACCAATCGTGTGGTACACTACATAGTCACCCGCGGACCACCAGTCACGGCAAAACCAGGCCGACTGGCACCGAACAAATTAGCTTTTGCCAAACGTGAGTTTGACAATTTACTATCTGCTGGTATTATTTGTCCTTCTCACAGTCCTTGAGCCTCTCCTTTACACATGGTGCGCAAAAAGGATGGGGTTAGTTGGAGATCATGCGGCGACTACTGGGCATTAAACGTAGTTACGTGCTTTGATAGCTACTCCGTCCTCCACATACACGACATCACGGCATCACTCAAGGGCACGACTATCTCCTCTAAGATCGATCTGGTACGAGCATATCACCAGATCCCAGTCTCTCTTGAAGACATCAAAAAAACTGCTATCACGACTCCTTTCGGTCTGTTTGAGTTCCTACGAATTCCATTTTGATTACGGAATGCTGCTCAAACTTTTCAAAGGTTTATCGATAGCATAGTATGAGACTTGGATTTTGTTCACGTCTATATTGATGACCTGCTAATCGCATTATCAAACGTAGATGAACATTATCAACATCTTACGCTATTATTCCAAAGCCTCTCGGATAATGGAATAGTAATCAACCCAGAGAAATGTGAATCGGATAAACCAGAAATAACATTTTTGGGTCACATCATCACGCAAGAGGGTATTCTGCCTTGCGAGGACAAAGTTCGAGCAATCAAGGAGTACAACGTGCCGTCCTCACTCAAGGAACTGAAGGCTTTTCTCGGTTTGGTTAACTTCTACCGACGTTTCATCCCGCACGCGGCAGAATGGTTACGACCATTAACTGATTTACTACGCGGTAATCCACGCAAATTAGAATTGAACGATACTGCACGTACTGCATTTTCGCAGATCAAAACGGCTCTCGCTCAAATTACACTTCTCGCTCATCCTGACCCATCAGCCACGCTTAATATAGCGGTTGATGCATCAGATTTTGCTATAGGAGCCGTTATGCAACAGAATATGCAACCGCTTGAATTTTTCTCACGACGCCTTACTCCCACGGAGACGAGATATAGCGCCTTTGGTCGCGAACTGCTAGCAGCCTACTGTGCCATCAAACATTTCGGGCACGCAATAGAAGGACGCCAATTCATCTTATTCACCGACCATAAGCCCTTAACGTATGCCTTGCATACCAAGTCTGACCGCTACTCACCACGAGAGTGCAGACATTTGGACTATATCTCCCAGTTCACGACAAACCTTCGTCACATTAAATGCGAGTGGAACTATGTTGCCGATGCTCTATCACGTATCCAAGCGAATGCAGTTACTTTACCGGTGCTCGATCTTCCTGCTATGACCGCCGCGCAAGCAAACGATCCTGTCTGTACAAAAGCACCACAATCTTCGTCCCTTCAGTGCCAGGAAGTACCCCTAGCTACTAGCTTAGGTACTATCCTATGTGATGCTTCTTCCGGTCTTCCTCTACCTATCGCCGTCTCGTTTTCGATGCCCTTCATGGATTGTCTCATCCAGGTATCACAGCCACATTACGCCTCATCGCTACACGATACGTCTGACCGTCCATGAATAAAGATGTCCGTATGTGGGTAAAGCAATGCTTACAGTGTCAACGATCAAAAGTGCACAGGCACGTAGCTGCCCCCATCGGCACGTTCGTTACGCCTGATGCTCGCTTTGATCACGTTCATATAGACATTGTAGGACCATTGCCACCATCGATTGGGTATGATCACATACTCACGTGCATTGTTCGTTTTACAAGATGGCCCGAAGCTATTCCCATCACGTCTATCACGGTGGAGACAGTTGCTCACCGCTTCGTAGAACGATGGATGGCATTGTACGGTTGTCCTTCGACCGTCACGACTGACCGAGGACAACAATTCGAGTCCGCAATATTCTCCTCACTGACCCGGCTGCTTGGTACGGAACGCATACGCACTACCGCCTACCATCCAGCATCGAATGGTTTAGTCGAACGGTTTCATCGCCAACTTAAAAGTGCTCTCCGAGCACACGAAAACGACAATTGGTACGAAACCTTACCGCTCGTTCTCTTAGGCATCAGAA
Source organism: Schistosoma spindalis (assembly GCA_946903255.1). NCBI lineage: Eukaryota > Metazoa > Platyhelminthes > Trematoda > Strigeidida > Schistosomatidae > Schistosoma > Schistosoma spindalis. Next base: position 40,278,436 of record OX336416.1, on the reverse strand, counting down.
CGAGTTTGAAGGCGGATATTCAATGTTCCGCCGCTGAACTTGTATACGGCACGACATTGCGTCTGCCTGGGGAATTCTTCACACCACGGAGCAGTAATGATTTCGGTAAATCAGGCTACGTCCTTCGACTGTCTGCATTTATGCGAACGCTGTCTCTGGTGTCAACTCGAATACAACATCGACAGGTCGCTCTCCCTCGAGAGTTATCTACCTGTTCACATGTTTTCATACGAGTAGATTCGGTACGCAAACCCTTGCAACAGCCTTACGAAGGACCTTTTCACGTGATCGCTCGTCACGAAAAGACCTTCAAGGTTGATCGACATGGCCGCGCCGAGATCGTCAGCATTGATCGTCTCAAACCAGCACACGTCGATGACAGTGCCCTACGCGATAACTTGAGACTCAATGCTAGACCCATCAAACCTACTAGCGGGATCTCTACATCTACCTCGGATCTCACGCTAGATACATCAGAGACCTCGTTCTCACGTCCCGGTCAACAGCACGCGTCATCTGCACCATCTACGGACGAGGATTCCGTCTCACGTCCAGATTGGCAGCCCACGCCGCCCTTGACCTCGGATAAGAACGCAGGCCCACGAAGTAAGAACGCGACTACCATCTCTCGTTCTGATCGCGGAGTACGCTTTCGCGACTAACCGCACAGTCAAGATTGGATACGGTGTGGGACAATTCCCATACTACACTCATGCTATACTTTTCTTTTTTTGTATCCTGAGCCCATGCATCCGACCATCTCCCGTTTGGTAACGTCGACTTCAGTCAACCTTAGCGAAAGCTGGCCTGACCACCCACGCTCTTGTCAAAATACTTAGTCGATAATCTGGTTTCGAATCCGCCTGGCATACGCTTCGTCGTTATGGTCGCGTCCGGTTTCTTGGCTCAACGTGCTTTCGTCCTACGTCTGCATCGCGATTGGTTCGATGAAAACAATTATTATTATAATCAATTGTACCAGTGATTGTTTTACTGTGCTCGTTTGTTTAACTTTGCTAATGACAGCCATTACACTCACTCTCCCGTTGACTTTGAACTTGTACGAATTCGGCCACGCTTAGTAACCACACTCGTACTCCTTTGGCACGATCTCGGTATTCTTTCGATACCACGAGATCGCCAACAAATACATCTCGACTACAGCCATCATCTGCCTTCTGATATTGGCCTACGGGGATCTTATTGGTTAATTGGCACGTAATCTTGTAGCGGTGTTCACAGTCAATCGCGACTGGACACCACGCTACAAACTGTCACCAGTTATAATCTAGAAATTCTTTAAAATCCAAGACCTACTGAATAAAATTACTTCGATTCGTCCAAAAATTTTAGTCTAACTAAAAATATCTCTTTTTACAAATACTAACAGTAATTAATCATCATTCAACCACCAAACATTAGAACGACCGCAATTCAACTACTGTCAGAAAGTCAAAGTGACAATGGAAAATAGCCTTACAGTTCATATGAAAAGAGTGCTGAAATCCAAATTTGGGAACTGTTTAAATCACTCTTCAGACACTTTTTTCCAATATTTGACGACAAGCCAACATTGCCCTCAGGAATCAACGAATGGGAGTTGTTTGTTTGACAAATTCTAATTCTTTTCGCAAGTTTTCGAATTTATCTTTAAGAAACTTTATCTTATTCAGTATAAGATAACTGACGCCACAAGATGCACAAAATATCTCGATTTATTGTGTTGTAGTATTATCATCCAGTTCAACATATACACATACGTCATTATGTGACTACATAATCTAAATGTCTTATGCGGATGTCACAACATCGTTTGTACTGACTTGTCCTGTCGTGACGAATAAGAACATGCCGACCAACAAATATGGGCTGGAAAGAGAATAATACGTTTGATACAATAAGTGATAGATGATAGCGGTTGTATGACATTTTCATTGATTGACACGTCCACATATGCTGACATTCACCTCGTGTTAAATCTGAATCTCCACAATTGTCTCAACTTCAGGGATTAATATAACACAAGGTGGTAACCCGGTCAAATCAGAAGACAGAGATAAATGAGTCCGAAGATACGTTTAGGTCTCCAGAAAGTTGAGAAGCACCGCATTTAGAGTGGCTGGTAGGTGCAAAGAATGTGTAACACTGTTCAGACTTGTAGTCTAGTGTACTTGCTTGATCGAGCGCCTCGAGAAAGTGTGTTAGGTAAAATTAATGAGGTCAGCACAAATTATATTGTAAATTTACGTATCGCCACTATCCTTCCCTCATTTTAATGCATTTAAAGTTTGTGTAGGTTCAGAATCGTCAAAGCCATATGCGTTAAATCTTTGGTTTTCGAAATAATGGACAACAATTACCTACAAGATAATATTTGAGGCGTTTAGTGTTCCTCCATCCAGATAACTGATTTCATCGCCCCTTGAACAGTTAGTAACGAACTCCTGATGCTCAAATATTCACCACTTTCTCAACATGGATTTTTGAGCGACCACATTTTAATGATAACTGGCAAGCTCTACAAATGTCCACAGTTCACCATCGAAACAAATGTACTTCGTCCAACTGAGCATGTTATGCCGGAGTAAGTTAATACATATGTTTTCTGATAAATTACAAAATATAAGCAGTACATGAAGCTGTTTAGAAGATAGACTACACCCAATAGGATGCGGAAACTCGTGACTCATATTCCCATTCCATTTGATAGAACAAAAGGATTCATGAGACCTGACAATTGATTAAACTTTTGTGCAACCGGTAATCAGTCGTACAGAGCAGTCTTTATATAAGATTGGATTCGTAAAACACACACTGCATCAGAACTACTTATTAAGCGTTGGCTTAGCTTAATATTTGGACAAAAAACTGCAAGTTCAACACAAACGTTTCGATTAGCTTGAAAATAACGATATTTGACGTGTTAAACTAACAACATTCCAAACCACCGATTTCAATTAGTAATGCGAATCAGATTGTAGGACTGATGCTTTGAACAAAACCTTTTTTCTGATTGAATAACCACTTATCTGTAATCAACCTTCACCGCGGAACCACATTGCTAAGGACAAATTTAATAAAGACGTCTCCACAGATCACTAAAAGTAAAATGAGGCGACGTCCTCCATGTTGAAAACTGCCAAACGTGAACTTGAAAAGACATGTGACCACGGTTATAATCGAAACTTATACGAATGTCAGTTTAATTGAGATGGGATACTCGCCACAAAATGGAACGCACGACAACCTTGTTGAGTACATGGACTGTCGTCACAAGCAGTGACAAACTCTTATCATGACTACTACTGGTGGTGGACATTTACTTTGTTGTAAGACTGAAGGAAAACCGTCTTGTCAGGAACGACATGTCACTCACCAGCTTCTAGGGTATATCGATTACAGCGTGAATCGCTTGTGTTCATGGTTGAAATGATTCCTGTGTAATCAACTAGTCGAAAATTTTAAGACAAAATGATTACAAAGTAGATTGATGATATTCAGAGAAATAGCGATGAGATAAACAAGAGCACTAATTCGGGATCTACACAACTTGTACCAAGGTATTCTTGGAAAACCTCTAAACTACGATCTAAGCTTCAGCTTGTTTAAACACATAAACTAGAACCCTTCAAAATGTGAGCTTGATGGCTATAAATATTGCTGCTATTGTTTCAGAAAAATGAAGTAAATGCCAAATATTCATTCCCAAGAAGTAATTCTCACATCCGAATTCAAAAGTATTTAGACGGGTTTAATTTGCTCTTAATGTTGGGACAGGGATTCGAGATGGAACTGATATACTTGCCACTCAACAACTTAAATGAACACCCCGAAAAAGATTATTAATACTTCAAAATCTGGAAAAAAAATATGGGAGTACAGTGAGTCGATAACTATGAACAAGCATGTCGTTATGTAAACCAACTTACATATTCGAGAAATGAGAACTCTTGAATACGTACTCTAAAAGAATCGACAAAGCGAATGATTGCTCAAATAATGCAGCTCGATTAAAACACTATGCTACTTGCCTAACTTAGAAACTCTGTATACGTGGCCATTAATTTTATTTGGTTTCAAGTGACTGACTCGAACTCTGCATTTATCGGTGCACAACTTTGTCTCTTGCGCATTTATCATGTATTAGGTTCATATGTTAATAGTCAGTGGAAAACATGTGTGAAACAATATTGAATGGTCTAAATGACTTATAAATCATAGTAAGGAATGACCAGGTAAAAGAAGGCCGAGATAATTGCAAATTTGTAAAAAAAAAAAACAAGGGTAAGGAATTACTGCACCTACTACGATACGTGAACTACATTATGTAGGAATTTATGTCCAGTCACGAGTTACTAAGTTTAGAAGAACAACATACTGAGCGAAACATGTGTAACAACTTCCCATTAACAAGAGGAAAACAAATTTTAGGATACAATAAGTGATAGATGATAGCGGTTGTATGACATTTTCATTGATTGACACGTCCACATATGCTGACATTCACCTCGTGTTAAATCTGAATCTCCACAATTGTCTCAACTTCAGGGATTAATATAACACAAGGTGGTAACCCGGTCAAATCAGAAGACAGAGATAAATGAGTCCGAAGATACGTTTAGGTCTCCAGAAAGTTGAGAAGCACCGCATTTAGAGTGGCTGGTAGGTGCAAAGAATGTGTAACACTGTTCAGACTTGTAGTCTAGTGTACTTGCTTGATCGAGCGCCTCGAGAAAGTGTGTTAGGTAAAATTAATGAGGTCAGCACAAATTATATTGTAAATTTACGTATCGCCACTATCCTTCCCTCATTTTAATGCATTTAAAGTTTGTGTAGGTTCAGAATCGTCAAAGCCATATGCGTTAAATCTTTGGTTTTCGAAATAATGGACAACAATTACCTACAAGATAATATTTGAGGCGTTTAGTGTTCCTCCATCCAGATAACTGATTTCATCGCCCCTTGAACAGTTAGTAACGAACTCCTGATGCTCAAATATTCACCACTTTCTCAACATGGATTTTTGAGCGACCACATTTTAATGATAACTGGCAAGCTCTACAAATGTCCACAGTTCACCATCGAAACAAATGTACTTCGTCCAACTGAGCATGTTATGCCGGAGTAAGTTAATACATATGTTTTCTGATAAATTACAAAATATAAGCAGTACATGAAGCTGTTTAGAAGATAGACTACACCCAATAGGATGCGGAAACTCGTGACTCATATTCCCATTCCATTTGATAGAACAAAAGGATTCATGAGACCTGACAATTGATTAAACTTTTGTGCAACCGGTAATCAGTCGTACAGAGCAGTCTTTATATAAGATTGGATTCGTAAAACACACACTGCATCAGAACTACTTACTAAGCGTTGGCTTAGCTTAATATTTGGACAAAAAACTGCAAGTTCAACACAAACGTTTCGATTAGCTTGAAAATAACGATATTTGACGTGTTAAACTAACAACATTCCAAACCACCGATTTCAATTAGTAATGCGAATCAGATTGTAGGACTGATGCTTTGAACAAAACCTTTTTTCTGATTGAATAACCACTTATCTGTAATCAACCTTCACCGCGGAACCACATTGCTAAGGACAAATTTAATAAAGACGTCTCCACAGATCACTAAAAGTAAAATGAGGCGACGTCCTCCATGTTGAAAACTGCCAAACGTGAACTTGGAAAGACATGTGACCACAGTTATAATCGAAACTTATACGAATGTCAGTTTAATTGAGATGGGATACTCGCCACAAAATGGAACGCACGACAACCTTGTTGAGTACATGGACTGTCGTCACAAGCAGTGACAAACTCTTATCATGACTACTACTGGTGGTGGACATTTACTTTGTTGTAAGACTGAAGGAAAACCGTCTTGTCAGGAACGACATGTCACTCACCAGCTTCTAGGGTATATCGATTACAGCGTGAATCGCTTGTGTTCATGGTTGAAATGATTCCTGTGTAATCAACTAGTCGAAAATTTTAAGACAAAATGATTACAAAGTAGATTGATGATATTCAGAGAAATAGCGATGAGATAAACAAGAGCACTAATTCGGGATCTACACAACTTGTACCAAGGTATTCTTGGAAAACCTCTAAACTACGATCTAAGCTTCAGCTTGTTTAAACACATAAACTAGAACCCTTCAAAATGTGAGCTTGATGGCTATAAATATTGCTGCTATTGTTTCAGAAAAATGAAGTAAATGCCAAATATTCATTCCCAAGAAGTAATTCTCACATCCGAATTCAAAAGTATTTAGACGGGTTTAATTTGCTCTTAATGTTGGGACAGGGATTCGAGATGGAACTGATATACTTGCCACTCAACAACTTAAATGAACACCCCGAAAAAGATTATTAATACTTCAAAATCTGGAAAAAAAATATGGGAGTACAGTGAGTCGATAACTATGAACAAGCATGTCGTTATGTAAACCAACTTACATATTCGAGAAATGAGAACTCTTGAATACGTACTCTAAAAGAATCGACAAAGCGAATGATTGCTCAAATAATGCAGCTCGATTAAAACACTATGCTACTTGCCTAACTTAGAAACTCTGTATACGTGGCCATTAATTTTATTTGGTTTCAAGTGACTGACTCGAACTCTGCATTTATCGGTGCACAACTTTGTCTCTTGCGCATTTATCATGTATTAGGTTCATATGTTAATAGTCAGTGGAAAACATGTGTGAAACAATATTGAATGGTCTAAATGACTTATAAATCATAGTAAGGAATGACCAGGTAAAAGAAGGCCGAGATAATTGCAAATTTGTAAAAAAAAAAAACAAGGGTAAGGAATTACTGCACCTACTACGATACGTGAACTACATTATGTAGGAATTTATGTCCAGTCACGAGTTACTAAGTTTAGAAGAACAACATACTGAGCGAAACATGTGTAACAACTTCCCATTAACAAGAGGAAAACAAATTTTAGGATACAATAAGTGATAGATGATAGCGGTTGTATGACATTTTCATTGATTGACACGTCCACATATGCTGACATTCACCTCGTGTTAAATCTGAATCTCCACAATTGTCTCAACTTCAGGGATTAATATAACACAAGGTGGTAACCCGGTCAAATCAGAAGACAGAGATAAATGAGTCCGAAGATACGTTTAGGTCTCCAGAAAGTTGAGAAGCACCGCATTTAGAGTGGCTGGTAGGTGCAAAGAATGTGTAACACTGTTCAGACTTGTAGTCTAGTGTACTTGCTTGATCGAGCGCCTCGAGAAAGTGTGTTAGGTAAAATTAATGAGGTCAGCACAAATTATATTGTAAATTTACGTATCGCCACTATCCTTCCCTCATTTTAATGCATTTAAAGTTTGTGTAGGTTCAGAATCGTCAAAGCCATATGCGTTAAATCTTTGGTTTTCGAAATAATGGACAACAATTACCTACAAGATAATATTTGAGGCGTTTAGTGTTCCTCCATCCAGATAACTGATTTCATCGCCCCTTGAACAGTTAGTAACGAACTCCTGATGCTCAAATATTCACCACTTTCTCAACATGGATTTTTGAGCGACCACATTTTAATGATAACTGGCAAGCTCTACAAATGTCCACAGTTCACCATCGAAACAAATGTACTTCGTCCAACTGAGCATGTTATGCCGGAGTAAGTTAATACATATGTTTTCTGATAAATTACAAAATATAAGCAGTACATGAAGCTGTTTAGAAGATAGACTACACCCAATAGGATGCGGAAACTCGTGACTCATATTCCCATTCCATTTGATAGAACAAAAGGATTCATGAGACCTGACAATTGATTAAACTTTTGTGCAACCGGTAATCAGTCGTACAGAGCAGTCTTTATATAAGATTGGATTCGTAAAACACACACTGCATCAGAACTACTTACTAAGCGTTGGCTTAGCTTAATATTTGGACAAAAAACTGCAAGTTCAACACAAACGTTTCGATTAGCTTGAAAATAACGATATTTGACGTGTTAAACTAACAACATTCCAAACCACCGATTTCAATTAGTAATGCGAATCAGATTGTAGGACTGATGCTTTGAACAAAACCTTTTTTCTGATTGAATAACCACTTATCTGTAATCAACCTTCACCGCGGAACCACATTGCTAAGGACAAATTTAATAAAGACGTCTCCACAGATCACTAAAAGTAAAATGAGGCGACGTCCTCCATGTTGAAAACTGCCAAACGTGAACTTGGAAAGACATGTGACCACAGTTATAATCGAAACTTATACGAATGTCAGTTTAATTGAGATGGGATACTCGCCACAAAATGGAACGCACGACAACCTTGTTGAGTACATGGACTGTCGTCACAAGCAGTGACAAACTCTTATCATGACTACTACTGGTGGTGGACATTTACTTTGTTGTAAGACTGAAGGAAAACCGTCTTGTCAGGAACGACATGTCACTCACCAGCTTCTAGGGTATATCGATTACAGCGTGAATCGCTTGTGTTCATGGTTGAAATGATTCCTGTGTAATCAACTAGTCGAAAATTTTAAGACAAAATGATTACAAAGTAGATTGATGATATTCAGAGAAATAGCGATGAGATAAACAAGAGCACTAATTCGGGATCTACACAACTTGTACCAAGGTATTCTTGGAAAACCTCTAAACTACGATCTAAGCTTCAGCTTGTTTAAACACATAAACTAGAACCCTTCAAAATGTGAGCTTGATGGCTATAAATATTGCTGCTATTGTTTCAGAAAAATGAAGTAAATGCCAAATATTCATTCCCAAGAAGTAATTCTCACATCCGAATTCAAAAGTATTTAGACGGGTTTAATTTGCTCTTAATGTTGGGACAGGGATTCGAGATGGAACTGATATACTTGCCACTCAACAACTTAAATGAACACCCCGAAAAAGATTATTAATACTTCAAAATCTGGAAAAAAAATATGGGAGTACAGTGAGTCGATAACTATGAACAAGCATGTCGTTATGTAAACCAACTTACATATTCGAGAAATGAGAACTCTTGAATACGTACTCTAAAAGAATCGACAAAGCGAATGATTGCTCAAATAATGCAGCTCGATTAAAACACTATGCTACTTGCCTAACTTAGAAACTCTGTATACGTGGCCATTAATTTTATTTGGTTTCAAGTGACTGACTCGAACTCTGCATTTATCGGTGCACAACTTTGTCTCTTGCGCATTTATCATGTATTAGGTTCATATGTTAATAGTCAGTGGAAAACATGTGTGAAACAATATTGAATGGTCTAAATGACTTATAAATCATAGTAAGGAATGACCAGGTAAAAGAAGGCCGAGATAATTGCAAATTTGTAAAAAAAAAAAAAACAAGGGTAAGGAATTACTGCACCTACTACGATACGTGAACTACATTATGTAGGAATTTATGTCCAGTCACGAGTTACTAAGTTTAGAAGAACAACATACTGAGCGAAACATGTGTAACAACTTCCCATTAACAAGAGGAAAACAAATTTTAGGATACAATAAGTGATAGATGATAGCGGTTGTATGACATTTTCATTGATTGACACGTCCACATATGCTGACATTCACCTCGTGTTAAATCTGAATCTCCACAATTGTCTCAACTTCAGGGATTAATATAACACAAGGTGGTAACCCGGTCAAATCAGAAGACAGAGATAAATGAGTCCGAAGATACGTTTAGGTCTCCAGAAAGTTGAGAAGCACCGCATTTAGAGTGGCTGGTAGGTGCAAAGAATGTGTAACACTGTTCAGACTTGTAGTCTAGTGTACTTGCTTGATCGAGCGCCTCGAGAAAGTGTGTTAGGTAAAATTAATGAGGTCAGCACAAATTATATTGTAAATTTACGTATCGCCACTATCCTTCCCTCATTTTAATGCATTTAAAGTTTGTGTAGGTTCAGAATCGTCAAAGCCATATGCGTTAAATCTTTGGTTTTCGAAATAATGGACAACAATTACCTACAAGATAATATTTGAGGCGTTTAGTGTTCCTCCATCCAGATAACTGATTTCATCGCCCCTTGAACAGTTAGTAACGAACTCCTGATGCTCAAATATTCACCACTTTCTCAACATGGATTTTTGAGCGACCACATTTTAATGATAACTGGCAAGCTCTACAAATGTCCACAGTTCACCATCGAAACAAATGTACTTCGTCCAACTGAGCATGTTATGCCGGAGTAAGTTAATACATATGTTTTCTGATAAATTACAAAATATAAGCAGTACATGAAGCTGTTTAGAAGATAGACTACACCCAATAGGATGCGGAAACTCGTGACTCATATTCCCATTCCATTTGATAGAACAAAAGGATTCATGAGACCTGACAATTGATTAAACTTTTGTGCAACCGGTAATCAGTCGTACAGAGCAGTCTTTATATAAGATTGGATTCGTAAAACACACACTGCATCAGAACTACTTACTAAGCGTTGGCTTAGCTTAATATTTGGACAAAAAACTGCAAGTTCAACACAAACGTTTCGATTAGCTTGAAAATAACGATATTTGACGTGTTAAACTAACAACATTCCAAACCACCGATTTCAATTAGTAATGCGAATCAGATTGTAGGACTGATGCTTTGAACAAAACCTTTTTTCTGATTGAATAACCACTTATCTGTAATCAACCTTCACCGCGGAACCACATTGCTAAGGACAAATTTAATAAAGACGTCTCCACAGATCACTAAAAGTAAAATGAGGCGACGTCCTCCATGTTGAAAACTGCCAAACGTGAACTTGGAAAGACATGTGACCACAGTTATAATCGAAACTTATACGAATGTCAGTTTAATTGAGATGGGATACTCGCCACAAAATGGAACGCACGACAACCTTGTTGAGTACATGGACTGTCGTCACAAGCAGTGACAAACTCTTATCATGACTACTACTGGTGGTGGACATTTACTTTGTTGTAAGACTGAAGGAAAACCGTCTTGTCAGGAACGACATGTCACTCACCAGCTTCTAGGGTATATCGATTACAGCGTGAATCGCTTGTGTTCATGGTTGAAATGATTCCTGTGTAATCAACTAGTCGAAAATTTTAAGACAAAATGATTACAAAGTAGATTGATGATATTCAGAGAAATAGCGATGAGATAAACAAGAGCACTAATTCGGGATCTACACAACTTGTACCAAGGTATTCTTGGAAAACCTCTAAACTACGATCTAAGCTTCAGCTTGTTTAAACACATAAACTAGAACCCTTCAAAATGTGAGCTTGATGGCTATAAATATTGCTGCTATTGTTTCAGAAAAATGAAGTAAATGCCAAATATTCATTCCCAAGAAGTAATTCTCACATCCGAATTCAAAAGTATTTAGACGGGTTTAATTTGCTCTTAATGTTGGGACAGGGATTCGAGATGGAACTGATATACTTGCCACTCAACAACTTAAATGAACACCCCGAAAAAGATTATTAATACTTCAAAATCTGGAAAAAAAATATGGGAGTACAGTGAGTCGATAACTATGAACAAGCATGTCGTTATGTAAACCAACTTACATATTCGAGAAATGAGAACTCTTGAATACGTACTCTAAAAGAATCGACAAAGCGAATGATTGCTCAAATAATGCAGCTCGATTAAAACACTATGCTACTTGCCTAACTTAGAAACTCTGTATACGTGGCCATTAATTTTATTTGGTTTCAAGTGACTGACTCGAACTCTGCATTTATCGGTGCACAACTTTGTCTCTTGCGCATTTATCATGTATTAGGTTCATATGTTAATAGTCAGTGGAAAACATGTGTGAAACAATATTGAATGGTCTAAATGACTTATAAATCATAGTAAGGAATGACCAGGTAAAAGAAGGCCGAGATAATTGCAAATTTGTAAAAAAAAAAAAACAAGGGTAAGGAATTACTGCACCTACTACGATACGTGAACTACATTATGTAGGAATTTATGTCCAGTCACGAGTTACTAAGTTTAGAAGAACAACATACTGAGCGAAACATGTGTAACAACTTCCCATTAACAAGAGGAAAACAAATTTTAGGATACAATAAGTGATAGATGATAGCGGTTGTATGACATTTTCATTGATTGACACGTCCACATATGCTGACATTCACCTCGTGTTAAATCTGAATCTCCACAATTGTCTCAACTTCAGGGATTAATATAACACAAGGTGGTAACCCGGTCAAATCAGAAGACAGAGATAAATGAGTCCGAAGATACGTTTAGGTCTCCAGAAAGTTGAGAAGCACCGCATTTAGAGTGGCTGGTAGGTGCAAAGAATGTGTAACACTGTTCAGACTTGTAGTCTAGTGTACTTGCTTGATCGAGCGCCTCGAGAAAGTGTGTTAGGTAAAATTAATGAGGTCAGCACAAATTATATTGTAAATTTACGTATCGCCACTATCCTTCCCTCATTTTAATGCATTTAAAGTTTGTGTAGGTTCAGAATCGTCAAAGCCATATGCGTTAAATCTTTGGTTTTCGAAATAATGGACAACAATTACCTACAAGATAATATTTGAGGCGTTTAGTGTTCCTCCATCCAGATAACTGATTTCATCGCCCCTTGAACAGTTAGTAACGAACTCCTGATGCTCAAATATTCACCACTTTCTCAACATGGATTTTTGAGCGACCACATTTTAATGATAACTGGCAAGCTCTACAAATGTCCACAGTTCACCATCGAAACAAATGTACTTCGTCCAACTGAGCATGTTATGCCGGAGTAAGTTAATACATATGTTTTCTGATAAATTACAAAATATAAGCAGTACATGAAGCTGTTTAGAAGATAGACTACACCCAATAGGATGCGGAAACTCGTGACTCATATTCCCATTCCATTTGATAGAACAAAAGGATTCATGAGACCTGACAATTGATTAAACTTTTGTGCAACCGGTAATCAGTCGTACAGAGCAGTCTTTATATAAGATTGGATTCGTAAAACACACACTGCATCAGAACTACTTACTAAGCGTTGGCTTAGCTTAATATTTGGACAAAAAACTGCAAGTTCAACACAAACGTTTCGATTAGCTTGAAAATAACGATATTTGACGTGTTAAACTAACAACATTCCAAACCACCGATTTCAATTAGTAATGCGAATCAGATTGTAGGACTGATGCTTTGAACAAAACCTTTTTTCTGATTGAATAACCACTTATCTGTAATCAACCTTCACCGCGGAACCACATTGCTAAGGACAAATTTAATAAAGACGTCTCCACAGATCACTAAAAGTAAAATGAGGCGACGTCCTCCATGTTGAAAACTGCCAAACGTGAACTTGGAAAGACATGTGACCACAGTTATAATCGAAACTTATACGAATGTCAGTTTAATTGAGATGGGATACTCGCCACAAAATGGAACGCACGACAACCTTGTTGAGTACATGGACTGTCGTCACAAGCAGTGACAAACTCTTATCATGACTACTACTGGTGGTGGACATTTACTTTGTTGTAAGACTGAAGGAAAACCGTCTTGTCAGGAACGACATGTCACTCACCAGCTTCTAGGGTATATCGATTACAGCGTGAATCGCTTGTGTTCATGGTTGAAATGATTCCTGTGTAATCAACTAGTCGAAAATTTTAAGACAAAATGATTACAAAGTAGATTGATGATATTCAGAGAAATAGCGATGAGATAAACAAGAGCACTAATTCGGGATCTACACAACTTGTACCAAGGTATTCTTGGAAAACCTCTAAACTACGATCTAAGCTTCAGCTTGTTTAAACACATAAACTAGAACCCTTCAAAATGTGAGCTTGATGGCTATAAATATTGCTGCTATTGTTTCAGAAAAATGAAGTAAATGCCAAATATTCATTCCCAAGAAGTAATTCTCACATCCGAATTCAAAAGTATTTAGACGGGTTTAATTTGCTCTTAATGTTGGGACAGGGATTCGAGATGGAACTGATATACTTGCCACTCAACAACTTAAATGAACACCCCGAAAAAGATTATTAATACTTCAAAATCTGGAAAAAAAATATGGGAGTACAGTGAGTCGATAACTATGAACAAGCATGTCGTTATGTAAACCAACTTACATATTCGAGAAATGAGAACTCTTGAATACGTACTCTAAAAGAATCGACAAAGCGAATGATTGCTCAAATAATGCAGCTCGATTAAAACACTATGCTACTTGCCTAACTTAGAAACTCTGTATACGTGGCCATTAATTTTATTTGGTTTCAAGTGACTGACTCGAACTCTGCATTTATTGGTGCACAACTTTGTCTCTTGCGCATTTATCATGTATTAGGTTCATATGTTAATAGTCAGTGGAAAACATGTGTGAAACAATATTGAATGGTCTAAATGACTTATAAATCATAGTAAGGAATGACCAGGTAAAAGAAGGCCGAGATAATTGCAAATTTGTAAAAAAAAAAAACAAGGGTAAGGAATTACTGCACCTACTACGATACGTGAACTACATTATGTAGGAATTTATGTCCAGTCACGAGTTACTAAGTTTAGAAGAACAACATACTGAGCGAAACATGTGTAACAACTTCCCATTAACAAGAGGAAAACAAATTTTAGGATACAATAAGTGATAGATGATAGCGGTTGTATGACATTTTCATTGATTGACACGTCCACATATGCTGACATTCACCTCGTGTTAAATCTGAATCTCCACAATTGTCTCAACTTCAGGGATTAATATAACACAAGGTGGTAACCCGGTCAAATCAGAAGACAGAGATAAATGAGTCCGAAGATACGTTTAGGTCTCCAGAAAGTTGAGAAGCACCGCATTTAGAGTGGCTGGTAGGTGCAAAGAATGTGTAACACTGTTCAGACTTGTAGTCTAGTGTACTTGCTTGATCGAGCGCCTCGAGAAAGTGTGTTAGGTAAAATTAATGAGGTCAGCACAAATTATATTGTAAATTTACGTATCGCCACTATCCTTCCCTCATTTTAATGCATTTAAAGTTTGTGTAGGTTCAGAATCGTCAAAGCCATATGCGTTAAATCTTTGGTTTTCGAAATAATGGACAACAATTACCTACAAGATAATATTTGAGGCGTTTAGTGTTCCTCCATCCAGATAACTGATTTCATCGCCCCTTGAACAGTTAGTAACGAACTCCTGATGCTCAAATATTCACCACTTTCTCAACATGGATTTTTGAGCGACCACATTTTAATGATAACTGGCAAGCTCTACAAATGTCCACAGTTCACCATCGAAACAAATGTACTTCGTCCAACTGAGCATGTTATGCCGGAGTAAGTTAATACATATGTTTTCTGATAAATTACAAAATATAAGCAGTACATGAAGCTGTTTAGAAGATAGACTACACCCAATAGGATGCGGAAACTCGTGACTCATATTCCCATTCCATTTGATAGAACAAAAGGATTCATGAGACCTGACAATTGATTAAACTTTTGTGCAACCGGTAATCAGTCGTACAGAGCAGTCTTTATATAAGATTGGATTCGTAAAACACACACTGCATCAGAACTACTTACTAAGCGTTGGCTTAGCTTAATATTTGGACAAAAAACTGCAAGTTCAACACAAACGTTTCGATTAGCTTGAAAATAACGATATTTGACGTGTTAAACTAACAACATTCCAAACCACCGATTTCAATTAGTAATGCGAATCAGATTGTAGGACTGATGCTTTGAACAAAACCTTTTTTCTGATTGAATAACCACTTATCTGTAATCAACCTTCACCGCGGAACCACATTGCTAAGGACAAATTTAATAAAGACGTCTCCACAGATCACTAAAAGTAAAATGAGGCGACGTCCTCCATGTTGAAAACTGCCAAACGTGAACTTGGAAAGACATGTGACCACAGTTATAATCGAAACTTATACGAATGTCAGTTTAATTGAGATGGGATACTCGCCACAAAATGGAACGCACGACAACCTTGTTGAGTACATGGACTGTCGTCACAAGCAGTGACAAACTCTTATCATGACTACTACTGGTGGTGGACATTTACTTTGTTGTAAGACTGAAGGAAAACCGTCTTGTCAGGAACGACATGTCACTCACCAGCTTCTAGGGTATATCGATTACAGCGTGAATCGCTTGTGTTCATGGTTGAAATGATTCCTGTGTAATCAACTAGTCGAAAATTTTAAGACAAAATGATTACAAAGTAGATTGATGATATTCAGAGAAATAGCGATGAGATAAACAAGAGCACTAATTCGGGATCTACACAACTTGTACCAAGGTATTCTTGGAAAACCTCTAAACTACGATCTAAGCTTCAGCTTGTTTAAACACATAAACTAGAACCCTTCAAAATGTGAGCTTGATGGCTATAAATATTGCTGCTATTGTTTCAGAAAAATGAAGTAAATGCCAAATATTCATTCCCAAGAAGTAATTCTCACATCCGAATTCAAAAGTATTTAGACGGGTTTAATTTGCTCTTAATGTTGGGACAGGGATTCGAGATGGAACTGATATACTTGCCACTCAACAACTTAAATGAACACCCCGAAAAAGATTATTAATACTTCAAAATCTGGAAAAAAAATATGGGAGTACAGTGAGTCGATAACTATGAACAAGCATGTCGTTATGTAAACCAACTTACATATTCGAGAAATGAGAACTCTTGAATACGTACTCTAAAAGAATCGACAAAGCGAATGATTGCTCAAATAATGCAGCTCGATTAAAACACTATGCTACTTGCCTAACTTAGAAACTCTGTATACGTGGCCATTAATTTTATTTGGTTTCAAGTGACTGACTCGAACTCTGCATTTATTGGTGCACAACTTTGTCTCTTGCGCATTTATCATGTATTAGGTTCATATGTTAATAGTCAGTGGAAAACATGTGTGAAACAATATTGAATGGTCTAAATGACTTATAAATCATAGTAAGGAATGACCAGGTAAAAGAAGGCCGAGATAATTGCAAATTTGTAAAAAAAAAAAAACAAGGGTAAGGAATTACTGCACCTACTACGATACGTGAACTACATTATGTAGGAATTTATGTCCAGTCACGAGTTACTAAGTTTAGAAGAACAACATACTGAGCGAAACATGTGTAACAACTTCCCATTAACAAGAGGAAAACAAATTTTAGGAGCATTTATAGTAAGTCAAAATTTGAATTTTAAAGTTGACTATGGTTAACTAAGCTTACAAGGAAGCACAATAGGATATAATCACGAAATTAGAAGTGAAGTATTAACTTTGTTAGGTATAGAAATGGAAAGGAAATATAATGTGTAAATTGTTCACAGAATGAACGAATCGGAAGATTTTGATATAAATGTAAAATGTTTACTAAACGTTGGATAAATCAACATCCGGCCAGCCACTAGGCATCAGGCGCCATACGAATTTCTATGTCAAATTATCAACTAAAGTGACTTATAGGATTTGAGTTCAAACAGTCATTCATTAACTATCTAAGCAGTATGCAGCAGAAAAAACTTCACAAATATATCTGCAAATCATATACGCAGCAAACAGAACAAATCAAAATTTAAACAAACGAACAAAAGTGTAAGGACTTGAATCAATGCACTCGTCAACTAATCAACCATAAAAAAGACACCAGGCAATTCAGTCAGTTCAATGACAAAGTTAGCAGTCATTATCAGTAACCATAACTTATTTCTTCAATAACCAATTATCTACTTCATAACTCTTTGATTTATGGCAACCCATTATTTGTTACCTTCAATGATTATCGTTGGAAGGTAGATATTATTCTTAGACAGTATTTACAAAAATCCTATTTCCTACATAGGAAGTTTTCAGGATTACCACCGTCATATTGAGTGAATTCTGACCTGTTTTAGAAACACCAAAATGTACCAACATAATTTCTGATGCTTTCATCACACAGCAACGGTTTCTGAAACGTGGTAGCACCAAAATTCACATGTCAAACAGTCTGATCACTCATATCTCAGCATTATGTACCATAACTTTCATACAGAGTACACGAATAACATCGCACGACTGATACCAATATGCAAAGAAACACGCAAGCTTTTGACTCACTACTAACAGTCGTACAATAGAAGTACATCTACCCTAGAGGAATCACTGATTTACAACACACTGACCCAAACAAATACACAGTTGATTGAATAATGAAAAACCAATTCTTTTACCAACAAATTGACATAACCCATTTAGTTCGGGCAAGTGATACAAAACAGACTCAATGGAGCCAAAATTAAGGAGGAAGTAAGAAATGCAGGATTTGAGTATTGGATACCTTGAATCCATTCATCGTGTTAAAGTGCCTAAAAAGAAATCCAAACAGGAAATACAGGTTGTCAAAAAACAGTAAATGTGGAATACTCATGAAGTGAAAGTTAGATACATCATTGAGCGTGATAGCATTTGCTCAATGATTAATTATAATTTATTTCAGATATAATTTGTAACTGTCGATTTAATAAAAAAACAGACATGACAATCAGCAGCGAGCGACAATGAAAAGAAACATATTATCCAGTCAGCATCAGTAAAGGTTTCTTAAAAACATTACCAATCGCAATATGTTTAGATGGGTTCCAGAACCTTCCAGCAGCTCAAAGTTATCTAACATTCCATTAATACCCTAGATTTTCTGTACATGAACTAAACTTGGGGTAAAGCGTTCTTTCTATATTTCGTGACTTTTGTCTTATGTTCAAGTTGCCGTGTTGAAGAAGAGCCTAGGGAACACATTCAAACGTTCAAATTAGAAGATTTATCAGTAATGTTTGCTGGATCAATTTAATTTAGCAGTAAATAGAGATTACAATTTTTAGACACTGAAACTCCATTTGATGACGATCTGAGAACGTGGGTTTTGGGAAGGATCGAATGAGGTCCGAACATAAGTTTGCACAACTCTCCCTGTAGCTGTTCTCAGGCTACTGCCGGTCCCAAGTCTGGGTAGAGCAGGACGGTGAATTGTGGAGGGGGAGTATTTATTTGAACACATAAATATTGGTACAAGGGGGCACCAAATATATATGTGAGGTCAGCATCCCTATCCTGTAGAAAACCAACTTTCTAAAAGGAAAAGACCAACCAGAACAAACTAAATTCTGCCCCGGAAGTAGAAAAAAATGATGAAAGCCGAAATTCTTCGGAAGTCACAAAGCTGAACCATCTCGGTCTGGTTCCTAGACATTTGTGTCAGTGTATTATATGGTTAGCTACTTAATGTCTAGTAGATAAACAAAATCCAACGTTACAAAACAGTTATGACATTATTCTTTTTACAGTGTACTTTTCGATGCTGCTACTTTCCTGACTAGTGAAATTTAGCATAAAATATGATTACATCAATGTACACTATTCCTTGCTAAGAGATCAAACGAGTATTTTACAACTAAAGCAATGCGCCAACAAACCCTTGAAAAATTCGAGACGTTTCAGAATCACTCTTAATTACATTTCTAAATGATAATAAGGAGTAAACTAAATAAGAGTACTAGTTTTTCAAGTGTACTAATTAAGAACTGCGTGAACGGCTAACTAAAAATATGAGGCCCATTAAAATCAAAACCATTATAATGCGTTATACAGTTTGATGTGCGGTAATACAAGGAGGACTGAGATGATACTTGGTTAATAAATGTTTTTGCAACCTGTGCCCCCAAATGCTCTTACACGGCCACGCGTATATAGCCTCTGCCAGGGAAATCCTACTCACTGCCTTCTCGTGGCGGGGGCGTTGTCTACGAAAATAAGAGGACGAAAAGCGAATGTCCGGCGCTTTAACCCGATGCAACACCATTGGTGCACATGAGCTCTAGTATCCTGACGGAACAAACGGTGTATGAACCAATCGTTGGTCACCGGCTACCATGGGCTGCATCTCCTCACGATGCTTTACTGCCTTGTGGGTCAGACCTTTAGGTCAAAGGCTCCGGGGTGTAGCCTCCTAAGAAAACCACTTGCTTCGGTCTGGGCACCCAGGAAGTATCACAGCCCACACACAAATGAAATTTTGTGTGGCGCATATATACTTGGTGCCCTCTTGCACCAATATTTATGTGTTCAAATAAATAAAAAAATAAATTTTGCAATCTGTAGGAAGTAATATTAGGACGAAATTTTAGGTTGATCAAATTTGAAAACTCTCTTCAAAAAGACATCAACTGAATGATTAAAGCACTCTATTATTAATCTCTGTTCAGTGGGGTGAGAACTTATCTACTTAGGTCTAAACACTTAAACAGTATCATATTAGCATTAGAGAAAAGTGAAAATGAGAAATCAACATAATCTAATATGGATTTTAATATTTGGAAATATATACGGTCGCAAAATGATAGGACCACAAAAAAGCAAAGCCTTTATATTAAGAAAAGATATGGTCTAAATGTGATAATTGGAGGGTGTGAAGTAAAAACAAATTTTCGAAAAAACTAATGGCACAATTTAACGATTAGTAAAATCTGAATTCTAATTAGATTTCTCTGCACACGCAGGTTTGATCTGATGATATTTTTTCTTTTCATATACTATCAATACAAGTGTCCCTGTCTATGAGCACTAGAGTACTTAGGAATAAACCTACAGTAACTTGAATGTTCCGGTAGTTTAATTATTTTGCAAAAATCTGCGCAGTTAATTTTGACCTATTTATACAATAATCTGTTACAACCAGTAATGTTTATAATGTTAAATTTAAGTAAAGAATTCACGATATTCGGGTTCATTTGCTAAAAACAGAAACGAATGAGAAAACTTCATTACACCTACTGTAAGATGAACAAACGAATACAGATGGTAAGTAAAATCTGTTTTATGAATGAATGGTTCTCAAAAGCGTAGGTCTATGGCCAAAAACGATTTCCTTAAATGGTAGCTGAGTAATGACTTACGGTTTTAGCACTCAGCCTTCGACCAACAGGTTTCAGGTTAAGACTTGGGTTTAGTATCATCAGTACACACAAAGTGTGATATAAAGCTAATTATCTAAAATTGTGCTTGGTAACTGAGTCACATCTCTGATTAAAATAGAAAAAAGATATTATCGCCTAAGTAAAATTTTAACAATGTGAAATGTACTTGCATGAGAATTATGCAGTCCAATATTGGCGAAAGTATATCTAGGTTGGTGTGTTGTCAATTTGTTAGAATGATCTGCAAACAAACTTACACCAGAATTGCCAAGCATAGAAGTATTTCCAGCTCCAGTGGCAGCGCTAACAATGGCGGCTACTACATTTGGATTACTTAAGATATTCATCGTAGCAAGTGCAGCAGAATTTGAAGAATCCACAGATACTCCATTGTATTCTGGTTGCCCATTTGCTGGGGTACCTGAGTTTCGGGTCTATATGGAAATTAGGTATGTAAAAGTTAATATATATATATATATATATAAGTAAAGATACAGTATATTTGATTGAAAGAAATATAATTTGTTTAATTCGCCAGGTACTCAACAAAAACTATATTATAAATAATAAAAATGCTCAATCTAAAAGAGAGTGTATGAAACAGACAAACTCAGAACTGATTTGGTGACAGTGATGAAATAATAGATTCTGCAAAGACAGCAACATTATCTATTATCTGCACATAACAAAATATAAGTGAATGTAGTGTTCAGTTATTACAGTAGGATGTCATAACCTTCAACTCCATAATATGCCATTAAATAGGATCATTGACCAACTACAAGTTTTCTTATGATGGACTGACTGATGACTTTCTCTCTAAACAATAACACAATCAACCTTTATCCTCATTAATTAACCAGAAGACAACACAAGCTGATACACCTTCCATTCTTCAGACTCAAAATTTCATAGGATTGCGTAATTATACAACCGCGACGTACCACAAATAAGAAATCATAATTGGTGTACAACGAAGTCACATGTGATATAAACTTGGCATTAGGTATATAACTGATCAACGATAATTCCGGAACAGTAAAACATACATCGACAGTTAATAAGTGGAAGCTTATAATTATGATAATAAGAAAATACCATAAGCTAAGTACACGATAATTACGCAATAGCAATAGATATAATT
Organism: Schistosoma spindalis; assembly: GCA_946903255.1. Taxonomy (NCBI): domain Eukaryota; kingdom Metazoa; phylum Platyhelminthes; class Trematoda; order Strigeidida; family Schistosomatidae; genus Schistosoma; species Schistosoma spindalis. Next base: position 40,256,376 of record OX336416.1, on the reverse strand, counting down.
CACCACATAGGAGATTTGCGTCTGCTAAATATTTTTTCTGACAGAATAAACAGGAAATATGGACTAGACACGCAACAAGGACAGAAACATAATTTGTGCAGTGGTTAATAGCGTGTTTCATAATCAAACTATCGCTGCATAGCTTTGGTCTGAAAATTTTGAAAACTGAGATCAGTTTTTGGATACGCAAAGTTAGTGCTTAGAAAAAAATTACCACTATCCTACAAGAGCTTCAGAAACCGGATCAAGCCCTAGCATTGAGCAAAGATCACTCACTATAACTACCACGGTGACGCTTTAGTTGTATTTAATATACTTGTTGTTGGAAATTAATCTTAATATTTGCCAAACTGTTGATGTCCAGTCAGTCGGCCGTGATTACAAGGAAGCATGGAATTCTACTATCATTTCTTTGCATACAAAAAGATACTTGAATCACTCATTTCGTATGGTCATATATACTAATTGTGCAACAGATGTGTGTTACTTTGAGATAAACCGACTTTAAAGGAGAAAACTTATAAACCTAGATCACACAGTCAAGTGCAAAGTTTTACACAGTAGTAAATCCTAATACTGAAAGTACTCACATGATGGACACGAGTATATTCTGCTGCTAAAACAGCAGCAGCAGCTGCAGCTGCTGGATTCATTCCCCCCATTGATCCGTTTCGACTTCCACCTTTACCGGAAGAATGTTGCCCTCCATATCGGTTATTTTGAACCATACCTCCATAAGCTGGTGGCCAAGCTATCAAGTAAAAGTGAGTGATTTAGAAATACATTTAACAAACAGTAACTGATTACAAACACTAAGAGTGATGATCAATACATAAAGGAAAACCGATTGATTAATAATTACTTGTATGATAAAGTTTATTGGTAAGGTTTCGTCATTAAGTAATAGTGTACATAAAAATCAGAAAATCTACCAACTGACGTACAGGAAGATTGAACCACTCCATGTGATTACTGGCATCTGATTTTAATCATATATACCATAAGGCTAACGTCCCATATTTAAGAGTTCGGATATCATATCATAGCCCAATTGATAACAGTACAGCTAAACAATAATACTGCAAATCCTTTATCGAAAATAGCTTCATTTGTGATAGCTGGTTATGCTACTCGGTTGATCAAAGCAAAGCACATGAAGCTAGGTTTGGATCTAAGATAAAATAGCTGAAATTCGAGTGACTCAATCACAAATCTACTGTTAATCTGGGCTTATTAAGTGAAATACAAGACACACTTCGATAAATACTTGTCTAATTTTTGGGGCGTTGTAAAATTAAGCAGAGAAACATTACATGAAAAAAGCAAATGTTCCACAAACTCCGTAACACATGAACACAAGCTACGTTTTCTACAAAATCTAAAAAACAGTAAATGCTTACCACCCCATTGTTGAGTTCCCATCATTGTTGACTGAAGAGCAGCTTGCATCGAGGTAACTGGAATTCGTTGATTATTAGTGTTACTTTGACGGGCAGAAGGAGGAAGCTTTGGGACTGCAGAACCAACGCTAATACGAATACCTTGAATTTCTTGGTCCTTGCCTAACAAAGAAGCTGCAACCTCGGGATCATCGAACGTAATAAAGGCGAACGATCGAAAGGGTTTGGGTATGAAAACATCAGATACCTAGAATAAATCATTTAGAAAGATTCGTAAATTACGTCAAAACGCTTGTTTGTGGTATTTGATCGTTTTAGAAAAATAACTAGGATACTCAATAATATTTTATGTTCATGAAACGATAAGTTAGGAAGATTTTCCGGAAATATGTAGACTTACTCTTCCATATTGGGAGAAATGCTGACGAAGGGCTTCGGGACCAATATCTTCTGTTAATCTTCCAATGTGAACTTTTCGAGAAACTTCTTGACGGTCACCCTCCATCTAAATCACCATTAAGAAAGCATTAATCTTTTATTAAATTATGTCATATTAATGAAAAACATCACAACCCAATACATCATACAACCAATCTATAGAAAATAAGATATAACTGAAACGTAGTCAGGAAATTATCAAGATTGTGTGGTTTAAGTGCTGGCAGATCAAACACTAGGCAAAAATTATGACACGACAATAAGGCTTGATGGGTTAAGACCATCAAGAAACACATTTGGTTAATCAAGAAAAAAAGACTATTTAAGAACAGTAAACTAAAGTGAAGAGCAGATATACAAAAAATCACCGGTAATAACTATTTTAATTAAAAACCAGTTTCTGTAGTGACAACATTGATGCAAAAATTGATGTCTTTACTACGTTTTGATAACAGGATAAAACAGTTCACATCTTCTCTGATCACAGTTACTTTAAAAAACATCTTGTGAGGAAGATTTACTTGTTGAGGTTAAGGGAGATTAAATGACGTTAAAATTTACTCAATTACATACATTCAGTGATTATAAACAAGAGAATATTAAACCAAACGAATGCCACATGAACTAAAAACCACACTGATTTAATTTATACAATTAAAGTGCACTAAAAGTCAACTGAACGAAAATCACCTCAAATCAATCTCAATTTTTATTGTGTTAGGATATTAAATGCCCGAACACAACATATCATGAAGTTAATGAGTGAATTCCGTGCGCTCAGTGGACACCAAATAAATGGGTTTTTTCATAGCAAATAAAAGTACAAGTAAAAAAGCCTGGTAAATGTAGGAATCAGCATTCATTCCCAGGCGTTTTAACAATTTATAGCATCAAATGTGCATATTAAAACAAATGACTGTTTCATGAAAGCCCGAGGTATTCGATTTTAAAGAAACATTTTTCTATTGAAGTCGTAACTTATTACAAGTTCATGTACCTGGATTTGGGTCACAATTTGTGTAGAAAGTAGTGGGAACACCAAGGTCTCCAAACCGTAATAGGCAACCACTTAGCCACCGACCTACTTTTCTACACTAAATATCACAATTCAAAAAAGCTTCGAGGAGTGAAAAATCGTTACCTTTGATATAGGAATGCGAACATCGCACTGTCGATTTTCAATGGTATGTCGTTCAGCTAAACACATAACTTGTGCTGTATAATCAGCGAAGCGGATAAACCCATATCCTTTGCTTTGCTGAGTTACTGGGTCTCGCTTGATCTGTAAAAAATATTAAAGTTTGTGGTGTACATGAAAGCCTACAAATAATAACAAGTAATCGTCCAAACAATGAGTAACATGTCTTAAACATAAACTGACTAGCTGCTGTTCTTTGATTAGAACAGTCAATTCGTAGCTTCTAATTTTAAAGCAACTTAGAGATATGAAAGATGTCGTCTATGCTCAGCTTTACTACGAATTTTACTGCCTTTTAACGCTAGACGACAAGTGGGGGTGGGCAGTGTTGTAATGGATAACTAAGCTGAAACTAGGACCTTAAATCGCAACTTACTGCTAGTCGTTAGTCTCAGTGTCAATACCTCATGTTACAGGCTACCAAAATTGCCAGTGATTGTAACTGTCCAAGATTAGAGAACAGAACTTGGAAGAAAAATCTCACTCGACTTTGAAAAAATATGGTCATCAGCAAAAAAGCGAAATTTATTTGGTTTATGCGGTTATATGACGTCACCAAGTTTGTGGTCAAGTTGCATGTGCCATTAATTTTTCCTTACCTACACGTCCACCTTGTCTATAAGTCAAATACAGAACTAATCACGAAAACGTGATTGTACCAATGAAACGTAGTTATCTGATGCTGAGGTTGTATAAGTAGTAGAAAAAGAAGAATCAAATACTACAAAGATGGTAAACTTATCATATAAGGGAAAATGAAATCACTATCAACCATATTACAGTGACAGACAACTTTCAGTAAAGAATAACCACAACGTAATAGTACAATTTGATAAGTACCCAGAATGAGAGAGCATTCACTCTTTTTGTTCTTCCAATTTCTAATCTTCTGAATTCATGTCCCTTTTCTTGGTATGGCAACTCGAACTGATATACGTACGTACGAAGTTCTACGTAGTTGGTGACTGACTGACTCAGGCTGAAGAATGAAGAGAGGTTCGAACATGCGATTCAGTTGTTGATTCTTAAGTACTATCACTTCTAAACAGTTTAATTCATGAGACAAAATGGCACACGAAATTGATACATTTTCTAACTTGGTAGGTTAGTGCTGGTGTAAGTATTATAATACTCAGACCAACAAACTACAAGTTAAATAAACAATATGCAGCGTACCAATACAGAAATATCAAGGGTTCTGATGCATTTGTAGTTTCAAATGAGGAAATGATACGCTTTTAGAACTAAGCATTACATTAAAATCACATGTGGCACCATAAGTGTAATCTCTGCTGAACTGACTCAGATGCTCAGGATGGTATTATTAGGGATGCATTACTTAACTAGCTGCTTACATTTTTGGTCAGGGTTACTAACATTTTGTTAGTTTTAAACGTTGTTAAGAGCTACAGTAACTTTAAATGTAACATTACAAGTTTTACATTTTTCAGCCTGTTTGTAGGTTTGAGCTTTAACCAACACTTTCGAAATGCAATTTAAGAAAACTTAAAACCCACCTGGATCATCACAAGGTCACCATACTGGCTAAAGTAGTCACGTAAAGTCTCTTCATCGGCCCGCCAAGGCAAGTTTAACACTATCAAGTCCGTACATGTTTTTTTATCAAAACGTTTTTGCTTCATTTTGGAATCTAACGAATCTTCATCTGCTTTTCTTTTGGAACCTTGAAAAAAGGCATTGAGAATCATGTACATGTTATTGCACCTCTAGAAACAAAGTTGGTCTTAGGGCTCTTGTACCGTCATTATGTGCACGTATTGATAAACAAATGACCAGTCCTGAAGTTCGCTTTACACATTTAGTCAAAAAGGTCAGATCAGTGTTACGGGCACAAAAGATACGAATTACAGAAACGTTACCATTATCTATTTCTGCAATGAAATTAATATTTTAGACCATTTAGGACATTAATGAACATTACGAACAGATGGATAACAGAAGTATATCGGGGTTATCTAACACCTCTACAAGTTCAGACTTCAAACAATTATTTAAGAGTATTTGAAATTTACAGCACTTTTTAATGAATAAAACCAACCCTGCCAACTATCAGTTAGTATAATTACTACTGATATTTTTACTTTGACTTTTCATAACAGTATATGCCTAATTGGTATCCACAGTCACGCTTTAACTGACGACAAAACTGCCGAACAAACGTGGTGTATAGCAGTCTTATATCGTTCTAGCAGCTTCACTGTAGAATGAGACCAATACAATCACTTACAAGGCTAAGGTAGTACCTCAATGATTTAATGATTCATTTGTAAGAATCTCTATTCTAAAATCTTTCCAGGAATAACAGACGTACGTTGATGAATAAATATTTGAGGTTCTCGCCGTTAGATCTGAAAGAAAACTGAAATGCAGTACAGCAGTTCAATGTTTTGTGTACCTGGCACACTACGTCAGAAAACTAGTGTTATATATACGAAATATCCAAGATATTCAAATGAATGATACTGGTCGAGTTTGGCAAGCCCATCACGATAAGCTGAGTTGAACGGAATATTTTGAGGTTTTCGACATATTGCTTTTAATAAATTTTAGATAAGGATCTGAGGTACCTAAAGACTCACTGAATTTAACGAGATGTGCCAGTTAGTCCCTTAAAATTATTAGGAGCTGACAGTTTGATGACATACGAAACCCAAAAGTGTACCAAGCCAGGATGTGTAGTTTTGATGGGTACTCCCGGGTCTCAGAGTACAAGAAACTATGTGTAAACGGTTGATAATCCGCTCTTTCGCAGCATCTTAACAACAGTGTCGACTGGAAGTGTCCACAAAATCCAGATCACTCGTAGGACGCCAAAAGAAAGGACTTCAACACAATCAGCCAAATGTCAGCGGAGATACACACTAAACAGGAAAGCATCAGGACCACGACTTACTATCTTGGATGTCAAATAGGTTTCTAAACGGAATTCGACGACAATAGGGAGTATGAAAGAAATCTGCAAAGGGCTGGCTTGTGATGGTCCTTCACGACTCCCTGGCTGGGGTCCGAGAGATGGTGTAACACAGTGGCTAAAGACGTTATCAGATATGGCTCAGAATAGAAGCCAGTGACGATTCTGCTGTAACCTTCTTTTACTTTCTTCGTAAAGAGTGGTTGCTTCGTCCTTAACTGAAAGATTTCTCCTGATTGTACCTTTTCGTTTCCCCCATTATTACTACTATTACACTACCTTACACTAAGCTGTTCGTTGATTTTTTTTCTTCCCTTCTCTTTAAATTCCTTTGTTTTGTGTGGCGCATATATATTTGGTTCCCCTTGTACCAATATTTGTGTGTGCAAATAAAATAAATAAAAAATAAGGGAGTGTCTAAGGTACCTCCCGACCGGTAGCTCTTGAAAAACAACTGTTAGACGGATGGCCTTACTTAGTGTTGTAATGATCAAAAATCACAATGTACGAAAACGCTATTAACATCTTTGATGATAAGGAGCCTCAGAAAAGAATAAGACAAAGATGTCGGTAGCTTGGTATGCCAGTTTATAGTCCAGTCATTTTTCCGAACCAAGTCCTATTGTTTGCCAGATATCGAGAGCTTGGAACACAGGTTTGAACATACATAGGACATTTCGCCAAGAACTATAGAACTTGTAGTACGTATAATTTAGTTGAAGTTCATAGCCTATTTTACGTGAGCAACAACCAGAGAGCTAATGGTTATGTTATCACCGCATACAGTGATTTGAAGGTAAACTAACACAATAGCTCGACTCAACTGATACAATCCTTAAATTACACTCAATCTCCGACCTTTGGGGAAGTTCTAGGATTTCGGGGTATTTCAAAAAAATCATACAAAATCCCGTAGTTTTACCCAAAGTATGGGGAAATTTAGGAGAAACCACTAACCAATGCGAATGTAGGTGATCCCCTCATTATCACTGGAATTTTCAAGGAAAAGATTCCCACCAGGATAACTTGAAATTTAAGGGGTTTTGCCACACTTCCCGAAACATTTCAAGTGCAGCCTCCCCGAAAATTTTCACCAGAATGAGGAGATTGTCGACCTATTGTATTTATGTATGTGAAAATTAGTCTCACAGTGGGATTCATGGTAAACTATTAACTAAGCAACTTACATTTTGGAAAGACACAACAAAAAGTGTTTCCATGCCATTGTCCATCAGCGGGAGGAAATAAACGGTCATCCAAAAGACGAACACCACGATAGCATCCTGAGTCGCCAGACCTGTACTTAAGTCCCGTGCAGTCTGGGAACTGAGCGGTTAATGTTGATAGTAAAAGAGTGTCATCATCTTCCAGAGGCACCTCGATAGGTTGGTCATCCTCGGTCTCACAAATCTTAACATATCTTGTTAGCTGCATCTTCACCGTAACCGAAACTGGAACGCGCGTAGAACGATAAAACAACGGGATATTCAATGGCCAATATCTTGGTGGTGAGTTTTATAAACCGGTTGAATTTTTTCGCTTGCCTCTTGTTACTTTTGTACAAATCCAGGTCTTTGGTAATGAAACAGCAAAGTTTGTTTGATGATCAGTTTTGTCTTTCATCTTCGTTAATTAATGTTTCATATTCAACAGCGTTTAGCGCGATCTTCTCACATTCGCTTAGCCAAGGCAGACCACTGGGTCATATTGTGCCAGTTTTCAAAAGAGGTCAACGCAGTCTATCTTCAAGCTACGAGCAGGTAGGACATCTCACAATACCCTCAAAAATCATGTAGTCTCTGATGGGTGAATTTATCCGCAATGCAACTATGTAAACTTAATGTATCACCCAGAGTCATCTGTGCGTTCAAGTAACTAAAGATTTTGTCATTTCATAATGTATCAGTGTATATATAAACTGGTGTAAGCGACTACGTACTTTCCATATACTTCTTTTCAACCCAAAATCACGGCTTCAGAAGAGGTCATTCTTGTATAACCAACCTGCTAACGGCGGTGGGCGGATAGACAACCATCCTTGATCACAAAAGTAAAGTTGATGTCATATACCTCGACTTCTCAAAATCTTTTAATAAGGTCAATCATTTATAGAGTGACGTATATTCAATAATCTCTATTTGCTGGGGTCCACTACAAGTGCAATCAGTCCTTTTGATAAGCTTCGGTGGCGTAATACGAAGACAAAGATTATCAAAATCATGTAGTATATTAGTGAAATACATTTCAAACAACCTGATTGCAGAAGTGCTTGTTAAGAACATATATATAAAAATAAAAAGTCAAATAGACTAGAAATGGAGGGCAAGGGGAGACGAGGATAATGAAAAAATGATGTGAAAACAATTTGAGGCCTCACCACTCTGGATAATAACCCAATATTACCAAGGTAGGTTTAAGATGGGAAAAAATGTTTTTCAATACACAGAAAGAGATTGAATTTTCGCATGGCTAAGGCTTCAATAAACCTCAGTACATGCTCCTTTACACCTTTGTACAAAACCACAAAAGCCAACTTAAGATCAATCTTATTGCCTGTTTCAATTGTGTTTGGAAATAGAAGATAATGGATGTTTATCCTCTACATTTATTGGGTCATTTGAAAAAGATATATGACGAAAAAAGAAAAGACTTAAAAAATGAGAAATTAACATATTATTGCGGTGTGATGTGATTGTAGGATAAGTGTTTGTGCAGTAATAGTTTAGGGTGTTGCTACGAAAGTCAACATTAATTTCAAGGGGTAATTAAATATTGATATTTACGAATCATTTATATGTAGTGAAGATAAAATGAATCTGAGAAACTAACTTCTTTGAGTGTAACACGAGATATTGTCTTAATTACAAAATTTTGATACATAAGATTAATATTTATGTAGAAGAAAAAAGAGAAAGAAAGGAAAATGAAAGCTTAGTGAAAAGGTCCAACGATGATAATAAGTTTCCGAATGTCAACAGCTAGCATAAGCTATTATTTTTTCAATTTTTCAGTGCATTCGGGTAAATATATGTAGATTTATGTAATAGGATACGGAGTAAAACTTGATATTAGTATAAAATTTTGTGCAATATTGATTTCAAATGTTGCAATGAAAGTCACGAATAATTCCAAGGGATAATCAAATATTGATCTTTGTGTTATATATATGTAGTGGAGATAAAATCAATCTGGAAAGTCCATTTTGGTGTAACATAAGATAATTTGTTTTTATTTATAGACTTTGGATGTTTAGGAATATAATATTTTTATGAAGAAAAGAGGGGATGAAAAGAATATATAACGTGTCGAAGAACCAATCATGATGACAATAATAATAACAACAATAATAGTCATGATTATGAACATAAGCAGACTTCAGATAATAAGATGAACAGAAAGAAAGCAAAATAAAATCAACGAGAAACGTTTCTAAGGTTCTACTTTGTCTTTGATAGATGATGGACTTTGTTTGTACAAATCATTATTCAACACATTGATATTCAATAGGTGACACAATCCACTTTAGTAACAAATCATCAAGGAGACTTCTAAACCGGGTTGTAGTTTCAATGAGATGGAGGTTTGTAAAATTATAGTCTACTTCGTTATGAGTACTGCTCTAATAATAGACCTAATCCTAAAATTGCAGATTTATCATGATGTAACTGCCTAATCTATAAGATCTTACGTGGAAGTCACATCATCTACACCAACTCACTGAGTCGTAACGATTACCAATACATCATATAGAACAATCTTAGGCTAGAGATGGAACAATATATTTAATATGAATAAAAGATATAAGATAACATTCAACACGGACTATGCCTGCATGGCCGAGCCATGCCATCCGATGAACTCGAATTGATTCACTTCATTGTTCCCACCTTCTCCATCTTTGAATATCTGTTTTTCCAGTTGTCTTCTGTTCAGCTTTGAGGATTGTGTGATTATGGCCTAATGCCACTACATGTTCACGGGCAGTCTGTTCCACATGGTTGAGTAGCGAATAACGATATAATTCTGGCGTACCTTTGTGTAGGTTGTGCAATATCATGGAGTACGAAGGGATGGATGCCTAAGAATAAGAAACAACGTTTATAAGCCGATAGACAAAGAAAAGGTTTAATTTAATACTCCTGATTCAGAGAGGTTCTAACTTGAATTGTTGGCATCTTTGGTGATAATTCCTGTTGTTGCAATACAGCTTTAGTGAACCTTCTTTGAACACCTTAAATTTTAATCAGGTCACTATGCCTGCAATCACTGTAAACCAAAATACAGTACTCAAGAATGAGTAGGATACATTTTTTATATAATAATAATGTCGATTCGACATTAATGAAGTTTATCATTATGAATCCAATGAGCTTTCTAGCTTTGGACACTTGAGATGCAATGTGCTAAGAACAGTTCGAACTGTTACTATATCTCGAACTCAAGTCACGAACAGTTGAGAGGTTCTAGTATATGTTTGTGTGTAGCCGGACTTAGGTTAGGGCATCGACGAATGTGAATAAATTCAGCTATGTCAACATTCTGTGACAGATTTCATGAAAATCTATTCCTACAAATTACTTGTCTCTTCTTGGATTACTGCTGAAATATAACTTACTTTGGTGAGCGAAAAAAATGAATAAACCACTTTTAGATTATCGACAAAAAGGAAAGGTTTACGGTATCGAAAGAGGGAACTCACGTCATTGAGGAATAGGAGGAAGAAAAATGAGCCAATCACACATCGTTGTATAACCCCATTGGTTACATTCACAAGCTTAGAGTAGCAAGATCCAAAGCGGACAATCTTGCTACGTTCTGCTAAAAGTGATTTGAGCCAAGAGAGGATTGCGTATGTCAACTGAAGAAAGTTTTAGAAAAGGACGTTTGTGTGAGACACTGTCGAAAGCCTTACTTAAATCGAAGTATAGAATTATCACTGACTAACATCTCTTTGCATAAGTTGATCAAAAAATTTCAGGTACGATGTGAAGCACTAGCGTTTAGTCATAAACCCGTGTTGGGATGGGCTAGTCAGACTAGCCGAAAGTAAAAATGATAATAGAGGTTTGTGGATGTTTTTTCCAAGGTTCTTAATAGCACGGATGTTAAATTAACGGGCCTATATTTAGCGATATCACTAAGTGATCTAGGGGTGATAAGAGATATTTTCCATGCAGATAGATAGGTCCGATATTCCATAGATAGGTTGAAAAATTCTAGACAAAACAATAGAAATTCTCTATTACCATATTTCACAAATGATGAAGAAATCCCGTCAGGGTATGACAGGTGTTTGGATGTCAACATTGGAAGCGTATTGACGGAGGTCTCGGTTTCTGTGTTGTAGCGCCATGAGAACTGCCAGTTGAATTGTTCACAAATAGTATCAGGGTCGTGAACAATGCTTCTGTTAACTACGAAGAATTTGGTTGTGCGAAGAGAATTTAGTTTCACACGGGTTCTGAAAAGCCAAACAATTGATAACTCTGGGCTTTTACTACCTAGGGCTTTGTTCATCATAGTCAAAAGATACTTGCTTCTAGATGAATGATTTTTGTCGATCAAGTTAAGTATGCTCCGAAGTGCATACACGTAATAATACTTGTAGCAGTATTTCAATTTTCTCATTTTTCTCCTAAAGGTTTCAAAAGGATTTTTGCCCCTATTAGCGCTATAAGTCACGTGGCCGATAATTGGAGTAGTGCAATGAAGGTAATATGTCAAGTTGTTCATTTGTAGGGTGTATTATACGGAGACTATCATCCTATCTTGTATATCGGGTACATTTTACCTGAAAAATAAAAAAATTTGGCGGATACTTACCAGCTCATATTATTCCTATTTCGGACCAAAGTCTAAAATAGATCTAAAATTTATTATATACTCATAGTCTCTGATCCTTATATTAACCAGGTTAATACTTAACAACTACTAATACTCTGATATTATATTTGATTTAACGAGCTCTCTACCCAGTTTCAAATCACGGCCAATAACTCCAGTAAAAGAGAAATTTCACCAACTTCTAAGCCAAATAAAAGGTCCAAATCTGTAACCCCTATGACAGACGACCCAGTACCTGACCATGTCGAACCTTTAACAAATGAACAATATGCGTATTGTACACAAATGTCACTATCATCACCTGATTCTCCATGTTACTGCCCCTCCATCTCTGCGTGCAGTATGCCAACGGTAAGACTGGTTGACATACAAGACACTATACCCACGTGCATCGAAATGTCAGCGCAGTTTACCAGACAATACGTTCTACCAAGGCCTAAATCTAAAATTTCAAAAACTAAAGAGTCCAGTAGTTCGTCTCATACACATGAAAATACTGATAGATGTATTACTAACATTCGTCAACTACAAAGCTCTCTAGCCGAAATAATCTGCAGACTTGAGCAACTAGCACCCCTCACGCACATATGGGGCCTTGACACTGAAAGGAATCTTGAGCAACTCACTAAAGTTGAGTGTATTTTGAAGTTTGTGGCTGAAGAAGTTACGAAAAGAGTGATGTCCTCCTTCAATGCAGTTGCGTATAACCTCCCCGACCGCACACACCCATCTAAGTTGAGGGATATTCGCCTTAGAGCATGCGGTATGCTGAACGTTATCTGCAAAGTTATCCGCCTTCGAAAAATGTCATACAGATCAACTTGCCCCTCCTGTTTATGTTTGGCTTTTGTAACGATGCTAAACAGTTTATTGATTTGAGCGAAAATATTAGCTCACTCATTCCATACACAAATATATAAGTCACTCCAGACCTTACGCCCTGTCAACGTCGTGTAAGAAGACGTTGTAGTGGCATTGGGCCCTACCACCAGACAATATTTGGAAATAGACATTCAACATTTAACGCGGAGAAATACAGAAGAATGGAGAAGGCGGGGATAATGATAGGAATAAATTGGAGTTGATCGTATGGCATGGCTCGGCCATGCAGGCACGGTCCCTGCTAAATGTTACGTTATATCTTTTATTCATATTAAATATATTGTTCCATCTCTAGCCTAAGATTGTTCTATATGATGTATTGGTAATCGTTACGACTCAGTGAGTTGGTGTAGATGATGTGACTTCCACGTAAGATCTTATAGATTAGGCAGTTACATCATGATAAATCTACAATTTTAGGATTAGGTCTATTATTAGAGCGGTGCTAATATCATAGTAGACTGTAAATAAACATTGGTGAGCCCGACTAAAGAAACGAAACCTCTTATTATTAATCCGTATATCTCGATCGATTTTTACTAATGTAAACCCATTATTCTAATAGTCCTCTGATTAATGCTAATATGTACTATCGTGACGTTATATTGATTATTACCCATAACTTACTAGCTCAATCGATAATAAAAACTGGTCATCTACATTAATATTTAGCTTTGGTGGTTCATTAGCAAGCTTTAATAGCATTTACGTGCTATAGCGAAATAAATTTGTTTAAACATCAAGCTTTAGCGAATATGACCTGTAAATGACGCAAATATACATTGACTGGCAACGTATGCAAGGACTTGTAGTGGCCTACTTTTGTCAACAGAACGCGATTGGTTCGATGAAAACAATTATCATTGTAACCAATTGTACCAGCGATTGTTTTATCGTGCTCGTTTGTTTAACTGTGCTAATAACATCCATATTAGTCTTCCATTGTACTTCATTACTTCTGCGTGGTTTGTGACTACGCGTGTACCTTTCCTTGTTGATCACATTTGTACTCCTTTGGCACGATCTCGGTATTCTTTCGATACCACGAGATTGCCAGCAAATATATTTCAACTACTACTGTAGTGAACAAAACACCAGTGAGGACAATCCAATGTATTTAACAACAAATTACAGAATTAGTTAGTAAAATCAAGCAACCATATATTGAATCGTTAATTTGCAAATTGTTCATCAATTGTCTCAAATCACTCAGAATCCCCTTGTTCTTGCATTTTCATACAAATTGCATTCTGTCTTCATTCTTTATTGTTCAATCTTCTTATCTCTCTGCCGCCAGACATTCTGTTCAGTGCTCACGTCATATACTACTTATGTCTACATAAGTAGCACACACCACACTACTATCATCTGCCTTCTGATATTGGTCTACGAGGATCTTTTTGGTTAATTGGCACGTAGTCTTGTAGCGGTGTTCATAGTCAAGCTCAACTCGACACCCCGCTACAGACTAAGCTGTTATCTGGATCTATTTTTTTATGCTGTTTCTTCACTTAAATCCTCAATCTATCCTGAACTACACTATCCTGTTGTGACTTTTCTTTCGACCACTGCCTGCCTAATTTCCGATTCTCGAGTTCGATTGCCAATCAACAATACTCCAAAAATTTAGGATGGCTCGTTCACTGACAATCTCACAATTATATGGATTCACTCAGTTATTCTGATTCAAGTGAGTGACAAAAACGTCTACAACACCAAACACCCTGGAAGTGATTGCCGTACTACGTGTTTTATTCCGAATACTTTCGGATCATTACTACTCCTAACAAATGGCTTCATATATATCGTCTACTGAATAATGTAACCCAGGCGAGTTTTACTCTTTTTCCATTTCGTGGTTCATTTATTATGATTGTAGTACTTCTTAACTTACATAGATTTTTCTTCTGTTAGACTGGTTGTATATATTTCATACGAGCCACTCCCAGGACTTAGTAGAAATATTTACTACTTTAATACTACAACATTCTATTAAGTAGACGTGTACTGTTTAAATGCATTTATTTGTAGTTGCCTTTGCCACACATAAATATCACTCGGTTAACTATAATAACGTCTTATGTAAGGCTCATAACTCGCTATATTCTTAACTGAAATTCCATAAGTCGTCTCAATTTAGAAAAATATTTTTAATTTTGGCCATGTTTATTATTTTTAATTTGCCATATATCTCAACAACCTGCATGTTGATCTGGCCCGTACATGCGTTGCATTATATCTCTATGCCTTTTAAATTTAAAAATCATCTGAATCGCCTCTAAAATTTTCAATAAACCCATCAGCCATTACTGCTATACGTATTTGGGTTTATGAATTGGTCTAGTGTATTAGTAGCCTAAAAAGACGAACATATAACGGATAATAAAGTCACCAAATCCAGGTATTATCATACTGCACTAGTTTAATAAACTAAACTCTCATGTAGTTGTTCGACAAACAAATATTTAAAACTAAATCTCAGGAGCCTATTATTAGAATTAACATTATGTACACGAATATATTTAAATTACCATTAGAAATATAAACAGGCAGCTCGGATTCGTTGACGCTACGAATTTCTGGTAATTTTGAATCACTCAAAGCAACAGAATCTATTTTTCACTGTCTAATCCACAATCAACACTATAGCTAGATAAGAATAATGGTTTCAGGACATCGTCATAAAGCATTGTCATATCTTGACAATCACGTAATATGATTGATAAAATTGAGAAAACTACTAACAAATCCGTTAGCAAATTGACTCTTAATTATTATTGAATAGTGTTGTTTTTTCGGTATCTTCATCCATCACAGATGATCTCAGTATGTTCCTTTATCAGTTGCTCATTCAATAAATATCTCAAAACCTTGTCAGTCTAATTGGAGGTTTAGCAACACAATCATGCATGCAAATCATCAGTATAAGCAGTCGAGCAAATCTCCTGCAAACTGAAAACATCAATGTCGAATTTACCCCAACACTGACTAAGGTTCAAGCCATTATCATAGACATGAGTTGGGAGTATACTCCCCTTGGTTGCAATTTATGTTCTCCCTGGTAATCACATGAGCATCACTCATTGTTAATCATCTTGTAAAAACTTATTTAGACGAATACATCTTGCAGCACCACATCACCTAGAAATATGGCACATAGGCTGAACTGATTTCAATTACTTATAATCACTATGTCTCAATGAAATAGCATTTCGTCTTATACTAAACTGACACTTGCAACAAACTTGTATGTACCATCAGCCGATAGGTGTGAATATAAATAAATAGTCTATGGCTAATCAGAACATTGAGTCTAGAGCATATCTCTAACGGATACACTCATGTTTAACGAATCGCTCCTAGCTATCTGTCCAAAATCCACATAATTATTACTTTTCACGTATCTAAAAATTATTGATAAAGTAGCGGTAAATAATTCCCCAAAATAAATAGCCCTGTAAGTTTTCGACATTGGATGCTAACCACAGTTTTAGTGGACTCATCTAGCTGAAGGCGCTCGATCAAGCATCCGCATCAGATCACGTGTGTGAACGCCGTGCTAAGGATCTACTGCGATCGCTAGCCAGATTAGTGCAAACGACCCTCGATATATTGATAGCTTATCAAATATATCTTCGATCTCCTCACTTCTGCCTTTTGATTTTACTTGGTGGATACGATTCATATTAGAAGGTGTTACTGGTTAAAGCGTTCGCAAACTCCAAATACTGTGGCATCTGCATTGGTGAGCCTGACGTGATCTGGTACACCAAATTACAAACCGTGAATCTGTTCCTTTTTGGGATTTTATATATCATTGCCCTATTTTCATTTTTTATACAGTGTGATATTTTTTCCGTGTTTTTGGATATATATATTTCTCACTCGCTCATTCTCGTACTTGATATTTCACCATGACGGAACAGACACCCAAGGTACTTAAGTTAAAGACTATGTCCCTACCTTCGTTCCAACTAATGCCCTTCTAGCCAGACAAGATCGAAGCCCTGTTCTGCTACGCAGAAGCCGACTTCTACGAGCACGATGTGAACGACACACGTGCACAATTCCTTGCAGTAGTCAAGGCACTACCGCGCGAATTCAACAGGTACGTAACACCTAGCATGTTTACTAGCGGTGTTTCTGACCCATACAAAACCCTAAAACATGCCATCCTCAAACGCGGAGATCCAACCGATCGGCAAAGGTTAGACCAACTCCTTAACAACATTGACCTGCAACACGGTTCTGCGACAGACATGTTGCAAATAATGAGAGCGGTTATCGGCCAAAGAACTTTCGATGATGGCTTATTCAGACAACTTTTCTTATTCAATCTTCCTCAGCAGGTGCAAGCTGTGCTAGTCTCGTTCTAAAACAACGCCGTAGACGAGCTGGCTGCATCTGCCGATCACATCTTAGAAATCACCAAATCTTCTGACGTCGAGGTTTTTCAGTCAAAAAAAGCCTCAAGAGACACCGAATGACATTACGAAACTACATCAAACGCTGACACGTCATCTTGGATTTCGTAATGACCGTAAACGATCACATACCCCGCGAAGAAGCACATCACGTAGGCGGTCTGTATATAGACCTCGAGAGACGGATAATCCTGACTGGTGCTGATATCATAACCACGTCACAGATGTGGTAACGAGAGTTCGCTACCTCATCGATACTGGCGTAGACGTTAGAGTTCCTCCAGAGAATTCTAACTACCGGCCTCATGAACCGGTTTTAAGCTTACAGGCGGCAAACGGAAAGCCAATCGCCACATATGGTAAAAGGTACGTTTACCTTAACGTGGGTTTGAGCAAAACCATTCACTGGATTTTTATTGTTGCAGATGTTTCTGTGCCAATCATCGGTATAGACCTGCTACAACACCAAGATCTACTCATCGATACGCGCAAACGGAGGCTAGTAGACGGAAACATTAATTTATCTGTTTGCGTAACTTCTTTTTCCGGTTGCAGATTATCTCCTGTTACAGTTTGACACACGATAGCTCCATTCCATCAACAACCACTCGATAAGCATTCTGGAATATACCAACCGCAACCGAAATTGTCGTGTGTAACCAGCAATGTTACACATCACATCACCTGTATTCTTGAAAGCGCGCCGACTGGCTCCCGAAGAGCTGAGGTTGGTCAAAAACGAATTCGATCAGATGATGGAGTTTGGAATATTTCGACCGTCGAAGAGCCGATGAACATCTCCGTTGCACATGGTCCCTAAAGAGAACGGCACATGCCTTTTGCCTTAAGAAATACTGCCCATACATTACAAAGATCTATAGATGACGTTTTTCGGGGTCTCAACTTCGTACATGCGTATGTTGATGACTGCTTGGTAGCAAATCAGGACAGAGAATCGCATCTCCAGCATCTGGATCTTGTTTTCGAACGGCTACAAAAGCATGGAATTACTGTAAACATTCAGAAATGTCAAATAGGAACCGACTTCTTATATTTTCTAGGACATACCATTAATGCTCAAGGCATCCGACCTCTAAGAAGCAAAGTGGTGGCCATTCTGGATTCATCACAACCAACCACTATTAAGCATTTACGCACGTTTAATGGCCTTGTAAGTTTCTATAGACTGTTCAAACCAAACCGCACGTCCCTTATGAAACCTCTAACCGACCAACTTCGTGGAAATCCGAAATCCATCAATCTGGACGATACTGCTCGAAAAGCATTTTCCACAGTCGAGAGTCTCGACAACTGGACTACATTTCGCAGTTTACTTCAGATATTTGACACATTTCTGGAGCAAACAATGTAGTTGCAGACGCCTTGTCTCGTATAAATTCCTTGAACAGTTTCCAAGGAATCGATTTTTTAAAACTCGCCCAACTTCAAAGAGAAGACAGTGATCTTCAGCACGAGTTGGCCTCAACAACACGCATTAAACAGATGGGAACAGGTAACGAAACCTTACTTTGTGACACATCTACAGGTAGGGATCGCCCAATCGTGCCGAAACAATATCGACACAACGTCTCCAATACGTTGCACAGACTTTCTCATCCGGGTGTTCGTGCAACCATCGAGCTTATAGCAGAACGGCTTTGCTGGCCTGGTACGAATAAAGACGTGAGGGAGTGGGCACGCTCCTGTGTAGGCTGCCAAAAATCTAAGGTTATCAGACACAAAAAATGTCCCTTAGGTTCATCTAAAACTCCTGAAGCTAGTTTCGACCATGTTCATCTGTATTTGGTAGGATCTTTATCAGATTCAAATGGATACTCTTACCTCTTAACCTGCGTAAACCTTTTCACTCGTCGGCCAGAAGCAGTACCCATCAAAGATATTACTGCTGAAACAGTGGCCCGCGCCTTCGTCGAACGATGGGTAGCAAACTTCGGCTGCCCAACAACCATCACTATAGATCGTGGACGCCAGTTCAAATATGAACTTTCCCGTTGTCTGACCGCACTATTAGGAATCACTCGCTTCCGAGCAACCTCCTACCATCCACAAGCAAACACGTTGGTAAAACGATTTCACCGACAACTAAAAGCTTTACCACCAGCTGCAAACGTTTCACAGTGCACCGACGCTCTTCCACTTGTCTTACTAGGTATTCGCGACGCAGTGGAAGCTGACGTTCGATACACTGCAGCTTAACTCGTTCATGGTACGACACTTTGACTTCTAGGAGAATTCGTGAATCCTTCATCTTCTTCAATGAAAATGGATTTAAACTCCTACGCTAGCAGGCTTACAATAGCAAGGCGTTCAGTTAAATCTGTTTCCACTCGACCACAATCAACTGATGTTTTCGTTCAACCTGACTTACGACATAGTAAACACGTCTTCGTACGTCGAGACACGCATCGACGACCTTTCGAATCAGCATACGAAGGACCTTTCAAAGTTCTTCAACGCGAATCTAAGTACTATATAATCGATAAAAAACGGAACCAACGATAGCATCAGCATCGATCGCCTCAAAGCAGCGTATTTATAAGTAAATCCTATTCACGTCGAATTTCCCTTAATACAATCGCACGACAAAACTCCTGCCCTTATAATACCCCAATCGACAGCCGACACATACGTTGATACTTCGGTGGTATCCAAAAATAAACTCAAAACAACGCGTTCTGGAAGAAGAGTAAGATTTCCAGAACATTTGAACGATTACTGCACGTAAGACACAAGTTTACATTTTAAATCCTCTCGATTTTCCCTGGTACTATATATAATTTTTTTTTAAAAAAACCCGAATTTAATATGCTTATTTATTATTATTATTTATTTCAAAAAAGAAAAACAAAAAATAACGATATTATAAAAATCCTTTTTTTATGCTATTACGTGAGCATGAGTTTATTTTCCACTTTTTTCGCTCGCTTTGTTTTTTTACGCGCGTACGAGTGTATTCCGACATGCACTTACATATTTTTCCTTCTCCAGGACGACTGAAAATGACGATAAAAAAACGATGACGTTTGCGAGAAACGAAAATCTTCATTGTACCTTTTCTTTTTTTTACTATATTGTACATCATGGTCCATTATAGTAAGGAAAGACGACCAGACGCTGCTAAACCTAGCAAGCTATCAGAAGAGTGTTTACCAACAAAAAACTAGTTGGGCTTAAACTTCTGGCTGGCCACGTCTTTGGGTCATCATTACCCCACTAGGGGGGGAGTGATCTGTAGCGGTAAATAATTCCCCAAAATAAATAGCCCTGTAAGTTTTCGACATGGGATGCTAACCACAGTTTTAGTGGACTCATCTAGCTGAAGGCGCTCGGTCAAGCATCCGTACCAGATCACGTGTCGGATCGCTGTGCTCAACATCTGCCGCAATCGCTAGCCAGATTAGTGCAAACGATCCTCGTTATATTGATAGCTTATCAAATATATCTTCGATCTCCTCACTTCTGTCTTTTGATTTTACTTGGTGGGTGCGCTTCGTATTAGAAGGTGTCACTGGTTAAAGCGTTGTCAACCTCCGAATACCTGTGGCATCTTCAATAACAATTCATGCGTATTAGTTGTATTACTAAATTCTACCACGGTCAAGTAAAAACGAGGTCGAGAAAATCTCTCCATAACTAAATAAACCGTATTAAACTAACTGTAACACTAGTTGAAATTCTTCCCCACGGTTATACATTTGTTCTTTCAGTCAGCCTACTAATACAGATGCAATTGGAAATCAACGCATGGACAACTTACCGGCACATACGTTATTTGATTTCATAATTTAAACCGAATATAATACCAATTTTAACATTTCTCTAATATTGGTTTTTTTAATATTTCTAAACAGGAAATGTTATTAACCTACGGATATCACCACGTACCTTACGGCGACTTATTAAAATATCCCTATACTGAGTCATTTCATTATTATTATAATCCCGCTTTGTTTAGCTTAAATAATCTCCACCCAAATTTTCATTTTAAACGTGTTAAGCATTAAACCAGACATTTAAAAATTATCATATGTGTTTCCCGAACAGATGCTGCCGCCTTCTTTTTGATTTGATTTTCAGATTATCAAAACCCGGATGTTTCTTATCATTCTTGGTAACCTCCGGTGCGCGACGATCCGGATCAATTTGGTATCGAACCAACGTCACGTTGATTCTTGTGGGAGAGTAGTGTAGTGGCATTGAGCCCTACCACCAGACAATATTTGGAAATAGACATTCAACATTTAACGCGGAGAAATACAGAAGAATGGAGAAGGCGGGGATAATGATAGGAATAAATTGGAGTTGATCGTATGGCATGGCTCGGCCATGCAGGCACGGTCCCTGCTAAATGTTACGTTATATCTTTTATTCATATTAAATATATTGTTCCATCTCTAGCCTAAGATTGTTCTATATGATGTATTGGTAATCGTTACGACTCAGTGAGTTGGTGTAGATGATGTGACTTCCACGTAAGATCTTATAGATTAGGCAGTTACATCATGATAAATCTGCAATTTTAGGATTAGGTCTATTATTAGAGCGGTGCTAATATCATAGTAGACCGTAATTCTACAACGTGAAACAATCGGATTGCATGGTTGTATTACAGTGAATAACCTGCCAGAGACAGTTTGCAACAATAAGCATGACATCACTCCACAAACGGCTGACCACTCTGTTGATGTAGATGAGTCTGTTGATCAGAAACTTTTGAATCAGATTCGGACCCCAACTGTCACCAAAAAACATGACGACATGTCAAATCCCAGCTGTTCTCTCAGTAATGTACTAAGATGTGAGTCGTGCGACAACACGCATCCAACTAAACCTATACACTTGAAAATTAGTCCTCCTAAAAATTCACCACAGGATAACTCGAATGAACCCAAATTCATCTCACAGAGACAACGAAAGACTCCAGCTCCGACAAAAAAGGTGGGATGACAAGACTCAATATAATGAGTAGGGAAACACATAAGGATGAATCCAACTGCTCTATCGGTATCTCAACAACAGTGAACAGGTTCTCCCCGCTGATACCATATAACTTGCCTTCAACACCTCTAAGCTGCAAAATGGGTAGTGGGCTACAGCGTAACAAGCCTTTTTACAAACAAACTAACAAAAACTACCAGAAAACTGATCACTCCAAGCACCCCCCAAAGTTTAAAAACATTATTAAGAATGGTTCTAATAATTTTCTCACTCCAAACTCTATCTACATTCCCCAGGATCATAATTGTAATTACTCTCAGAAAGAAAACTTTTCACACTCTTTAGTACCAACTCACCACATAGAAACGGCTTTCACGTACAATAACAGTCGCAACTCCTTCCAGTTACGCGGAGCAGACCCCTCTTACGCTAACGTAAATAACTATGACAGAGGCCACGCGCCCAACAACCAAGACTATTTCGCAAATAACCATACACTTCACAGTAGGTCTGTACAAGATTTTTTGGAATACGACACCTAGTGACACCTCTGTTGAAGCTTATAGCCCAAGTTATTTCAAACCACATGCAAAACATAAACGCGTTTCCCCCGTACAGTTTCCATCAGAGAGTACTGCCTCCCTTTCTTCCTGGGTAAACTACACAATCAACTTCACTAGCTCATTTGATACATCTCCCACTAAGTCTAGCTATCGAAATACCTAGCTATTGAAGAACATTCAACCCCCCACTTCTAACTCATCTCACACCCGCGAGGGTTACAACGACTTTATTTGAGATACTCTCACCCATTTTAACCCAGTAAGCCGTTTGTTTAACATATGTCTCATCAATGCTAGGTCTATCTGCAATAAAAAGACGGACTTAGTCCTGTTTGTATCCATATATCAAGCATCACTTATAATGATATCTGAAGCATGAACTAACAGTAATACTTCCGATCTAAGCATATCTCTTGACAACTATTTCCTATATAGAAGTGATAAATTGAAGGGATGAGGCGGAGGATGCCTTATTTACGCTCATTGAAACCTAATCTCACTACTGTGTGATATAGCGTGCGCGTCTTTTGAAGGTTGCAACTTTTTTTCACGTGGTATTATTTTATTCTCCTATGAGTTCTTCCCTTTAATCTAACATTTGTTAGCGATAGATAACTCGTCACTGATAGGGTTCTGTCAACGTCATACATTAATTTTGCTAGTTCTCACGCTCTCTATTTTCACCAATTAACGTTAATATATTTGATCTTAACTAATACTGGATCTGATCCTACCATTAAACTTTACACGTGTATCAAGTGAAATTATAACTGTCGCTGTTCACTAAATTAAACTTCATACTCACATTACTTACAATAATGTCCCGGCCATCTAAAAAACATACAATCTCTCCTGACGCCTATAGCGCTTGCAAAAAATCTAAATCAGTCACTAAAGGGAATAATGTGAAAACTTGTAAACACACTGACCAGTCTGCATCCTACTCTGGTCTTCCCTCAGCAGCAATAAACGGGCACCGTTTACTTGGGCACGACATTTCACTACCTTGTATATCGCTTGTAGATATAAATAAGAGCAGTCATATGCCGTTAGAGTCGACACCATCTGCCAGTCCAAACAATAGCATCACATGTTGTGAGCAGTATTTGAACAGTTCGGCTGACCCCAAACACTCAAATATTATACAATCGGCCATCCTGAGTAGCGGTCCACGGAGTACATGTAAGCCTGTTTATAATAGCCAGCCCGATGATGTAGATCTTGACTACTCGCCCAGATATGTACCCCATCCCCCAAATAACTATGCACAAGGCGACCATCCGGTAGACACCTGCAACAGGTCTATGTGTAACCATATCGACCTTAAAAACTTAGATACACATTCCAATAATCTCATCACTAGTAGCAACCAAACAGAACTCAGCTTCACCCAAACTATCCAAGATTTATTACCGTACAAATATTTAGTCAATATTCCAGAAAATCCTGATCTCGAAGTTATAAAAAACGCCGAAAAAGTAATTAACCATATATCATCTGAAGTGTTAAAAAGACTTCAGTGTATGCAAAATGTTATTGTGTATAATATACCTGATAGTGCGAACGTAAAGATTGTTAGAAATACTCTACTACAAGAATGTGGATTGTCACAATCTTGGTGTGTAACAAGAAGATTACGTAAAAAACACACTAAAGCCTCCTGTCCCATTCTATTTCAGTTTGGTAGTACCACTGAAGCTAATCATCTCCTCAATAGTCAGTCATTACTAAGGCGTATTCCAACATTTAAAAAGATTAGAATCATCCATGATAGGACTGCTATCCAGCGTCGAATCTTCAATAGAACACAAACTAATCAACCCAGACTACGTAGCCACGGCAGCTACAACGCTTGCCACCGCATAGATCCTAAAAAACTATACACTACCCCTCCCAAAAACGGAGGCACGTCGGATGCTACTATTAGTCCTAAGAACAAGACAGCACATAAAGCAGCTGCGACCACTCATCCTCAGCCCAAACACAACTACACACAACAGAAACACCTCTCCTGGCAACAGAATCAGGCAATCCTTCATCCCTTACCAGAAACATACTACCTCCCAAACTACCCGTAATAGGACTAGAATTGCCCACCACACACAGGGAAGCCATAACGTTGGCCTACTTGGGAACCCACCTACTGAATCTACATACTATCTAAATCAAGCCACCCCATACAACTCCTTAATCCCCCATAATTCGACAAATACGCCATCTCATCCTTTTTTATCTCTCTCCCCCTCAACAGTGCTGCTTTTGGGTCTCCAAATGTTGAGGGCGATAATCCCATTAATCTGAGACCATCTATACACTCCGACCCTATGGGGAGTGGCACACCTTTCTCAGCGTTGACAGCTGTCTCTAGTCTTAAAAGCTCCTTGACTGAACCTCCTGATCACTCCCCGAACACACTACCTAACCATCCAACTCTACCTTTCACTCTTAAACATACTCCTTTCACCAAACTAACTTCCAACTACCTTTCTCGCATTAACCCTATTGGTAATATACTAAACGCGCATCAATATGGAGTCCACACCCCCAAGCACATGGCAAAACAGACGATCCACTGGGTTTGCAACATACCCTTCTACTAGACAACGCTCGATCTGTACAAAGTAAGATGACACATCTAGGCACCCTACTACTTTTAAACAACCCCTCACTTGTTTTGATAACGGAAAGTTGGCTGTCCTCCGATATCACAGACACATATCTACAAATAGACACCTATGAGCTCTTCCGCTGTGATCGAGTCAACAAGAAGGGTGGTGGTTGTCTTGTTTATGTATCTAAAAATCTGAAAGCGGAAACCAATAGCGACAACATCCTCAGCAAACTTCCTGATTCGATATGGCTCACTGTGCACACTCATGAATGTAAAATACTAATCAGATGCATATATCGAGCTCCTAACACACCTAGCTCAACTGACACAATTATAAGTGAGTCATTTGCTCAGGCTGCCTCGCTTGACTTCACTTACAAAATTGTTTGTGGTGATTTCAACCTACCCACCATCAACCGGACGACACACTCTGGCCCATTGTGCTTTGAAGGCATACTTAGGTCCTTAGACATACACGGTTGGCAAAAACATGTACACCTGCCTACACGAAATCACAACATTCTTGACTCGATATTCTGTCATAATGTCACACCAACATCAATGGTGGTTGGCGAAAAGTTTCACAACAGCGACCATAAAATAGTCCTCTGCACTCTTCCGATTCTTGCCATGTGCAACAAACTAAAGACAATAAATACACGTTTCCAATATAGAGACTATGCAAACGCTGACTGGGAAAACTTTCAATTTCTAATAAAGCACTCTGACTGGAGCAGTTTCTTTACCAGTGATAACCTCTTAGAAACATTAGAAATATTCAATACCACCATCAAATCTGCACTAGACACTACTATACCCTTTAAAATTGCTTTTAAAACAATTACTCCCTACATAAACCAAAAGACTAGGTCTAAACTGCGTAAACTGAAAAGGACGTACTAAATATCAAAATACTTCAGTGCCCTGCACCAGATATATTCTGTACTCGACGGAGTACAAAGTCAACACGACAAGCATAAACAGGCAGAGGAACATACTGCGCTCACTGCTGCATCTAAAACCCATGCCTTATGCCGTCTCCTGGCAAAACGCATAAGGAAGAACGAAGATCACAACATTCACTCCCTACTGCACGATAGAGTGACGTATAATGACCAAACCATCATATGTGAACTATTAAGTGAATGGTTTTCCCACAATGGGAATACATCTCATGTCACAGATATCAACACAAAGTGCAACTGCAAAAATTATTTTAGTACCATAAACTTCGACATGGGGAGTATACATACCGCCATTAAAACCCTTAAGCCAAATGTGAGTTCTGGTGCCGATGGCATCCCCTCAATCCTTTATAAAATGTCAGGTTTGGACATACAGACGCTATTACTCAAAATATACACATCATCCTTAGAGACAGGTACATATCCGGAAACCTGGAAGGTAACGTACGTTATTCCAAAACACAACTCCGGACCGAGAAACCTGGTCGAAAACTACAGACCTATAAATATCACTCCAGTTATATCACGCATAATGGAAAAAGTGATAAAAAATCAACTATCTGATCACCTACTTAAGGAAAATCTAATAGACCCGTCACAACACGGCTTCATTAGAACAAGGTCGTGCGGTACATGTCTGATAGACTTCTTTAACGAGGTTACTCGCATACGTGATCAAAAGAAACTGGTGGTTATACTATATTTCGAAATTAAGAAAGCTTTCGATAAAGTACCTCATAATCTTCTAATAAACAGACTTAAGTCAGTTGGAATTATAAATCCCCTTTTGCAATGGATCAAGTCTTTTCTTACGAACAGATACCAAATAACTAAGATTGACTCTACAACATCTACACCTCGACCAATATCCAGTGGTGTTGTGCAGGGCAGTGTCTTGGGTCCATTGCTCTTTATAATATACATCAACAGTATATGCAAATGCTTTAGCACAGGTAAGACCTACCTCTATGCCGATGACTTAAAAGTCATCTATAAAACCGACACTTGAGATGTACGTAGTACTATGCAAACAATCCAACATGAACTCAACATAGTAGACGCCTGGTGCAAACGCTGGGGGTTAGAGCTCAACACAGAGAAATGCAGCTGGTCATGTATAGGAGACACTTCTCTCAAAATAAAACTAACAATTAACAACAACACACTGTCCAGACTGGCATCAGTAACTGACCCAGGGGTACACTACTCACAACGTCTTAATTTCTCTGAACACATCTCAACCAAAGTATCTAAAATGCGGAAATTGCTTGGCTTCATTCTCCGTAATTTCTATCAAAGTGAATCCAAAATCCTTCTTTATAAAGTTTGTGTAAGACCTGTCGCTGAATACTGCTCGTTCTTCTTTTCCAACCTACGTCTATCTGATATACTAAAGGTGGAAGGAATACAACGAGACTTCACCCGCAAAATACTTAAGACTGAATCAGTCGTTGACTACAGTTCCCGATGCCAAATCCTAAGAATAGCAACTTTTTGGAAGAGAAGGCTTAGGTCTAATTTGATTCTCTACTTCAAACTACTCAAAAACCTTACTTATTCAACATATAATATAGTTCTTGCCCGAAATTCACATGAATATGTACTTCGAAACAAAGTATCTACGGTCAAACTTGAGAAATACAGATCAGAAACTCGGGAAAACTTCTTCCTCATCAAGTATGCAATAATTTGGTAGTCTCCCTTCCGAAATACGCATGGCAGATGAATTACATACGTTTGTAAGGCTGCTTGATCAAGCCCTCATTTGCACTGATCTAACACGTACGAACAGATCTGCGCCCCACTCAGATATCATAGGCTTTCTACATGTCTAAACCAAAATGGACTCCAAGTTCAGTTTGCCTGATTTTTCCTACTTTGCAGTTGTTTTAGTTACTTTTTCCACTCTATTTCTTCACTTAAAGTAGACAGGTAACTCACTGGACCTACTGATACTGTTCAACTAAACTCGGTCACTAAGAGACACTCACTACCACCCTAAAAAGTCAAGAGAACCGCGCAATCGACTGCCTACTACCGATCGAACTGCATATTTGAAGCCTGTTACCCATCAACTGGTTAGGACAACACAAAATAACATCAGCACCAAGTTAGTGTGAGTCTCTCCTTGTTTATTGCTTATTTGCTTTTTACTCTTCTGCACACCATGTTGACTAGCAACTAATATTATTCCTCCACTCGTTACCTTATCTACAACCCATATACTTCTATACTTTTACGCCCGCTTTATTAAACTACTATCCTACATTACACCCCTCTTAATGCTTATACTTTAATAGGCAAACTATACTTTATACTATAGTCAATTAAAGCACTGCATCGATGCCTTACCCACAGTTCATAATTTGTAACTGCCTGATCAGCTTGTAAAATGGTACTTATAGAAATAGTGTTTTCCAACAGATTGTGAAACAGAGGATTGTGTGAGGTATGATATATATCCAAAAATAAACTTAAATGAGCCTAACATCACAAAAGGAGGGAGGGTGGAGTTGCTGACCGGCAAGCATTGATGGTGAGGGCGATAACTTCAATCCACCCGTGTTTGTGGGGCAGAACATTTTGTATGTATCAGGCTCTCTATGATTGAGCATAAGTCAATCAATCTGTGATATACATTATCTTCCTACGCTCACCACTCAGACTCATGTTTCCAATTTTATACTGGATTAGCTATTCTACTAAGACAACCTATAACATGCTAACTCGAAATTTACACATGGATTGTGTGGCTGGCATCGGATGAAAAAAAGAAAGAAAGAAAAAATCAGACAACAAAAGATATAGTTATTAATATTTCCAACACTTCACCCTTTATATGCACACTCCCTTCTAATAAACAACTTTCCCTGTACCAACCTTAACTTCCCTTCCTTCATATGAGCTTACTCCAACATGTTAAACATCACAATTAATTGTTCTTTATTACTACATGCTCTTGAATGGAGCCTCTGACTTCATTTCACTCTAACAAGAGATAATATGAATTTAATCTAATTTATTATACCTCTGTCTGTTCTACGTAATGTTAAGCAACGTTTGGAGTCCATATCCAAGTGCCTTGTTGCTCTGCTGTTTCTCTTTTTTATTTTCTTCAGAATCTTGCTCCGAAGGCACAGCTATGGAACTTCTAACGTCTGAAATAAACTTGACGTATGCGTCAACTCAAGGCCATGGTTTATAACAAGCGCTCTACGAGACTACTTTATGACAACTATAAACTTAATAAGTTAGGAAGCATGCTATGCTCCAACAAATGTTATAATTTGTAGATCATGCCTGGAAAAATGGCGTGTACCTGCTCATGCAGAAATATATTATTATTATTAAATAAAAATTAAATTGAATAGGTAGGAGAGCAAATCATCCATGTTATAAGATTTGATGGTAGAATAAGAGTCGTGCAGTAATAGTTGATATTGATGTTATAAAAGTCTCAATGAAATCACAGTATAACTAATGACCAATGTTGTTAAAGGACACTGATGACGAATCTGGATGCTAATTGGTCGAAATAGTTAGACTGAATGTCGTCCAATAACGGGCTGAATTTGAATTGTATTTTTTTCACCCCGTCTCCAATTGTTATGTTGTGAGTGAGAGAGAGAAGCGGTGGCGAATTATTGATCGGGCAAAAGACGCGTAAAACACGTAAGAACAGCCTAGAGTTCTGATTGGCCCTGCTTCCCTGCCTAGCTCAGCCAGTTGAGTCCAGAACGCAAGTCTCAGTCTCTGTGATATGAATCATTATATTTCAAACATACTCTGTTTATATACCAAACAAACAGACTACATCGTACCATAAAATAAAAAGTAACATTTGTACAAGATTTGACCTCCAGGAAATGACACAAATAAATATTGACCAATAGGGAAATGACACGTTGGAAGAATATTGACCAATGTGGGAATGACACAATTTCTCATTCAGGAATAGTATTAGATGATTTCTGAGGTATTTTCTGAATACCCCAACACCTCCTTTTTTTGAAGATCCGGACCTGATATCCGGAATATAAGTTTCCCGGGTCCATCCTCCCCCACGAAATAATGTTGGGTCATCATATACCCAAATTACGATTGATTTGACTTTATTTAAAATATATTTGTCGCAGCGCACAGAGAATCGACTGAGAATGACCAAGTGGTGAGGGTGGACGACGCTTGACATGAGGTCATGGAAGTTTGATTCTTCGGAAATATTATCATGCCTGTAAAAATGGCGTGTACCTGCTCATGCAGAAATATATTATTATTATTATCATCAGATTTATCGAGAATATCACTAGTAGATAGTGGATCGCTATGATAATCGGCGTCCATCAAAACTGAATCAGGTTCTTGATTATTATTTGACACATATGACATATTTTCTGGCAAATCAAGGGAATCTAGATTAGATTCGTCAGGAACTTCTATCGTAGAATGTTGAACTTCATTTGGTGCAGCTGCATTCAGTGTACTGCACGATTTGTTTTCTGTTTCATGGGCGGTTACTGCGACACTTACATGAACATTTAGCAGGGCGTCCTTTTGTGAGCTGGATATATCACTGTCAGTATATGCTGTTTCGGGGATAATGGAGTTTGAATCCATTACCGGACATGTTTCTGAAATGGAGAGTACTGGACCTCTAGGCCGATCTTGAGTGACTGCTGTTTCGTTTGAAGTACAGTTTGTCGAGGTTTCATCGAGGCTGCGATCATTACCCAGCTCCGTGTGCCATTGAGCAATCAGTCCACCCACTTCCGTCGCATCATGAACGCATGAGTGATTCAGTAGCTGCGTGCGTAAATTGACTAATAAGTCCAAATGTCGTTCAAATAGCAGCTGTAATCGATCGGAAGTGATAGACTCTTTTTGATCAGCAACGGCGATGAAATCACAGTATAACTAATGACCAATGTTGTTAAAGGACACTGATGACGAATCTGGATGCTAATTGGTCGAAATAGTTAGACTGAATGTCGTCCAATAACAGGCTGAATTTGAATTGTATTTTTTTCACCCCGTCTCCAATTGTTATGTTGTGAGTGAGAGAGAGAAGCGGTGGCGAATTATTGATCGGGCAAAAGACGCGTAAAACACGTAAGAACAGCCTAGAGTTCTGATTGGCCCTGCTTCCCTGCCTAGCTCAGCCAGTTGAGTCCAGAACGCAAGTCTCAGTCTCTGTGATATGAATCATTATATTTCAAACATACTCTGTTTATATACCAAACAAACAGACTACATCATACCATAAAATATACAGTATACAGCTATAAGCCTGAGACTCTAAGCGAAAGTGTATCCGTGATCAAAAATGATCTCAATCTGGAGTGTAAAATGGCAATTGCAATTTAACCTCATCTAGTGCGAGATCGTTTACTTTGGAAGGCAGCATTAATCACTGCAACTTCATTTAAATAAATGTAGAATTCAGACAGTCGAATCAGTACACGATCTAGGAATTAATTACACAAGAAGTCTGAACATTGAAGAACATGCCTCATCTATTATTTCTAAATGTAGACGGCAAATAGTTTTCATAATGAGAAATTTCTTCATAACAGAGGCTAAGCTTACTCTCTTTAAAATATGTGTACGACTTTCCCTGGAATACTGCTCTTTTATCTTCTCTAATATGAATACCACAGTCAAGATAAGAGTAAAAGACGTTCAAAGACGCTTCACACGCCAACTTCTAGGGAGGAACTTGAATGCCGATTATACAGATAGATGTAAACACCTCTCTTTAGAATCTTTATTGCACCGTAGGCTAAAGAATAATTTAATATTTCTCTACAAAGTGATACATGGACTCTCATTTCTATCTTCTTGCCCAACTATGATTCACGACCCAGCCTATAGACTAAGAAACAGCGCATATACACTACTTACCGTAAAACACCAAAAACAAATGCGTTGTAAGTTTTTTACAGTACGATATGTTTTATTGTGGAACAGGTTGCCAATGCCTATCCGTAACTGTGACACATTTACCAGATTCAAAAGGCTAGACTCTAAAGCATTGTCATACCTTGTCTACAATTGTTTTCTTTCACATATTAGGATGCTCCTGCTTAATAAATACTTTAACATAAGAGAATGAGGCTGAGTGGTCATACCTTAACTATTTCTTCATGAACATTGTCTGCTCTGTTTCTCGATTTTTTGTTTTCTTTTTTTTCTTGCACCATTTTTAGCCCCCTTGAGATATAGAACGGGTGACCTCGTCCTACACCAACATATTCCAAAGGGATATAAGGTTTCCATTTCTAGAAGCCCCCAACTCCACATGAATCTAATATCGATCATCAGTTGCACGTCGCAACGCAACTCTCATGAAGCGCGCTAACTATGATAGTGACTAAAACCATTTACATTCATATCTTATAAATTATCAACCCAGCTTAGTAATTCACTACAATGGATATTGTACCATTTGTAACAATTTGATCTTGCCTGTAAACTGGCATGCCTCATGTAACAAACTGTTATTTGAGAATAAATTATTATTGTTTTAATCGTCACACACCTCAATAACATGCATGTTAACCTGGCCCGTACATGTGTTGCACTATATCCCTATGTCTTTCAAACTTTAAAATCATCTGAATCGCCTTTAACATTTCTCAATAAACCCATCATAGTCGTTATTGCCTTACGTATACGGATTTATGAATTGGTCGATCATATTAGTACTTTAAAATACGAATATAGTTTAGATAATAAATTTACAAATCTAGGTACTATCAACTGAACTAGCATAATAACTAAACTCTCATGTAGTTGGCTAAACAAACATTAAAAATCAAAACTCCGGAACCTTCTTCTAAAATTAACATTAGACGAATATTTTGGATTGAAATTTATAATAGAATTAGGTAACTCGGGTTCTTTAACTCTACAAACTTCTATTTTAGAAGCACATAAAACAACTACACCTATTTTCAACTGGCTACTCCATCAACACTATAACTAGCTAAACATAGTGGTTTCAGGATATCGTCATAAAGCATTGTCATGACTTGACAATCACGTAATATGATTGATAAAACTGATGAAACCATTGACAAAATCAGTCAGCAAAATGGACTCGTAATTATCATTAAATAGCGTTGCTTTTCTTTTATCTTCATTCACTACAGATTATTACAGTATGTTTCTATCAGTTGCTCATTCAGTAAATATCTCGAAACCTTGTCAGTCTAATTGGAGGTTTAGCAACACAATCATGCATGCAAATCATCAGTATAAGCAGTCGAGCAAATCTCCTGCAAACTGAAAACATCAATGTCGAATTTACCCCAACACTGACTAAGGTTCAGGCCATTATCATAGACATGAGTTGGGAGTGTACTCCCCTTGGTTACAACTTACGTTCTCCCTGATAATCACATGAGTACCACTCTGTTGTAATTCTCTCTCTTACGGTCATAACCCAGCTATTCCTATCGCTTAGTATTCACGGACACCAATTCACTCGACAAGGCCCCAAATCAGAACACGGTTGAATAGGAAGGAGATTATATTCCAAATAACAAGGTTAGATAAAAGCAAGAAGCACAATAGGAAAACCGTTAGTATATTTATAGTTTTTACATAAGAAGAATCTAGAGTCTTCTCCAAGTGTCGACTAGCGCTGATTGGCTAAGAATCAGCCAATCAGCGTGCTCCAAAGCAATCGTGCATTGAGCATGCTTAAATCCAATCTATGTCCCGCTAACACCTCCCCTTTGAGCAGATTCGTAGGATCTGGTGCTAGGGTCCAACTGCAACCGAGTGACTGGCCTGTGCTTTCGATTTGTCCATCGTCTAGGCAATAAAGAAGTATCACTCTGTGCTTGCATAGAAACTGACCTGTCTGTTCCAGGCGTTTTGATGTCAAAGGTGTCTAGCAGAACATCAAGAGGTTATCAATATTGAATCTCGTTGCTGGCTATCGAATTTGCTTTCAACTAGTTAGTGTGACGTACCCAAACTTCTGAGCCAACTGACACCTCATAAACCACACTCCCCTTCTTTTTCAAGATTCGACCAGCTGTCCATGTAGGATGTTTCTCACGATAGTCCATAGCAAGTACTTTTTGTCCCACCGTGAACAATCGTTTTTGTGCCCCATGATGTCGATTGAACTGATTCTCCACCGATAGGTTTCGTTGAGGCTCAAGAGCTGGCGTAGGACGGATGACATCGAAATGTGTTCGCATTTTTGTGCCAAGTAGAGCTTCTGCTGGAGAGACCCCGTTAATCGTCTGAGGGTTTGGTGTAGAGCGATAAATAAGCAGGAACTTCTCTAAGATCTCTTTGGTGGTTCCCTCCCCTTCAGACTTTTTTATAGCATTTTAAAATGTACTCACAAAACGTTCCACTTGACCGTTTGATTGGGGGTGGAATGGAGGTGTTCGGACGTGATGGATTCCGTTCTGCCGACAAAATTGTGAGAAGATTACGGACGTAAACTGTGTTCCGTTGTCACTAACTCCAAAACGACTGAATAGTTGACGTAGCTTACTGACTGTGCAGCTTGCAGTCGGGTGTTCCATGAGAAAGATTTCTGGCCACTTGCTCTATGCATCAACTACCAAAAGGTAAGCTTGTCCATGAAGTGGGCCAGCAAAGTCCAAGTGTATGCGCTGCCACGGTGACTGTGGTATTGGTCATGATCGCAGCTCTGCTTTTCGCGGTGCTTTCGTTGCTAATGCACATTTGGTACATGAACGGGATAGCTGCTCCAGTTAGGTGTCTAAATGCGGCCAGTATACATAACTTTGTGCTAATGCTTTCATGAGATTTATTCCAGGATGTTCTGCGTGCAACTGTTCAAGCACTGCTAGTTGTAGCTTCTTTGGTATTATGACACGTTCGGCAAACAGCAGGCAGTCGTCGATGATTGAGAGAGAGAGTCTACGCTGGTAAAACTGTTGAAGCTCTGTGGAACTGATCTTCACGGGCCATCCTTCCAGGTGGAACTTTCTAACTTCTCATAGAATCGGGTCTCGAAGAGTTTCTTCTCTGACTTTATCTGACGACACTGGAGTGTTTCAAATGTCATCTGCCACTATACTTCGTATTTCCGGGTCTACTGCTATGGAGGCAATGATCATATCCTCTGGTCCAGGATGCTGAACTCCAATTAATCGAGAGAGAGCGTCGGCTTGACCGATAGTAATTGTCGACTGATACTTGATATTGAAATCATAACTCAGGAGCATTGTTGCCCAGCGCTGTAGTCTATTGGCCGTATAGACCGCGGTTCCTTTCTTAGAACCAAAGATTGCAACCAAAGGTTTGTGATCTGTCAGTAGAGTAAATGTACGACCATAGAGCATTTTATGAAATCTTTTGACAGCGAAAATGATTGCAAGAGCTTGCTTTTCAATTTGACTGTAGTTTCGCTCGGCTGGGGTAAGTGGTCTAGCAGCATGGGCAATTGTCTTTTCTGATTTGTCCGGAAACACGTGAAATATCACTGCTCCAACTCCATGACTAGATGCATCAGATGCAACAACAATTTCCAAGCTGGGATCGAAGTGTGTCAAAAGAATCTTTGAGCTGAGCATTGATTTGACTCTGTCGAAAGATGCTTGACATACTGCTGACCACTGCCAAGGTTTATCTTTTGATAGTAATTCATTCAGGGGACCTCTCACTCGATGCATTTCAGGCAAGAATGTGCTATAGTGACTGATTAACCCCAAGAAGGATCGTAATGAACAGACATTAGTTGGTGCAGGCATCTTCTGAATGGCTTCGATGTTGGCAGGGTCTGGTCGGCGACCGTTCTTATCTAAGATAAAACCAAGGTATTTGATGGAATGCATAAAGAAGACACACTTTTCCTCACGTAGTTGGAAACCATATTCCAACACTTGGTTAAGGACTTGATGTAGTCGATCAGAAGGTTCATTGTTAGTTGAACCCATAACTATGATATCATCTAGATAAGCTGCTGTACCAGGTATACCTGTTAGCATCGTATCGATTATTTGCTGAAAGATGGCAGGTTCGGTCTTGATGCCAAATGGTAGATGGGTGTATTGAAATAACCCTCGATGAGTGTTAATGGTCAAAAGCTCTCTACTGTCTTCATCTACTTCCACTTGCAGATAGGCATCGGAAAAGTCTATTTTCGCGAAACATGTCCCACCATTAAGTTTGGCAAACAGGTCTTCAGGAACTGGTAACGGATATTGATACACATCTGATGCAGCATTTAAACCGGTCGAGAAATCGGCACATATGCTTATAGTTCCATTGGCTTTCTTAATCACTACGATCGGTGCGGCCCATGCAGAGTAGTTGACTGGTTGTATTACACCAGCCTGTTGCAAGCGATTAAGTTCCTGATCGACTAACTCAAGAGCAGCATATGGTACAGGACGTCTCGGATGAAAAATAGATTTGGCATACGGTTTCAATGGTAAATGAGCTTTCGTCTTGGTACAATGGTCAAGGCTATTCTGAAAAACAGAGGCAAACTTTCTTTTCAGTTTTTCTAGTAACCTTTCACCTGTCTTCTTTGCAAGTACT
Organism: Schistosoma spindalis; assembly: GCA_946903255.1. Taxonomy (NCBI): domain Eukaryota; kingdom Metazoa; phylum Platyhelminthes; class Trematoda; order Strigeidida; family Schistosomatidae; genus Schistosoma; species Schistosoma spindalis. The sequence continues at coordinate 40,219,624 of OX336416.1, read as the reverse complement.
GGGGTGTCTAATGATGAACACGATACGTTGCAGACACTGTTAATCGGTACATCCATTATTCCAAGTTTATCTAACATATCTAGACCAAGAAGATCAAGGTTTGGCCGTCCTGTTAGGTAACATATTCCTGTACATTTAGTTCCATTGAAGGAAAATTCACACTGTAATTGACCAACCAGTTTTAGCACACCACCTGATGCGTTTTTGGCCGTTTTCTTAGATGGCTTCATTGGCGGTTTACCCAGCAAGTTATGCGTTTCTCTAGATACTAAGGTGATATCTGATGCCGTGTCAATTTGAAGACGAGCTGATATGCCATTTATCTGGATGGTAACATACTTTCTCCGAATGTCATAGTTTGTTTGAAAGGCAGCTACCAGAGAAAGAGAGTTAGACTCGGCTGATTTCACATGTCGAGAACGTTTATGCTTCGGTGGAAAATGACCTTCTTTATGTCCACGTTTGTTGCACACTTGACATGTATGCTTCTTAAATGGACAGAATCATACATAATGCCAATCACCACATAACCAGCATGCAGTCGTTGGTTTGTTACGAGTTGTTGTTAGCTTCTTAACTTTTAACCTAGTAAAAGCATTGACACTACTGCAGGTTAAATTAGGATTTACCTGTTCAGCCAACTTGTTGTCGTGTCTGATGCTTTGTAGCCGCTTACACTCATCTGCTAACGTTCTGAGTGTGACGTTTGGGTCTTGATCTAGTCGAGCCAAAAGTCTAGTCCTGATCTCAGCATCTTGTGGTGACTGAAGAGCTTTGATGAATATTAAGCATTTAAATTGGTCTTCTGTCAACGAGCGTAACTTGAACCCTTCACATTCTCTGTTGACGATGTCTACTAGAATATCATATTCATCGGCTTCGCGTTTCACCAAATTTAGACACTGATGTCGAATACTATACAACGAGGAGGATTCACCGAATATCTCTGACAATTGAATTATCGTCTCCTCGAAACTGAGCTTTCGAGGTAACTTTGGCAATATATGGTCAGCATGGTGTGCATGTTCATTAATTCCTAACTTACGTACCAACAATCGAGTCTTCCACGCGTCGTCTTGGTTACAGAATTCTATTCTAAATGTATCTTCCCGACGCTCGAACCACTTGAGAAAAGTATTTCCGCTTCCGGGATCATAGATGAATTCTGGGATGCTGCTGGCAACTGCGTCACAAGACGTACTTGAAATAGCATGTGAACTCGAGCAGTGGAAGTTGAGCTGTTGAGTCAGAGTCTCCAACAACCTCATTTGTGCATCTAATTGTGCTTTCTGTTGTTGTAGTATTCGGTTAAGCTCGTCATCTGATATGAGCATCTTGAATTTGTTTTCCTTTTTCCCCGTCGCCACTGTTATATTTCTCTCTTACGGTTATAACCCAGCTATTCCTATCGCTTAGTATTCACGGACACCAATTCACTCGACAAGGCCCCAAATCAGAACATGATTGAATAGGAAGGAGATTATATTCCAAATAACAAGGTTAGATGGAAGCAAGAAGCACAGCTTACCGGTGTAAACATTATTTGATTTAATGATTTAAATCAAAAGCAATACCAATATTAACACTACAATATTGATTGGTTTTGATATTGTTAAACACAAAATATTTGTACTACCTATAAGTTAAGTTATTAACCAACGATCATTACCAATCATCTTACGACAACTTATTGAAATATCTCTACACGGAATCATTCTTAATTATCGTAATATCATTTTGTTTAGCCAAAATAATCTTTACCTAAGTTTTTCATTTTTCGCGCTTTAATAATTAATCCAAACATTTTGAAACTACTACATATATTTCCCGATCAGTTGTTGCAGCTTTCTTTTTAATTTATCTTCCAGCTTATCAATACCAGGAGGATTTTTATTATTATTGCTAACCGCCGGTGCGCGACAATCCCACTCAATTTGGTACCGAAACAACACCACGTTGATTCTGGTGGAAGAGCAGTGTGGTGGCATTGGGCCCTAACCACACGATCCTCAAGACTGAGCACGAGACAAGTGGGAAACTAGATACTCGATATTTAACGCGGAGGAAAACCCAACGATGGAGAACGTGGGAAGAAGGAATACAGTGAACTCCTAGTGATCGCACGGCATGAATCGTCCTTGCAGGCGTGGTTCATGCTGAATGTTACCTCATATCTTTGACCCATATTAAATATATTGTTCTGTCTCTAGCCTAAGTGTGTTCTTCGTCAGATATTGATGATTGTTACGATGAGATGAGGTGGTGTGGATAATAATGTGACTTCCACGTAAGATCTTATAGATTAGGCAGTTATATCATGACAAATGTACAATTTTAGGATTAAATCTTTTATTAGAGCAGTACTAATACCATAATGGACCATAATCCTACAAACTCAAACTCAAATGCATAAGATAACTAATAGGTACTCGATATAGCCAAACACACCCAAATGATTCCAGTAAGGCATCTTCCTTGAAGCCTGGTATTCAAAATCAGAATATTCCGAATAACCTATGAGGAAAGCAATGCAGTGTGTCATACATCGATACTGGATATCGTCGGCTAAAAAGACAAAACAACGGAGCAACTCTAAATGATTAGCTGCATTTATGAGTACATATGTAAAGTTGAATTGATAATTATCGGTCATCACAGACACATCAGATATTTTGACATATTATATTTCAGAGGTTTTAGTCACATTTGCATATAGACTTCATCCATTCTACATGTCCCCATTAATTAATTAATATACCTAAGTAGTTACGAATCTTTCCCAACATCTCATTTATTATTGTTCTCTGTCACTTAGGTGTCAAGCAACTAACAACAGTTTAAATGTGTTATTCGATATTGAAATACTCTGAAGCACCGCTGCTTTTAGTTTGTCATGCAGTGTCACTTTAAACATTCGGTTTACGAGGTCGTAGTGGAATTGGTTCCTAACCATACGGTTCTTGAAGCTGAGACTACAATACACTAAGCGTTGAACACTTCGATAAGGCCAGAAGAGCTGAAAGGAGGAACAATTAAAAAAGTTGGAATGGCTTGGAGATGTACGAGTGGTTACTCTGTGTGACGTCTTCCCTTTTATTACAAGTATTTTATTTTGTCCCTGGCCAAAATGTGTTCTTCAAAGGTTCATAAATAGTGCGCTATTTACTATAGTGATAGAAAGAGTCATTATGGACAATCATGTGACTTCTGAGTAAGATCTTCTAGATAGGTTTTCATATCATGAGAAGTTCGCAGTAGCATATTAGGTATATTATTCTGTCAGTATGGATAAATACACCGATACTGATCTAGACCTAAATCCAACATGGTTCGTGACCTCAGCAGCTCTGTAACAAGTGAACTAAATATGTGAACTTAACGTATGGTTTGAGAAGATATGTTGAATGCAGAGAATTTTCTCTAAGCTGAGAGGGCATATTGCCGAGTTACTAACCAACTAATTACCCAGCGTGAACTCTGGAATCCCGTTTACCGTGTTTACTGTCCAGTCGTTACATGCATGTTGGTTAGGGGAGAACCGTCTTGAACAGTATTGAATATCCAAAGCTAAAGTAAGCATTTAATAACAGAACATTAATAAAAATAAATATGCATGTATATGTACTAAAAATTAAAAATCTGTACTTGTATAGCCATAACAAAACATTTTAACTTATATTAGCCAGGAAACACGGTAGATCTATCGAAAAATTATGATAGACAAGAAGTAAATAATACAAAAGAAATGCAGATTTTTGTGAAGAAGTATTTGTAGATAGACGAAGAGCAGTTACACGACTCGTCTTTTGCGAGTATGTCGTTGCTGAGTGTTTACAATGATCCATGGTTAAGCATAGTTAATGTTTGAAGGATATTCTATGCAAAAGGCGTATCCATATCCTGACAATTGAGTAAATATTGATGTAGAAAAATGCTCCAAACGAAAACTGTAATTTTACATTAGTAGGTGGGTTAGAAGCTAAACAAATGAAAGAAGGTATTATGAGGAACCCAATAAGCAATAATTAGCCTGCGTACATGATGAGCAAAAATCAATATAACACCGAAATGTACAAGGGAATTTAGGCAACGAACTTAGCAATATTTATAACCAATGAAGATAATTACATAAATTAAGTGAAGCTATGCGATGTGTTCATCCATTTTTCAGATTACTTAAGAAAAATGAAGGTGATTCATACCTGTTGGTAACAACGAAACCCGACTTGCAACCCACAGAAATATCTCAAACAACAAACGGTGATATATTACTTCCAACCAAGTTCTGCTTATATCTGGGGAACTTAATTAATCAAAATGTATTCCAAGAAAGCCAATCTTTCTACAATTTCCATTCCATAAAAATACAAAAAATCCAAAGTTTGTCTGAAACTGAAGAGTTAGTTATTGAAGGGTGAACATTGACCCTGAAGAAGTGACAACTTCAAACGTAGCGTCATCATGTAGTTATGGCAATTTCTAATGAAGACTCTCATTACAACTCTTCTGAATTGATAAAAGACTTAAGGACATACAGACCAAAATACCCTCTACCCAAAGAGCTGCTAGATGTTCGTACTGAAGAGACATTTTGTGCATATTGTGGCGTCAGTTATCTTATACTGAACGAGATAAAGTTTCTTGAAGATAAATCCGAAAATTTGCGAAAAGAATTAGAATTTGTCAGACACAAACAAGACTCCCATTCGTTTATTCCTGAGAGCAATGTTGGCTTGTCGTCAAATGGTGGAAAAGAAGTGTCTGAAGAGTGAGTTAAACAGTTACCAAATTTGGATTTTAGGACTTATTTTATATGAATTGTAAAGCTATTTTTCATTGTCACTATGACTTTTTGACAGTAGTTGAATTGCGGTCGTTCTAATGTTTGGTGGTTGAATGATGAATATTTACTGATAGTATTTGTAAAAAGAGATATTTTTAGTTAGACTAAAATTTTTGACGAATCGAAGGAATTTTATTCAGTAGGTCTTGGATTTTAAAACAAAACTCACTCATCTGTGTGGTTAAGTTGCATTTCTAGATTATAACTGGTGACAGTTCATGGTAAAAGTTAACTCTTATTTCTAGCCATAATGTCTAACTCTAAATCTTAATACTGATTCAGCACACCAATTAACAACCCTCCTTTAACTCTATTGAGCATGTGAAAATGTTTACTTTCACACAAGCCTGTCAAAAGTAGTTCATAAATTACAGTCTCACCAAAATTTTGAACAAACTACAAAGACCATTATACATTATGAGTTCTTTTGCTTTATCTTTCTAAAATTTACACAAAACTTTCAGATAGCTTCACTCAAAATTCGCACCAGTTTAGTCACTTCCGACTCAAAGTTGAGTGTTTGGGGGATTTTTCCATAGTCTACACGTTGATCTTCAACATATTTAAATGCATTTTACGTGTATATATTTTTGTATGGTTCTGCTGGTTTTCAATCTAGCAAGTCAGGTTGAACAAAAACATCAGTTGATTGTGGTCGAGTGGAAACAGATTTAACTGAACGCCTTGTTATTGTAAGCCTGCTAGCGTAGGAGTTTAAATCCATTTTCATTGAAGAAGATGAAGGATTCACGAATTCTCCTAGAAGTCAAAGTGTCGTACCATGAACGAGTTAAGCTGCAGTGTATCGAACGTCAGCTTCCACTGCGTCGCGAATACCTAGTAAGACAAGTGGAAGAGCGTCGGTGCACTGTGAAACGTTTGCAGCTGGTGGTAAAGCTTTTAGTTGTCGGTGAAATCGTTTTACCAACGTGTTTGCTTGTGGATGGTAGGAGGTTGCTCGGAAGCGAGTGATTCCTAATAGTGCGGTCAGACAACGGGAAAGTTCATATTTGAACTGGCGTCCACGATCTATAGTGATGGTTGTTGGGCAGCCGAAGTTTGCTACCCATCGTTCGACGAAGGCGCGGGCCACTGTTTCAGCAGTAATATCTTTGATGGGTACTGCTTCTGGCCATCGAGTGAAAAGGTTTACGCAGGTTAAGAGGTAAGAGTATCCATTTGAATCTGATAAAGATCCTACCAAATACAGATGAACATGGTCGAAACTAGCTTCAGGAGTTTTAGATGAACCTAAGGGACATTTTTTGTGTCTGATAACCTTAGATTTTTGGCAGCCTAAACAGGAGCGTGCCCACTCCCTCACGTCTTTATTCGTACCAGGCCAGCAAAGCCGTTCTGCTATAAGCTTGATGGTTGAATAAGAAAAGTTGTCTGAATAAGCCATCATCGAAAGTTCTTTGGCCGATAACCGCTCTCATTATTTGCAACATGTCTGTCGCAGAACCGTGTTGCAGGTCAATGTTGTTAATGAGTTGGTCTAACCTTTGCCGATCGGTTGGATCTCCGCGTTTGAGGATGGCATGTTTTAGGGTTTTGTATGGGTCAGAAACACCGCTAGTAAACATGCTAGGTGTTACGTACCTGTTGAATTCGCGCGGTAGTGCCTTGACTACTGCAAGGAATTGTGCACGTGTGTCGTTCACATCGTGCTCGTAGAAGTCGGCTTCTGCGTAGCAGAACAGGGCTTCGATCTTGTCTGGCTAGAAGGGCATTAGTTGGAACGAAGGTAGGGACATAGTCTTTAACTTAAGTACCTTGGGTGTCTGTTCCGTCATGGTGAAATATCAAGTACGAGAATGAGCGAGTGAGAAATATATATATCCAAAAACACGGAAAAAATATCACAATGTATAAAAAATGAAAATAGGGCAATGATATATAAAATCCCAAAAAGGAACAGATTCACGGTTTGTAATTTGGTGTACCAGATCACGTCAGGCTCACCAATGCAGATGCCACAGTATTTGGAGTTTGCAAACGCTTTAACCAGTAACACCTTCTAATATGAATCGTATCCACCAAGTGAAATCAAAAGATAGAAGCGAGGAGGTTCGAACAAATATTTGATAAGCTATCAATATATGGAGGTTAGACTGATCTAGACTGGCTAGAGACTGCATGGGATGTTGAGCACGGCGTTCCCACTCGTGATCTGATGCAGATGCACGACAGAGCGTCTTCAACCAGGTGAGTCCGTTAAAACTAATGTGGTCAGCATCCAATGTCGAAAACTTACAGAGCTATTCATTTTGGGGATTTTTTACCGCTACAAGCTTTATTATCATTTGTTAAAAAACTAAAACTAAATTGATTTATTAAAACTTGACGTCAGTGATACTGATCAATTGTAAACCTTGTATTTAAAAGAATCACTTTGATTCCATGGTTAATAACTTGGAAAACGTCTAGTAAAATGATTATCTTAGACTTTATAGAATTGTGGACATACATAAAACTATCAAAATGACCACTAGGAAGAAAGGAAAAGAGAATTATATGGGTAGTGATGAAAAGCGGCTGAAGTGCTTGATTCTTCAAGCGCAAGTATTTGAAACCGTTAAAGTTAGTAAGATCAGTATCGTTATCTGATGCCTAAATGATTATCTACCACTATACAACCAGAATATAGGATACTAAACAATCTAAAATGTTTATAGCAGCTAAAAATACGAGTATTACTTCAAAAAACATTCTTCTGAAAATTTGAATATTCCTATGAAAATGTAGTCTTTGTTGATGGAAAGTGTGTTGGTTACTAGTTAATAACGTTGTAGATTTGTAGGAGGTTTTACGTGATCATGTCTATCATTTCAGTTGTGAATAAATCTCCAAACGTCCAGAAATATTATTGAAATGTACTTATAAGCTCAGAGACATAAATAAGCAATGTAATTGATTTTATCGAAACATTAACCGTAACGAGGTGAAAACATATAGATAAGCGCTTTTACAAAGCTCTTAAATACATAATACTACTTTGTCCTTTTTCTGGTGGTAAATTTCTCATAATAGTAAAACCGTGAAATGATTGACCATCAATAACGAAGAGATCTGAAATTCAACTAGAATAAAAGAATGTGTAACTATAAAAAAAATTTGTGAATTCAGAAAAGTCCCTCTTCGGATTTAAAAAAAAAATGTTTTAATAGGTAGTTGGGCACTAAAATAAATCTTTGTTAAACGCTGTGTAATCCTTGGAAACACTAAGCAGCATAAATCAGATAATGGACGAATAATGCTTGATCTGGTTAAAAGATTTTGATATATTAATTCGGAATGGTTAATAAGGTTTATTATCATTATATAGATAGATAAGTTGACAAAGATGGATAGACAGAATATAAGTTGTTTCCTAAAGTTCAAGTGTAAATGAAAACTTAAGTGTGCGAAAGAAATTTAAGGACTAATCAACTCACCAAATAGTGAATTTATATGATGCCATTACATTACTTATTCAGTATTTTGTAATAGAAATGTTAAATCACATTCATAAATAACCAGATAAAACTGTGAAGTACAGTAGACTCAAGTTGTTTTCGCTTATGTTTTCCGCTATTTGTAATCATTTTGGTGTGTGGGCGAGAATGATAATGATTGATTGTCTGCTTAGTCAGAGATGTAGATAGTCTGACAGGTGTCAGATGAGTTATATATTCCCCTATCCTTATTATTATTGGAACTCACTCATTGTTGGTTGTTCTTTGTTGTTGAATTGTGTCGGGATTTTGGTGTGGAAATATATTTTCGTTGTGATCAGGCTAATCACGTGTTCTTGAACTGAGTCATGTTGAAGTCCTGTAGAATAAACACTGGGAGGGAATCTAGTGTAGTTATTTGTCTAAGGTAAATTAACGTCCCATACGTATAATCGTGGAAACCCAACCATTATAACACTAGACGAAGTAAAACCGAGCAGTATAACAAATTTTTATTAAGCTATCATGTTGTCTGACGTAAAATCGAAGTTATGGGAGCTAAACGTTAACAAATCTAAGATTTGAAACCAGTCAATATATTCATTTACTGTTTGTACAACTAATGTGAGATGGCATTTATTTCGTGAAAAGCCAAGATGAAATATAGTCACCAATTATTCAGTTTTATGAGTTAAATATGCTAAGAAAACAGTAGTTTTTTTTATTTGCTTATAGTCTTTTTTTGTCCTTTGTCTAAAATGATTTTTTGATCGATCCTGTTTTATTTAATAATGTTAAATTGATATTTTATGCTAAATATGACAATTTGGACCAACATTTTACTTAATAAGAAATTAAGTTACTATAGTCTCAACAGAATCATATCAACACAAACTGCTTGATGACATATCAACAACATGGATGAATAACGGCTATATTATAAAATCCCAAAAGTTATCATTTTATGAATGCTCATCATGATGCAATTCAAATGAACGGAATTTCTTCCATCAGACTATTAATATTGAAGCATGAAATATATGTCCAGTCAATATTTGAAGTCAAATACTTGGATATTTTTTAAAATTGATATCATGAACTGATTGATGTTAGAGAACCATTGAAAACCTGGAAGCACTGGATGGCCGTTTCACCTTATTGTGGGACTCCTCAGCAGTGCGCATTCATGATCCCGCCTGCGGGATTCGAACCCAGGGCCTTCAATCTCGCGCGCGAACGCTTAACCTACTGGACCACTGGGCTGGCATCCAATGGTGTTAATATCTAACCTCAACGAATCCACGAAATTGCGCGACCATCTTCCATTGTACTGAGATAGATAACTTTCTCGTGGGTCATTTGAGGTTAGACATTAATACCATTAGATGCCGGCTCAGTAATCCATTAGGTTCGCGCGCGAGACTGAAAACCCTGAGTTCGAATTCTGCGAGCGGGATCGTGGATGCACACTGTTGAGGAGTCCCACAAACGGCCGTTCAGTGCTTCCAGGATTTCAATGGTGGTCTTGCATCAATCGTTTCATGATCTCAACTAAAAAAACTCAGTAATCTCCACAACCCCTATACTGATACTTGGATATTTATCTGAATTTTGATAATAAACATATTTTTATGATGTTTCAATGAGAATAAATCTATATTTTTGACATTTCGTAAATTAATGTACGCCACTTCTGAAGAAGTCATGAAACGTTTGAAATATAATTTTCTACTCATTGAGATATCCTAAAATATATTTATTGTTAACTTTCTACCCAATGCTCCATTTATTTAAAACTAAATTCTGATGTTTTTTGTCATTTTCTTGATCTGGTTTACTGATTGCACTGTTTTTGTTAATATTTTTCTATTTAATTCATTTGATAATTCCTGTTTCTGTTACTATTATGGCTATTAATAATATTACAGTATCGAACGTCTACTAAATGAAAAAGCCGAAATCATCCAACAATTAGATGATGCGAATACAAAATTAATTTGTTATCAAGCTACTGAGAAACAATTCACCAAAGAACTTGCCAGAAGTCAGTAAGTCAGTTTGATTTATAGTAATATCAAATAATTTTTTTTATTTGAAAAGTGATGACATATATTGTATGAAGGCATAAGTTTAGACAAACGATAAAAAGTCCCGAGCTTATCGAAATATCTCTGCTTGAAGGTGTTTTGTTCTTACTTACTTACTTACTTACGCCTGTTACTCCTTGTGAAGGAGCATAGGCCGCTCACCAGCATTCTCCATCCAACCCTGTCCTTGGCAATCCTTTCCAGCTCTTTCCAGTTGTTATTCATCCTTTTCATATCTGCTTCTATTTCCCGACGTAATGTGTTCCTTGGCCTTCCTCTTTTTCGCTTCTCTTCAGGATTCCAAGTTAGGGCTTGTCTCGTGATGCAGTTTGATGATTTTCTCAATATATGTCCTATCCATTTCCATCATCGTTTCCTGTGAATCTGTTGGAGATTAATTAAGTTCTTTATTCATTGCAAATTAATTAAGTGGAACCTATAGTTATCTGAATACTCTTTTATAGAGATTCGAATGAATTAGATGTAAACCTTTATAAGAATGAAATGTATATTTTTAGTCAATGAAATATGTGAATAACATTATGATTAATTAGAAATAATTTACCTGGAACAACACATAAACGAACAATATTGTCTCGTGATGCAGTTTGATGATTTTCTCAATATATGTCCCATCCATTTCCATCGTCTTTTCTTAAGTTCCTCTTCAGCAAAGATGTTTTGTACTGATCGAATATTGACTGATATATTACGACCGACTGAACATAATTCTAGAGATCATAAATTCAGTTACTCGAAATGTTTCTAAAATGAAACTTGTAATAGAAGGTAATTACAATTATGTTGTTTGTTTTTCATAACAATAGCAGGATAAATGCCATACAATCTCATGGCAATTATTATACATGAATTAGTCGTTATTAATTTTTAAATTACTACGAAGTAATTACTCATTAACAAAATCTCAGGAACGTGGTATTTCGCTAAAAAACTGAATTAATCTTTGTAAAATAGTGCGATCATTATCTCATGTATTTGTTGTGCACTTTCACACTTTTGACATAAGTGACTACCTCAGAAATTCCATCCCAAACTTAGTTAGCTGATATTGTTCCAAACCGGTTAATGTGTCACTAACTCTTTCAATTCTCTAAATAATGTTATATCCTAAATCTCTTATTTCTGAACTTATTATATCTTTTATCTCTTCATTATGGTTTATTTCATTTCGGTTTTATCGATTGATTTCTTTTCCTTTTGTTGGTGTTTTATTATCCTAACACAGTTATCAAAGATTGTATGCTGTCAAAAGATACGAATATGACATTTGGACTAATCGTTCAAAAATGTAGAATTAACAATTGTTAGATATACTAACAAACTGAACTGTGAATATTCACTCGATTTCCGGCAATTCTTTCACGTATACCTTTTCATCCTACCTTTCCAAATCATATTCTCTATGTTTAGTCTTTCTCATTACTACTGTTGTTACATTATTTTGGCTCACTTGCTATTCATCTTTCTTAAACTTATATCTTCGTGTTATCTGTGTTCTAACAACTTGGGCCGATGCATATGTGTGCCAGGATCCACGTTGACTATGACTTGATATTGAAGTTTAAACTGTTTAATTTGATAATCTATTTTTCCGATGATCTACTATCATATAGTTTTTATGTCGAAAGCACTTTTTAAAATATAGAGCTGAAGTTTCATATACTCAAGAACAACTGATCGAGCTGTTTGATTATTCAAAGAGAGTACGAAATAAATTAAAAGAGAAACTATTCACTGACAGTCTACTTCGTCCAATATTTGATAGAATCAACAGTTTAAGGGATCATATTTCTACACTGAATCAATTATGTAAGTCATCAATCTTTTGTGTTGCTTATCTCTTACAAATTAAAAAGATTTACTATTTTATAACTGTGATTTTGAACAATAAACTATGGAGTTTAACTCATATCCCAGCAATCTCCCTTAAACATCGTAGTCGAAACAGTCCCCAGGAGTTAAAATGCTTGAATACAAACAACAACTCGAAATTTTCATTGGTAGTAATGTTAGATTGTCACACGGTAAGACGTGTGTTGGAGTGCTACAGAGAGCGTCAGTTCCACCAAAATTGCAACTACTCCTTGTTAGTAAGTGATAATAAGTACAAAACATATATCTAAGGCTTCCTCTAGACTTATGACTTATACCCAAACATTAGTGAATATAATAGTAAATTACTTAAATTATTATTCAGTTCGATACCCAAATGTACAGAGTTCAACCCATACTTTGGACTAGACAACCACAATACTGGTACATGTGTATACATTTTATTAAAAAAAGTAATTATTTATCTAAACAGTGTTTAACAAAACTATTAATATCATGAGTGATTTTTTAAATAATAAATGAACGATCATTCGTGGAAAAAGACTAAACAACCAATGATCCTTCATCATTCCGTGTTGTGATATACATCACTATGTATGGGGTTACATTTAAACATAATTGCTCCATTACGAGGTTTCTTTCGAATTGCACTTTAGTGTTCAAATATTGAAAATCGCACAAAGTGGTACTGTAGTGAACAGAACACGGGTGGGGAACAATCGAATGAATTTGACACGAAATTACAGAACTTGTTAATAAAATCTAACAACCATATAGTAAAGGCTCAATTTGCAAAATGGCTCAGACTTCATTGTTCTTGCATTTTCATACAAATTGCGTTCTGTTTCCGTTTTTTACTCTCCGATCCTCTCGTCTCTCTGCTGCCAGACATTCTGTTCCTGACTAACGTCATATACTACTTATGTCAATATAAGTAGCACACACCACAGTACAAGTGATCTTAACGAACACGAGTGACTTAAAGTTATAAATTTATGGGGGGGATTAAAATAAACAAATTGAATTCATTCTGTTTGAATGTGTATCGTACTAACAATACATATCTATTTTAGATAATACTTCGCTTACACAATTAAATAATCAATATAATCAGATAACTAACAAACTTGATTTAGTTACCTTGGAAAAAGATTCAGTGATTAATAAGTTCAATGAATTAGAGTTAAAGTATAAAGAAGAACGTAATAGTTGGTCAGAAAAACAAGGGGAACAACTGGGCGATATATTAGGTAATATTTTAAAAAAAAATAAAGTATATTTGATTTTGATTTCACTTATTGACTTCTTTGTACTTGTTCCTTTCTAATATGAGCGTCAGTTACTTGGTTGAATAATTGAATGACTATATCTATCACGTGAGTAAGTGTCATGATCGAGTATCTAATGCTAACAACAAAGTTGAAGAACAATGTTTTTTAAATAAAGCAAGAACAAATATTGATGCAGAATAGTATGAATTCATAATATTTCGAGGTTTCTCGTCAGCTGCTTACAACCAAATATGTGATAAGCTTTTTACATTGAGATAGTGTAAAACAATTGGCATAAATGAATGTACATGATTAGAATGACAAAGATTTACAATAATAACTATATATATATATATATATATATATATATATATATATATATATATATATATATATATATATATATATATATATACATATATATGCTAGAACAGGTCAGAGGTTAATTGGTGTTCGTATCAAACCCTTTTTGTAACTCATTGGACAAAAACTGTAGTAATTGAGATATAGTCCACACCACGTATTTTTATGATGAATGTGTCTGTTTAATGTGCCATCAGATGTTCGTCTGATCCCAATATCAAGGAAATGGAATTTACCTTCAACTTCCTTTTCCATAGTAAATTCTATATTGTTATGTGCTTTATTGAACAGATCAAGTAGTCTAATGGCGTGCTTATGATTGTTACAGACGAGAAATGTGTCATCGATGTATCTACAGTAGAATGTAGTATCGTCAATTGCGTGCTTGAGCTTATTTAGTTCCAGGTATCCCATAAATATATCAGCAAGAATTGGGCCCAACGGGCTAACCATAGCAACTCCATCAATTTGGCAGTAAAAGACATTATTAAATTGAAATTATATGTTTTTGGTACATAAAAAAGGAGCTGTTTAAAATCCTGGGCTGGTAGAGGTAGAAGTTCAGGATATTTACATATGATTTCAACCGTTTCTTCCAATGTAAAAAGCTTATCACATATTTGGTTGTAAGCAGCTGACGAGAAACCTCGAAATATTATGAATTCATACTATTCTGCATCGATGATTTTTAGTTGAAATCTAGTTATAACAGAACTACTCATCAAAGTCTGATTATAATTGGTATGATAGTTAAGATAATTACACTGAGTTTATAAAACGCTCATCAGTACCAGTTGATCATCTGATTTGGTGTTCTAATTTTCTCAACTTCATAAGTTTCCATTCTGTAGTCTCATCCTACACCAAGAGAAGTTTAAGAATCTTTCATTACTGTAATAAATGCGAAAAATGTACTATCTAAACATTTTTTAAACCAAAACATATCGAACAATCTAACATATCTCATATGTCCCCAACATTGAACATTACTACCTAAATCAAGCTAATCATGCCTGTGAACTGAAATGGATAAGGTAATTATTATTTTCAGAATATATTGATATTATTATTTTTCCTTGCCGTAGATCAATGAGTGATATTTATTGAGTGAATGTTCAGGGATTTTACTATTTCAATTCTATATTTAATGCATAGATATCATCATAAGATTGAGATGTAAATTGTATTATCAAAATCTTGCAGCAAACGTGTTATTAAATGCTGAATTGATGTTTAATGCTAGACATTTCTAAGTGTTTCACAGCTCGTTTTTCCGATGTGATTGAAAAATATTTTTATATAATAGTTGAGTTGATGAGCCAATTAAAGCTGAACCACCATGGAAAACCTGGGAGCACTGGACAGCTGTTTCATCCTAGAGTGGGACTCTTCAGGAGCTTTAATTGACTCATAAACTCAACTACTAAATTACTACAATCTCCACAAAAATCCCTTCCTGAAGATATTTTTATTTCAACTTCTTTGAGAAGGTCATTCTTATAGGTTATAACTATTGGTTATAAGTTGGAAGAATCTATTACTGTTATGACCTTGGTTTGTCTACCCACTTTTGGTGCCGAGGATACTTGTCTAATCTAGATTTAGACCTTGGTGCGATAGGCTGATCGGCTTAACCTTGAGACTAGTACGCGTGAGTTCGAGATGGGGTAGAAAGAAAAACTATTTTGTCACCTGATTGGTGGGCAGCACACGAATGAGAGAAGACAAGACGACTGGAACACTACTTGATCTAAACCTGACTTCAATGATTAGTGTAAAAAGGTAAATGAATAAATAAGTGAATAACCCGACCGCAACGTACAATAATTAGGAAAAATACAATTATGTCCAAAGCTGGGAATTAGAGTAGAAAATAGGGTGCAAAATAATATGTTTAAATTACAATAACTTCGGAACAGAAAAAGGTATGGCAGTGAATGATACATCGATGGAAAGCTCATGTTCTGTAGAATAGATTAGGGACAAAAAATAAATGTCAGTGTTTTACAAGCTTTGAATAAAATGAAATAACGTCCCGAAAGATAGCTTTCGTAGTTTGTCAGGGCCTCTTGTTTCCCGGTTCACATCAATTACTGTAGAATGAATTATCAACAAGTTGACTATTATGTGTAACAGGCTTCAGACTCAACATATTCAGTTCAAGTTGTTTATTATTATTGGGTTCATTAACTTGAATATTAATTTACGAAAATTTAGTTAAGGATCATTATTAGATATTTGATCATTTATTTCATTGGTGATCCTAGTCGTTATTGATCGGTTTCCTCTCAAAAATAGTTGGAAAAGTAAAAGTATATACTCCGCAATGAATTTTAGATCGATTAAATCTTATGAACGAAAGTGCTTATTTGGTTTTCTCTATTTGTGGTTCACCTGGAATTTGTATATGTGTATGTAATAACACTTATTCATAGTACTCTCAATTCTGCTAGACAACTAGAGAAGGTATTTTCAACTCAATCTTTCTTCATTTCTGAGTATTAATTATAAACGTAGAAACTAGGACATATGTCCATTTGTTAAAGTTGGCCCACCATATCAGTTCAGCAATTTGAAACCTTCAAGGTGAATTCCAGAGCAGTATAAGTAGTAACAGTGTCAGTGGTACTAAAAAATATTGAGCATAGATAATATGAAGCGGGGAAAATATTGATTGCACGGCATTTTAGGCTCAACATCCCAGAAGAAATGAAGAGAGAATGCTTAATTCGCAACCGTATTCTCACTGTAAGACTTCAGATCTTGATCTATATTACTACGTGGTTTGATAATTTTGATGTTCGTTCCTCCTTCTATTTGTTGAACAGAGTTCCAGTCTGAGGTTATCTGTTGATGAAGGGTGTACTTGAGAAGTTTATTAATATGTTAAAGGCGTCGTATACAAACATCTCGGGTAGAGTGAGCGCATAAACCATCTCTCTCTATTGTTCCATTTAAGCAGTGGGGTTAGGCAGGGTTTCCCAATCTCACCATTCCTATCCAACTTAGTCATCGATGACTCTCTTAAAACAGCTCCGATGAAAGTAGCTGATTGTGTTGTGGATCTGTTACCTTAAGAAATGCTTTTCAATCTTAAGTATGTGGATGATATTTTCTTACTGTAGAATAATACTCAAATGATGCAATCCGCGCTTAGTCACTTGACAACCAGTGTCAGTTGGTACAGCATATGCTCTGCGCTTTGCAAGACTCCGTACTTTTGAAAGACTGGCAGAACCCTGAATTTGCACTCACCCTGGCTATTGATTAGATAGAAGGAGTTGAGAGGTTCTTGTATCTGGGTAGCTGCGCAAGTGTTTATGGTTGCGTGAGAGATGAAACCAATTCACATATAGTGAAAGCCAGAGCAGCTTATGTCAATTTGGGCCATCTTTGGCCCCTTCGTGATGTTAATCTGGCTGTAAAAGTTCGGGTTCACAACGCGTTAGTGAGCATAGTTTTGTTCCATTCTTGTGGAACCTGACCTCTGAGTTGAGGATGTTAGACGACTCGCTGTGTTTGGTCATTGTTGTTTCTGAATGATTGGTGACATCTAGTAGAGACACCATTTTACTAATGCAGAAGTTCAGCAACGTGTGTTTTTTATGTGATTCCTCAGCAGTGCACATCCACAATTCTGCACATCGGACTCGGACCCAGGACCTTCGGTCTCACTTATATCGACTCGTGAATTCAACTGTGAAAATAATACAACCTCCACCAATCCCCATACAAATATTTATATGTTTAAGTAAATAAAATAAATGAAATTAGACAAATCCCTATTGTCTTTATTAAAGTGGGCGGATTATAGAGATTATTTTAGTGCAATGATGGTTTCGTCACAAGCTGATGTTGTTTTAGTACCATTGTATTTCTTAAAACGTATATAATATGTTTATCTTTTTTCATGACCCACTTAGACGATGCAATCATATTCGTTTTTATCTTTATCTTGATGTTTTAGTTGCTTCAGTAATTATGGTCCTAAACCATTTCTTAGATTGCATTAGCTTTAGATGGTTTAGGAATCTGTAAGCAATTTTCGAGTTTATTTTCAATTTCATTTCTGTGTTTATCTGTCCTTGTTTTGAATGAATGGATTGAAGGCATAGATATTGTTTATTTGAGTAGAAAGTTCCGAAGATTTAAAACTTATTGAAGGAAAATATACTTTGTGAGAATATAATTCTTTTGTGACTATGAAACTGTCCTGATGCTCGCTACCAATCGTTCTAATCTACCTTGAACAATGAATGAATGCTTCACATTCACAATTAGACTTGCTAATTGCACAGTAGGGAAATTGATTCGGGAAGCTTATGTGCTAAGATCTTTGTCTTTTTTAAAAAAACGTTTCCTGAGAGTTTTTTTTTTCTATCATAGTTCTCATTAATACACTGTAAAGATTGGTTAACAAGTTTTTTATTTACTCTGACAAAAGCTTTGTGTAACTCTCACACTGTTCTAAAATATTTAACGTAGTTGAATGTCAGTGAATTAGGATACTGAGGTCACATTTTATTATAAATTTATTTGTCATTTTGGAAATTTATTTATTTATTTGAACACATATATATTGGTACAAGAGGACACCAAATATATATGCGCCACAGAAATTTTCATTTTGTGTGTGGACTGTGATACTGCTCGAGTGCCCAGACCGAAGCAGTTCATTTTGAAAAGCAACCAAGGTGAGGTATATTTCATAAACTTTGAAGTTATTATCACCTGATTATCCGATTTTCACAAACTTTCAAGCATCTCTTAGACCAGTGAAACAAAGTGTTGGGATCAGTTTTAAGGCTATGCTCATCTTGTCTTATGTATAAAGTCATCGGATAACTAGGCATACAGTTATTAATGATAT
This sequence comes from Schistosoma spindalis, assembly GCA_946903255.1. Classification (NCBI taxonomy): domain Eukaryota; kingdom Metazoa; phylum Platyhelminthes; class Trematoda; order Strigeidida; family Schistosomatidae; genus Schistosoma; species Schistosoma spindalis. The sequence goes on along the minus strand of OX336416.1, from coordinate 40,200,899 downwards.
TCAATACCTCATCGATATATCAAATGGGTTGTTATGGATTTTATAATCGTCCATGTGGTACATCGCTTTATACTTGTTCCTAAAATGGATTTTCAAAGTTGATCATTACTTTTCTTTACTCTTATAAACAAAGTAATCATTAATTCACTTGAACAAATTCTTGATGATCTTCATACTCTATAGTCTAAAAATCGTCGGAACACGAGAAATTTTATTGATTATTTCCATGAGTTCAATAAAACGGTAATAACTACAAGATTTCTGCTGTTCATAAAATTTGTTCAGCTTTCTTTTGTGAAAATTGACAATTGGATGATTGTTCATTAAATTTTCAAATAAATCCTGGTAGGATCTTTCATGTCTACAGGTACCATTTTAATCTGATCTCAAAAAATGATTAATTAAAGAATTTAATATCAGAAGAGATTTTTGTGAATATTATAGTAATTTCAATAATTGAAATCGTGAGTCAATAAAAGCCAGACCACCATGGAAAACCTGAAAGCACTGGACGACCGTTTTGTCCTATTATAGGACTCCGCAGCAGTGCGCATCCACGATCCCGACTTGCGAGATTCGGACCACAGGACCTATCGGTTTTGCGCGCGAACGCTTAACCTTTAGATTACTGAACCGGCCGGCATCCAAAGGTGTTCAAGTCTAACTTCAACTGATCCACAAAATTGAGCGACACATTGTTAAGTCGGCTTTCCGAGAACTGCAACAGAGCCTCCGGAGTCCCTGAAGGAGCCGAAGAGTCTTAGCCAATCAGAGCATGATGGAGCTTTCTAAAATACCAACGTGGCGTGCTACTATTGGTCAGTAGCATAATATGTCTTTTAGTGGATTAGCCAAAATATGATGTTAATTTAACAAATGTTAACATCTATAAATACCCGTGTTTTTCTGTACAAAAATGAACCTTGGAGTAAAGTACTTTTCGCATACTTTACGCCTTCGCTCTTGTGTATAGTTCTAGCTTGGGGGTTTCAAGAATAGCTTAGGAACCGAATAAAGCGTTCAAATTAACAAGACTTATCACACATTCACCATTGTCTTCAATGAGTGACTGTCTTACAGCAGACCCGGTTGAATTCCACTGGTTACTGCTTCTCATTAGAACTAAAGAATTCTCTAAAATATTTTGAAAAATTTCCTTTTCTTCCTGTAATTGTTATTCTTCTTTTTTTCCTAAAATATTTCAGTATTAAAAACAAAATTAAGTGAAGAAACTAAACGTTTGGATATTTTACATGATGAGAAGAGACAATTAATATTGAATTTTGAGTGAGTATTTCAAAATGATCTATAAATGTTACCTTTTTCATATTATTTTGTTATATTCCTTAGTTGAAAATTGATTATGCCTCGGTGAACTAAGTAATTATTGATTAAATTATTTATTGAATATTTTTGTATTCATAATAGTAATAGAAATTCTTTATTAAATTTACTACTGGTCTGTATCAGTGCACAAAATTTCTTTTGAGATTAAATCAATATTTTTATAAACAAAGATGGATAACGGCCAGCAATGAAATCTAGGGCGCGAGTTTCTTCCTATTTGGAACTCGTCAGCTGAATGTACCTGGATCCAACAGTTGATGTTCACTCCGGGATTCAAACCCATTACCGTCTTGAATTTCATAGTTAGCCACTATCCATCTTTGTTTGAAAAGCTTGTGACTTCAGGAAATATCAAGTCAGTTCGCACAGGATACACTTATGCCAACAAGAGACTGATCAATTACAATCGTAATTAAAGATAGGAAGATGCAAGTAAACAACACCAAGTGAATAAATTGACACCTGATTATATGAAAACTAGTTAATCTTTTGACGTCTCATAGACTACTTATTCTACTCAGTAGTTTATATCATACTTCATGAATATTTTTTAAACAGGCAAAGAATAAACAGTCTGAAAGAAGAAAATCAATCATTTGTTCATGAAAACAGAAGTTTAAAAAAAAAAATTTCAAAGTAAGGATTTTGGAAAAAAACCAATTAGGTTTTGGATTTCTTTTGGTTGTTTTATATATTTCTATCCTGAGATAGAAGTGGATTCAATCCAAGGATAGGATATTGATTTTTCCAAAAATAACAATATATTGTATTGACGATTAAATCTTGAGTAACATTGATCAACAGTAGTAAACCTTGGAGTTGGTTGGTATTAGGAAGATAATATCCAGTCAGTTTATGCTTCATTTTACCCTTTGGTTCAGCGTTTACAATGTATTTATTAACACTTTAGGGCTGTCTTGACAGGGAAACTATGGTGAAACTATACAACACTTCCAAGGTATGGCTGCTTCGAAAATTACTTTGAGGTTTTTATACTTTTGAGCATCGAGTTTATTCATATCTAAGATTCAATCAATCCTAAACAATTTTGGTCTAAATAAATGTGCATACTGATTCACTTCATAATATGAGTGCAAGAACCAAAGTAATTTTTGCGTATCCTGGCTTCTGTTTATAGTTCAAAAGTGGAAAACCGATAAGGACTAGAAAGCGACTAGTAAATCACTGTCTAAGCATAAAACCTCAATGCGCAGTTTGGAAGTTGTTGACTTCATATACGTGTGCAAAAGATTAATCTGGTAACCGATGTCTTTTACTATGCCGCTCATACCTCAACTGCTGTGAAATGATGAAATAAATAAAAGTCACGTTGTTTTCCACCTAATATCTTGTTTTTTGTTACTGTACTTCAAACACCAGAAGTTTTTTTCGCTTGATGATCTCACCATATATGAACAACATTTCACAGTATGTACAATCAAAGACTGATTCATTTTTTCATTCGTAAAGTAATACTCATCTTTATATTAGTAGTCATTTGATTTACAGCAGATCTAAGTTGACAAAAGTCAAACGTTATCAAATTCATGTGAAACCAATTTTGTAAACCACTCTATATAGAATAATTATCTAAATATTAGTTTCTAATTAAATACGACTATTCGAAATCGCTAATTATACTCTTCAGTATAATAAATTGGTCATTTATGTCGTTCAGTTTTAAAGAAATATTGTAATGAACGAGGATAATAGAATGTATTTGAATACAAAATTACAGAACATATTAAAATCTGAGAACCATACAGTAAATACTTCATTTACAAAATATCAGTCAGTTGTCTCAGACTTGTCTGTTCCTTTTGCAAATATCAATCAATCATTTCAGACTTCATTGTTCTCGTTTTCTTTTCTTCAATCTTGTTAACTTTCTGCTGCCAGGTATTTCAGTTTCAATTGATGCTACATACTACTTATATCTATCGACATCAGTAGCATACACCACAATATCATCAAACGAGAAAATTTCTATTAGATTAGACTGTCACATGGAGTGATTTAAATAATTTTCAAGTTTCAAGCCTACCGTTTATCTATTGTTTTAATAATGTATTATATTTATATATTTAAATTACAGTTTAACTGAACAACTAAATAATCAGTTACAAAAGTGTGATCTTACTGAAAGAAATCATAAAGAAAGAGAACAGTGTTTACAGAAAGAGATGACCAATATTTCTGAAGAATTAACTAGTATCAAAAGTATATTATTTATATTGAGATGAATTTATGATATAATTCAGTAGCGAGACTATAATTTATGGACGAACCAATCAGGTATAAGATAACAGGTCTTGAATTTTGGCGCGTAATTCATTCATTCATTTAGCTAAATAGAGTTTTGACATTATAACTGATGTCAGTTCGTGATGAAAACCATAAATCTAATTTCTAACCCTGACCATCAGTTGTATATCATAATTATAGTTCCTCACACAGGTTTATAATCCACATTTGGTTCTAGTTATTAAGTGGACACTCTCAAGGTCAGTCTAGCATCGCTCAAAGGTCGTCCATAAATTATAGTCTTATCAATTCAGTTACTTGGTAAAGTTACATTTGATTGTAAGTGATGGAGTTCGAGCCAATATTCCGTTGTTCGGATGGTGAATATTTAATATATTAAGTTATTTGCATTAGAAAAGTTTGCTACACATGATAACCAGTTTACAATGTTGAATAAACTACTTCAGTTTGTTAAATATCTTCATCATAACCGTAAGTCAGTTTAAAACAAATTTTGAGAAATCACTTAGAAATAAAGAGTTTCATTAAGCACTTCAATAACATTTAAAATTAACATTGAATATTTTAATTTAAACAAATCATGTACTATGATAGCTTGAATGATATTTCTACAAGAGAGTTGTGTATTTATTCTTATATTTCATTTTCAAAATTGGCCTGATAACCGTTATGATGATTATTCCTAACCGTATATAATATTCAGAAGTTAAAACGAAGTTATTGAAATAAATTGGTTGAAGTTAGTCATTAACACCGTTGGATGCCGGCTCAGTGGTCTAATGATTAAGCGCTCGCGCGAAAGACTGATAGGTCCTGTAGTTCGAATCTCGCGGGGTGGGCGGGACCGTGGGTGCGCACTGCTGAGGAGTCCCGTATTAAGACGGAACGACCGTCTAGTGCTTCCAGTTTTTTTCACGGTGGTCTAAATTCAATTGTCTATGATTTCAACTATTGAAATTTCTAAAATAAGTTTACTTTAAATAATCAGATCAAATGACAAGACTAACAAATAGAGAATGAATGAAATCATTCATATGCAAATAAATACCATTATGTGTAATACTTACGATGGACTGTTAGAATACTCATGGTTTTGTTCAATACAGATAACGAGTACATTAAACTTACTATGATGAATTTTAAGGCGTATAATTTGATTGATTTTATTAAGATATGATTTCTGTCATTTTAAGGATCATAGTCTGAAATATCACAGCTCCTAATAAATTTTAATAAAGTAAATTAGTGGGTCATTATCATATTAGCAGTCTGAAACTACTTTACATCTCTGTTTTATATTATTTTGATGAAGTACTGCAGTCGATAAACTTTTGTTGGAAATATTCAACACAGTTTAGAGTTCATTGTGGTGAAAAATATAAAGTTATGTAAATTAAGTACCTATCAAAAAGTACCCTGTGGCCCATTAATTTTATGTACTTTGCATAGAAAATAAACCCTTTTATTCTATAGTTTTAATCGTGAAGTGAAATCAACTATAAAATCATGTAGCCGTTTCGTCGCAGTCTGGAACATTTTAATACGAATCTAACTCGTCAATTTAAATGTATCATATTCACTAAGTAGTCTGAAGATTACATGTTCCATCTGTTGAGTGATAGCAAATGTTAAAATCTGACGTTTCCTAAAATATTATTGAACAGTTTTCACTTCAAAACCTTATGGTAAGTCAATAATTTATGGACGACGCTGAAGTGACCTTGATGGTGTACATCTACTTACTATGGCTAAATAAGGGTTAAAAACCAGTATGAGGAAATAAAATTGTAATTGACAGTTGATGGTTACGGTTAGAACGCAGATTTAGGGTTTTCATCACAAATTGACATCAGCTAACATAACAAAACCCTATTTAAGCAAATGGATGGAAGAATTTCGCGCCAAAATTCAAGACCTGTTATCTTATATCTGGTTGGTTCGTCCATGAATTATAATCTCACTGACTTTCTAGTTTTTGGCAGTTCTTTGGTTGATGTGCGTTTGAAAGCATACCAATTTTCTAAAAAGAACTTAATGAGCCTATTTCCATTTAGCTTCTGTTGAATTTTATTTGTCTATATGCATGATAGACGTAATACAACAGTATATGAACATTTACAGAGTTTAGTCCTAATTTTAAGTGTGTATTGTCTGAATACTACTTAAAGTTTGAATTTGAATTTTATCTAGAAATGAATGATCAGTTGAATTCAGCATTGGAGACTAGTAAACAAGAAATATTTGAGTTAAAGACCATCAAGTAAGTTAATCATTTTTTCAACAAGGATTTTCAATTTTTTACAATTAATTATCACACTTCATGAAGTTAACTTTTACCCAAAACTAATATCATTTGACGAAACATCATGGAGAATTAGATCAACATTTCGTTTTTGTTTAGTACTGAAGAGTGTGTACTGATATCTGTACATGGAGCTGAAATCAGTTTTAAACTTTAAGTCTTACGGTAACTAAAAAAATGAAGACATTTATGACTAACTCAAAAGTAGATATATGTAAACTGTTTTAACTTCAAGTTTGCTAGCCACCATCATCTACTTTTACTTACTGCTGTTACCTCTCTTGGAGGAGAATAGGTCGCCCACCAACACTGTCCATCCAACCCTGTCCTGGGCAATACTTTCCAGTTGCTATTTATCCATTTCATATCTGCTTCTATTTCCCGACGTTATGTTTTCCTTGGTCTTCTTCGTTTTCATTTCCCTTCACGATTCCAGGTTAGCGCCTTCTTCGTGATGCAGTTTGATTATTTCCGTAATGTATATTTTACCAGCCTCCAACGAATTTTCCTAATTTCCGCTTCAGCTTGAAGCTGAATTATTCCCTCCCACAATAGATTGTTGCCGATGGCATCTGGTCAACAGACATTGAGTATCTTAAGTAAACAACTGTTTACAAATACTTTTTATTTTTTGATGATGGCTGTAGTTTTTCTCCAAGTTTCATCTCCATACAGTAGAACTGTCTAGACATTCATATTGAAGTATGTGACCTCGATATTGGTTGACAGTTGTTTTGAATTCCAGATGTTCTTCCAATCCTTGCCTTTGCATTTGCATCAGATCCTCTTTGTTCATCGATGATGCTGCTGACCAGGTACGTGAAAGTTTCCACCTCTTCCAGAGTTTCTCCATCAAGTGTGACCGGGATGGTGTTCTCCGTGTTGTATTTGGGGATGTGTATGTTGAAGCCTGCTGCCGCAACACTAGTTGTCTTCATCTACATTTGTTCGTGTGTATGAGATAAAGAGACCAGGTCATCTACGAAGTCCAAATCATCTAGTTGTATCCAAGCTGTCCATTGTATTCCGTGCTTCCCCTCAGATCTCGAAGTCGTTATAATCCAGTCAACCATCAGAAGAAACAGAAAGGGAGAGAGTAAGCAGCCTTGTATGACTCCAGTCTTCACTTGGAATCCATCTGCTAACTGATCTATATTCACAACCTTACAGTCTATTCCGTCGTATGAATTCCGTATAATCTTGATGATTTTCTCAGGGACACCGTTGTTTCTAAGATGGTTTTATAAGGTCCTATCTACGGAATCTGACCTATCAACTATCCAAATATACACAAGTAATATTTTAGTAAGTGTTTGCAAAATTACATCTGTGCACAGAAATTCCAAACTGTTAGTGAAAAATTCGATTCAACTAGATTAACCAAACTTGTCCGCAAGAAACCTGTTTTTATTTACTTTGTTTATTAATATGATGATCAGTTCAACACTTAATACTATGCAGGTTTAAACTTTTACTTAGAGGTTAAGTCTATCATTTTGTTGACAATAGAAATTATCGGAAAGGATTATGTGAAGATTTTAGAAATTTAACTAGTCGAAATCATCAGTCAAGTGAAGCTAGACCACCATAGAAAACCTGGAAGCACTGGACGGACATTTCGTCCTGGTACGGGACTCCTCAGCAGTGCACACCCACGGCTTAGCGGTCTAATCGTTAAGCGCTCGCGCGCGAGACTGGTAGGTCATGGGTTCGAATCTCGCGGGGGGGGCGGATCGTGGATGGACAACAGAAATTAGTCACAGCCTTAAAAGTTCAATTTCAATTTCTTAGTGTTACTAAGTGATATTTTTAAATCTCCCAGCGAAATATTAATTCTCTTGAAATAGTGCAACACAATGGGTATGTATGGGACTTTCTGTTCATCACCTTCAATAATCTAACTCTAAACAGTTATTTTATTCATTTATCTGTATACTATGATTCGATATAATTTCATCATAGCACCCTATTTGTTTCTTGTCTTAGGATATACTCGCTAACATCTAGTCAACATTTAGTCTCTTAAGGTCAACTATTCACATTCATATTTATGAATAACCTAATGATTAGGAATCAATTGTGACTCTCTTTTGATTCTCATTTCAATCTCACAATCACCTAGATGAATATGTATTTTCGCCAATGTCTGTGTTATTTATAATTCAATTAAACAGCTATTTCTCTTACGAAAAGAAATAATGTTTTCCTTTTTAGAAATTTTAATGATAATTATTCCTTGTTTTTTTTTTGTATTTCGTACATCAAGACATTCACAAAATGAATTACATCGACAATTGGAAATTAAACTTCAAGAAATGGAAAAAGAACTCAATGTTCAACAGTATAATAAAGTAAACTAATATATTTATCAGTATAGTGTGGTTTACAAAAATTGTAGTGTTTCTCTAGCTTGAATCGCGAACTGATCATAGTTAGACTATCATTGGAAACCAAGAAATACTGGAAAGCTGTTTCATTCCAGTATGAGACTCTTCAATAGCGGGATGTATGATCCCACTACAAAGGATCGAATATATGCTCTTTGTTCTTGGCCGCGAATGTTTAACCTTTAGACCACTGACCCGGCATATGTTTGCTTATATAATTTTATTTTAATATTCAGTATTGGTTATATATTAATCCTTGTATTTGAGGTTTGCCGGTATGAGAAAAGCAGTGTGATGATACTTATGAAATTCTAGTAGAACATAGCTATTTTATTTATATTTTAGCGAATTCATAAATAGATATCCTTTGAGATAAAAGATGTGTGACGTGTGTGGAATATATTTCAAGGCGTTTGTTAGACTTTGTTAAACTTATATATAAATGATATTGACTTTGATTACTTCTAATCTATCGAAAATCCAACTATAGACTTGGAATAGGTGAAGCAAAACTCAATTTTGATAGTACTTAATACCTTGAATACAAACATGAAACTTTGAGACGTGCTTTTTATCTGGCAAATACAGGTTGAATTTTTCAAGAACAACCTATTTCGATATTTACTTTAACGAATAGTTGTCAATGTAGCTAATTGTATTGACCACTTTTTTGTCTAAATATCTCCTGACACTATTGTAGGCAACGAAATATCAACAAGGATACAAACAACTTCGATCTGCGTTTGTCATCTCATATCATCTATAGTGAGGATTAGAAATTCAAATCAAATATCGATTATAGCACCTAATAGTTTGTTGTATTCGGTTGCACGACTGAATATCGTATGTTTGCTTTCGAATTGCGCTCATCTGCAACAAAACTATTTAGACATGAAGTTCTTCAGTAAAGAATTAAGTCTGTTGACAAATTTATAAACGTGGGTCAAATAACGAAGTGGCCTAGATATTTACACTACGTAATCTCTTTAGATCGTTGAGTTGAAATTTTCCTAGTATTCACTTTCAAGTTCCTTGTGATAAAACGCAATCCAATGTTTGACATCATCGTTTAATCGTTCCATGTTTCCTATTAAGTCGATATCACTGGTAATGATTTTTTACTGGAAATATATCTGGGAGATAATCGCTATTAAATGCATAACTAATAAGTCATTGAATGGTGTCTAGTGTTTCATTTAATTTATAATTCCACACAGGTATTTCCCTTGATAAATTCTGATAATGGAATGAGAAGATGGAGTTTATCAAGTTACGATGACTGACTATGTACCAAAATAGCTTCAAAAACAAATGAAGTTAAAAGACCCAATAAGAGCAGTTAACAAATAACTATCTTATCAAGCACAGTTAAAAGCAGTAATTAAAGTGATCTAAATCCAACCACTGATTTTATCTATCGATAGGTAGAATTCGATCAGTAGCTTGAATAACCCAATGGTACATACAACTTTGGACTTTGAAACTATGTGACACATTCCCATAGAATTACGTGTACGCCATGCTGACAAGTTCTAACTACTAAGAAATCTAGGTCAAAGAAGATTTTCTGATGAGTTCCTTCAGGTACTTAACACCAAATCAAGCGTTTTAGAAAAATTATGCAATTAAATTGTTTTTTTTTTTGTTTGTTTTGGAATTGTTATAGGAGTTGATATTAGAGAAAGAATTCAAATTATCACTCGAGAAAAAAGAACTGGAATTACAACAAATTAAAAGTCAAACAAATCGAAAAATCGAACAACTGACGTCAGAAGTTAAACAAAAAGGTTGGTGGTTTTATTTATTTTGTTTGGATAATGTTTACAGTTTAATGAGGTACGATAAAACGGTTATTTTCAGAGAAATATAATTTCTAATTACACATTTTCATGATTACGATAGTTTGAGCAACACTTTGCCAGTTATATTTAATCAAACAAAAGATCAAGTTCGTATGGATCACTTTATACTTGTTTTGATAATAACTATGTATTAAGATTTATAACTGAGGTGGATGCGTTTCATTGTACTGAGCATGTTGTCTGAGCTTGGTAGCTGAACTGAAAAGTTTTCATTATCATTCTTCTGCATGATGATGTTGTTCAGCATAAAACAGAAGCTTCTCAACTAAACTATTGAGCTCAGGCAACACAATACAGTCAATGATGATATGTATTTTTTGTAGTAGACAACTGTCTATTTAAACACAAATTCAGGTAAAAATGAAGACCAAAATAAGCATACGCCAAACAAACAAGAAAATGAGATTATGAAGAAGTAGAGAAAGGAGAAGAGGAATTATCTAGTAAATAAATGAGTAGAAATAAGTGAACGAGAATAGATTATAATCCTAAACACATACAACCAAGAATTCTTTTAGCTAAAGAACTTCCTCTCATTTTTATGATGAATATAAATACAGACTACAACAGGATTCGCATTGGTTTCTATACTGAGCCATGTTTGATAATATTTAGTCGTGAATAATGACTTTAACTATTTATGAAACTATGATTTCCACATAACTTTCAATAGTGTTGCGAATTAACTTTCTCGTACAGATGCTAGATGATTGTAAAGGCCTAAAGTAGAAGAGGAACAGTATTATTCTAGTGTTTAGATTGTCTTAGATCGAATCGTGTTTAAATTCATAAGAGAACCATTGCCAAACGAGGGGGTCACAACTTTGAACCTCACTCTACATATTTCAATCTGAACAATATTTCCAGCCGTTGCACAGAAAAATTGACTCTACTGATTCATTACAAATTTCTTTTACGTAATTTTAACAAATAGTAATGGTATACTTACGCATAAAAATAACTAGCAATTTAAAATCCTGGTAATCGTCTAGCAGATTTTTATTTGTTAGTACGATAAAAGTCATTTCTGGATGTTCCTAGATCTTCAAAACTACTTTGTGTTTGAGATCGATTATATCAAGGAATATACAGAATTGATGATAACATCGTTTTTATATGATGAAGGCAGAGTAAAAGCCATCTTGAGATTATTCCAGGTTTATGTTTCATCAACAAGATGGTGGGCAAAAACTAATCTTAGTATCCATTTTAACTTATTTGATACGTAATAGACTGACTACCTGTACTCTACGATCATTTCGATTTTGAATAATTGTTATTTATATTCAATATTCAGTAATTATTTTATCTGGAAGTATGGCTTTTTTACGAGTAAAATTATGCCTTATTTGATAGTTAGTTATGTAGTCGTTTATTAGCAATTCATTCAGTAGCTAATATCACTTATTACATATTTCTAATGAACCATCAAATGGAAATGTTTGAACATTGATTCAGGCAATCATAAAACATTATACATAATATTTCTCTTCACGAATTACAGTATTAAATTTTTTTTATCACTGAACACTGAAAAATAGAAAGCCATGTATCTTTGCTTATTGCTAACTAAGAAACTCTTCAACAATTAGTAGTGCAAATTAGATATTTATAACCATCAGAGTTCGAAACAAAGATCAGCGAGATTATAATGTATTCATAGGTCTTGGATTTTGGAGCGAAATCCACTCATGTTTTTGGTTAAATAGGATTTTGGCATTTTAGCTGATGTGAACATTAAATCAGATTCCCAGTCCTAACGATTAACAGTAAATCATAATCCTAATTCCTCACAGTGGTTTATAACCCTCGTTTAACCCTAGTAAGTAAGTGGACATCCTCAAGTTCATTTTAGCGTCGACTCGAAGGTAGTCCATAAATTGGCCTGATCCAAAAATTTAACTGGTTTCAAGTTATGTATAACCAATCACGCTGTAATTAGGATGTGATTGCTTTGCTTTTTAGTGAACATTCGTAGGATCAGTTCCAGTCCCCAGTGAGATCTTATTAGTCGACAATTCAAACGCTTACCTTTACGCAGAAAATATTTGCTTGTCCTTTCGAATAACTACTCTTATTACTACTTGGAATACTAATAACATGTACGAATGTTCTTTCCTTATCAAAATTCATTTTATTTCTTAAATCTTTAAGAAAGAGAAAACATTGTTTTGCAAGAAGAACATCGTCGTATTATGGAAACGATGAAAGAGGAAATTAATCAATTGACTAATAGCGTGAACAATTCGGATGCCGTTAGAGGGGAACTCGAAAATCAAATCCAAAGATATCAACAAGAAGTTAGGAACTTCGTCTTTAGTATTTTTTTATTAATTAAAATAATCGCATGTGAAGTTCCAGTCAGGAATTTTAGGTATAGATAAATGTCCTTTGTGTAGTTTCCGATCCTCCCATTGTTAGAGAAATATTGCTCAAAGAATTATTTATTTTTGTATGCATTTGGCATAAAATATCGTAGTCTGCAGATACTTGGCACTTCGCATGAGAATAGTCAGTCTCATCGACTAGTCTCAGTTACATCATTCAATCACAGTCTCACTTAATGACTATCACACAAAATTGATTGTTATGAATTGTAATCAAGACACATACAGTATTGGTCATGCAGTCTTACTAATGTCTTTTTCATCTTCCTTTGATTAAAACAAGGAATAATCTCCAAATTTTACACTACATGCGAACTACTTTCAGCGTCTGATTGTTTAAGGAGTTAGCTAGGATATTAGACTCATATGTTCTTCAGAAACTATCTCATAGTTGTTATCGTTTTGAAATATAGGGTCTAGTACATCTGAATGTGATACTGAGGGCATGTTGAAAATAGAGTTTGATGAGCAATAGCGTACCTTGCCAATGTTTCGTTCCTCCATACTAATTGACTTTATTGACAATTAATAATATTAGGACTGACAAATAAGATGATTTAGTCTAACAGTGCACTGCTAAGCGTAAAATCTAAATATGGAACAGTTTGAAGACTTTCACCAAACCCTCAATCCAATTCGTCTTAGTGAACAAGTACAGATCCACGTATACGTTACACAGTGGAAATGATAAAATCCGGCTGGTCGAGCTGGAGTTAGTTGGATGGTTATTCCATTTAAAATCAGTGTTTAGAGCTTATATCTTTTCGGCATTACGCAAGCAGTCAAATATACTCTGATATCAACGTGTATTACTCAGCTTGATGGCTATACAGGATAAATTATCATCAATAGAGTTATATCAATTGTTGCTATTTTGATTATCTAGACATTTATCATTTAGACTATCTGTAAAATGTTAACAAGTGATCACCGCTTTTTCAGGTTAAACAACTTTACGCTACAGTTGAAAAAGAATGTTGGGAGAGAGATGAATTAAACTCTGTATTGGCTGAAACAAGGGATCAGTTAATGAAACTAAATAATTCGTCAAAGAAATCTGAATCAGATCAAAGACAATCAAATCTGCATGAAAACCAAGAAGATAGCCATTTATTCCCGCCAATATCTTCATCGTCGGTAAAGTCTGAACAGTCTACCAAACGCACTCTTCCGAAAAGTTCAAAGACTCCTAATCCTAATAATAGTATGGCAAGACGTTCTTTCCAAAACTTTAAGTAAGAATTTACAGACGAAGTTACTTAGTAGCATAATTTATATTGGATAGACTGTTGGATAAATCACAAAAAAAATTGATTTATGTATCAATAAACCATGGATTACTCACTTATTTATCTTTAATACCAAAACCATATGCTCTACTTGGTTAATACTGGTTATAATTCAAATAATGAACAAATATCATGTCAAGATTTAGGTAGAGACTCTGGTAGTATACTGTACAGTTGGTACTTATGGGTTTGAGTTCAAATTCTCCCTGTAAGATAAAAGGAACTTTATCATTATTTATTTATTTATTTGAACACATAAATATTGGTACAGGGGGGCACCAAATATATATGCGCCACACAAAACAATGATAATTTGAAGAGAAGGAGAAAAGAGAAAAAAAAGTAATGAACGTGGGGAATTATAAAAAAAAGAGAGAGAGAACAATGGTGGGGGAAACGGAAAGGTACAATCAGAACAGATCTTTCAGTTAAGGAAGATACAACCACTTTTTATGAAGAAAGTAAAAGAAGGTTACAGCAGGATCGCCACTGGCTTCTATTCTGAGCCATATCTGATAACGTCTCTAGCCACTGCGTTACACCGTCTCTCGGACCCCAACCAGGGAGTCGTGAAGGACCAACATAAGCTAGCCCTTTGCAGCTTTCTTTCATACCACGACACCATGTCATATACTGACCACCTCTCCGCTTTTTCCAACCAGTCCCAGAGTCGGCAAATAATGCACGACGAGGAATTCTCTGGGACGACATTCGTAGAACATGTCCAAGCCACCGAAGTCGGTGTTTCAAGATGGTGACACCAATTTCATTATCGTCTCTGTGACCGAACACTCGATGCCGAACCTCTGCATTACTGACATGGTGTTGCCACTGGATGCAAGCAATCCTTCGGAGACAACGATCATCGAACACAGAGAGTCGTCTAACATCCTCAACTCGGAGAGGCCAGGTTTCACAAGCATAGAGCAAAACTGCTCTCACCGTCGAGTTGTAGATCCGACCTTTTACAGCCAGACTAACATCACGAAGGCGCTAAAGATGGCCCAGATTGGCATAAGCCGCCCTGGCTTTCACTATACGTGCATTGATCTCATCACTCACACCACCACCGGCACTTATGCAGCTACCTAGATACACAAACTTCTCGACTACTTCTATCTGCTCACCATCCAGAGTGAGTACAGGATTAGAATCCTGCCAGTCTTGTAGAAGTACTTTGCACTTCGAAGGTGCAAAGCACATACCATACCTACGGACATTAATTGCCAACTGATTAAGTGCGGATTGCATGGCTTGGGCATTCTCGCACAGTAAGACAATATCATCCGCATACTCAAAGTCGAGAAGTCTTTCTCCAGGCAACAGATCCACACCACCATTACTTACATCCGTCAGAGCTGTTTCCAGAATGTCATCGATGGCAAAGTTGAAGAGGAATGATGAGATTGGGCAACCCTGCCTAACCCCACTGCTCGAATGGAATAATGGAGAAAAGTGGTTGTATGCCCTCACTCTGCCTGAGGTGTTTGTGTATAGGGCTTTCAAGATGTTAATAAACTTCTCAGGCACACCCTTCTTCAATAGAAAATCCCAGAGAACAGTCCTATCGAAGGCAGACCTGATATCAATAAATACTACGATTGTTGGCCTTTGATAAGTATGGTGGTGTTCTAACATTTGGCGGAGTGTGAAGATATGATCAATACATCCTCGACCAGAACGAAACCCAGCCTGCTCCTCGCGAGTCAATCCTTCTCGGGTTCTGAACAACCTACGAAGTATGACGGAAGCCAATAGCTTGGACGCAATCGGAAGTAGACTTATCCCCCGATAGTTGTTACAGGAACAACGTGAACCCTTTTTAAAGATAGGGACAACTATCGACTCATTCCATGACGTTGGTACACTCTCTAGTTCCCAGATCTTTGTAAACAACGTCGTCAGTCCTTTAGTCAGAAAGTCACCACCATCTTTAAAAAGAGCCGGGGGTAAGTCGTCTGGGCCTGGTGATTTGTAACGTTTCAAGAGTTGGAGTTCCTTGCGGACTTCCGCCTCATTTGGTGGATCAGTCGTCACCGGCCATGGAGGGCAGGACAGTCTGACCGATGTTGCCGGAGCAGCAGGCCAGTTGAACTGCCCTTCAAAGAATTCTGCCCATCGTCCAAGACGTCGATGGATGTTAGTGATTGGCGTTCCGTCATCCTCGCAGATTGTTTCGCTCACACCAGACTTCTTGCTGTCAGTGGCTCGGATGAGTTGGAAGAGCTTCCGGTAATTACCAGATGCAGCTGCTGCTTCCAACTCACTTGCACGCTCCGACCACCAGGCTTCTCGGTCCTTACGCAAGCTTTGACCGATTTCATTACGTAACATCCTTCGTCTGTGGTCAAACTCACGGTCACCCGGAGTAGACCGAAGGGCTTCAATCAGTTGTAAGGAACCAGAAGAAACCCAGTGCTTGTAAGCGCGACGTTTCGCGAACCCACAACTGACTTGACCCGCCATTTTCATGTCGACATGCAATTGCAACCAATGCTCATCTATACTTTTCGGTGGAATGCTAGCTAGCCTAGAAGCTAGCTCGGCTCGGTACTTACTAGCAACAGAAGTTGCAGCCAGCTTGCTAACATCAATCCTGTGGTGGCGGTCACTTCGTTGTCCACTGAAAAGTAAGGTAAGATTGGCGCAGACCAGAGCATGATCAGATTCCAGATAGGTACTCCAAAAGGAGCGGCAGTCTTGTACACAACCGCGCCAGCGGTAGCTGATCGCGATGTGATCAATCTGAGTCCAGGCTTGAGATGCAGAAGGGGGACGCCAGGTGGCACATCGGCGATGACTGTGCCGAAAGTTAGTGCTAGCCAGAAACAGGTTGTGGTCTGTGCATAGTTGCAGTAGACGTTCCCCGTTATCTGTCCTGCGACCAACGAGTCCCCATCGGCCACCTAAACGACTCTCTTCTGTGCCTAGACGCCCGACCTGAGCATTCAAGTCTCCAGCTAGTACTACAATATCTGTCGAACGCACTTTCTGGAGAAGAACAGTTAGCTGGTGGTAGAACTCGTCCTTGATTGCATCCGGGCTGCAACCTGTCGGGGCATAGGCGGAGATGACGAAAAGACATCGTTTCTCACGCCGATTTCTTCTCACTCTGATGGTACTTTCTAATCTAACAGCACATAACCGACTGTTAATGGGGATCCAGTCGACTAGTGCTGCCTCAGCTCTTGCGCTTAGTGCGACACCAACGCCAGCAAGACCAGACGAAGATGCCACAGGGTCCCCGGATAAACGCACATAAAACAAGCTTTTTGAAGTGACAGATGGAGAGCGAATTCGTAGTACGTCACCAGTCTTGAATACGGGTCTCGGATAGACAACAAACGTCGATATTAAGACTTTCCAAAGACATAGCCAGCCCTATCTGTTGTCCGACCTGCATAAGTGTGCGAACGTTGAAGGCAGCCAGTTTGAATGGTGCACGTGGTTTCAGAAACACTGCTTCAGTACTCGTATTCGGTGGCAACATACAATTTTCAACCAGGCAGTGACTCGAGATCGTTTATATAAAGCTGAATTTTTTACCATAGGCGAGCTGCTGTCTGAGTCGAAACGGATACAGAAATTAGAAATAGGAGATAGTGAATAAATGACGTAGTAAATAATAATAATACCGGTCATTTCAATGTTAGTCGCAGGGAAACGAATATTTTCCATAAGCAGATAGTTCATCATGGTTTTAGTGTGTGGGCTGAGATACTGCCCGGGTGCCCAAACCGAAGCAGGTGGTTTTCTTAAGGGGCCACACCCCGAGCCTTTGACCTAAAGGTCTAGTCCACAAGGCAGTGGAGCATCGTGAGGAGATGCAGTCCCATGGAAGCCGGTGACCAAAAGTTGGTTCATACGCCATTTGTTCCTTCAGGATACTGGAGCCCATGTGCACCATAGAATTGGGATCCGGTTATATCGCCAGGCTTGAAATTATCATGACTAACGATACTACCAAACTACGCAAGATAAAATATGGTTATAATCAGACAGAAGTCACTAATTTTCACTTCTTTCACTGTGAATTTAAGATTAACATTCTACTTCACAAACCACGGCAAAAATCCCGGAAAATCTCACTTGTAGCTGGCCCTTAGTAAGAGTAAGATAGTTTAATATGAATTTTAGTGCATACTACTACAGAAACCCAAATATCCTCTAGTTCCGAATTCCTCTTTAAATAGTATCAATGTACATTTTAATTGCTCATCTATATTCAGTTTGCGAAATGTATTATCTAGATATTTCACTCTCGTTTGTTGTATCTGTATTTAAAAGGAATATAAAAGATACTACTGGATTGGCTGCTACACGAAGACAAATTGCTGCCATTATCTCCGCAACAAAGTTTCGAAGCCAATGACTTTACAGAGTACACTAAGCTGTAGATGAGATTTTTAAAATATCTTTAGTACTTAAATATTATTTGCTTTTAATCTATTTTTAATGAACTCCTAGTCTTCACTACAATGACATTTTATATAAATCGGTGGTTACAAGCCTGGTGAGGAATTACTATTTGAATAATTGAAGTTGCATAAAGACATTCTGCACTATGTCGAAAACCGATTGTAGTTCAACTATGTGTGCTAATAAAGTGTCAAAGTAGGATAGATCAAGTGAACATACTTGATTGTTAATTGGAGCTAAATAAAGGAAAAGAGAATTCCTATAGCGAGGAATATGAGTTAAACGTTTCATGTTGTGGAGAGAAATTGTAATTTGACACATTTTATTTCAAATCGAGTTTTTCTATCTACAATCTCTAACTAGCCTTGCTACGTATTAATGCAACACTTACAAGTGTATCTAATGATTAGCAAGATCGAAAACTACGGTACGGTCATTTGATCTAAGCCATAGCTAGGTGTTTATCATCGCGTTATTTTTGTCTCGGAAGACGTGATTAGCACGAGTCCAAAAATGACCAACTGAGACACTTTCTATGTACAGATAGAATGTTACTCCAGGACCGATGTTTCATTTCTCCCTAAAGTCGAACAGATGCATTCCATAGGAAAACGTGGACACCCATGTGTTTGCCTATCGATATCGTTTTTAAGAGAAAAAACTGTTTTTTTAACACTGTCATTATCGCATACTTTGCTTTCAATAAATTTTTAGCAATCATCGCTTTGTTTTGGTGTTGGAAAAACAACTTATGTTTAAAATACAATTGTCTTCGACAAACATACAGTTAACTATCTACATGAATATATAGTTAGGATTCCGACGAACTCGTGCTACGCGATTTAGTGGACAGTTAAAAAATAAACCCATTAGGTGAAACCGACAAGCCTTTCATACCATATGATTATTTTATTTTATTCTTTGTCGGATTTTGAAGTAATTGTGCGGGTACCACGAATACGTCCAGTTCGTCTGGCAGCTATTAGACCAACTTTGCGACCATGAGATGCATCACGGCGAATCGTAGATGGTTTACCTATATGTTGATGATTACCACCACCGTGAGGATGTTCGACAGGCTGTCAACAGTAAGAAAGTGCAGACATTTGACATACTAACATAACAAATTGAGATTATGAAAATGTTAAACACGTGAAAGTACGCACGGTAGATGCATGGCAACATTAAATTAACCAAATTACCAGTGAATTTAACACCTTGCCCACCTTTACGTGAGTAGACTAATGATTACGTGTAATATAAAAACGGCCTCCCAACAGTTTTAAAAATAATACATAATTGCATCGTAACAAGTTCGCGCATGACAACTAGAGCGTGACAGTACGTTAATACTATTTACGTATCGGTCAGCTAAATATCGAGTTTTAAAAATCGAACGCTAGGCTACCTGAGATCTTTAGTAACTTTATAACTCCTTTCTACTTGTTACACTTTAAACTTTCTGTACATAACTAGTATATTAAAAATTTGCTGTGGTTATATCTTCACATCATATTTACGACGGAATCTTAGGTCACACTTTTTACATAAACCAAATGAAAACGTTTGGATGATAAAATGTCATGGATTGCAAAGTAATTAACGTAGGATAACTCAATCGCTCACGTAGAATCTAATAATTTGGTAGTTGAGTAAAGGTTGTCATGCCCTATTAACATGAAATTGTTAAGCCGAATCTCAGATTACTAGAGATAGTGAGTGTCGATAAGGACTTGGTATCAAAAATTCGAAAATGTACAAAAACACTGAAGTGAGGTAATTGTACGCAGATAATAAGATTGTTGACGTTAATGTAAAGCTTGTGTCCGAGTTTATTGCACTTGAATTTTATGAAACAGGATAATTCATCTACATACACTAACACTGATTACAGGTAAAATATAAACACTCAATTTTTACTGCCAAAAGAGGTTGTGGAATAAGCTAACCAAACGAGAATCGACAATTCTGGTGACCGTACTTTAAGCATGTCAAAGTTAATTACCCGTACTTGGAATCAGTTAGTACCTCAAGACAACGTGAATGTCGCGTCACGAAATCCATAAGCATTACCTGAGGACGTTTTGAGGATAAACACAAATATCAAGGCTGCGATATTATAAAAGAAACTTACGTTCATGGCAACACCTCTGACTGTGGGCCAACAATGCCTTTTAGCTTTATACTTATGATAGGCCCGACCTGCTTTTAAAATGGGCTTGTCCACCCGACCGCCACCAGCAACGAGACCAACCATGGCACGGCAAGTCGATGGCAAAACTTTTTTGGCACCTGATGGCAGTTTAACACGAGTTCTTTTAGTATCGGGATTGTGAGCGACAACAGTAGCATAATTCCCACTTGCACGAGCTAACCTCCCACGATCGCCACACTTTTCCTCCAGATTGCAAACCACGGTTCCTTCAGGCATTGCACCTATAGGGAGGATGTTGCCAATCTGAGGTCAATAGTAAAATACAACAACCCTACTTGAAGTTTGGCTTTTTTACCACAGTACACAAACTGTCCAGTATGCAAGCCTTCGGCCGCGATGAATGTTTGTTTAATCAACTTGTATGAATATACATCTCTGAAAGAAACTTTGGCTAACGGAGCGCCGCGACCCGGATCATGAATTATTTCTTTAACGACACCGCGAATATAACCATGTCTTTCAGCAAAATCATTTGGACGCAACCTAGCAGCTCCTTTGCGATGTTTGGTATGCGCTTTGAAAACACCTCCGGCACCCTTACGCTGACTACGAATAACCCTACCCATCTAGAGCGTTTGGTAACATAAATTAACAGAGCACCCACCTCCACGCCAAAAACAAACTATCTGCGCAAAGAAGTACGTAAAACTAATAATGCTATTAAATGTGTCCAATATCGAGCAAAATCAGAGTTCCAGCTATTCATACAATAGTTAAATAAAATATATAGGCTAGATATTTCTTTCTCAAAATCTGTTTTATTTTTTAAAGAAAGACAAGTACAACAGTAATGAGACCAATGTTTGACAGGCTCTTACAAGAACATCAGTTCGTATTGTAGCGGTGAATAATTCCCCAAAATCAAATAGCTCTGTAAGTTTTTGACAATGGATGCTGACCACAGTTTTAGTGGACTCATCTAGCTGAAGGCGCTGACACGTTATTTTGGATTTCGTAATGACCGTCAACGATCACATACCCCGCGAAGAAGCACATCACGTAGGCGGTCTGTATATAGACCTCGAGAGACGGATAATCCTGACTGGTGCTGGTATCATAACCAGTATGGAAAGTCCGCCAAAAATTGCAGAAAACCCTGCAATTTTCCCAACGATAAATCGGTCGACGCGAAGAATTTTTCGGGAAACTTCCAAGCCGGCACGTGTTAACGGCAACCCTAGCCGGCGAACATTGCCGTCTTTTATATGTCACTGATGTGATAACGAGAGTTCGCTACCTCGTCGATACTGGCGCAAAAATTGGCATTCTCCCAGCGAATTCCAACGACCGGCTTCATGAGTCGGTTTTAAATCTACAGGCGGCAAGCGGAAAGACTATCGCTACGTATGGCAAAAGGTATGTTTATCTCAACGTGGGTTTACGCAAACCCATTCACTGGATCTTTGTTGTCGCGGATGTTTCTATGCCAATCATTGGTATGGACCATCCACAGCACCACAACTTAATGATCGATACGCGCAAACGGAGACTAGTAGATGGAAATACTAATTTATCTGTTGGCCTGACTTCTTTTTCTGGTCGCAGGTTATCTCCTGTCACTATTAAGCACACTACAGACCCCTTCTACCGACAAATACTCGATAAGTATTCTGGCATTTACCAATCGCAACCGAAATTGCCGTGTGTAACCAGCAACGTTACACATCACATCACGACCACATGACCACCTGTATTCTCCAAAGCACGCCGACTGGCCCCAGAGAAGTTAAGGTTGGCGAAAAACGAATTTGATCATATGATAGACTTAGAAATCATACGACCGTCAAATAGCCCATGGGCATCTCCGTTGCACATGGTCCCTAAAAAGGACAGCAACGATTGGCGTCCAGCTGGTGACTATCGGCGATTGAATGCAAAAACCATTCCCGATCGTTACCCGTTGCCTCACATTTACGATTTGACAGCTACTTTGAAAGGTTAAACTGTCGTTTCGAAAATCGACTTGGTTAAAGCGTATAACCAAATTCCTATGGCCACTGACGACATTCCAAAAACCGCTATTATAACGCCCTTCGGACTCTATAAATTTTTGCGAATGCCTTTTGGTCTGAGAAACGCGGCACAGACTTTCCAAAGGTTCATAGATGACGTTTTTCGAGGACTCAACTTCGTACATGCGTATGTTGATGACTGTCCAATTGCAAGTCCGGACAGAGAATCACACCTCCAGCATCTGGATCTTGTTTTTCACCGACTACAAAAACACGGCATTACTGTAAACATTCAGAAATGCCAAATCGGAACCGAATCCTTAGACTTCTTAGGACACACTATCGATGCGCAAGGTATCAGACCCCTTAGAACAAAAGTGGCGGCCATTCTGGATTACCCAGAACCGACCGCCATCAAGCAATTGAGCACGTGAGATTAGATGGTGATTGGAGGTAGTCGACAGGAAACCCTGGACCCGGGTTTCGTGCTACTTGGCACTCGTCAGCAAGGTGTACCTGTAATCTTTGAGGGAACTGGTGCTCCCTGGCGGATTCGATCCCGTGTCACCCAGCTTCGCAGTTAGAGATGTTACCACTGAACTATCCGGGCAGCGACCGACCTCCTTTAGGACTGAGATGTAATCACAATTGATTGATCACTGGGTGGTGACCAATGTCATGCTTGTCCAGTCCTTATTATTAATGCAGATCGAATAGCTCAGTGGTAACATCTCTGACTGCGAAGCTGGGTGACACGGGATCGAATCCGCCAGGGAGCACCAGTTCCCTCAAAGATTACAGGTACACCTTGCTGACGAGTGCCAAGTAGCACGAAACCCGGGTCCAGGGTTTCCTGTCGACTACCTCCAATCACCATCTAATCTCACAATAGTGCCCGCAGTGTCGAGTCACCTAGACTGGTGGCCACATTGCAACATGGTCGATAGCATTCGATCTGCACTAATAATAGGACTAGACAAGCATGACATTGGTCACCACCCAGTGATCAGTCAATTGTGAATTGAGCACGTTTAACGGTCTGGTAAGTTTTTATAGAGGATTCATACCGAAATGCGCCTTAATTATGAAACCCCTTACCGACCAACTTCGTGGAAATGCGAAATCCATCAATCTGGATGACACCGCACGAAAAGCATTTTCCACGGTTAAGGAACGTATCGCTCAAGCAACCATGTTTGCTCATCAGGACCCTGAAGCGCCGATTAGCATCGCAGTAGACGCATCCGACTCAGCAATCGGAGCAGTCTTACAACAATGGGTTAACCACTCCTGGCAACCTGTGGCATTTTTCTCTAGACGGTTGCTAGACACTGAATCGAGGCACAGCACATTCGGTGGGGAACTCCTAGCTATGTATTGTGCTGTCCGGCATTTTCAACACTACATCGAAAGCCGTGAATTTACCATTTTTACCGACCATAAACCACTTACCTTCTTCTTAAGCTCTTCTTCGGACAAGTACTCACCACGTGAGTCTCGACAACTGGACTACATTTCGCAGTTTACTTCAGATATTTGACACATTTCTGGAGCAAACAATGTAGTTGCAGACGCCTTGTCTCGTATAAATTCCTTGAACAGTTTCCAAGGAATCGACCTTTTAAAACTCGCCCAACTTCAAAGGGAAGACAGTGATCTTCAGCACGAGTTGGCCTCAACAACACGCATTAAACAGATGGGAACAGGTAACGAAACCTTACTGTGTGACACATCTACAGGTAGGGATCGCCCAATCGTGCCGAAACAATATCGACACAACGTCTCCAATACGTTGCACAGACTTTCTCATCCGGGTGTTCGTGCAACCATCAAGCTTATGGCAGAACGGCTTTGCTGGCCTGGTATGAATAAAGACGTGAGGGAGTGGGCACGCTCCTGTTTAGGCTGCCAAAAATCTAAGGTTATCAGACACAAAAAATGTCCCTTAGGTTCATCTAAAACTCCTGACGCTAGTTTCGACCATGTTCATCTGTATTTGGTAGGATCTTTACCAGATTCAAATGGATACTCTTACCTCTTAACCTGCGTAAACCTTTTCACTCGATGGCCAGAAGCAGTACCCATCAAAGATATTACTGCTGAAACAGTGGCCCGCGCCTTCGTCGAACGATGGGTAGCAAACTTCGGCTGCCCAACAACCATCACTATAGATCGTGGACGCCAGTTCAAATATGAACTTTCCCGTTGTCTGACCGCACTATTAGGAATCACTCGCTTCCGAGCAACCTCCTACCACCCACAAGCAAACGGGTTAGTAGAACGTTTTCACCGACAACTAAAAGCGTCACTATCAGCCTCAAACATTTCTCAGTGGACTGACGCTCTTCCACTCGTCTTACTAGGCGTACGAAATGAAGTGAAATCTGACATTGGATACACTGCATCTCAACTCGTTTATGGTACGACTCTTCGACTTCCAGGAGAGTTCGTGGATCCTTCATCCTCTTCGATGGACATGGATCTGACCTCCTATGCGAACAGGCTTATATATTTTTATGATCTTTTTTATTTCAAAAAAGAAAAACAAAAAAATAACGATATTATAAAAATCTTTTTTTACGCTATTACGTGAGAATGAGTTTGTTTTCCTTTTTCTTCGCCCGTTTTGTGTTTTCACTCGCGTACGAGTGTATTCCGACATGCACTTACATATTTTTCTTTTCTTTTCCAGGACGACTGAAAAAGACGATGAAAAGAGCGATGAAGTTGCGAGAAACGAAAATCTGCGTTTTACTTTTTTTTTACCATATTGTACATCATGGTCCATTATAGTGAGGAAAGACAACCAGACGCTGCTAAACCTAGCAAGCTATCAGAAGAGTGTTTACCAACGAAAAACTCGTTGGGTTTAAACTTCTGGCTGGTCACGTCTTAGGGTCATCACTATTCCACCAGGGGGGGGAGTGATCTGTAGCGTTAAATAATTCCCCAAAATCAAATAGCTCTGTAAGTTTTCGACATTGGATGCTGACCACAGTTTTAGTGGACTCATCTAGCTGAAGGCGCTCGGTCAAGCATCCGTACCAGATCACGTGTCGGATCGCTGTGCTCAACATCTGCCGCAATCGCTAGCCAGATTAGTGCAAACGATCCTCGTTATATTGATAGCTTATCAAATATATCTTCGATCTCCTCACTTCTGTCTTTTGATTTTACTTAGTGGGTGCGCTTCGTATTAGAAGGTGTTACTGGTTAAAGCGTTGTCAACCTCCGAATACCTGTGGCATCTTCAGTATGTCATAATAATATTCGTGAAGGATACAAGTTTATCGGTACTTCAGAAGTGATGTAACGTGTGACTTGATGGTATTAATGTTCAACAAATATTTTAATGTCTGTAGTGTAGTTTTTCGAGCTTCATCTTTGACTAATAGTTCCAGCCAAATGATTTCAATTTGATGTGTGCTGCTGAATGAGGTAATCCACAGCAATTGAGTCTTTTGTGTGATCATTCAAATACAGGAAAAAAGAAGGCGTCCAGAGATACTCTTCCATGTTTTTTCAATAAAAGTCCAAGTTGCAGCTACCTAATTACTACATTCAATTGGCCTAAGTAGTGAGTTGGTACACAGTCTCTTAACAAACAAACTGTCTCAGGATCGGTTCGTTCAGTTTCCATGTAAGAAGCGTTAACAACACGATATAAATGTGTTTCCCACTGTTCTTAAAGTTAAAGTCACTCTCAGATTAGTTTTACTTAAATTTTTCATAGGAAATCTCTCATTAATCTTGTAAAATACTGGCATATCATCTACATTTCATACGGCTTGTGTCTAGACATACTAAAAGTAATGTATATAGCGACAAATAAACCTCAAATCAAATAATTCTATAAGTCTTGGGGATTGATCCTGATCTTATTATTTTCGCTAAATACATCCTTTCTGAAGGCATCCGTACCAAATCGCTATCATGTACAGTGATGGTTAAAACTGACTTAATTTGTAACTAGTTTTTGCTCTTATTTACGTTTTTCATTAATTCCCACAACTTTTAGTTTAACATTTACTTACTGACAATCTCATCTCGACCTTCTAGAATGGGTTTCTTAGGTCCGGATCATGCCATACATGCCTAATAGACTACCTGAATGATATAACCATGAAACGGAACAACAGACTCTTTGTGTGAGTGCTATTCTTAGACTTCAGAAGGTCTTTGATAACAGCCCACACAAAAGGCTTCTCGTCTAACTAAAGTCCCACTATACTCACGGTTCGCTTCATTTTTAACAGAACTTAAATAAATGGTAAAGTACATAGACTTTCTCTCATCACTTAAACCAATAACTAGTGTGGTCATCCAGGGAAGTGTATTAGGTCTACTCTTGTTTATAATGTATATAAACGATAAATAAGACACCACGAAGTTTTGGAGACCATACTTATGATCTCAAAATATTATACAGCTTTAAGCCTGGGGCGGGAACAGTGAATTGAATTAATTCGAGTTGATCGGATAGCATAGCTCGGCCTTGCAGGTATGGTCCATGCTGAATGTTACCTTATATCTTTTATTCATATTAAATATGTTTCTATCTCTAGCCTGAGTTTTTTCTCCACCATATGTTGGTGATTGTTATGATGAGATGAGTTGGTGTAGACAATGATCTGACTTCCACGTAAGATCTTATAGATTAGACAGTTACATCATGACAATTCTACAATTTTAGGATCAGGTCTATTATTAGAGCAGTACTAATATCATAGTAGACTATAATTCCACATATATTCGAAATGGATTTCTAACATAATACAAATGCTTCAGCTATCTGATTTGTTTGTGAAACGGAACTAGTAGAGATAGTTTATTCCAATAAGGTGTGCAACACAGTGTCTAGACTGAAGTATTATTCATACATACTACTAACGTAAGACAGCGCAACATCACAAGAGGAGGGACGGTGGCGATACGGACCAGCAGTCATAATGATGGGGAGATAACTTCAATCTATCCATGTTTGTAGGGCAGGATATTTCCGTTAATTACGGCTCCTTATGGCTTAGCAGGGTGTAACTAAATAATGGTGGTGATGCTAACTTATTATAACTCTTAGACACATGTTTGTAACCTTGAAGTGGTTTTACTCCCTATCGAGTAATCTCATTACACGCAAAGCTACACAATTACGCTTAAATAACGTCCACTCATGACCGTACCAAATTTATGGCTGCAGTAACTGGAGAACAAGCTCATAGGCAAGTACTGCAAAACTAATAATTTGCCATCCATATATCATTCACAGTGTCTGCTTTACTTTTGTCCCATGTGTTTGTTGACATATTTCGTAGGATATCTATTTTTGAGGAAGGTTAAGTGTATTAATTAACCCATCTTAAATGTTGTCATTTAAGAATATCATTTTGGCGTGGTGGGCAACGAATTTCACAGGGGGCCTTTCGCATCCAACTTGTAAAGAACTGCAGAGATGAATATACTGGCCACTCCCAAATTTTCTGTAATTATTTATTTTTGAATTTTCATTTGATCTTTTCGTGGCTTGGACATACAGAAGTGAAGCGAAATATATAAATGTTGCCTTTTATGGCTACTTCTATTAGTCATGTCTTCATTGATTACATTCATGTACGCTCTTGGATGTTTTATGTGCTCTCGTGCGTGCTTGTCTCTTATTTTGTCGATTCTATTCTTGAATGATATGTTCGAAGCCAGCTAAAATCTGCATGGAGATCGATATGTTAAAAACCCTAAAGCATAATCTATCTGGCTTAATATATCGGTTTGTGTTGGCTTTCCACAGTTACACTTCTGTAAACGGGATATCCAGGGAAGAAACATGGAATTGGACACAGGATATATATGTACATAATTTGTGTCAGACGCCGTAAGTGCTACACTACCAGTTACACAATCCTCACCATCTGTTTGTGTTCGGGAGACTGATAAACATGACTTCGAGAATAAATTATGGCCCATGACAAACATTATAGTAAAAAGGAAGAGCTGACCAAAGTCGCTATATAGCACAGTGTGTAGAAAAAATCCGAATCGCATCGAAAACATTCTGAGAAATGGGCTTCGATTGAAGTTTATGAGTTCGGGAACTTCTGCTTGAAGCGATTTAAACAATTTCCAGCTGACCACCGACAAAACTTATAAAAAATTCTAAAATTCCTTACCAGAAACTAGCACTTGATGGGGTACCGCAAACTTTATACTAGGTTAATTGTTGTAACTTCTCTATGGACTGCACTTCAATATAATATAAATTACTGTGTGGTTTTACACTGACGTTAAAATATGAGGGAAAATACTAATGATATATATATATATATAGAATTATAGTCTACTATGATATTAGTACTGCTCTAATAATAGACCTGATCCTAAAATTGTAGAATTGTCATGATGTAACTGTCTAATCTATAAGATCTTACGTGGAAGTCAGATCATTGTCTACACCAACTCATCTCATCATAACAATCACCAACATATGGTGGAGAAAAAACTCAGGCTAGAGATAGAAACATATTTAATATGAATAAAAGATATAAGGTAACATTCAGCATGGACCACACCTGCAAGGCCGAGCTATGCTATCCGATCAACTCGAATTAATTCAATTCACTTTTCCCATCTTACCCATCGTTGGGTTTTTCTCCGTGTTAAATATTGAATACCTATTTCCCCAATTGTTTCGTGTTAGGGCCCAATGCCATTATATATATGTATATATATATATATATATGATGCACTCGTAGCCTAAATGGACCTTTCGCTAGGCTGGTATCACATATAGTTCATTTATATAGACATACCTTATTTGTAACTTCATACGCGAATGGAGCTCTGGAGATAAGATGTTCATCTTCATTATTAGCCTTAAATGTGTAAAATCTCTAATTCGAGGATGTACAAAATACATAGAACACGAAAAGCTTATTGTCCAATATTTTTTCGAGATAACACAGTAAAACGAATGAGACGGTACTGTCAGAAAATAGTATGCATAAAATATACCTAACAGACCAAAGTAATAATTTTTTCAACCACTATCGACAACAGTATTCATTGAAAGTGCAATGACAGGTTAGTTCGATCCATTCCAAATGTGAGCAATCAACCGTAGTATAAGAACTATCCAAGTCATTCAAGAAAAATTTAGTTAATTATGGGTCATCAGCGCCGAAGTTTCCCAACAAACAAGGGAAATAAGTACTAATCTCATAGATGCTATCGACGAATTCTATTTGATCGTTAGCTCTTGTTTAGATTGTGTACCTCTTAAAACGTACAGGTTTATTACGAATTATATATACCAGCTAAATATCGTAATAAACTAAGACGCCTACAAAATCGTTATTTCAAGTCAAACGACTTCACGGCAGCTGCGCAAATAACAATAATTTTTAATCAAATTAAAGAGACACATATGTTAAAAGCCATTAATGAGGAGTTACTAGCACTTAATAGTAACTTAAAAGTACAAAACTTAACTCTACTTCTCAATAAACGCGCTAAAGTAACTCAAAATGTTGATATACCATTCATCCAGCATAATAACACTTTTATGTACGACTCTAAAACTAAGGCGGACCTTTTCAGTGGTACTTTTGCGAATCATGTAGGAACCACAAGTGGCTCTGCTTCAAGAGTTACGTGCGTGACCAGCAACTCCATAAAATCTATCTCCTTCACATGTAAGAAAATTAATATGGCTATAAATGCCCTTAAGCTTTCGCGCGGTCATGGAGCAGATGGGATTCCATCCTTTCTCTACAAATACGGTGGTCCAGATATTCCACTTCTTCTTCTAAAGCTGTTTACTCTCTCTATGGAAACTGGTTCTTACGCTTACTGTTGTAAAACCGCGTACATCATACCACGTTATAAATCTGGAGATAAGACTGACATGAACAAATATTACTCCAGTAATCTCTAGGATTAAGGAGAAAATTGTAAGTGATGAACTTTCCAACTATTTACTCGCTGGAAACTTTATCAATGATACTCAACATGGATTTCTCAAAAATCGATCTTGCATGACATGTCATTTCGACTTCTTTAATTTAGTCTACTGTTTACGTAGCCAAGGATATCTAGTCTTAGTGCTATATCTGGACATTTCTAACACCTTTGACATGGTTAACCACCAACTTCTTATAGGCAAACTTACATCTTATGGGGTTCAAAATCCTTTGCTAGATTGGATTGATTCATTTATCAGCAATCGACATCAAATCGTTAAAATTAACTCTTCATTGTTTAACGCTGTCCCCATTAGAAGTGGTGTAATACAAGGTAGTGTCTTAGGCCCTTTGCTCTTTTTAGTGTTTATCAATGACATTTGTGAAAATTTTTGTGTAGGTAAGCCCCTTCTATATGCAGGTGATCTTAAACTAGTATATTCATTTTCTCCACATGAGCTGGAAAATATGCAAACTTGCACTAACTTGGAGCTTAACAAGGTAGCACAGTGGTGCTTAAAATGGCAACTGGAACTTAACACGGCTAAATGTGGATGGATATGATTCGGCGATACATCACTTATTCTAGACCTTACCATAAATGGAGAAATGTTATCTAGGTTACATACAGTAGTAGACTTAGGACTTAGATACTCCCAAGACATGTCGTTTAAAGAACAGATATCGAAACAGACCTCCAAGTCACAACGACTACTAGGTTACATAAATCGAAGCCTTCATAACAATGAATCACGAATTTTAATGTACAAAGTTTTTGTTCATTCTCTTCTAGAATATTGCACGTTTATTCTTAGCAGTGTGAGCATAAAGGATAAATTAAGGCTGGAATCAGTACAGAGACGATTTACACTTCGTATTCTTGGAGCTGATTGTACCTTAACTTATAATTCTAGATGTAAAAAACTAGAGCTAGACCCTTTATGGAAGAAGAGACTCAAACTAAATCTTATTTTTTCTTCAAACTACTTAATAAATTATCCTTTACATCCAACCATGTAATTCAATACGCAGAAACTCCTCATTATGAAACCCGTAATTCCTTGGCACTTGTGAAACAAACTTATTCTAAATCATCTCTTTATATGAATTACTTTGCCTGTAAATTTTCTAGACTCTGGAATAACCTACCAGAACATATCCGTACGATAAAATCACTCCCATTATCTGTACGTTGCATCGATGCATACTGCTCCTCTGAAAATGCATTGAATGCTCTAGCACCTGAAAGTGTATCTCATTCCACAAGTGTTATTATAGGAACTTTAAATGTTTAGGCATTTTTATTAGTGCATTCTCTGGATAAAACCACCAACTTGCTGTCACTTTATGTCCCCAGCTAGTTTAACTAATTTGAATATCATCAACAGTATATCACTGTGTCACATGACATACGCATTTTGATAGATCTGATTGACATATTTCGGTAGTTACTGCTTTGTTGTTCCGTGCTCTCTGTTTTCGTTTTAATTTCTCTAGTTGCAGATATTTATCATTAAATCGATCTGGCACACGAAATGACCTTAATTACACCGTTCATAAATCAACAGGCTGTCCAGTTAAGAAATATTACATGTTCCCAGCTGATGCGTTGGATCGCTGTAATACCTAAACAATTACTGAACAGTAAACTTAAAACTCATATCACATGTTTGTTCTGTACATATTATGATATTATTTATATCAAATTGATCATGCCTGTAAACTGGCGTGAATTCTGTAATTATCATTTTTTCAGAATATAAATTATTATTATTATATTTGTAATATCCCAATCAGTAGGTAATTTATTCTCTGAAGACGTGGCTTACACTAAGTCATGAAACGTCACAAAATCCAATTATTCTACTCATTGGGATACTACAAATTAATTGTTTATTTTTGACAACCTACCCAGTGCTCAATTTATTCGAAACTATCAAGTCAAAACTTGGTGATGATACTTACAAAAAACAATGGGTGTTTCGGGATCAGTGAGATAGAACAAAAACAATCAATGTAGTCAGAAACATGTAGTGTAGAGTAATCCAATGCAATGTTAGTTAAAATGGTCCAAAAATTTCATGAACGCAATTTTAGAATCCATAACATTATGATTCAAACAAATGGAAAGTATAAACGTAATATGCGTAAGTACGGGGGGTAATAGAAAACACAATAAACACTATATTAAACGAAGAAACGATGCAATATGGACTGGACATACGGGATATTTTCATATATATTTAAGCACATATATACAAGAAAACTCTTGTACCATAAAATTTTGGTCAAATTGAGTCTCTGCTTTATGATAAATACTAATGGCTGCTCGATAGTAGCCAAACATTTTAGAGGAGTTTTGGGGTGTAGATGAACATATCCCTTGGAACGAGTACCAATGTAGGTAATGTGTCAACGATTGGAGGCCTACTTGAATTACAAGGGAATGGTTTAACTAACTATGGATTATTACTGACATGGAATACTCATTCGTCGTATCCAAGTACCGTGACTACTTTGATGGCTGTATAATATAAACAGCGCTATTACATAAATGTATTAGTATGCGCCTGACAATAGTATACAGTTGACTAATGCACTTAAATCACCCTTGACCTTGTAAAGGATCGGTTGACTGCTCGATACTCAGTGATCTGACTGCCAAATGGTTCAGCTATAATTTATTATGATAATATATTTCTGCAAGCGGTAGGGTCTCGACCAAACTTTTCCAGATAAACATGTGTTAATTTAGAGAGAGAGAGAGAATTCGTTCCCCATCAATGCCTGAGAACTAACCCCAATATCTTATACACATCATGGCATTCAAAGTTTACTTAGATTGGGTCTAATCTGAAGGTATTTTGTGGGCTGAGGAAGTGAAAACAGTAATGTTTGCGAAAGAATACGGATGATGATGGGAAATGAGACCACCGCTAGGTAATCACATAGAATGCACTTACATGAAATAAAGAAAGCAACATATGGCAATCAATATCGAGAAAAGCATAGCATCAAGACAGCCTGATAGTCAAATTCGAAGTTGATAGGGTAAGTTTCGAATATTCTACAACAGTTCTCAAGGTCACTAATGATGAACTAGTTACCGGTCATTTGAAACTGACCAATCGCAATGAGCCGTAAGTATCAATACATACTCAACGTTATCATTTAAAGCTCATTCGGATGATGATGATTTTCCTGCGAAAGAAGAGGATGAAGTGTCCATTCCTCGCGCTTCGCTTAATAAGTTTGTCAAGGAGGTGTTACCAGATGCGCGGTTAACTACAGAAACTCGTGATCTTCTCCTAAATTGCTGTCATTGTTTTATTCACAAATTGGCTACGGAAGCTAATATCGCATGTTCTAAAGCTAATAAAAAGACAATCAGTCCGCAGCATATACTTGAGGGTGAGGGATATATACTCAGACTTCATCGTGCATTTCAGGTCTGGATGCCATGAACTTATCTTCTTATAAAGAACATGCTGAAGTGGCTTGTCAGGAAGCTAAAGAGGAAATCAAAGGTCGAAAGATGCTTAGTGCTAGTTATCGGTTTAAACACCAAGACAGCGAAGAGTTGGAAAGACTAGCTAAAGAACAACAAGAAATTTTCGAACAGGTATGGAATTCTGGTGTCTTTTTTGTTTATGTTCACAAACATTATAGTAGAAGGTTTGATCAAAATGTTTGTCTTGTACTTACTGTGATATTTTCTGTTTGACATAACAATAGTGTCAGGTTTTCAGGATCACTAGTATGTTCTATTGCTTTTAGTCGCAGAACATATAACCTGACAAAAATATGCGTCAAAGTTGCTACGACACTAGTACCGTAGTTCATCCATACTTCTACAAAACTGTTCTCGGACAAGAGTTGATGAATTTAACTTAAAATCAGGTCATATTTATCTAGTCCATGTTTTGTACTAATGTAGTTTAATGTTATCGAGCTTTGAAAAATAGGACGTTTAAACCAAGAGGATATCAAATTATTTATTGGCCCTCTTACCTACTTTTCACACTCTCTCAACCTAAGCGTAAGAAAAAAGTGAATATTATCGGGTCTAAATTCGCATCTTAGTTACCTGAGTCTTAATGTTTTAGAGTCGTCCACACATCACTTTCCAGTCTACCCTTTATAAAATCTGTAAATATAGTAGAATGGCTTTTCTTCAGCTTTATAAATTCCATTTCAACATCAATACTATTCCAAAATTTTTGGACATAATCAGACAAAAGTAAGCCTTGGTCTTCATACCGTGACTTTTATGTCCTTTTCATGTAAAACTGACGGCGGAAATGTCTGTGGAAATCGCACTTATACCATTTATGTGTCCAATATACGTGGGGGATATATTTAGTTGCATTAGACACTTGATATTGTTTACTCGTTCGTTTACATAGAGAACAAGTGAATTTACTCTGATATTTGAATCAACAGTTAGGTTTGGGATCTTGTAATCTACATCAGTTCATATCAAAATGGAAATCGCACACAGTAATTAGCCTTAAGCCGTTTAGCCTTGTTAATTGCACATCTTTGATTGTTCCACGATATTCGGTACACGACATGGTAGAGATTTGTAGCTCAGGTGGATGATCATATGTAGAGAAAATCGGACACTTCACTTTTACCTGAAGTTTATGCTTATGATGTTCAGAAGGACGATGAAATCTCCACGACCAAACCATCCAGCTCAGAGAACATAATAATGTCTGTCACTGACTAACCAATCGAGATCAGCCTTCTTTGCAAGTAGCAGTACATATGTTCGTTAGGAGTTATTGGTAATACTAGTGGTGCCTTCAACCAACTGTGCTGGATCGTTAAAATTATTTGCATATTCACATTGTTTTTGGAGTTTAGATGCTACGTTAGATACCAAGTTACTGATGAATTTTCAGTACTTGATATCCAACTTACTTCTCACTTAAAAATCAGTTCGTTGCATTCGGTAACTGATCATAACTCACAATGGTTCATTTGCATGTTTAACGATTAATTTTTACTTTTTTTAAAGGCTAGGGCTGATTTCATTGGGGAACGGTTAGACAGAGAAGACTTGTTGGCAGCTTCAAATTGTGCCGCATCAGACCTTAGTAACTACATGATCGGACATGGATTATCACAGTCTTGTAATTATCCGAACGTTAACTCTGGAGATATTAATTCAGCAACTGAATCATCTACTTTGCCTACAGCTACTGGATCCGGACGAATTTTAGGCTCTTCAGTCATTGGAGATGATGATAATTATGACGAGTAACTATCCTACTGATATATTTTCACCGTGTCTGTAAATTAAAGTGATAACATTACTTAATGTATAGATTACTGTTATAACGTATTTTGTTTTATGCAAATTGAAATGCTGGTTAAGTTTTCAACTTGTATTAAACAGGGTTAAAAATCGACTTCATAGATCAGTGTACTGATATTTTTATAAACATAAGAAATTAAACTATTTAACTCAGTTACAGATTAAACTTCGAAGTAACCAACTCCGCCTATTACTCTTCTAGGGCTGCTGTTGATCCCAAGCCCACACAAAGCAGGAGGGTTTGGCGTGGCATCAGCGTACCCAACCCATAGAAAACAACATTGCTAAACAAACACATTTATTTATTTATTTTAACACATAGGTATTGGTACAAGGAGGCACCAAATACATATGCGCCACACGAATCTCAATTGATTTGTGTGAGGGCTGTGATACTGCTCGGGTGCCCAAACCGAAGCAGGTGGTTTTCTTAGGGGGCCACACCCCGAGCCTTTGACCTGAAGAACTGATCCACAAGGCAGTGGAGCATCGTGAGGAGATGCAGTCCCATGGTAGCCGGTGACCAACCATTGGTTCATACGCCATTTGTTCCTTCAGGATACTAGAGCCCATGTGCACCATTGGTTTGGGATCCGGTTATATCGCCGGACATTCGCTTTTCGTCCTCTCATTTTTGTAAACAACACCCCCGCCACGTGAAGGCAGTGAGTAGGACTTCCGTGGCAGGGGCTATGTACGCGTGGCCATGTGAGAGCATTTCGAGAGGGAGAGCGGACTCTCCCCACTCTCGGCCGTACCAGGGCATTTGGGGGCAAACGCTAAAAAATTAAACCATTTGAACTCTGCCCTGAGAGTTGAAGGAAAAATGATGAAGTCCGAAATTCTTTGGTAGTCACGAGGCTAATGCCTCTTCTAACAACCAGAGCAACAACTTATATGGGTACATGGAATGTTCGGACAATGTGGGAGATCGGGAAGACCAACTAAATAACTGTGGAAATAATGAGATACAACTTGACAATGTTCGGAATCAGTAAAACACATTGAACCCAATCTGGACAGAATAGGATGGATTCGGGAGAGATGCTGCTGTACTGTGATCGCGAAGAAGGCAGTGCTCTACACACTCAGGGAGTTGCTCTGATGCTGTCCAAAGAAGAACGGAAAGCCCATATAGGACGGAAATGTCATGGACCCAGGATCATCAAAGCACCCATCAATGATAGCAACGAAGATGATAAAGATCAGTATTATTAGAGGTTGCAGTCATCATAGCGAAGTGCTCAGGGAACGAATTGGCCATCATGATGAAAGACCTAGCCGGCCGTTGGAATGGACAACAAACGGTATGAAGATATGGGACGAGAATGATGAGAGACTCGCAAAACTATGTGCATTCAAATTAGTTATAGACGGCACAATATTCCCACACAAACGCATACGACAAACTACATGGGTCTCACCGGATCACAATACCCAGAACCAGATCAATCATATTTGTATCAATAAAAAATTCAGAAGAATAATGGAAGACATGAGAACCAGGAAAGGAGCTGACGTGGCAATAGAACACAACTAGCTGGTGATTGCTAAGGTGAAATCGAAGCTGAAAAAATAATGGACAGCTGGGGAGACAGCAGCACAAAGGTTCAACACAGCCTTCCTTCGACATGTTGACAAACTCAACCAATTCAAGATAGCTCTCAACAACAGGTTCCAACTGTACAAGATCTCAAAGAAGAAGAAACTGCGATGGAGGACGACTAGAAAGGGATCAAAGAAGCACTAATTTCAACGTATCAGAGAGGTGCTGGACCACAACAAGCATCATCATAAGGAAGGGATTTCAATTGAAGCACAAGACAAGATTCAAGAAAGGAAGAACAAGAAGACAGCAAGTAACAGAAGTCAAAAAGGAACAGAGAGTCAGGGCACAAGTTGAATACACGGAAACAAACAAACAAGTGAAGTAGAGCATTAGAGCTGAAAAGCAGAAATACGTGGCAGAGCTATCAGCGACAGCGGAAGCTGTAGGAGAAGGAAATGTGAGACAACTATATGACACAACGAAGAAACTGGAAAGGAAATATGGTAAACCAGAGTGGGCGGTCCAGGACAAAAAAGACAGGCCGATTATCGAGATTCAAGAACAGAGGAAGGATGGGTAGAACATTTCGAGAGACTCTTGAATAGTCCAGCTCCATTGGATCCAACGGACATCAAAGCAACACGCACACTCCACCAACGACGGAAGAAATCAGGATGGCTATCAGACAAGTCAAGAGTGGGAAAGCAGTAGGACCTGACAATATACCAGCCGAAGCACTGAAGTCACACATAGAAACAACTGCAAACACGCTTCACATTCTATTTAGGAAGATTTTGGACGAGGAACAATGCCACCGACAGACTGGAAAGAAGGGTAACTCATCGAGATACCAAAGAAAGATCTGAGAAAGTGTGAAAACTGCAAAGACCTCACACTACTGTCGGTACCAGAAGTTTCAACAGTGTTGCTGAATCAGATGAAAGATTTAATATACGTCCACCTTTGAGATTCCGTAAGGATCGGTTGTACGCAGACCAAATCGCTACACTACGGATCATTGTTGAACAATCAACTGAATGGAACTCGTCACCATCCATCAACTTCCTTGATTATGAGAAGGCCTTTGAAAGCGTGGATAGGAAGACCTTATGGGACCTTCTTCGACACTATGGTGAAAAGGGAAAGACCAAAGAACACACTGTGTCAGGAATTAGAAGCAGACATCATAGTGATGAATATCAACTGGGATGGATTACCCAGGACAGTTTTATGGAAAATGTTGACGAGCGGCATATGCTCCTCCACAAAGGGTAAAAGACGTAAGCAAGTAATCAGGTAGCTGTTCCTTCTGAAACTGCTATCCCCTCCAATGATAAAATGGTTCGTCCCTCAGATTTTCGAGTTATTTTTCAATGTGATCCATTTTTTAATTTGTAATCGCTATAGAATAAGGATAAATATGACTAAAAGCTTGTTCTAAGCTGTTGCCATGATCATAAAAAATATCTTATTTCTAATTAGGTTTTGAAACTTAAAATGTAGGGGAAGACCAGTCATTCGTATTACTACTGGATCGTGGGAAGTAAACTAGCGTACAACCGTATTCGCCAAGTCGATCCATACTTCGGTTACCATCAGAAAATATTTTCTCCTAACCTTCGAAATAAAGTATGCCTGTTAGCCTTAACAAATATTAGTTCTACTATAGTGAACGAAAACACCAGTGGGGATAACCGAAAGTATGTGCATACAAAATCACAGAATATCTTAATAAAATTTGAGAACCATACAATAAATACTTCATTTGCAAAATGTCCATCAATCGTCCCAGATTTCGTTATTCTTTCGTTTCCACACCAATCATTCTCTGTTCTCTTTTCTTTGACTCTCGACTAATGATACATACTACTTATATCCGTCGACGTCAGTAGCACACACCAGACTAACAGGTATATATGACGAATAATTTGGGGTATTTG
The DNA here is from genome assembly GCA_946903255.1 of Schistosoma spindalis. Lineage (NCBI taxonomy): Eukaryota > Metazoa > Platyhelminthes > Trematoda > Strigeidida > Schistosomatidae > Schistosoma > Schistosoma spindalis. The sequence continues at coordinate 40,161,713 of OX336416.1, read as the reverse complement.
AATTTAACTGGCTAGTCTTCGTAATTTCGAACCAATCATCTATTTAAGTTCGGATATCACACTGTTAACGTTAATTCGGACACGTGCAATATTTATTAAACCCTAATACAGTCGATTTGAAACAAAGCGGTTTATAATCTTGGACTTGAATAATAACTTGAGACTAACTACTTATGGGCATTTATTTCATGATAATATTCATTCGATTAGTAAATGTACGTGATAAGCCCAAAACTAAACCTATGAGTTTCACAAAATATTATACTTATTTAAAAGGTTAATCTAAAAAATGTTTAGACGTTTGAAACAAACGTAAGTTTTACTGTTGGAAGTGATGATCAGATTTGCGCTTAGTATATGATGAGTTGTTCTTAATCTGTTTCTAACCCAAGTTAGCGGGTTAGTTATCTCGCTAAACTTCAAATATATATTAATCCAAAAGTTGTCTATTCTACATAAATTTTACACGGTGATTTATAGGTTATCATAAAAAGCGCTTCATTATTTAGGTAGTTGGTTTTTGTACATTTGTATGGTTTTCTCCACAGGAACGTCTCTATCTGGAGAATTATTACGCGTCTTGTACTGTCACATTCACATATGAAATCACACTCCAGAGCTTCAGACCATATAACAAGCAAAATATTATTGACCCACTAAATCGAAATCCATTGCTTTATTTAGTATGTAATACATCAAAACCATCATTCAGCATCAGATTTGGACATTTATTCTTACCTAGGATATGACTGACTTTTCGCAAGTTACGAGAATCGTACTAAATCTCTGTGAAATTCACCTTCAGGCTATTTGTGTACAATGCACAGTTTGTAAAATTTGCCTAAAATAGTATCTAAATATTTTGAAATTTACCTTATAGACCACGTACGTAGGCAGGCTACACAAATCACATGACACAACTAATGTTCTATAATTTTTTCTGTAATAGAAAAAAACACTCGAATTGCGTTTATCTCAATAGAATTACTAGTCAGAACATTTATTATCACCTAAATAAGCCTTTCGTCTTGGCTGTAGTCGCTTATACTCACTCATGAGTTATATGTATATCTTTATTTGAAAGACAGTTTTACATTCACAATCCCAATTAATTTTTTTTACAAATTTCAACAAGATTTTAAATAAATCTCATTATTCTAAAAATACAGTACAAAATAACAAAACAGGAAACAAGCAATTCTATCTTAACTTATTACAATATACAAAACATACGAATCAACAAACTTATACAATGGTATAGAACTAGTTTTTTTTTGAGAATAATGCAAAATAATAATATCTCAGGATTGTTTATGTTGAAGACATTCCAAATAAATTCATTGGAATTTTCTGTTCCTCTTACTACTACTAATATTTCTTTTTCTTCAATCAGATCTTGATGGTAATGTTGTCATTGTCATTTACTTAATTTTCTCTTCTTACTTCATGGAATTAATTTAAAACCATTGAGGCCGTTGTTGAATATGCTGTTCATGAAGATGTTGTAGTAGAACTGGGTTTATATCAGATGATGATAATAAACAAATAAGGTCTGTGGGTGCTTCTGACTCTTTACGTGCTAAAGGAGCAGGTTTATCAAGTGGCAGTAGTGATGAGCTTAACTAAAACAGTTGAAAAAAATCGGAAAAAAAAGATTTCAGTAGTTTATATTTGATATGTAAAGACTACTTACTACTAATATTACTACATATGAGAATAGTTTGAAAACACTTATTTACACATTGATAAAGGGGAGCGAAGGTTATCTCTTTCCGTCTCTCTCTCTCTCTCTCCTAGATTACGTCTCATGATGAAGGTTTACCGTGTAACTATGGTTATCACGTAACACTGTGCTAAGGAACCTCGTACTAGGAGGTTGCAGTATATGAGTTCAGAGTAAAATGGAAGTGAATTTCTACTATACCAAATGAAAGCTCAATATTTAGAACATATCATAGCATATAGATCAACAAATTGAATGTTGCCATTAAACTGACTGAAAAAATAGTATCCATTAACGGAGGGAAATTATATTCATAAAAATATCAGCGATTGAATTCTAAGTAAATCCAACATTTCGTTTGACAATCTGGTTCAAGCTTTTTAAGGAAATATAATCATTGCTTCTAATTTATGATAAATGAAGGTAATCCGGAACTTCTGGCAATCATCAAAATCTTGGTTGGAGTCAATTGGTGGGAAAATATATTTACAATCCAACTCATATCTTCATAAAACCACTGTTGTTAGTTTGAAAAGCAGGTACTAGCTTGCTAACCAGTATCATATTGTCTAGTCAAAAGTATTGATCGGCTCTAATGATAAAACTGCAGCAGATCTATATTTGGAACTTTCTGTCAGTTGTCTAGATTCATTTAACACCAACCAGAAGTGTAGCATGTTTTTGAGCGGTAAAATTCTTGAGTTTGACACTTAGCTATCACAGCTTTAAATCTCACTGAGTCGCCTCAAAATTGTTAACATATCCTGCTGGTGAGTATTGACCGATAGAAAACCTAGATTTAGTGCATCCTTTGTTAATTGTCTCAAACTGTCTATTACTAATTCATCAAGTGATATTTACAGTTATTTTGCCCCCAAATGCCCTGGTATGGCCGAGAGCGGGGAGGGTTCGCCCTCCCTCTCGAAATACTCTCACACGGCCACGCGTATACAGCCTCTGCCAGGGAAGTCCTACTCACTGCCTTCTCGTGGCGGGGGTGTTGTTTACGAAAATGAGAGGACGAAAAGCGAACGTCCGGCGCTATAACCGGATCCCAATTCTATGGTGCACATGGGCTCCAGTATCCTGAAGGAACAAATGGCGTATGAACCAACTTTTGGTCACCGGCTTCCATGGGACTGCATCTCCTCACGATGCTCCACTGCCTTGTGGACTAGACCTTTAGGTCAAAGGCTCGGGGTGTGGCCACCTAAGAAAACCACCTGCTTCGGTTTGGGCACCCGGGCAGTATCTCAGCCCACACACCAAAACATGATGAAATATTCGCTTACGGAAAATATTCGTTCTTCTCTGACTAACATTGAAATGACTGATACTATTATTATTATTATTATTGTTATTATTATTATTATTATTGTTATTATTTACTACGTCATTTACTCACTATCTCCTATTTCTACTTTTTGTATCCGTTTCGACTCAGACAGCAGCTCGCCTATGGTAAAAATTCAGCTTTATCTAAACGTTCTCGAGTCACTGCCTGGTTTGAAAATTGTATGTTACCATCGAATACGAGTACTGAAGCAGTGTTTCTGAAACCACGTGCACCATTCAAACTGGCTGCCTTCAACGTTCGCACACTTATGCAGGTCGGACAACAGATAGGGCTGGCTATGTCTTTGGAAAGTCTTAATATCGACGTTTGTTGTCTATCCGAGACCCGTATTCAAGACTCTGGTGAAGTACTACAAGTTCGCTCTCCATCTGTCACTTCAAAAAGCTTGTTTTATGTGCGTTTATCCGGGGACCCTGTGGCATCTTCGTCTGGTCTTGCTGGCGTTGGTGTCGCACTAAGCGCAAGAGCTGAGGCAGCACTAGTCGACTGGATCCCCATTAACAGTCGGTTATGTGCTGTTAGATTAGAAAGTACCATCAGAGTGAGAAGAAATCGGCGTGAGAAACGATGTCTTTTCGTCATCTCCGCCTATGCCCCGACAGGTTGCAGCCCGGATGCAATCAAGGACGAGTTCTACCACCAGCTAACTGTTCTTCTCCAGAAAGTGCGTTCGACAGATATTGTAGTACTAGCTGGAGACTTGAATGCTCAGGTCGGGCGTCTAGGCACAGAAGAGAGTCGTTTAGGTGGCCGATGGGGACTCGTTGGTCGCAGGACAGATAACGGGGAACGTCTACTGCAACTATGCACAGACCACAACCTGTTTCTGACTAGCACTAACTTTCGGCACAGTCATCGCCGATGTGCCACCTGGCGTCCCCCTTCTGCATCTCAAGCCTGGACTCAGATTGATCACATCGCGATCAGCTACCGCTGGCGCGGTTGTGTACAAGACTGCCGCTCCTTTTGGAGTACCTATCTGGAATCTGATCATGCTCTGGTCTGCGCCAATCTTACCTTACTTTTCAGTGGACAACGAAGTGACCGCCACCACAGGATTGATGTTAGCAAGCTGGCTGCAACTTCTGTTGCTAGTAAGTACCGAGCCGAGCTAGCTTCTAGGCTAGCCACTATTCCACCGAAAAGTATAGATGAGCATTGGTTGCAATTGCATGACGCCATGAAAATGGCGGGTCAAGTCAGCTGTGGGATTGCGAAACGTCCCGCTTACAAGCACTGGGTTTCTTCTGGTTCCTTACAACTGATTGAAGCCCGTCGGTCTACTCCGGGTGACCGTGAGTTTGACCACAGACGAAGGTTGTTACGTAATGAAATCGGGCAAAGCTTGCGTAAGGACCGAGAAACCTGGTGGTCGGAGCGTGCCAGTGAGTTGGAAGCAGCAGCTGCATCTGGTAATTACCGGAAGCTCTTCCAACTCATCCGAGCCACTGGCAGCAAGAAGTCTGGTGTGAGCGAAACAATCTGCGAGGATGACGGAACGCCAATCACTAACATCCATCGACGTCTTGGACGATGGGCAGAATTCTTTGAAGGGCAGTTCAACTGGCCTGCTGCTCCGACAACATCGGTCAGACTGTCCTGCCCTCCTTGGCCGGTGACGACTGATCCACCAAATGAGGCGGAAGTCCGCAAGGAACTCCAACTCTTGAAACGTTACAAATCACCAGGCCCAGACGACTTACCCCCGGCTCTTTTTAAAGATGGTGGTGACTTTCTGACTAAAGGACTGACGACGTTGTTTACAAAGATCTGGGAACTAGAGAGTGTACCAACGTCATGGAATGAGTCGATAGTTGTCCCTATCTTTAAAAAGGGTTCACGTTGTTCCTGTAACAACTATCGGGGGATAAGTCTACTTCCGATTGCGTCCAAGCTATTGGCTTCCGTCATACTTCGTAGGTTGTTCAGAACCCGAGAAGGATTGACTCGCGAGGAGCAGGCTGGGTTTCGTTCTGGTCGAGGATGTATTGATCATATCTTCACACTCCGCCAAATGTTAGAACACCACCATACTTATCAAAGGCCAACAATCGTAGTATTTATTGATATCAGGTCTGCCTTCGATAGGACTGTTCTCTGGGATTTTCTATTGAAGAGGGGTGTGCCTGAGAAGTTTATTAACATCCTAAAAGCCTTATATACAAACACCTCAGGTAGAGTGAGGGCATACAACCACCTTTCTCCACTATTCCATTCAAGCAGTGGAGTTAGGCAGGGTTGCCCAATCTCACCATTCCTCTTCAACTTTGCCATCGATGACATTCTGGAAACAGCTCTGACGGATGTAAGTAATGGTGGTGTGGATCTGTTGCCTGGAGAAAGACTTCTCGACCTTGAGTATGCGGATGATATTGTCTTACTGTGCGAGAATGCCCAAGCCATGCAATCCGCACTTAATCAGTTGGCAATTAATGTCCGTAGGTATGGTATGTGCTTTGCACCTTCGAAGTGCAAAGTACTTCTACAAGACTGGCAGGATTCTAATCCTGTACTCACTCTGGATGGTGAGCAGATAGAAGTAGTCGAGAAGTTCGTGTATCTAGGTAGCTGCATAAGTGCCGGTGGTGGTGTGAGTGATGAGATCAATGCACGTATAGTGAAAGCCAGGGCGGCTTATGCCAATCTGGGCCATCTTTAGCGCCTTCGTGATGTCAGTCTGGCTGTAAAAGGTCGGATCTACAACTCGACGGTGAGAGCAGTTTTGCTCTATGCTTGTGAAACCTGGCCTCTCCGAGTTGAGGATGTTAGACGACTCTCTGTGTTCGATCATCGTTGCCTCCGAAGGATTGCTGGCATCCAGTGGCAACACCATGTCAGTAATGCAGAGGTTCGGCATCGAGTGTTCGGTCACAGAGACGATAATGAAATTGGTGTCACCATCTTGAAACACCGACTTCGGTGGCTTGGACATGTTCTACAAATGTCGTCCCAGAGAATTCCTCGTCGTGCATTATTTGCCGACTCTGGGACTGGTTGGAAAAAGCGGAGAGGTGGTCAGTATATGACATGGTGTCGTGGTATGAAAGAAAGCTGCAAAGGGCTAGCTTATGTTGGTCCTTCACGACTCCCTGGTTGGGGTCCGAGAGATGGTGTAACGCAGTGGCTAGAGACGTTATCAGATATGGCTCAGAATAGAAGCCAGTGGCGATCCTGCTGTAACCTTCTTTTACTTTCTTCATAAAAAGGTGGTCGTATTCTTCCTTAACTGAAAGATCTGTTCTGATTGTACCTTTCCGTTTCCCCCACCATTGTTCTCTCTCTCTCTTCTTTTTTTTATAATTCCCCACGTTCATTACTTTTTTTTTTCTTCTCTTTTCTCCTTCTCTTCTAATTATCACTGTTTTGTGTGGCGCATATATATTTGGTGCCCCCCTGTACCAATATTTATGTGTTCAAATAAATAAATAAATAAATAAATACAGTTATTTTATGTACACAAAACAATACCTCTTTCTGCGTTTGATGACCGTGTCGATTTTTTAAAGCCTCTTTTTCTTGTAATTCTTTTGCTTGTAATAATTTAGCATATCTTGGTGGTAGATTTCGTTTGAATGTTGCGCTTAAACTTAATCTTGATAAAGATGTTTCTAGTCCTCCTCCTGGCATAGGTAAATTTCCTCTTACAGAACCAACATCCGAATTTCCACAAACAGTAGTGGGTATGGATGCTTCGGTGGATTCCAGTTGTTGTTGGTCGTCATTAACAATGGAATTAGTAGACATATTGAATCGTTGTTGTCTAGCTGCAACCTAAGATAAAATGTTAGGTGAAAATTAACACACGACGTTATTCAACATTATTTAATTTTACGTAAAAAGATTCAGTCTGCAAAAACACATACTTGGTCGAAATCTCTGATTTTCATGTGGAATAATTATGAATTTGAAGAGAATTATCAATGAGAAGAATCTAAGCATGAATCACGTCCGTAGATGAAGATTCACGGCTCAATCAACCAATTTGCTATACTTGTCTAGTACCCTTACCCCCTAACGTTAACACATTGTTTCCGAAATATGCGAGAAATGTTTTCCAAGACATCTATAAACAAAAACTAGTAAACTATGTATGTTACATAGCTTTAAGGACAACGTTTTACTGCTACTGTAAAACAAATCAAAGAGAACTGATGCAAAGTATACCCACCCCTTTAGTTAGGAGACACATCTTTGCTATACCATATATGATGCAAGTTGGTAAAATCTAGGTGAGCTTTTTGAATCTACGCTGAAATTTCGTAATAAGTGGTCAGTAGTCGAAAAAATGTATACATGATTTTACGGAAGACACATTTGATTTCTTATTATTAAGAATTATAGTAACTGTTACTTGGGATGTAGGGTGTTGATTATAATCTGTTCATTAAAGTCAACTGTTTAAAACCCATCTTGTTTCAAAATCTCAGCAACTACAGAAAAATATACTTCTTACTGTTCAGGCTCAATATAATGTACAAAATCATGTTCTGTCTAGAAGATGATCCTACCTCCATATTTCATGATTTAATTTGCATATCAGTGTCTGGAGTCTACTGCAAATACATTTGAGTATCATTCCATCTATCAAACATCGATAGGTTTTCGGAGACAAGTTTTTGTTTTTTGGTAATTGGACATTTTTCATTCAAGTCGATTGATCAATTTATACACTCTCATATTCTATGTTTTCGTTATGTCAAAACGAAGCTTTTTGACCAAGATGCACACAATCCCATGGTGATAAAAGTAAATAAATATGAAGGATCGATAAATAAAATAAGCACGAAAGCTTGGAACATAGATTCAATCAGTGTCGTAAATCTGATATATTATAGTCATCAGAACACTCCAAAAGGTGCTGTGTAGATAGCTCTAGATAAGCATATCTCTGCAACCTTTTATACATAGTAACATTTAGTTAAATTTAGTGTAGGAAAAACAAACATACACACCTGGCTGGCTTGTTCTTGAATAAATTTAGCTAACTCCGCATTCATGATAAGTCCACCGGAGGTCCCAACATGAGATAGTAATGAGGAGGGTAGTGATGATGTAGTTGAGGGTACTACAAAATCGTTTGATGTAGTTACTTCTATGGTTTCATTATTTATTGAATTGGTTTTTATTGTTTCATGATGGGTAGTTACAGACACATTAGATAATTGTTCATTGCTGTTACCACAAGGAGGAGCCGATCCAGGTAGATTAGGCTTCATATTTATTAAAAAAAGAGAAATGACAGTGAGTAATATCAGATCCAGTTTTTTTACTTCTCATTAAAATATGAACTAAGTAGTGAAATTTAATTTTTAAAAATGGTTTTGTTCTGGTTTTCGCCTGTCACTCCTCGTGAAGGAGCATAGGCCGCTTACCAGTATTCTCCACCCAACCCTGTCCTGGGCAATATATATATATATATATATATATATATATATATATATATATATATGGCTGGTAGTGGGTGTTTATAATGAGCTTTTCAATTTATTTGGGACTAGTCAGCTAAATGAACCTTAATCTCAGTGTTGATGTTTACATTGAGACTCGGACGTAGTAACGTTCGCTTCGAACAGCCAAAATATTATCTACTGAGGAAGTATATTCACATAACAAGCTCTAAATAGAATGAAACGTATCTTTTTTGTTATGTATATCAAATATATTGAGATTTAAAAAAATGACGACATATTGATGTAATCGATTAAGAATGCATATATGACAGCAGAGACGAATCAATTCTAGTCTTGAATATCAACAAACCGAAGTTTCGAACCCTCACTAATAGTTGTTTTGATAAGCTTATTGTATTTGTAGTATTTTCGGCTGTAAGGCTTTTGACTTTAATGTTTTGCAGAGTGTAGAAGTTTGGATTAGGAGTATCGTTGGTGAATACCTAAATTGCCGAGCAGTCCCATACCAGAACAAAACGGTCGTCTGGCACTCCCAAGTTTTCAGTGGTGGTCTTACATAGATCGGTTCACGATTTCAATGAAGTTCAACAATCTCCGCAACCCTATACTGACGAATATTTATACGGTAAAACCAAAAGATGGAGAAGAAGAAAAGTAGATTCGTGGAGGTCATTCCTTTGTAGATTGATTTATGGATGGAAATTCCGTTAATTTTTTTACCATTAATTACAGGTTTAAACTTGAGCATTTCTTTTCGATTAGTTACACCTAATGTATTTACATAGCTGCTGATCATCTTTTTATTTTCTCCATAAATATACTTAACATTTTTAGAAATCCCTGATTTAAACAAAACATAATCTTGTAGATAGGCAAAAATGGATGCTGGCTAGCAGGGGAATCCAGGAGGCGCGTTTCGTCCTACTTGGGTCTCGTCTGCTGGACGCATCTGGATCACAGTGTTTCTGTTTATTTCGGGACCTAAAACCGGTGCCTTTCACTTCAAACACCGAAATTTTGTGGGTGTTTCTATTAGAAATTGCATATCTATGAAGTACAGGTCTGTGTCCAACTACTCAGGCAGAAGTAAAAGGGGGGTTTAAATATGTGATCTGTTTCTTAAAATCTGAGTGTTGTATCTGTTGAGTCATAGTTCCATCAACACAGAGTAATAGGAAATACAATAATAGAGGAATTAATAATTTTTAGAATAATGTTTAATCAACTGTTTTACTTACATTCAACATATCAAAGTTTATTGATTTTTGTATTTTAGATTCTTCAGGACTAACTTGTTCATTATTGTTAAGCACAGCGTTAAAATGCAGAGGATTAGTGTCAGTGTCACGTAGCTCTTCAAAGTTGTTTAAAGTTGTTTTATTTGACTGAGTTTCTTTTCTATTACTATTAATAGCAGTAGTAGCAGTAATAGTTGTAGGTTTCTTAAGTACACTGAACATGTTTTTTAAACTGCATGAGGAATGACTTTTGTAACAGAATGAACCAAACCAGACAGAAGTTGTTTTTGTGGAATCTGAATTTTCATCTCTAGAATTTGGAATCCAATCTACTAGGGATGGGAACACTAGAGCTACATATCTATTTTCAGCAAAACGTAATAATATCAGGTTAAAAAAACAGACAAAACACTTAGTGACAATAATGTTAGTATGAATGAGCAAAGTAGATCTCTAGGGATAATAAATATGTGGCTGGCCCTAGGTTGCTTGCAGACTAATTGATTGGATGAATCGCATATAACTGAATCAGTTCAAGTTGCTACACTACATTAGCACAACGAGATGAATGTATAGTACGAAACGTTTGTAGCTCAGGACGAAGATGTTGAAGGTTTCTCTGAGCTGAACCAGCTCACAACACTGAGCGATAAAACTATCAACACAAATATCAGAGCAGTAGTATTACCGGTTACAATAATCTTGCGGGCCCCAAACAGGTAATCTACACAGCTCAGTTCAACAGTCAACAATTGTGTGAACTGGTGCTAAGTCTTTGGTACGGTCACCACTAGATTATTCCCAACTTACTGCTATACCACTAAACATTGAGTGTTGAGGTGTGTTTTATCCAGATATTATGAGTGACGGTCATAATACTGAAGATGTACGTTGAAGATAGCGACAAAGATCAAAAGATTAAGTCATACAACTCAACGATGGAGCTAATTTTACTTGCCAAATAAGGTTTCAGATGGTACACACCCTAACTTATAATGGATAATGAGATAAGCAATTTTACATTCGTTGTAAATATATATGCAGGTTTTTTCATGGTCGAACGAGTTGAGTCTATGAATTAACTTTTCATTGACGTAAAATCGAGTTATTTTAAGTCTTAAGTCTATGTGCAATTAGACTTCATGCATAAGTGCATCTATGATTGAGTATGGATAGTTGTATGTATTATATGTGCCATTTCGTTTGCGTACTTGAACGTTAATTATTGAAATCATCTAGATACTTATTTAGTTGAGTATGACTCATCAGCTTAGATATTTGTTTGGATACACTCGCTTATCTCTCTTACTGTTTGCTGGTTGCATATCTTGAGTTGTGTGCTAAAATAGTGTTCTGCCTCCTAGATATTAGACACTGCTGAGAATTCTGGTAGTAACAGTCGTTCGGTTGATTGATATACAAAGTATGAGAATAATAGACAGCACATATCCGCAACAGAAATCGGTGATCTAAACTCACCAGACCCACAACTGTGGTTGTGAGACCCTTACAGGGAGAATGGCACCCACAGACGAAGTATAACAAAGATATAAAGTTGTTACTCAGGGATATGATTGAAAGTAGTGAATAGTACACAAAAATACAGACACATATATGAAAGAGGAAACACGTAGTAATAATGAGAACGACAAGTCATACGACGATATAAAATAAAACAGATTAACTAAAACAGCATCGATATGTTTATTGTGTGTAATGCAGTAATTTTATGCAAGTGTTATGATTCTTAATACTGACAAATCATATCTAACAATATCTATGAATTAATGTATGGTGATAATAATAATAAAAATAATAGTAACAACCTAATAATAAGGTATAATTTACAATCCGAATTGGTTCAGCGTGTGTCGACTTTTAAATTCCAATAGTATTGTAAAGAGTTGCGTTTGGTTTGGACGCTTAACGCACCAATTCCTGTTGGAACTGTCTTTGCAATTATTACTACACTTTGTATATCGATCGGTCAGACGACCATTTCAATAACCGTAAAGTAATTACTAACTTGCAATTGTCTTTTGAGTAAACACATATGCGAAGATAAATTTTATGTGTAGCGGCAATTAAGAAGAATGGAACATATATATTGCTTTTTTCCTACCATAGTGGTAATTTAAAATCTAAGAAACAAAAATTTACAGAACATTGTTTGCATTAAACATTTAGTGAAACTTTTTAGAAGAATGCACATAAACCAACCGAGCAGATGTTAACAGGCACAGGACACGTTCCAATCCAACTTCTTTAGGCTTTGAAACACCAGTTTCATGCATATTTTCATTGTTTGGAATTATTAGTTCATCTAGTTTATCACTGGAGAAATCAAGAAGGAATGGATGTACAGGATTGTAATCTGTTAATGAACTGCATAATGAACGTTGTGTTGGTATATGAAGTGGTTGAAAACCCTGTGAAAATGAGCAGAAAGAAACATTAAAAGACTTCTTTTCTGAAAAAAAACAGGAACTGAGCACAAATTCGTGTATTTAAATTTAGATCATTATTTTTTGTCCAGGCCTAGTGACACTAACCAAATATTGACACACTAAAATAGGTACGTGAGGAATATACCTTAAACTTGTAAATTAAGAATTAAAACATGGATATTTTGGACACCAAACCACTTCCATACAATTTAGATCAATAACTAGAAAAAATATTTATAACAATCCAAAAACAATAGTTCTTCATTACTTGAGTAAAAACTTTTTCCTTATATACTTCTCAACCGTGACGGCTACCCTGACAAGTATGTGAATCAGTTTAAGTTTGAACATCAAATAAAAAAAGCAAAATATCAGAATAGTAGAAGTAGTGATAGCAATAATGGTAACAAGGAAGACTAGGGATAGACAATATGATTTGAGAAAAAAAACATGAGTATGTGAGATAAAACTCAGGATCTAATGAGAGGCAAAGGTGAGTTCATCTGCCACGATTCCAATTCCAGTTTAAATTAAATGTGAAGCATGAAATCGTTAACAAAGTTTAAAAGATCGGTTATTAAGTCATTTCTGAATTTCAGACCATTTCAGTTAAGATCAATAATCATACAATAAACTTATCAACCAGAATCTACTGAAGAAGTTTGTACCTCCTTACATGGGTTAGATAAATATTCAGTGACTTCATGGACTATAATAATATGATTGATGCTAAAATATATGCTAAGGGATAAAACAATTTGTAAATATTTAATTTCAATTTAACAACATAAGGTGAACACTAAAAGAATAATTGTTAATAAAAACAATATATTGACTGACTAGTGACCAATGTTATAATTATCTAGCCTATTATACTGATCGAACGCTATCGATCAAGTTGTAACGTGGTCACTAATTTAAGCGACTTAACATTTCGTGCACAATGTTTTGATCTTAGGAGGTTGGAGGTAGTCTGGAAAGAATTATGTTTGATTTAGGTTTCGTGCTAGTTGATATTCGTCACCAATGCGTACCTGCAATCATGTGAAAGACAGTGCTCCGCCGTGGATTTTAAACCTGGGTTACCCAGTTTCATAGTCTAAGATGTTACCATTGAGCAATTCAGATTGCTACTAACCTGTAGGGCTGAGATATTTACACTGATTGATCACTGAGCAAAGAACAATATCATGTATAGTCTAAGTGTATCAATAAATAATAAAAATGAAGTTACTTGTAGTACGACCATTTCAGGCAGCTTCATTAAACGAATCCAATCTATGGGAGTAATGTTATGGACTTCACTCTCACGGTTATTATCATCATCATCATCATCATCATCATCATCATCATCATCATCATCATCATCATCATCATCATCATCATCACAAGGATCGACATGTTTTTTAATAAGAGAAGAATTTTCACGTTCTCCTTCAACAATATCAGCATCGATTGTTTTGCTATTAACACGATCATTTGTGTTTTCATTGTTATTGTTTACTTGTACAGGTATATCAGTAGGTTGTTTTCGCCCACCATTATGATTATCGACATTATGTAATAACGGCTGATAGTGTTTAAGTAAATTATTTAAAAAGTACACTGTATTTTCAGTGAATGTAGGAGTTAATAATTGAAATAATTTATCGGTCAATTGATAAGATGGTTTATTCCCTAGATAAAACATAGAAAGAGAAATATTTATGAGAATGAAATCTGATTTATTCAAAAACTTCACAGGATAAAATGTACATTATTCAATAACTATTAGAAAAGGACACTTAAATTTTATCGGTTTTTTTTCCCATGATAAGGTGATTTTAAGAACTCGTTAACATGTAGTATGGTGATTAGTATGTAAAGGGATATTTGTTTTCAGTGTCTACCTGGTACGTGAGTTCTAAATTATTTCTATAAAATGATAATTTGTAATTACAATTTAATTATTACTGTTGAAAAGCGAACCGACTAGAATGTTTGTAATTCATAAAAGTTAAAGCGATAAATAGAATGATAAAGTTACTTAATGTTAACAATAATATCTTGAGTGACACCGAAACCTTCATCAATCATAACACCTGATATAGTGGGCCAATGAACAACCCTTCAATGACAAGCGCATGTGATTAATCAAAACATGGTTTTACTTCTCTCGCAATTTATATATATGCATATGATTGTGAATCAGTTTAACCCAATAAAATAAATTCTCCTCTCTTAGTCTTCTCAATAAGTAGCCGGTTGGGTGCCAGAATTGAGTATAGGGAGTTTATGTATCTGTATCTGACTCGGGCATCAAACGTCATAAAAACACTAGTAAAGAAAATAGTTTTTTCGAATACTTTAGTAAATTCTTGAAGACGAGTTTCTTGTAGAAAGAAATAAACAGATAAGTCTTTGTATTTTTTAAAGGTGAGTTTAATATAAATGCACAGTTTTATTTTCACATGGGTTTCGGTAATAACGATATATTACAACGGATAGATTATAAATTAATGAACTCATCAAGATATCCAACAGCTTATAACAAAAATATTGACACCGATATCTGTGCAAATACTTATAAGAGGTACGAAGATTTCATCTTAAAATGATAACAATAATAATTATTTGATTTAATGATGAATATTTTGTCACCACTCACTACTTAAATTAATACTATATAAGCGAATAAATTTTTTAAACGTGATTACCTGCATTAATCTCAGTGAAGCGATTTGACCGAAACCAAAGGAATAATAAATTCAATGCGATTAATAATTCCAGTCTACATGCTGCTATGTCAATTTTATTAATATCATTAGAAGTAGGATGAATGTTTGCAGTCGAAGAAACAAGTAAGGTGGAATCCTCATCCTTATTGATCGAATTATTAATATTATTATCATTGTTGATATGGTTGTTGTTACTAACACCGGTGATTGTTTCATCACTTGACATGGTACTTGAAATATGTTCATTTAATGATACTGTTTTTGATGTATTACCACATATACTTGAAGTAATCCAATTAATTAAATAAATCGTTAAACATAAGAGTAGAGCAGTGCCCGTTTGATATTCATTCAGTATAAAAGATTTCCCATCTATTGTTTGAAATGATGATACATTTGATTTCGTGTCCTAGAATTGAGAAATATATATAATAGTATTATTGTAGTTAACAAGGACTCATTGGGGAAACCGATTTATTTTTTAACGCAAAATTACACAGTGGCTTTAGTAAAATATGAAAATCCTATATTAAATGCATCATTTGCACATCTTTGTGTTATTCTTGACATACCTCATTGTTCCTCTAATTTTATCGTTCTTTTGATTACTCTTCGATTTCCTTTCTGTTCTCTTCAATTCACTCTTCTGCTGCCAGACATTCTAATTCAGATTGCGGCCACATACTACTTATATCTGTTAGTATAAGTGGCATACACCACATAATGATAGATGGGTTCGTGACATTACTCGTGCATTTTGCGGCTACCGGGTGAGTAATGTTGAGGTTAGACGCAGAGTAATAAATACGAAATGCTAAATCAGTTTATGAGGTTTAGAGTCTTTCTTGAGTGAAGTGGTAGAGATATGTATCGTCTATGCCCACTTACATAGACGCAAGATGTTTGGTGGTGTGGAAGTTTGTTGAAAGAAAGCTTAGAGAAATCGAATCAAAATGTGGAATCAGTTCATGAAGTTGTTAGATGTTGGACTATTTGGTCAGAGTCCTATCGATTATCGCAACTAATAGTTGGAGACACTAAATGACATTGTTCGGGGTCAGTAACAGTGTCTCAGATGAATTTCCTGTTTGTCTTACGATACTTATACTTTTTACTCTGCAAATTCATCGTTTATTTTAGAACCGAATTACTTACTCCTAATCTTTACTAATACTACTTCTACTACTCTGGCATTTGTGTTGATAAATTAATCTAGCTGTGTTGATGTCATGTAACGACTTAGACCAATACATACGTGTCCCGGCCTCTGCGCTGCTTATTATAACTAAATGTTGTCCAAACAAGCGCATACATTGAGAGTCCTATTGTGGTGAAGGAGAACATAGGTGAAGACAGCCGATTATGTTTAGCACAGTTACAGAGTTATTTGATCAAATTGAAAAAAACATACTCCAGTACTTCATTTACAAAATTTTCATTAATTGTCTCAAACTTCATTGTTCCTGCATTTTTATACCAATTGCTTTCTGTTCCCTATTCTTCCCTCCTCGATCTTCTCAACCTTCTGCTGCCATTCTCTTCCTAGCTAGTGTTATATACTACTTATTTCGATATAAGTAGCACACACCACACTATGATATAAATCGAATGAAATACAACGAAATAAAAAATATGGGAAAAGAGGAAGCTGTAGAAGTTTGGTTCCGAGGACCCCCCCCCATGAAGGTTTGGAACAATGGAAGCAGAAAAGGGGAAATTATTGCAAACGATAAGTATTTTAAAGTGGCTAGAATTCTTGTAAGATAAATTTTGTGAAGCAAAGTTTTTACGACCTCAGGTCGTATATTCATTGGAGATTGCGTATATGAAAGTCAGCCAAAAAAGTCAACACATTATTACTATGAAAGTAGAGAACACAATCACTGTAAAAACAGATGAAATGAAATAACTTACTGATAAGTATTGATCAGTTAAATAGAAATGAATACACAATATACGTATCAATTGATTTTTGTTCAATTCTACTATATTCCAGTTGTTCATGTTTTCGAAAAGATTATCAGCCATTTTTATCAGTTTGACAGGATCTAATATGGTGCGAATAAAAGAAATAGATTCTGAAAAAATTATTACCTCCAATTGTGAGGTCATATACATAGAAAGTCATTGAGAATTAAAATGCTGAACAACAGAACTGCTTTGTTCGTCAAATGCAGATATAATGGTAGATAGATTACATGATATATTTTTCAAAGTTACGAAAAACCCCATTGATCTTAAAATAAGGAACAATAGCTGGAGTACTGACTCATACTGAATCAATTAAAAGTAGATTACTAGAGCGTAGTTTGAATTCTCCCACCCTTTTCCGTGTACTGCGGACAGAATGAGACCTGATGAGTTCGCACATGGATATAACTCAAAAATCCCCTACAAACATATATTGAACTGATATCACCAATAAGCTAAACCATAAATCAGTTGTTAGTGACAATATGGTGTTTAATTTAGCCAGGTCTTTTCACACCTCGAAAATCCTTAGTTAGTGCGAAGCACTTTCAACTTTTCTCAACGTAAGGCCAACATCTCATTGCCTGTGAATAAATATTTAATAATTCTGTATTAAGTAAACGATTGAATTATTATCTGTCCTATTCATGAAACACTTTTTAGGATATCTGTCATTATGTAATATATTGACACTTTTGAATTAGAAATAATTACTGTATCGAAAGGACGATATAGAAATATACTGATGGTCAAAACATTTTAAACTGTTTAAAAGTCATACACACCAGAAGGTCGATATTTCACGGGTGGAAAAACTTTATCAGTAGTTTAAATATCTGATAGCATTAGTAGTGTAATTTGTGTGATAATCGAACAGTTCATTTATTACGTAATAAAGATAATAAGCTATATTATGTACCTGTATGCAAATGGAGTGCTGCATAAAACTGTATAAGTGTTCGTATTTGTTGATTGGTAAATTTTGGCCAGCGTTTCGCACTTAACATTACATCTCTCGTTGAATCAGTAGGTAGTTTCTCATGATTATTATTATCATTAAAATACATAGAAGATAATTCAAATGACTTGTAATAGTCCAACAATACATTAGATAAATTATTCATAGAAGCAGGAAATGAATGTAGACATGCTAGTGCACGTATATAATAATAAAACAAAGCATCTATACATCTTCTAGGTAAAGGCTAGAATTAAAAAAAATACATTATATATATATATATATATATATATATATATATATATATATATATATATATATATATATATAGGGAAACAAGTTTATAAACAATATTAACAAATACTGACAGTTTATGTCATTAAATTGTATTGTTATTCCCTAAACTTATATAACAGTTTGTAAGGTACCTTATTGTTTCACACAAACTAGAACAAACCAGCAATCATGATCGATTTAATAGATGCATCCATTCGTTGTATTAATTCAGATCTTGGGTTTGAGTATCTCTTTATGTATACCTTTTGTTATATCCTAGTGAAGATTAAACTACGAGTAACTTCTGAAAACTATTTCTGGACTAAAATCATACATATATTCTTATTGTATAACTTTTAAGAAACTAAACTATATATTTATATTCCTCTTATTATATGCTTTTATTTGACCTATTGGTTAATGTTATATGATTTACTATTCTCAAGTTATTCTCAACCCATTAGTCACAGTTTCTCACAATCACAACCACGTTTTGGCTTGATATTGTACAAATGTTACTTTTTCTTTTATAATGTGATGTGGTCTGATTTTGCTTGCATATAAACCAAGTTTGTTTGAAATATTCGATTCCATATAACGGAGACTGATATTTGCGTTCTGAACTGAATAGATTGGGTTAGGAGAAAAGCTGCTAACTCAAGGGACCAATAAGGACTATAGGCTGTTCGTACTGGTTTATGCGTCATTGATCCGGTCAATAAGGCGATATCATCTCGTGATCTATCAACAAAGACCGCACGTTATAACACATTTCCACATTATCTTTTCGAATCATATTCATAATGTTTGGTCTTTCTTATTAATATTGGTGATGCAATACTTTAAGTATTTGTTAATTTCATCTAGTGCTAATATTATATGGGGACTTGAGTCAACGCACATATGTACCAGGCTGTTTGTTGATTATGACTGATCAAAAGTCTTATTCTTGATTGCGTACTTGTAGTTTGTCTTATTATTACTGGCCGTTTTATTGTTTACAAATATGACTTAGATAGTGATAAACTTTGATTATTTTATTTGTTGTGGGATGACTATGAAGAACACTTACTACAGATATGTTGTTTGTTAAGACTTAATTGCCTGTTTGTTTACTAATCACAGTTCCTTGTTGGTTCTTTTGAACTATCTTAAATTCTTATTCTATATTTGGTGTATTTCACAGTAAGATGTATCATAAAGCTGGACGTTTAAGAAAATTCCAATCACATATGTATTTACAATATTACATCTTTGTAGCTAATTTATTTTACTTTTACTTACAATTCTGGAGTTTTAGAAAATCAATTATATTTTATCTTGGAATCGCCCGATAAATCTGACTAAATACGCAAATCCTCACTTTAGTGGTGTCATCAACTTACATGAAAGATTGTTTCTTAATAAATAGTGAGAAATAAGTTTTCCAAGTCTGAACTTTGATATATTTTGCAAAAACTCTTCGGATAATAGAAAACAAACGATTGAATGGTATGCCTATGTTCACATTCCGATTTAAAACTTAATATACAATCAAATCTTTAGTTGAAAGTCAATCACAAATAAATGGCTTTGGAACTCATTCTGAAGTTCGAATGAACAACCATGCCTAATGGAATCTGACTTTGTCAGGAGTAAGACTGTTCTTTCACACTACAGGCATTGAATGATGGTTGCTCTACGCTGTGATTCGATTGATGCAAACAATGTAAACTACTAGATTTCAATTCAGTGTTCTAGAGGTAGAACTTGGCAATCATAGGCATGGACTGCTTAGGAGTCTGAAAATAGGAAGAAATTTCCACCTAGTGATCCATTGTTTTCAAACTGTGACGAAAAATGGCTTACAAATTAAATCTTTACTTAACAGTTTACAAATTCTACACAAATATGTAAAAAAAAGATGATTAACTACCTTAATTGCTTCTAAAATAGCTAACTGGTTGAAAGAATGACCAGAATCAGGGTGTACAACCCAAGACCAAAGGTAATAACCAGCAGCAACATTTGGCTGTTGACGGTACCTGAAAAAATATACACCTTGAGAGATTAGACTACAAAAACAAAATAGAGTGTCAGAAAGATCTGTTTCACGCAAATTAATGACTCTCAAACCCGTACAATCGTACACAGATACTTTTTTCATAATGTTAATTGACGATATGTTTGTTGATGATAGTAATTAATGAACATGGAACTAGGAGCAATCTAGGAATAATAACAGTAGCGGTTAAATATTAATCGAGAATTTCATAGAATTTACATGAATATGAGTAACCGTGAAAGTGGGTTGGGGTGGGCGGGATAGTGGATGTGAACTGCTGAGGAGTCTCGTACTAAGACGAAACGGCTGTTCAGTGCTACCAGGTTTTCCATGGTGGTCTAGCTTCAACTGATCCATGATTTCAACTAGTGAAATCCCTAAAATCTCCACAAGACCCTTTCTGATAACCATAATATTGCTTAATTCATTTTTGTATTGGTTATTCGCATTTTCCTATTGATGTTAAGGACTAAAATTGATCAGTTTTTGCTTATAGTAATATTGCTGTTGAGAGCTTAAATATTCATCATGAAGATAAATTATAACTAGAAAGGGAAGGTTTAGTGTGATGAGATAAATTGTTGAAACTGAGATGAATACTCAAGCCAATTTTACCTTCCTTTTCCAACGATAATTACTTTAACTATCCTCAAAATGAATATTGAAGCTTTTGGAAACTACTATTATTAGTTTCGTTAATAATAATAACATTTTTATGCTTTTATTTGTTTTACCTCATTGTTATCGAGTTTAACTAGATTTTATCATAACTATCATTTTGAAAGAAATAGGTATATACTTATGATTGTACAACTTTGAGAATCAGAACTCTCTCTTATCTTAACGTTTGAATAAAGCTGAATACTAGTGATTTTATGAGCAATAATAATTGTGTTTTTGATTCACGCACAACAGGTTGTGCATGTTGTCACAAAGTAAAAAAGTAACTAACGAATAATAAAAACACTACGTCAAATGAGATCAAGTTGTTGGAAGTATCTAGTTAATGTTATGCATGTAAATAGAAAGAATAATGAGCATTTTATTTACCCAAATTTTGTTAACTAATCCTAAGATTAAAGTAAAAATTGAGAAGGTTTTTCAAACTACTTCTTCATAATACGAATGTAGGCAAATGCGAATAATCTCTGCCAACTACGGTTAAAATAGATTCACTGTGAAAAGTTTACAAACTGCTTAGTCGCTTAAACGAAGTTAAGATACTTGTTAAATATATGGTTACTGAAAAAACACAATTAGAAAGCGTGACATATAGACTAACCGTGCAATATCTCCAAGATGAACTAAACAATGATGTACTAGGTAAATAACAGCGGCTTCTTGATCCAAACAGTGAATATTAGAACTTTGGTTAGTATTCACATTAGTTTTTTCCTTTTTGTTTCCTATTTCATCGGGGTATTTTATAGCTTGGCCGCTGATTTTACTGTTTTCTACACTTGAAGAAACTGTCATAATCTCTGACGGAAGTCGATCACCTCTAGATAGTATACGTGGTGCAATAACATTTGTGTCTGATTCTTGTGTGATTGATAAAAATTTGTTTGTTTCAGTATTTTTCATTCTTTTACTGCATGCTTTGTTGGCAGAAAAAGTTGCCAGATCTAGATCAAGGTAATCGGAAACATGTTTCCCCTTCTTATTATTCTCTGAGTCTAAGATGCTGTCGACGCTCCCAATGAAACTCAGTACCTGTATCGACAGAAAACAGAACAAAGAGTGGAAACCAATAGCAGCGATGGGTTGACAAGATGGTACCGTATGACGAAGGAAATGAGCATAATAACAATTAATAATGGTGATAACTCCGCCTGGGGCTCCTGCCGGTCCCAAGCCCGGATAAAGGAGGAGGGTTAAGTATGAGGTTAGTGACCCCATCACGTAGGAAACTAACTCGCTAAAAAACGTTAACCAAAAAATATTTGAAACCGATATTGATGATAAGCTTTTTGGGAATAAAAAAGTAAATAGAATCCAGCGAAAATATTTCCTTTCCTAAAAGTTCACTTAAAAAAGTGGTACACTCCTAATTACAGTTATTTGGCAAAGCATACTTACTTTAAATGTGCTGTTATTAGGGATGGTAATTAATTACGTGAATTATAGGCGTATGAGTTTTAAAATAAAGATGAAAAGATCTGAAATAAATTTAACACTATTCATAACTCCGTTTGCAACCCTTCTAGGGCTACCGACGGTCCTAAGCCCTGGTAAAGTAGGGAAGTTGGGCATGTGATCAGCAAAGCCATCCCGTAGTAAGAAATATTGTTAAAGAAACGCTAACCAGGAAAACAATGTAAACCATTTAAACTCTGTCCATGGAGTCGAAAAATCTTCATTTTGAAGAATGGTGACGATTCATAGTGAAACTCGAGATACTTCGAAAGTTACGAGGTCGATATCACTTCTGACAACCAGAGCAACAATTAACACAGGCATAAGAATGTTCGGACAGTGTGGGAGATTGAGAGGACCAGTTAAAAAGTTGAGGAAATGGGGAGATACAACTTGACAGGAAAGGAGCTGACGTGGCAATAGAACACAACTAGCTGGTGATTGCTAAGGCGAAATCGAAGCTGAAAAAATAATGGACAGCTGGGGAGACAGCAGCACAAAGGTTCAACACAGCCTTCCTTCGACATGTTGACAAACTCAACCAATTCAAGATAGCTCTCAACAACAGGTTCCAACTGTACAAGATCTCAAAGAAGAAGAAACTGCGATGGAGGACGACTAGAAAGGGATCAAAGAAGCACTAATTTCAACGTATCAGAGAGGTGCTGGACCACAACAAGCATCATCATAAGGAAGGGATTTCAATTGAAGCACAAGACAAGATTCAAGAAAGGAAGAACAAGAAGACAGCAAGTAACAGAAGTCAAAAAGGAACAGAGAGTCAGGGCACAAGTTGAATACACGGAAACAAACAAACAAGTGAAGTAGAGCATTAGAGCTGAAAAGCAGAAATACGTGGCAGAGCTATCAGCGACAGCGGAAGCTGTAGGAGAAGGAAATGTGAGACAACTATATGACACAACGAAGAAACTGGAAAGGAAATATGGTAAACCAGAGTGGGCGGTCCAGGACAAAAAAGACAGGCCGATTATCGAGATTCAAGAACAGAGGAAGGATGGGTAGAACATTTCGAGAGACTCTTGAATAGTCCAGCTCCATTGGATCCAACGGACATCAAAGCAACACGCACACTCCACCAACGACGGAAGAAATCAGGATGGCTATCAGACAAGTCAAGAGTGGGAAAGCAGTAGGACCTGACAATATACCAGCCGAAGCACTGAAGTCACACATAGAAACAACTGCAAACACGCTTCACATTCTATTTAGGAAGATTTTGGACGAGGAACAATGCCACCGACAGACTGGAAAGAAGGGTAACTCATCGAGATACCAAAGAAAGATCTGAGAAAGTGTGAAAACTGCAAAGACCTCACACTACTGTCGGTACCAGAAGTTTCAACAGTGTTGCTGAATCAGATGAAAGATTTAATATACGTCCACCTTTGAGATTCCGTAAGGATCGGTTGTACGCAGACCAAATCGCTACACTACGGATCATTGTTGAACAATCAACTGAATGGAACTCGTCACCATCCATCAACTTCCTTGATTATGAGAAGGCCTTTGAAAGCGTGGATAGGAAGACCTTATGGGACCTTCTTCGACACTATGGTGTACCTGAGATCGCCAATATCATACTGAATTCATACGACGGACTACACTGCGAAATCGTGGATGGAGGACAGCTGACACGCATTCCAAGTGAGAACCGGAATAAAAAAGACTGCTTACATACACCCTTTCCGTTTCTTTTGGTAGTTGACTGGGTTATAAAGACCTCTAAATTTCAAGAGAAGCAAGGAATACAACGGGCATTTTGGATGCAACTAGACGATTTGGACTTTGCAGATGACCTAGCTCTTCTATCCCACGCATAAACCAAAAAATGCAGATGAAAGACAATGTAGCAAGTCTCTGCAGCAATAGACCTCAACTTACACAATAGAAAACGCTGGGTCCTCAAATATAACACGGAGAACATCAACTGAATCGCACGTGACGAAGAGGCTGTGAATGATGTGAAGACTCACGTACCTGCGCAGCACCACCGATAAACAGGAAGGACCTGATGCAGATGTGAATGCCATGATCGGCAAAGCAAGGGCAACATCCCTAAGTTGTATTGAGAAGAGTCATTTGTGGTTAGACAAAGAAAAGAAGTTGGTAATGAGCTTTCTGCTGATATATATAATTGGTATGGTATATGTAGTCCCCGTGAACATGTTGAAATTTTTGATTAAGTAACACCAAATCTGGATTCCTGTTACTCCCCAAATAAATGATTTACAACATAAATCGCAAAGACAAAGTACGATACACTGCATAGTATCGGTAGCCATAAAGAAATACCTGCTTACGTAACAATCTCGTTAGATGTGTAGTAAGAATTTTCACTAAGACATCAAGGGGAAACTCAACTCTTAATTGTGACTTTTTAGTTCTACCGCCTTTGAACGGCGTGCTGCTACGACAGAACTCCAAGGAGATCTTGTTCTTGCGTGTCGTTCAAATGGGTCGCTGCGATAACTAAGGCCTGCAAATATGTCACGATAACTACTCTGGGTAGGTTACATTTCAATTACTGACAATAAATAGAGATGAAACGTGGATTTACGAATAATCGAAATTGGAAAGTGACTATCCAACACCCCTGATCTCCATAAAAAATAGTGACAACCTTTTAGTTATTAATGATACAATATTCAGGACATACCACTTTAGGCCATGGAAGTTCAGAAATTGGTTGAAGTAATTGGTAGATAAGATTGAAATATATACCTGAAGCACGATCTAACAATAAAACCAATCGAAGTTTGAGCTCCATAGTAGAACAATTAAGAGATCCACTGTTTCCGGTACCGGATAAACGTTGGTTTAACTAGAAAAGATAATCTCGGACGATTCATTTCAAGATAAAATAGATACTAGAATTAATCAGCTAACAACTCAATTGCTTAGGTATCATATTGATGGAAAATAATAAATATACAAAGTTAGAAAAATACTGGCAGAACCTTGAAATCCCGGTAGAGAGAATGAAATGGCTAGAATGTATTACGTATGCTTGAATACTCCTGAGTTGATGTAGAATGTTGGCTAACATGAGAGTAGGTTGAAAAATAGCCAGAACTAGGTAAATCAAGCTATGATACAGTTTTATGAGGATCAATAATTTGATCCACAAGGTGTAAGGCTCACGAAATACTTTTAATTAGCGTTTGGAGACTATGGGTGATGTAGTTCAGAATAAATCTCAATGACGTAGTTGCATACTTTCTGTCATTATTAAGTTAAACATCATTGTTTAGTCATACTTATTCATGAGGAACTGTATTTTCCGTGCCTTCATATGCAAATATGTTTAAATCAACCTTTATTCTATTCTCCTAATATCTTCAACTTTTACTGTGTCGCGAAGTATGATACATATCTGTGCAACTTTTTATGGATGCTACCCATGCGTTATTTGTGGAAAACTCAAAGCGGACTATCACGTACATTAAAAAGTGTCGAAGCAGAACTGCCAGTGAATTCCTTAAGACAATCTTATCTACGATATCAATACATTTTACAGCACCCGGAGCCTGATGACCTACAACTCAAGCAAGAATGAGGAAATAAACGGGGACTTAGTGAAAGTATAGGCAACATAGCTTAAGAAAAATTGAAGACGATATTGCAACTAAAAGTCATTTCCCTGGTCATAAGGAATCGAAAGATTTCGCCAGAAATGCTTAAATAACCCGACAGCAGCAAGCTTTTTGACTGTACTTTCCCGTTCTTGTTTAATTAGAAAGTTATAAAATAAGCAGCGAGACTATAACTTAAAGACAAACCAACAAGGTATATGATAAAATGCCTCGGTATTGGCGTGAAATTCACTTATCCAATTTGTTTAAATAGTTTTGGCATTAAAGCTGATGTCAGTTCGTGATGAAAACCCAAAATCTAATTCCTAACGTTAATCATCAACTGTAAGACATAATTCTAATTCCGCACACAAGTTTAGAACCCTCATTTGGTCATAGATATTAGGTGGGTACTCAAGGTCAGTCTAGCTTGGCTCAAAGGTCGTTCATAAATCATAGTCTCACCAAATAAGCATGTTTATTTGAATGTTTCAGTCGGCTACGTGCACCTAGTCAACTTAAATGCTCATTTACAAAAAAATAATGAAAGATATTTGAACGCTTACCAACGACTGTAGTGAGTTAATCTGAGTTTTGTATAGAACATTCCACATTTCTAACTCTATTTTATGTTCAACGGCGAAGAGAGGGAAACGTGTGATTAACTGAACAAAGCTACTCTGGATTCCCACAAAATACTCATCCTGTGTTGCAGCAGAACAGGTATCTGGTGGCTTTTTATCTATGCAGGCTTTAAGGTCACACCACATTCGGTGAGGATCAGACTCGTCAGTCATAATTGTGAGATTATAGTAACGCAACTACACAAATAATGCACCATAAAGACAATGTCCAATAGACAATAGCATTTGAAATGTAACAGATTCCGATTTGTGTAGTAAAGACAGAAGTCTTAAGGCCTTTGTTATTACTTTTCTGAAATGCTTCTGTGAGTGTTCAGTCTTCTGTTGAAAGGGTCAATTGAAGGTGCGAACACCACTGCTTCGGGCAGCAGGTTCCAAGTATTGATGACTCGGTGTGAAAACCTGTATGCCACTGGTATTTTGTCCGTTCGTGGCCTTTCTACTCGCCTGCTATGTTCTCTAAGATGTCCTGATCTAGTTGGAAGAAAGAGAGACAATAAGTTAGGTCCAAAATCATTTCTCAGTATTTTGTACATTAAAAATTAGATCTACCCTTAGTCTGCACAGGACAGAGTAAAGGGGTCTAGCTTTTCATGCCGATATCTGTATGGTAAACCCCGGGGTTCTGGAGTTGCACGGGTAGCTGTCCTCTGTACTTTTTCCATCATATCCGAGTTACCTTTTAGACAGGTGCTTGCAGCCTGAACTCAGTTCGCAAGCTTATTTCGCACTAAGGATGTGTATACTTTGATGAACATGGTAGTATCTAGCTTAGTGAATGTCCGTTTTAATGCCCAGTGGGTTCGAAACCCCTTAGCTGCGACCTACCGGCAATGGGCTGTCGTCTTGAGGCCATGACTTACTGTCAACCCAAGATCCTTATGAGACCAAACCACCGGTAATTGTACTTCCCCTATGTTATACCTATTAAAATTTGAGTCCCCGCAGTGCACGTAGACACACTTTGTCGCGTTGATAGGCATCAGACACTCTTTAGACCAGTTAACCATGTTATTTAAGTCTGCCTGGAGTGCGCATGCGTCTGCGTCTCCAGTTATTACTCGCCAGATTTTAACATCGTCAGCCTATAATAACATTGGAGATTGTACTATACTTGGAAGATCATTTACATACAGTGTAAAAAGTAAAGGACCTGGGACGGAACCTTGAGATACTCCACTAAGTGCTGGTATCCAGATGGATCACTTGGAATTTACCTTTATTTCTGTCTCTGACCTCCTAGGAAACCCTTAATCCATTTTAAAAGAGGTCCGGCAATACCAAGGTTTTCTAACTTTAGTAGCAGTCTATTAGTTGGCACCTTGTCAAAAGCCTTACTGAAATCTATGTAGAGAACATTCTCTGAGTTCCCGTTGTCTAGTGCCTTTATCCGAAATTCCCTTGCTATAAGGAGGTTCGTTGTACAAGATAAACCCTTTCTAAAGCCATCTTGTTCCTTTTTTAACAAGTTATTGGTTTCCATATATGCCATTATGGTACGTTTGACTATTCTTTCCAATATTTTAATTACAACACTGGTGAGGCTTACAGGTTTGTAGTTCGATGAAAATTGTCTTGGTCCTGTTTTATGTATGGGGGTGACGATTGCGTCCTTCCAGTCAATTGGTAACACACCTTGGTCAAGTGACATATTGAATATCACAGTCAGTGGATCCGCGATATTAAGTGCAATATGTCTCGAGATTTTGGAGTGTAGTTCATCTGGTCCTTTTGACTTTTCCATGTTTAAGATGCTAAGAGCCTTAAGCATATCGCCTTGATCGAAGTCCACGGTGAGCAAGTGGTCGGTTAACTCTTTATTTTGGTCTGGTTCTTTGTCTAGAGGAGGTTCCTGAGTGAAAACTGCCCCAAAATAGTCTACCATAGACTCTGTTTTTTCCTGATCTTCCTCTATCATTTCAGATTTCCTTCTTTAATTAGATCGGGAATCCAATGATACATCCTTGTTCTGTAGTTTATGTACGAGAATATTCTCTTGGGCTGCTTGAGTGTAGATTGTGCCAACGTCATTACGTATTTTCTCTGATCTCGAATTTTAGTTACCGATCTGTAGCGTTCCATAGTACCTGATGTGTCAAGGCGGATAGCAACATTCCATTATTTCTTCCTTTGTCTTAGTAGACGTCGAATATCCCGGCCTATTCAGGGATGGCCGTGCTTCTTCTTTGGGACTATCTAGTGTATGTATGGGTGAGTTATCCGATTGTTGAAACGGAGACTTAAATTAGCCATCAACCGGACATTTTATGCAGCCCAACTTGTCATTATTGAAAAGACATGTTCTATGTTTCACCAAAAGCCCAAACAGCACGTAAGCGATTGTGTCACATCCAATGGTCAAATAAGATCACAGGATAGACAGACATCATCCTCCATTGCGAAACATTTGATTGAGACGGGTCATAAAGTCGACATCAAATCAGCATTTGTAGTGTTATACAAAAGCCTTCAAGGACGTATACTAAGGTTTATTGAAGCCTTGGCTATACGGAAACTAAAACCCCCTTTATGTGTTCAAAAACAATTTGTCCTTACACTTAACCTACCCTGGTAATACTGATTTATTATCCAGAGTGGTAATCACATTTGTTTTGTGTACTTTAATATTTTTCCTTTGTTATGACTAACCCTTAACCTGTCTAGTTGACCGTTCATTTTTTATATATAAATGCTCTTAAAAAGTATATGTGTGATCAGATTGTTCGAAATGTATTGCGCTAATATATCACATAATTCTGATAAACTTCGTCTTCTCATTGCATTATCGAAATTTATCAAAGGGACTAACTGTTTTAAAGATTGCATAATTGCCTGAAATGAGTCCATGCCTCTTGTACTGATGCCATTGAGTCAACTTCCCAGTTTTCAGCCGATGCTGCGGAGTTGATTGCCTTCATATCTGCCTTCCATATATTAGGACATGCCGGCGCAACTGTTTGATAGGCAATCTCAGCCGTGAATTTGAACAATATGACTGCATGGTCACTTCTCCTTAGTGGTGGGAGGAAAGTCGTTTGACCAACGTTGTCATCGTGCATGAAGACTAAATCTAAAAGAGAAGTGTTTCTTAAGTCATATCGTGTGGGAGTTCTAATGTGTTGGAACAAAGCTGATACAATCGAGGTTTCTAATAGTTTGCAATCGAACGACGTTATCGCTGACCCTAGTTCTAGGGTAACACAGGTTATATACGGTGAATTAAGGTCGCCTATTACAAGGCTTTTACCAATGTTACACCAGGACGCAAGTTTACTTAGGAGAAAATCATTTATTACACATTGTGGACTGCGGCATACTACAACATATTCATTTTCTTCCGTCTACATTTAAGATTACATTGCACTAATTCACATGTCCCTGAAACATGTGCCAATGTCTCAACTGCTGGTTATGGTAATTATAGTGTACAAGATAACTCTGCCTCCCCCGCAGTTTAATCTGACAGCCCTATTGGATAAAAAATCAGTCAACTGAATTTCATTATCTAATAATTCTGACGTAAACATAGTTCCTGAGA
This sequence comes from Schistosoma spindalis, assembly GCA_946903255.1. Taxonomy (NCBI): domain Eukaryota; kingdom Metazoa; phylum Platyhelminthes; class Trematoda; order Strigeidida; family Schistosomatidae; genus Schistosoma; species Schistosoma spindalis. The sequence goes on along the minus strand of OX336416.1, from coordinate 40,131,660 downwards.
AAGCAGTAACATTCGAGTTTTCTTTATCTGCCAGTGACTTGAGCTCGACCATTTTATTTAGTAGGCTGCGAGCATTTGTTTAGCATACCTTTAGGTCCATGGAGAACTTTCCCTTATCACACAGAGTGGTTTGTGGACCATTTTGTTCCGAACTTTTACAATTTCCAAACCCTTAAGAACGAAGTTTCGTTCATCGTTTTGGCGGCGCTCGCTTTTTTCCACTTCTGCAGCTCGTCTCTTAATACGATCAGCTTGGACGAGATCCTCACGGACGTATATTCCGGATCCAATCAGTTTACGTGATGTACCAACAATCAGGTTCCTTTTTTCAACTGTGGCAAATGCAACCTTCAAGAGGAGGCTTTTCTGAGAATTTTGGACTTCACCTTTTGTCCTATTCTATAAAGCTTGCAGGTGCTAACTCTTGAAACTTTTCACAGGAGTAGCTCCTTTGTTAAGAACTTAATATGACCGAGGTCGTGCTCAAACTTAGCGATTGGTTCCTTATCGGAAGATTCTCCTAACTTATGGAAAATGACTGACCCTTTGGCGAGGTCTGTTTTGACATGCTGTGGAATTTTAGTTCCTGAAACCGTCTCTTCCTTGCACTCTAATTTTAACTCAGCGTCAAACGCAGGGGTTACGTTCTGTTTTCTCACTTTTCTTTTCCTGGGTGTGACTGTGAGCCACTCATTTATCTCATTTTGTCTCTTGATCACTTCCTCTACGTTGCTCAGGATTGGCTCACCTATAGTTTGTATTACATTGATGTGTGAATCCGAAACTAAACCCGTAGATTCACATGCTTCAGTACGGTCTACAGGTAGTTCCTTCTTCTAGGCGCGCTTCTTCTTTCTCCTAGTAACAATGCCTACATCTATATGCTTATCTGTTTCCCTGATGAAGTTCACCTTTATAATCTCATTTAAGTTTAGTGCCGGGCTCATGATAACGCTCTCAACTTGTTCGAGAGCAGAGTTTTGATCATCTGCTGCCTGTTTATCAGGGGGCGATTCCCTAGCTAAGTTTAGTAGCTCGATCACCTCTAGAATCAGCAGAGACTTAGTAGAACATCATGTTTCACACGGCCAACGTGATAATGGCTCGCAGCACTGTTTATATACAGCCGGTGTGAGTCCGGTGCACAAATTGTGATACCACTTATTACAGTTAATGCATTGCGTCCCCTCATCGACCGGCAAATAGCATGACGGTCTACCACAACTATGTTTCGATTTCTCCATAGATTTGTTTTATGTTTCCATATAAATAAACAGAGAAACAATAAAATAGTCCGACCTCAGTAGTTACAGAAAGACCGTAATACCTATGGATACTGAAAATACTCAAAGATATATTCAACGACTAAGACTAAGTGCCTTTAGTTTTATGTATCTGTACTCGTTAAGTGCAGGTGTATGGGTTTATCTGAGAGCGCTAGTACTTGCTATAAGTCATTTTGATATTTGGATTCTGTAATGAAGATGCGTACAGAAGATTATGTGTGGTATTTCATTGGAAACGTGAACCGATTGGTGATGGACTTCGATTAAAAACCTGGAGGAGCTAAACGGACACTTTGTCCCGGTATACAACTACTTAGCAGTGTGCATCCATGTTCCCTCTCGCGAACTTTGAACTCAGGAGCTTCGGTGCTTACAAGTTCTAGTCATAATCTGTGACCCATGACGAGTGTGAGGCAGGTATCTACCAAGAGCGATGGAAGACGGTCGCACAATGTCATGGATCGATCGACGTTTGGTACTTACACCGATGGATACCAGCTTGGTAGTCAAGAGATTAAACGTTCAGGAGGAGGATGAGAAACATGAGGCTATATAATTGGTGGTCTCTCAGATGACCCAATCTTCTTTTGAAAGCCTCGACTGATGGAGCTTTAATTACATCCTGATGTTATCAGTTTCACTTGTCGATGGTTTGAAATGAAAATTTATAGTCAGCTGACAAGTAATTTATATTGGTCTTGTGAACGTTCCCAGAGTGTTCTAGTAAATTCTCTGTTTTGTAAAACAAATCTATCCCCAAGTTATTCAAAAACTGTGATCAGGTCGCCTCTTGTTCTTCTAAATGACAAGGGAAATAGACCTGGTCTAGCCAGTCGAGCATCATACGGGGGCTTTGAGATTCCAATAATCAGCTTAGTTAACTTTCATTGAACCTTTTCCAAAAGCTCGCTGTTTCTCGTTAGACAGGAGCTAGCTGATTGCACGCAATACTTTTGTTTAGGGAAAACGGATACTGCATACAAGGTCGAAAAGCTTTTAGCATCGACATAGCCAAAAGCCCTACGTGTTGACCATAGGGTTCTAAAACCTTTTGAGGATATCTCACGGCAGTGAATACTAGTTTTGAAGTCTTGGCGAACGATGACTTCTAAGCTATTGTGCGTCTTGACAACAAATGGCTCAACGTTATTTATCATTTATGTATGACCAATATGCATCACAATACATTTGGAAGTATTTATCGGCGTCTGCCAAGTTCAAAACCAGTCAGATAATTTCTCCGGGGCATTTTGAAGTTCCAAGCTATCACCTTTTCTTCTTATCACTCTCTATATCTAGACATCGCCAGAATATAACAAGACCAACGGCTATATTAGACTAGGAGGGTCACTTTTATACAGGAGGAACAACAGGCCCTAAGGCTGTACCCTGAGGCACTTCGCCAAGCTTGTCTCTCAGCGAGACAACGTTGAGTTCACCGATTTTCTTCATTGACGCCTAGTTGGAAAGTCCTTAATCCACACAAATAGGTTGCTCCCAATCTCGATATTACTTAACTTTATGACAGTCTGTTGTGTTTTGTCGGTTTGTCAGTGTATGCCACACCTATAGGTAACTTTTGATCCCTAAGAGTGCATCAACTTTCACAGGCTACTAGTAGGTTTGTGAAACATGAATAACCCGTTTAAGGTCATGATCCTCTTTGAAAATAATCCGGTTTTTGTCAAGATACATAGACAACTCCTTCCAAATAGTGTTTTCTAAGATTTTAACGACCAGACTGGTGAGGTTTACGGGTTGATAGCTCTCAGGTTTGTGTCTTGTACCCGTTACGAAGTTAGGACTGACCATGGCGTTCTTATAGTCTTCAGTTAATAAACCTTGGATTAAAAATGAATTGAAACACATTCTTAAAAGATTTGTTACAGGATTTACCCCTTCATTTGGTAGTTTCTCTAAATTTTATCCATAAATTCACCTATATTTACTTATTTAACAGACCAGAAACATGCCATTTTTAATGGCCAGTGTCCAATGTGTGAAAAGATTTGTATGAATAAAAGTGAAAGGCATCTCTACGGTATATATATTGCTAAAGTAACTTAAGAATACTTGAGAATATTTCGTGTATCCTGGTCCATGTAAATGATGAACATTTACATTCATATTGTAACATATTCGAAGCTCACTCATCAGGAAGTTTGCGCTACTTATGAAGATTTGTTGTTCTATGGGAAAATGTCAAGAATATCACATGTGATTGGTTCTAAAAGAGAGAGTGCTGTGTAATGAATGTGAGACTGACCTTAAGCAAGCCGTGTCACACACCCATTGACGAAAGTGCCTCTTGCCAGCTTACATATAAACTGAGAGTACGTAATGGTCCAAGGGAATGTGAAGAGTAAAGAGTTGGGACGAACTTAGGAAAGGAAATAAGAAAAAATATTCATTGATCCAAAGGGACAAGAGAGAAAAGTCTGTGATTGCATTGAAATAAATAGAGGTTGCAAATGCTTTGGATTAAACATTCCTGTTCTTCGGAACTCTTCTGACGAAAGAATATTTAAATTAACAGCGGCGGAATCCGAGGAATATTAAGTGGGAAGATATACGTCATTCGTCATCATATGATGTGAATATAAGTTGGTTAGTTATCAGATGTGTTCCACAGGATTTAGATCATTTCTACTGCGGATACTCACTGAATACTCTCAGCAAGGTATGTACAATAAAACTAAAAATCCGAGCCACGGTTTTAAGCTCTTAAAGCCTGTTTGTTTTGAGTAATTATTGAGCACTACAACAAATAACAAAAGCCAATGCACTAGCGTTGAAAAGAGATGACATGATCACTCGAGTCAACTAATTTTGCGTTCAAGTTATACCGTGAAATAATTGTCCGATCTGATTCTCTCTAACTGTTTCTCCGGCTGTCTGGTCTCCATAGGCTATTTCGAACAGGGATTTAATTTCACGGCTTAAACAGGGTTTTCAGTTATGAAAGTGTTGCACATGTGTAAACCTCACCATTCATCCTGGCGGACACGCTTTTTCAACTTGACCTTGATGAATTTTGGCCAATAAACCAAGTTCCAATAGTCCGAAATCTGGAGTAGGGAACGAAAAAAATCCGAAAATTCAGATATTGTAGGCAGACATAGTCTAGAGAAAAGACAGTAAAGCACCCAGTAATGCATACCAAAAGAGTTGTTCATATACGATGAACGAATGAACGTAATCATAAATTAAACAGAACAAACCTGAATGATACATATCAGAAGGTACGACCCCTATTGCAATTAATTAACTTGTAGGACAAACTGGAAAAAGTATAAAAGTTTCTGTAAACTGTCGAATGAAATTCAGTTCAAGAAGGTCAGAATCACTGTCGATGAAATAATATATATATATATATATTTCTGACAGCAGGTTGAAGCAACTTTTACAGGCGTGATCAATAACTTACAACATAGGTTTGCAGATAAGTTACTTCTTGGGTAGAATTATTAAATAAATTAAATCAATGAAAATAAATGACAGAATATTCGTGTAGATTTGTCAGCCGGTTAATGAATAGTTTTGCTTCTTAGTGTCGTACTATGAGTTTACATTTGCTACCATCTGTTCAAAAATGCTATTTAGTACAAAACGTATCTTAGGCGAACATACAACATTATCCATATTCTTATATACATAAATTTATTTCCCCGTTTTCATGACCAGTGAGTCTTAGAAGTTTTTAAACCAACTTATTGCAGTTTGCCCTGGGCATTTATAACATTTTGTTCTTCCCTCGTGTAACACAGCTGTTTTAAAACAAATTATTATTACAAGTATGGGCTTTACTAGTAACTCATTCCAGTTTCAATTGCTGAAGCACGTTTCGATAGTAGCTTCTTGTTGAGTGTTGGTTGTATTTTTACAAATGTGTCTTCAACACATAACACCTCATTTCTCTGTGTTGAAATCTGATTCTCGAGTTTCCACCAACCATCGACTCAGTTGAGTTCATGCTGGATCGTTTGCGTAGTATTTCATACGTCGCAAATGTTAGTTTTATAGATGACATTTTTGTTTTCAGCGTAAAGCTAGGTTTCATCAGTGTTGAGGCAGCTGCGTATATTGTTGACGTAGATTTAAGGAAGCAATAGACCTAGGACACTACCCTGTATAACACCACTGGTTATTGGTCGAGGTTTAAATGTTGTTGGGTTGGTTTTAGTTATTTGGTGTGTGTTCGTCGGAAAAGATTCAATACATCGCAATTGAGGATTGATAACTGCGACTGGTTGGAGTTTGTTGACTAAGAGAATATGAGGTTTATTGTCAACAGCCTTCGTGTTATTGCAATATAGTAAAACAACTAGTTACTTCGGGTCACGTATGTCAGTAACCTCGCTATAAACGTCTATCATACATACAGTAGAGGACCTTGTTCTGATGAATCTGTGTTGCGACGGGTCTCTCAGGCCTCACATAAGTGGCCAGACAATTGATCTCTCATCATTTTTGCCATTATGCGTGATGCAACTGGAGTGATATTTATTGGTCTACGTTTCAGCATCAGGTTTTTTGGTCCTGACTAATTTTTGAGGACAAGATACGTTGTCTTCCAAATTTCGCGGTATGTACCTATAACATCCCTTTTGAAAGTTTTTGTTTTGAAAATACGAGCACATACTATTATGATTTATGCTTCTCGATTCATTCAAATGCATATTTTGTCGATCTTTTGATTCCATTTTCAATGGCTTTATTCATATTTTGTGCTAGTTTTCGTTCTTCTTTCGTCTTTGCTGATTTTACATGGTTTTTGTGAACTAAGTATACGTCATTTTAGTTGATGTTCTGTTATGATGTCTGCTATAATGATTCGCTCACCTTTTTGATTTTTTTGCTTGGACTGAATAGAATTGTGTATTTTTGATTGAGAATTAAAACCATCTTTTAGAACTGTAAATACTCCTAGTTATGACGAAACCAAATATTATCTTTCGCAATTTACAAATAGTCGACCCAAATATTGTTCTAACAACAATAATTATAATAATTGCAAAACAAACCTTCGATTTAGTAGGTTCCCGGAGCAAAAACTCCCAAATACCAAACCAAAGATAAAGAGAAACCAAAATGTCCAAAAATAATGATATAAACAAACAGGTTCAGGAGTTCAGTAAAACAACTAGATCCAAAAACTCAGAGAAATCAGGAATATTTAATATAAAGGTTCTAATCAGCCAAACGTCTTCAGTTCTCCCGTAACAAAAACTCTTTCTATCCAAATTGATGAGTGAATTTCGCGCCAAAATCTGAGACCTGATATCTTATACGTGATTGGTTCGTCCATAAATTATTGTCGCACTTGATTTAACTACTGATTGAACAGTTATTGGTTGAATAGCTAGGTGGTTACATTTATTAAAACCATCGTTTACCTAATCACATTATTTTGTTCTTGGCTGAGTTATAGCTCGTATCTAAACTAACTTAGACTGTTATTCCTCATTCCAGACTGCTTTAGTTTGGAAGCTACGGTATCTGACTCTACAAGTAGTGTGTTTTGAGTAATAATTTCCGTTTTACCGATCCTGCCATTTTGTAAAGAATCGATGGAGTGTCATGTGCACCACAAGTTGTATTCAGCTTAAAGGGTTTGATGGAGGCGTGTGTATTAGCACGTCAAAGTTAATGGTATTAGCATCATTCCTGCTGATGAAGTTAATATTAATATAAGTGGCATGAGATTTATTCTCATTTAAGGAAAACCACAGATTGACCATAATATGTCTCACCATCTAAGAGTATGAAGTAAATATTGTATTCTGCACTCTTTCCGATGCGCTTTTCAAGCAGATGACATAGGGTTTTGGATTCAGATGCAGAGTAAAGGTGCAGTACGTTCCCTTACTTGTTTATGCTCTTCATCCCGACTTTGTACAGGCTTAAGTACAGAGTATATTTGGTGAAGAAAACTGTTTTTTATACAAGATACATCCCCTTTAGCTTGTCTCTGATGTTTGAGATGACATAAGGAGGTATAATTTCAAAAGCAGTTTTGGTGGGATCAGTAATGTCTGATACGGACTTAGTGGTGATATTGATGTTGCATAAATCAAGAGTGAGACAGTAGTTCAAACCCTAACGACATCCATAAGTTGACCACGCTTCATAAATTGTAAACAATGTAGTAATAATAATGCAAATAAACCTCTACTTTTTAAATTAAAATCAGCAGTAACACAATTTCAGTCAGTAACCGTAGATGACAAAGTTGTAGCGTGGAGTCGAGTTGCGATTGACTATGAACACCACTACAAAAATACTACGTGCCAATTAACCAATAAGATCCCCGTAGACCAATATCAGAAGGCAGATGATGGCTGTAGTCGAGATGCATTTGTTGGCGATCTCGTGGTATCGAAAGAATACCGAGATCGTGCCAAAGGAGTACAAGTGTGGTTACTAAGCGTAACCGAATTCGTACAAGTTCAAAGTCAACGGGAGAGTGAGTGTAATGGCTGTCATTAGCATAGTTAAACAAACGAGCATAGTAAAACAATCACTGGTACAATTGGTTATAATAATAATTGTTTTCATTGAACCAATCGCGTTCTGTTGACAAAAGTAGGTCACTACAAAGTGTTTGGGTGATTCGACTTTTCTGATTACTGGTAGTACAGATAACATGAGAACCCTTGTACACTATACTTTCATACGTCCAATCTTTTTCTAAAAACCAATGGATTAAAAATAAATATTCTGTCCAATCTTCCTTGTTAATCTTCAAGAGTTAATTTTCTGTAATTAAATGTTTTATTCGTTATCTTCATATTGATGAACGAGGGCAAATAAATTGACTAAGGACTAGAATACAAATTTGCTTGAATTTATAATTCAGTAATTGAGTTCACTAGCGTATAAAGTAGTAATAATTAATTAAAGTAGTAACAATTAAAGTATAATTCGATTGAATGGACAAAACTGGACTGGAATAAATATTGGATTAACACCAGATTTCGACCTCTTCGTAGTTAAATTGGATTTTATATTGATACTGGCACTTAGAATCATAAGCAATTGTATTCAAATTGAAGTAACACTGATAGAAGAATATCGAGCAATTGTATTGTAGTGACAAAAATCCAGAACTTCATTAGACTGATTAATCTGGATTGTATTGAAATAAATACAGTCAGCGTGTCTGAAGTATTCGTAGATCAATATAGCCATGTAATACGCTTAACAAATGGATTAAAGACAACCAGACAAAATAATACTTGGAAGATTCACGTATTAGACATTTTATATGTGTTATATCCCGATGAGAATAATGAATGGTAACTGTCAGAATCTATTTCTGGACTAATACTATACGTATATTTTTATCGTATAGTTGTTAAGTAACTAAGCTATTCGTATTCGTGTTCCTCATAGCATAGGCTTTATTTTGATCTATGAACTATTATTGTACGATTTACCATTCTTGAGTTATTTCCAATTTAGTAATTACCGTCTCCCACATTCACAGCCACTTTTGATTAAATCTTGTACAAATTTTGTTTCCTATTTTATGGTACGATGTGGTCTGTTCGGTTGGTATATAAACCCAGTATGTTTGAAATAAATGATTCATATTGCAGAGCCTGAGTTTGGTGTTCTGGACTTGACAGGCAGGGCTAGGCGGGAAGCAGGACCGATAAAGACTCTAGACTGCTCGTACGGGTTTTATGCGTCATTGGTCCAGTCGATAATTCACTGTTCTCTAATTGGCGGTATCATTATTTTATACATTAATAAGACACAAAGCACAAGTTATAACAATATGGTCACACAACTGAGCACAAGTTAACCAACAAAATAAAAGTAATTAATTTAATGGCCATATATGCATTACTAACAACACAATGGAATGTTCTTCGAAACTGTGGCGTGCCTGAGAAGATAAGTAATAGCATGTGAAGTTCATATGACAGATTAAACTGAAAAATGGTGCATGTAAGACAACTGACAGACTCGTTTGAGGTAAAGATCGGTGTTAGATGAGGTTGCTTACTCTCATCCTTTCTCTTTCTCTTGGTGATCTACTGGATCATGAAGACGTTAACATCCGAATGGAAGCACGGGATACAGTGGACAGCTAGGATGAAGCCAGACGATCTAGACTTCGAACACTCAGCAACAAATGCAGGAGAAGACCACCAGTGTAGCAGCAGCAGCAGCAGTTGGTCTCAACACATACAAAAGGAAAAGCAAGATTCTCCGATACAACACAGCATGCAACAATCGAATCACACTTGACGGAAAAGATTTGGAAGATGTAAAAGCCTTTACATATCTGGGAAGCATGATTGATGAACACGGTGGATCTGACGCAGATGTGAAGGCACGGACCGGCAGAGCAAGAGCAGCATATTTACAACTCAAGAATATCTGGAATTCAAAACAACAGTCTATCAACCAACACCAAGGTCAGAATTTTCAATACAAATGTCAAGACAGTTCTACTGTATTTGGCGAAAACCTGGAGAACCACGAAATCCATCATCCAGAAGATACAAGTGTTTATTAACAGTTGTCTATGCAAAATACTTCGGATCCGTTGATCAGACACTATCAGCAGCAGCCTACCATGGGAGAGAACAAATCAGATCCCAGTGGAGGAAGAAATCAGGAAAGCACCGAACTGCGTCACGAGGCCATCCCCCACATGGAATCCCCAAGGTGGAATGAAAAGAGGAAGACCAAAGAACACAATACGTCGAGAAATGGAAACAGATATGAGAAGAATGAACAAAAATTGAACAGAACTGGAAAGGAAGAACCAGTACAGAGTGGGTTGGAGCATGCTGGTCGGTGGCCTATGCTCCATTGGAAGTAACAGGCGTAAGTAAAGTAAGTAAGTAACAAATAAAGAATAAGCTTTTACATCATTCAGTGATTGACTGATGTGAAACCGATCAGCAAGACATATCAGAGTCGTAGTAAAATGTAAACAACACAAGAAGAGAGAACTCATAATTAAAAATAAGAAGAATACGATCATAAAATTAAATATATGTTGTGAAACATTAGAAATGATACAATCAATATTATCTTTTTTTTTTAATTTTCGGATTAAAACCCAACTTTCAATCTAATCATGTGGTACATTTCAAACTATTTAAAATGATTGTTATGAAGTTTTTGTCATGATCAAAATGTTCTTAGTTGAGAAACACTATAGAAGTCATAAATAGTGATTAAATTTTCGAAATTACGAAATGTGTATATCAACAGAGACATTTTTACAATTCAGAAGCAATTCACCTGGTGAATTGCTAAGACTACAGGCACGTAGATCAATCCAAAGAATTTTTAATGCAGGTTAACTATAATTAATGTTTTCTACACATCCGATGATCACTCCGGGGTTGAAAGGTAAATTGGCTAGACTATCTATTTCTTTCTGTATCTATCAGTTCAACTACTTATATGAAACAAGTTATATTGGCAGATGTTTTAGGAATTTTTATATTTGGAGTAGTGAGCATCTCTCAGTGTGTTTAAGTAAAGGTGTAGTTAGAACTGTTAACAGCTTCATTCTAGCTCATTTAATTCAGACGGGATATACAGCCAACATGGATCAATCTTTCATAATGATATATCGTGTTAACAGCAGTCTGCCTAATTCCGTCAGACTGAGAATCCTTCAGACAACTGAAGCGATTGCTATTCGGATCAAAAAATCAGAGTTTTGAATCCAAAGGAAATATGTTCAGCCGCTCCTTTTACCCTGGTTAATGAACATTTTTACGATATGATAATGCAATTGGATCAATGTTTATCATTATATCTTAAAGTTATCTTATTCACAAATCTTACCATTATTATTATTATTATTATTATTATTATTATTATCACCACTATTATTATTACATTTGCTAACCTTTTTGAGAAGTGTATACCGCATCTACCCCTGTGTACTAATTCTTGCCTACATCGCATTACTCTACACATTACGTAATTTTCGGTTAGTAATTACATCATTCTCTCTCTCTCACCCATGTTGACCATATTTATTCTGATCATTTACGTCTCAATTTCATTTCACTTATAGACTGATTTAAGTTAACATTTCATATTAATCATTCCAACATTAGTGATTTGATTTTATATGACAAGCAATTCTTCACTCACATGTTACAATTTTAAATGATGTAATCTGCCTTAGACTTGGTCAATTTTATGGATCATTCATTTGGATATATAATTGTAGCACCTGATGAGAGACATTTTTATTTATAATGGTGCAAATGTACTTTACATAATATCAAGTCAAAAATCTTAAGATGTAAAGTCAATGATTCTCATTGATTTATATTGTTACTTGACACAATATTTAAGTAGTGTTAAAGAACTGAAACAACATTATAAGTAGTATATAAGTGATTCGTGTATTTTATGAATATCACAACAATTCATATGCACTCTATAATTTATGAATTTTATAATAATGGAATTTTCTACTTGTAATATATTTATTGAATAAAGCTCTAATGAAAGGTTAACAAATTGGTCTCAGAATCACAGAAATCGATAAATAAGATTCTGTTTAATTTATTTAAGTAGGCCAGTCATTTTTTATTGAAATATAGATATTTTGTAGAAATTTCGCATAAAAAACTGAATATTGCAATAATAATAACAACAAAAAACAAGCAATACTTAGATCCAATGCAGAAAGAAAAAGAAATTGTAACATAATAAGTTGATGATATACATTCTATCATTTGCTGTTGTAGGTACTGGGTTTGTACTACAACAGAGACATTCGTAATTATTCATTTGATAAACTCCAAATCCATTAGAGAGCATATTTGAAATTCCTCCAATAATAATAATAAAGGAGATGTTGAACATTATCTTACTATCTAGGTTATCAATGTATATTATAATTGTATTGAAACTATAGGGTATAACCCTCAAAATATACTAACATAATAGATTATGAAAGTCAGATAGATCAAAATAATCTTTTATTTGATCAATAATTAAATAATAAACAGTAAAAAAGTATTTGATAAAGTAGATAAAAAAATTTTACAAATGTCTTGAACTGTATTTTTTTTGTGTATTTCTTTTTAAAAAAACTTTAATTTTAAGATTGTCTCAGATCAATTCATTGTGTTCAGATAGTAAATTATTGATAAAACTCATCTCTGTAGACTCAAAATAACCAACATGTGACTAATACTATTAGTATTACCATGAATTCAGGATAGAACGTTATTCTTGCCAGGAATTTATTGATTAGTATGATCTAAATACTAAGAACTGTGTTTTTCACACACACACACACTCTATGTATTTATAAGTTTCTATGATAGTAGTACCTAAAACGTTTGAGAGAAAAGTTTGTAATAATTAAAAATCATCATTAGTATAATCGTTAGTTTATTTGTTTGCAAGTGTTTTATTGAGTACACAAATATGGTGATGTTTTGTAATAATAGACAACAAAATGAAAATATAGTAATATTTCAACGAATTAATCAAATAGACTATGAGAAGATTCCTTTTCATTTATTTATTTAATTGTAGAATTTAAAGAATTTTTATCAGCTATTTGATTTATTAACTAATTTAATTGAATATATATATTATTAAATTCTTGAGTGTAACATACTACTATTATCAAACGTGGGGGGGGGTTGTGGAGAATTTAGTAATTTAATAGTTGGATTCATGAGTCAATTTAAGATAGACTACCATGGAAAACCTGGGGGCATTGGACGGCCATTTTGTCATAGTATGAGACTCTTCATTGATGTGCTCCATGAGGCATTTTCTGGAGTTCTAGTGAGAAACAGTGATCGATGGATTTCAACCAGGTCATTTGTGTGATATTAACTCACTGAAAACAATAGTAAACGGTGGCTCAACTTCGTGAATTGGTTGAAGTTAGACATTAACACCATAGGATGCCAACTTATTGGTCTGGAGGTTAAGCGTGAGACTGATAGTTTCTGGGTTCGAATCTGACGGGGCAGGCTCATACATGAGCACTGATGAGTAGTTCCACAATAGGACGAAACGGCAGTCCAGTGCTTCCAGATTTTACATGGTGGTCTAGCTTTCACTGACTCATGAATTCAATATAAAATACTACTATTAATCAATGTATTATGATATATATATATATATATATATATATATATATATATATATATATATATATATATATATATATATATTGTTGGAAATGACCATATTGAAGCACATCCGCAATTTTTAAACACATACTTTTGGTATGTTATGATCAATGATTTAAATTTCTGAAACTCAAGTATTACTAAAACTGTTTTTACCTATCATTAAAATTGATGATTAAAGGACAGATGAATGAGTTTTTTAACTATACTTACAAGAGTGTAACAGTGTGTAAATCATTTGAACATTATGATAAGTCCTATGATCAAATACATTTAAATCACCTGTTCTCTGGGAAAGATATCAAATCAATAAATTAGCATTACTCCAACTCATAAACCGGTCTGTAGACTGCATACCATTATTAGCCTGGTAAATGAATAAGTTTTCACTTGTTGTTGGTAATATGTTTATAAATGTTAATCATGAACAAGAGGTTTATTTATGCTGTCGTAATGTAAAATTATTATTAGGGTTATAGAGAATAGTTTGTTTGAGCTAATTTTAAAATTTCGGTTATTTAAACAGTTAGGCTAAGTTTCAAGCGAAATCAACGTTATATCATCTTGAAAATCCTTTCATTTATTTGTGAGAAAATAATTACGGATTGGTTTTTGTTGTTATCATTACAAATAATTTTTAGGAAATTCTCAAGTTGAAACATAATTTGTTAATTATTTCTACATGATCAGTTCTGTAACATGTAAAATTAAAAAAACTACCTGACTGTAGTAGTTCATTTGGATATTCCCTGTGTTGTAATCTGTCATGTTATCTATTTTGTCGCCAAATCGAAAATCCAATGTACTTCCTTACTTACTTATGCCAGTTACTCCTCGTCGAGGAGCATAGACCACTCACCAGAATTCGCAATCCGACCCTGTCCTGGACAATGCTTTCCAGTCATTTCCAATCGTTATTCACGCTTTTCATATTTGATTCTATTTCCCAATGTAATGTGTTCTTTGACATTACCCTTTTCCGCTTCCCTTCAGAATTCCAAGTTAGGGTTTGCCCCATGATGCAGTTTGGTGATTTGCGTAATGTATGTCCTATCCACTTCCATCGTCTTTTTCTGATTTCCTTTTCATCCGGAAGTTGGTTTGTCCTCTCCCACAGAAGGCTGTTGCTGATGGTTTCCGGCCAATGGATGTTGAGTATCTTTTGTAGATAACTATTTATAAATACTTGTATCTTCTTGATGATGGTTGTGGTAGTTTTCCACGTTTCAGCTCCGTACAGTGGGACTGTGTTGACGTTCGTATTGAAGATTATGACTTTGATTATTGGTTGAGAGATAGTTGTTTTGAGTTGCATATGTTCTTCAATTGTGGAAATGCAGTCCTTGCTTTGCCAATCCTCGCCTTTACATCTGCATCGGATCCTCCTTGTTCATCGATGATACATAATACATAAAGTTTCTATATATGTCTATGATTAAATCTTGTTTTATCAAGTAATGGTTAACCGTGATCTGTAAGTTAAGATGACTGTCAAGTTTTAATCCTAGTGGAGGTATCAGTAGTGTGACGTAGATATAATAATACATTGTAATAGTACTTACTATCTACTAAATACTTTAATACATTTTGTTCAGGTTATTAAAGATTCGTTAGTAAAATATAATTTAATCAACTATTCAAATTTAATAAACATTTTATTTTACATAAATAGGATATACGTTTACAAACCCAAAGTTCATTGGAACATTTAATCTAAACTAGAGACTAGATTTAATGTGTGATTGTGTGTATGATTTATTTATATATACACTTTTATGAATAATAGATAAATACAATCTTTTACAAGTACAAAATATTTTATTTTTTTTAGAAAAGATTCACATCCCTTTTATACACCTCTTTTCATATTTAGACTCCTATTTAATATGGCGTGATCTAGTTTCCATCTGCTTATTAACACTACAAAAATCTAATTATATATATATATATATATATATATATATATATATATATATATATATATATATATATATATATATATATATATAATGATTGCAAAATGTACCCGAATTCAAAAGCATAATTAATTTGATACAAAACCTGAAGAGTATACTATGAAATACGAAACGACCTATTACATAAACTAAATGATTGTAATCAAGTAGAAGTCATTTACGTTTGTTTCTCATTCTGACAAATCTAGTGGTATTCAAACTGTAAGACGTTGATATAAAATGATAATTAAAATAACCCATTGTGTCATTCAATAAAAATAAAGAGAATTCAATGAAGAAATTTCTCATTTTGACGAAATAATTTACTTAAGCTGTACATCTGTTCTTATATTTATATAGAAAATATAAGTCTATAGAAGAATAGAAAAAATCGCATCATAAATTGATTCGAGATCCGTATTATAAAATGAAGTTACGCAATAATCAGAGGGTAAGAGAAGAATATCTCAGGATAGAGTTAGATGGAGAATCCCGGTGAGCGACCAATACTCCTTCACTAGGGTTAACAGACGTAAGTAAGTAAGTAAGTAAGAGAAGAATATAAGGATGGATGGTGGCGCAATTTCATGAATCGGTTGAAGTTAGACATTAACACCGTTGGATGCCGGCTCAGTGGTTTAGAAGTTGAGTGTTCGCGTGCGAGACCGATATGTTCTCGGTTTGAATCACACGGGGAGGGTTCGTGAATGCGCACCTCTGAGGAGTCTCATACTAGAACGAAACGGTCATCCAGTGTTTTCAGGTTTTCGATGGTGATCCAGCTTCAATTGTCTCATGAATTCAACTATTAAAATTACTAAAATCTCTACAAAACTCTCTTCTGAAAATAATTTACGGGTTAGAATTATGAAAGATAATTTCCCACTTGACAGATATGAATAAAAACGACAAAAATAAGTCATAATGATAAAAACTGAATAATAATCGAGAAAAATTTGTCTGAAGGGTAATAATAACTGATTAGAGTTTAAAATTATAAATCACTAGTTTAAAAAATCAATAATAAAAATAAAAAATGAAGAGTTAGGACCAAGGAAGGAAGAGAAGTTGTACGTAAAATTCGGGCTTGAGTTGATGGAGTACCAATGTCTTAACAGTGCACTGCTTAGGTAAATAATTTCGTCGAAAAGAAAATTTATCTTACTAGATTCTCTTGTAGTCAGTTATTATGTTAACCCATATATCTTATTCTAGCTTGCGGACAGCTCAATCTATTCATTCTACTTGAGTCACATTCTGACCTTGTGAATTATTCGCTTATCAATCTTCACTGTTTTTATATAAGAGCGTAGGTGTGTGTACATTTCTTATCCCATTACTCATCACATGTCTGTAATTTATTTTTGTGTGCCTATAAATATTGAATAACGCTTGGTTAAATAGGGAGTTGGCTTATCCGCCATCTCCACTGTGTGTTGTTTCTATTCTCTCTATTCCATTCGCTTCATATACAAAATATGTCAGATCTCGGACCACTAAGGTGGAGAGCCGTTCGGCAACATCGTTCGATCTAGATGACGAAACAAAATAACGGGCTCCACACTTTTTATTTTTATTTATAAATGATTAGTTATTCTAAACCTATGATTATCTAGTTGTGAAAAGTTTATAGGTGGCTTTTAAACCAGCTTTATCTCGAAAGCTTTCAAAATACCTGATAAAAATGTAAATTAAGACCCAGTTTGGAATTTTCATGACGAAAATATTGAATCAAATATGCGCTTTGCTTTGTCTATCCGATAATGATTATATCTAACTGAAAAATTACCATCTAAACTAACCCGATATAAAAGTGAATATTGGGGTTACCATTAAAATTGATTTCGAACTACTGATATGTTATACATTAGGGTATATAACGACTAACCATTAATTTTACTGTTACAATCAATACGATAATGGCGTTGTTACTCATTCTAGTTTCATGACATTGTCAATAAAAATACTAACAGAAATAGAGTAATTCATTTCTGTAGACAAATAGCATAAAACGGTACATTCTATAAATAGGTTTATTTACTTTATATTGTGATGTTATCATGATAATTTAGTGACTTTTATGTATGATCTTCATTTCCAGTATCATAGAATCATTAGGCATCTGTTTTATTCTTGTTTGAAACTTCGTTCCAACGTGAACTAACAACTTACAAGATACAGTTGAAAATGAATGTAATTATTTGACAACATATGATGTAAAACTGTATTAAAGTTTAGTAATGAATATTTTTACTATTATAAGTAGACAAAAACATTTACTGAACATAATAGCGTCCATTTGACCTCAGTAACCGAGCGAATAATCTATTGATGTTTAAATCGAAAAAAAATACTAGGTTCAAGTCTTAGTGTGAAAATCAACTCTAAAATGCAATCATATTTAGCTGATCAGTCAGAAATAAAACATGTATCCTAAAGTCGAATGCTAGCCACAACCCATTTATTTATAAAACTTGAAACAATATTATAGTATCTAGGCAATCCGCTTACGATACACATATGTCTAATGAGACTGATCAATTAGTGTTTAATGTTAATAGTGAAATAATATAAATCCTTACAAATAAGGTAAAAGATTTATTTATAAGACAAATTCAAGTAGGAAAACTTGAACTGTAAAAATTATTGGATAAATTGTCTTGACGATAAAAAAACAACAAAGACAAATAGAGACTTTGGCATTTTGTTACTAATTAGTTGATACAAGAACTTGAAAAAAGAAGAAAAAAAGTAATTATTTATCGATTTTCAATTTAGAAATGAAAATACTTAATAAATTAATTTGACTTACATTAATTCATATACTTTGAATTTCTTTCAAATGAATAGTTGTCATTGAGATAAATTAGAAATTTACAAACTTGATATATATATATATATATATATATATATATATATTTCTGAATATATATGTATATATACATAAAATTATATTCAATGTTTTTTAATGTATTTTATACAGTTCATTTCATGTAGTAATTGAATCGGAAGACAATTTATATGGAGTTTTGTTCTTTAAGCTCAGAGAACAAAACTCCATCAAAATCATTCACCTGATCTACAAATTCTCTCTATCGTCTCAAGACAATTTACATAGAGAGAAGGAGAAGAAGAAGAAAAAAAGAAAAGCAAACAAACATTTAAAGGAATTCAAATAATGAAATAGTCTTTCAGATATCGATATGTAACAATATAATTGTAGATAAAATCATTTTGGATTTTATTAATAATTTCAGATATGAATAGAAAACAAAACAAAACAAAACCAAAGAAAAGTAGAGAAAAAGAAAGAGAACAAACGAGAAAATGAAGAGTTTAACAAATAACAAAGTGTAACTTCTAAGTTGTTGTATCACAATTAAATAGATTGCCTTTATTTATGAAAAAGATAAAAAGAGACGTGTAGGTACAATGAAAGACTTCATTATCTTATTAGATAATATAAAAGGGAATAAGTAAATAAGTAGTATAAGTCATAAATAAGAAATTCTATAGTTTTGATGCTAAACATCGACTATTTAATATAGCTAATATAACAACTTGTGAAGCTGTTACACTACCGATTAATGATAAAGTATATGACCAATATGGTAATTTCCAATATGTATATAATAAATTACCTGTTAATACAGCACTAGCTGAAACAAATAAAATCATTAATTTAATTGTTGTACATACTGGTCCCGGTATCCATTTAGTATTACAAGCACCAAATAAATCACAAAGAAATATTAATCCTAAACCACCTACACCTGCAGATAATAATATAAGAACAATAATAATAGGTATAGTTTTAAAGCATTGAGTATATAAATTTCCACATGGCCAATCAGCAGTAGCTAAAGCATAACCTAATAAACCAATTGACAAAGCAAGTAATGGAAAATGTAAATGATTTGGATTAAATAATCTTCCAGGCATTATAGATTGATAATTTATATGTATATAATCACTATGGTATTACTGTTAACCGATAGGATAATAATAATAATCCGACAGAATAATATATTTTTTTTGTGTTGGCAAATATTAAAATGTTTAGTAAATCTGATTTATCATTTATCACATTAATATTTCATCTTATAAGTATATCTATATATAAATCATAAGTATATATGATTTATTAAGCTATGATTGGTTAGATACCTTTCTTTTTCTTCTTAATAATAATAATAATAATAACCTACTTAAACATCTTGTATACAATGCGAGTATATGTATGTTGCTGTGTATCACTGAGTTACTCAATAAATAACATACGTGTTTTTCAATATATATATATATATATATATATATATATATATATATATATATATATATCGGTGTTTACATGTTTACTTGTCTATGGGTATAGATGTATATGCATGAATGTACACTTTAATGATATCCATTTAAATTAACATGATTTAACATACAAGATAGCATATAAAAGAATAAATGCGATGATCTGATCATTATGATCTATAAAAATATTTATAGAAATGCTGGTTTTTAGAAAATTCCTTTATTATACATATACCATATTTGAGTCAAGGTAATGATACAGAAAGGTCAGACTATATTTGAAAATTATAGTTTTGTATTTAGTTTTATCACAATTGTATAACATGGTGGTGATCGATACCGTGTTTGTGAGAGAGAGAAAGAGAGAGACAAGAAGAGTAAACTAAACACTAAGACATAAAATAGTTATTTCAGTGAAATCATATAATATCTTCTGTGATTTTAATCATTATCTTTAGAGAAATGACAATTTACCATATTTGTTCTATTATGTATTTTAAAATTTGTATTAAGTATAAAGCATCAGTGTTATTAAGTAGCGGCACCTAAGTTAGACACCTGTTGGAATCGAATACAAGAAAGTCCAATGTCTGAGTAAATGACTGTCTATTCTCGTGCTCCGACTGGACGAACTAAGGGGAAGGGCGGGAGGCGATTTCGTGCGCCAATGAGTGTCAGAACACTTAATGAACATATGGGTTGAGCGAGCGTTACTAGCATTACTAACGTAAAGCGGACTCATTCTTATTGAACTTACTAATTAAGTAGAGATATAAAAGTGAAGTTATGCCAGTCGTAAACTACAAAAGTTTTCAAATATATTATTCATATTACTTCTTACATCTATTATTTTCACTGTAACTGGTTGTCTTTAACTAAAAGATGAAAAAGCAGAAAAATTTACCAACTAATACCTTTGAAGGCCATAGCCTCAATACCAGCACACCGATTTGTTATGATGAAAGATTTTAAGATTTTATCAACATATATTATTGAGTAGTCAAGAATGTATTATAATGTTGTGAACATATCATCATTCTAGTTTTAATTTCCTTGTGATTCGGTCGAAGATGCAAATAATGGTTCCTTTTATTGTTTTTTCGATTTTCAATGAATTAAATACTATCGTTTTTGATTATAAGTAACTGAAGATGATATGAAGACAGAAAGAAGAAAATACTTTCAAACCAAGCTTGTCAGCAAACTAAATAAAAATTCAAATCATCTATATTGCAATTGACATACGATCATATTTTTTTTCCATGCTTTGTATTTTTTTATGCACAAGTATCATTCCTACTGGAAAAAATAACATATTGTGTCTAATGGCACTGTTGCGTTTTTGATGTAGATTGATTTGAGGGTTTTTCTTTATTCTGTGCAATTATGAGTCATCTCCATTGTATTACTGCACATTATTAACTGCTAAGTGCCATGTTTATCGTTTCACCAG
Organism: Schistosoma spindalis; assembly: GCA_946903255.1. NCBI lineage: Eukaryota > Metazoa > Platyhelminthes > Trematoda > Strigeidida > Schistosomatidae > Schistosoma > Schistosoma spindalis. The sequence goes on along the minus strand of OX336416.1, from coordinate 40,110,509 downwards.
CCCAAAATGCATTCATTATGAAAATTCTAAAATTCATTCTATGTAATAGATAGATGATTGGATTAGATATTTGTCTGCTACAATTTTAACAGAGAAAAATTCTAGGGACAGTGATTATTAGTTGAGATTTGTAATACCCTTTTGTTGATATTTAGGACTGCAAATGATCAATCTCTGTTACTAGATGCCCATCCTGAGCGAATAGCCTCAATGCAATATTTTGTTGCAAGTTTTTGCATTTTCAAATGTATGAAGAGTGTGAGTTGTGGATTCTGTTGCTAGCTAAAACCCAAATAAACTATCAATAATTGTTGCTTAAAAAATATTTACCTTCTATTTTAATAGCTGAATTCATGAATTGATGTAAGTTAGAACACCATTAAAAACCTGGAAGCACTAACCGGCCGTGTCGTCCTAGTATGGGACTCCTCAGCAGAGCTCATCCACGATCCCACACGTGAGAATCGAACCCAGGAAATTCGGTCTCGCGCGCGAACGCTTAACCACTAGACCACTGATCTGGCAACCAGTGATGTTAATGTTTGGCTTCAATCGATTCGTAATCTTGCTCAACCAATCATCTATTGTCTGAGGTAAATGCTTATCTCTACCCGACACCCGATACAATTTATACCATGAAGGTTAAGAAAAACGAAATATTTATAACAACTGAATCGGCGGCTCACTTGAATATCTAGGCTACCTTTTCTTGCCATTGAAATTTTTCAACAAATCATCTGTTTTTGTTTGTTTTAACACATCATTCTATTTATTAACCGCATTAACTATTCAAGGTGCGTTTATAATAAGTTTACGATCTTTCACCTTACAAGTTTTGAAAATGTACAATCAGGAACATCATGATGGCTAACGATATGCATTGAAATGAATGAACATTATTCAGATATTGATTCTTGAACTGATAACATTTAACTAGAGATCATTCAATATTTGTCGTTAGGATCAATCAAGAAATAAGAAAAGGAAACTCGTTGAAATACTTTGTGCTTGGAATTTTATGTTGTACCAAAAAATGTGACGTTGAACAAAGCCATTAATAATACTAATAATTTATACTTAATGAATTTTTAAGTATTATGTATGATAAATATCTTGATGCTATTAAAATCCTCGAGATAATTCATAGATTGTTAACTGTAAACTCCTTGAACCCTTGAAAACAAATGAGAACTGAATCAGCAACCGCTGAAGTATTCAATTAGAACTTAGTTACGGGATCGTGGATGCGCACTGCTGAGGGGTCCCATACTAGGACGAAACGGCCGTCCAGTTCTTCCAGGTTTTCTATAGTGGTCATGATTTCAACTATTGGAATTACTAAATCTCCACAAAACCCCTTCTGGTATTTATTAACTCGTTTGTTTTTTGGTACAATATAAAATTCCAAGCACAAAGTATTTCAACGAGTTTCCTTTTCTTATTTCTTGATTGATCCTAACGACAAATATTGAATGATCTCTAGTTAAATGTTATCAGTTCAAGAATCAATATCTGAATAATGTTCATTCATTTCAATGCATATCGTTAGCCATCATGATGTTCCTGATTGTACATTTTCAAAACTTGTAAGGTGAAAGATCGTAAACTTATTATAAACGCACCTTGAATAGTTAATGCGGTTAATAAATAGAATGATGTGTTAAAACAAACAAAAACAGATGATTTGTTGAAATATCTCGATGGCAAGAAAAAGTAACCCAGATAATCAAGCAGGTACTGGCTTTTTTCTGAATCCATCAATCAAAAATATTTCAATTAGTCAAATTCATACATCTATCTTCATTATTGTTGTAAGTAGAAAGTATAATTAATTAGTGAGCACCATGTAAATCATTTAGTTGATCATGTTTAATTTTCATTTTTATGTCTACTAAATACTTAAATGACCTGTATTCATACTGAAACCCTGAATCCAATGACGTTTAATGAGAACAGAAAGACTGATAATATAGACTTATTCTAACCTAGAAATAAATCAAAATGAACACATAAATTCAATCAATTATGTATACTAAATTGTACAAACGTGATGATAAGTTAAAAATTCTCGCGCATAACCGAAATACACAAAATTACTACAAAAACCTAAGCTATATATATATATATATATATATATATATATATATATATATATATATATATATATATATATATATATATATATATCCTACGCAATGAATTTCACATTGAATTAATACAAGGAATGTTTATTTTGAATGAAGATCACGTTGAAATAAAGCTGCGTTATAATGAAGAAATATTACAATGAAAATAAAATAAACGTCACTTTCGGTGATACCTAAACTGAACAGAGAAAAGAAGTAATGTTAAACAGAAAGCACAAAGAGTTAAAAACGTAATTTTCCCTTTTTATTTTGTCATATTATAATATGTGCTTCACATGTTGACAGATATAAGTAGTATGTATCCTCAATCGAAAGTAAAATGCCTGGCGGTAGAAGGTTAAGAAGATCAAAGAGAAGAGAACGAGAACAGAGAGTGATTGGTATGGAGACGAAGGAACAATGAAGTCTGAGACAATTAATTGACATTTTGCAAATGAAGTATTTATTGTATGGATCTCAGATTTTCCTAAGACATTCTGTAATTCTATATTCTAATGCATTTGACTGTTTCTATTGGTATTCTCGTCTACTACAATATCATTCACTTACAGTCCAGAACAATACATAATTTCGCAATTAGGTTTTATCATCAAGAAAAACAAAACTATTACTCTGATCAGTGAAAGCAATTAATCGATTTTTTAATTATCAGATCGTTTTATTTAGAAGAAATGAAAATATACTCTCATTATCATTTAACAGTTGATCAACGCAAAACTGTATATATTTGAAATAATTTATGAGGGAAATGCAAATTTAATATGACAATTTGAAATGGAAAGATCAAGTAATTCAGAAATTTCTTTTCTTTATTTAGTTAAATAATTCTTACTTCATACTAGCTGTTAAGTTCTCTGCATGATTAACGCAGAATACAGTATACAATTACGGCACTCGAGCGTATAGAACCCCCACAGTCGCAAATCAAAAGGTAGAAGACTGGAGAAATGCTTGGTGGATAGGAAACAAAATGTACAGAAAATCATGTCTATTTATAGATATTAGCGTTTGTTATATCAACATTATAATTCAGTCAATCCGTAAAGAGGCATATTACGCTACAGTACAATAGTAGAATGTCACGTTGATATTCTAGAAAGCACCATCATTTTCTAATTAGATGGAAACTCTTCGGCTCATTTAGGGCCTCTGGAGGCTCCGTCGTAGTTCTCGGAAGCCATCCTAACACTAGCATTTATTACTAAAATAATTATTTTGAATTGAATAATAACCCATTTTTAAACAAAACATCACTATTGACATTGATTATAGCAATGTTGTTTGTATATACTAGTTTGTTCTTTTTTAGATTTTGTTTAAACGAAAGTAATATTCAAAATTGAGGTCAAATTAATGTTTGCTTTTTTTCAGTAAAAAGGTGGTTTTATAATACAATGACAAGATTAACCATACAAGTTACTTCATGTTCATTGAGTATCAGTATAAGAGTAATTATTCACCTTATTTTTCTCTTTGTACAACCACAGATGATACTTTTTATTATTAGTTAGTTAATAATGTCGTTGTCCATTGCAGTGATCTAGAGAGTGTTGACTACAAAAAGATAATAGACAGACAGAAATTAATTTAGTTTTGATGTAGATATACATTAGCCCAAGTTTTCACATCTGATTAGAACGATAAAATAAAGTAGTGTAGTATCAGTAATAAAAGAAAATACTAAACATTGGGAATATGGCTTGAAAAGACAGAGTGAAAAGGTATGCATAAAGGAATACGTCTAAAGCCTTGTAAATGATCTGGATCATGTCATCCAACGTATTTAACCATTGATCGCAGTTATCATTCACATTCCAATCAGATATTCAGCATCTACTTACATGATTCAGATCAAACATTAATCACTACATAGTCTGATACCACTTTCGGCTTGGATGTCCTTAACTCTTTTCCCACTTACTAATGCACTAGTTCAGATCACTCATCGAGATAGGAAGTGTGTAGACACACATAATACATGTCTTAATCATCTCAATCGATAAAGATTTACAACTAAAGATGATTAAAGTATGGGATGAAAATAATCATGGATTTACCAAATATTTTATGCCCAGATATGTAAAGGCTTTTACATCTTCCAAATCTTTTCCGTCGAGTGTGATTCGATTTTTGCATGCTGTGTTGTATCGGAGAATCCTGCTTTTCCCTTTGTATGTGTTGAGACCATCTGCTGCTGCTGCTGCCACACTGGTGGTCTTCTCCTGCATTTTGTGTTGTGTGTGTGATAGAAGAGCCAGATCATCTGCGAAGTATAGGTCGCCCAGCTGCATCCTAGCTGTCCAATGTATCTCATGCTTCCATTCGGATGTTGGCGTCTTCATGATCCAGTCGATCAACAGGAGGAAGAGAAAGGGTGAGAGTAAAAAACCTTGCCTGACACCCGCCTTTACCTCGAACGAGTCTGTCAGCTGTCCTCCATGCACAATTTTGCAGTTTGATCCATCATGGGAATTCCATATGATATTAACTATCTTCTCAGGCACGCCATAGTTTCGAAGAAGCTTTCATAGTGTTCTCCTGTCTACACTGTCAAAAATAGCTAACGCGGATTAAGTCGATAATTATATACGAGAATAGTCAGGACGTATATTTTGACAGCAAACATTCATCCGATCTAATTAGAGTCAGATCCCGGGCTGCCAAAAGTGTAGAAAATTTTGTCAAGATTTTTTGTCTTTAATTTTGTTAACAGGTATTATTTCTAAATCTGGTTAACATTAACCGTAATTTATGTTCTTAAGATACTTAAAACACATTTCTTAATCATACTATTTAGTTTCATATCGTAACATGGATGAATAAAAATTCATTCATTTCGACTAATTACAAACTACGCATAATAATGATGTAGTGTATCATCACATGTTTTTTTTTCTTTAATGGTTCATTTGTTTTGTTTTTTCTTTCGGAAAATCCGATAAACTATTGGATCTAGTCGGTATTCCACAACACTGAACATTGATTGACTGATAAAGACTGATAAAAGACTTATAATGAGAATTTATGACACTTTTAAGGATCCAATCAATATAATCTAATGAAATTGTTTTAATGTATAAAATATATTTGATCTTATTCAGTTTATTATAAGATATTAGCTGTGAATAGGTTCTTTTTGAGTCATGGTATGTAAAAAGTAAATCGATTAATGAAAAATATTTTCACTATTAGATTATTTTATTTTTATCAATCAGAATTTGGAATCCTGCAGAGAAGTGGAAAAGAGGAAGGCCAAAGAACACATTACGTCGGGAAATAGAAGCAGATATGAAAAAGTTAAATAACAACTGGAAAGAGCTGGAAAGGATTGCCCAGGACAGGGTTGGATGGTGAGTGCTGGTGGGAGGCCTAGGCGTAAGAAAGTAATCATTTCCACTTAACTAATGTTAAACAATTTGTAATAACAGTTCTAATTAGAAAATATAATTAAGTGATACAAAAAATAACAATCCAATTAAATTAATCATTATGGACACTGTTTGATGATTAATGTGATTGATGAATTCATCCAGTTCTATTAGGAAGTTGTATTCTGAAGTGTCAATCAAATTGTAAGTGATATAGTAGTCCGCAGATTAGATAATGTTTTTTTAACAGCAGAATAATCATTTTTTCTGTGGTTTGAATGGTTTTGAGTTTAACAGATTTTAAAAGGCAACTTCGTGTGAGATCATGGATATGTACTGATGAGGATTCCACATTTTATGATGGTCTAACATTGATCCTTGGTTTTTGAATGATTGCTTTACTAAAGCCAGTTCATTATGTAACGTCATGGCATGTATATTTAAAATGTTCTCTGTTAAAAACACTGAGTTTTCTTTCATATTAATAATTCATTTCTAAATACGATTGACCTTAAATGTTATTCATTTGATTATGCTGAATAATTAACAATTAGCATAACGATGACATCATATCAAATACTGCTTTATACAAACGTATAAAATATGAACGTTATTACTGATAAATGCCGAAAATATCATGACTTGTTACGTATTAGATATACACATATTTTTCAACATATTTATTTCGATAGTTGAAATCACTAGTCATTTGAAGCTAGACCAGTGGAGTTCATCCAGGTCTGTTGTGAGATGTCAGCTCACTGAAGACGATGGTTACAATGGCGCAATTTCGTGGATTGGTTGGAGTTAGACATTAACACCGTTGGATGCCGGCGCTCGCGCGCGAGACTGATAAGTCCTGGGTTGAAATCGCGCGGGGTGGGCAGGATCGTGGATGCGCACTTCTGTAGAGTCCCATACTAGGACGAAACGGTCGTCCAGTGCTTTCAGGTTTTTCATGGTGGTCTAGCTTCAATTGACTCATGATTTCAACTAATGAAATTACTACAATCTCCACAAAACTCCTTCTGATATTTTATGTCGAAGAAATATTTCACTGTGAAACGTTGTTGTAAAAACTATTGTTACCAGCAAATCTTTATAATTAGATATGATTTTAAGAACTCATGTATTTGTAAAATCTCAGCGAATGAATTTGAAGTAAATCAAATGTTTTGCTTGGCAATCTGGTTCAAGCTTTTTTCCAAGGGAATATAATCAAACATCAAAATTATTGAATATAAATAGGTACATCCAATTATGTCAACAATGTTTAAAGTAGGTATTTGGGACATGTAGTATGTAATAAAAAATGTGTTAAGGTAACAGATGATGTGCATTCATAAATGGATCTGAGGTGTGAGAAGAAATTTCATTCACTACTTATCGTCTCTGATCGGTGGATTTTTAAAGAAAACATGTAATTTTTTTATATTGATATGAATCAAATATGTCGCAGCATGCATAGAATAGATATAAGTAAACAAAATAAAAGTAAATGAATGAATGTTTGTTATTTTTGCTGTTCCAGTTAATTGGTTATAAGGGAAAACACGGAATAGAATGGACAGCTCAGAATCTACTAGACGATTTGTACTTCATAGATGACCTAGCCCTCCTATACCATACACACGAACAAATACAGATGAAGACAACTAGTTTAGCAGCAGCAGTCTCTGAATCAGTAGGCCTCAATATATACAAATGAAAAGGCAAGATCCCCAAATACAACACAGAGGACACCAACACAATCACACTTGAGGGCGGAACTCTTGAAGATGTGAAATCCTTCACGTACCTGAGGAGTATCATCGATGAACAAGGAGGATCCTGTGTTCAAGCCCCACGTGCAAAATCATGGATGTGCACTATCATAATTATTTTACTGCCCAGTTTTCGTACTGAATTTTAAACGGAAGTAATATAAGATAAAAATCGCATTGTATTACAACATTACTACACGTTATAAATCTGGTTTCAATTAATAACAAATTCTTTATTCTAATCTCATAGAATATGATTCACATTCACCATGAAATTTATTTAATTAGGTTGAACTAATGTCAACCTACCTTTTTATTATGGTAATGGTGAATTTTACTAAGGATTAGAAGAGATTTCTTTCATTGTAAGAGATTTATTTTGAACATGACCTACGTGACAAAAATGTCAAGTTTGTGTATATATGAATCATAAATCTGATACCCTAAGATGTTACGAAATGAATGGTAAGTTAATGGGAAGATGTAGTTTATGACACCGATCATATCTATTGTTGAAAAATAACTAATTAATAACATTCTTATTGACTCTTCGTCTTAGAGCCAATAGATGTTATTTTAAATCTTACCTAGTCGATACTAGTCGGTAGTGTTCAAGAGTTCTTATCTCAAATTCTAAATTAGTACTGTAAGTTACCACACAATAAAAACTATACGGTTAGTCATAAAATTATATTTACAGATCACGTGAAGTCTTACGTTGTCGTAAGAAATTGAAATGATTATGTAAAATAACTGATAACAAGCAGCAAACAGTAAATGATAACTCAAGAAACTGTCTATTTAATCTAATATTCAGTTGTTGCAGATTAAGTGGTGGATATGTTATTATTTATACACTTTGTTTGGACGTATAAAGAGGCACCAACTGCATATGCACTACACAAGTTACTTGATTTCTGTATGGTCTGCGATATTGCTCGGATGCCCGAACCTAGGCAGGTGGTTTCACTAGAGGGCCACACCCGGAGCCTTTGACCTAAAGGTCTGATCCACAAAGCAGTGAAGCAACGTAAGGAAATGTAATCCGATAGTAGATGGTGACCAACTATTGGTTTATACGTCATTTGTTCCTTCATGATTCTGGAGCCTATGTGCACCACTGGTTTGGAGTCAGGGTTTTTCAACTCTCTTAGGTGGACCCTCCATATCCAAGCCCTTTCGGAATGGTGGGTTCGAAAACCTGGAAGCAAAGGACGGCCGTTTCGAAATTGCGAGTTATCTATTATGTTTTTGTGATATTTATACATAATGCCAACTACTTTATATATTGTTGCGAGCCTGATTTGAATGTCCACTGCAATACCCCAAATTTTACTCACTGTTTTCTTTCTAACCTAATTACTGATTGATTTTTAATTACTGAAGTACTCATTGAACAGTTTTGAGAATTCCTAGTTAGTATACGAAATTCTACTAGTTGTAATTATATAAAAATGATCATTCGTTATCTTCAACAATTTTCTTTCTTCTCCTTTAAATCATTTAACCTCAGAATTAACTCATATTGATTAGTGATGCAAGTTATATACTAAGAGTATCTGGTTCATATTTGCTTAATTTTAATGACTAAATAATGTGATCACATTTCATAAGTTCAATGTGATTTCATTAAATAGGGCTCGTAGATGAACTAATGATAGTTTATAATCTGTACTTTAATTGTGAATTGTAATTGTTCAATGTTGAAAACGCATAAACGATCTCATACATTGAATTTTAATCCCTATTCTTTTGCATGAGATGAATCCATACTTCATTTAAGAATGTTTATTTCCTCTGTACTGAAGAATTGTATTAACATATAGTTTGGACCTTTCTCATATTTATAAAACGTTTATTCAAGTAACAAATTTCAACAGTGTAAACATTGCAATAATTCTTGCCATATATTAGTAAAAACAAGTTTATGAATTCGGTCAGATTGAATTGAAGTTAGACATTAATATCGTTAAATGCCAGCTCAGCGTTCCGGAGGTTAAGCGAAACCGAAGGTCCTAGGTTCGAGTTTCGAGTGCGAGATCGTTGATGCTTATTTTCGAGGAGTCCCCATTATAAGATGAAACGGCCGTCTCGTGCTTCTACGTTTTCAATGATGATCTAACATTGGTCGATTTATGATCTCAATCCAAATTAACAAAACCGGATAACATGTTAAATGGAGTATGAGTAAACAGTTTTATAAGTAAGCAAATCACAGTTAAATTGTTTAAATTCGACTAATTTTTGTAACATTTGATAATATACTGAGTAACTGAAATACAAGGAACATTAGACAGTATTTGCACTCACTGATCACAGAATAGTTACCAATGCCATCTTTTTTAAATCTTAATGATAAACAAATTCTGTTAATCGTGTTGCAATTTAGCCACTAGTCTATTTAATTCAATAATGTGTATAAAATATGTTTTAATTTAAAAATTATTTTAGTTATAACTCATCAGTCAGTTGTACCTGAACTGTTAAGGTATCCAAATCATACCATTGTTTTTAATAAAAAAATAAGAACCTTTGTTTAGCTTAAAGATCACTTTGTTCAGTTAACGCTACTGATCGATGCACCGAAATCGATCGATAATATTTTCGTCATCTGCTACTTGAAAAAAAACAACACACACACTTTGAACGGATTTTCTTTAAAATTCTTTTTAATAAATAATATTGAATAATTAGTCATATTGTAAATTTATGCAATGAATAAGTAACGTGTTAATGAATATCATTTAAATCACATTTTATTTACTTCTGTTATTCATTATAATTAATTGTAGTTAAGTAATGTTAATTTATTGAGTAAGGTGTATGATTACAGTTAACATGAGAAATAGGTCTATGTTATGTAACATGTAACTTTTTAGAAAATATTCGATCTTCACTAAGAAGGACTTGACACATGTGACATTGATCACCACCCACGGACCAATCAATTGTGATTACAGCTCAGTCCTACAGGAGATCGACACGGCTCGGATGGCCTAGTGATAACGTCTTTGAATGTGAAGCTGGATGACACGGAATCGAATCCTTAAGGGAGCACCCATTCCCTCAAAATTACAGGTACACCTTACTGGCGAGTGCCAATTAGCACGAAACCCATGTCCAGGTTTTCCTGATGACTACCTCTAACCACCATCTAATCTCAACATTGTGCACGCAATGTCCAGTCACCTAGACTAGTAGCCACATTGCAACCTGATCGATAGCATTCGATCTGCACTAACAAGGACTTGACACACATGACGTTGATCCCCACCAAGTGGTCAATCAATTGAGATTAAAGAAAAGTAATGACCATTTTATTGAAAACGATGCTATTTTATGAATAACCCCTCATATTCTACAAATCTTAGTGTCCATGTAAAAACATGTTGAAATGTATGAAGGAATTCAATAATGTTCAAAGTTTTTTATAGTCCTAGTCTGTTAGACTCATGAACAAATCTCATATCTGTAAATGATAAACAAGCTATGAACTAACCGATCAACTGAATGTACCTTTACGCATCGATAATTCGCTTTTTTTTCTAATAAACCTATATGTAGTAAGAAAATGTAATGATGTAAAATTACATTTCGCACTAAATTTAAAATCCATATTAGTCTTGAAAGAAACTAATTTGAACCTAAAAACAAAAACAACTTTGAAATTTTTCTTTTTGCTAGTCACTGTCACGTCTTATATAAGAAGCCATAAGCTTACACCAGGATAACTTTCTGTCATGTAGTCGAAGTTGAATCAGAAATATTTTCTATTCATATATTATTGTTTGTTTAAATCTTCCTATTGATGTTTAGGACTGCAATTAATCAGTCTGTTATCGGCATATGTGCTACTCGGTATTGTCTTAAGTCACAGGCATTATAAGCAAAAGTGGATAGTGGCTAGTGGTGGAATCCAGGACGCGCTGGATGTCCTCTCTGGGACTCAAACTCATTACCGTTTGCTTCAAAGGCCATAGCACTATCCACTTAGCTATTGTGTCCTGATAGTCACTCGCTTGCGCAATAGGGTGAAGTTTGAGTTCATTTTGTATTTTTTGTTTGGATCTTCTCATCGATGTTTAGGACGGCATATGAGCATTCTGTGCAGATTGCCTTGATATTGTCTTAAGTCCAACATTGAACATCAATTCTGGGATACTATTACATCCAGTAAACGAGTCTCAAATAAGATGAAACTTATGTCCTGGATTCCACTGCTAGCCACCATCCATCATTGCTTATAATATTTTCTATTCAATTATAAATAGCTGTTTATTACGAATATTTTTTTCATTCAGTATCACTAGCAAATACTTCAAATTGAAGGAATATTTGTATATAACTTTTTCATGTTAAATTTTTTGTTTTCTCTTACACTCCAAACAAAGGTGTAGATATTTATTAGGAGTTGACAAACTTATCGATCAGCACTAATTATTATCATTTGATTCTTGAACTAACCAAAATATTACACGATCAAATTTTTTTTTTCAAAACAAAATTTTTTTCATTAGACTTTACATTTTCTTACCATATCTAGGTTTATCAGAAACAAAATGCGAATTATCGATGCATAAAAAGATACGTCCAACTGATTGGTCAGTTACAGATAAGAGATTCTATTACGTCTTGCTAAGTGAACGCTATATTCGTTTTCTAAGCTATTCTCGTAACCCCCAAGTTAGAACTACACAGCGACCTGAACACGAGAGGAAAGGCGCAAAGTATGCGAGTACTTTTGTCCAAAGGTTTATTTTAGTACAGAAAATATAGGGTTTTTATAGTATTTTAGACGTCCTTGGTTTTCCTGAAAATTCTGGAATGCTACTAAACACAGTAGCATTATAGTACCCAGCCAATCAGAAACTCTAAATATGACCTTTCACTTTCTTGATGTTTCTGAGTAAACTTCTAGAGGGCGCTGATTGGATAAAGAAAATACTTCTGAGTGTTTCCTGAGCCTTACTTGTCATTTGCGAGTTTTCTGCATCACCCCAACAGATTTGTCCATGAGTCTAACAGAGTAGAACTACAAAAACCCTAAACATTATTGAATTCCTTTATATTGCCCAACATGTTTTTACTTGAACACTATGGTTCGTCGGATATAAGGAGTAATTCGTAAATAGATTATTGTGTTTCATACAAGAATATTCAATGAATAGTTTATTTTCAAAATGTATATATGTATGAATTTATTCATTGTCAATTTACCATAATATTCAATATCAAGAAGGTTATCCAAAAAAATAAGAAGATAAAATGCAAATTTCTCAGTAGTTGTTATCATAAATTGAAAATAAAGAAAATCAGACATAAAAAGAAAACAAGATTTCACCTTTATTACTCTTTTTTCAATTTATATTTAAATTCTTATAAAAATGTTGACATGTCATTTTGTTTTAATAGAATCATTTAATTTACAACAACAGTTTTTTTTATTATTTCATATAATTACTTTTTATTTGATTTGTATATTTAGATATTATGGATAAGGACTCAGTATTAAAGTGGATAACGCGATGGAGTTTGAAATGAACGGTATTGGGTTTAATTACCGGAGTATATGTCAACTCTGGGATACAGGTTCACCTAGCTGACGAGTCCCAATCAGAACGAAACGCAGGTCCTGGAGTCCACTGTTAGCCACTATCCATTTTTGTTTATAAGACTTGTGAGTTAAGGCAATATCGAGGCAATACGCACAGAATGCACATATGCCAACAGCAGACTGATCAATTGCGGACCTAAACAACAATGGGAAGATACAAACAAGCAACACCAAGTGGATATATGTTTGATTGAATTTTGGCTACGTGTAATGAATTTTATGAGCAGTAAATATGTGAAAGTATGTTAAACGACTCAGATATTTTTAAATTGTGATAATTGGTGCTTGAAGTTAGTTGGATCTTAAACAAGTAAATAATTTTCAGCATAGTTTCATCCAAACTTTAAACTTTGATTTCGTTCTACGATGATCTTGTTCGAAGTACTCCTGGAAAATGACATAAACATTGATTTATTTATTAAGTGAAACCTTAAAAAATAAAAATTGTCTGAGTTTGATAACTGTCTCTACCTGATACGGATTGCACTCTACTGGTCACGGCTTCTTGCTAGAATTCGATTCTAGGACGAAACGGCCGTCCAATGCCTCTAGTTTGTCAGTGGTGGTCTAGCTTGCATCGAATCATGAATCCAACTAGTGAAATTATTATATTGTTCAGATAGTTTGATAGTGAAGCATATATATGGAAAAAAGGAGTGAAAAAACAACCGAACATAAATTATGGAAAATAATAATAAGTAAAATCGTTCACTAAGGTTAATTCAGTCAAGAAATAGACAAGGGTTTTACAAATTTCTTATGAACACAAAGACTTAGATTGTTAACTCAGATCTTTATAGCTTTTGTCATATATTATACTGGTTAACATTGACCAAGAAATGAGAATGTTTTTCAAGACAGTCTAGTTGATGATGAGAGATTTTAATTGTTGTCAACATTAATTAACATTGAGTTTGTTATTTCCAGTGGTGAAAATTCTCCAAAAAAGAAAATTCGTTTTTGTTGTGTTCTTGCATTGTGATTGGATGGTAACCAGTAACTGATGGACTAAGATTTATCTTACTTTTTAGAGGTTGTTGTATGAAAAATGTATATAAGTTCTCTTTACATATTAAAACTATTTTATTGTTATGTTCAACTACACTATTACTAAGTTTTGAAACTCAGTTATACTATTTGTAGGTTTATGAGTAGCATAAAACATGTTTAATAAATTAGTGTCGAATCACATACACTAGTAGCCACATTACAACTTGGTCGATAGCATTCGATCTGCACTAAGAAGGACTTGACACATGTGACATTGATCACCACCCACGGACCAATCAATTGTGATTACATCTCAGTCCTACAGGAGATCGACACGGCTCGGATGGCCTAGTGATAACGTCTTTGAATGTGAAGCTGGATGACACGGAATCGAATCCTTAAGGGAGCACCCATTCCCTCAAAATTACAGGTACACCTTACTGGCGAGTGCCAATTAGCACGAAACCCATATCTAGGTTTTCCTGTTGACTACCTCCAACCACCATCTCATGTCTAATTCACTATGACAAAATAGAGACGAAGTTTATTGCAATACTTATTTTACGTTTGCACCCATGCCAAAAATAGCAAAGCTTGCTAAATTAAAAATTCTTCGAAGTGAAACCACCCATTACTAAGACAGAGTTATCTATTCAACAATATTATATTCACTGTATATATTAGGGATCTATGTAAATTGTAAATTCCATCAACAATTTGTGATTCATAAAGGGTAAATCATTTTTGACTAAACTTTGGTAACCGGTAATTATGTTTTGTCGACAGATACATTTAGTAACTAGTCATGATCTCAACTAATAAAATTTCAGATTAAACTTAGGAGCCGTCGTTGTTGAGGTAATTTAAGTTAGTTTCATCTCTATACCTTTGGAAAGTATTAAATATATTTCATTTTCATAAATTTGCTGAATGAAAATAAACAATCGTGAAATATAGATTTATTCTGTTTTATTTATTTCCCTTTAATAAAAAAACTTTGGGAAGGATTAATAAAGTAAGAAAATACCTGAGTCTCTACGAACCCCGCATGTAAGAAGCAATTTCCTACAGGTGCAACTATAAGCTATTCTCTAGACTGTCGAGTACAGAGTCTTGGTTTAGAGAAAGTCAGAACAAGTAAGCTATTTGGCTTGATAAATTTTATCTGTTTCTAAAACATAAATTAACACCGTTAGTATACAAAATAAACAGTACAGTCTATTAACACAGGGAAAAACAGAAGCATAAACAACGTACCGAACAGTAACTAGAGGATAGGAAAAATAAGTCAACAAGGCGAATATTGTTTTAAAATGAACATAAAGTTGTGATTGGTGAATAAACAAGACATAGTCACACAAGGTCAAAGAAAGTTAATGTGGTGGTGGGCGTTTCACTTTATCATTGGTGAGTTCGTTTATCGATCACACTTTACACTCCCCCTGAAACGCGCACCACGTCCTTTTTCCTGGGTCGCCGTCGCCGTCAGATAGCCGAGTTCTTCCAGTAGACATAGGCTTCGTACGTCTTGAACAATTTCTTCGTTTGCGGTTCTCAACTTTGCCGTACGAACTCATCGGTCAGGGCCATAGCTTCTTGTTCGACAATAGGTTTAGGCCATAGACATCTACTCGTTTCGACGTTACTAACAAGAACTAGGTCACCCGGTTGTAAGTTCTTGTCTACGTTCAACCGTCGAATGATAATTCTTTATAAATCAACAACAACTTATTCAGAGTAAGAGCCTCTAGGGTACCAGGATTGTCTGTCATTTTAACCAGAGGTCTGTTATTTAGTATCCGTTCTGCCTCAGTTAGGAAGGTTTGCAGAGTTTCATCGGTCAACAAGTTTTGGAATAAGAGCGCTCTTAAGATTCTTCTAATTGATCTTATGATGCGTTCCCACACACCACCTCGATGACTTGCCCTAGGTGGTTTGAAACGCCAGCCACATTCTCGTTCTTTGAGGTGGTTTTCTATTTTATTTGTATTCCAAGAACGTATAATCTGTCTCAAACTAGCATCTGCACCTCCGAAATTTGTGCCGTTATCGCTAAAAATACGCTTTGGGCATCCTCTTCTGGCAATAAATCTTGATAATGTGCATGAAAATGAATCCGTATCTAAAGAGTAAGCCGTTTCGATGTGAACAGCTCTAATAGATAAGCAGATGAATAAACAGCCGTAACGTTTCTCGACAACTCTACCTCGTATGGCATAGGATGGTCCGAAGTAATCCACACCTACTTGACTAAAGGGTGGCGAATGAGTCTCTACTCGACATTCCGGCAACGGTGCTATTATTTCGGAACATGGTATTGAGTAAAGTCTTCTACATAAGTAGCATCGTTTTAAAACCTTCCGAACAGTAAAATATCCTCTAACAATCCAATGCTCTTCACGAATACTACTTAGAGTTTGAGTAACTCCAACGTGTGTTTTAATCGAATGATGATGCATTATAATCATATCTGTAACAAAGTGATTATTAGGAAGAATAATCGGATATTTGGTTTCAAAGGGTAAACATGATAACTGCAAATGTCCTCCCACGCGGGTTTTGTCTTCTAACATAAAGGGGTTGAGGTTTTCTATAGAACTTTGACGAATTAACTTTTTTCTCCTGACCATCTCGTTCATTGTTTCCTGACTTTCTTGCTGTTCGGAAGCGCTATCTTCAAGCATTAACGGTGAACTGTTTAGGATTCTTTATTCGGCCGGGAACGCGACACCTTGGACTAGTTTAATTATGTCACTCTTCGAATTTTCGATATCCTCAGCACTTAGTGCACCTAAGGTTAGACGATTTCCATTCCTCTTGCTTGACACATTATTGATAATCCGTCAGCAGTATGAAAATACCCTTAGTAGTCTGTGCCACGACTTATACGTACGAAGTCGATCTAGAAACTTACCCTTGCTTCTTGGGGGTTCGGAATCTTCTGTTAATACGTGGGCTACAGTGTTCTCAACCTTTTCTAAGTTAGGCCATTTATCCTCTAATCCCTCTTTAGCTGAGAGGTAATTGAGTACGCGGCTGCCTTTACAGGGTTCCCCCTAGAAGCCGAACAGTGTCCAACCTAACAGAGTCTTCACAGCGGATGGTTCATTCGACTTTCCAGTCCTTATCTCTTTCATCTCGTGTACACTCGGTGTGTTGCATCCGATCAACAGCTTGACATTCTCATCCTCTACTCTCGGAAAACTTATGTCTTTTAAATGAGTCCAGGATGCCATTTGAGATGTTGTTGGTACCGTACTACGCAACCTAGGTAATCTCTATACTGTCCATACATTTGGGATTCTAAATGATGAAGACGAATCTAAGGAGAAAACTACTAGTTGGACCTCTTTACACTGAAATGTGAATTGGTTATACAGCGTTTTCAGTAAAAATTGTCTTGAACTCTCCTTCTAAACCCAATCTTCTAGCTAGATCTTCTGTAATAAGCGAAGCATCTGACCCACTATCTAGGAAAGCGCAAGTCTGTACTGCCTTTTCTCCATTTTTTACCAATACAGGCACTATTTCAAATGTTACTTGTTTCTATACACACTTAACACGTTTCTCCGTACATAGTTGGGTATTAATGTGTGCATTACTATTATTATCTCCTTGCTCTTTCCGCTTCCTATGTAGCAACGTATGATGCCTCCAACCACATCCTTCAACGGCACATGACTTCGGTGCCCGACAGTTTCTTGCTATGTGGTTCGCCTTTAGACAGACATTACACAACTTTTTCTTTGATACAAATTCTATCCTTTCATTAACATTCTTGTCTCTAAGCCCTTTACATTGATCTAAGGGGTGGTTTCCAGTACATAATAAACATGACAACCCGAGAGTCCTTGGTCTTATATATGGAGCAACATCAGACTCACTCGTGTTAGCGAACGCCACTCTCGCTTTATATCCCGAATCAAGGTGTCTTTTGGTATCAGCAACATATTGTCATTGGTTCCGATCAGACGAATCACCGGTGACAAGTAATCCATATCTAGTATTAGCAATGTCTGACTGCTCTTTCACAAATTTGCAAAGGTCCTTGAATGAAGGCTCTCTACCCGTCTTGAGAATTCTACACGCAACTTTAACCCATTCTCTTTGCAAGTGTAGCGGGAGTTTTCAAAACATTCACTCGATGGTTTTTGTAGAATTAAGATCAGACACGAAGTTCATCTGCGTGAGTGTTAACTCACAAATATGCATCTCACGAAACAGTCTTCTTAAATTATCTGGGTCGGTCCCCTTAATAGCAGGGATGTTCAGCATCTTATCAATAAATGCATGGGCTACTATATGCTTCTGACCAAATGCTTCCTCGAGAAGTTCTAGAGCTTTACGATAGCCTTCTTCTGGATCGAGCAATGCGCAATGGACAATAGTAGCTTTAGCTTCACCATCACAGTACTGGATCAAATAGTTTAACCTAGATCGGAATCCAACGCTTTCATCAAAACAGCCCTCAAAATTCCGTATGAAGCTCCAATAATTCATAGGGTTACCATCAAACCTTATAATCTCTTTCTTTGGTTGGTCCAAAGCTCTAGATATCATTGTTACCCAGTCCTTTCTAGGAGGAACATCAGCAGCATGTGAAGCAGATGTAAAAGCATACGTCATCACCTTGTCAACCACAACTTGATTATACTGTTCTCTTCCTTTTTGGCGTAACCTTTTTAGTTCGATTTCCTTTTCTAACTGGGTTATGCGCAACCTAGCTAACTCTAGTTCTATCATGCTATTGTTTTTGAGTTCGTCCTTTCCAAGTTGATCCTTGTCATAAACTCCCAAATGATGGGGTGATAACTCTGGAATCTCATCGGAATCGTAGTATTTATTCGAAGTCGTTTCAGTAGGTATATCGAGATTTACTGTTCCAAACTTTGTAGGAAGCAATTTCCTACAGGTGCAACTATAAGCTATTCTCTAGACTGTCGAGTACAGAGTCTTGGTTTAGAGAAAGTCAGAACAAGTAAGCTATTTGGCTTGATAAATTTTATCTGTTTCTAAAACATAAATTAACACCGTTAGTATACAAAATAAACAGTACAGTCTATTAACACAGGGAAAAACAGAAGCATAAACAACGTACCGAACAGTAACTAGAGGATAGGAAAAATAAGTCAACAAGGCGAATATTGTTTTAAAATGAACATAAAGTTGTGATTGGTGAATAAACAAGACATAGTCACACAAGGTCAAAGAAAGTTAATGTGGTGGTGGGCGTTTCACTTTATCATTGGTGAGTTCGTTTATCGATCACACTTCACACCCCATATTGATCATAATCATGTGCTCACCATTAATTATTTTCTACATTCTATTTCTAGGGTTTTGATGAAAAGCCGTAACTAGTGGGGTTCAATGAAGCCGGGTGTAAGATATTTATCCACTATAAACCTTAGGAAGTGTTCCAACAATATCACTGGTTGATTGAAGTTAGCCACGTACAGAATCGGATTCCAGGTCAGTGATGTGGAGATTAGGTGTTCACACTAAGACTGAAGGTCCTACGTCCAAAGCTCGATACTGACGAGTCTCATGCTATGAAGATATAACTTCCACCGCTTTCTAATTTCCAGTGACTCGCTCATTTAATCGATCAGTGATATAAATCATGAAAAATATAGTTAGGGTGATAAATGTACGTTAGACTGATCAGGCATTTAGATAACTCTATGGTAGCGTCTGATTAAACAGCTGAGTTACGTGTGAGAATCTGGAAATCAAAGGAACAATTTTGTCTGAAAAATGTATGATAAAAATAATTACAATCCTCAGTTCGTAAGAAAGTAAAATTGTTAAATAGTTCAAAAAAGAAAAACATCTTGAAATAGTTATTTACAAACTGTTTACAAAATGTTATAACTATCAACTGTGTCTAAAATCACAATGGTAGTCATATATTCTAAAAAGAGACTAGGAGCATAAAATATCGGAATTGTTACAATTAGACAAAAGTCCAATCAAGATACTAAAAGGAGGAGTAAGTGCCAAAAATATGAAGAAGTCAAAGTGATCGTAAAAAAGAAACTGATGACTATAAATTTGAGTCTACATGTAATAGTAACAGAAGGGGTTTTGTGGAGATTGTAGTAATTTCATTAGTTGAAATCATGAGTCAATTGAAGCTAGACCACCATGAAAAACCTGGAAGCACTGGACGACCGTTTCGTCCTAGTATGGGACTCTACAGAAGTGCGCATCCACGACCCAACCTCGCGGGATTCGAACTCATGATTCGACTCATCATCTCAACTGTTAAAATAACTACATTCTCCAGACAACCCATTCTGATACTAATCAACATATGCTCACTAGTGACTGGCTTCAAGAGGTATATCCTGGAGTTCTAGTGAGACAATGGTGGTTGAAGTTAGACATTAACACCATTGGACGAAGACCGGTTCAGTGGTCTTGTTGGTTAAGCGCCTGACGCGAGGGTCGTGGGTGCGCACGGCTGAGGAGTACCACAATGGGATGAAACGGTTATCCAGTGCTTTCAGGTTTTCCATGGTGGTCTAGCTTCAAATGACTCATGATCTCAACTGTTGAAATAAATGTAATACTTAGAGTTTGAGTAACTCCAACGTGTGTTTTAATCGAATGATGATGCATTATAATCATATCTGTAACAAAGTGATTATTAGGAAGAATAATCGGATATTTGGTTTCAAAGGGTAAACATGATAACTGCAAATGTCCTCCCACGCGGGTTTTGTCTTCTAACATAAAGGGGTTGAGGTTTTCTATAGAACTTTGACGAATTAACTTTTTTCTCCTGACCATCTCGTTCATTGTTTCCTGACTTTCTTGCTGTTCGGAAGCGCTATCTTCAAGCATTAACGGTGAACTGTTTAGGATTCTTTATTCGGCCGGGAACGCGACACCTTGGACTAGTTTAATTATGTCACTCTTCGAATTTTCGATATCCTCAGCACTTAGTGCACCTAAGGTTAGACGATTTCCATTCCTCTTGCTTGACACATTATTGATAATCCGTCAGCAGTATGAAAATACCCTTAGTAGTCTGTGCCACGACTTATACGTACGAAGTCGATCTAGAAACTTACCCTTGCTTCTTGGGGGTTCGGAATCTTCTGTTAATACGTGGGCTACAGTGTTCTCAACCTTTTCTAAGTTAGGCCATTTATCCTCTAATCCCTCTTTAGCTGAGAGGTAATTGAGTACGCGGCTGCCTTTACAGGGTTCCCCCTAGAAGCCGAACAGTGTCCAACCTAACAGAGTCTTCACAGCGGATGGTTCATTCGACTTTCCAGTCCTTATCTCTTTCATCTCGTGTACACTCGGTGTGTTGCATCCGATCAACAGCTTGACATTCTCATCCTCTACTCTCGGGGGTCTCGAGGGTCGTGGGTGCTCACGGCTGAGGAGTACCACAATGGGATGAAACGGTTATCCAGTGCTTTCAGGTTTTCCATGGTGGTCTAGCTTCAAATGACTCATGATCTCAACTGTTGAAATAAATGTAATACGCAAACAAAAAAGCAACTCGCTATATGATCCCGAAATAAGTGAAAATAAAGCTTGTTACTAAACTCTGTTGAGTAGTAGGATGTAATACACATAATTTAATTGGATACGAAGAATTGAAAATTAGAGTTGTCAACAGAATTAAAGCATTTAATAGTTTAATAACTATATTTAAACTGGAGTAATAGGTAGACAGTTAAAGGTTTCTAGTCGAAACTATTCACTTTAAATAAAGAGTATACCACTAAAATCATCATAGTTTTAGAAAATTTTTGTAGAGTTGATGGAAAGAAAATGAAATCCCTTGATATTACAACTGATTTTAATCTTTTACCAATCTAAAACTAACTGAAGAAGAATAACAATGGATATGAACTTCCAACTAATTACATAGTTTTAATAAACCAAAGTAATAATTGAAAATAATAAGCTAAGGGCCTTCATTTACATCTATCACCAGTCCACCTGCTCCTTTGAAGCACGGTACATTGGCCGAAGCTAGTGCTCGCTTTCAACTCAGATACAAGAACATTTTCCACTGTGGTTCTACAAAAGTGATAAGAAAGGAGTTAGAAGTTCCATTCTTGAACATCTAATCTGCTCTGATCATTCTACTGATCCATAGGTTGATTTAAATGTTGTGTATACGATTCATCCAAATCTACCTAGATTTTTTCGTATCCAACTCCTTGAAATAGCAAAAGCTCTTACCATCTATGAGCTAAAGCCAGGACTGTGCGTACAAAGGAAGTACGTCCTATCATTATCTTTACCTTGGCCTTAATTTATTGTTATTGTATTTCTTCCTTTACTTGTGTTTCATATCCTCATGACTATTCAAAATTGTTCATGATATCTCTTCATTTATTTTTTTTTGCACCTCTATTACCTTTAATTATCTTTAATTCTTGTAACAAAAACATTTTGAAAAATTCCCATGTTGTGATTTAAATCAACAAAATATGTAAACAAACAATATTGTTTTCGATTAGATCTTCATCAGGTTTTACTCTAATATACAGTAATATTTATATTGCATATAAGAAACTATTAAACCAATCAAGGTAGTTTATGGGGCAATGGTAACAATGGAAAACATTACATAACTAAATATAATAAGTGAAAAGTAAAAATTGATCGTGTGATGACAGGTGTACTAGTTTTGATAAGAATAATGAAGGCTTAAATCAATGTTACGTAATCGGAAATAGGTCAATGAATAGAAAAATATAGACACTGAAATAACACATAGAATTATGTGTATCTACGAGTTTAGGTGCTACTGTGGAGAAAGCTATATTGGGCGCACTACAAGACAACTGAACCAAAGTGTTAATGAACATCTCCTTTCGTGGTTAAGACAATACACAGCTCAGTTCTATCACACTTGATCGATAGCAGTCATATAGTGGACAGAAACAAGTCATTTAAAGTTATTTATGGTATTCCCACTAGTTTTCCTTATGAAATTCGATCTCGTCTCTGACACACAGCAGAAGCTATAGGAATTCGAGCAAACAATCCAAATCTGTGTTCATAAGAAATTTGTTACACACTTATCTCTCCCTTGGCCTTAATAAATGATTTATTTCCCAGACTGTTTGTTCGTTTATTATTCTTCACACACTCCCACCCTTTTCCTTTCTCAAATATACGCTTTACGGTCCAATTGTCTGAACACCTCTTATTACGTAATCTTGTGATTTTTATGAATGTTTCAGTGTCTATATTTTTCTAAAAAAACATTTTGATCATCTTGCTGCATTCACACTACTAACTTATTAAGTCTATTGTTACTATTCGTATTACGTAATCTAGTATTATAATCTTTCCATTGCATTATCATGGTTATTCCGTGTACACAACTTGATAAGAAATTTGTTTGAAAAGAGATCCCTTCGTTGAACTTTATGTTTTCAATGTTGAAATGAGAGTTATCTGTCAATATTTAATTCTTTTTAACAGAAGAACTCCAAAAAATCTTAAAACAACACAGAATTGAAGTAGATTACAAAACAACGAACACACTTCGAAGTACTTTAGTTCGCTTAAAAGAGAAAATCCATTTCGTGTATATGCAGAACTGCGTCTACAAATTAGTTTTTGTCGATTGTTATGCCGTCTATATTAAAGAGTCATCTAGCGAAAACTTGACTCGTGCCAAAGAACATACTAGGTACATAAAGAAACCTCCTAATAATCATAATGAACCGGATGAACTTTGAATTAAATTGGCAATGGCAGTTCACGCCATTTTCAACAACCACCAAATCGATTTCAAAAATATCAAAATATTACAAAAAGGTTTTTCCAATTACAAAGAAAGGAGAGTAGCTGAAGCATTCCATATAATACTTAGTCCTACTTCTCTCAATACAAAAGAAGGCCTTATCATGCATCGTACTTGGACTATCTATCCTAGCCACCTAGTTTGATCTTATTTACAATTCACGCTATTATCTTACAAATTAAATTCCACCTATTCTCACCACAAAGGTTACACAATTTTCATCTTTAAAAGTGCACATATACATACAAATTTACATACATGTCACTTATGAATCACCTTAACCGAAATGACACAACATTGATTTATTCAGACCTGTGTAATGATTGATCACATAATATTCTCATTGTTCCAATGTACTATTTAAACTTGGATTAATTTTAATTTGGTTATTCATTTATTCTCTGAAGAGGTAGCTTACACTAAGTCACGAAACGTCAGAAAATCTCATTTTTCTACTTATTGGGATATTACAAATATATTAATTTATTTATATTTAATTCTTTATTTAAATATTATTTTGATATCAAGTGTGACATACTTCAATTATTGTTTATGCATCAATGAATTCAATTCGTAGTTGGGAATTTTTAAAAAGTTAACTGATTTAAACTTAATCAATAAAATAGGAAACTAATGATAATTACTCAATATATTTATTGTGTTACTATTGCTACAAAACTAGATTATTGAATTAGGGGTGAATTAATTTAGTTTTGAATTAAGATATAACAATTGTCCAATACTGCTTAATTTATCAATAACTTTCTATCAGAACAATATGATGGTCTACGATGTAACCAATCAATTGTTTTAAAGTGTATGATATGTAAAGTTTCTGATTATAATCTATAATTTGTTATACCGATTGTCAATACTTTTAATAACCGAAAAATGGTTACATTTAAACTTATATCTTCCATCGCCATCGGTAAAATGTACTTCACTTCCGACGTGGCTAAAATATATTAATCACGGCTTCTTTTTAGAGTTCAAAGATATTTTTGACAAGATAGGATATATATCTATTGTTCTAAGGTTTTTAATTGGTATTTATCTAAAATCAAACTGTGATCTTATGTAATGTTGTATATGAACCATGTTGATAGGTCTCAAATAAATGGTAAGCAGTTATTAGATTATTCCCGATTCAGTCAGTTGATTACAATATATGACCAGGCACACGTATGCATCAGTCCAAGTTGCCACACCTCATTAGCACAACAAGAGAAACACCAAATTCATGGGAGTAGTTACTTCAATGATAGTAATATATAAAAGAAAGATTGCGTATAACGATATAATACAGGAAAAAAGAATTGGTTTATAGAAAGAAAAGTATAAAGCAATCTTAATCTCACAGTTTAAGGGAAGACAAAGAGTGTATTCACTTATGTCCTTGTGATCGATTCCAGTATTCCACTACCTCTGTAGTGAACGAACACTCAGGTGGGGAAAACCAATTTACTGCCTCATACACATTTACACAGTGGTTAAGTTTTACTTCGGTTTGAACACTCGGATAGTATCCCAACGCTCACACAAGTCGAATGATTTGTGTGGCGCATATATATTTCGTTCCGTCTTGTACCGCTGTACCATTAGTGTTACATGCTACTTATATCTGCAAACACAAGTAGCATACACCGCACCTGTTTCATTAGTACATGAGAAAAAAAACAGTTTTTAAGGAATATTCTTAATTCTTTTAGAAATTAAGAAAATAACTTTTAATTATCAGTTGATATCAACTACACACTTATGAAGAAACCAGTAATCAATGATCAGACGTTTTATTATTTCTTACGATTTCATCTGACAGTGTTGTTTCGATTCCTTAACATATGGAACTCTGAAAATTTGATACTTAGAGAATTGTAAAAATTTATCATTTAGGTAGAAGTAGGTAACTGACTCCCATATTTCATTCAAGCCATAACATCAAACGACTGTTCTTGGATACCATCACTTTAGTCAACCATAATTAGTTGTTAGATGTGAATCATTCAACTGCACAATTTACATATATTCATTGGAAACTTAAGTCAGTTCAACTCATACATACCAAACATTTTTATATGTGGATTAATGATGCTATTCGACTTCCTGAAGCAAAGTACATGAAGTGAGATTCAAACTTCCGGCTAAATCGTTGTAAATCAAATGATTTCATCCATAAACCCTCTCATCATATTTACCCAGTACATTTCCCTTTAATTTGTGGATATAAACAATGATACAAACAAATTGTATTGTACATAATTTCAGTTAGGAAACTTCAAATCCTCGTGTTTTCTAAAAGAAATTAGAGATAGAGAGATAAGAAAATATTCATTTGTGTTTTGATTCAAAACACTTTTCTCAACTTATATTATTGACGCTATTATTATTATTATTATCATTCAATTTTTTGATAAAGATCTGCAAATTCCTGTCTTCTTCGCTCCACCCCCCTTGACGAATTACATTTCCGTGATTATCAATATAATATCTAATTATATTCAAATTAAAAGAGGATAAAACATTTTGAGTCGGATCTATTCCTTTGATAGTGATTAAAATTACATTGATCCTTTCCTGTTTTTTTCATTTCTCTATCCTATTTCCCTGTTGTTTTTTGATGTTTCTACCTTAATAGCAACTTTTTTCTATTTCGATTAAAAAAGTAATAAATTTGTTATAATCACTTCTTATAAATTTTTTTCTTGTTTTAGTGCGTAGACATGTAAATTTGTAGGTATATACATATGTATAAGCATATTCTCATTTGTGTGTGTGTATGGATGTATGAATAGAATAATCATCACTGGTATATTGCGCTAGTTACTATAATTATTCTTCTCTGAGTGTGCTCTAATATATAAATATGAATATATACGTGACAATTGTATATGTGTGTTTATCTTTTTCAATAAATAATTAAAAAAGCACTGAGATAATCAACTAATCAGGATTCTTTTGATTTTTTTTTAATCTCCAATGTTCATGATTTCATTTGTACTAATTTGCTGATTGGCTATTGGAAAGTTGTTTGTTTGTTTTTGTGTTGTTTTTTTTAAAATATACAAATTCAATGTTCAATTATTTTAAAATAAGATTTATGTAGCAAGAATTAATCAGAGACAAATAATATTCGTTTAAACATTTTTGTTTCATTGAATTCATTATTGAAAATCCTTCAATCGGTGTGTTCAAATAAAAAAATTAATTAATTTTAAAAAATATTGGTTTTCAATAGAAGGATTTTAATTTTACTGGATTAATTTGAATCAATTATAGTGTAAGTCATTTTATTCAAATCTTTGTATTTTATTTTTTGATTGTTGTTTAACATTTTGATCTAGATTTGAAACATTTTTATTTTGGGAAATAGACTCATTGAATAGATGATCTATTATTATATGTTTATATGTGTTGTTATTGGTCGTCAGGGAAATCAAGAATGTTTGTTTCAACTTTTTTGGGGGGGTCGATCCTCCCTTTTCCTCAGCTTTTTAATTGGCTCTGTCAGTCTCCCACATTTTCCGGACATTTCATGTGTTTATGTTCACTGATGCTATAGTTTTAAGAAGGAGCAACGAACTCTTGGCTTCTGAAGAATCTCGGATTTTACTACGTACTTATAGAATTGTTCTAAACGAACATCCTTTATCTCTCAGATCAAAAATTAAATGGTGTAATTGATTAATTCTGGTGAGCGTTTTCTTTAAGTGTTGTTTTATACTGGTTAAGGTTGCTAACCTCATGCATTGACTTCTTCCTTTATCTGGACTTTTGACAGCCAGTAATCTTACAAGGACTACATATAGAGTTTAGTTGAAAGTAGTCGGCGGAAAATATTGCATTTAGACGTTGCATTAGTTGACATCAATTAACCAGGTATACCTGCTGTATAAATAGAATTAATGCTCTTCTGGGATTCGAACCCACCTTATGACTGACTTTAATTTTCAGTATCAAACACTTAGACATTACAATTTAATGTTTATCTATTCTGTGGGTAAATTGAGTATCTTTTACCATCATAATAAGTTGATCTCGTAAAAAAACATTAAAATGTCATTTAGACCAAATTATGTAATAGATAGATAAAAATCAAATCCTAGTGAAATTATCAAGGTTTCATTTAGAAGTAATTATTCAACCATAATATTCAATGTTTAATCCGTAAACGCCATTTACCCACTATTCTCGTACAAATCCTTTTAGTGATTTTGATAAGAAGTGAATTATTACCTATAAGATTAATCTATAATTTAGCAGTCATTTAAAAGTGATCAGCTGCAAAACTATAAATTCCTCAATCGAATTTGTTGGAGATTTTTGAGAAGTTATTAGTTATAAAGTCAACCCGTCAACGGATCGTAGACTATTTTCAAAGTACACAATCTTATTAATAAAATATATCGGTTAAGTTGGATGTGGTTTTCGTAGTGCAACTATATCTTTCGTTCATTATTTCAACACCTTAAGATCTCTTCTTTTAGATCAAACCTAGTAATTCTTAATCTCACTGCTGTTAACAAATATTTTGGTGATATTACAGGTAAATAGTTGGTTACTTTGGTGATATACATTACGATTCAAATAACCAGGCTGCTGGTGTTCGCTCAGTCATAGCACACTGTTATTTGAATTCGCTTTAAACATAACACCAACTCTCATATTATTAGTAGTAGAGCTTCTTGATGGATATTATTAGAATTAAGCTATACATGCCACTCAATTAGTCACTGTGAAACAATATTGTTTCTATGATACTTCACATTATAGTTTGATATGAATATATTTAGAAATGTCAAGTTCACCTGAGCTTAGTTGGTTAACTTTATTTCAATCTAATATTGATGGACGGGGATACTTATCTCTTAATTACAGATAAAAATATTTAGTTATCATGTGAAGATATCAATTGAAATATCCGAAACAAAACAAAAAACAAGGATGAATATAGGCTAGCAGTGGAATCCAGTAGGCGCGTTTCGTCCTGGATTCCAGTGCTAACCACTATCCACCTTTGCTTATAATGCTTGTAAATTAAAGCAATATCAAGGCAATCCGCACATGATGCACATACACCAATAAGAGACTGTTCAGTCGCATTCCTAAACATCAATGGGAAGATTCAAGTAAAACAATACCAAGTGAATAAAACAAAAAAAACGTTTAGCTATATATAGTTATATCTAGTTATGTAAAGATAAAAACTTATCAAATCATGCATATCAAATAAGCATAAACGTCAAACGATAAAGTGATTATATGAATATTAAACATAAACAGATGTTAACTGGAGTGAAAGAAATTAATTGTTATAATCATAAGCTTAAAAGTCATTAACTTGGAGATAGGATTCTAAACTTCTAGTGAGAAGTTGTAATGATTGACTTTTTTTTAAAAATTCCTCAACAGTAGTCACTAATAACGTTAAACAATCGTCTTACTACTCCATAAATGAATCGAAGTTGGAAATGGGTTACATGTGTTGTCATCTCAGTGAATAGGTCCGCCCGAAGCCTTAAGCTTATGGATTAGAATCATTGTGAACAGTTTTACCATTTGAAGAGCTTCTATCAGAATGAATTAACTATCTAGTGCTCTATAGTTCTTACTTTTATACCAAATAAGATTAATCCTCGACCAATATCACATATAAATTTAGAAAATCTCTGCAGAACCACATTATTTAACAAAAGTTATAACACATTAGTATATTTGTATGTTATTCTGTATTATTTTGAGCTTAGAATTCTAATGTTATCACTACATTTTTATTATTTTGAACACAATTAGTGCCTAAATTCACTTGGTGTTGTTTTACTTGTATCTTCTCATTGTTATTTAGGACTGAAATTGATCAGTCTTTTGATAGCACATGCGCATCATGTGCGGATTGCCTCGATATTGCATTAATTCACAAGCATTATAAACAAAAACGGATAGTGGCTAACAGTGGAATCCAGGACGCGCGTTTAGTCTTATTTAGTACTCGTCAGCCGGATGTACCTGTATCCCAGAGTTGATGTTCACTCCAGGACTCGAACTCAATACCGTTCACTTCAAACACCATCGCGTTATCCACTTAGCTTCTGAGTCCTGTGAACCACTTGCTTGTGCAATGGGGTGAAGTTTAAATCCACTTGGTGTTGTTTGTTTAGCAAGATGTAGGTATATCAACTGAATCTAACGTTAGCTCTGTAATTTTTAATGGTATTCTGAAGGTAGAAAAAATTTACCTCCGATGGTGATCAGTATGATAGTGACTATAAATCACTGATTAGAGAGTCTCATAATTGTAAAGTGATATAATATAACAGTTACTATGTTCCCTTGTAGTGGACGAGAACACAAGTGAGGACCACAAAATTACAGAACATCTTCGTAAAATCTGAGAACCATACAATAAATACTTCATTTGCAAAATGTTAATCAATCGTCTCAGACTACATTATTTCTTCTAATCCATACCGACCATTCTTTGTTTTTGTCCTTTTTTTTCGATCTTCTTAACCTTCTACCGTCAGGTATTTCACTTTCGATTGGTGATACATACTACTTATATCTGTCGACATCAGTAGTACACATCACACCCTTATTAAATGTTCATTATTAAATATTAAGAAAGATTATGTTGTTCGTCTTTGTGATTGTTAATACTCATCTACAGAGTATATTTGTAATAATCAGAAAAACCCATTTGTTCATCCATAAGGATTTTAACTTACTTTATTAACTACCTCATTTTAAAATGTGTTCGATTCTAATTTTCAACTGAAATTTGTTATGGATGAGTTGCACGCTCAAACTCAACATCTAGTGATTTATTAATAGACATAATTCTATTTGCTCTATCTTAACTGGTTTGTAAATAGGTGACATTGTTAACTGAATCATTCGTTAAATGTACAAATGATATAAATTTTTTCTAGATTAGGAAATGAAGAATTAACGAGGACAGATAAACGAAGAAAACTAGATTGGTGAATTGATTTAGAACAACACGTTTAAATGTAGCGTAACGAATTTCGTTTTTGTTTTATCATCTAACAAGATCGCCTGTTTCTTTACTTCTTAAAGTTATTATTACTTTTTATCTATCTAGCATGTAGTATTTTGCATAGGACTGAAATTCTTCTAAATAGCTGACTAATCCACAAAGCTCACTATATAACTTCTTAAAATATACATAAACAGACAATGAGTGTTTTATTTCTCATAGGATAATTAACAGTAATGAAATTTAACGACTGAAATAATTCTAAGTATTCACCATAACTATGCGAATCCAATTGGTTACCTACTTAAACTTCAGAGGCACTATTTCCCAATTTTATGTTCTCGGAAAATAAGTTCTTCCTTATAAAGCATGTTAATTGTCTAATGTAGTCAAAAGCTCCTATTTAAAGTTTACAAAACATTTATGATGTTAAATAGTAAAAAATTCAAACGCAATCACCATAGTGGTTAATACATTTTCCTACGTATCCGTTCTTTTGCAAAATAAAAGACTAATACCTTGGAAAAAATCCATCCAGTATATTTATTGATGATAAACAGATGTCAAGAGAGCTAATACTGATGATAAAATTGAGCTGCAGCTAATAACAATTGGAAACGTCTTTATTGATTTATTTAAATATTACAGAAGGGGGATTTGTCGCCCTTTGCACATTTTGTACTGACTATGGTTTACTTCGTTATTAATACTATTATAATAATGGACCTAATCCTAAAATTGTAGATATGTCATGATGTGACTGCCTAATCTATAAAATCTTACGTGGACACCACATCTTTGTCAACATTGACTAATCGTATCGTAACAATTAACAACATATCTGGAGTTTCTGAAGAACACATTCAGGCTGGAGATAGAGCAATAAATATAGTGTGAGTAAAGACAAGTTATACAGAATAACCATGCCCTCAAAGCTGAGCCATGCCATCCGATAAATTGAATTCATATTTCCCGCCTTCTCACATGTTGGTCTTCTCTCTGCGTTAAATATTGAATATCAATTTTCCCAGTTATTTCGTGTTCAGCTTTAAGAATTGTGTGGTTAGAGCCAAGTCCCACTACATGTTCCTTATTGAGACTGAGCACCAAGTATTAAATAAAGCACTTATACTAATATGATTATTATAATTATCATATAGAAATGGAGAAACTGGGTGAATATGTGACAAAATAAAACAATCTATGTACAAAATTATAATTTCTTTAAAAATATAACAAATAGATTGAATCTACCTTTGAAGATGTAAAGCTTTTAGTGGCCCGTGATCTGACTCCAATTTGATCGTAATGATTGGTTGCTATCGTCTATCCTCGTATATAATCATTGACTTAAATCGCGTTAGTTAATAACGGAATTAAATAACTCAAATAACGAGAATGGAGTTTTGAATGCATATATTTCGTATAATTGTTGATTAGACAAACGAACGGAGGAACGATGCGAAGATGAGAAAGCGAAGCAAAATTGACGAGCGGTGGAGATGGCTAGTAAGCCAACTCCCACTTAACAAAGAGTTAATCAATATTTATAAGCTTACTTACTTACTTACTTACGCCTGTTACTCCCAATGGAGCATAGGCCGCCGACCAGCATTCTCCAACCCACTCTGTCCTGGGCCTTCTTTTCTAGTTCCATCCAATTCTTGTTCATTTTTCTCATATCTATCTCCATTTCGCGGCGTAATGTATTCTTTGGTCTTCCTCTCTTCCTTCGACCTTGAGGATTCCATATGAGGGCTTGTCTTGTGACGCAGTTCGGTGCTTTCCTCAATGTTTGTCCTATCCACTTCCAGCACTTCTTCCTGATTTCTTCCTCCACTGGGACCTGATTTGTTCTCTCGCACAGTAGGTTGTTGCTAATAGTGTCCGGCCAACGGATCCGAAGTATTTTGCGTAGACAACTGTTAATAAACACCTGTATCTTTTGGACGATGGATTTCGTAGTTTTCCAGGTTTCCGCCCCATACAGTAGAACTGTCTTGACATTTGTACTGAAAATTCTGACTTTGGTGTTGGTTGCTAATTGTTTTGAGTCCCAGATATTCTTCAGTTGTAAATATGCTGCTCTTGCTTTGCCAATCCGTGCCTTCACATCTGCATCAGATCCACCGTGTACATCGATGATACTGCCCAAATATGTAAAGGTTTTTACATCTTCCAAAGTTTCTCCGTCAATTGTGATTGGATTGGTGCATGCTGTGTTGTATCGAAGAATCTTACTTTTCCCTTTGTATATATTGAGACCTATTGCTGCTGAGGCTGCTGCTACACTGGTCGTCTTCTCCTGCATTTGTTGTTGTGTGTACGATAGAAGAGCCAGATCATCTGCAAAGTCTAGATCATCCAATTGCATCCTAGATGTCCACTGTATCCCGTGCTTCCCTTCAGATGTTGATGTCTTCATGATCCAGTCGATCAACAGGAGAAAGAGAAAGGGTGAGAGTAAGCAACCTTGCCTGACACCGGTCTTTACTTCGAACGACTTTGTCAACTGTCCTCCATGAACGATCTTGCAGTTTAACCCATCATAGGAATTCTGTATGATATTGACTATCTTCTGAGGGACGCCGTAGTGTCGAAGAAGCTTCCATAGGGTTGTTCTGTCCACGCTATCAAATGCTTTTTCGTAGTCGATGAAGTTGATATAGAGTGATGAATTCCATTCAATTGATTGTTCCACAATGATCCGTAGAGTTGCGATTTGGTCTGTGCACGATCTATCCTTACGGAATCCTGCCTGTTGGTCGCGAAGTTGTGCGTCTACGGAGTCCTTCATCCTGTTTAACAATACCCTGTTGAAGACTTTTCCCGGTATTGAAAGAAGAGTGATTCCCCTGTAGTTGTCACAGTTGCTGAGATCGCCTTTCTTTGGTATTTTGACTAGAAGTCCTTCTTTCCAGTCTTTTGGTACCTGTTCCTCATCCCAGATCTTTCTGAAGAGAGTTTGGAGTATCCTTGCAGTTGCCGCTACGTCTGCTTTCAGTGCCTCTGCTGGAATGCTGTCTAGTCCTGCTGCTTTGCCACTCTTGATTTGTCTGATAGCCATGCTGATTTCTTCAATTGTCGGTGCGCCAACATCAATTGGGAGGTCCGTGAGTGCTGCTTCGATGTTGGGTGGGTTCAGTGGGGCTGGTCGATTCAAGAGTTCTTTGAAGTGTTCTACCCACCTGTTTCGTTGTTCTTCAATGTTGGTGATTATCTTGCCTTCCTTGCTTTTCACTGGTCGTTCTGGTTTACGGTGATTTCCGGAGAGTTTCTTTGTTGTGTCATACAGTTGTCCCATGTTTCCTTCTCTGGCAGCCTTTTCCGCCGTCATTGGTAAATCTTCCACATATTTACTTTTGTCAGTTCTGATGTTCTTCTTCACTTGCTTGTTTACTTCTGTGTATTCAGCCTGTGCCTTGACTTTTTCTGCTCTTGTTCAACTGGTATTGATAGCTGCTTTCTTGTTCCTCCTTTCTTGAATCTTATCCAGTGTATCGACCGTGATCCAATCCTTGTGATGGTGCTTCTTTTGGCCCAGAACCTCATGACATGTTGAAGTGATTGCCTCTTTTATCTCTTTCCAGTTGCTCTCCATAGTAGTTCCTTCTCCATTGAGTAGATCATGAAAGGCTTGGAACTTATTGCTGAGGGTTATCTTGAATTTATTGAGTTTGTCATTATCCCGAAGAAGAGCCGTATTAAATTTTTGGGATATTGTCCTCCCCGTTGTCCAGTGCCTCTTGAGTTTCAATTTCATCTTGGCAACCAGCAAGTGATGATCTGATGCTATATCAGCTCCTCTCTTGGTTCTCACGTCCTCCATCGTCCTCCTGAACTTTTTGTTGATGCAGATATGGTCGATTTGGTTCTGTGTGGTGTGATCCGGTGAAGTCCATGTGGTTTTGTGTATGCGTTTATGTGGGAATATAGTCCCGCCTATGACCAGTTTATTGAAGGCACATAGATTTGCAAATCTTTCCCCGTTTTCGTTTCTCTCTCCCAGTCCATGCAGTCCCATGATGTCTTCATATCCGGTGTTGTCCATTCCGACTTTGGCGTTTAGATCTCCCATCAGAATGGTGAGGTCTTTTGTTGGGCACTTCTCGACGATTGACTGCAGCCTATCCAATGTGTTTCACTGATCCCAAGCACCTCTAAATTGTATCTCCTCATTTCTGCAGCAATTTGGAAAACTCTCCCAGTCTCCCACATTGTGCGATCATTGCATGTACCTAAATAAAGGGTTGCTCTGGTTGTCAGAAGGGGCATCGGCCTCGTGACTTCCGAAGAAACTCGGCTTTCATCATGAGGCGTCATAATTCTTCTAAACGAAGACCTCCTGACTCCCAGGGCAGAGTTTAAATGGTTTGAATAATTTTTTCTGGTTAGCGTATTTTTAGCGAGTTAGTTTTCTACGGAACTCCGCCTGTAGCTCTTCCAGAGTTACTGCCGGTCCCAAGCCCGGGTAAAGGAGGAGGGTTGGGCATGGGGTTAGCGTCCCCATCCCGTAGAAACCTAACTCGCTAAAAAAACGCTAACCAGAAAAAATAACTCAAACCATTTAAACTCTGCCCTGGGAGTTAGAGGTAATATGACGCTTCATGGTGAAAGCCAAGTTCCTTCGGAAGCCACGAGGCCGATGCCCCTTCTAACAACCAGAGCAACAATTTTTATAGGTACATGGAACGTCCGGACAATGTGGGAGACCGGGAAGACCAGTCAAATAGCAACGGAAATGAGGAGATACAACTTGGCAGTACTGGGAATCAGTGAAACCCATTGGACCCAAGCTGGACAACAAAGGCTAAATACGGGAGAGATGCTGCTATACTCCGGTCACGAAGAGGAAAATGCTCCACACACTCAGGGAGTTGCTCTAATGCTATCCAAAGTAGCACGAAATGCACTTGTAGGATGGGAATCTCACGGATCCAGAATCATCAAAGCATCATTCATAACAAAGAAGGAGGGTATCACAATGAACATTATCCAATGTTATGCACCTACCAATGATAGCAACGACGACGTTAAGGATCAATTCTATGAGAGGCTGCAATCAATCATAGAGAAGTGCCCAAGAAAGGACCTCACCATTCTGATGGGAGATCTAAACGCCAAAGTCGGAATGGACAACACCGGATATGAAGACATCATGGGACTGCATGGACTGGGAGAGAGAAACGAAAACGGGGAAAGATTTGCAAATCTGTGTTCATTCAATAAATTGGTCATAGGCGGTACAATATTTCCACACAAACGTATACACAAAGCTACATGGATCTCAACGGACCACACCACAGAGAACCAGATAGATCACATTTGCATCAATAAAAAGTTCCGAAGGACAATGGAAGATGTGAAAACCAGGAGAGGAGCGGACATAGCTTCAGATCATCACCTAGTTGTGGCCAAATTGAAACTGAAGCTAAAGAAGAACTGGACAACTGGACAAACAGCACCACAAAGGTTCAATACAGCGTTCCTTCGAGATACTGACAAACTCAATGAATTCAAGGTAGCTCTCAACAACAGGTTCCAAGCCTTACAGGATCTACTGAAGGAAGAAGAAACTACTATGGAGGATAGCTGGAGAGGTATCAAAGAAACATTAACTTCAACGTGTCAAGAGGTTCCGGGCCCCAAGAAACATCATCACAAGGAATGGATCTCTACTGAAACACTGGACAGGATCAAAGAAAGAAAGAACAAGAAGACAGCAATTAACAACAGTCGAACAAGAGCAGAGAAAGTCCAAGCACAAGCAGAGTACATAGAAGCAAACAAGAAAGTGAAGAAGAGCATTAGAGCTGACAAGCAAAAATACGTGGAAGAACTAGCAACGACGGCGGAAAAAGCTGCAAGAGAAGGAAATATGAGACAGCTTTACGATACGACGAAGAAGCTTGCAGGGAAATACAGTAAACCAGAGAGACCAGTCAAAGACAAAGAAGGAAGACCAATCACTGAGATTCAACAACAGCGCAACAGATGGGCAGAGTACTTCGAGGAACTCCTGAACAGGCCGGCTCCAATGAATCCACCGGACATCGAAGCAGCACACACAGATCTTCCTATAAATGTCAATCCACCAACGACAGAAGAAATCAGAATGGCCGTCAGACAAATCAAGAGCGGGAAAGCAGCAGGACCTGACAATATACCAGCTGAAGCGTTGAAGTCAGACATCGAAGTAACTACAAGCATGCTTCATCTTCTATTCAAGAAGATTTGGGAGGAGGAACAAGTGCCGATGGGTTGAAAAGAAGGACACCTCATCAAGATTCCAAAGAAAGGAGATCTGAGCAAGTGTGAAAACTACAGAGGCATTACACTACTGTCAATACCGGGTAAAGTCTTCAACAGAGTGTTACTGAACAGGATGAAAGACGCAGTAGACGCTCAACTTCGAGATCAACAAGCTGGATTCCGTAAGGACCGGTCGTGCACAGACCAGATTGCGACACTTCGGATCATCGTCGAACAATCAATTGAGTGGAACTCGTCACTCTACATCAACTTCATTGATTATGAGAAGGCATTTGACAGTGTAGATAGGAGGACGTTATGGAAACTTCTTCGACACTACGGAGTTCCTGAGAAGATTGTCAACATTATCCGGAACTCATACGACGGACTACAGTGCAAAGTAGTGCATGGAGGACAGCTGACAGACGCATTCCAAGTAAGGACCGGAGTAAGACAAGGCTGTCTACTCTCTCCCTTCCTGTTTCTTCTGGTGGTCGACTGGATTATGAAGACCTCGACATCTGAGGGAAACTACGGCATACGATGGACAGCTCAGAACCAATTAGACGACTTGGACTTCGCAGATGACCTAGCCCTCCTATCACATACACACGAACAAATGCAGATAAAGACAGTCAGCATAGCAGCAGTCTCTGCATCAGTAGGCCTCAACATACACAAAGGGAAAACCAAGGTCCTCAAACACAACACGGAGAACAGCAATCCAATCACTCTTGATGGCGAAACTCTGGAAGACGTGGAATCCTTCACATACCTGGGAAGCATCGTCGATAAACAAGGAGGTTCAGATGCAGACGTCAAGGCGAGGATTGGCAAAGCTAGAGCGGCATTCCTTCAACTGAAGAACATATGGAACTCAAAACAACTTTCAACCAATATCAAAGTCAAAATCTTCAATACGAACGTCAAGGCAGTTCTACTGTACGGAGCTGAAACTTGGAGAACTACAACAAGCACCATCAAGAAGGTACAGGTATTTATCAATAGCTGTCTACGCAAGATACTCAACATCCACTGACCGGATACCATCAGCAACAGCCTTTTGTGGAAGAGAACCAACCAGCTTCCAGGTGAAGAGGAAATTAGGAAAAGACGATGGAAATGGATAGGACATACATTGAGGAAATCATCAAACTGCATTACGAGACAAGCGCTAACTTGTAAACCTGAAGGAAAGCGGAAAAGAGGAAGGCCAAAGAACACATTACGTCGGGAAATAGAAGCAGATATGAAAAAGATGATTAAGAACTGGAAAGAGCTTGAAAGGATTGCCCAGGACAGGGTTGGATGGAGAATGCTGGTGAGCGGCCTATGCTCCTTCTCGAGGAGTAGCAGGCGTAAGCCATAAGCCATAGTTTTCTACGGGATGGGGTCGCTAACCCCATGCCCAACCCTCCTCCTTTATCCGGGCTTGGGACCGGCAGTAGCCCCCGGAAAGGGACTCCAGGCGGAGTTAATATTTATAAGCACTCAAGATAAATTACAGACATGTGATGAGTAACGGGATAAGAAGTGTACATACGCCTACGCGCTCATACAAACACAGTCAAGATATTGATAAGCGAATAATTAACAAGGTCAGAATGTGACTCAAATAGAATGAATAGAATGGGCTGTCCGAAAGTTAGAATAATGAGGTATTTGGGCTTAACATAATGACAGACACTACATAGCCTTCTTGTAGAAAATAGCACATTTAAAAAATGTCTGTTTTCGAAAATAACACTGAAGTGATGTGTGGCTAACGTTAACATTAAGTAGCGAAAAAAAATTGTACAACACCCGATAAAGTACAGTGTCACATGAGGGATGAGTGTTTTATATGAAAGTGTCATAGTTATGTAAAAGAATACATGAATATCGTAAAGGCGCGGACAATATGGAAACATTAGCATGCGATTGTGGGTATGACGGTGAAATAAATTGTGAAAATAAGTAGATTAGAATATGACAGAAATTGGACTGTGATGCTGACAGAATAGTGAAATATGAAAATGTTCTGATGAGCCGCAGTATAGTGAAAAGCATTGACTAGCGATGAGTGGATCCGAATTTAAATACGTAGAGTTCTTATTCGTAGGATAACAATAGTCATGTGAAATGATAACTGCATCGACGGATGATATTCGTTGCTGTACTGCAATTGATAATAATCATTAAATGCGAGGTCAGAGTACGTTGTCGTTTGCATTATGATAAATGCATCGAGTTACTGTTAAATATGTATCAGTAGAATGACCAGAGGAACAGAATAATGACTGAGTAGACGAGATACGTAGAGTCGTATTCCTTTTTGGTCGTGAAGCCTCGATTGGTTTGTGTGGTGTGAGGGAGATGCGTTCGACCTCGTTTGTTACAAAACCATACTTAAGGCATGATAAAAATACTAATATATATGATTAGCGATGGCGGCGTACGAAACTGACTTGAGTGAGACGAACAAGAGTGTATCTTTGAGAGACCAGCTCTAAACTCTATATTCTGGTATACAATGCGATGGGAATAGAATAGTAATTGCAGTACTCGAATAATGCTTTTGGGTAATGAATGATGCGGCGTGTGGTTATACATGTGGACGAATAGATAAGATGAACGTAATCTTTACCAATCAGCTAGTAGTTAAAAGCATCCACAGACATAATAAGAAGTGATTTCGAAATGAATTATGTGTTATGATAACATAAAATATGACCTCGCCTAAGTGAATGAATGTGGTAATAGACCATAAATGACATGAAAAAAATTGGAACGAACTCACTTAAAGTAGGTGATTTTACGTTGTTGAATAATAAAAATATAATCCAGTGAGTTTCAAATGTCATAACGTGGAGTGGAGTGTTCATAAAATGATAATTTGTTCGGTGAGTGATATGACTGCGTAAATGTCATAATTTAATGTCAGCACGAACAAAAATAATAATTCCACATTCGTTCATAATATGATAATGTTATAATAAGCATATGATGATAATTTGAATCATAATGGAACATTCCGACAAATGGATCAATGAGAAATGTTGACATGAGGACAAAGTATCGATAAGATAATACGATTTGTGCATGTCCATGTCGTGCTGCACAGGCCTTGCTGAGTGCGTCGGATAAGAGATTGTGCTCGCTTCGCTGAATTTGTTCGTCGAAAGTATCATGTGCAGAAGTTTCCTCATTGACGTAGCTTGCTGCGTTGAGTTCGTCGTTGTCAGCTCACCACTTTCGTGGGTGGCCGTTGTCGCTGGGTTGCGTTAAGTTCGTCGTCGGCGGGCTTACCATTTTAGTGGCCCGTGATCTGACTCCAATTTGATCGTAATGATTGGTTGCTATCGTCTATCCTCGTATATAATCATTGACTTAAATCGCGTTAGTTAATAACGGAATTAAATAACTCAAATAACGAGAATGGAGTTTTGAATGCATATATTTCGTATAATTGTTGATTAGACAAACGAACGGAGGAACGATGCGAAGATGAGAAAGCGAAGCAAAATTGACGAGCGGTGGAGATGGCTAGTAAGCCAACTCCCACTTAACAAAGAGTTAATCAATATTTATAAGCACTCAAGATAAATTACAGACATGTGATGAGTAACGGGATAAGAAGTGTACATACGCCTACGCGCTCATACAAACACAGTCAAGATATTGATAAGCGAATAATTAACAAGGTCAGAATGTGACTCAAATAGAATGAATAGAATGGGCTGTCCGAAAGTTAGAATAATGAGGTATTTGGGCTTAACATAATGACAGACACTACAAGCTTTTTCCTTTATCTAATACACGAAAGTATGATTTGTTAAGTAGTAAACTTTTTTAACCAAAAATAATAACTGAAGGTATCTATAACAAGTAGTAATTGTTCCATTCACTCCAATACATAAATCATTTACATCATTTACAATATTACATTTAAGCATCTTTGACATGTATAATAATAATGATGACTTATCGAACCTGTTGTGTGTTTATGGCCCGCACGTTATTAAGTAATTTATTCGCCAATCAAATACTACTTATTTGCTCTTGTACTGCACTCAACCAATGACGTTCGTGTGGTTTGACCAGTTTAGCTTCCGATTGGTCCTTTGTTCGCCTATCCCGTCCAGTTGAGTCCAGAATGATAATAACAGCATCCACTATGCGAATAATTTATTTTACAAATACTGCGTTTACATATCAAGCAAACAGACTGCAACACACCATAAAATAGGAAATAACATTCATATACAAATAAGCCAAAAAGTGGCAGCGAACGTGAGAGACGATAGTTAATAAAATGAACATAATTTAAGAACAGTAAAGCGTGTGATTTTTTTCAGGTAGCGTGTTTTTGGCGAGTTAGTTTTCTACGTGTACAAACCAAATCGCAACACTGCGGATCATTGTGGAACAATCAATTGAATGGGATTCATCACTAGACCAACTTCATTGACTACGAAACAGCACTTGATAGCGTGGACAGCACAGCACTATGGAAGCTTCTTCGACACTATGGCGTCCCTCAGAAGATAGTCAACATCATATGGAATTCCCATGATGGATCAAACTGCAAAATTGTGCATGGAGGACAGCTGACAGACTCGTTCGAGGTAAAGGCGGGTGTCAGGCAAGGTTTTTTACTCTCGCCCTTTCTCTTCCTCCTGTTGATCGACTGGATCATGAAGACGCCAACATCCGAATGGAAGCATGAGATACATTGGACAGCTAGGATGCAGCTGGGCGACCTATACTTCGCAGATGATCTGGCTCTTCTATCACACACACAACACAAAATGCAGGAGAAGACCACCAGTGTGGCAGCAGCAGCAGCAGCAGCAGTTGGTCTCAACACATACAAAGGGAAAAGCAGGATTCTCCGATACAACACAGCATGCAACAGACGAATCACACTTGACGGAAAAGATTTGGAAGATGTAAAAGCCTTTACATATCTGGGAAGCATGATTGATGAACACGGTGGATCTGACGCAGATGTGAAGGCACGGATTGGCAGAGCAAGAGCAGCATATTTACAACTGAAGAACATCTGGAATTCAAAACAACAGTCTGTCAACCAACACCAAAGTCAGAATTTTCAATACAAATGTCAAGACAGTTCTACTGTATTTGGCGAAAACCTGGAGAACCACGAAATCCATCATCCAGAAGATACAAGTGTTTATTAACAGTTGTCTATGCAAAATACTTCGGATCCGTTGATCAGACACTATCAGCAGCAACCTACCATGGGAGAGAACAAATGAGATCCCAGTGGAGGAAGAAATCAGGAAAGCACCGAACTGCGTCACGAGGCCATCCCCCACATGGAATCCCCAAGGTGGAATGAAAAGAGGAAGACCAAAGAACACAATACGTCGAGAAATGGAAACAGATATGAGAAGAATGAACAAAAATTGAACAGAACTGGAAAGGAAGAACCAGTACAGAGTGGGTTGGAGCATGCTGGTCGGTGGCCTATGCTCCATTGGAAGTAACAGGCGTAAGTAAAGTAAGTAAATCGTATAATAATAATTTATAGGTCAAAATGAAGCTTATAATAAAGGGAATATAGATATACATAATCTAATTACTGATTAGCTAAACCATAAGAATATATAGATAATATTAGTTCATTAATAGGTCTCAGAAGTTACTCGTAATTTAATCTTCGTTAGAATATAACAGAACGTATTCTCTTAAGCTTCCAATAATCTACATCTATATGTATTTAACTCTTGTCTGCCACCGTACCATAAAATAACGGTTGTTAGAAATATCTCGTCTCTGTAATTGAAATAACAATCCCCATGATAATGATCATAATTAGAATTGTGAATAAATTCATGAATAAATAAAATTATTCCACTGTAACAAACCATTGCGGAAAAAATTTTATAAAAAATTAATTATACTACTTGATTCACGCTTCAGTAGATTTTAAGTTTGTCTATAGTGAAACTTAACTACTAATACAAGTATATTTGTTTATATACTTGTTTCACTATAGAACCATATGAATAGATGGAAAGATTCAATGAATAATAATAAACTAATGGAAGTACTCATATTTTCATTTTTACAAAAGATTGTAAAAGATTTAAACAAAAAATTAAGAAGAAGCAGAATCAATAATTTTTGTTTAATCGTTTAAAGATCCTCATCATATTCAAAGACTAATGTTTGAACGAATAATATTCTTTTCGATAAATTCTCTTCATGGTTTACCAATTATCTTTTATCCAAATTACTAATCCGAAAAATGGTCAAGTTTAGGGTAAGTACTTCGTTTAGAGTATATGAATTTAGGATTGTTAAATAAAATACAATAAAATTGTTAATGTTGATATAACTCAGATAGAATGTTAACTTGAATCTGTGTATATGTTACATGGAGGTTTTAAGATCCATGATCCAAATAAATATGGATCAGATAGAGTGAGAGAAATATAATAGTGCAATTACAATTCGGTCAAATGTATAATGGAAGGCTATATTGTGTGAAAAATTAGTAAGACGTAATAAGGAAGGATAAATGCGAAGTGAATAAATCATGTATAGGGGAGATTAATAATGATGTTTAACCAATATTACCAATAATAGTACAAAGATTTGTGAATAAAGATTACAGAGACAATTACAATTGACCACGAAAGGTCGTAGTCAAATTAGGTCATTCAATAGCTAAGATTACTATCGATTAATTAGCCTTGATATTGGCCAGCGGAGAAGTGGTTGAAGACATTTCTTCTGTACGCATAGCTCCGGTTTCTTCATCCGAATGGCTGTTGATATTTTTAAGAAATCTTTGAAATTTTCATAAACTTGTCAATATAACTTCTTCTGGATGCCTCAAAATAACATTTTCAACCCTAAGACTATAATTTATGGACGACTTCTGAATGATGCTAAACTGACCTTGAGAGTGCCCACATAATAACTAGGATCAAATGACGGTTATAAACCAGCATGAGGAATAAAAATTATGATTTACAGTTGATAGTTATGGTTAGATATTAGATTTAAGATTTTCATCACGAACCGATATCACCTATAATGCCAAAACTCTATTTATCCAAATGAATGAATAAATTTCGCTCTAAAATCCGAAACCTGTTATCTTATACTTGATTGGTTCATCCATAAATTATAGTCTCGTCATATATTCTTTTTTGTTGTTGTTAAGTTCTAATTGTAACCTGTAGTGTTTGAAAACCAAAATTATGAAATAAGTTTGCAAGTCCTAGAAAAAATGAGTTTGATTAAAGGTTGATGTGAACATATATTAACATACTAGAGTAAAGATTCAAATAAAGTTAATAGACTGTATAAAATATTATTAACCAAAGAACGTATCAAACTGTTGATAATAGCGAGAGATCAAAAGGTTAGAAATAAATAGTTATAGAGTAAGTACGTGCTAATGATAAATACATAATAAAACAGATAAAGCTAAGTTAAGTAAATGTTATTTTATTTTACTCACAAAGAGAGTCAAGAAATAGGGTAATGGTTTGATATGATAAAGAAATGAATGAAACTATTAGAAGGAAATTATTCAATTAATTTTAAGCTTGATGGCGAAACTCTGGAAGACGTAGAATCCATCACATACCTGGGAAGCATCATCGATGAACAAGGAGGTTCAGATGTAGACGTAAAGGCGAGAATTGGTAAAGCAAGGGCCACATTTCTTCAATCGAAGAACATATGGAACTCAAAACAACTTTCAACCAATACCAAAGTCAGAATCTTCAATGCGAACATCAAGGCAGTTTTACTGTACGGAGC
The DNA here is from genome assembly GCA_946903255.1 of Schistosoma spindalis. NCBI lineage: Eukaryota > Metazoa > Platyhelminthes > Trematoda > Strigeidida > Schistosomatidae > Schistosoma > Schistosoma spindalis. Next base: position 40,065,806 of record OX336416.1, on the reverse strand, counting down.
TGAAACTTGGAGAACTACAACAACCACCATCAAGAAGGTACAAGTATTTATCAATAGCTGTCTACGCAAGATACTCAACATCCATTGGCCGGATACCATCAGCAACAGCCTTTTGTGGAAGAGAACCAACCAGCTTCCAGCCGAAGAGGAAATTAGGAAAAGACGATAGAAACGGATAGGACATACATTACGCAAACTGCATCGCGATACAAGCCATAACTTGGAATCCTGATGGAAAACGAAAAGCAGGAAGGCCAAAGAAGACATTACATTGGGAAATAGAAGCAAATGTGAAAAGGATGAATAACAAGTGGAAAGAGCTGGAAAGGATTGCCCAGGACAGGGTTGGATGGCGAATGATGGTGAGTGGCCTATGCTCCTTCACGAGGAGTAATAGGCGTAAGTAAGTAAGTAATTCTAAGCTACGTTAGTAGTATGTATAGTAATTGATAAAAGAGTTTCTAGCGTTTTTTAGCGAGTTAGTTTTATACGGGATGGGGTTGCTAACCCCTTTCCCAACCCTCCTCCTTTATCGGGACTTGGTAACAGCGGTAGCCCCAGAGGAGCTCCAGGCGGAGTTTAATTGATAAAAATTTACTTTTAAATAAATCATTCTAATTTTTCTGAGGTTTGATGAAAAATTATGATTAGCAATTAACGGTCTACCTTTAATCTGACTAGTTGACCTTTTATTCTTTTAAATATAAATGTTCTTAACAACTATATGTACGATCAGATTGTTCGAAATGTATTGCACAAATATATCACATAATTCTGATAAACTTCGTCTTCTCATTGGATTATCGATATTTGTCAAGGGGACCAATTGTTTGAAAATAGCTTTAATAAAGTTTACGAAAATTAGAATTTCATATATTATGTGATTACATATCTTTAAACAACCTTAAATTACGTGTCCTTTTAAAAATTCTTAAAAATTTACTATTATTATGTACTGACTAATTCAGTTCAATTTTGAAGGTGAATACTTTCGTCAGATTGATGGAGTTGCTATGGGTAGTTCGTTAAGACCATTATTAGCAGATTTGTTCATGGCACATTTTGAAAATCTGGTTGATGACCTAATTGAAAACATGTCACTTTATGAGAGATATGTGGACGATATCTTAGTTGTTTGTGAAAGAAATGGGGATATGTACTATTTATTGAATAAATTTAACACTCTCCAAAACCATATCAGTCTCTCATGTGAAGAGGAGAAGAACGATCAGCTTCCCTTTCTAGATATACTTCTGAGTAGACGAGAAGATGGCTCAGTCAAACGATCCATTTCCAGAAAACTAACGTGGACAGGTCAATACCTTAGTTATTATAGTTATTGCCCTGTGCAATACAAACGTGCTTTGATAAGGTGCCTATTCAGCAGGCTTGGTTGTATTTGTACAAATGACGCCATTGATGATGTTAAGTTGCTAAATAAGGCACTAATGGAAAACGGCTATCCTCTGAAATTCATAAATAGATGGAAAGTCTATGGTACATGAGATCTACTGTAGCCTTGGTAGAAAAAAGCCTGTCTACATCACCTTACCATTCAGGAGTGATTCAAATAGCCTTTTATTGAAACGAAGGCTTAAATCAGTCATTAACAAAACATATTGCGCAGCAAACGTCATTATCAAAGAAAGAACAAGGCTCATGCTTCATCCAAAACCTAAAAGACATGAAACGATTGTGTCACATCCCACTGTGTTTACCAAATTTAAATGTGTGTGTAGTCACACATAAATAGGGAGGAGCAATCATGATCTCAAAATTAGGGTATCTGAACATGTACCTAAGTAGTTGCAGAAACAAATAAAATCAAATTACTCAATAAGAGTAGAGGATAAACATCCATCATTCTCTACTGCCAAACATATAATTCAAACAGGTCATAAGATTGATCTTAACTCAGCTTTTGTGGTGTTGTATAAAAGTATAATTGGGCGTATACTAAGGTTTATTGAAGCCTTCGCCATACGAAATTTAAAATCCCCTTTATGTATTCAAAAACAGTTTGTTTTCACCTTAAACCTACCCCGGTAATATTGATTTATTATCCAAAGTGATTAGGTTTCAAATTGTGTTCACTTTATTATTATTACTCTCCTCTTAACCTCCATTTCTAGACTAATTGATACTTTATCTTTTTATATATAAATGTTCCTAAAAAGTGTATTATGTGTGATAAGATTGTTCGAAATATATTATCTAAACCGTACTCGGTTCGAGTACCAGAGTGAACATCAACTCTGAGATGCAGTTACATCCAGCTGACTAGTCCCAAATAGGATGAAACGTGCGTCCTGGATTCCATTGCTAGCCACTATCATCATATAGTTCTGATAAACTTCGTCTTCTTATTACATTATCGAAATTAGAATTTAGTTATTTACTAATCATGTTAAATGATCTCATAATATTTACATGATGTTTTATGTTCTAAAGATATTTAGGAATTGTGTTATTCAATATGTTTAAGTTTCTTCAGTGTAGATGCTATGGAACATCTTTAATAAATGTTAATTAAACCCTTCTTTCTATTTATTCTTTATTCAGTTTACAGGAAACTGAGTTGATTTATTTTTTGATTGATATCATGAACCGATTGATGTTAGACCACCGTTGGAAACCTGGAAGGACTGGACGACCGTTTTGTCCTATTGTGGGACTCAGCACTGCGCATCCATGATCCCGCTCGCGGGATTCGAACCCAGGGTCTTCAGTCTTGCGCGTGAACGCTTGGCCTACTGGACCACTGATCCGGCATTCAATGGTGTTAATGTCTAACCTCAACCAATCCACGAAATTGCACGACCATCTTCCATTGTACTGATGTAGATACCTGTCTCTACCCGACACGAATTAGCTCTACTGGTCATCAATCGGATCATGATCTCAATCAAAAACTTAACAATCTCCACAACCCCTAAACTGATGATTTAATTTTACTGTGTCATTTAATGGTTCCTAATAGTATAACTCAATCTTTAGACGTTTGATTTTTTTTGTAAAGTTAAATCATTTCACTTATATAAAACTATGAAGCTGGTTTATCTAAGAGTGTAATTGTTTTTTCTAATCATACTTTGATCATGATATGCATTAGTAGATAAGCTATGTGAATTCATCCATTGTTTGATGCAAATAACAAGTCTTATCCATAATCATAAAATTGATTTTTTGAATTATAACTGAATTTTTCCATAGTGTTTGATCGTTTTTCAGTTTAATGTCAATTGTGAATTAACAACGTTTCATTTATTTTTTCAATATGATAGAAATCAGCAACAAAAGCCAGAATGTATTAATTAATAACGACTTAATATTGTAAATTGAAATTTCGGTCAACGATTCAGCTACCTATTTAAATAACTTACTTACGCCTGTTACTCCCAATGGATTATAGGCCACCGACCAGCATTCGCCAACCCACGCTGTACTGGGCTAATAACCTCTTTACCTTTGGCCTTGAGGATTCCATGTGAGGGATTGTCTTGTGACACAGTTGGGTGCTTTCCTCAATATATGTCCTATCCACTTCCAACGCTTCTTCCTGATTTATTCCTCCTTCCTCCATAGGGATCTGGTTTGTTCTCTCCCATGGTAGGTTGTTGCTGATAGTGTCTGATCAACGGATCCGAAGTATTTTGCATAGACAACTGTTAATAAACACTTGTATCTTCTGGATGATGGATTTCGTGGTTCTCCAGGTTTTCGCCAAATACAGTAGAACTGTCTTGACATTTGTATTGAAAATTCTGACTTTGGTGTTGGTTGACAGACTGTTGTTTTGAATTCCAGATGTTCTTCAGTTGTAAATATGCTGCTCTTGCTTTGCTGATGCTATTTAAATAAGCTACTGATTAAAATCTGAAAACCAAATAACTCTTATTTTTGTTGGCTTTTACCTTCTTGGAAAAACGTTTTTCTTTTGAGCTCGATAAATGCTCCATTGGGAGTAACAGTTATAAGTAAGTAAGTAAATATGTTATGTATTACTTGGATTTATTTGATGAATTGCCTTTGAAATTACTATGAAAATTAATGATCAAGTTGACTATGATTCAAATTTCTATAATGAACATAACTTGATATTAATATTCACAATTTACACTCTAGTATTTGGTATCTTACAATGAAAATAAGCTGTAAAACACATATACAGAATAATCAACAAAGCTTAACATTAAACTAGATTAGTAATCTGTAACGCAATTTATAAATTAAGTTAGGGTGGGATCAAGCTAGAGATTTTTAATTGATTAAGTATAATAATCATCATTTGTTCGTACTGCTTAAATTATGTATGATACGTATAGATTAATTATTTAATAGTAGAAAATTTTCTATATAAATGATCATGTTTTACTAAAATGATTGTACTATTGTTTTTGGTAGATGAATACAAATTTCGTCTGACATCGCTTTTTATCTTCTTCTATACATCATGTGAATCTCCGTCTTTTTTTTGTTTCTGGTTTAATTTGCAGTTATAACAAATCTATTCAGATTTTCTTTTCAAAGAATAAGAAATTACATTTATCGTTAGTTATGATCGGAAGAAATAATCACTTTTATACATCATACAAATATTACAATTAGATTGCTCAAAGTTTTTTAAAAGTCGTTTCATTTGATGATCCATAAAAACAGATCGATTTCAATTCTATCGACTATGTGGCTTATCCGCGTAACATAGAATCTTTTGGCATTGATGTGAACTAAACTTCTCAAATGTTTAGCACAAGTACAGGGAATGAAGTCTGTCCTTTGATATACGGAACTAGTTGACCGAATTATGGAAACCAAATAGTCGAAAAAGCCACTTCTTATGTCTACCGGAGTGTGGTGCTTGAAAAGCGAAGAATATTGTGTGGTGGTCGGTGTTCGATATATTCCTTAAACTCCGTATACAGTTCGTCTCGGTAACCGTCACCAAATAATGCTCCAACGGTATGTTAATCAGAAGGCGAATACGAAGCGTTAATTACGTTTATTAAGAGACCACACACAGATATCCAAAATTACAGATGCGTTAAGCAAGCATGAAATAGTTGTGCCGAAAGGCAAACAGGCAAGCGAGCGGGCGAGAGAGAGCAAGGGCAAGAGCGAGCGATCGAGCGAGCGATCGAGCGAGCGATCGAGCGAGCGAGTCGTGAATATGAATAACATGGACATATATATACATAGTGAAATTAATGAATCATCAAGTCAATTAAGCGGTTAATAGTAAAGCTAGTAGAGTGAATAAATGCGTAGGCAGTAAGGCTTGCCGAGCATACATATTCATACAAGGATAACAATAATAAAGGTACATACATTCGCAACAGTAATAAGGATACAATAAGTTATTATAGTGCAGGTGACTTTGTCCGTTTAATAAAGTTAATAAAAAGGCTTAACCGAATTAGGTGAGAGCAAACTCAATTGAATGTGAGTTGCTATAATAGCTCCTCCCAGCAAACAAAGATACAAAAGTGTCTGTGTTTGCGAAAAAAAATGTCAAATTTAAAAAGATGGGAAATATCGAAATTTACGAAATTAAGATATATGATAGAACTATCGTATATGTTATTAAAAATATGTGTAAGTTTGAGTTTGTATATGTCCGTGAGGCCAAATAAGATCATAACGGAAGATCAGAAGAATACATAAAATATGTTGAATATAATAATAGATAAGCTAAAATTTTCGATTTGTACATAGAAAATGAAGATTAAATTTACATTCGAAGAAGTGAAAGAAATTATCAATTCAAAATCTTAGCTATGTATCGTTGCGGCCATCTCACTCTTCGGCCATATCTCGTCGTTACTGGATTTTCTTCGTTTGTGTTGGTCGATGTCGTTGATGATTGGGACTCGCGTTTCGGTGGTTCGACAGTTTTCGCAGTACCTGTATATATTGGCTGATCGTCGGTTTCGATGAAAGCTGGTTTGACTCTGTCGATGCTAATTACATCCGTTTTTCCAGCTTTTTCTATCGTAATAGTTTTATCGTTTCTTTTAATCCCCTTGAATGGACCATCGTAGGCCGGTTGTAAGGGACGCTGCACATTATCCCTTCTGATAAACACATGGGTACTATCGGTCAGTCGTTTTGGCATGTAGACACGATGTTGCTGTTGCCTCGGAAGCGTTATCCTCAGATCACCCATATGTTGCTTTAGACGTTGTACATAGTTGGCTATATGCAACGGGGATGCCCAGGGACTATTAGACGGTCTTACGATACCAAGCTTCATCAATTTTTCGAACTCTCGTTTCGCAATCTTCAACCTATTTGGGTCTAGCCTCCGTGGTCTTGCGTTGGTCGGTGGACCTTTCGTTATAATATGGTGCTGTACAGTGTGTTTAAGATCTCTGTTATCGTATGATGCCCTCGTCAAATCAGTGAACTCATTCAGAAGCGCTCTATATGGCTCGCTTTTGTCTTTTGAGACTACTAAATTCATGGATACGTAATCGGTTGTCACTCCTTTTATCACTACTGAATGGTCTCCGTTCACGAGCCGGTTTCGTCGGGAATCCACTAGTAAGTCGAAATCCTTTAAGAAATCAATACCAATTATAGGTACGGATACATCTGCGATGACGAATTCCCAGCGGAATGAAGTGCTACGACCAAAGTTCAACGTTATTTTACGCTTGCCATATGTTTTTATATCGGATTTATTTGCTGCCTTAAGCGTTAGTGCTGTATTAATATTTCGCGTTTCGTTACTCACTGGAGGCACAACGCTTACTTCTGCTCCAGTGTCCACTAAGAACTGAGCACCTGTTACTCTGTCCTGAACGTAAAACAAACGACTGTTTCTAGGAGCTGTTCTAGTTTTCGCGGCGTTTACCGACAATCGGTGTGATCGTTTGAATTTACACGGTGGTCGGCAGTTTCGAGCTTTGTCGCCAAAAGTTTGATGGTACCAACATATTGTAGGAGCTGAGCGTCTCCTAGAACATGATCGACTTCTATCTCTCGACCTACTTCGCGACCATTTTCTTTGTGTATCGTTCTGATTTAGTTTTGTCAGCTTGTGGCATAAGACTTCTACCTCTTTCTGTAGAGTACTAAGTCTATCATCTACCGTCACGTTGTGTAATGGAGGGCTTGTTTGTTTGGTTCTTTCGTATATTCTATCGGCTATTTTTGCTATGTTGTCTATATCGGCGTCCATATCTCCGACGGCTAGGATCTGCTGTACACTTGACGGAAGTCGCCTAAGCCACAGTTGATAAAACAGGTTATTGTCTATTTGCCTATCGCCCAACAGGCTTTTCATATACGTTTTTAGCTGTGATGGGGTTCTATCTCCCATTTGTACTTGGTTAAGAAGTTGTTCAACAGCTTGTTGATCACTTAGAGAGAGAGTTTTAATTATTACTTGCTTTAGTACATCGTACGGCTTCTCGATGTCTGGTTTCACTAACGCCTCTCGTACGCTATCTGCTACTTCGTCTGGAAGGAGTGTGCTTGTGAGACCGAATTTATCTCTTTGTAAGTGAATGCGGTTAGCCAAAAAATAATTTTCAAGTCTAATGAACCAAAGTTCAGGATCTGTGATCTTAAAAGGAGGAATAGTAACATTCATGGACCTCACGGACGAAATTTGTGGAAGGTCTATTGTGTCGTTATTTAAAGACATGATTATAAAGATCAAAAATTATACGTATATAATGTAAATGTCACGGAGAGAAGTAAATCGATAAAAACAATGATAATACAAAATGGTACAATTAATTACAAGGAACGGACTTACTAAATTGCACCAAAATATCAATTGTTTGTAAAATATCGTTGTTTATTATGAATATTAACGTTATGTTCAATAATGTTTGTGTGATAATGTACGTATAATTAAAATGGTGACATAATAAATCCACAGTAATGATTATAATCCAAATGCTAGCTCGAATTGAAATAAAGTGCGTTGGATTCTCGGAGTTGGATTACGTCGTCGAAGATTGATTCTTGCTCGCACGTTGGGATCACCAATTCTGTGGTGGTCGGTGTTCGATATATTCCTTAAACTCCGTATACAGTTCGTCTCGGTAACCGTCACCAAATAATGCTCCAACGGTATGTTAATCAGAAGGCGAATACGAAGCGTTAATTACGTTTATTAAGAGACCACACACAGATATCCAAAATTACAGATGCGTTAAGCAAGCATGAAATAGTTGTGCCGAAAGGCAAACAGGCAAGCGAGCGGGCGAGAGAGAGCAAGGGCAAGAGCGAGCGATCGAGCGAGCGATCGAGCGAGCGATCGAGCGAGCGAGTCGTGAATATGAATAACATGGACATATATATACATAGTGAAATTAATGAATCATCAAGTCAATTAAGCGGTTAATAGTAAAGCTAGTAGAGTGAATAAATGCGTAGGCAGTAAGGCTTGCCGAGCATACATATTCATACAAGGATAACAATAATAAAGGTACATACATTCGCAACAGTAATAAGGATACAATAAGTTATTATAGTGCAGGTGACTTTGTCCGTTTAATAAAGTTAATAAAAAGGCTTAACCGAATTAGGTGAGAGCAAACTCAATTGAATGTGAGTTGCTATAATTGATATCATTTATTATGTTATATTATTATTGTATTGTTTATTTTTCATTCTCAGGAAATAATAGATATGACCGTGCATGTACCATATAGTGCTTGGAGCGAACAGTGTCGAGCACTACTTGAAGTTCATTCAAAACTAGATGCTCTTTGCGTTTGCGATCATGGAAGTCGTGTACTAGGAAGTGCATTTAAAATTCCAGAATTTGCGGTTAGTTTGACTGGTTTTAATGAATAGCATCTTTTTCAAAAAAATGCATTATCATATATATATATATATATATATATATATATATATATATCGATTAAATGGAGATTTCTTAGTTGAAACTGGAATTGGGTATTTTGCTTATACATAAAACTTGATTCAAAGAAATTGCATGTAAAGTTCGGTTCCACACTCTTCATTTTTATACTACTTGTAAATATTCAGTAACCAGTTGATTTATCGTAATTTCTAAACGTATGGTATATAGTATGTTTATTCATGTGATATTCCAATGTATTCAAATAAACAGATGATATTCACTTTATTTGATCTTTATTTACACTCTTGCGACTCTTTCAATGGTAACCTCAGGTTTTGGTGAATTCCATGAATTTTTATTAAGACACGACAGTTTTCGTTTATTTTTGTCCTTCGTCTCTGATTATTGATAGGCATTACTGGCTTTAGATACATCAACAGTCTGTTACTAGATCTGCCAAAGCCTTTTTCTTTCCATAAATGCATACGCATCAGTCGCTACCGACACCTTCAGATTTGGGGTTATTGTCTAATTTATACATAATTTGTAATAGCAGAACCCTTCTTCATATAAATAGTTGATTTGAACCTCGACTTCATGCGCAACACGGCCATTTGGCTGGGCTCTTCCGTAGAATTCAATTTTTTGAGTTATCATCGTTAACGAGTGGATTTTACTGTGTCAACTTTAAGATCAATTATCTTTCTATATTTCTTGTCATATAAAGAACAGTATTTATCATGTTCGTGTTGTACAAATCCAACTGATCTAAAGTATGTACTACGAATAGTCTTAAGTGCATACTCAAATAAAGATGGTGACTAATGGACACTCAGATATATAACACGAGGTTTTATATATTGCATAAATCTTTAGTGGAAATATGCATTTATTATCTAAAATCTCCCCAATATTGTTTGAATAACAGATTTTGAAAGCCTGTAGGTAAAACTATTGTTGAAACAACCAATTATACGATTTACCTATGAATAATAGTGCGGAATTTTCTGTCGAAAATTGAACTTAACATATGTACTTTTATTGTACAGCTTTACAATGCTTACATTTCATTATCGAGCCGAGTGTTTTGGTTTTTCATATTGAATCCACCTCATCTCATAATTTATACACAGAGAGGTTCAATAAATAGTGAACAAGAATTGTTCTCTTTTTAAATTTATTGAGACCTAAAGTGTGATTCACTAGATTGCAGTTTCGTAACTCAATAGTACGGAGCTAATGACACAACACACAGGCCTTGGACTTGGTTGTATACGGAGTAATAAGTGTTGCTTTTTGAGTAACGACAAACAAAGATAAATAGTAAGACGTTCATCACTTAGTGATCCCTAGTTTCTTAAATGATATTTTTATATATAAATGTTCTAAACAAGTATATGTGTGATCAGATTGTTCGAAATGTATTGCGCTAATATATCACATAGTTCTGATAATCTCCGTCTTCTTATTACATTATCGAAACTTATCAAAGGGACTAATTGCTTTAAATGATATCAGTTAACGAAGACGAAATCGTTTCCCAGATGTACAGAATCTCCATCAAAACAGCTAAACTATTTAAATTTGTTTCGCGTATTGCTAAATATTGAATGTGGATTACTAGATGGTCTAATTTATTTGTCAGTAATATAAAGAATAATGCGGTTGTCTCTATAAGTAGGTTTCTGATTAAATAATGATTGAATTTAAACATTTAAGCTTGGATCCTAAGAGATTATGCTATCTTCTAGTTGCTTTTAAAAGTAATGAACAATAAATGCCGCTTACAGTACACAGAAAGACCTATATGGACAGAGTTTGAGAAACGGTTATAGTTTAATGCATTGTCAAGTCATTTGTTTAACGGTGATGGATACTAAAAACTAGAGCGTACAACTGGTTACCGTTTGAAAATCAATTCTTCTATATCATTCTAAACAGAGAATCGCTTTATTCGTCAAATTAATACAAGATTGATTAGCCTTCCAAGTTGACTGCTACAACTGCTACGCACTACATATAAGAAATACAGTAAAAAAAATTTATACAATATTCATACTTTATGATTGAGATCATGAACCGATTGGTGTTGGACGACCGTTGGAAAAGTGGAAGCACTGGACGTTCGTTTCATTCTATTGTGGGACTCCTCAGCACTGCGCATCCATGATCCCGCGCGCGAAAGCTTAACCTACTGGACCACTGATCCAGCATTCAATGGTGTTAATGTCTAACCTCAACCAAATCCACAAAATTGAACGACCATCTTCCATTGTGCTGATGTAGATACCTGTCTCTAACCGACACGGATTAGCTACACTGGTCATGGCTTCTCACTAGAACTCCAAGAATTCCCTCATGAAGCTAGTCACTAGTAAGCACATGTTAATTATCAGTATAGGGGTTGTGGAGATTATAAGTACTTGATTGAGATCATGAATCGATTGATGTTAGACCACCATGAAAAACCTGGAAAAACCGAACGGCCGTTTCATCCTATTGTGGAACTCCTCAGCAGTGCTCATCTACGACCTTGTTTCGCGAGATTCGAACTCAGTGCTTCCAGGTTTCCCATGGTGGTCTAGTTCCAATTAATTCATGATCTCAATTATTGAAATTATTATATCCACAAAATACCCCTACCGAAGATTTAGTATGTCACATTTCCCCACTTAAATTTCGTTGGAAATGTAAATGTTTATTATAGAAATATTTCATCTGATATTTTGCTAACATTCAGTTTTCTTTATTATATCAGTATCACTTTATTTCTATCGAAATTTAAAATAGTTAATAACTTTCTTTAAAATTAACCTATTCACTTTAGTTGATATCCTCTTTATTATTGGTTTTTAATTATTAGAGTATTACTAATTTGAGTACAAATCAAGTTCGTGCTATACGTTTGGTTATGGCAAAAATTGGTACACAAAAACCAAATATTGATTTTTTAAATGATCGTTTTGTTGTTATTGATGCAAACAATGAAATGTTATCAGCTAAATCTGGTAAAAAAAGTTTATTTGTTGAATTAACTAAAACATGTAAGTTGAAAATATATAATAATTTCATAATTAGATGAAATTTTGTGGAGATTTTAATAATTTCATTAGTTGAGATCATGAGTCAATTGAAGCTAGACCACCATGGAAAACGTGGAAGCTCTGGACGGCCGTTCCGTCCTATTGTGGGACTCCTCAGCAGTGCGCATCCACAATCCCACCTCTCACTAGATTCGCAACAAAGTATCTATCGGCCTCGCTCGCGAGCACTTAACCACTAGACCACTGAGCTAACCGGCATCCAACAGCATTAATGTCTATCTTCAACTGATCCACAAAATTGAACGACACATCCACCATTGTCATCAGTGAGTTACTATCTCACAACAGACCAGGTTGAACTCTACTGATCACTGCTTCTCACTAGAACTCCAGAATATACATAATTATCCTTATTTCTCTTTATTCAAAATAACAGTTTTTATTACATAAATTTTGTTATAACACTTAAAAATTTTGATGTCCAACCATCATAATAGTATCATTTATGTAAATAAAAAATTATGCCTAATATTGATCTTCCGAGGATTATATCATTGTTAACTCCTTTATTCACAATTATTATCTTAGAAATTTATTTGAACTGAGAAGTTTTTTCTGACTAATAAGTACCCTTAAATTGGATTAGATCTCGAGTACATACCGGTTTGCTAATTTATCTTTAAACATTCACCAGTATGTATATGACTAAAAGATAAATATTAAATGCTATTTGATCAAATAATATAGCTCACTGTTAAATGTTACCGACGAAATCCAGTTGATAGCATACGAGAACCAATTTTATTCCCCGATTCTCATTATTAGTTAGTAATTTAGTTTAAAACTCCTCCTGGAGCCCCTCTAGGGGCTACTGCCGGTCCCAAGCCTGGATAAAGGAGGAAGGTTGGGCATGGGGTTAGCGACCCCATCCCGTATAAAACCAACTCGCTAAAAAAACGCTAACTCGAAAGTTATTTCAAATATATAAGCGTTTTCGAAGTTCTGTTAATGCATAATGAAAACTGCAACACAGTAAGGAAGAGATTATGTACATAATTAAAGTTAGAGATGGTTAATCGACCAATTGGACAATAAATGCTTATTGATACTGATGACAGAAAATTATGTAACACATGCACAGCCATTACCTACGTTTGCTTACATATAAGTAATTGGGAAACGTTAGGTAAGGTCAGGGTTTACCGTTGGTTCATTAAATAATTGACCTTTATTGTGAGACACACTGCAGCAAGGCAACTGAAATACTTGGTACTAGTTAAACTGCCATTTTATGTACATGAAATGGAAAATCTGGAATAATAAATGTCAAGTGACTGAGCGCCATTGTCCGCTTTTAAACCGATAGAAATCACTGACTTTTAAAACAGAGGTAAATTATAGCTGAGGAAGGTTGAAAGCAATCTGTTTCCAAACTTGTAAATTGAATTTAAATCTTTTTATAGAGATAATTTTCAATAGAGTGCAATTATTTGAAGTTGTTTAGATATTACTTATTTTGAAAATATTTGAAATTTAGAAACCGTAGCCACTACCGAGGAAATGACATACGATTCCACTTTTGAAAACCTACTATCCTTTAAGTTTTACTATGTTTGGGATGTTTATACATGCAAACAAAGATTCTGTTCACCAGATTTATTTGCTATGATAAATGTATGTAAACTATCAAGTAAAACTGGAAATAAGTAGTCCAAAAATCTGTTTAGTTTTAACTGCCCCAACAAGCAATTTGTTTGATATAGAAGGAAATGTACTTGACATACAAGATTTTGTTTCAATCAATATTTTTTTTAATTTTTTTCATAGTATGTGTATTCGGTTTGTCAATGGATACAGAGACTGAAAATAAGCATGCAACTGCTCTTGAAGCAATGCGAGATATACAAAAGTATTACGAAGATGCAGAATTTTAGCTTATAAATTGATTACTTATTATACATGTACAGTTGACAACTACATATCATTTTTCTCATATTATGATAATTATGAAAGCTTTTTTTCAAAATGTGGATATTGTAAATAAGAATTATTATATTTTTATTTCCACGCTATGTATAAATTTGTTTCTTATTATTTCATAGGAAAAATTCGAAGATAATACATACTGCAAATGAACGAGAATAGAAAACAAAATGAAGAAAACGATTTTCGTCCGGTTGCTCGAATTCAACCGGATTTCTTTTATGCATGTTATGTAGAGAATCTCTTTAGTTTACTTAATCATAGTATGTTGGTCAATATGAGGATATCTAGTCTACACATTGACGACTAGGTTCTTATAATTCATTTTAAAACCCTAGGATTTTTAGCCTTTATACTTTTTGATAAATTTAGCATCATTTAGAGCATATATGACTAGTTTCTTTTTCCAACCCAATTAGTTTGGTTAATGTTTCAGAATATTTGACTGATATAATGATCAAACTGAAGATTTATTTTGTACTGACACCAGGTAATGAACCGTTGGATTAACTGGAATCTTGGTATTAAACCACTATATAAAAAATTAAGTGCTTCCCGGTCGTCGATAGATATAAAAAAATAATCAGTCTACGACAAAAATTATTCTTGAACCGGTTTAGCGTTCATAAACCACTAAAAGTAACTGGTGATCACTCGTGGAAATAAATAACTTCAGAAACACAAGTTCTGTCTTTCTATTTTTCGTAGTATTTTAATTTGTGTTAAGTTGATAAATAATGGAAATGTTATAAATTTCTTCAAATCATTTATCGTTGGGTAGCAATTACATATGCTTAAATTCAACCTTATCTTTTAATTAGTTTTCGCCATGTGCGGGTTTGAGTAATCTTCGGGAAAACTGGTTTGCCAAAAACCATATTTTTCCACAAAGCTGTAGATGCATTTGGAGCCCTTAGTAAATGTTCTTAAGAACCAAGAAGTCGCTGAAAATACCTCAGGTAACCAGTGCCACTAAAAAACTTACATGAAGATTCTAGGACAAAAAGAACTATATTTTTACTATACTGGATGGACAGTTGTCAAGTTTATCATCAACTTCAGCACGTCTAGCTGTCGGATTTGAAAACTCTTGAATACAAATAAATACGCTTGATTCCGATACACAAACAGACCTTCGAAGTAAACTCCTTCCACACTTCTCGCCTTCTCTTTCTCATTCACGTTTTAAGAGATGAGACGCTCGTGGACTAAGAAGTGGTTAGGAATTCGTCGCAAATAATGAGACTGGTGCAACTTGTAATCATCGACACCGAATGATGTTCTTATCCTCCAGAAATATTTATATTAATGAAGACAAAATTATAATTTGTATCACTATTGATGAGATCATTTCACGTATAGTGAAAACTAGAGCGGCTTATGCCAATCTGAGCCATCTTTGGCGCCTTTGTGATGTCAGTCTGACTGTAAAAGGTCGGATCTACAACGCGTCGGTGAGAGCAGTTTTCCTCTATGCTTGTGAAACCTGGCCTCTCCGAGCTGAGGATGTTAGACGACTCTCTGTGTTTGATTATCGTTGTCTCCGAAGGATTGCTGGCATCCAGTGGCAACACCATGTTAGTAATGCAGACGCTCGGCATCGTGTGTTCGGGCACAACGACGATAATTCAACAACGGCTTCGGTGGCTTGGACATGTTCTACGAATGTCGTCCCAGAGAATGCCACGTCGTTCATTATTTGCCGACTCTGGGACTGGTTGGAAAAGGCGGAGAGGTGGTCAGTGTATGATATGGTGTCGGGGTATGAAGGAAAGCTGTAAGGGGCTGGCTTGTGTTGGTCCTTCACGACTCCCTGGCTGGGTTCCGAGAGATGGTGCGACACAGTGGCTAGAGACGTTATCGGATATGGTTTAGAATAGAAGCCAATGGCAACCCTGATATAAACTTCTTTTACTTTCTTCATTAAAAGTGGTTGTAACTTCCTTAACTGGAAGAATTTTTTCTGGTTGTACCTTTTCGTTTCCCCCATTATCATTATTATTAATAATACACTACCATACACTAATCTGTAGTCGTTGTTTTTCTCTTTTTTCTCTCTTATACGCACCTTACATTCTTTTTCTCTTCCCATTCTCATTGTTATTGTGTGGCGCATATATATCTGGTGCCCCCTTGTACCAATATTTATGTGTTCAAATATATATAAATAAATAACTAAACTATTGAAACCCGATTTTAAAGTTTTTTTGCTAGAATAGCCAACTTCTTCGACTCTCAAACAGTTAAATGATATTTGTACTGTATGGTTTAATTAAATGCAATTACTGGTACTTATCATAGTTTTCTGTAATTTATATAAAGAAGTGGATTGTGTTCCGTGGTTGTAACAATAATAACTTTCGTAATAGTATATATAGTATGTTGTTGAAACACTTCATTCCTTTTGTATTATTACCGCACTTGTGTTTATAGTTACTGAAAGCTGAAATATTATGTTTGCGTTTGTGGAATAAGGTATTTTAAAATATTCTCAGTTTAAGTGATATTCTTGTGGGGGTGAATGATCTCCAGAGATCAGTAATTCAGGACCTGTTCGGCAGTTGGTGTTGACCTTGAAATAAACTAGGTTAAAGTATATGATCAGGCAACGATACAGTTTTGTTAACCACTAGTACACATAACCCGACAAAGATTTTCATTTTTACTCACGATGGTGTTGGTCTACACAAAATATTGTGCTATGTTATATTGGAGGCATTGTTAGACTATCCTGAATTCAGTTGTCTATAAGCTATCAGACATCTTTGCAATGTTTCACATAAACATGGGCACTTATGCCTAATGTAAAACACGAGAAGTAAGAGATATTTCCTAAGGTAGTCAAGAGAGAAAACTACTTAAAATAAAATAACGAGTTTTAGAAATCTTATTTTGACTCGTTTAATCGGCTTTATATTCTTCTGTAAGTTCTAAACGGACAAAAACAAGGGATCTGTTGGTTTTAAGTAAATATACCCGTTGTCCTGTTGTTTACCTTTAATATTTATTCTGTTTGTAGTATCAATGTCTTACAATTTGTCGTTTAGTCAGATGTGACTTAGAATTTGGCACATTTGTACATCAGTTTAAGTTGTCATACCACATCAGAACAGAGAGATGTGAGAGTAGTATATGTAGTACCGGTTTAGTGGCAATAGAAAGGATATTTAACAATGTGAACAAATTGAATACATTATCAAGTAGATTAAAACATGAAAATTTTTATTAGTTTGTTATTTTCTCAACTTTGTAAGTACATATAAACTTCAGTGTTATGTTACTTTGTAATTATTATTTAACTACCAAACCTTTGGCAGCTAAACGCATTTTTGGTTGCCTTTCAGTATACAAAGTGAGTATAATCATAAAAAATATACCTAGTGCTAAAACAAACGGCATCATTATTTGAATAACCGGTGTTAGCTTCGATAAAATTCTTTCTAAAGAATTTTGTGGTAAAACATCTATATAAATTATACCTGACCAATCAGGATAAATATCCGAACCATTGGGAATCGAGTACGCATCACCATGTATGCATATTAAATTATGTAATTCTTTATGATGTGTTTTGTTCAATGATACAGTCTCAGCCACAATAATATTATAAGCTGGATCAATTCTATATCGTCCACGTGTTTCACGTATTAATGTTGTAAAATTGACTTGTTTTAATGTAGTAATTAGATATCGTAATGGTGTTTTATGTTGAATAATAGTAGTGAAATTATATGCAGTTTTAATTAACTTCATTAGCTCATCGAAATTATCTGGTGCATAGAACCAGGTTATTGGTTTTTCTACTGAATCCCTTATTGGACATGTGATTATTAGTGGTTCACCTTCATTTACTTGTATTGCGATTCGTTTAGGAAGACGTGACAGTTTATTGAAAGGTGATTTGAACGATGTAGTAATATTTCTAAAATAAGCAATATATATATATATATATATATATATTAACATAATTTTTACTGTGTGAAGTAGATATTGTAAATAATATGAATTGACTATTGAATCGTTCTAACTCGTAACATAATCTTTCACCCTCTACTAAGTTTTAGTTGAATATATACTAGAAAACTCAAAACAAATATTCCAAAGTAATACCTAATAAATGAAACATACCATAAAGCTAGTTAGTGTGTAGCGAACAGAATCGACGAGAACATACTTCATTTTGTAAATTAAATTAGCAAGAAGAATGTCTTTTTATCAAAGTCTGTTGAATGTTATGTGTAACCTGACAGGAGAAAATAATGAAGAGAGTTTGGGTATGGGTAAAGTATCACTTATTGTAACCTGACAGCTAACATACGTTTAAAACGTTCTACCACTTTCTTAAATAATGATATTCGAATTGTAGAATATACAATCATAGTGTGCATGTTTCTTTGGGATAAGCAGGTTTACATTTATCCGAACTGAGTATTTGTAAAACATGGATTTAAGGTAATTAGAAGATTTTAAATTTTTAAAACATTAACTTTGATTGGTCACCATTAACAGTCCAGTATTAGGAATGACCCTATCCATACATCAAAACATGATTACGATGTAAACAAATAACACTAATTTATTCCGTTACTCCCATAATAAGCTCTTTAGTAGATACTTGATTACATTTATTCAATCATTAAGTTGCTTGCTAGTAAACTTACCGAAAATATATACATATACACTTTAAAGATGGGAACGAGTCCCGATAAAATATGAAAAACACTTGAATCATACATTTATGACAAAATTTTAAATTCAAAACGTATTCAATTCATTTTTGGGAATATAAAGTGGAAACATTTTCCACATTTCTATGATTTAACTAGTACTTCCTGGACTTTACAAAGTATATGGTTATCATCTTACTCATAAAAACACCATCATCCATAGGGTCTTAACTTAGACACTAATGGTACTAAAAGACAAGATACTGATATAATGTGGTGTTGTCCAGAGATATTTGCAATACACTGTTCATAATTCAAAATTCACAGATGAAAAGAGTTGCTCTATAATAACATTTGCCTAAATTCAAAAGAATGGTAAGTGTAGGACATTAGATGGAAAATTATATTTGTAAAAATTTGAGCTCACATAAGAATGTCAAACAAAACATCGGAGTTATTTTGACATCAATCATTGAGATTTTTACAAATATAATTTCTTCTTTAATAATGATTAGTGTGTATCAAAAATTTCACAATCTTGTGTTAATATTTGATTTCCTAATTTAATAATCCTCATACCATTCGCAATTACTTTTAATGGAGTTCCATTTCTTCAGCCGAATGGTTTGATTACAAAGCATCCACTATCTTTTTGTCCAACATCATCATGACTTTATTCAAAAGGATAAGTAAAGTTCCATGAATTAATCATTCTACTTATAGGACGTAACTCCATCAAAATTATCGGCTTCAGCTACGAGTTTTTCTCCGCCATTTTGTCACTATTCTTCCCTTATTCTATGATGTTTTACTTCTACCGTACTGGATATTTCTTATCCTACTTAATTTTGATACCAGTCTTATTATATTAACGGTCGCACTGTTAGCCTTACTACTCATATTTAGGTTCGAATTTGAATACTATGTGTTTTATTAGTTTCGTTGAAGATTTCATTATCAAATTAGTCATCATGTAATTGTGAATTACTGTAGTTATAATAATCAACATATTATTAGTTACAGCAACATTATAAATACTTCTGTTTTGTTTTTGAACCGATTAACATTAGTGTATCAAACCTATTTTATATATACCTCTCAAGTTGTGTTTTAAAAATTGTTGCAACTTTTTAATTCAGCACTATGTAAATGTAGGATTTAATTTTACTTAATAATTTGGTCTAACTACAGAAACCTTGAGAATTATACTCGAGACTTTAAATAAACTTTTGTAAAATACATGACCAACCAGTGAAATCAGTCTCATATTTTAAGTTTTATTTACATTTAAAGCGCACTTACTTAAAACCTGGACATTTCCTTATACATGATCTTATCATCAGTTCACTCGGTCTCAAATTAACTTCTTTTGGTCCGTATTTCACCATAGAACTTCTAATTAAGTGAGAACGGCAAGGCAAACCTGGTCCACTGAATAGTTTTAGAACTTCTTCAGTTTCAACAGCCAACATATGTGGTCTGATTGAGTAAAATCGATCAATGGGTGTGACGTGACAAATACCAATTCTTATTTGCATGCCAATTTGAGTAAACGAAAAGTTTTCTTTTGGGGTGCATGGCACACACTCTGACCATGAATTCCAGTATGTATATAGCTTCAGGTTATTGTTGATCAAATATTGTGTAACTAAGGATCTTAAGTCATCATCACCATTGGATGTATTTCCTGAAATTAGTTCCGGTTTTTCTTGGATAATTTTCAGTTGTGAAAAAAAGTTTCGAAATGGTTCTTCTCCAGGTTTTAAAACAGTTACAGACCATGCTCTAATTACTTCTCCTTTGAAAATACACCTGTAGATTCCTGTGTGCTCAGATTTTGCATTTTTTATGCGGAGGATAGTTTCACTAAGATGGGTACTTGTTTTTATCACGCTTGTCGGTTGACCAGGCTTAGTAACCGTAAAATACAATGATGACAAATTTCGTGCTTTTAAGTTAGCTTCTGTGGTAACTTCTGCTTTCAAGTGACCATCATCATATAGCATAGGAAGAGCACTTAAAAGCAAAGAGATGTTTTGCCAAATTCGTTTACGTAACCTGGCAAAATAAGCAAATTTATAACAGTTGCCTACATCAGTTTGAACAAATAAGAATTGTATGAAATATGTGTGTAGTGTGACACTAGATAGGTTTGAACAAGGTTGTAGAGTTATTAGTTTCTCTTAGTTACAACACGCAGTACCTTCCTAACAACCATAGAATGAAGTTTTAGGATGTTTTGAAACTTGCTATTTGCTTATTAGTATGACGCCAGTATGTTACTCTGTCTTACAAAGTAGTTTGTTTATGAAATAAGACATTTGAAAATGAATTTATCACTGTAAAAATAGTAAGTAATGGTACGTGACATATTCTTATTATTTTGTAGTAACTTCTTTATTCATTGATATACGGAAAAACACACAACGGTGACAGGAAGATGTAGAGGTATCATATCGTTGCTAAGGCTCCCAAAATACAAAAGTATGCTTAAATATTGATGATACGATCTCAGTCAACGTCTAGCACCCTAACTTAAAATCATTGCTAGAAGCAAAGGGTACGCAAATATTTATGCATGCTGGCAAAACACTGGTTCTGACAGTGACTCACAAAACTTTACTGCACGAAATATTATCACGATCAGGTTTGAACCAAAGATTTTTCCGAACCACACGTTACTAATGTGATTTAGCCGTCCACTTTGCAAATAGGATTTTTCAGGAGGTAGTTTTGAGTCACTCATTATGTGTTGGAGCCATCCTCCGAATGGTGTAGTTAATGCTATACAAAACTGGTGTCTCAGCACAAGCTCACAGACGTATATCGATTTTTATCACACTTTACATTTTCACTGAGATCAGCTCACGGTCATAACGGTATGGATTACACAGAACCATTATCATAACTCGCTAGCTCTAGACACATTATCTCTGACCCAGACAACAGTCAAGTTTTACAAGTACTGTGACAGTACTTCCTTACACGGTAGAGCTTAGCAACCCATATAAAATCTTACTCCATCAACTCCTAGACTTGATTATCAGACTGCCTTTATTTCATGTTTGACTTACTTCTGTTTATTGCCCATTCCTTTCAATATTAAATGCACACCTATTTTGTGTGTTTAGCCAGTCGTTGTCACATTTTCTCTCATTTTACTTTGTTACAAATTCTCTAACACACACAATATGCCCCTAGATTGGACACAAACTTACTAATGTCAGGCGTTACGTCACATAATCTCATTAACAACATCCTTGATATTTTATTGGTTCGCTAATTTATATAAAATGCCAATTTACATATTATTTTACAAAAATGAAAACACGTACCGCAACCGAAAATAATTTCACAATTTGTAAGCGAAATAAAAAGTATAAAATAAAGATAACATACCGTAGACGAATACGTTCCAGAGAGGCGGGATATGGTGCTACAAATAAATTAATATTACTGGCATCAAGACCTTGAGTACTAGTTGTTTCCACCCTCTGAACAAACAAACCATTGTTGACAGCGCCAAGCTCGCACGTCTCGCTACCTTCAAAGCATTCGGAACACACATTGCAACTTAACACAAGTCCGTCGCCTACTGAAAGCAAATAGCTCTCGTAAACAGTTTGGTGAAATAAGCCTGAGCAATTAAAATGAACGTTCGAACTTTTGTAAAGTATAGCATAAATGTGCGGTTGAATAAAAATTGATAAAACCAAGATCGTATCAAGCGTTAATAAAAATTCGCGAAACAACATTCTACCTTGTTGTGAGAGCACATTAACATATGATAGCTTTTGGATTGTTGTGATCGTTTCGAAATTCAATCTTCAGTCTCGATGCGGAGGAATAAACAAACAGAACTTTTTTGACCAAGTGGACATGAGATGTTGGAAAATGTTATTTTAAAATTTCTGTTTGAGAGCAAATTTAAGTCTACCATTAGTCGCTACACAATTGTATGACAATAGAATAGAACCTTGAAAGGTGATAGACAATAGCGACAAGTATTGAAAGCTAGATGTACTATCGTGGAGATAGTTAACGTAAACTTATTTCGAAATCGGTTTTTGTTGTCGTTTACTTTTTTCATTATTCCTCTTAATGTATAAGATTGTCATTGTTGGTTTTAAAATCAATGTCAAGAAAACATTAACTCGATCTTTGGTTTTTAGGTCCCATTTAGTGTATATACACAATACGACTCATTGTTTACCTCTCTCAAGTACACTGCTGTACACGTTGACTACTCCAGTTTCTGAATAAACTAATCTATTCAACATTCCCAAGTCACATTTTGAATATGTCACTTAGTGGCTTAATAACCCTGACCGTTCTTATGTAATAGTTTGGGTGCTCATTGTCTATCCTATCCATTATGAGTCTGTGCCTTATTTTTGGTCTGACTACAGATATTGAATAACGCTTGATTAAACTGAGCTGGACCACTCGCCCTCTCCACTCTGAGTCGTTTCGCTCCACTCTCTCCTCTTTCTCCACTTCTTTTCTCTAATTGTCTGTTCAGATCACCGAGTTTACGAAATATACGTGTTCAAACTTTATTCTTGTGTTTGACTTGTGTTATTCCGATAATAACATGAGAGGGTAGTTGAGATGAATATTTCGATGACAATCAGAATACGATGTAACTGAAGTCAGATAAAGAGTCTTTAAATTATACTAACCCTCATAAACACAGTGGTATTATGTTGCTTGAGATGAATCAGCATAAGCTGCTGAAAATGCGTCCCACCTGAGAATTTCAGTGATTCACACCTCACTAAGTGCAAGAAATCTGTAGAAGCAAATAATTTGAGATACTTTTCTTAGATTTTTTGAGAACAACTTCTGGGTTAGAGGTTTCAGGTCGAAAAACCACATAAGACATAATGAATTATTGTTAAGCGTGAGTTGATTAAATATTAAATCACCTTAATCTACCACAGGACTAAGAAGATAGGTTTATCAACACTTGACAGCTCAGACATATCTTTTGCAATGTTAGGCAATATCGTTTGAGCACGTTTAAACTTAGGTTTCTATATTTGGACCGAAGACTCTCTTCTTGACTCCTCCATTATGAGAGTAATCTAACATATGCATAATTATTTCGAACCAAACGAGTCCCTAAAATAAATGGCTTTTGCAATTAATGGACTTTGATTCTGACTACGTCAATTTTACGGAACGCTAGCTGTAGGCTTTAGGTCAAGCATCGCTGCTAGATTGTCTCTCAATCTATTAAGGCTTTTACTAAGTCAAGACAGATGTGTCAAAAAACGAGTGTCAGATTATAAAATGAGCCTAAGGGACATTTTTTGTCTAAGCATCTAGGATTTCTGATAGCCTAAACAAGAACGTTTCTATCTTCTCACAGCCTTGTTACAACCAGGTCAACAAAATCGTTCTGTAATGAGCTTAATGGTTGCTCGGATATCTGGATGTGAAGATTTCCGATGTTTGAAGGCATTGCGACGAAATAGTTTTGGCCCGAATAGCCAATTCCTGCCTGTAGATGTATCATTAAGTTAAATTTCCTTCCCTGTCCCACTTGTCTGATTCATAGTTGCAGGGCTGCCGAAGATAACTCGTATTGGAAATCAGTCTCTTCTTTTTAAAACTGGGTGGTTTTAAGATTATCAATACCTTGGAAACCGTTCAAGGATGCTAAGCAAGAGAAGACGTTTGTAACTACATTGTTCACCACGGAAATATTTTGCATATCTGAAGCAAACTGGGAAATGTGGTCGAGTGCTTTTCTAAGGATGAGCTTGGGCAAAAGGCGGGAGATTTACGGTCGATAAACGAAGTGAGTTCTCGAACGTCCACAGTGTCGAAAGTACCGTACATCTAAATACATGGACAGCAGTTCCCTGCCGAAAGTGTTACAACACGATTCACTGTCTTGCAACCATATGGAGAAGAGTGTCAAGGGTTATCAGTTGTTATCCGCCCGTTGTTGTTAGAGTTCTCCGATTCTATAACCGGAATTGTCTATGGAGACATAAATGTGTGCTTCAATATCCTGCCGTGTGATTGTAGTTGATTTCGAGACACTTCCTTCAAATAAAGAGAATGCTTTCATTCGTTGTCGCCTGAGCCTGCGAGTTTCACATTTCCACGTATTTGTCTGTTTAGGGTCTCTGAAGAGACACTCAATTCGGTGTGGATCGTTGATAGACACTTACCAGGCCACTAAAAAAGCGCAATTACCTGACTGCGATTGGTTGGGTGTAATCCAGAATGACTTCCGCGCTATTGTGCAGAGAGATAGTACCTTGAGTATCGGTAGTCTGTCCGAGAAAATCCATGAAATTGGTTCCAATCTCACAAATTTGTATGTCTTTAATAATTCCGTTTTCTGTTGATGTTGGTAAACAAGGTTTAGATGTAGGAGATGGGAATCTGTGTGTACAAGTGGATAGATTGAAGACCGCTAAACACGTCATTATCAAATCGTTTTAAATTTTTTCCAAGCATTTCTCAAGTCAAAATGGTACCTAAAAGTACAGAGTTTCGAGAAAGTGACTATAGCTGTTTTATAAGTGTCTTTCGTAGCTATAGTTAATTGGATGTACTATTTGGCCAAGTCAATTTTTGAAAATGCAGAAGGTACGGCGATATGTAGCGATAGTGACTGTTCATATTTAATCGTCTTCAACAATGACTTGGCTTCAAACATTGGTATTCTATTTACGGGATATATGCAGCGGAAAAGCATATAGGCTGACTGATGCCAGCTTATTTCCATATTCCTTATTTGATCTAGTAAGTTTTCTACCAGTTTTAGCTTTTCTAGTAATATCGGTTGTCGTTCGTATGGCTTGAGATGATTATCGAGCACCAGTTGTAAGTATGGATTAGTTTTAAGTTAAAGTGTGCCTGGACATTACCTCGTATAATTATAATCCAGTTCGGTATTCGTATTATTATAATAAGAAATTTAATCCATAAGTTGTAGATTTGTCTTGATGTGACTACCTAATTCATGTGATCTTTGGTGGCAGTTACATCATTATCTTTACTGGCTCGTCCTATCATGATGTCAAGCGCTATACATTGAAGATGCCACAGGTATTCGGAGTTTGACAACGCTTTAACCAGTAACACCTTCTAATACGAAGCGCACCCACCAAGTAAAATCAAAAGACAGAAGCGAGGAGATCGAAGATATATTTGATAAGCTATCAATATATCGAGGATCGTTTGCACTAATCTGGCTAGCGATTGAGGCAGATGTTGAGCACGGCGTTCCCACACGTGATCTGGTGCGGATGCTTGACCGAGCGCCTTCAGCTAGATGAGTCCACTAAAACTGTGGTCAGCATCCAATGTCGAAAACTTACAGAGCTATTTGATTTTGGGGAATTATTTACCGCTACAGATCACTCCCCCCCTAGTGGGGTAGTGATGACCTCAAGACGTGGCCAGCCAGAAGTTTTAACCCAACGAGATTTTCGTTGGTAAACACTCTTCTGATAGCTTGCTAGGTTTAGCAGCGTCTGGTTGTCTTTCCTTACTATAATGGACCATGATGTACAATATAGTAAAAAAAGGTACAATGCAGATTTTCGTTTCTCGCAACTTCATCGCTCTTTTCATCGTCTTTTCCAGTCGTCCTGGAAAATAAAAGAAAAATATGTAAGTGCATGTCGGAAAACACTCGTACGCGCGTGAAAACACAAAACGGGCGAAGAAAAAGGAAAACAAACTCATGCTCACGTAGTAGCGTAAAATAAGGTTTTTATAATATCGTTATTTTTTTGTTTTTTTCTTTTTTGAAATAAAAAAAATAATAATATATAAGCATATTAAATTCAGGTTTTTTTTAAAAAAAATTTTATATAGTACCAGGGAAAATCGAGGGGATATAAAATGTTAACTTGTGTCTTACGTGCAGTAATCGTTCAAGTGTTCTGGAAATCTTACTCTTCTTCCAGAACGCGTTGTTTTGAGTTTATTTTCGGATATTGTCGCAGTATCAACGTGTGTGTCTGCTGTCGATTTAGGCATTATAAGCGCAGGAGTTGTGTCGTGCGATTGTATTGAAGGAAAATCGACGTGAATAGGATTTCCTTCTATATACGCTGCTTTGAGGCGATCGATACTGATGCTTTCGTTGGTTCCGTTCTTATCTATTATATAGTACTTAGATTCGCGTTGAAGAACTTTGAAAGGTCCTTCATATGTTGATTCGAGAGGTCGTCGATGCGAGTCTCGACGCACGAAAACGTGTGTACTATGTAGTAAGTCAGGTTGAACGAAAACATCAGTTGATTGTGGTCGAGTGGAAACAGGTTTAACTGAACGCATTGCGTTTGTAAGCCTGTTCGCGTAGGAGGTTAGATCCATGTCCATCGAAGAGGATGAAGGATCTACGAACTCTCCTGGAAGTCGAAGGGTCGTACCATAAACGAGTTGAGATGCAGTGTATCCAATGTCAGATTTCACTGCATTGCGTATGCCTAGTAAGACGAGTGGAAGAGCGTCAGTCCACTGAGAAATGTTTGAGGCTGATAGTGACGCTTTTAGTTGTCGGTGAAAACGTTCTGCTAACCCGTTTGCTTGTGGGTGGTAGGCCGTCGTTCGAAAGCGAGTGATTCCTAGTTTCATGGTCAGACAACGGAACAGTTCAGATTCAAACTGACGTCCACGATCTGTAGTAATGGTTGTTGGGCAGCCGAAGTTTGCTACCCACCTCTCGACGAAAGCGCGAGCCACTGTTTCAGCAGTAATATCTCTGATGGGTACTGCTTCTGGCCATCGACTGAAAAGGTTTACGCAGGTTAAGAGGTAAGAGTATCCATTTGAATCTGGTAAAGATCCTACCAAATACAGATGAACATGGTCGAAACTAGCGTCAGGAGTTTTAGATGAACCTAAGGGACATTTTTTGTGTCTGATAACCTTAGATTTTTGGCAGCCTACACAGGAGCGTGCCCACTCCCTCACGTCTTTATTCGTACCAGGCCAGCAAAGCCGTTCTGCTATAAGCTTGATGGTTGCACGAACACCCGGATGAGAAAGTCTGTGCAACGTATTGGAGACGTTGTGTCGATATTGTTTCGGCACGATTGGGCGATCCCCACCTGTAGATGTGTCACGAAGTAAGGTTTCGTTACCTGTTCCCATCTGTTTAATGCGTGTTGTTGAGGCCAACTCGTGCTGAAGATCACTGTCTTCCCTTTGAAGTTGGGCGAGTTTTAAAAGGTCGATTCCTTGGGAACTGTTCAAGGAATTTATACGAGACAAGGCGTCTGCAACTACATTGTTTGCTCCAGAAATGTGTCAAATATCTGAAGTAAACTGCGAAATGTAGTCCAGTTGTCGAGACTCACGTGGTGAGTACTTGTCCGAAGAAGAGCTTAAGAAGAAGGTAAGTGGTTTATGGTCGGTAAAAATGGTAAATTCACGGCTTTCAATGTAGTGTTGAAAATGCCGGACAGCACAATACATAGCTAGGAGTTCCCTACCGAATGTGCTGTGCCTCGATTCAGTGTCTAGCAACCGTCTAGAGAAAAATGCCACAGGTTGCCAGGAGTGGTTAACCCATTGTTGTAAGACTGCTCCGATTGCTGAGTCGGATGCGACTACTGAGATGCTAATGGGCGCTTTAGGGTCCTGATGAGCAAGCATTGCTGCTCGAGAGATATGTTCCTTAACCGTGGAGAATGCTTTTCGGGTAGTGTCATCTAGATTAATGGATTTCGCATTTCCACGAAGTTGGTCGGTAAGGGGTTTCATAAGTAACGCGCATTTCGGTATGAATCGTCTATAAAAACTTACCAGACCGTTAAACGTGCGCAATCGCTTGATGGTGGTCGGTTCTGGGTAATCCAGAATGGCCGCCACTTTCGTTCTAAGGGGTCGAATGCCATGCGCATCTATAGTGTGTCCTAAGAAGTCTAAGGATTCGGTTCCGATTTGGCATTTCTGAATGTTTACGGTAATGCCATGCTTTTGTAGTCGGTCGAAAACAATATCCAGATGCTGGAGATGTGATTCCCTGTCCGGACTTGCTATTAGACAGTCATCAACGTATGCATGTACGAAGTTGAGACCTCGAAAAACGTCATCTATGAACCTTTGGAAAGAGTGTGCCGCGTTTCTCAGACCGAAAGGCATTCGCAAAAATTCATAGAGTCCGAAGGGCGTTATAATAGCGGTTTTTGGAATGTCTTCAGTGGCCATAGGAATTTGGTTATAAGCTTTTACCAAGCCAATTTTTGAAAAGACAGTTGCACCTTTCATGGTAGCTGTCAAATCGTGAATGTGGGGCAACGGGTAACGATCGGGAATGGTTTTTGCATTCAATCTCCGATAGTCACCAGTTGGACGCCAATCGTTGCTGTCCTTTTAAGGGACCATGTGCAACGGAGATGCCCATGGGCTATTTGACGGTCGTATTATTCCTAAGTTTATCATATGGTCGAATTCGTTTTTCGCCAACCTTAAATTTTCGGGGGCCAGTCGGCGTGCTTTAGAGAAGACAGGTGGTCCTGTAGTCGTGATGTGATGTGTAACGTTGCTGATTACACACGGCAATTTCGGTTGCGATTGGTAAATGCCAGAATATTTATCGAGTAGTGGTTGGTAGAAGGGGTCTGTAGTGTGCTTAATAGTGACTGGGGATAACCTGCAACCAGAAAAAGAGGTCAGGCAAACAGATAAATTAGTGTTTCCGTCTACTAGTCTCCGTTTGCGCGTATCGATCATTAAGTTGTGGTGCTGTGGATGGTCCATACCAATGATTGGCATAGAAACATCTGCAACAACAAAAATCCAGTGAATGGGTTTGCGTAAACCCACGTTGAGATAAACATACCTTTGGCCATAAGTAGCGATAGGCTTTCGTCTGCCGCCTGTAGATTTAAAACAGGCTCGTGTAGCCTGTCGTCGGAATTAGCTGGGAGAACGCTAACCTCTGCGCCAGTATCTACGAGGTAGCGAACTCTCGTTATCACATCAGTGACATATAAAAGACGGCAATGTTCGCCGGCTACGGTCGCCGTTAACGCGTGCCGGCTTGGAAGTTTCCCGAAACGTTCTTCGCGTCGACGGATTTCGCGTTGGGGAAATTGCAGGGTTTTCTGCAATTTCTGGCAGACTCCGTACTGGTTATGGTACCAGCACCAATCAGAATTATCCGTCTCTCGAGTTCTAGTGACGGATCGCCTACGTGATGTGCTTCTCCGCGGAATAAGTGATCGTTTACGGTCGTTACCGAGTTTGAGATAGCGCGTAAGTGTATGACATAACTGTGTTATGTCATTCTGGGTCGTTTGAGGCTTTTCTTTGACTGAAAAAACCTCGGCGTTAGGAGACCTAGTGATCTCGAGAATGCGATCGGCAGATGCCGCTAGTTCGTCTACGGCGTTGTTCTGGAACGAGACCAAAACAGCTTGCACCTGTTGAGGAAGTTTGGATAAGAAAAGTTGCTTGAATAGGCCGTCATCGAAGGTTCTTTGGCCAATGACTTCTCGCATTCTTTGCAACATGTCTGTGGCAGAACCGTGTTGCAGGTTGATGTTGTTAAGGAGTTGGTCTAACCTTTGTCGATAGGTTAGATCTCCGCGTTTAAGGATGGCCTGTTTCAGTGTTTGGTATGGATCAGAAACATCACTAGTAAACATACTAGGTGTTACGTACCTGTTGAATTCGCGCGGTAGTGCCTTGACTACTGCGAGGAATTGTGCACGCGCATCGTTCACACCGTGCTCGTAGAAGTCGGCTTCTGCATAACAAAACCAGGCTTCGATGTTGTCTGGCCAGAAAGGCATAAGTTGGAAAGAGGGTGGGGACACAGTCTTTAACTTAAATACTTTAGGGGTCTGTTCAGTCATAGTAATATACCAAGTACGAAGAGTGAACGAGTGGCAAATATATATATGAACCCAAAAACACGGGAAAAAAATATCATAATATAAAAAAAAGAAATTAAAATAAGACAATGATATATAAAATCACAAAAAGGAACAGACTCACAGTTTACAATATGGTGTACCAGATCACGTCGGGCTCACCAATGAAGATGCTACAGTTATTTGGAGTTTGACAACGCTTTAACCAGTAACACCTTCTAATACGAAGCGCACCCACCAAGTAAAATCAAAAGAGAGAAGCGAGGAGATCGAAGATATATTTGATAAGCTATCAATATATCGAGGATCGTTTGCACTAATCTGGCTAGCGATTGAGGCAGATGTTGAGCACGGCGTTCCCACACGTGATCTGGTGCGGATGCTTGACCGAGCGCCTTCAGCTAGATGAGTCCACTAAAACTGTGGTCAGCATCCAATGTCGAAAACTTACAGAGCTATTTGATTTTGGGGAATTATTTACCGCTACAACATCTAGCATTTCCCAAGAACCCATTTGAGCTGGGAAGGAACTAGTATTTTCGATACAACTGGCAAGTGAATATAAAAAGTGACCATGCCCTCAGAAACGAGCGATGACATTTCCATTCATGTTGCCGCGTTCACCATTAATGATCTGTTCTTAACGTCACGTGTTGATTGTATATCTTCTCAATAATTGTACGCTCAGCTTCTAAGATCGTGTGATTAGGAATCAATACAAGTAAAACCCTAAACCAAGAAATGAAGTTCGCCAAACAAATAATTTAGCATTTTCATCAATTATCCTCCGTTTCATTGGATGGACGAGTAGTTCAT
This sequence comes from Schistosoma spindalis, assembly GCA_946903255.1. NCBI lineage: Eukaryota > Metazoa > Platyhelminthes > Trematoda > Strigeidida > Schistosomatidae > Schistosoma > Schistosoma spindalis. The sequence goes on along the minus strand of OX336416.1, from coordinate 40,034,617 downwards.
GGCATCGTAGCAGCTCTGTACCAGTTATTGACGCTGACAAATCTGTAAAAAATTCTAGTGAATGGATTTATATAAATCCATATTGAGACAAACGTGTCTTTCACTTCATGTAACGACCGTAGGTTGATTACGACTCAGTGGTGTCTAGGCTTAAGGTTTGCGCGATACCGAATGTTATGTGTTTATGCCTTTTGTGCAGGGATCGCGTATGTACGTTGCTGAGGAATCCCATACTGCAACGAAACGCGTACAGTGCTAGTAGATTTTAAATGGTGATATAATATTGATCAATTCATGGCTGCTATAAACACTCAATAACCTACACAACCCCATGCTGTTAACTTTACTTCGTGTGATTGAAAAACACTGCATCGTTACATCCTTTTTAAACACTACCGTGAGACCGTTTGGTGTTTAATAGGGCATCAACTATCAGATCAATGAGAGTGAAGGCAATACACCATAGAGCCCCGAAACATGAAAGGCGTATAAACATGAAATTACATCTACCAGTCGTCTATAGTTACAACGCATATTGAACCTTGAATGTAGAGAGCGGCTCCTGTGTTCTTTACGTTGCAACATTGTCGATTTCTGTTTCTAGTTTCATTTGCAACACTACCTTCAGTCAACGTTTGAGTGTTGGTAATTGTTGTTGGTTACTCGTTTTGCTAGTTTCAAACGTTATTTATGTGCCCAACGAGTTATCTGCACACTTTTCAGATTCAGATTTGTGTATACACTAATCAATCTGAAAAATCCTTATTATAGTAATGATAGACGGCCTAAGGCATGTGTTGGTCTTTTCTAGTAAGATTTTGAGTTTTTAATCTCTTGAATGAGTCGAATAAACGGATGGACACCACTTCTAGTAACACGTTCCAAGGATTGATGATTGGCTTCTATACTTGTCTGATATGTCCTCTGAGTTATCCTGATCTGTTAAGAAGAGAAAGAAGATATATCAGATCCAAAATCATTTATTATTCTGTATCAAAGTCATATCACCTGTTAATGTGCGATAGGACAGAGTTGAGTGGTCCACCTTTGTGTGATAAACCCTGGAGTTGCACGGACAACTGCCCCCCTTACTTTTTCCAAGATATCCGAGTCACCCTTTAAACACAGACTTGCAGCCTGGACGCAGTTTTCAAGTTTGGATTTCGCTAAAGCTGTGTGTACTGTAGTGAACATATCAGTATCTAACTTGGTAAATGTCAGTCTTAAAGCCCATAGGCTTGTAAACCCCGTAGCTGCGACCACGCAGAAGTGGGCTGTGGTCTTAAAATCTTGCATCGCTGTCACCCAAACATCCTTGTGAGGCCGGACTACAGGCACAGACTCTCCCTCTATACTGTACCTAGTCTTCTCAGTGAGACCATGATTTGTGAACGACGTTTGAGCGTTGCCAACGTGACTCTGAGAATGTCCACCTAACCAGCAGGGATAAATGAGGGTTATAAACTTGTGTGAAGAATAAGGATTCTGATTTACAGTTGATGGTTTGGGTTATGAATCACATTTAGGATTTTCATCACGAACTGATATCAGCTAAAATGCCAAAACTCTATTTAGCTGAATGGATGAATGAATTCCACACCAAAACATGTTTTAATTCTGATTAGTTCGTCCATAAATTACAGTCTTGCCGTCTTTTTTTTTCTTTGATTATTCCCTTCAGATTCTTACATTTAAATTACCTCCAAACCAGACGAAAACCTGTCAGCAACTGAATGCTATCGCATCATAATGGCAGGAGTAAAATTTATTAGAGTTTGCGAAGATGATAATGAGAGTCCCATTGAGGTCCCGATTGAAGATGATGGCACAGTACTTCTTGCCACACTAAAGTCCGTGTTTCCAAAATCAACTGGCCTCAAATACTTAGCGCCTGATTCAGGTTGCCTGAGGGGTGTAAGGCTTAATGATGGAAAACTCTATGCTCCATCAGATGGATGGGTGCACGTTTATCAATGTGCATTACCTAGAGGTACCTTTATCTTTTTTTGGTATTCCGTAATGATATATAGAAAATAAGCGAAAAGGTATAGAAGAGAAAGACACTTACAGCTCGAAGTTTAAAAGGCTAGAGGAGAAGAAGTGTACAGACCTAATTGTTTTGAACTTGGCCTGGAAAACTGATGAGTCCACACTAAAGGAATATTTCTCACGTTATGGTGACCTCGTAACAGTTCAGGTATTTGCTGTTGTATTAATCATGTTGCCCAGGTTAAAAGACATCCCGATTCCAATTTGAGCAAAGGGTACGGATTCATTCGGTATAGCGATATGGAATCGCAAATTATGTGTCTGTCTGAACGACATAGTATAGATGGACGCTTGTGTGACGTCAGGATACCCATCTCCAAGGTAAGGATAAAGTTCTTACAAAATCCGTAGTTGGAAGGAGATCGTCAAGAAGTTAGCCGAAAGGTACATGTGGGTGGAATTACTGAGTCCATTACAGCCTCTGTGCTAAGAGATTACTTTTCACAATTTGGTGCAGTAAGTTGCATTTTCATTGTTTATTTGCCGATAGGTACTCGATGTATTTATTCCCAAGCCGTTTCGTTCATTTGCCTTCGTATCATTCGAAGATCCTGAAGTTGCAGCGGAACTACTGGGAAAAGATCAAGTTATAGAAGGTGTTTGTGTGTCAATCGGCTCTGCAGTCCCCAAATTACACCCTCAGCAAAATCGAAATAGTCCTATGTATCCTAGTTCGCATTTTGGAAATTCGCACAACCCTTGGGGTATTTTTTTGTACTGTAAATTCATCTCCTTTGCTTTTTAGCCTGGCAATACAACCCAGTAATGAATGGTCATGGTTCACGTGATTTCAACACTGGTATGTATAATTCCATGCAAGGTTATAATATGGCGTCTCATTCACCATTCGGAAACAATTTTTCTTCATATCAGCGGCAATACAGCTCATATGCGAACAGAATCAATATGTAGGGCTGGTATGTTTATCCATATTTATTGAAGTATTTGAAGTAATCGCCATTTTGTGATTGTAATTCTTTCCATCACATTGCGTTACTTAATTTGTGTGAGCACATTAATATTTTAGATATTCGGTCAAACATATTGACCTATGTTTGTATGTAGAATAGTGGAACGCAGCCATTAACTCAATAGACAAACAATCCAGGAATCATTGGAGTGATTTGCAAGCTGTCGTCTAATACAGGTTGACCAAGTAATGAAAGTATGACTGGGATCAATGAAGTGACCAATGCTTATGATGCACTTAATTAGCTACCCTCGACCACATGAGAAATAAGGTGAAGAATTACCCTAGTTAATTAACTAAGTTAGCATAGATCATCATAATATGTATACTAAGTTGAGTTTATAGTATCATTTGAGTGTTCTTGATGATTATAATGAAATTTATGTCATCAGTCCGATAGTCAAGTAAGTACATGAGCAAACCAATAATGATCGCATTTAACTGAAATGAAAGACGCTTTCATGTGATAAATGCAAGATTTGATTTCCATTCTGGAGAATCATTGCCTATTTAACTCGGCATAAATATACCCCTTTATTGGTGTATTTGTTCACCAGATACAGTTGGTGTTTTTAACGTAAAGGGCTTTTATCAAACTGAGATATTCTTAGTAAGGCTTTCTTATTGATAGCTAGATATTTCCCCTGATAATAAAATTAATAGTGCATCTCACATGATCGACGTCGATCCTATCAGTGGTATGGTTGTCTTTCACTTTGACCGGTTATTATTTACAATCTTTTAGTAATGTCGTGCTCATTGTGGTACAGAATACTTACATGTTGGTGAGGGTATATAGTTTATAAGTTTCAAGTTCTTGTTTCCAGTTTGTTGTAGAGCTTAAATAGAAAATAAATATTGTTCATTGTCTTTACATTTAATGAAATTCGATCATCGAATATCTATTCGTATTCCCGACTTTGAACCCCACATTCTGGGTAAGCTAGTCTTACCAGCTGGAAAGGCCGTGTTTAGTATCAGCTATGATAACAACACTACTCAACTCTCCACTAATCAGTGAGCGACCAGCCTCCGTAACCATTTTATGCTTTCTTATATATTTATTTATTTTAACATAGGTATTGGTACACGGAGGCACCAAATACATATGCGCTATACGAATCTCAAATGATTTGTGTGAGGGCTGTGATACTGCCCGGGTGCCCAAACCGAAGCAGGTGATTTTCTCAGGGGGCCACACCCCGAGCCTTCGACCTGGACGTCTGACGATTGGTTCATACGCCATTTGTTCCTTCAGGATACTGGAGCCCATGTGCACCATTGGTTTGGGGTCCGGTTAAAGCACCGGACATTCGCTTTTCGTCCTCTCATCTTCGTAAACAACACCCCCGACACGAGAAGGCAGTGAGTAGGACTTCCCTGGCAAAGCCATGTGAGAGCATTTCGAGAGGGAGAGCGGACTCTCCCCACTCTCGGCCGTACCAGGGCATTTGGGGGCATTTTATGCTTTCATGTATTTAAATATCTATTGCTCTTGCTAAGATTGTAAATTCTCCGTCTAGTCACTACTGCTAATGCTAGTCAATGCACTCACTTATTTCCTGTGCTCATTTGTTACTTCTGTACGCATGTTGCCCCTCCTGAAGGAGCATAAACCGCACACCAACACTCCATCCAACTCTGTCCTGGACAATCCTTTCCAGTTGCTATTCATCCTTTTGGTGTCTCCTTCCGATTCCCGACGCAGTATGATCTTTGGTCTTCCTCTTTTTCGTTTCCCTTCACGATCCCAAGTTGGGGCTTGCCTCGTGGTGCAGTTTGGTGTAATCCGAAATGTATGTCCTGTTCACTTACAGCGTCTTTTTCTGATTTCCTCAGCTGGGAGCTGGTTTGTTCTCTTCCCCAGCAGGCTGTTGCTTATGGTGTCCGGTCAATGGACATTGATTATCTTGCATAGACAACTGTTTATAAATATTTGTACCTTCTTGTTGATAGCTGTAGTAGTTCTCCAAGTTTAAGGTCCATACAGTGGGACTGTCTTGATGTTCGCATTGAAGATTATGACTTTGATATTGGTTGAAAGTTGTTTTGAATTGCATATGTTCTTCAATTGTGGGAATGTTGTCCTTGCTTTGCCGATCCTCGCCTTTACATCTGCATCGGATCCTGCTTGTTCACCAATGATGTTCCCCAGGTACTTGAAATATTCCGGCTCTTCCAGAGCCTTTCCATCAAGTGTGATTGTGTTGGTGTTCTCTGTTTTGTACTTGAAGATCTTGATTCTCCCTACTGCTACAGAGGCTGCTGCTACACTAGTTGTCCTCACCTGAATTTGATGTGTAAGGGATAGAAGGGCCACGCTATCTACGAATTCCAAATCTACTGATTCCGTGCTTTTCCTCAGATGTCGAGGTCTTCATAATCCAGTCGACCACCTGACGAAAGAAGAAGAATGAGAGTAAGCAGTCTTGTCTGTCTTCGGTCCTCACTTGGAATGCATTTGTTATCTGTCTTGAATACACGACTTGCACTGTATTCCGTCGTGTGAATTCCGTATGATATTGATAATCTTTCCAAGTACTCACTCCACACCTGATTTGTTTGATGGTCATCCTGATTTCTTCGATCGTTGGTGGGGTGACATCTATAGAAAAGTGCAGTAGGTTCAGTCAAGCTGGCGCATTCAAGCATTTCTCAAGGTATTCTGCCCATCTGTTCCTTTGCCCTTGAATCTCGATGATTGTCTTGCCTTCTTTGCCTTTGACTGGTCTCTCTGGTTACTGTATTTCTTCATTGTGGCATATGGCTGTCTCATATTTCTTCTTGCAGCTTTTTCCGCTGTCGTTGCCAGATCTTCCACATATTTCTGCTTATCGACTCTAATGATCCTCTTTAATTGCTTGTTTGCTTCTGTGTACTCAGCTTGTACTTTGACTTTCTCTGCTCTTGTTCGGCTGCTGTTAATTGCTGTCTTCTTGTTCTTCTTTTGTTGAATCTTGTTCGGAGTATCGATAGAGATGCATACCTTGTGATGATGCTTCTTGCCGCCCAGTACTTCCTGACACGTTAAAGTTAGTGCTTCTTTGATCCTTTCTGGTTGTTCTCTATGGTAGATTCTCCTCTGATTAGATACTGTAAGGCTTGGAACCCGTTGTTGAGAGTTATCTTGAGTTCGTTGAGTTTGTTAGTATCTCGTAGGAAGGCTGTATTAAACATTTGTACTGCTGTTTTCTCAGCTTTCCAGTATTTACTTAGCTTCAGCTTCATCTTGGCCACAACCAGGTGGTGATCTGGTAATAAGCTCCTATCCTGGTTCTCATGTCTTCCATTGTCCTTCTGAATTTTTTGTTGTTACAAATATGATCTATCTGGTTCTCGGTGGTGTGGTCGGGTGAGACAGACCCATGTAGAATTGTGTATGTGTTTTTGGGGGAATTTCGTGCCACCTATAACCAATTTGTTTAATGCACATAAATTTGCAAATCTCTCACCACCCTCGTTCCTTTCTCCCAGTCATACCATGCCGTCCCACAATATTTTCATATCAAGTGCTGTCCATTTCTACTTTAGTGTTTAGGTCTCCTATCAGAATGGTGAGGTCTTTTTTGGGTACTTCGCTATGATTGATTGCAGCCTCTCATTAAAATGATCTTTATTGTTGTCATTGCTATAATTGTTGAGCATATTGCACTGGACAATATTCGTTGTTATTTCCAACTACTTGGTTTTGAATGGTGTTTTGGTGATTCAGGATCCATGAGATTCCCATCCTATAAGTGCTTTTCGTGCTTTTTCTGACAGCATCAGAGCAACTCCCTGAGTGTGCGGAGCATTTTCCTCTTCGTGACAGAGTACAGCAACATTTCTCCCGAATCTTTCCTATTTTGTTCAGATAGGGTTCAATGCGTTTCACTGATTCCGAACATTGTCAAGTTGTATCTCATTATTTCGCCAGTTATTTGGTTGATCTTTCCGGTCTCCCACATTGTCTGGACATTCCATGTACCTATATAAGTTGTTGCTCTGGTTGTTAGAAGGGGCATCGGCCTCGTAACATTCGAAGAATCTCGCCTTTCATCATCAGGCGTCATAATTTTTCCATCAACTTGTGGGGCAGAGCTTAAATGGTTTTATTTGTTTAATCTGGTTGGCATCTTTTAGCTAGATTTTTTTCTACCGGATGGGGTTGTCGATCCCACGTCCAACCTTCCTTTGTGTGGGCTTGAGACCGGCAGTAACTTCAGAAGAGCTACAGGCGGAGTTGCTCATTTTTTAGTAGATATCGAAATATGTGCCCAAATATTCATTGACTTTATTTTATTTTACACCCGAATAACAATTTGAACTTGAAGCAGTTTAATTTTAGTGAATATATCTTGTTGTATGATCGGTGGTCATACGAATTAGATACTGCAAATCAATTAGATGGAAAAGCTTATAATTCTGTAACTTTAATATACAAAATCGGTTTAATGTCTCTATATCAACTCATGTCTTTGTCTTTAGTAGATGTAAAGACTCACTGTAATGTTTTTTAGGATCTATAAGTAACGTTTCCCACAAATTCACAAACTTGAGTTCTGTATATTAGCGTCATTTCTTCAAATGTAAACATTATTCCAGATGTGCAGCCAATTTTCTTATAGCGTTTTAAAGTGGTGCCGTCTTCACTGTGAGAACAAAGTGATCTCAAATCAGTTTTCAGATACTTTGCCAAACTAGGCACCTACTAATAGAAAGAAGCATATATGAAGGTTTAGTGTGGTGGATACTGCTAATGTATTGATACTTCAAGTATATTGTGGCAAAAATATTCCAGGCGAATGCTCAAATCTCTTTTGTTCTTGCTGTACCATTTTATTGGCAGTTATCAATATAATAACTACTCAAGTACTTCTTATTTATTATCCATAAAGATTTATAGTTTGATCAATACGTACTCTCAATGTTCTGTATTTAAAATTTGAATCTAATAAATGTTTTTTTTTAAATTTCTTATTCATTTTCTCTTATTCATGTGGTTTTAATATTTAACGAAGTCGTTTAGGAGGTCTAAACAGAGGTTCTGTATGCGCTGACACCCGTCAGTAAGATGTACCTATAATCTCGAAGAAACTTGATGATATTCATCTCGTAAGTAATCTCCTATAAGCCCGGTTGCCTGAAGTAACTAATATCATACTGTACAATCCTTAGTACTTCGTTAACCTATTTTCACCTAGTCTTTTTTTTTGTACTCTGTAACTGCATATTAGTTCAGCAATTGGAATAAAAGTCACCTTTAGTCAATACTGTTATTTTGTATTATATTGAAGTATCTTAATGTTTTGTTGGCTAAGTATTGTCGTTCACTGAGAAAAAAAAGTTGCTTCATTACACAAAATATGTTGTTTGTCAATTGTTACAATAAAATGAAGTGTGATTATTAGCTTCTGTATAATAAAAATTAATTTAACTTTGTTCGTTTTATCTATATACTCTTTCCAATTTAGCTTTGAACGTCTGTGTTTGTCTGTACAAAAAGAGTGAATCATCAGAAAGGCTACATCAAATTTCCTACTGAGTTTCTGCAATTGGTGCCACTGATAATAATGCGTGATGATGAATGAATGATGAATTGACCATGCACATAAATCACATTAAGTCTATATATATTTTATGCTGTAATATATGTTCTCATAAGTATGTGTTTGATTGTGTTTATTAAAATGCGTTTGTTTTCTTAATGTAAAACTCAATGGATTTTATTGTACGTGTGTTAACACTTCCTTACATGTTTACTTACTTTAAATAGCTATTCATCTTAATAAGCACTGAATGTTACCAAACTCTCTTTTTATCATTGTGTGTAGCGTTTAATTTACATTTCCATACTAAAATGTTTGAATTGACTTCATTATTGACTTACATTTATATAATGTTCTTCTCAAAGAATATCGTAGCATCATCATAAAAATGCACTTATTTATTACATCTGTCCCTGAAAAAATGCAGCTACAAAATATTTTTGTGACATATAAGGTCGTATACGTCTATAAAATATTTTATGCTCGTAAATATGAAAACACTTGGGAAAATTTTCTGTTCGCTTGCACACTGAAGGATTATACCTTATCTTAAAGAGAGTATATAATAGCAAGTATCAAAAATCTTTTTCTATTTGATTCTTAAGGTGAATCACAAATGTTTTTGGTACTTTTGTTTGCTTAAACTACTTTGGTGTTGTGACGTAGTAACGTGGATTTTGTTATTTCAAGGATTATATTTTACACCTAAAACAATTCAATAATTACTTACTTACTTACGCCTGTTACTCCCAATGGAGCATAGGCCGCCGACCAGCATTCTCCAACCCACTCTGTCCTGGGCCTTCTTTTCTAGTTCCATCCAGTTCTTGTTCATTTTTCTCATACCTATCTCCATTTCTCGGCGTAATGTGTTCTTTGGTCTTCCTCTCCTCCTTCGACCTTGAGGATTCCATGTGAGGGCTTGTCTTGTGACGCAGTTCGGTGCTTTCCTCAATGTTTGTCCTATCCACTTCCAGCACTTCTTCCTGATTTCTTCCTCCACTGGGATCTGATTTGTTCTCTCCCACAGTAGGTTGTTGCTAATAGTGTCCGGCCAGCGGATTTGAAGTATTTTGCGTGGACAACTGTTAATAAACACCTGTATCTTTTGGACGATGGATTTCGTAGTTTTCCAGGTTTCGGCCCCATACAGTAGAACTGTCTTGACATTTGTATTGAAAATTCTGACATTGGTGTTAGTTGCCAATTGTTTTGAGTTCCAGATATTCTTGAGTTGTAAATATGCTGCTCTTGCTTTGCCAATCCGTGCCTTCACATCTGCATCAGATTCACCATGTTCATCGATGATACTGCCCAAATATGTAAAGGTTTTTACATCTTCCAAAGTTTCTCCGTCAAGTGTGATTGGATTGTCGCATGCTGTGTTGTATCGGAGAATCGTGCTTTTCCCTTTGTGTATATTGAGACCTATTGCTGCTGAGGCTGCAGCTACGCTGGTTGTCTTCTCCTGCATTTGTTGTTGTGTGTACGATAGAAGAGCCAGATCATCTGTGAAGTCTAGATCATCCAACTGCATCCTAGCTGTCCACTGTATCCCGTGCTTCCATTCAGATGTTGACGTCTTCATGATCCAGTTGATCAACAGGAGGAAGAGAAAGAGTGAGAGTAAAAAACCTTGCCTGACACCCGCCTTTACCTCGAACGAGTCTGTCAGTTGTCCTCCATGCACAATTTTGCAGTTTGATCCATCATGGGAACTCCATATGATGTTGACTATCTTCTGAGGGACGCCGTAGTGTCGAAGAAGCTTCCATAGGGTTGTTCTGTCCACGCTATCAAATGCTTTTTCGTAGTCGATGAAGTTGATATAGAGTGATGAATTCCATTCAATTGATTGTTCCACAATGATCCGTAGAGTTGCGATTTGGTCTGTGCACGATCTATCCTTACGGAATCCTGCCTGTTGGTCGCGAAGTTGTGCGTCTACGGAGTCCTTCATCCTGTTTAACAATACCCTGTTGAAGACTTTTCCCGGTATTGAAAGAAGAGTGATTCCCCTGTAGTTGTCACAGTTGCTGAGATCGCCTTTCTTTGGTATTTTGACTAGAAGTCCTTCTTTCCAGTCTTTTGGTACCTGTTCCTCATCCCAGATCTTTCTGAAGAGAGTTTGGAGTATCCTTGCAGTTGCCGCTACGTCTGCTTTCAGTGCCTCTGCTGGAATGCTGTCTAGTCCTGCTGCTTTGCCACTCTTGATTTGTCTGATAGCCATGCTGATTTCTTCAATTGTCGGTGCGCCAACATCAATTGGGAGGTCCGTGAGTGCTGCTTCGATGTTGGGTGGGTTCAGTGGGGCTGGTCGATTCAAGAGTTCTTTGAAGTGTTCTACCCACCTGTTTCGTTGTTCTTCAATGTTGGTGATTATCTTGCCTTCCTTGCTTTTCACTGGTCGTTCTGGTTTACGGTGATTTCCGGAGAGTTTCTTTGTTGTGTCATACAGTTGTCCCATGTTTCCTTCTCTGGCAGCCTTTTCCGCCGTCATTGGTAAATCTTCCACATATTTACTTTTGTCAGTTCTGATGTTCTTCTTCACTTGCTTGTTTACTTCTGTGTATTCAGCCTGTGCCTTGACTTTTTCTGCTCTTGTTCGACTGGTATTGATTGCTGCTTTCTTGTTCCTCCTTTCTTGAATCTTATCCAGTGTATCGACCGTGATCCAATCCTTGTGATGGTGCTTCTTTTGGCCCAGAACCTCATGACATGTTGAAGTGATTGCCTCTTTTATCTCTTTCCAGTTGCTCTCCATAGTAGTTCCTTCTCCATTGAGTAGATCATGAAAGGCTTGGAACTTATTGCTGAGGGTTATCTTGAATTTATTGAGTTTGTCATTATCCCGAAGAAGAGCCGTATTAAATTTTTGGGATATTGTCCTCCCCGTTGTCCAGTGCCTCTTGAGTTTCAATTTCATCTTGGCGACCAGCAAGTGATGATCTGATGCTATATCAGCTCCTCTCTTGGTTCTCGCGTCCTCCATCGTCCTCCTGAACTTTTTGTTGATGCAGATATAGTCGATTTGGTTCTGTGTGGTGTGATCCGGTGAAGTCCATGTGGTTTCGTGTATGCGTTTATGTGGGAATATAGTGCCACCTATGACTAGTTTATTGAAGGCACATAGATTTGCAAATCTTTCCCCGTTTTCGTTCCTTTCTCCCAGTCCGTGTCGTCCCATGATCTCTTCATATCCGGTGTTGTCAATTTCAACCTTGGCATTTAGGTCTCCCATCAGAATAGTCAGGTCCTTTGTTGGGCACTTCTCGACGATTGACTGCAGCCTATCGTAGAATTGATCCTTAGCGTCTTCATTGTAGTCGTTGGTAGGCGCGTAGCATTGGATGACAATTGAATTGAATTATTAAATTCAATAATTAATATGACTGAAAAAATAATACTAGTATGTAACCCATTTTATTTTCAGTGTAAACAATAGTCATCAGTCATATTAAGCTATCGCGTTTTGGGGGTTTGACTGAGCAGTAATAATTAAATATTTAGACAGTTTGTACACCTAATTTTTTGTGTATTAAAATGAAGCGCAATTGACTCTTCTGATTGCTTTTAGGTGTAATCGTAATTAATTTGATTTCAAGACCAATACTTTTCAGTTTACAGCTAAAGAAGTAAGTGATGTTGTAAGTAAATCAGGGGCTGGTCATCCAACTAATTGTTCAATGAACGTTCATAGATGTAAGAATTCAGAGTGCAGAGCATTCTCCAAACAGTGTAATAGGGTTGACTTTATCAAAGCGATCCTAAGTTGGGTAACTGTAATTAAGACTCATAAATTTTAGATAACCGAGCTTTTCCAAAATTATCATTTAACATTTTTATACTTTCTTGTACATTTTTATCTAACCTGCTTAATCCTCCATCTAATCACTTTCAGATGTCATTTGATGAATTTTATCGTGATATTAAGTGTCATGGTAGTACAGCTCGGAATACCAATCTCACTGTAGTACTCATAAATCATTAAGTGTACTTTAATTATTTCGTTAGTACCTGTCTCATCAGTCATTTTTGTGATTATTAAAACTTGTCTTACCAGGTGATGATTAATTTGAAATAACTTATTTACCAGGTCCTTTCATGTAATCGGGTATAATTCATACTATGAAGGCTGGTGATACCACGTGAATCTTCAAGCAAGCTGGCGAGGCGGAATCCGAACTTGCAACTTACTGGTTAAAGTTCAAGTGCCGTAATCACTAATCCATTAGTCATACTAATTTTCTGTTTATTTTTATGATTAATGTACTGTTGCAGACACTGAGTAGTGCTAAATATATCTTACGCTTTAGAGATTTTTGACTAGTTTGATATATGGTTGCTGTGATGCGTCTTGGATGAAATTGTGTTCCTTTCCATACAACTGGTTTATTATAAACAGTAAATAATTGATCTCAAATTATATGCATGATCATGATCTTACCCAGTAGTCTAAACTAGTGTACGTGGAGTAAGACTTAACATTTCAATCATTTATTGAATATTAAACTATATAACTAGTGAATATCAGTCCGATCGTATCAAACCTCTGTACCTACTAAATTATCTGATATTCATTATAATTAAAACATGAGAAAGCTTTTATAAGTAACTTCGGTCAAGTAGATTTTCATGATATCCTGTTTTATTTGGCAATTTATTTATTAATTACAAACCTCTAATCCACACACAATATCAAACAGTTATATTGAAATGACCTATCGACAAACTAGTTTGTTTGTAACTAAACATTCAGTGTTCTGTCGTAATCGAAAATTTTATGGTGAAATATTGATCACATGGGGTTTATTAACATTCTTGCCGATCGCATTAGAGCAAATAAAGGCGGACCTATTTTCCTTTCAAACTGCAATCTGGTGAACGTTATAAACCTTCAAAAGACACTAAATTGAAATTGGGCGTATTTTTCTTATTTATGTACTGCTGGGCAATGCCTAGTTTTTATTATCAAGTAATCCGTGTGTATTTTCTTTCTAGAAAATGTAATTTTAAGATTGAGACAATAAATTGACACCTGGTAGAGCTTACTACAATACTACACAAACTTCGATTATTACTCTTAACAACATAAAATGTTTACATTCATTTTTAGTGTAGTTTTCGCTAATTATATGCGATACTCTCGTAAATAAATTGATTACCTGCTTTTAATAACGTGAATTCCTGTGTCTGTCATGAAAAATTGAGGTCATGCTCACAAATTTTGCGAGTTTATTGATTAAATTTCTACTTTTATAATCAGGTAGTTATTTTTTAATTTCAGTTAATTTGAACAACTTTAAATATGTACATTCATTTGTATTATTACTCTTGTATTTGAATTGTTTAGATAAAATACTTATTTATTCTGAATGTACTAATAACTATGCTGTTCATATTTTTTTGTTATAACAGTAGTAGTAGTAGTATGAAAAGTTACTTAGTTTTTACAATTTGTAACCTTGATCTATTAACCGTCTATGCAATATAGTGAACTGTTTGTCTATCAATATCTTGTAGATTCTGTATGATAATTCATATATGTTCATTAACTACTAGACTTGAAATCATGATTATATTGTTAGTTGTTGCCACAAAATTGTTTCTTCACTCTACAACTTAAATTTACTGAAATAACCTCAAAATAGATTGTATGATCAGATTACTTTCAGTAGATTAATGTTGAGCAGTCGTAAACACATATGGATTTCGTACAAGTATGTATCTGTCCGAACTATTGTATCTAACAGGACTGCTGAGGAAGCGAGTTAATGGAGTAATAATAATAAGTTAGGGATCTAGAGAAAAATAGAGGAATGGGACTGCAACCGATAGTTGAGTGATCTCATCTATGGTCTGTAAACACGAGTTACGGAACCAGTCAAAAGCTGACTGAAAGGATGATTTCATCAATCATGTACTCTAACATTTTTAAGTACCATCTTTTGTAAAATATCTTTTCCATCAAAAATATTGTATATCACAGAAATATATTGGCTCTACAAACTTCCAGTTGACTTTATATTTGACTTACTGGAATGTCAGTAGTCATGTTTTGTTCGAATCAGATCTTTGTTTGTTATGCTCCTAAAATATTTACTTGGATAGTTTTTTTCATAGTTCACTAACATTGCTGTCAAATGCCTACGGGGTTTGTTCACAGTGCAGTCTTTCACATGCTTCTGCACATTATTTCGCTTCTCATGAGATAGAACTACTAAGCGGTCGGATTGAAGTCGATTTCCATTTTGATTGGGATTATGTTATGCCTTCGAGTTGTTGTATAAAGCCATATAAACTTTTCCAAGCACTTCAGATAAAAGATTAAAATCTTTTACGACTAAGAAATATTGGATCTCAAGTGTATTAGAATCAACCACTCGGACTGAGAAACATCTATTATTCTTATAATGTTTTTAGACACTGAGATCGTGTAGAAGATTTGTACCTCAGACAGATGATTTTGATGAAGTTTTGTTCTCTGAGCTGGATAGTTTAGTCATGGAGCTTCCATCATCCTTTTAAACGACATCATCAGCACAAACTTCAGGTAGTCAAATCAATGCACAAAGTTCGCTTATTTGATTTGTGATATTATTTGAGTTCTAGAAAACGTGGCTGAAAGAATAAATTCTTCGAAAAATACCAGGGATCCAAACATCTATTTTTGTTTCGTGCTGGTTTTATTGACGTGATACAAAAGTGAATATTTTTCGCACTCCCAACGCGATGAGTAGTAGCAACTCAACCACATTTTATACGATTATGTAGCGATATGTGATGTTTTAACGTGGATTGCTTGGCAATAATTACGAGTCGGATGTTGTAATGTTTAAAAACAATCTTTATTTCAGAACAAACTTATTTTCAGGGATAAAAAGCTTTCTAAAATCAGAAACAGGAGTTAGTTTTAGTATTAAGAATTTTTCAGATTATTTAATACGTCTGCATATTTCTATCTTTAAGACTGCAACAAGACATTTTTAATGCACAGCAGACTCCAGTCGAGTTGATTACTACTATTTCTTCTCGTTGTCGTAAGTCTCTAGGATTCCTTTGTACATAATTTCACCCGACTAGTAATACTGGTAACTCATTTGTCGCAACCTATCCGCATGCGTCCACCTAACGTTTTAGCTTATAATCCACAGCATGAATGCTTAACCTATGACATCAACGGGGTAGATAGGTACTTTGAATTAAGACTGTTTGTAAGATAGAATGGAATTGTTGATGTTGAGATAACTAGTACCCAATGTCAAATTAAATAGGTCTACATGTTACATGAAACTATGAGATTAATAATGAGAACAAATATAGATTACATAAGACTACGTAATGTATGGAGTTATAGGAAATAATAAAGTAGGGTGATTGCTAATTAAATTATGTGTTTGGAAGACTAATAATACTGACAAAAATAATAGGAAGATACAAAAGAATGAGGCCTTTATGTGTATTGGTCTAATTAGGCCATCCCATAATTAAGATGAGTACTGAATTATTTGGCTTGCGGCTACCTGAGTTAAGAGAGTAAGGGTTGTATATGTCATTTTTTTATACATAGCATGGGTATTTTGATCTGAGTAGCGATCGCTCCTGCCGCTGAGTCTAAAAGACTAAAGAAAGTTTACTGCTCTTGTAAACAATCGGATTAGCCCGCTACTATGACCAGTTAGAACTAGTCGCGGCGTTTACGGTCTCGACTACATCTTTTGAAGGGTTTTCATGAGCATAAACATAAATTCCCAAGAATTCGTCCGACAGGACTTGCTCTAAAGGAACAATTGAATTTATAAATCCAAAACAAGGCACCCAGTTTGTGCGCTCCATCGTTTGTTTCTGGTGTTACTATCAGTCAAACACAATGCAGGACTTACTACATGTGTTCATCAGCTCAATCTTCTACAGCCCATTAGCAAAGTGAAATGAGATTTTCAAAGAAAACTAATGGTCGTAAAAAAAAGATCAGGCATCCAAGAAAAAGCAAATTAGTGAAACAATAGGGAAAAACTCACGAGGAATTTAGAACCCAAGCGAAGACAAGAATTTAATGCATCTGTGCCATTGTGAACTATTTTGAGCCCGGTCGTCTAGTCCCTAAACAATAGTCGTGCGGACCCCGGCTAGATAGTTTGCACCTACTTACATGTCTTGGTCTAACAATCAGTGTCTTCATGGACTGATGCCATATCTGGATTTGGCCGCCCCTAACTTCCAACCTACTCCCAGATTGGCCATTATCGCCCGTCGACTTAACCTGTGGATGTGTATACGTAATACATGTCTCAGTTGAAAAAGTTTCACTACCTCGCCAACTGGTTTGCCACACCTAGTACTCTGTGTGTAGCCTCAAAATCGCTAACGCTATAGTTCCAAAATATGAGACCAGTGCTTCACAGGGATCTATGATCGGATACTGGTAACCTATGAATATCCTCTTTTCAAAGGTAATGTCTCACATCCAGCCTGGTTTTCCTGAGTCCGGGCTAGGCGTTGGCTACTCATTGAGGTTAGGATTTTAGACAGTGTTCGTCAAACTGATTCCTGTGGTTTCCACAAGACTGGGACGGTCAGCGATAGGACTAGTCAGATGAGATTGCGACCAGTCCCCGGACTCTAGCTAAGATATCATTTAATCTAATACCTACGCCATTGTGATCGATTCTAAGCCATGTCACCAAGAGTCTCCAACCATTGGTTACGATAGTCACGCGGACCCCAACCAGGTAGTGTGCATCTACCAATATGGTTCAGACCAGAAGTTAGTGACTCCAAGCACTGATGCCACGTTTTGGTTTGGCCGCCCCTAACTTTCTTACAACCATCCCCAACACTAGTCAGCATTGCGCGTCGTTATAATCGGTGTTCAGGTATACGCAACACGTGGCCCAACCATCTCAGTCGATGAAGATTCATAACCTCATCGACTGATTTACCATCATTTCCTAATACTCTGCGTCTAACCTCACTGTTACTTGCCCGGTGATCCCAGCACATACCCGCAATATTTCTAAGGCACCTGTGGTCAAATACTAGCAACTTACGAATATCTTCTACTCTAAAAGGCCATGTTTCGCAGTCGTATAGTAAAACGGAACGAACTGCCGCGCAGTATACTCGCCCCTTAATTGATAGACGGACATCTTGCCTTCGTCGACGCGTTCGACAACTTCACTCCCTATCCTTAGTTCAGGTGTTGACGCAGACCAGTCCTGAGGCAACAACTTGCATTTAGAGGGAGAGAAGCACATCCCAAACATTCTGGCATTGTTGCTCAGTGCTACCAAAAGACTCTGCATTTCATCAGCGTCTTCATCAAACAGGACTATTTCATCTGCGTATTCTAAGTCAATAAGTGGACCTCCATGTAGGAGATCAATACCCGAGAATTCAGTCGATGAGAGCGTTATTTCCATCAGTAGATCTATGATGAAGTTAAACAAAAATGGAGAAAGTGGACAGCCTTGACGTACGCCACTTGAGGTTGCAAAAGCAGATGACAGTTCGCCATAAGCTCTGACTCGACTAATAGTGTTCGAGTAAAGAGCCTTCACAATGTTTATGTACTTCTGAGGTACGCCTTTCAATGACAGACACTGCCACAGAATCTCTCGGTAAACGGAGTCAAATGCTGCTTTTGAGTCAAGGAAGACCACCATTGTCGGACGCCGATAAGTGTGTCTGTGTTCTAGAACCTGACGAATGGTGAACATGTGGTCGATGCAGCCACGATCAGGTCTAAAGCCAGCTTGATTTTCAAGTGTTTGCAGTTCACGAGTCTTAGTTAGGCGTCCGATAATTACCGAGGCTAGTATTTTAGATACTATATTAGTCAAACTAATCCCTCTGTGGTTGTCACAGGATGATTTTGACCCTTTCTTAATTATTGGGACGATAAGTGATTGTGACCAGTTAGATGGGATAACGTCTAACTCCCAGATTTTAGCTAAAATATTAGTCAACCTAATCGCTAAAACTAGACCACCATCCTTAAAGACCTCTGGAGTCAAACCATCTGCCCTTCCTCGTTTCGGATTAGCTATAGCCTTTTGAACTTCAGTTAGAGTTGCGGGACCTACTTCAATGTTCCATTCATACTGTCTGGGAATGGTGGGTAGCTGTAGAGTAGCTGAAGGCCAGCTAAACTGCTCCTTAAAGTGTTCCCCCGACCGTAGCTGCTACCTTGACGTGGTGGTCGGGCTTGTCTATCGTGATGACCCAACCGAGCTATATTGGCTGGAACTCAAGTTCCTGCAGGTTCTACCATGCCAGGCAGGTCGATTGGAGAACGGTAAGACTAAAAGCAGCAACTCAAGGTCTGAGGGCGAAGTCGTACTGCTGACTGTACAGAGGTGTGACAGCAGTAAGGTGTTTCCCTCGGACAACCAGCATCTGCAGCGATGCTGCCTTCTCACAAGGAAGTAAGGGGTTAGAAAAGGTTGACCCTAAAAATGTCACACCTCACCTTACCCCACGGATTTCCGTCTCCGGCGGTAAGGCCCTTTGAAGAACGGAGCTAACACATTAAAAACCTCCCACAAAAAGGCCGTGCGCGACCGGCCTCAAGCAGTTGTCCCTTGGGCTCTGCGGTCACGCACTCAGGTCGCTAAGACCAACACTAATCCGATTTCCTTTTCAGGTCCCCCAAGAAATACCCTTCCACGGTGTGGGCAACCGAGAAGTGATTTCAGCCCTCATACCCGTAACAGCACACGAGACCAAGTTGGTCACATTCAAATCCTTCCTACACCTCCTAATAACTCTCTTATCTCCACGACTAACCCTTCTCACGTCCCTTTATCACCTCGCCCCGCTAGTGCGAACGATTCGAGTACGCGGAATGTTATTCCTGGTCTCCTGAAACCACGCTCCAAACTACACGTAGGAGCTTTCAACGTCCGAACACTGTGCCAAATAGGACAACAGGCTTCCTTAGCTAAGACTTTAGAATCTCGCTCCATCGATGTGTGCTGCGTCTCCGAAACGCGCACACAGGATCCTAGTAGTGTCATTCATTTGACTGCACCATGTCAAAGTAACGAACCAACTCGATTCACGCTTCGTGTATCTGGAAGCCCTGATGCTGCATCCCGTGGCCTCGCTGGCGTAGGTATAGCATTGAGTCCTAGGGCAGAACTAGCTCTCTTAGACTGGATCCCAGTAGACAGTCGTTTGTGTGCTGTCCGACTAAACGGAACAGTAGGGACTCGAAAAGATAGGGACACTCGTCGTTGCCTCTTCGTCGTCTCTGCCTACTCTCCCACTGACTGCAGCTCAGATGATGTAAAAGATGAGTTTTACAGAAAGCTTTCCGACCTTCTCCGAAAAGCTAGGCGTTCAGATGTAGTAATAGTGGCTGGTGACTTTAATGCTCAATTATGTAAACTAAGCGAAAAGGAAAGACACCTGGGTGGATCTTATGGTGTCGCGGCTCAAAGAACAGATAACGGCGACCGTCTGTTGCAGCTATGCTCAGATAACAGCCTGTTTCTTGCAAACACTAACTTTAAGCATAAGGAAAAACATCTTTTAACATGGCGACCCCCTAATTCGTCTCAACGCTGGACCCAAATAGATCACATCGCTATCAGCCACCGATGGAGGGGCTCGATAGAAGACTGTCGCTCATTCTGGAGCACATGCTTAGACTCAGATCATGCTCTAGTGCGAGCGCGTATTTGTCTACGTCTTACTGGACGTAGGAAACATGCTGCAAGGAAACCCCTTAGGGTCCTACTTAATGATAGTCAAGCTAGGAGTATATTTCAGGAACATCTAGAAAAACAGTTAGGCAGCCATGTAAGTGATACCCACCCCGAGGCAGCATGGAATGACATCCGAAAAGCTGTAGAAACAGCAGTGATGTCTGCAAGTACGGTAAACCATAAGGTTAGGGAGAAACACTTGATCTCAGCAGCATCTACCGCACTGATAGATGATCGAAAACTCATTCCATCTGGCTCTGAACATAACGAAGACCGGAGTCAGCTTAAGCGAAAGCTGACTAGAAGCCTATGCAAAGATCGTGAACAGTGGTGGGTAGCGAAAGCAAGAGAGATGGAAAAGGCAGCGGCAATAGGTAACAGCAGGCAACTGTTCAGACTTGTTAAGGAAACCGGTATTAGGAACCCAACTGTTAGCGAAACAATCGCAGAGAAAGATGGAAATATTATTCATTCTCAATCCAGGAGATTGGATCGATGGGCAGAATACTTTAGGGATCAGTTCAACTGGCCTTCAGCCACACTTCGGTTTCCCACGATCCCCAGTCGACCTGAATGGCAAGTTGATGTAAGTCCACCGACTCTTTACGAAGTTTAAAAAGCTATAGGAAATCTGAAGCGTGGGAGAGCAGCAGGCCCTGACAGGTTTACCCCTGAGATTTTTAAGGATGGCGGTCCAGTATTAGCAGCGAGATTGACTGAGGTCTTAGGTAGAATCTGGGAACTGGACGTAATCCCATCTGACTGGTCTCAATCATTGATTGTACCAGTCTATAAGAAAGGACAAAAGTCCTCCTGTGACAATCACAGAGGAATTAGTTTGACTAATATAGTGTCTAAAATATTAGCTTCAATAATACTTCGACGTCTAACCAAAGCTCGTGAAGAGCAGACTAGAGAAAACCAGGCTGGTTTTCGACCTGGACGTGGTTGTATAGACCAAATATTCACACTACGTCAGGTCCTAGGACATAGACACACATTCAGACGTCCCACAATGGTAGTATTTCTCGACCTTAAGGCGGCATTTGACTCTGTTGATCGTAAGGTTCTATGGCAATGTTTGAAGGGAGTACCAAAGAAGTACGTCAACCTTATAAAGGCTCTCTACTCCAACACATCTGGTCGAGTGAGAGCTTATGGTGAACTGTCATCAGAATTGATTACCTCAAGTGGTGTTCGTCAAGGCTGTCCACTCTCTCCATTCTTGTTTAACTTTGTCGTCGACGTCCTTTTAGAGATGACACTTTCCTCATCTAAATTTCCAGGAGTTGAACTTCTACCGGGAGATCCACTTGTTGACTTAGAATATGCCGATGACATAGTTCTATTTAGTGAAGACGCTGACAGAATGCAGAGTCTGCTGACCACTCTAAGCAACAATGCAAGCCTGTTCGGCATGCGATTCTCTCCCTCGAAATGCAAAATGTTACTTCAGGATTGGGTTGCGTCGACACCCGAACTAGTGATAGGGAGTGAAGTAGTTGAGCGTGTCGACCACTTCACTTATCTCGGAAGTCTCATCAGCCCTTGTGGTTTGGTGTGTGACGAAATCTCAGCACGGACACAAAAGGCTCGACTAGCTTTTGCCAACTTGCGTCATTTGTGGCGTAGGCGAGATATCCGTCTATCAACCAAAGGACGTGTTTACTGCGCAGCAGTTCGTTCCGTCCTACTTTATGGCAGTGAAACATGGCCGATAAGAGTAGAGGATATTCGTAGGTTACTAGTATTTGACCATAGATGTCTTCGAAACATTGCTCGTATATCCTGGGACCACCGAGTAAGTAACTCAGTTGTTAGGAAACGGGTACTAGGTAAGGATGGCAAATCAATTGAGGAAGTAGTGAAACTCAATCATTTGAGATGGCTGGGACATGTGTTGCGCATGCCCGACCACCGACTGCCCCGACGTGCTATGTTTTATGGTGTAGGAGTAGGTTGGCACAAATCCATGAAGTCACTGACAAGTGGACTGAGTCATGTTGGTAGGTGTAGACTACCTGGTTGGGGACCGCGAGACTATAGCAACCGATGGTTAGAGACCTTGAATGACATGGCTCAAAATCGTTTGCAATGGCGCAGGTGCATCCACTCTTTGTGTTCTCTCAAACTCTAATCTTCTGAATTCTTCATGTCCTTTATTTTTTTTCCCAATTTATCCCACTGGACTATACTCCTTTAATAACATCATCAAACCTTAATGTCCCCTATCTCTACTTATACTTTCAGTACCTCTACCACTATGGGATTTGAATCGATAACTGAATCTCTGTGCTAATGTGGTATGGCAACTCGAACTGATGTACGTACGTACGAAGTTCCACGTTGTTACTGACTGACTTAAAGTGTTCCGACCATAGTTCTAAACGTTTGGACTGGGAGCAGATGAGTGTCGTTTTATTCCGGAATAGTCTGACTTACACTTAACTTATTAATTCGTTTCTTTTATTAGTGTGTAGAGTTGTCTTGTGTTCCCTATAGCCGCCGCCTTTTACATCTCATTTGCTTTCGTTGCCTATGCTCCTTCACGAGGAGTAACAGGCGTAAGTAGATAAGTCTTTTGTGTGGCTTTTTTTGCGTCCAGTGAGGCACAAGCAGATGCGTGCTCGTATATGGCATGGTCGGAGTCCAAGCAGGTACTCCAGAATGAGCGACAATCTTCTACCGACCCTCTCCAACGATGACTGATGGCAATATGGTCTATTTGAGTCCATCGTTGATTTGGTGCAGGGGGTCGCCATGTTAGACGATGTCGCTCCTTATGCTTAAAATTTGTTTGCTAAAAATAAACGGTTGTCTGAGCACAGTTGCAGCAGAGGATCACCATTATCTGTTCTGTGCCGGAATACTAAAATACCCACCTAAATGTCTTTCTGTTTCGTTTAAGCTACCTACCTGGGCATTAAAGTCACCTCCTACGAGTACTATATCGGAACGTTTAGCTTTCTGAAGAAAATCAGACAGCTTTCTGTGAAATTCATCTTTCACTTCGTCCGAACTGCAGTCAGTGGGAGCGTAGGCAGAAACGACGAAAAGGCAACGACGTGTGTCCCTATCCTTTCGAGTTCTTACGGAGCCGTTTAGCCGAACAGCGCATAGACGACTGTTAACGGGGATCCACTCTAATAGCGCTCGTTCCGCCCTCATGCTTAGTGCTATGCCTACACCTGCAAGTCCACGAGAACTAGCCATCGAGTCGCCAGATACACGGAGGGTGTATATCGTCGGCTCTCCGTTTTGCCGAGGTGAGTTCAAGTGAATGACCACGCTAGGATCCTGTATGCGTGTTTCGGAGACACAGCATACATCAATGGTACGAGATTCTAAGATTTTAGCCAAGGAAGCCTGCTGACCGATTTGGCATAGTCTGCGTACGTTGAAGGCTCCCATGTGTAGTTTGGAGCGAGGTTTCAGTAGACCTGGGACAGTGTTTTGCGCACTAGAATCCTTGGCTGTGGTGACACTTGAGGAGGAAGCCGAAAGAGGGAGTTTAGACTTGAAAATCGATGTAGGAGGAATCATAGGAATTGAAAAGGGAGGTTGATTATGAATACAGTGGTCTTGAGTGCTGTTAGAGGTATGAGGGCGGTTATCACTTCCCGGTTGTCCACACCGTGTAAGGGTTCTGCTGGAAGTGCCTGAAAAGGAAATTGGATTAGGGGCGGTCTTAGTGATCTGAGAGCGTGGCCGCAGTGCCCAAGGGATAGCTGCTTGAGGTCGATCACACACAACCTTTTTATGAGTAATTCTTGTGTTAGCTCCGTACTTGTTGAGACTTTACCGCCGGAGACGGATATCCGTGGGATAAGGCGAGGTGTGCATTTTTAGGGTCGACCTTTTCTAACCCCACCCCTCCTTTTGGAAAGGCAGCATCGCAGTATCACAGCCCTCACGCATATCCAATGAGATCTGTGTGGCGCATATGTATTTGGTGCCTTCTTGTACCGATATCTATGTGTTAAAATAAATAATAATAAATTTGGAATGTCAAAGTATAAGTCGTCCGTTTTTGTGCTCCTAGTTTCAGAAGCGAAAAATTGCCAGAACGGTCTTACATTCATCCTTATAGTATGAAATGCATGGTAGATGATGCTGTGAAACCAATGCACTATTAATACCTTACAACGTCCATTCAACTCAAGTTGACAAATAGTAAGCGGGCTTGATTACATTCGAATCTGATTTTCCGAATGAGGATTTAAAGCAATGATATATCTAAAATATACCTGTCTTGATTTCAACCGCCAATCCTAATTTGATAATTTGCTGACAGAAATAGGTACCAAGTCTTCTTGTATACAATAATTGGAGACAGAAAAGCGATAAAGATATATTTGGTATACTGAAAAAATGGTGAAATATTCTTTAGGACAAAAGACTTTTAAAAAAAAAATGACATATTAAAAGACAAGTTTAAGTCAAGTAGGAATTGATAAATGCCACTTAGGCCAACGTGCGACCATAAATGCTGAATATTACGGACTAACCATAAATTGGAAACAACGTCATAGCTTTTTCATGTATCGTTCTGTATTTTCGAAATTGAAGTGATAGGACCATTTATTCGTGGTTTCCATATCATGCTATAGTAGATAGCAAGTACTATTGCAGCGAGGGAAACGGAAACGACATACACAAACACTGTCGCAAGACGTACCCACTTCTTATTAGCTTTTTGAAGCTTCGGCTTCCCATCATGATTGCTTTTGCCCATGTTCCGTAAATTTTGAAAAGAGTGCAACTTGAGTGGATGTCCAATCGAACCTTAAGTCTGTCCTTTGAGAACAGAAGTCTCTAGGTTTTTAATTATCTTTTTAGAATGTGTTTGTGTGCGTCTTGGATCAGTCAATCTGGAGAGTAGATACTATTTTTCCTGGGGAGGGATCTAGAATTACGTTGTATTTCATTCCAGTTGCTGTGTTAGGTTTCAACTTACTTGAGGAGTTTTCGACCATTTTAATGCTTTACTGACAGACTGGGTATATTTTTGAAAGCCTGTGTCTTCAGGTGTATATCAGTTGTAGATTCAGATGCTGGTAATTATTATGTCACTTGATAGTTGCTAATTTGATCCCGTGTGATCGGGAGCTTGGATAATGAAAGTTAGTTTTATCGAATTAATCGCAGCATATTTAGATCAGCGGGATCCACTAATACGAATATGAGTTTTGAACTTATTCATGATGCAGATCTATAGTATATGGAGGTAAACAAATGCCAAAATTCTTCGACATTGGTGCTCCCCTCATTAGATTTACTGGACATACCTTAACTGAAAGCGCTGGGCCGCACATCCGTACCAGATCATCAGTGGGTACACAGTGTTATATATCCCTTTCAACTGTTAGTCAGCTTAGAACAAACGTCCCTTCAACATAATGATCGCCTTCCAAACATATATTATCGAACTCCTTCGTTTATGTGTTTTGATTTGACTGGGCTGGCATTCTTCGAATATAAAATTGTTACTGGTAAAGGCGTTGTCAAACTCTGAATACTTGTGTCGTATTTAAGTGGTTGACCAGTAGTAACTCTAAGGTAGCGTACTGATAACTTTTATTGTGTTCAATCTTCATTAATGCACCTCTCCGTAATTTATTCATCAGCACCAACGTTTAGATCATTAGACTAATGTTTTTAAATCACTTAGAAGATCCAGCCTATCGGTGTCATGGCATTTTAACCTCCACATTTTACATCATTTTAAATGAGTGATAGCGAACTAAATATGGTTAGCAATTCTTCAGTGTACATTAGAAATAGCACAGAACCTAAGATAGTAGTTATGAACAGGCTCCCACATATATAGCACACTGTCCACTCTCACTCTCGCTCCTTACCAACAACATCCATATCTTATTCAATCTTGTGTTATGCCTTCTGTTCCAAAATTGGAGAACTTTGCAATAGCCTACGATAGTATATCGAAAGCTTTTTTGAAATTTATGTGTATTACAGAAGGAATCCTATCTTGTCCAGTCCAGTAACACTGTCGAAAACCTTTCATGGTACCGGCAGCAGTGTGATACCTCCTGATATGATGGAAACAAAAGTCAGTTTTCGATTGATTCACTCAATATGAGTTTTATTCATCATTACATCCGTTTTGTTTCAATGTATTGACGACTCAATGTAGTATTTGTTTTCTCTTCTCGTATGATATTTTCTTCTGTATAATGTACGATATTCTTGTATTACATTGACATGAACTGTGCTCAGTTTGTGATTTGTTATAACTCTGAGTATTTTTCATATGATTTCACCCTAATTATTGATCAAAATGGGTGTACAGTCAATATATTAATGAGTGTATTTTCTACTAGATTATTATTATCGTCGTCATAGTGTTTTGTGGCTAATAAATCTTCACTTATACCAGCCTTGTGTTCTTACTTTTGCGTCGTGGGAATTGCAGAGGTCTCTCGTTCCGAGTGATCAGCGTTTTTCCGGCAAAAAAATCAGCGACGACTAAATATAACACCTCCTTAGTTCTGACATTTTCTCAGATCTTTATTTGACATATTGGTGAGCTAAATATCTTCCCAGTCTGTCGATGGCACTTATACTTCCTGTTAAGCCGACTGTGAAGCATACTTGCAGTTGCTTCTGTGTGTGACTGTAGTGTGCCTTCAAGTCTTACTGCTTTCCCGCACCTGATTTGTTTGATAGTCACTCTGATTTCTTCGATCGATTCTGTCTACTCCTGCTTTAGTGTTTAAGTCTCCGATCAGGATGGTGAGATGTTTTTGGGTACTTCTCTATGATTGTGCAGTGTGCAGTCGAGGCGCAATTAAATATGAACACCACTACAAGAAGACTACGTGCCAGTTAACTAATAAGATCCCCGTAAGTCAATATCAGAAGGCAGATGATGGCTGTAGTCGAGATGTATTTGCTGGCGATCTCGTGGTATCGAAAGAATACCAAGATCGTGCCAAAAGAGTACAAGCGTGGTTACCAAGCGTAACCGAGTTCGTACAAGTTCAAAGTCAACGGGAGAGTGAGTGTAATGGCTTTCATTAGCGTGGTTAAACAAACGAGCACAGTAAAACAAGCACTGGTACGATTGGTTATAATAATAATTGTTTTTATCGAACCTAGGCCACTACAATCGATTGCAGCCTCTCATAAGAATTATCTTTATGTTGTCATTGCTATAATTGTTGAGCATATTGCACTGGACAATATTCGTTGTTATTTCCAACTACTTGGTTTTGAATGGTGTTTTGGTGATTCAGGATCCATGAGATTCCCATCCTATAAGTGCTTTTCGTGCTTCTTCTGACAGCATCAGAGCAACTCCCTGAGTGTGCGGAGCATTTTTCCCTTCCTGACCAGAGTTAAACTGAATATCTCCCTAAACCAATCTTTTCTACTCAGCTTGTGTTCAATATGTTTCATGTTTTCTGAAAAGCTTCAACTTGTATCTTCATATTTATTCAATTATATGATTGATTCTCTCGTTCTCCCACATTGCTCGGACATTTCATTTGCTTATATCCACTGATGCTCTAGTTTTTAGAAGGAGCAATGGCTCTTTGCCTCCCAAAGAATGTCTGGTTTCACCACGAGGCGTCGGAATTGATATTTAAAGTCTCATATAAGAGATTCACTGGTCTAAATGATCAATTCTGGTAAGTTTTTTCTTTAACAGTGTTATTTTCTACTGGAAAAGGTTGCTGACCCCATGCATTACCTACTTCCTTTACCCGGATTTGGGCTCGGCAGTAACCCCGGGAGAACTACATCCGGAGTTGAGCTTAGGAAGTGAGCACATCAAATAATACCGGGTGTTGTTTCTACCACGTTGGTTGGAACTGTAATATCCTGAATGTCAAGTTAGGGAGACTTTTCAGATTTCAGACCGCAAATCTATCGAGAAACTGATTACTGAGCCATGGACATTAACACTGTTACGCCGAACATCTTACTTACTTACTTACGCCTGTTACTACTCGTGAAGGAGCATAGGCCGCTCACCAGAATACTCCATCCAACCCTGTCCTGGGCAATCCTTTCAAGCTCTTTCCAGTTCTTATTTATCTTTTTCATATCTGCTTCTATTTCCCGACGTAATGTGTTCTTTGGCCTTCCTCTTTTCCGCTTCCCTTCAGGATTCCAAGTTATGGCTTGTCTCGTAATGCAGTTTGATGATTTCCTCAATGTATGTCCTATCCATTTCCATCGTCTTTTCCTAATTTCCTCTCCAGCTGGGAGCTGGTTGGTTCTCTCCCACAAAAGGCTGTTGCTGATGGTATCCGGTCAGTGGATGTTGAGTATCTTGCGTAGACAGCTATTGATAAATACCTGTACCTTCTTGATGGTGCTTGTTGTAGTTCTCCAAGTTTCAGCTCCGTACAGTAGAACTGCCTTGACGTTCGTATTGAAGATTCTGACTTTGATATTGGTTGAAAGTTGTTTTGAGTTCCATATGTTCTTCAGTTGAAGGAATGCCGCTCTAGCTTTGCCAATCCTCGCCTTGACGTCTGCATCTGAACCTCCTTGTTTATCGACGATGCTTCCCAGGTATGTGAAGGATTCCACGTCTTCCAGAGTTTCGCCATCAAGAGTGATTGGATTGCTGTTCTCCGTGTTGTGTTTGAGGACCTTGGTTTTCCCTTTGTGTATGTTGAGGCCTACTGATGCAGAGACTGCTGCTATGCTGACTGTCTTTATCTGCATTTGTTCGTGTGTATGTGATAGGAGGGCTAGGTCATCTGCGAAGTCCAAGTCGTCTAATTGGTTCTGAGCTGTCCATCGTATGCCGTAGTTTCCCTCAGATGTCGAGGTCTTCATAATCCAGTCGACCACCAATCAATGAAGTTGATGTAGAGTGACGAGTTCCACTCAATTGATTGTTCGACGATGATCCGTAGTGTCGCAATCTGGTCTGTGCACGACCGGTCCTTACGGAATCCAGCTTGTTGATCTCGAAGTTGAGCGTCAACTGTGTCTTTCATCCTGTTCAGTAACACTCTTGTAAAGACTTTACCCGGTATTGACAGTAGTGTAATGCCTCTGTAGTTTTCACACTTGCTCAGATCTCCTTTCTTTGGAATCTTGATGAGGTGTCCTTCTTTCCAATCCATCGGCACTTGTTCCTCCTCCCAAATCTTCTTGAATAGAAGATGAAGCATGCTTGTAGTTACTTCGATGTCTGACTTCAACGCTTCAGCTGGTATATTGTCAGGTCCTGCTGCTTTCCCGCTCTTGATTTGTCTGATGGTCATTCTGATTTCTTCTGTCGTTGGTGGATTGACATTTATAGGAAGATCTGTGTGTGCTGCTTCGATGTCCGGTGGATTCATTGGAGCCGGCCTGTTCAGGAGTTCCTCGAAGTACTCTGCCCATCTGTTGCGCTGTTGTTGAATCTCAGTGATTGGTCTTCCTTCTTTGTCTTTGACTGGTCTCTCTGGTTTACTGTATTTCCCTGCAAGCTTCTTCGTCGTATCGTAAAGCTGTTTCATATTTCCTTCTCTTGCAGCTTTTTCCGCCGTCGTTGCTAGTTCTTCCACGTATTTTTGCTTGTCAGCTCTAATGCTCTTCTTCACTTTCTTGTTTGCTTCTATGTACTCTGCTTGTGCTTGGACTTTCTCTGCTCTTGTTCGACTGTTGTTAATTGCTGTCTTCTTGTTCTTTCTTTCTTTGATCCTGTCCAGTGTTTCAGTAGAGATCCATTCCTTGTGATGATGTTTCTTGGGGCCCAGAACCTCTTGACACGTTGAAGTTAATGTTTCTTTGATACCTCTCCAGCTATCCTCCATAGTAGTTTCTTCTTCCTTCAGTAGATCCTGTAAGGCTTGGAACCTGTTGTTGAGAGCTACCTTGAATTCATTGAGTTTGTCAGTATCTCGAAGGAACGCTGTATTGAACCTTTGTGGTGCTGTTTGTCCAGTTGTCCAGTTCTTCTTTAGCTTCAGTTTCAATTTGGCCACAACTAGGTGATGATCTGAAGCTATGTCCGCTCCTCTCCTGGTTTTCACATCTTCCATTGTCCTTCGGAACTTTTTATTGATGCAAATGTGATCTATCTGGTTCTCTGTGGTGTGGTCCGGTGAGATCCATGTAGCTTTGTGTATACGTTTGTGTGGAAATGTTGTACCGCCTATGACCAATTTATTGAATGAACACAGATTTGCAAATCTTTCCCCGTTTTCGTTTCTCTCTCCCAGTCCATGTAGTCCCATGATGTCTTCATATCCGGTGTTGTCCATTCCGACTTTGGCGTTTAGATATCCCATCAGAATGGTGAGGTCCTTTCTTGGGCACTTCTCTATGATTGATTGCAGCCTCTCATAGAATTGATCCTTAACGTCGTCGTTGCTATCATTGGTCGGTGCATAACATTGGATAATGTTCATTGTGATCCCCTCCTTCTTTGTTATGAATGATGCTTTGATGATTCTGGATCCGTGAGATTCCCATCTTACAAGTGCATTTCGTGCTACTTTGGATAGCATTAGAGCAACTCCCTGAGTGTGTGGAGCATTTTCCTCTTCGTGACCGGAGTATAGCAGCATCTCTCCCGTATTTAGCCTTTGTTGTCCAGCTTGGGTCCAATGGGTTTCACTGATTCCCAGTACTGCCAAGTTGTATCTCCTCATTTCCGTTGCTATTTGACTGGTCTTCCCGGTCTCTCACATTGTCCGGACGTCCCATTTACCTATAAAAATTGTTGCTCTGGTTGTTAGAAGGGGCATCGGCCTCGTGGCTTCCGAAGGAACTTGGCTTTCACCATGAAGCGTCATATTACCTCTAACTCCCAGGGCAGAGTTTAAATGGTTTGAGTTATTTTTTCTGGTTAGCGTTTTTTTAGCGAGTTAGGTTTCTACGGGATGGGGACGCTAACCCCATGCCCAACCCTCCTCCTTTACCCGGGCTTGGGACCGGCAGTAACTCTGGAAGAGCTACAGGCGGAGTTACGCCGAACATCTTCCCCCTTGTAAAGTATTTATATCAAAAGACTTTAAAAATTTGTCCTGAACGACAAGCAGAAAACATAAAGCACAGGGTGTGGCTATTTGATGGCATAAGGTTTTACTATCCACTTAAGTAAAATAAGAAACATAATTCTTACTTAAGATAATGAAGTATGAAGCTGGATATAATGGCTTTATTCTAATAGCAGCAGTCTATCTGTGAGTAGTGCCGATAACAAACCCCTTGAGTGAACTTATTTGAGGTCATTTGATAGAACTTCATCTTTAACCGTAATTAATCCAGGGAGTTTATCTGATTCTCATAAAAATGTGGCAAAAGGGTTTCACGGATTCGATTCGCTCTCACTTCAACATGCTGAAACAGTCTTTTAGTGCACATATGACCGTTATGTTCTGTTTTTCGTCTTTTATTCAAGACCTAGGTACGATGGTTTGTGCACATTCCTAACCCTTCAGTTTTTAAGCCTAAATAGTTTACGAACTGTTATGAGGAGTGTTTCTCAGCACCATATTACTGTCAGGTATTCTACAATAATTCATGGACTGCAGTGAGATAACCTGGATTGTGTGGATCACGGAACGAAGGGATTTGTCACTTATTTGATTTTTTGAGCTTGCTACATTCTTCTTCAGTCAACTAACCTACAGTAATCGACCAGTCTGTTTAGATAGCTCGATCCCTTCCTGCTAGAATTTCTGCCTTCAATAACTTTCGACTGTGGGGTATGTATTTGTAAGCAGTGTCGTGAGTCATAAACTCAACGTATAACTATTATGTGATTGGTTTGATAGATGAAATAAAAATTTAAGTCGTTGAAATCATTAAAATGATGTGTGAAGATAATATCTGACAATGATGGTTCCTGTTCTAAGTTTAAAAGTATCGGTTTTCGGCACATTTTTGTCGCACTGAGAACTAATAAAAACAAGTTGCCATCGAGACATCCACTTGACATTGTGAGTTCTAACCAGTAGATGTGTGGTACGTTGAAACCACCGACAATAGGATCATCATCAACCTTATTCCAGCTACAGATACAGTTCGAAACCAAACCTTTTGCAAGATAACTTGGAATACGATTTATTGTAACTGTTGGTAATAAACCGTGTTTAGTGTTGATTCTATAGATCCCATGTGTCAACATCCTAAGCTTTCGACGCACTCGTTTACTGACGTAACTGACTCCTAACATGATATATTTTACCTTTCCATCACCATTAACAACCCTATCAATCCCATTGCATACGTATCTAGTGATTAGATCTGTTTCTACGACAGTCTTAGTATCCCTTCTCAATTCTTGCATTTGGAATGGTTTAAACCGTATAACTCAACTCGTATTTTACTCATATAGAAAGATTCACGTATCTCTGATTTTTTGCATAGACAATCAGAACAGCTTGTGAAAGACCTTGCGATACTTGTCGGAATGTTCTTATTTATTTTCTGCAAACTATCTCTGTCCAAAAACGGTTAATGACCTCCGTGAAGAACAACAGCTGAGACTTATGAAGATGTTCTTCTCAAGCAAATAATGAAACATGGCAATAAGTTACTGAATATCGTATTCAAATCATAAGTAGCAAGACCATTCTGTCAAGCCTCAATGTTCTTAGGATCGCTATCAATACTCCTCATCACTTCACGAAGAATAACTCCGACAAAACTTGTACCCAATATGAATATATTAAGTATTAATGAAAAAGACAGAATTTTTAGTTATCAAAAACTGTAAAGACTAGTCCGGTTAACACTGAAGATAAGTGTTATTTTGTAATCTAACCTTTGCATCTAAAAACAGTTTGTGCAGTCACTAACAGTAACTTGACCATTGATATAAGGGTAAGTTTTTAGGTGAACTTTCATTAAACCCTTTCTTCTGAAAATATTCTAATATTTTTTTCTAAAATTTCTTCCGCTTCTGTATTTTTACATATTCTCGACGTTCATCCCTTGATTCTTATAACATTATTATAATACTGATCTTTCATCGAAATATTTTGTTTCTTTTCTTTTTATATATTATGCAATATAACAACTGAACGATTTTTCAAATAATTATTTTGATTATAATAATTTTCTTTCTTTCAATTACTCAATATTACATTATGCAACCCAACTACTCGATGAGTGTAGTATAAAGTCATGATGAAAAAGGATTTCAAAAGAAGTTTCTGTTAAGTTCGCTATTCGATTAACGCAGAATACGGTTAACGATTACGACACTCGAACGTTGAACTTCACCGTCGCAAATCAGAAGACAGAAGAAAAGCTGGAGAAGTGTTTATTTGGTAATCTTTCTTATTTAATGTCTTAATGAGTGTATTCCGTTTATGGTACAGAAAATCACGGGTATTTATAGATATTGTCATTTGTTAAATCAGCATTATATTTTGGCCAATCCACCAAGAGACATATTATGCTATTGACCAATAGTAGCATACCACGTTGATATTCTAGAAAGCTCCTTCATGTTCTGATTTCCTGGAATTCTTCGGTTCCTTTAGGGCCTCTAGAGGCTCAGTTGTAGTTTTCGGAAGCCGATTCAACAGTTTCTTTGTTCTTTGCTCTGTTTTTGAATAAAAAAATTATTATCCTTGCTATACTTCAAATAGGAAACTTATATTTAATTACAAAAAATTATCAGAAAATTTGTGATTTCTTTGACAGGTTTGTTGATATCATAAGCTAAAATGTTCTCTTCTATTATTCATTTATTAATTTACTAAATTTTTCATTTTAAAATATACGGTTAATTGTATGTTAATGGTGTAATTTTACTGTCTTAAATGGAGTTTTGCATGGTTACTGTGGTACATAAGTTCATTGTTAAATGATTCTCATCTTTCATTGATTCATCAACTGATATCAGTTTGTAATAAATAAAATTTGATAACTGGATTAAATCTTCGACAAAAATCTAATAAAATTACATGAACTTTCTTGATATAAATAGAATTCTGTGAATATTAATGAAAATTGATTGTATTTTAAGAAATGAATTTTATTTTTACAAATAAATATTTAACATTACTATTGTACTGTAGTAGATGTCGAGTCGCGGTTGACTATGATTACCACTATAGGAAGACTACGTGCCGATTACCAGGTTAGACCTATTTGTAGGCCAAATATCAGAAGGTAGTTGTAGGTAGTAGTAAGATGTATTTGTTGGCAATCTTGTGGTATCGAAATAATATCGAGATCGTGCCAAAATCCACAAGCAAAACTACTGAGCGTACGTGAGCTCGTGCAAAGTCACAAACAACGGAAGAGTGTGTTTTTTGGTAAACTTGAACAAATAAGTACATTAAAACAATCACTGGTACAATTGGTTATAATAATAATTGTTTCCATTATACCGATTGTGTTCTCGTCATAAAAGTAGGTCACTACAGTACTATTATTTGATTAGTCACATAATTCAAATATATTCACAGTCAAAAAATGAGATAACATTAAGTTATGGTATGTTTTGACCCCTTTTTTCAAATAAAGATTAAAAAATGCAAGTTAATTAAGTTAAATAATACATCTAATTTGTGATAAGTAAACAGTGTAGATTATGAGTGGAAACTCTCAATTAGAACACAATGAAAAATTAAATATCATTATCTGAAAATTTACTTTTTTTCCATCGAGCTAAACAAGCTTTAAAAGTAGAGAATATTTTGAACTAGTAAATTTTAACTAAAAATATTGCTACAAACAAAAATGGATAGTAGCTAGCAGCGGAATCCAGGACGCGCGTTTCGTCCTAGTCGGGACTCGTCAGCTGGATGCATCTGCACCCCAGAATTGATGTTCACATCGGGACTCAAACCCAGTACCGTTCACTTCAAACGCCATCACGTTATCCATTCCGCAACTGAGCCAATAAGAAACTCGTCAATTACAGTTCTAAACATCAATGGGAAGATAAAAGCAAACAACACCAAATGAATTTAAGCTTCGCCCCATTGCACAAACAGGTGGTTAGCAGGACTCAGTAACTAAGTGAACGTTACTGGGTTCAAGTTCCGGAGTGAACATCAGCTCTGAGATGCAGGTACATCCGGCTGACGAGTCTCAACTACGACGAAACATGCCTCCTGGATTCCACTGCTAGCCACTATCCATCTTTGCTTATAAAGCTTGTGACTTAAGGCAATATCAAGGCAATCTACACAGAATGCACGTGTGTCAATAAGAGACTTCTCGATTGTAGTCCTAAACATCAATGGGTAAATACAAGCAAACAACACCTAGTGAATTTAAAAATATTGCTTTTACTGTATGTACAATTTTTTTAAATATTTTACAATAACAGTATTGCTATGTGAATTTTTTTTAACATCCTTGGGGTATCTACAGAAACAGCCTACTGTGGGAGAGAACAAATTAGGTTCCAACCGAAGAGAAAATTAGGAAAAGACGATGTAGATGGACAATCCATACATTGATGAAATTATCGAGCGCGAACTTAGGATCCTTAAGGGGAACGGCAAAAATGGAAGGTCAAAGAGCACACTACGTTGAGAACTGGAAGCAAACATGAAAAGGATGAATAACAACTGAAAAGGATTGCCTAGGACAGAGTTAAATAAAGAATGCTGATGGGCATCGTATGTTCCTCCACAATGGGTAACAGACGTAAGTAAGTAAGTTAGTTAGTTAGTTAGGTTTTCTATTTGATTATTCATATTGTCGGCTTTGTTCAATAAGAAAAAGCTGACAAATGAACTTTTTCCAGATGGTTGTTTAAAATTTTAATGAATCTAATTACGTTGATAATGATGATGTGTTGATCTTATTCAATAAATTATTTCTTTTGTGAATAATCGATTATGCAAATTTTATTCAATCAATCTATCAGTTAGTCAATCAATCAATTCATTTATTCTTTTCTACCAGAATAGAATTTATGTTATGTAAATCATGAAATAGACAATCAACGACAACAACAACAACAACAGCAACAACAAAAAAGAGGAGAGCGTAAGTTTTAAAAACAAATTAGATGCATAAAATATATTTATATTATTAAAATAAGGGATTACAGTTAGGTGAATGAATAAACTGTTTCTATCCAATTTTTTTCTTGGTGAAATAGGAAAATGAGATGCATAAATATTAGTCTCCTGAATATGAGTCATCTATTGTAGGAATAACAGGAATTTTACATTTTTAATCATCATATTAATAATAATAATAATAATAATAATAATAATAATAATATTATTATTATTATTATTATTATTATTATTATTATTATGATAATATCCATTCTGTTAATTTAGGATTCGAAAATGGTCATATTGTGATGTGAGCTACTTATATGCACATAAGTAGTATATAACGATGGTCAGGAATAGAATGTATTTCAGTAGAACATCGAGGAGGAAAGAACGGGAACGAAAAGCAATTAGTATAAAAACTCATGAACAATCAAACCTGAGACGATGGATTGATATTTGTAAAAGGAACAGTCAAGTTTGAGACAGTTGATTGATATTTTGTAAATTAAGTATCCACTGTATAGTTCTGAGATTTTAGTAAGATGTTCTGTAATTTTGCGCTCAAATACATTCGATTGTCCCACTTGTGTTCTTGTTTACCACACAACTTTGTAGCTGACTAACTAATCAAAGCTAAACATAAATTACCATATTGAAATGACATCACTTTAATTAACTGTAGAGTTAATGTTGTGTGCTAACAAGTTTATTAACTATAGACATCAAATATCTAGTAAACATATGAATTGTACAGATAATATTGATTAGCTAAAGGCTGTAAATGGATATTTATAGATTTGAGCAAATATTGGATAGGCGAAATTTTTGCCTAATTAAAAAATTCAGTCAGCATTTGGCGCTAACTTTCTTAGGATTGTAAAATAAATTATTACCCTGATTTAATCGAGAAATGTATTCATATAGAATTTCGATTTCGAAATGAGGATGACATAATTAGGGGAAATCAAGCTACAGAAATTTATTGTGATTTTCTTTAGAATTTAAATTCATGGACCACTTAACAGAAATAGTTATATTGTCAAACACTGATAGACAACTAACTATTAGTAAGCAAAGATGGATGGTGGATAGCAGTGGAATCCAGGACGCGCGTTTCGTCCTGCTTGGGACTTGTCAGCTCGATGTACCTGCATCCCAGAGTTGATGTTCAATCTGGGACTCAAACCCAGTACAGTTCGCTTGCAACGCCATCGCGTTATCCACTTAGCTACTTAGTCCTGCTAACCACCTGTTTGTGAAATGGGGTGAAGTTTAGACTCACTTGGTGTTGTTTGCTTTTATCTTTCCACGGTTGTTTTATGATATCGAATATGAGATGCAGGTATACCCAGCTGACGAGCCCCAAATCGGACGAAACACGCCTCCTGGATTCCACTGCTAGCCACTATCCATCTTTTCTTATAATGCTTGTGACTTAAGGCAATATCAAGGCAATCCGCAAAGGATGTACATATGCCAATAAGAGACTGCTCAATCGCAGTCCTAAAACAACAATGGAAATATACACGCAAAAAACACCAAGTGAATTAACTATTTAACTTATTTAGAGTATCGTTGATCTATAGTATATCGTGACCGATCTATTTCAGGAAAAAAACGAATATTCAAATATATTGAATTTTCAAAGTGTGTTTTTGATGGTGATTTATTTTACATATTGAATGATTCAAAAAATGATATGCATTTTAGTTTCCTGCCTGAATTAACATCAACTGGAGAAGTACTAGGAGCCAAAATCTTCAGGGTTACTTTTACTCATTGCCTTAAAACGACTGAACAATACACCTTTATTCTATGTCAAGTCAAAAAAAGACAATTTCCTTTCAATGCTTGTCATAAAGTTGAAAATATGAGACAAGAACAGTTGATATGGTGATGTAAAAGTATCATGTTTGCTATGAAACATTAAGATACTCAATCCAAATTTGTATGGACGCATACTTCTATACACTTTTAAACTCTGATAAAAACAACCGACAAATGTTCTTTAATCTTCGATAGTTCTTCAGTAGATAATAATTTGTAAAACAAACACAATATAAAGCAGATCTTTGACTGATCTTAGAAGAAATTGATACCATAGTTTTTCCAAGCTTTTTAATAGTATACAAATTGATAGAAATTTTCTTTTTATCTTGAATTGACATTCATGTTAAGGTTATTGTTTTCTATATTCCATGGATTTTTTAAATTAAATATTTATCAAATGAAACGGTAAACAATGTTGTTTTGTTTCTTTAAACAACGTTCTTTATCTAACTTAGATGATGTGGAATGAAAAATGATTTTAGAGAATAATATCAGAATAGAATTTTGAGGAGATTTTTAGTAATTTAACAGTTGAATTCATGAGTCAATTAAAGCTATACCATCATGGAAAACCTGGAAACATTGGACGACCGCTTCGTTCTAGTATGGGACTCTTCAGCAGTGCTCATCCACGATCCCACCTCGCGAAATTCGAACCCAGAACATATCGGCTTTTTGTTTTAAAGTACTGTACTTAGGATGTTAGTTTAGTCTAACTTAATTTGACATTTATATTATTATCAGAAGGGGTTTTTCTGGATATTATAGTAATTTCAATAGTTTAGATCATGAGTCGATTGAAGCTAGACCACCATGAAAAACCTGGAAGCACTGGATAGCCGTGACTGGCCCCATGAGGTATTTCCTGGAGTTCTAGTGCGAAGCAGTAACCAGTGGAGTTCAACCAGGTCTGTTGCGACATAGTAACTCACTGAAGACAATGGTGGATGTGTAGCTTAATTTCGTGGATTGGTTGAAGTTAGACATTAACACCACTGGATGTCGGCTCAGTCGTCTAGTGGTTAAGCGCTCGCGAGGTGGGATCGTGGATGCACACTACTGAGAAGTCCCACAATTGGACGAAACAGTCATCCAGTGCTTCCAGGTTTTCCATGATGGTCTAGCTTCAAATGACTCATGATCTCAACTATGGAAATTTATATTATTGTTAGTTGTTATCAGATTCCTATAATTTAAACACATGGGTCCATCGTTTACACTTACTGAATTTCTGGCTCAATTTTATTGTTCTTTTCTCGTCTAGATTTTATAATGCATGCTTCTTTACATTGTAGTAAGCCCATTTAATTACTGTATTATCTATCTGCTCACTGTAATTTGATTCACCATGTAATTTTCTGTGTGAGTCTGATTGAGCACATGTCAATTTTTAATCTATTCTCCCATTGGTTGTAATACACAGACAATCAGTAATTTATCCACACTTGAGTAACACCCATAAATATATGACTTTTTAACACTCACATATACACACACTCTTGGTTTCACTGTGTGCTTGCTTTGTGTATGCTTGTGGATTTTATTAATCTTTGACAATAAACTATCTCTATGACTGATCTTCGGGCTTTTGAATAATCTCGTGTAAATCCATTATTCTACTAGGATATTTAGCCTGCATTAAATACTCAGTTAACGGGATACTGTTTATTGGAGTCAGAAATGGAAAATACTAGCCTCTACAACATATTCTTTTAACACATAAAGATCTCTCAAATGAACAGAAACCTATGAAAGACTGAAACTTACATAGAAATGATTAGTTATGTCAACCTTACGCTACCTAAACAATTCAAATAGGATATTTCTTGTATAACAAATTCTTATATGTTTGAAACAGTACAAAACAAAAGCATTCTTCTAACTCTATGCCCAAATCATATAACCTGATAAATAGAAATTATATACTACTACATAAAAACTAGTGAACTATGCTTTTTTTTCATTCGTTAATTCATACAGTTCTATGGCTTACAATTTTAGTATTATTATTGTATTATTATCAGAAGGGATTGTGTGGAGATTTTAGAAATTTCACTGGTTGAAATCATGAATCCATTGAAGCTAGACCACCATGGAAAACCTGGAAGCACTGGACGGCCGTTTCGTCCTAGTATGGGACTCCTCATACTCGTAAATATGACTTAAAGTAAATTTTGAATAGGAAAATTAACAATCAATTCTAGGGTTTACGTTTTGTCGAATTCAAAACTCATCGGTTAAGTATACATATATCCTGAAGTTAATAATTTCATTAAAAATTAAATACGATACTCATCACTCTAAACATTAAAATTATATCTATACTAATTTATGAATGAAATAACTTGTTCAACAATTATAAAATATGATTTCCAGTTTAAAAGTACAAAATATAATCAATATGTAACTTTGGTTGCTATCCAGATGCAGTTTTTAAAGAGTCATTATATCAATTGTAAATGACCAAGTTAGTTATAACAATATCATAGTAAAGAAGAATATATAAATTCTTATAAACAACGATACTTTCAATTGTTATACATTTTTTCAAATTTTCAATCCATTCATTAAAACTATGACTAATTGATATACACTTTTGAATAGTACAAATAAATTAGAAACATTAATTAAACGTACAAAGAAATACATGGCTAGTAATCTGAACAGAATTGTACCGGTAATATACGTGATCTAACTAGTGAATAGTATGTAGGTCTCAGGTGAATAAAAAGATTTTTATGGTATTTTAATTTCTTAAAGGGATTGTAAAGTTTTCACTGTTTTCTCTTTGATAACATAGTGAAAATTCGAGAAGGAAAAGAGATGAACTACTAAAATTGATCGATAAGTAGCTAACTATTTAATTTCCAAAGATGAGAAGAACCAGTCAATACAAATATTGATGGCACATAAATGTCTAATGCTCCCTTGTACCAATATCTATGGTTTCAAATAAATAAATAAATAGATAAATAAATATAATTTCAATAGTTGAAATCATGAGTCAATTGAAGCTAGACCACCATGGAAAACCTGGAAGCACTGGACGGCCGTTTCGTCCTAGTGTGGGACTCATCAGCAGTGCTCATCCACGACACCGCCTCGCGAGATTTGAACCCAGGGCCTAACCACTAGACGACTAAGCCGGCATCTAGTGGTGTTAATGTCTAACTTCAATCAATCCACGCGATTGCTCCACCATGTACCGTTGTCTTCAGTGAGCTGATATCTCACAACAGACTTGGTTGAACTCAACGGGTCACGGTTTCTCACTAGAACTCCAGGAAATGTCTGGAAAGCAGTGGATGCTTCAAGGTTAAACAATATGGCTGTGAGAAAGTAACGATACCTAATTATCTACGAAGTATAAATCAATCAACCATCCTTGCTTATAATGCTTGTGACTTAATGTAATATCAAGGCAATCCACACAGGATGCACATATGTCAATATGAGACTGATAAATTGCAGTCCTAAACATCAATGAAAAGATTCAAACAAACAATACCGAGTAAATTTAAACTTCACCCCGTTGCACAAGTTAGTGGCCATCAGGACTCAATAGCTAAGTGGATAACGTGATGATGTTTGAAGTGAATGGCACTGGATTCAAGTTCTGGAGTGAACATCAACTCTGGGATGCAAGTACATCCAACCGACAAGTTCCAACTGGGAATAAACATGCATCTTGGATTCTATCGTTAACTACCAACCATCTTTGCATATAATAAATCTTAATAGTTAGTAAAAAGATGTTAACAGCAATTACAATGAGAACAACCCGTGAAAAAATAAAGTGTTGACCAACTTTATTTTTATTATCCTCCCTAAATACTACATGATAGTTTAATAATCTTATTATGATTGATTAGTTTAAAAAATGCCTAGTTATTCTTATGGTCTCAATCTAGTCTTTTTTGAGTGAAATCATTCCAAAATTCATGTCAAGCTCATTGCTATCAATATTATTTTTTAGCAAAGACATATTAAGTGAAATTTTTGAATACTGAAAGTATTACTACTATTACTATCGTATATTAATAGTAATAATAACAGTACTAGTAAGAGTAGAAAGAGAAAGACGAAGGCCAATAAAGAGGCAGAGAATCACATATCTATTATCGATATCACAGTCATTACCATTGTTATTATAATTATTACCATTATTAAGACATATTATGTATATATGTGTGGGCGTATACATCTAACCTGGACAAAAGCACAAAAGTTTATATTAAATCACTTAAATGATTAACACTAAAATTGAAGTATAAATGATAAAGATTGATAGAATGAAAGTAAGAAATGTGTTTTCACCGACATGATTGTAAGCACACAATAACTGAATGTGTTTACTTTGGTATATACCAATGTAAAAACTTATTTTAAAAATAGGTAATATTAAATTTCATAGATAGATAGATAAGAACTTTTTAAACAATTACTTAGCAAATTATGGTTTATTAAACAATTTCATTTTTAAACCTCCATGGTTTATTGTTCTTATCATAGTTACCGGAAATTTCCATACAAATTTATAGATACATACATAACTATGATGATAGTGATGATGATAATAATAATGATTTTAATACTGATCTCTTCCTTAATTTTTTTGCTATTTATGTAATTTTTCAAATTATTGAAGCTCATTTTACTTGCATATTAGAAGGTACCGAGGGAGAGAGAGAGAGAGTACGACAAAGGGAGGGAGAAAAAGAGAAAATGAACCAATCAACCAATAAATAAACAAATGAATAAATAAAAGAGAATGAAAAATACGACTATTTTATTTTTTAGAGAAAAGAATTTGCATAACTAAAGAGTTCGTAAAAATTAGTGTATATGTATTTATGTATACTTGTATATGTGTGTGTGTGTGATAAGATTTACATATACATGTGCTCATACGTCTATGCATAATTGTATGAATAGGCAAATAAATTCTTTTCTGGTTTATTATCACTGTTATTTTCCATTGTTTAAGATCGATAGGTAGACACGCGAGAAACTACCCTTAATTCAACACTTAAATGAGCACACAAGCATTGCAGTTTCGGTCATTTTTTCTCAAATAAAAGGGACAGAACAGCAGACAAGGCAACAACATTCATATATACATATGAATTCAAGAAAGTCTTCCAACCAATCGTTTAATTTTTAAGTTGAAACTGTAGAAATGCATAAACGATACTTCTATTTATTTTTTTAATTCTTAGTCAATGTTGTCATCGTCTGTACGATAGATAGTTCTTAACCTTCAATTCTCCTTTCTCTTTTACTTTTCAAGATTGATGAATTTGTTTTTTTTCCATGAAATGCTTCTTTAATATTCTATTTACAAAATAGGAGAAAAAAGAAAAGAAAACGAGAGAAAAATTTTGGGAAAAGGGGATGGAAATGAAAAACCAAGAGAGAAAAAAAAACGATAAGACTGAATAATTTAATGCATTCAATATGTATATTTATACATACCATATATATACATATATATTAGTTAGATAGATGGATAGATAGGTAGATGGTTTATGCTAATTTATAGTTGGCTTTTATCAAACACATTTGAGAATATATAAATAGGTGTATATATATGTATAAATACATTTCTATTATGTATATATCGGTTTAAACTTACATACACAATACAAGCTTATATCTATTTTCGATATAAAATGTGGATAATTATTTATTTTTCAACAATAATAATATCATTATAAAACAGGATAATAGAAATTGGATAGATGACTACTAAAAAAAAAGAAAAGAAGAAGAAATAAATAGAGGAGAGGAAGACAGAATAAACAAAAAAACAAACAAGACAATTGCAGGAAGCGGTTTACTGTAAGTTCATATGAAGGATTAAGAAATGTATTATTCTATTATATATTTATATTTATTATATTAGTTGTGACTTATTAATTAAACAATCACTTTTATTAGGAGTAATCATCAGTGATATAGTAATACTTAGATGTATTTAGATTAGATTAGTTATTCAGTTCAGAAGTTATTATTATTATATTAAAGTTTATGGATCATTTGACAGAAGAACAGAAACAAACAAACAAACAGGTCCGCATTGAAATCTAAGAGAAAAAAGGTTTGCATTTTGATCATATTTATGAATTGGCGTTATTTATATTGTCTTTATAAAGGTTTCTGAAATGATTATTTATGAAGTTAACGCTAGTGTTCAGGACAACTTCAACAGATACTTCAAGTGAAGTTTTTTCCTTTTCTAAAATCATTCCATAAATACTAAATAAGTACATTTTAATAATCTTCCCTATGACTAGTTGTATTTGTCTTATTCAGTTGATCCCTGATCATGGAACTAGTTTGCTTCTTCCTTATGGACGGATGAATAATATGTCTACTGACTAGAGAATAATATGAATACTATACTTTAAAGAATTCTAATGACTCATATTACTTTACGTTTAGACTTTGAATCAAAATTAATTATTATAAATCATAGAAAGTTTGCTTACTTAGTTAGAGAATTACAGGTATCAGTGTTATTTTAGAAAACATATTCATTGTTATATTA
Organism: Schistosoma spindalis; assembly: GCA_946903255.1. Classification (NCBI taxonomy): domain Eukaryota; kingdom Metazoa; phylum Platyhelminthes; class Trematoda; order Strigeidida; family Schistosomatidae; genus Schistosoma; species Schistosoma spindalis. The sequence goes on along the minus strand of OX336416.1, from coordinate 39,990,020 downwards.
AATTTTATTTCTTCATTCTGTTCATTTACACTATCCAATTTATAGCTCATTACTCAAAAATTTATATTATAATAATCATATCGTTATGAACGGAAAGGATTATTATTTTTACGACACCGGTTATATTGTATAAATTTTTGAAAAATGAAGCGAGACTATAATTTTTAGACGAATTCATTCATTTGGCTAAATAGAGTTTTGGCATTATAGCTTATGTCAGTTTGTGATGGAAACCCTATATCCAATTTCTAACCCTAACTATGAACTGTAAATATTAATTCTTATTCTTCACACTGGTTTACAACACTGATTTAATGGGAGTATGTAGGTGGATATTCCCAAGGTCCTTTTAGCGTCATTCAAAAATTGTCCATAAATTATAGTCTCACTAAAAATGCATTTATTTTCCTAATAATAAATAATAATGGGATTAACAATAATTAGTAGACTGTTTGATGGAGTTTTGTTCTCTGAGCTGGATGGTTTAGTCGTAGAGCTTTCATCGTTTTTCTGAATGACATCATCAGCACAAACTTCAGGTGAAAATGAAGTGTTTGAATTTCTCCATATGTGGTTCACAGCTTGTCCTGTACACTTCGATGTTAACTGGTTCTTGTTGGCCTTAAACCTATCACTAAACATGAAGTGATAATTCAATTTCTTTTAGTACAATCACTTCATTTCAGAAATCTTAATAAATTTCATGGCACAGGAAATTAGATCGTAGTCAGTTATTGTCACTTTCCAGTTAAACAGACTGATATTAACTGAAATACTGTGAAGATGAGCGAATTAGCAAAACATTTCTTGTTACTAGAGATAGCTGCCTTCTATTAGAAAGCTGACTGACGGTAAATTGAACCTAATTTCAAATAGAAAATTTGGCGAGACTATAATTTATGGATGAGTCAATCAAATATAGGATAACGAGTAACGAATTTTGGCGCGAAATTCATCCATGCATTTAGCTAAGTAGAGTTTTGGCATTATAACTGATGTCAGATCGTGGTGAAAACCCTAAATTTAATTTCTAATCTTAACCATAAATTCTAAATCAAAATTATAGTTCCTTATACAGCTTTATAATCCACATTTGCTCCTAGTCATTAAATGAATACTCTCAAGGTCAGTCTAGCGTCTCTCAAAGGTCGTCTATAAATTATAGTCTCACCGAAAATTCTTTTATGGGTAATATTTTGAAATAATGTAACGTATGCTGGATCGCATTTTTTATTTATCCTCAGAAGGGGGTTGTGTAGTGATCTTAGTAATTTAACAGTTGAATTCATGAATCAATTGAAGCTAGACCACTATGGGAAACATGGAAGCACTGGGTGGCCGTTTCGTCCCAGTATGGGACTCTTCAACAGTCCGCATCCACGATCCCGCTTGCAGTATTGATTCACGAATTCAACTATTAAATTTGCTAAAATCTCCACAAAATACCTCTTCTGATAATAATCATCATATGCTCACTAGTGACTGGCTTGAAGATGTATTTCCTGGAGTTCTAGTGAGAAGCTGTGACCAGTGAACTTCACCTTGTTCTGTTGTGAGATAGTAACTCACTGAAGACAATGGTGGACAGTGGAGCGATTTTTAATTATTGTTTGAAATAAACAGTTGTTACAGAAACCACTAGTAAACTAACGAAAAGTTAAATCAAACAAAATAATTTAAACAACCATTAAGGAAATTTATTCACTTTTAAGTTATTGCCCACTGTTTGTATGATCAGTTGTTTTTCTATAATGAGAGTTTAAAACAATGCTGCAATATTCTACAATGAATGAAGATGTAATTGTTAGCTTAGCTTGACATTGAATCTCCCTATCTATTTCTATTTTGACGAGTGAGTAGTATTGTAGTGAACAAAACACCAGTGGGGACAATCGAATATATTTGATGACAAATTACAGGACTTGTTAATAAAATCTAACAACCATATAGTTAATGCTCAATTTGTAAAATGTCCATCACTTGTCTCAAATTGATTCAGAATTCATTGTTCTTGGATTTTCATACAAATTGCATTCTGTTTCCATTCTTTCCTGCTCGATCTTCTTGTTTTTCTGCTGCCAGACATCCTGTTCCTTACAAGAGTCATATAATACTTAAGTTGATACAAGTAGCACACACCACAGTATCATTATAGAAATGGATAACAGGGTCATAAAAATTAAACTTCTAATTTGTTAAAAATAAGCTACAACTAAATCATGAAAAAGCTCTTTTTTTGTAAAAGAAAACCCCACTTAATCACTGATGTGTTATCTATAACAGTTTTTGTATTGTAATTAAAATGTCTTATATATGTATATACTTCAACGAAATTAATTTATCTAGGATGGCATTTTAAATTAAGGACAGTTTCGGATATTCATTTGACTTAATGATGTTCAGTTTATTTCTATCTTAACTATTTCCCTCTAGTACATTTTAATTCTATTTTTAAAATCAGATATTTAGTTTTCATTAGCCTAAGGTGATTTATACTTGAATGAGTCATCATATACAATGTGGAAACTGTATAACTGAGAAAGGCAACTTCTCTAGTTGGTATTTTAGCAACTTCTAAAGGTTACACGTAATATTGATTATATAATCCAGAATACTGACAAAATATTAGAACAAAATACATTTTGTATGTCATTGTTTAAATAGTGTATAACTGTTTACATGGATTACTTTTGAGGATAGGGCTTATGTTACTCTTTAAATACTGTGTTAAGTGTAATATGTTGAAAAAGAAAACAACGTAACCGTAAATTAAAAATATTGGGTAACATTGCAAACTGTACATAATTATGACTTTATTGAAGAATTTTCAGGAATTACATTTTGCTTGAACCATAACCACTATGTATTAAAACTGGGATGTCAACTTTGATCTATTCTAGCTTTTCATTTAGTTCACTAACTCACTATCAAACAATAAATGTATCAATATTTAACACTGACAGCAAACGTTCCATAACTATATATCTTTTCAGAAGATTATTTAACATTAATTTTTGTTGGTTTGGTCTTTGGAGCTCAATAAGTACTCTATCATAGTTTGTATTGATAAAACGTAATCAATAAAACCACAAATTATGGAAGAGATATTAGCTTTCCTGTCCTATTATAATATATCACGGATATCCAGAACTTTGTTCAAAAGGGGCGATGAATCTTTCCATCTCCTTCATACCATCTATATATCAGTTACTTATTGACGCAAATTAGTAGAGAACGTTATGATTGAAAATTCGCATTTCTAGGATATAGGTGTATCCAACTGACAAACTCCAAATGTGATCAAACACGTGTCCTGGAATCCATTGCTAACCACATATCAAAAGATACTCAGATTAATATCGTTTTAAAATTAACAATTCATTTTAGTTAGTGAAATCAACAAGAATATTCAAAATGACGCAGAAAATGTTGAAGAAAGTATAAAAATGTCATCGGACATTGTTGTTGAGATTGTTATCTATAGATACATAGAAATCTTAGTGATACAAATCACAGAAGGACAGGTTACCAGTAGTCGTCATCATTATAAAAATTAAAGATTGCATAGTTAGACTCTTTAGTTAGGATAAAGTTAAATAACAAATTTAAAGTTCATAGATGAGTCAAAGTGCAATTGTCTACTATATAAAGTTTTCAAATGTCAGTTGTGGTTACTATGAAAAGGAGAAGCAATGTTATTTATTACTTTTGCTTAAATAGATCAGATTGTAAACACTTTCTAGTAAGTACCTCATTGACGAATTATTATTGTTAATGCTATCCAGATTGTAATGACTTTGCTTCGTTAATCAATCACCTTGATAACTGTTATGATATAAATCTCAACGCTATTTGAAATCAGAAGGTAAAAAGAATAGACAACTACAATTTATTAGCGGATAGCACAGATCATAAAAGTTATGAGCACATCGAGCGAATTTGAAACAGAGAGGCGAATATGTATGTATGCGAGCAAATACAGAGGCAAAAGTATAGTCAAATCGAACAATGGCTCAGCTAGGAAAGGCAAAGGCTAATAATAGGATTCGAGTTGATATATTCATGGAGAAGAGAATGATCCATCGAGTGACATTTAAGCTAGAGTCTGTCATGTGTCCTAGTGATCGTAACGGTAGAAAGAAATATGCGAATTGTTACTATTCAAATAACATTATTTGTTAAGTAAGTTAATAAAAGGGCTTAACCAAAATTAACCATAATCAAAATTGATTATAGGATAGTTGATATAAGATAATAAATTTACCTTTTTTAATTTACCAACTGCAAAAACGTTGCAGATCTTAACATCTTTTTATTTTTCTCTCGTGAAAAAGCTTGTAGAAACCTTTTTCTCAGTTACTTCTGTTTTTATGATTCCATCAGTATTCTGTGTCCAGTGTAAAAAGCCAGAATGAATTTGTTTTACGTTTATCAAATCTGAAGTTTCTCATTGAAACGCAGGACAAAAATATGAATCAATGAATACTTCTTAATTAACAGACTTCATCAGTTGAAATGTGTAAATGTCATTTGAAAATAATAAGTAGTCAGATTACAACAGTCAGCACTTTTCTTGTGCTTAAAGTGAGTAATATCACAGTCTAGTATTTATTGTGTTTTTTTAAACTTAAACAAATAATATACAGCAAATGAAATTTAGTCGGTTTTCAGAAGTTAAATTAAAGTTTACTGATAATCGAATCTACGTGACAATTTTCTACTATCATCTAAATTCTATTCTTGTTGTGATAATTTATCAGCTCATAAATTCACTTGATATTGTTTACATGAATCTTCCAATTGATATTTAGGACTGCAATTGATCAGTCTCTTATTAGCATATGTGCATACTGTTCAGATTGCCTCGATATTGCCTTAATTCACAAGCACTATAAGCAAAGATTGATAGTGGCTAGCAGTGGAATCCAGGACGCACGTTACATTCAGCGCGTACATCCAGCTGACGAGTCCCAAATAGGACGAAACGGGTGTCCTGGATTCCACTGCTAGCCACTATCCATCTTTGCTTATCAGCTCATAATATTATGAAATTTTTTAGATAACCGCAAACACTCTCTCAAAACCTTGATAGTTTAATTGCTTATAAGTGATAATTCTTTATAGGTGGCATGTTTCTTTTCTTACAATATAGTAACCAATTTCTGACTATATATATTGTAAATAAATTATCTTTGTAAACTAATAAACATTTCACTGAACTCATAGATATATTATTAACATTTTCTGTATGTTCAAATTCAATCGAATGGTTTAACAAACCTGCTGGATTGTTTTCATTGTAAAAGCAATTCAGCTCAACGAACGCAGATAAAATTACTTACTTACGCCTCATACCCATCCTGGAGGAGTACAGAACGCCCTGTAGCATTCTCCATCCAACTATCTCCTCGACGATTCTTTCCAGTTGTTTCCAATTGCTATTCATTCTTTTTATGTCTGATGATTTCCGTAAAGTATATTCTATCCACATCCAACGTCTTTTCATAATTTCCTCTTCAGATGAAAACTGGTTTGTTTTCTCCCTCAGTAGACTGTTGTTGATGGTATCCGGTCAACGGACATTGATTAGTATGCCTAGACAAGTGATTATAAATACTCGTACGTTTTTGATGATAATTGTTGTTGTTCTGGAAGTTTCAGCTCCGTACAATAGAACTGTCTTGATATTCATATTGAAGATTGTGACTTTGATATTGGTTGAGAGTTGTTTTGAGTTGCATATGTTCTTCAATTGTAGGAATGTTACCCTTGCATTGTCAGTTCTCGCATTTACGTCTGCATCTTATCCTCCTTGTTAATCAATGATAGCAGATAAAATTACCGATATTAATTATTTAGTAGAGGTAGGATTCATAACACAAGTTTTCATAAGTTAATAAGCATGATGGTTATTATTAGGAAACCTAAAAATAACAATCAACAAACCATATAATAATTGACTTGTTTTTCTGTTCTGTATGTGATTCAAATTATTTTTTCTGGTTAGTTAGTTTTCTACAGGATGGGGTCTAACATTTAGAATGTCCAACCCTCCTCCTTTATCTTGGCATGGGACCGGCAGTACCCCCAGAGGCTCTCCAAGTGGAGTTTGTTCTGTATGTATTGCCAGTTTATTCTTAGAATAGATCGATTTCAGTTGGTAAATTCTTTTTTGGAATGGTTTCTTAGCGAATAATAAGTTATTAATTAAGACGAATTTCTTCCTAACGTTTACTTGATTAAATGTAAAATCTATACTTACTGACAATCTCATTACCAAAATGTTCACTAAACTATTCTGGATATTTTACTAGTTAAGCATTTCTGTACTTTTGATATTATTTCCTTAAATTTCCCTTAGTATACTTATTCTCTGTTTCATTTCCTAATCTTTTTTTCTTTCTGATATTATTCAAGATTTTATTCGGATTTGATCAAAAGTGTAGATTTATTTTACTTTTCTAGTCTCTCTTTTATTGTTGATATGCCAGTCAGTCAGTCAGTCAGTCAGTCAGAAACAACGTAGAACTTTATACTTTCGTACACTATATTAGTCAAACTGATTCTTCTGTGACTGTCATAAGAGGACTTTTTTCCTTTCTTATAAACTGGCACAATCAGTGATTGAGACCAGTTTTACCGTTCTCCAATCGAACTGCCCGGAATGGTAGAACCTACAGGAACATATGTTTCAGCCAATATAGCTCGGTTGGGTCATCATGATAAGCAAGCCCGACCATCACGTCAAGGTAGCAGCTACGGTCGGGATTGCTAATATATACGGTGAATAGATAATATGCGTATCTAAGATCTAACAATGTTATTAATTACTCAGTCAAAATGAAGTCAGATCACTAAAGGAGTTAGTTGCTTTGTGTTCTCTAGGTAAGGTAATTTAATTAGAAAGCTTTCAGTGTCGTTATAGGTAACATCATTGGTACTTATTTTACGTACAGATGATTTGTTTAGTTAATCCACGAGTATTAAATCGCCCTATTCTGATGACTTTGTCTACGAATAGTTATTTTCAGAGGCTATGTCAGTTTCATTTGCCTTTGTCCTTGATATTACTTGTCAAAAGTACCATTCACCAAAAACATCAACATAACAGGGTGATTTAACACTTGTAAATAATTATTAGTATAGAGGTTTTGTCTAGATTGTTAAACTTTGAATGTGCAGTACGAAAGATTCATATACTAAAGTGGAATAAATTTCCAGTGCTTCCTGATTTTCAGCAGCAGTTACACCACGTTCAATCGATGATGTGAACCATGTAAACTTCTGAACGAAATAAATAAACTGATTTTTATTCAAGTAGGCACTGATAATATCGTCCAGAAAGATGATGAAAGTTTTACAATCAGACCACTCAGTTCAGACAGTCAAATACAATTACATGAGCTACAAATGTCCTTCATTATTTAATTATACTTTAGAATCATTTAAACTTATGAAATTAAATATCAGAAGGGGTTTTGTGGAGATTTTACGAACTTCAATAGTTGAAATCACGAGTCAGTTGAAGCTAGATCACCATGAAAAACCTGGAAGCACTGGACGACCGTTTCGTCCTATTGTGGGACTCTTCAGCAGTGCGCATCCACGATCCCGCCACCCGTGAGATTCGAACCCACGACCTATCAGTCTAGCGCTTGAGCGCTTAACCATTAGACCGGTGTTAATGTTTAACTTCAAACATCCGGACAGTTGAGGAGTCCCATACTAGGACGAAACGGCTGTCCAGTGCTTTCAGGCTTTCTATGGTGGTCTAACTTCAATCGACTCATGATTTCAACTAGTGAAATTAAATGTTTACTTATAATATTTAAGCGTATATGAATTATCTGTCCCAATTTATTTTGATGAATGTTCAATTTCATCTACTATCTCGACTACCTCAATAAATATATCCATCTCGACTCGCTTTATTTATAATTGTTGTTTATGCAGAATACTTAGTTTTCTTGATACTTACTACTAGAAAACCGGGAATAGGAACATTGAATCAGTAAGTGAGGACATCGAAATAAATCAAAATGATATCTAAATATACTACTTCGTAAATTATTTAGTTACAGTAGGATTACAGGCCAGATATGTATCAATCAAACTGTATAATATTTTACATAAATTGAAATGATTAACTAGTCACAAGCAACCAATATTATCCAACTTAGTATCCATGACCAACAGATTTGACTGACGTGATTACTCCTTAAAATGTCATTAAATGTCATAGACAACTAGGAAAAGAAATCAGTAGTCTAAGTTAATTACAATCTAATCAATTAAGTCGTTACTCACCGTATCAATCATTGATAATAGGAAATGATCACTGACCAAAGTGCTGATAAGTTAGTTACGTGTATTATACGCTCCACAATTTCCAAGATAGTGATGATGAATAGATTAATTTAACTGTTCAAAAACACTATTTAGTAAATCAATTCAATGATAAAACTAACAGAACACATTGTAACTTTCCGACAGATAACAAGTTACGGAAATAATAAATTATTGATATGTGTAATGTAAAATAAAATAAAATAACAGGTCATTTGTAAGTCGCTTTCTTTTGTAGAATAAAAAGTTAAATGAAAGATTAAACAATGATGATGATGATGATAATAATAATAATAATAATAAGCTGCAGCTAAATTCAGTGAACAAGAGTTATTTGTGAGTACAAAGATTAAGTTTAGTAGGGCGAATGTGGACACCTTTAGTCATATATATAGTAGATGGATGAATGAACTACGCATTAAAATAGATGGAATATGTTAAATCATTCAAAAACTTTTACTTAACCTGATGATCAATGTCCGTTATTAACCTTCTTGTGAATGATAATGCTGAAAGTACCGTTATGTTTCTACCATGTTACTTGTGAGCAACTGTTGATTTATTGTCCTAGAAAGAGTTGGATCTCATTATTCATTGTCATCATCATCATAGCAAAGTAAGGACAGAATTTCTACAACTGAAAAACATATGCAACTCAAAACAACTCTCAACCAATATCAAAGTCACAATCTTCAATATGAATATCAAGACAGTTCTATTGTACGGAGCTGAAACTTCCAGAACAACAACAATTATCATCAAAAACGTACGAGTATTTATAATCACTTGTCTAGGCATACTAATCAATGTCCGTTGACCGGATACCATCAACAACAGTCTACTGAGGGAGAAAACAAACCAGTTTTCATCTGAAGAGGAAATTATGAAAAGACGTTGGATGTGGATAGAATATACTTTACGGAAATCATCAAACTATATAACAAGGTAAGCACTAACTGGGAATCCTGAAGAGAGGAAAACCGAAGAACACACTACGTTGAGAATTGGAAGCAGACATGAAAGGAATGAATAGCAACTAGAAATGATTGTTTAGGAGAGAGTTGGATGAAGAGTACCGATAGGTGTCGTATGCTCCTCGACGAAGGGTAACAGGCATAAGTAAGTAAGTAAGTAAGTAAGCTTCATCAGCATCATCCAGTTTTATTTTAGAAGTAAAGTCATAAATTTACTGGTTAATAAAACTTCTTATCCAAGTCTTTTTTATATGTTATTTTAGACACTTTATATTCCTATGAATTTATTCATTATTTGTATTTGTGAATGGATCTGATTGAATTTATTTTCAGACTTTTTAATGTTTGGCTAAGATTTCATTGAATTCTTTTTTTTCTTATGTCAGTTCATTTCTGTGTTTTGACTAATTTAAATTGTAGAGTAATGAAAGTTCTTTTTATTCATCCCTTTAAAAATGAGACCTTAAGTATTATATATTAAAAATATCCAATACAACAATCTACTGTCTTCATAATGAAGATCAATGTGTTATAAAATGAGTACAACATTAGATTCCTTCAATATCTCTACTGGACTTAATAGATACTGATAAGTGCATGTTTAAACGCTTCAACATTTTAAAGTTTATCTTATGATCTAATAAAACTGTATGATGTTATTACAACACTATTTACCCTATACTTACGTCTGTTACTCCTCGTCGAGGAGCATAGGCCGTCCACCATCACTCTCCATCCAACCCTGTCCTGGGCAATCCTTTTCAGCTCTTTCCAGTTGTTATTCATCCTTTTCATATCCACTTACATTTCCTGACGTAATATGTTCTTTGACCTTCCTCTTCGCTACTACCTTTCAGGATTCCAAGTTAGCGATTGCCTCGTTATTCAGTTTAGTGTGAGGCCCATATTTACCCTAATGATGAATACAAAAACAAAAAAAACGTCTGTTCAATCCATTTTTAACATTTCCTTATCCATTGAATCAATTCCAGATTGATATTATGTTTGATTTAGGTAAATAATTATTTTTATATTTTATTATGAAAGTTCATCATCTTTTGTAGATTTAGTGTGAGTAGAACAAGCCCATTGATAAGTTGTTTTTCATGAATTAGAGCATCAATTATAATTATGAAGCCTTTTTAACTTAAATACTATTTTGCTTGAAAAACTAATATAGTTAGTTTCATTTGTATCACTGGTAACTAAAGAAGATATGCTTAATTTTATGTGGGATACTAATAATTAAAACTACTTTTAAGTAATCTTCCCAGTATCTAAATTAAGGATAAGATCAAGGTAGAAAACAATTATTTTATTACAATTCATCATCGTAATACTATAACAAAATATCATGATCTTAACAAGTATTTTCATGTTACTAGTAAAACAAATCAGTAAAGAGTTCTGGAGATTGTTGAGCTTTTACTAACAGTATAAACCGATCATCGTAAGATCTCTAATGCAGTTCGACCGTGTTGGGTGTTATCCATTGAAAACAATAAGAGATGGTCACGCAATATCTTGAATTAGTTGGAATTAAACAATAATACCGTTAGATTGTGGCTCAGTAGTCTAGAGTTGACATGTCCATGCGAGAAACCAAAGGTCATGAATCCGAGTCCTGCATGCCGAACTGTGGATTCACACTGCTGAGAAGTCTAGTACTAGGACGGAACAGCCATGCAGTACTTCCAGGTTTTCAGTGATGAACTAACATTTATTGGTTCATGATCTCAATAAAAAGTTAGTAGTTTTGCATTATAAATACCATAATTATTTCACAGTGATACTGTATCTACTACTGAATGTTTTTAGAAGTAAAGTATTTGAAAAACTGTTTTGAATCCCCCAAGTATGTATACAAATGAAAGTTGCAAGAGATTTCCAAGTCATAAATGATCAACTTATTCTCTAGTTGGAGAAAAGTCTACAAAAAGGTAGAATATTTTCATCAAAAACGTTATCAGTTATTTAGTTGATATCATTGCAGAGATTTTGTAAAGGAAATAAAATTATTGATATGAACTGTTCTTTTCAGATTTTGTATAATTTGACAGTTGTGCTTGTTATGAAGCAATAACAATTGGAGAGTCTTTAAAGACTAAGAACTTATGGAAAATAATCTCATTCTACTTCAAAACCTCGCAGTAGTGTGCATCCGTCTCCAAGCAAAATATGAGACCAAGAACCTATAGGTTTCATGGTAGTCATGATATTTTTAAGCCTTGTTATTCAGTACTCAGCTGTAAACATGAAAAAAACAAGTATGACAGTATGATAATCTAGGGATTTTTACTCGGATACAAATAAAGATTTCCGACAACTATGAATAGGATCTTTGATCATGTTATGCTATCTTAGTTGAACGTTTTAAATCTTGAAATTTTCATTATCTTTATAAACATTATCATCAGCAGTACAAAACTTTGAAAGAGATGATCGATTAAAATTCTTCTTTAAGAGGCTGTCAACTGATTATGTCGACATGGAATATAATCGAGAATAGATAAAGGTTAGTTAATTAGAAAACTTCATCATATCATCTTTTGGATTCGCACTGATGAAGATTCCCATACTAGGATGGAACGGTCGTCCAGTACTTTCAAGTTTTCCATGATGGTCTAGCTTCAAATGACTCATGATTTCAACTATAACATCTTTTACCAAACTGATGCATACCCTGATAGGACAATCTATTAGTTACGCTTTGAGAAATTTGAACAGCTTACTACCTTTTGAAGTTTGTATAAATAATATTGTTCAGAAAAACAAAAAAATGCCGTGTAAATAGATCATTCAGCATAGAGAACATAAAATCATCAAACTTATGTCTGTAAGGCACGAATTCAACCACGTTTTTAATCAAACATTCATCAAAATTAACCATAACTTTAAGTTTTTTTTCCTTCTTTAATGTTTTACAAATTTTAATTACATAATCGGTTTAAACAATTGATTCGTCTAAATATACCAAGTTATTTTTAATAAGACGTTTCGTATTTTAGCAGTTGGATTCATAAGCCACTGAAAACCTGTAAGCACTGGATGGCTGTTTAGGCCTAGTATGGGACTCCTGAGTAGTACGAATCCATGATCCTGTACACGGGGCTCGAACCAAAAACCTTCTTTCATACTAAAACAAAACGGCCATCTAATGCTAACAGATTTTTAATGGTGGTCTAGCTTAGATTGACTTGTGAATCCAACCGTAAAAAATGCTACAATCTTCTTAAATCCCCATAGTGACGATATTTTGTGGGTACAATTAAAAATTATACTGAGAAGAAATAAAATTTCACAACCATTATTTGTGTCGATATTTTTCATTTTAGTTAGAAGTACATATTATTAATAGCTTAAAGGGAGTGGACAGAAAGCATTAGTTATATATCATACTTGTCATTGATAATTTTAAACAAATTTGTAAGTAGTAAATAGCCATAGTATCACGAACAATAGCAGTTATCTTGATTATGTATATACTTCAATGACGGGTCATAATTCCTAATTAATGAACGTAATTTGTAGTTTATTCGAAGTTATTTTATAAGGAACTTCTATTTGTTACTGAGGCTTAACTCTTACTTTAAAGAAACTACTGACTTCATATATGCTCTGAACTGACTCATGTTCACTCCAATAGAAGGTTTTTTTAATTAATCAATGTTTTGCTAGGTTGAATTGTCTTTTAAACTTCATTTTTTTACTGAGAAACTTTCATTAGAATGAAAGATCAGATTATCATCGATGTATCATTGTCACTGAGACTGAAGTAAAATTTTTGAGGTAATGCTGTTTTCGTTACTTTACATTTCTAGTTTCTTCAGTAAGTTGCTGTAGAATGAAAATTGTTTTTATCCATTTGCTCTATATCATTTAAGAATAGAATAATTTTCCTTAGAGAATTTTACAGAATAAGTTTACCCATTAAAGAGCCTATTGTTTAGGATATTTTCAAAATATATATGTTTAAGTTTACTTTGAACGGATGGAGTGTTTTATAGTTAACCATTGTCTCTTCCATTATTAATTCATATGATGGTTCGTTTGCATTACAAAACAATTAAGAATATTTACAGCCAGAATTTTTTACATTTCTATTGTTTACGGAACGGTGTACAAATGAACGGTTCTTACATTAAAACACCACCATAGAATCTAACTTTACTTCTCTCTTATTCAGAACGTTGAAGAAGTATTCACAGTAAAAGAAAATAACTCAGGCAGTGAAGTTCCATAAAATGGATTCACTTAAACCATTGAGATCATGAACTGATTGATGTTAGACCAACATTGAAAACCTGGAAGCACTGGACGGTCGTTTCGCCTTATTGAGGGACTCCTCAGCAGTGCGCATCCACGGTCCCGCTGGCGGGATTCGAACTCAGGGCCTCCAGTCTCGCGCGCGAAAAGCTTAACCTACTGGACCAATAAGCCGGCATCCAATGGTGTTAATGTCTAACCTCAACCAAATCCATAAAATTGCACGACCATCTTCCAATGTACTGATGTAGATACCTGTCTCTACTCGACACGGATTAGCTCCACTGGTCATGGCTTCTCATTAGAACTCCGAGAATTGCCTCACGAAACTAGTCACTAGTGAGCGCATGGTAATTATTAGTATAGGGGTTGTGGAAATTATTAAGTTTTTAATCTCGACAACTCCTATACTTACAAATGTTTTCTTTCATTTTAGAGCCTACCTATTAGTAGTATAAAAAAGCCCAACAAAAAATAATTGATGCTTCAAGAGTTTCAATTAGGTAATTCTCTTTTAATTCTAACTTGAAAATTAAAGTGTTTCGCCTGTCATCTTGAAGTTGAATTAATAAGAGGTTGAAACTTTTTTTACTGTGATACTTGTTAGGATTACGTGGTTTTATACAAAAGCTAGAAATGACTGATGCAAACGTCTAAGAATTACTAACGATTGATATTTTAAGCTGAAGCTTTACATGATAGTAGAACGTTTATTGTACTGAGTTTAAACGAATAGTGAAATTGATGAATTTTCGTGTCAGTCAATTAAACCGCAAGTTGTGAAGCATATTAGCAAAACTATTTACATTTATTTATTAATTACAAAATATTATTGATTTAAACATTCACATAACTATTGTAACCTAATCTGTAATAGTGATTATTATAACTTTGCAAAAACTGAATGTTACATTTTGTATATATATATATATATATATATATATATATATATATATATATATATATATATATATATAAATTTAAACCCAGTATCTGTTGCTGGAACTACCAACGTGGTCCTCGCGTAGCTACTAAGTTCAGTTAGCCACTAGCTTGTGCAATGGTGTGAATTTTAGTCCAGTTGAACCTTCCCATTGATGATTATGACTGCATTTGATCAGTATTTCATTGAATCCTGAAGTGAACATCAACTCTGGGATATAGTGCATCCATCTGATGAGTCTTGAGTGGTACAGATCGCATGTCTCGGATTCTACCGTTAGCCACTATTCATTTCTGTTTAAAGTGCTCGAGATCTTAGGGTAACATTGGGCGATCCACACAAGATACACATATGCTGAAAGAGATTAGTCATTTGCAGTCTTGAACAGCAATGAGAAGATTCAAACAACCAGTACAAATGAATTATTTTGTTCTAATTCAGAAGTTGTCAGTAGTATACGACGAGCGCTGTATTTGGAGTCTTATCCACAATCGACTACTAACTCCTATATAAAAAGTAATTCGATACCTGGAGAGAGGTTAAGTTACGCAACTATAGGTACTCTTGTCCTGCCGTTTAATAGAGTATCACTAATAGAGTGGAACAAAATCATTTACAACAAAAAATTAATCGACCTAAAACTGTGTATAGTGTGTCTTCTTTTCCCAGTTAATCACAATTAAGGATGTCGGAAAAAAGTGTTGAGGTAACGACTTGAATATCCCCATCCAGATATCAAAATTACAGCTTGAGAGAAGATATATTTCCTACTATTCACTCCTCATTAGGTCTCAAATCAGTTACATGTTTAGCATTTGAATATAAAAATTGATGCCAACAAACATTGTAAATTAACATAACAGTATTTAAACGAGAAATAACGGCTGAATTTTACGACTGACTACATAATAATACAAATGCTAAAAATTATAAATATGAATCACAGTTTAAAGATCAGTTTGAGATGACTAAGTTAAAGTTAAGACAGAGAAAGTGAAAAGTTAATTTTAAGATCATTTAGATGGTCAGGTAAGAGAGAGTGACCATATAAAATTTCTCCGAATGCAAAGATTACGTTTCTGAAATAGAAATTTTGCGGCTTCTACCGAGCACAGGCGACGAAACAATGATACGAATAATCATCATTTGTCATGAAAGAAAGAATTCCTCCTTCATGAATACTTTCGTCTTACATAGATTATGTTTCAGCCATCTGTAGTGAGCATTACCAACAAAAATCTTAGTATTCCCCCTATATATCTACACCTTTATTAAAAACCAATATGAACTATGGAGACTACCGTATCAGTGCTTCCTTTACACTTTCGCCTTGATCGAATAAATTTAAATAGTTTTGTACTCATCAGTGTGGGGTTGTGGAGATTGCCAAGTTGTCGATCGAGATCATGAATCGATTAGTGTCAGACCACCATTGGAAACCTGGAGGCACTGAGCGGTCGTTTCGCTTTAGTATAAGACTCCTCAGCAGTGCGCAACCACTCAGGATTCAGACCCAAAACCCTCGGTCTCTCACGCGAACGCCAAACCAGATGGTAGTGCAATATTGCGGACTGGTTGAAGTTAGACACCAACACCGTTGACTTCCGGCTCAGTGGTCTAGAGGATATTTTTATGATTATTATTATTATTAGCTTTATTCAATGTTACTTTTTGGTACAATGTAGTATGCTCAGCGCTAAGTATTTCAGCGAGTTCCCGTTTCTTATTTCTTGGTCGATTTTGATGACAAATACTGAGTGATCGCCAATTAGATATTAGTATTTCAGAAGTCGACCTTTGAATGATATTCATTCTTTTCAATGCACATTGCTAGCCATCACGATGTCGCCGATTGTAAATTACTGCAGGTGTTTGCGTGCGGGACCAAGGGTCCCGGGCTCGAATCCCAAGTGCCGATCGTGGATGCTCACAGCTGAGGAGTCCCATCCTGAAACGAAACGGTCGTCCAGTACTCCCAGATTCTCAATGGTGGTCTAACATTCATCAACTCATAATATTATTCAACAATTTTATACTACTGATCAAAATACTAGTAGCAAAATGATCAAATACAAACTTTCTAAACATGTTTCCATAAGTGTAAATGATCTACGAATAAGATTGTCTTTGTAAAGCTAGCTTATGATTGACATATGGCCAGTAAAATAGCCTCTTTCTCGCCTAATTAAATATCTGATCCCACGAATTTGCTTTCCTTTATAATCTGTACTCATTTTATGTTCTACAGGTAGAGATAATCTGTATAAAGCTCTTAAACACTTTTAACTATTTAATCGTTTTCAACAAGATACATTAACGATTAACTGAAATAGAAGGGTCTAACATGAATTTGATAAGGAGAGACTTTAAAAATAGATGAAAATGTTACACATAAAATGAATAATCTTCATATCCATGTGTCAAATATTATCACAGATT
This sequence comes from Schistosoma spindalis, assembly GCA_946903255.1. NCBI lineage: Eukaryota > Metazoa > Platyhelminthes > Trematoda > Strigeidida > Schistosomatidae > Schistosoma > Schistosoma spindalis. Next base: position 39,973,052 of record OX336416.1, on the reverse strand, counting down.
AAACTATAAACTATCAGTAGTTATACGACTTATTTTTGTCCCATTTAACACTGTAACAATTCGTATTTACTATTAAACAGCTCAGAGAGACGTTTTTTTGTTTTTTGGGCATCACGACCAACAAAATATTTAATAGTTTTTATTAATTGTACAAGGCTATATAAAGTCAGGTTATTATTTGTTTATACAACTATTGGAAAAACAGAAAGGTTTTTGTTACAAGTGACAAAACAGATTCCTGTATGAGAACAGTGATAATTTATGAATTTGGTACATTTTGTAATATTACACAAAATTAGGTGTTATTTAATCTTGTGTCAAGTTATAAATCTTAAACTGAGAAGCTACCTTCAATGAAAATGAACTGGTTGTTTATTACTACATGATCCTTGATATTTACTCCCCCCTAATTAATCTTTATATCTCAGTTCATAATATGATAAAATGAACATTATTTTTGTTGATTTACACCACAGAATGATGTTAAATGGATAATCACTAAAATACTAGATAGGTGTTTTGTTTTATTAGGAGTTTTCAGAATATGTAATTCTACTATTCCATTAGGGATAGAACTTAGGATATTCAGGCTTCATGACTAATCTAAATGAAATTAATCTATGGTGTAAAACTATAAAATCTAATGACTTCCACAATATCCTACAATTAAATGATTTAAAATTATGAGAACTGGTCTAATGATTAAGCACTCGCACGCGAGATTGATAGATCCTGGGTTCTAATCTCTCTGGGGGAGGCGGGATCGTGGGTGGGCACTGCTGAGGAGCCCCATACTAGGAAAAAACGGCCGTCCAGTGCTTCAATTGACTCATGATTTTAACTAGTGAGATTTAAAATTAGTTTACATTTCAATCCTAACATAATAAAACATAATAAAATTAAAGTTAGTGTTTTTTGGGGAGGTTATATGGTCATTTCACTATCTCGATAGAACAATGAGAAGATGTAGTTGATCCTTAACAAGTAATACTCTATTCATAAAAACTCGGTGGATTAGTTTATGAATTAGACATGTGAAATATCTTATGAAGGAAATCATGAATTAATTTTAACTATTTATTAAAGTCTTGTTAACGTATTCATGTAATTATTTCTTTTGATATGAAATTGGATTTCTCAAAGAACCTAATTCAGTAATATCATCTTCTACTTTTCGTTACAATGGTTACATAACTGATTAATAATGAAATCAGGTCATATAGTAACTATAAAATCTAGTCTGTTTTTCTTTAACTCCCTTAAAAATTCTCTATTGATCTGTTTAGGTAAGAACTGCATTTTACACAAATCGTTCGTCAAAATACAGTAGTGCTAAAGTGATACATCATAATTCTTATTATTTCTGACAGCTTAATCAATATCACTTGTTGGATTAGCTAATCAGAATTCTGATTACAACTTTTCTACTATTGAGTAGTCTATTCCGTTTACACCCTAGAGCCCTCAACCCTGATCAATGATATTATTTATCCAATACAATTAATTTTGAGCTGACGTTAACGTAAGCTTAATTCTCTAACTTGATTTCGAATAAGAGAAGATAACAGATAGGTTTTTATTATCATGTTTTAATCATTCATTATCCATCTCCAAAATTTATTAGTTTATATTCATGAAATTTGGGACCGCAAAGCTTTGTTTACAATCATCCCACAAGTAGCAGAAAACGAATCCAATAGTACATATTTAATTAGTGATAATTGAGGGATAGTAACACGCATAACAATAGTTAACAGCCGCAATGGAAGTTTGCAATAAGGAGAATATAGAAATACAATAATACAGTCACTCAATAAGTATACAGTAAAAATGTTGATAGTGATAATCCGTAAATTAATTACGAGAGTTACAAAGCATAGCAGTGTTTTCGGTGAAATACAAAAAATTCCCTATCTTTTATTAAGTTTTCCGTATATTTCAATAGTTGAGATCATGAGTCAATTGTAGCTAGACCATCATGGAAAACCTGGAAGCACGTGACGGCCGTTTTGTATTGTTGTGGGACTCCTTAGCAGTGCGCATCCACGACCCCGCCTCGCAAGATTCGAACCCAGGACCTATCCGTCTCGTGCCACGCGCTTAACCAACTAGACCACTGAGCTGGCATCCGATGGTGTTAATGTCTAACTTCAATCAATCCAGGAAACTGAGCGACACATCCACCATTGTCTTCAGTGAGTTACTATCTCACAACAGACCTGGTTAGACTCCACTCGTCACTGCTTCTCACTAGAACTCCAGGATATAACTCTTGAAGCCAGTCACTAGTGAGCATATGTTGACTAGTATCAGAAGGGGTTTTTTGGAGATTGTAGTAATTTCAATAGTTGAGATCATGAGTCAATTGAAGCTTCAAGGTTTTCCATGGTGGTCTAGCTTCAATTGACTCACGATCTCAACTATTAAAATTACTACAATCTCCACAAAGCCCCTTCTGATACTAAGTTTTTTGCATCTACAGTCAAATTAAATTGAATTTTTAGTAACCCAAGATTTGACTCTACTTGGATCGTATGATGATTACTATCGAGTCATCGATATATACATCCTGGCTACCCTCTTATATAACCATCAATTTAAATCGCGCTAGTGAATAACGGAATTAAAATAAGTCAAATACGAGAATGAATTTCAAATACGTATATTTTGTACAATCATTGATCCAAAGGCTAAGCAAGACAAAATGACGCACAATAGAGGCGTCTGAGCCAAACCAATTTAATCAAGCGTTAATCGATATTTGTAGTCCAACGGAAATAAGTTACAGATATGTTATGAGCAAAATAGGAAATGTACACAAATACACTTACGTAAAAATTGTCAAGGTTGATAAGCGAATAAGTGACAGAGTAAAACATGTGGCTTGAGAAGAATGAATAGATCGGATCCGTCCAGAGGCTAGAATGAGCTACTGTATGCTTAACATAGCAACTGATACTACATATTGTCACACTTTGCAATAAGACGTAGTGTCTATTAATGAGCAGCAGATTGTTTAAATGAAAAAATTGTTGTAAAGTTTGAATTTAAGTTTTAATTGAATATTTTTAAGTAACTACAGTAAAAGCTCTAGAATATCAGCAATGATAATTTCCTTGATATATACCGTTCTCTCAACTATTGGAAAGATTAGATAAAAACCACATCTTTGAATTCAGTGAAAGTCTTAGGAAATTTAGTGGAAATTTTTTTGAAAAATGTGGAAATTTTGGGGAAATTCTCTAATCCAATAAAATAAAAGTGATTATCGTTTCATTTTCCCGGGATTTTCTAGAAATTGGCCAATTTCTTCCTTAAAGTAATGATTTATGAAGAGATAAGAAGGACTTATTGAAGTACATTTTTGATTAAATGAAGCAAGGAAAAAAATAGTGATTCACGTCGCTCATTTCTGTTACCAAGAGGAATGAATGTAAACCACTGACAATTTTTGAATACAAAGTCTGGATTTTGACCTTGTAACTATTGTTCTTTTCAGGATTTTCAGTTTGGAGAAATACTAAAGTGAACGAGAACACAAGTGGGAACAATCGAATGTATTTGAATACAAAATTACAGGATTTTTTAGCAAAATCTGAGAAGTATACAGTAAATAGTTCGTTTGCATAATATCAGTTCATCGTCTCAGACTTCATAGTTCCTTTATTTCCACACCAACCATTCTCTATTCTCATCCTCTTTTCTTCGATCTTATATCTATCGACATCAGTAGCACATACCATAAAACTATTGTATATTATATTTGGTGTTCTATGTCCAATAAGAGTTACTCAAACAAAATATGAAGATTTATTTTATTCTATTAAAAACAGGCTTTTCGTAATATTTTCAGTAAAAGGCTTAGATGACTTCCTTTCTGTTTTTACAATGTAATGTGATTATCTTCACTAGTAGTCAATTGATACATAAATACTATATGGTACTGTTTCTTAATCACTAACTACAGATGTTAACCTATACCTTAGATAACTACAATCTGGATAAACTTTGTACCTATGGAAGATTTTTTTCAGTAGATAAGTGATATGATAATTAAGATTCAAATTATAAGTATTGAGTTTTCATAGATTTTAAATCAAAAACTGATCTTTTCTATACTTCCATCGGGAACCTAGAAGGACTGAAGAATCAGTTCATCCCAGCCTGGAACTACTCATCGTTGCCTACCTACACGAAATCGAACCTAGGACCTCTAGTATTGTACACAGACGCCCAACTTCTAGATCGTCGAGCTGGGGTCCAGCGGTGCTAAGATCTCCTCAGTAAATTCACAATATTGAACAACTCTTCTTCGTTGCCTGTTTTGAGTAACTATCCCACATCCAATATGCTTGAAACCCATTCATGATAGATTCTCATTAGAACTCCAGGAATTTCATCCAAAAGCTAGTTACTAGTTAGTAAATGTTTACTTTCATTATAAGGTTTACTGGAGATTATAGATTTTTATAGATTGTACATCACAAAATTATCTTAGTTAGATCACCAAACTCAGAAAAAACTGCCATCCAGTGCTTTCAGGTTTTTGATGGTGATTTAACTAAGATCGATTTGTAGTTTAAAATCTGTGAAATGTCCAAAATCTCCACAAAACTCTGTACTAAAAATATTGATTTGTCTAAATAACTACTTGAAATCTCTTCGAAAGCCCTCGATCAACTTTTCAGACCAACTAAATGTCCTTTAACATGTAGATTTAATTATTCAAAGGTTCATTGCTATGACAGAGTATATCAACAATATTGTTCAAATACCATAAAATTGTCTTAGTTTCTTTTGATAGATTATACTTTTTTAACATTTTATTTAATGTATCGTACTACTTACAAATAAATAGTAGGTAAATTATGTTTCAAACAAAGAAAAGACAGAGAAATTACAACATTAACAGTAAAGTAGAGATTATTTCACGTTACACCATAATGATAACAAACTGAATTAATTAAAATTTCATTGCTAATACAATAGGTAAATTCTCATAGATTGTTCATATATAAACTCTAACCATTAAATGAACAAGGGTAATCAATAGTGAAATTCCATAATAATTTTTCGCTTTTGGATCACTTTGGGCCATCTACCAGTAAACATAGTCTTTTGGAGCTGGTTATATCAAGCTTTTCTGAAACATATATACGAGTACTTTTCAGCATGGCAAATCAATCAATAGCTTGATAGTTAGATATTTAGTCAATCCTGGTCCTCTATTTCCATCAGAATCCTTACTAAAAATTATTCACAAAATCAAGGGAACGGGTTTTAAAGGAAGTCATATAAGAAACTTATTCATAGTGGAGACTTGAACGATTCACGAGTTCAACCCTGATCTTTATTATCAGAAATCACGGTTTGTCTTACATATACAACGTCAGTGTGTAAGGCATAATTATTTTAAATCAACCAATTTATTACTTATTTACAATAAAGACTCACCAACCCAATCACACTTGACGGCGAAACTCTGGAAGATGTAGAATTCTTCACGAACCTGGGAAGCATCATCGATAAACAAGGAGGTTCAGATGCAGACGTAAAGGCAGGGATTGTCAAAGCAAGAGCTGCATTCCCACAATTGAAGAACATCTGCAACTCAAAACAACTTTCAACTAATATCAAAGTCAGAATCTTCAATGCGAACATCAAGGCAGTTCTACTGTACGGAGCTGAAACTTGGAGAACTACAACAACCACCATCAAGAAGGTACAATTATTTATCAATGGCTGTCTACGCAAGATACTCAACACCCATTGGCCGGATACCATCAGCAACAGCCTTTTGTGGGAGAGAACCAACCAGCTTCCAGCAGAAGAGGAAATTAGGAAAAGACGATAGAAACGGATAGGACATACATTACGCAAACTGCATCGCGATACAAGCCATAACTTGGAATCCTGATGGAAAACGAAAAGGAGGAAGGCCAAAGAAGACATTACATTGGGAAATAGAAGCAAATGTGAAAAGGATGAATAACAAGTGGAAAGAGCTGGAAAGGATTGCTCAAGACAGAGTTCGTTGGAGAGTGCTGGTGGGCGGCCTATGCTCCTCCATGAAGAGTAACAGGCCTGAGTAAGTATGTAAGTAAGTAATTAATAAACATTATCCTTCAGTTTGAGTTAGAACACTACATATATTAGGCTGTTATTTCGGGGATCAATTATTGTGTACGCCAAATCAGCCTCTATACAAGAAATTTTAGAGATATATTGTTAGTACTCGAAGAAAACATTTATGCATATTTCAAGGTAAACCTGATTTAAAAATAATTTTTCCATTGTAATATAGTAGTCACTTTCTATTTTCACTAATATTTTTTAAATAATTTACCCAGTGAAAATAGTCACTTTCCATATACTTTGAAATATGTAAGGATGAAAGGAAGGAAGCTCTTTATTGTTGGTTGATGTATGAACGAGTAAATGACAATCAGACAGTAAAGTTTACGTGTGCGTATGTGTATGTTTATGTATGTGTGTAAGAGCGTATATCATTGCCCTTATTTAGTAGTACTTTTAATACTAAAAGGTATAATATGTCATTTGAAAAACAGGAAATTACTCACACAGTACCTAAGTCAATTGTTTACCCGTCTCTTCGAAAATATATTCATTTCATTTGTATAGAAGTTTCAATTATTAAAGTTATATATATATCGAATATTCTTTTATTTAGGTGTAATATAGAAATTATTGTTTGTTTGTTTTTCGTTTGATGAATATATGGGTATTTAAATATCCTGAAATTTGTTTCAGTAGTAAATATCTAACTTATCATTAATTTTCTTTCAATGAAGATATCTATAGTTTACTTATTTTACTTACGCCTGTTACTACTAATGGAGCATTGGCCGCTGACTAGCATTCTCCAACCCACTCTGTCCTGGACATTCTTTTCTAGTTCTATCCAATTCTTGTTCATCTCCATTTCCCGACGTAATGTGTTCTTTGGTCTTCCACTTTTCTTTTGGCCTTGAGGATTCCATATGAGGGCTTGTCTTGTGATGCAGTTGAATTTTTTCGTCAATGTGTGTCCTATCCACTTCCCGAGCTGATAGTGTCTGGCCAATGGATTTGAAGTATTTTGCGTAGACAACTGTTAATAAACACTTGTATCTTCTGAATGTTGATAGTTGCATGGGTATTATTTGTTTTATATGCCAAGATGGAAAGTAATTAAGTTCCATTCTATTAAATAACTTGATTATAATTTAAAAGTTGGGAAACAAAAAAGTATGGAAGAGAAAACACTCCCCATTTTAAAAAAAGAAAGAAACTGAATAAATTAAGTCTCCAATATTTGATATTGTGGTTAGTTTAAAGAAAATTGACATATCTTACATAATATCAAGTCGATTATATGAGTAAAATATTGACTTTAAAATAGCGCTTCATTGTTTTGTTAGTTATTTATTTTAAAGATGTAGTTCTAGTAGTCTTACAATGAACAACATGATTCATTAAGAGGTACGGTATGTGCTTTGCACCTTCGAAGTGCAAAGTACTTCTACAAGACGGGCAGGATTCTAATCCTGTATTCACCCTGGATAGTGAGCAGATAGGATTAGTCGAGAAGTTCGTGTATCTAGGTAGCTGCATAAGTGCTTGTGGTGGTGTGAGTGATGAGATCAATGCACGTATAGTGAAAGCTAGAGCGGCTTATGCCAATCTGGGCCATCTTTGGCGCCTTTGTGATGTCAGTCTGACTGTAAAAGGTCGGATCTACAACGCCTCAGTGAGAGAAGTTTTCCTCTATGATTGTGAAACCTGGCCTCTCCGAGTTAAGGATGTTAGACGACTCTATGTGTTTGATCATCGTTGTCTCCGAAGGATTGCTGGCATCCAGTGGCAACAACGTGATAGTAATGCGGAGGTTCGGCACCGTGTGTTCGGGTGCAGAGACGATAATCCAATTGGTGTCACCATTTTGAAACATCGACTTCGGTGGCTTGGACATGTTCTACGAATGTCGTCCCAGAGAATTCCACGTCGTGCATTATTTGCCGACTCTGGGACTGGTTGGAAAAAGCGGAGAGGTGGATAGTGTATGACATGGTGTCGTGGTATGAAAGAAAGCTGCAAAAAGCTAGCTTCTGTTGGTCTTTCACGACTCCCTGGTTGGGGTCCGAGAGACGGTGTAACGCAGTGGCTAGAGACGTTATCAGATATGGTTTAGAATAGAAGCCAATGGCGACCCTGCTGTAACCTTCTTTTACTTCCTTCATAAAATGTGGTTGTGTAGTGAATATAGACACCAATGGGGACAATCGAATGCACTTGACAGCAAATTACAGAACTTGTTAGTAAAATCTAACAACCATATATTAAATACTCAATTTGCAAAATGTCCAGCAATTGTCTCAAATGACTCAGACTTCATTCTTGTATTTTCATACAAATTGCATTCTGTTTCCATTCTTTACTGTTCGATCTTCTTGTCTCTCCGCTGCCAGACATTCTGTTCCTGACTAACATCATATACTGCTCATGTCTACATAAGTAGCACACACCACAGTTGTATCTTCCTTAACTGAGAGATTTCTTCTGGCTGTACCTTTCCGTTTCCCTCATTATTATTATTATTATTATTATTATTATTATTATTATTATTATTATTATTATTATTATTACATTACCTTGCACTAATCTGGTCGTTCTTGTTCTTTTTTTTCTTTTACTCTTCTTGTCTTCTTTTTTTTCTCTTCCCATCCTCATTGTTTTGTGTGGCGCATATATATTTGTTTCAATATTTATGTGTTCAAATACAATAAAATAAATTTTAGAGGTGATCAGTAAAAGTGGATTGTTTAAAAATGCAATAAAGAAAAACTATGGATACATATTGTCTTAGGATTCCTATACTAAAATGAATTATATCTCTAGTGTTTCCTGGTTAATTTTAAGGGTTCTCAAGCTAAAGCTAGTCTATAATTTTCAACCACAGAAACCAACGATTTTCATAATCCCCTATACTTCAGTATAAGATGGATGGAGGTGGTTGACAGGAAACTCTGGACCTAGGTTTCGTACTATTTGGCACTCATCAGCAACGTGTACCTGTAATCTTGGGGGAACTGATGCTCCCTGATGGATTCAATCCTATGTCACCAGGCTTCACAGAGACGTTACTACTGAGCTATCTGGGCCTCTCAATGGTAACGCGTCTGACTTTGAGGTTGGGTGATATAGGATCGAATCCATCAGGGAGCATCCTTTCCCTCAAGATTACAGGTACAACTTGCTGATGAGTGCCAAATAACACGAAACCTAGGTCCATAGTTTCCTGTCGACTACCTTCAACCACCACCTTACATCTCAACATAGTGAACGCGATGTCAAGTCACCGAGACTAGTTGCTATATTGCAAATGAGTTTATAGAATTCTATCTGCACTAAGATGGATCTGACACACATATCATTGGTCACTACACAGTGATCGTTCAATTGTATGTACTTCATTATGTTTGGAACTAATCAGAAACTTTAAAATATAGTAATGAATTCATTTCATCTTACAAATATTGCTACTCTTAAATTTATTAAATTTATAAAATGAGTCAGTAATATGAAATTGTTTAGTTGAACTGGTTTTTATCATTACTATTATTAATATTATTATTATTAATGGGCATCACAGATAGTTTCAATCATTTGCTAAAATATTTAAATCAAGCGTGTACTAGTTTAATCATGGTTACTAATTGTTGAGATGTTCCAAACTAAGCCAAAAAAATCCACTTGACAAAACGCACTGTAGTGTTGTAGCGGCTATATCAAGCCCACATGGGTTGTTCTATTTTCAGGATAGACGTATTTGTTTGTTCATTTTGAGTCGCATTTTGACCTTGTCAACTATTAGCTTATTAAGCTTGACTGTTTTTGTTTGAGCATGTGTGTGTATCTCTTACCAACTTCACTATGTCTTTAGCTTATTTTTCACTAACTAGGATTGTTGAGTCACGCTTTATCAAATTGAGTCGGCACACTTGTCTACTCCGCTTCTCATTTTTACTGTATGTCTGAAATAAATTCGTTCATCTTAACCTGTAACTGACTTCTTACTACCCATCTCTTAAACGGATTTAGCCTAGATATAGTATATGGAGTTAAAATCAAAAATCCATATTCATGATATATATATATATATATATATATATATATATATATATATATATATATATTCATTCGTTCTTTCAAATTGGTGTCATATCAGTGGGCCAAAAAATTATACTTGAGTTCATAACAGTGTGGTGAATGACAACACAAATGGTGACAATCAAATGTATTTGAACACAAAACGTCTTAGTAAAATCTGTGACTTACGCCTGTTACTCCACGTCGACTAGCATAGGCCGTCCACCAGCACTCTCCATCCAACCCTGTCCTGGACAATCCTTTCCAGCTCTTCCCAGTTGTTATTCATCCTTTTCATATCGCCGGGAAATAGAGGCAGATATGAAAAGGATGGATAACAATTGGAATGATCTAAAAAGGATTGTCCAGGACAAGTTTGGAGTAAAATCTCTAAACCCTACATTAAATACTTCGTTTGTATAATATCAGTCAATCGTCTCAAACTTCATTGTTCCTTTATTTCCACACTAATCATCCTCTATTCTCGTTCTCTTTTATTTGATCTTCTTAAGTTTCTACCTAAAATGATTTCATTTTCAATTGATGATACATACTACTTATATTTAACGACATCAATAGCATACACCACAATACATGTTAGATAAATCATCATTTACACTTATTCCATTCAAAATAGATGATCTAACTTTTTTTGTTTTACACAAAATAATCATAAATTTAACGTATTTCCTGTATTCTTTGAAGAATATTCAAACCCTATCATCATAGCATACACAAATATTTTATATTAAAAAAAGGGAGTTGATAGAAAACGGAAATAAGTTTTTGCTGTTGGTGGAGGTGGTGTTTATTTGGAAAATTGGTTACATTTCAAAAGAATTCGGTAAATGTTTTAAACGTATAAAAAGAAAGGATAGACAGTTATGAACAGGTTACTTTGTTGAATATAATTATTATTTCTCAACTGAGTGTACAAATTCCCTCGTATATATACAGTAAACACTTACATGCATATTTCTATATTGGTCAATTCCTTTTGGTTATTTCATTTCTAACACCAAACAAGAAGAAATAACAAAAAAAAGGACAACTAGAAACGTATTCTTATTCCGGAATTAGATTATTCAAAATGATATATTAGAATAAAAAACAAACTGTATATTCGGAAATTTTGACAGGATTCTTCCTGACCTCACTTAATGTGAATATGTTACTGTTATATTTTGAGAAAGAAAAGCCAAAAAAAGAAATCAAAAAGGAGAAGAAAAAAGAAAAGAAATATAAACTGATTATGTCCTATCCAGAGAATTGACTAACTAGTCTGTAAAATATGATAGGAAATAATTATCTATAATTTCTTTTTATTTAAGAAATTACAAGGGATTATGTTTGTTTTACTGTAATAATGTTAGGGATAGTATTTTGTCATGTAAGTAATTGGTTATTATTGATAATAAATTTTAGAATCAGAGAAGGATTTTTATAGATATTATAGTAATTTAATAGTTGAATTCATGAGTCAATTTGAAGATAGATCACCATGAGAAACGTGAAATCACTGCACGGCCGTTTCGTCCTAGTATGGGACCCCTCATAAGTGAGCATTTAAAATCCTACTTCGCGAGATTCGACCCCAGTCCTGTACACAAGCGCTTAATCGCTAGACCAGTACTTCCAGATTTTCCATGGTGATCTAGCTTCAATTAACTCTTGAATTCAACTATTAAATTACTATAATATCCACAAAATCCCTTCCCTGATTATAATCATCATATGCTCAGTGGTGACAGTTTCCAAGATGTGTTTCCTGGAGTTCTAGTGAGGCCAGTGGAATTCAACAAGGTCTGTTATCAGATAGTAACTCACTGAAGACAATGGTGAATGTGTTGCTAAATTTTGTGGATTGATTGAAGTTATACATTAACACCATTGGATGTCGGCTCAATCGTCTAGTGGTTAAGCGCTCGCGCACAAGACTGATAGGTCCTGGGTTCGAATCTTGTGAGGCGAGATCGTGGATGCGCACTTGTGAGGGGTCCCATACTAGAACGAAACGGCCGTGCAGTGCTTTCAGGTTTTCCATGGAGGTCTAGTTTCAATTGACTCATAATCTCAACTATTGAGATTCAATATCTCTTTCTTTTAACTGTTCACATATTGAATCTTATCTATGAATCGTTATATTGTTATTCTTTATAAAAATCCCATTAGAAATTATTGATGACATTTTTGTTTCCCTCTCTCTCTCTCTCTCTCTCTCTCTCTCTCTCTCTCTCTCTCTGTGAGTCACATGGCTAAATTACTTTCCAAACTTTTCAAATTAAACTTTTATGATTAATTCTTAATCATACTGATTTATTATTTCAATATTGATAAGTAAAACATAGATATTTTCCATTTTGTTACATTTTCAACATACTTAATCTTGGATCAAAATGTCATTTTATAATAAATTTATACACGTGAACAATTCTATGGGATTACATAATATTTATGCATGATCATGTATGAAATCATACATACTTACTTATGCACACACACCCACACAAAGGGGATAATCTTTAGTTTTTGCTACCAGAAGCTCAAGTTTCAACACAAATATGTCCAAGCTTAAATATTTTGATGACTAGTTTGAGTAAGTGTTTGTACATATTTTGCATCATCATTTTCTGTCCAATATAAATATTTATATGTTGGTCAGTCTGTTAACTAATTAGCTTTAAATATATAAAATTTATTTCCTTTAAAAAATCTAGAAGGAAAAATCTACCAATTTCATTTTTTTACTTTCCTTTTATTAAAATAAGAGTAAAGAATGAAGAAAGTATTGATGAACAAAATCTATTGAAGAACAAAGATGTATCGATTTAAATGGAGTATAGAAATAAAATGAAAGATGATTAAATGAAGAAAATGATAGTTGCAAAGAAGGAAAGAATAATCTCTAGTTAAACTTGTTTATTTTAAAAGAAACATTCTTTTCTTTCTTTCTTTTTCTTTTTCTATTCATCTTTATATTTTTCAGTTTAATTTTTACATTGGAATTAGTTTTATTTAACTGTTTTACCCTTCACTTGTTAGTAATAATAATCATTGATGAAGGAAAAGAAGGCTGATGAATTACTGGGAGAATAAATATCATCAAAAGGTATTAGTTGTGATGATGTATGCTACTGATGAGTCATTTTGTCTAAATGAACTCGATTGAGTCAAGCTTTTATTCATGTGAATCAAAATACACTTTTTGGTTGTTGTTGTTGTTGCTAACGTTAAGATTATTTAGTTAGCAGAATTTGGAGTTTTAATTGAACTGATACTTATTGACCTTTATCCATTATATTTGAATAAAAACATACTTTACTTACTTACGCCTGTTACTACTAATGGAGCATTGGCCGCTGACTAGCATTCTCCAACCCACTCTGTCCTGGACATTCTTTTCTAGTTCTATCCAATTCTTGTTCATCTCCATTTCCCGACGTAATGTGTTCTTTGGTCTTCCACTTTTCTTTTGGCCTTGAGGATTCCATATGAGTGCTTGTCTTGTGATGCAGTTGAATTTTTTCGTCAATGTGTGTCCTATCCACTTCCAGTGGAATAAAAACATGAATGAAGGTAATTCTTATCATTGCTTAAAGTGGTTAATAACTGGAAATCATAGAATAGCTTTTCCATTCTGTTTTAAGACTTCTTAATGAAATGATAAGTAATCATAACCCTAAGATCAACCCCTGAACCTTCAAATGTCTTGAGTAGAACCGTGATCTTAGACCATCGAGTAGGACTTCTATATTTTATGTTTTTTACTTTAGTGTATTAGCGATATAGTGTGGTGATTGGTTAATACTATCAATGATTATTTGTTTCATCTCTTCCGACAGAGCTAAACATCACAAATTATTAAGAAAAGATGGATAGTGGCTAGCAGTGAAATCCAGCACGCACGTTTCGTCCTATTTGAGACTCGTCAGTTGGATGTACCTGCATCTCAGAGTTGATGTTCACTCTGTGACTCGAACCCGGTACTATTCACTTCAAACGTCATAGCGTTATCCACTGAGCTACTGAGCCCTGATAGCCACTTGCTTGTGCAATGGGGTGAAGTTCAAATTCACTTGGTATTGTTTGGCTTGTATCTTCTCATTGAGGTTTAAGACTGCAATTGATCAGTCTGTTATTGGCATATGTACATACTGTGCGTATGCCTCGATATTGCCTTAATTCACAAGTTTTATAAGCAATAGGAAGATGCAAGCAAAACATTACCAAGTGAATCACAAGTTATTGTTTCACATTGCAGCTGCAGGAACTTATCTCGAAACTAGTAGCTAGTCAATATTGTTTTATATAAGTTCGTAGTGAAAATTCTTTTTAGATCTAACTATTCACTATGAAATACACAATTGACTAATTGTAGGTTAAATGCTAATTCAAGGAAAGCATCAAAATAATCAATGTTAACAAGTTTAGTGTTCACCTAACTATCAAAGTAATCTGTAGTTTGAATACATTTCAATCTTAAAACGATCGTATCAAAATCTATTTTATAGCTGAGATATGAAACCAAATCTAATAAAAATATATATATGAATTAACCAAACAGTGTCGATATTCATGTTTCAAAATCATATTCAAGATAACTGTTAACATGTGTCTGATATTTACAGAATTCTTAATCTAGATCGATTGATCGGTAATATTAATGACAATACTATAACTGAGGATCTTTGAAATTCACACATGGCAAAGGTTTATTGAGAGTCACTCAAGTTCAGCATTATAGATTATCTGTTGAAATGTCCCTAACAACTGTACAGATTCAAGATGAATTTGGACTGAAAACGATTTAAGTTAAAATGATAAATAACTGTATTTTTAGTTCTATAACTTCATAACGGGTAGTACACACATGACTTATTTTACTGTAAAGTCAAGAATTATCAGGATTCTGAAGTAAATATGGTAATTTTTTGGCAAATCTTTTGTTATGATATGGTGATTAGTAATTTAAATCACTCACACTTACTTTTACCATTTAATCACTGTTGACAACTACGGAAACTAAATTACTCAGTTTAATTTCATAAATGATTGATATATCATTTCAAATATCAACTCTATTTATCATTAAAAAGCAAATTCATTAGCAAGGTTCATCTGTCGTCTTGAAGGAAGTGAGATTCAAACTAACATTATGCAGTATTATCGTGAAAAATATTACATGAGAGGTATGTGGACTGTGACGAACCTCCTGGAAGACCATATAACATAATTAGACTTTTCTCATAGTCATAATTTAGAAACGTTTATATACAACTAAAATATTTTTATTGGCCCCATGGACCTTCATTATACTTACATTTCAACTTTATGCAATTCATTGATGTTAAATATACATTTATACATGCATGATATAAAAAGTTTCTAGACACAAGCGATTATTACAACTTAACACTTACTCATCATATCGAGTTATACATTCATTTTTACCAATCTTTAATAATAAACTATCTCTGTAACTGGTGTTCAGGCTTTTCAATAATCTCGAGTAAATCTATAGTTCTACTAGGAGATTTAGCCTGCATTAAATACTCAGTTAACGGGATACTATTTATTGGAGTTAAATATAGGGGGAAATTAGCCTCTACAATATTACACTTAAAAATCAATATTGGATTTTAAGTCTGCGACGGAAAACATACACGCTGTTCACTTGTGATTAGAAGAAACTTCATAGTATGAGTTATAGTTGATTATATATATATATATATATTTTTAAAAAAAATACATAATTCATCCCATCCTCACTACAAATATGGAATGTATCTTCACATCGTTATACCATAAAGACTAGTGATTTTACTTTCCAGTCTTTCATATGAACAAACATTTACCATTTAGTAAGTATAATGATATTTTTGTTTCATTAGTATAGAAACATCCATGGTCAAGTTAGGTTATGTAATCAATATAGTTATTGCTCTTAGTTTACTGATTAATTTGAATTTCTCTACTGACTAATGTCATTTCATTGGACTTGCAAGTGTTCATTTGCCAAAAATCATTGAACCATATCTGTCAAGGGAATAATAAATATTCTTCTTGTGTTATTGCATTATGTTTCTGTCTATATATTCTACATGTATAGTTGTATGTTTATATGTGTTTAAGTGTATATATATGAAAGAGTTGGTATACAAACGAATCCATGGATAAAAAACAGAGTAGAGTAATACACAATGTTTAATAGAAATAGATACATCTCATTAATAATAACAGAACAAATAAACAAATAAATATAAATTTTTTCGGTATAATTCTGATTAATAAAAGTAATAATTTAAAGGTAAACGTGTTTGATTGGATTATGGATGTACGTAAGCAATCGAAAATTCTCCACTATATATATATATATATATATATATATATATATATATATATATATATATATATATATATATAACATATTTTAACAGTTGAATTCATGAGTCAATAAAAGCTAGACCACTATGGACGGTCGTTTCGTCCTAGTATGGGACTCCTCAGCAATGTGCATCTACAATTCCGCCTCGCAGGATTCAAACCCAGTTTTGCACGTGATGCTTAACCACTAGACCACTGAGCCGAATCCAATGGTGTTAATGTATAACTTCAACCAATCAACGAAGTTATGTCACCGTCCACCATTGTCATCCGTGAGTTATTATCTCACAGCAGACCAGGTTGAACTCCACTGGTCACGGCTTCTCATTAGGACCATCCAGTTCTTCCAGGTTTTTCATGGTGGTCTAGCTTTAATTGACTCATGAATTTAACTATTAAATTACAATGTTATCCACAAAACCCTTCTCTGAATATATAAAATAGACGAAGCGAAAAATTCGAAAATTTCACTATTCTTGATAGAAAAGAATACCGTTCATCATTGATCAACGGTTCATTTGCAGAGAAAGACAGAGAGAGAGAGAGAGAATTAGTATGAGAAATTACTAATTGGAAAAAACTGCTGTTTTATTTTACACAGATTTATTGTTATCAGCATAGGCTCGAAATCGTTAGATTGTATTATGATCAAGAATCGATCTAAGTTAGTCAGCCATTAGTAACATGGAAGTATTAGAAGGCTGTTAAACACTCAGACGTGAGACAAAATGTCCTGACTATGGTTCCCTGTTAGTGGATCGTGTATGCTCATTTCTCACTAATCTAATACAAGGACGAAACGAACATCCAATGATTCCAGGTTTACCATGACTATCGGTTCATGATTTCAACAACTTCATTTTATTTTAACCTTTAATGTGAACATTTGAAAATTTCTTAGGGATTGATTGGTAAACATGAATCATGAAATTATTCAATAAAATATCATCACATAGATGACATTGTTCGCATTAATTATCACTTCATTGTTTAACCAATATGTCTTTTATCTATCTATGTATTTATCTATACATACATACATATACACAGATCCATATGTCTAGTGTTCTTTTCATTTTATCCGGTTTCTTTAACACATGATTAACAATAGAAATCTTAACTATGAAAGAATAAATAAATGAAAATAAAAGCCAAGACATTTATCTTCCAGTGGTTAGTCTTTTATTAAAAAAAGACACCAACATTGGGAAGGTCATATCTATTTAGCTATCTGTCTGGTTGTGATTTTTTCTTTCATAAGGAGAAAAAGAAATCTTTTTTTTCTTTAATTTGCAAGAAATGTACATATTTATCGGTTGTGTTATCATTGACTTAATAAATAAATAAACAATCAGTACGTTGTCTATTTTTCAATCTTCAATTTGATTAAATGTGGTCACTTCCAACAGCTGGTTATTATTATTATTATTATTATTATTATTATTATTATTATTAATGACTAATTAAGAGTAAAGACCAAAACTTAGTTAATATTCTGTAGGAAAATATAACCCAATAAAAGCATCGAAAATGCAGTGATTTCATTTTATAAGTTTATATATATAGTTGATTGAACATGTTCATAATGATTTAAATTTGTACATATATACATTTTATCAGTATAGGGTTTTGGAGATTGAGTTTAAATTGGTATCATAAATGAATGAGTGTTAGACCATCATTAAAAACCTGGAAGCACTGGACAACAGTTTCGTCCCAGTACTGGATTTCTCAACAGTGCGTTTCCATAATCCCTAGTGAGGTGCTCTAATCCATGACATTCGATTTTTCACATGAACAGTTATCCTCTAGACTACTGATAAGGTATCCGACGGTGTTAATGTCTAATTTTGAGCAATCCACAATATTGCGCCACCGTCCATTATTATCTTCAGTGAATAATTGTCTCATAACAGACACGGTTGAACTCCACTTCTCAATAGAACTCCAGAAGATTCATCTAGAAGCCAGTTACTGGTGAGTACATGATAATAAAACAGAAATTATATGTATAAATACAAATTGTTTCACATTATTACATTGAATCTCATCCTTTTTTGTATTCTGTAAACTAACAGTGAGGGATATTTCACTTTCAATTATATAAATCTGTTTAATACCATTTTATTTACATTTTACATTGATAAGTGATTTTCCCGCATGCAGGATCATGTATGTGCACAGCTAAGGAGTCCCATACTAGGGCGAAACAATCGTCCAGGGATTCCAGGTGGTTTGACATTGATCCATTCATAATCTCATTTTTAAAAAATGGTTTACTGATACATTAATTTCAATATTAACCACACACACATGCAAATGCACATACAGGTATAGATAAACAAAAGGCAATGTATTTTCGAACGATAATATCAAAATGTAATACATATTTATTAGAATCAACTATCCCTTCTATGCGTACACGCTATTTTTTTACTCAATTAACTACTAGGAAAATCCAGTATCACTTTTATCGAGAAGAGTATTTTAATCTATATAAATAAAATTCATGTAGTATTACTGGAAAGATTGACAGTTGATCGACTGACTGACTGACTAATTAACGAACTGACTAGATGGGTTAAATAAACTAAAACCTATTTTTAAACTGAAAGCAAAACCAAGTGACCTAATATTAGGATCTTTCTAGATAAGTAGGTATGGATAATAATAATAATAATAATAATAATAATAATAATAATAATAATAATAATAATAATAATAATAATAATAATAATAGAAAACAAAATCCAAGAGGATGAATAAATCAGAATTTATAATGTGGGTTTTTTCCAGAAAAAAATAAACAAATAATTAAGAAGACGTGACAGACAAAACGAAACTAATCGTAATAAATTATGAAGACAATAGAGAGGAAAAGAACTTAGTTTTTTATCATATGTTTTACTAAATATGATACCTGATAGACGAAATATTATTTTTTCAAAAAAATGGTAACAGTTTGTGTTTTGTGTTTATTGGTGGGTGGGTGGGTAGGGGGTTCCTTTATTCTTAATTTATAGTCTTTTATTTCAGTAGTTAATATTAATTGATAAATGGGATTAATTCACTGTAATTAATAATTTATCGATAAGAGGAGGAGAATAAGAAGTGGGATTTACACAGTTTTATAAATTATCTATAGATGATCAATATTATTTGCAAAATTATGACACAAACAGCTCACAAATCACTGGTTTAACAATGTAATTGAATTTATGTTGTGTATCCTATTATCCTATTCACTTCATATTATTGACTTATTCGATTAAAGTAATATATTTCATTTGAACATTCAACTAATAGACACTTCGATGTGAACAGTATTAGTATGGGGTTTCATTGTGATTGCTGAATTTTATTGATTGCATCAATGACTGATTTCAATTAAACAACCATTGAGAACCAGGGGGCATTAGAAAACTGTTTTATCTTAGTATGAAACTTCTAGGCATTAGCCATCCATAGCCTTACGAGGGAGAGACCTTCAGGTCTTGTGACTAGAATTTATACATTAGAGCAATGAGTTGCCACTCTATTGTTTACATGTTCAAGATCAGTCAGTTTTATTTATAGTAGTTTACTTTTCTCATTAAGATTAGATATAGAATATTATGGAATAGTTGTTTTTGTTTTTTCATTTGTGTGCTACATCGATCAATAGTTTATTTGCAGAATTCACACAATATAACAGATTTTATATTGTCCAGGTTAAAAAGCAAACACTTTCAAGGTGTTCTAAGCTGGAACGCAAAATCTGTTCAGTGTTTCTTGGTTTGTTATAATGGTTTTTCATGATAAAAGCTATCTTTAAAAAAGTGTATAGATTTGAAGACTCTATTACATTTTCATGTATAAACAACCAAATTATTTCATTCTGAATACACTGGTTGATCGTTGGATAGCAATTGATGTCATGATTCTCTAGTCAATCAGCACCATGGATAAAATAAAAATGATCATTGTAAAATATAACTAATCAGTTAGTCTAGATATCTTTATCATTCATAAGATCAGTCATGAACTGACTGCTTCAGTGATACAGTATCGCAATTCGAAACTGAGTAGTACTGGGTTAAATCATATGAAGAGCATCAGTTTCTCCAGTGGTAACGAGTTCCTGTTAATACGCAATATTGGTCCAGGATTTTTTATCGATTTATCCGACCAATTAACACCATTTTAGAATTCCCTTCCAGTAGAAACCCCCGTAAACAAAATTCTGTGTATGTAAATAAGATTATTCTTTGAAAACAAAGACGGATGATGGCTAGCAGTGGAATCCAGGATGCACGTTTCGTCCTATTCGGGACTCGTCCTGGATTCCACTGTTAGCCACCATCCATCTTTGCTAATAATACTTGTGACTCAAGGCAATATTGAGACAATCCGCACAGGATGCATATATGCCAATATGAGACTGATCAATGGCAGTCCTAAACATCAATGGGAAGATTAGAACAATCAACACAAAATGAATTAAAATTTCACCCCACTGCACAATTTAGTGGCTATCACGACTGAGTAGCTAAATGAATAAGGCGATAGTGTCTGAAGCGAATGGTAGTGAGTTTGAGTCCCAGAATGAACATCAACCCTTGGAATGCAGATGTATCCAGTTGACGAGTCCCGACTGGGACGAAGCGCACATCCCAAATTCCACTGCTAACCACCGGCCATGGATATTGCCTTAAGTCACAAGCATTGTAAGCAGAGATTGGATGGTAGCTAGCAGTGGAATCCCGGACGCACGCTTTCATCCTATTTTGGAACTCGTTAGCTGGATGTACTTGCATCCCGAGAGTTGATGTTCACTCCGGGACTCTTTTCTTCTAGTTTATTATTTATATGTTTAAACCTGTACAGCTTATGAACCAATATATTATTTAACTAAATACATATCATTCACCATCTCAAGTTTAAAATAGAACATTTGTTCATAAGTTTACTTGATTAAACATATTTCCACACTATAACTATTTATCTTATTCATTCGATTATTTTCAATCGCTACTATCTCTATTTCAGTCATTTTTACATTCGTCAATATGGTCAACATTGTGTTAATCATCTGTCTATTTCTTTCACTAACTAACGAACTAACTAGTTACTCAATTTTTGTTCAATGTCTAATTGTTATTTTGTTTTATTTGTTTCTCTATTTAATTTGTGCTAATTTGGTTTGCAAATGAGGCTAGGCAATTCTTCTTTCTCTCTCTCTCTTTATACACACGTACACAAACATACACATTGTTTACCTGACTTTTTTTGTCAGATTTAATCAATTCCATTTTAGAGTTCATCCGATAAGTTTTCTGACTGTTGTTATGTTTTGTTAGAGTAGGTGTTTTTAACTATTATGTCAAAGTATAATAATATGAACGTACGAATAAGCACAAACATGATGTATGTATACATGTATACGTTCACATACACGCGTAAAAAAGCACAAAAATCTATACATGAAGGTTTTTCATGTGATACTTTTGATCATTTTTCATTTTCTATAGTATACGAAAAGATTTTTTCCCGCGGTTTATTTATTAAAAATGAACAAACAGGTGAAATGAAATGAACGATGTGAATAAATGTTAGAGTATTATTGTGCATGTGTACGTAGGCAGTGTTTGTTATTCTATATGCTATTCTATGAAACAATCAACTGTGACATTTTATCCAAAGTATTATTGATGGTTAATTAAAAGATATAGAGCAAACAAAAATGTTTAAATATCTGTTCTGTGGTTACCTTTACCTTAACAACTTAAAAGAAACATTTATGAATGAAAACAGTTTAGATGTAATAATGTAATTTACAATTTGATCACGGCTATAAGAATAAATGACACTATTTATGAGTTGCCTACTGGTTCATAATACTACAAATATTGCATAACTTTGAACGATACATCTTGACTATTCATACTTAAGTAAATATTTTATAGTCATTTAGCAGTGGCCAAGTAACAGTTCACATTGTAAGCTTAAATTGGGATGTTAGGTAATTTGAAGTAGTTAAGAGGAAATCTGCAATCTAGGTTTCGTTCTAGTTGGTACATGCCAACAAGCTGTTTCCAAAAAATCTACGTAACTGATACTTTTTGTGGAGAGTCTGAGATGTTATCAGTAAGGTCTTCCCACCAAATAGGTTGGTGGCAACATTTGAGATTGTAAAAATGGGTCACGCTGGTTTGAATGGCTTAAGGGGATCCAGTTTCCAAAAGATCGCATGTAGGTGTTGCCCGTGGATACCAATCAAAAAGAGACCTGAGTATAGACTTCTCTACCAACCATCTCTGATCATTAAAAGATGTATATATTTTTGTACACATTATTACTATCATCGTAATGAAATTTTGTGTAAAATTTTTGAATAAATGTATTGATAAGTATATTGTGAAATTTGAGCATCAGGTGAATCTGTAGACTATACAGTTGGTGGGTCATATGACCAACTACCACAATGCCATTTATAGTTACCACTAAATGATTAACAGTAGTTAAATGAATCCTTCGATTCGAGAAATTTTGTTATAGTACTAGTTGTGTAGTTGTAATTATTAGCCAATTTTTCAATACACAAATGTTGCGTTATTCAGCTTGAATGCTTTAAGTGCTTGATTGATCCGTTGTCAGATTTCAGTAATGAATCATTTAAACATTATTAACATTAACTATGACTGGTTGGCGGCCTATGTTCTATTGGGAGTAACAGGCGTCAGTATGTAAGTAACATTAACTATGAAGTTTTAAAGTAGTCAAGGTGTACTCTAATCACAGAAAACCTAATATTGTACACTATACTTGAATAAATAGAATAAATTGTTTATCTTAGTGGAGTTTCAACGACAGAACAAGTTAATAGGTATATATGAAGAAATTCTAACACATTAATTCTATTTGAAGCCTATACTGATGATGTTTTCCAGAAGCATAATGAATACTTCCCGGTTGAACTATTCAGCTCATCGAATGAATCTCTACTAAAATCACTTAAATAAGTAACAAATATTCTTACTCATCTCAAAGTATTTACCTAATATTCCTAGCTTACATTCTTCCCTTTTGATGATATAAGCTATTTTTATGATAATTAATTGTCAAAGACCACAAGTAAAATGCTTGTAAATATATTATTTTGGTCTATTATAAATAAAATGTTTTAAATGACATAATTATCATATTTTTAAATCAATATTATGGGATACTGTGTAAATGTCATTGTTTATAACACTAACTGATGTTAGTTAAACAACCTCTTAAAACTAAAATCTCGAGACCGAAGGCCTTGGGTTCAATTACCGCGAGCGGGATTGTGGATGCTCACTGTTGAGGAATTTTACGATGAGATGAAACGGCCGTCCAGTGCTTCCAGGTTTTCAATGATGGTGTAACATCAATCGGTTCATGATCATAATCAATCGCTTGAAAGTTGTCTGGTCTTGGTATATATCTCCTAAAGAGTGTGCATTCATAACTCTACCAGGAGTCAAAACCAGAATAAATAAGTTTCTCAGTGGACAGTTAACTATTAGAGCCATTGGGTCGTTGTACAGAGGTGTTTCAATTTCAATCAGTTTGAAGTATTACATAACAATTATCCAATTCCATTTATGTTAGTTGTTTTAATCAATTTCACAGATATAAATATTATCTGAATAGTAGTAGACTGATTTAATATTAAAGATAATTAGAATGATTGAATAGGTGTTTCCTAATTAAAAAAAGAGTTATGGAAGTTAAAAGGAATCATATGAAAAGCGATTCAATTTTGATGGATATTAACTTGTCTCTAAGTCATTCAATGTATATCCATTGATTATTGTTTAAAAGATTAATAAATAATGATCAATATGTACTTTAATTGGTCACAACCAATTCTAATTTGTTCAATTCCACGAACCTCTTCTTCTAAGAAACACTGAGAGTGAATTCGATCATTTTCATCAGATCTCATCTCCATAGAGAAGTTCGGATTGTATTCTCTAAAATGTAGAATGTGTTTCATTGCTTTTAATAGGTCATGACCCTTTATATATATATATATATATATATATATATATATATATATATATATATATATATATATATATATATATATATATATATATATATATTCGACTATACAATATAGAAAATACGGTTACTATGGTGATAAGATCCATTTCAACACCGATGTTTTCACAAACACATATACAATAATCAATCATCTTTGATCATCACATAACCACTTCCTCTTTCATTCACCTGTTCACTAGTATTTTTGCACATATGTATATGTATGTATATATGACAATCACGAATCGACCATATGCCTTACACAGATAATCGTTCAAACCTAATTTGACTTGGTAATGAGCTTGATTGTGTATAAGCATATGAATAAACAATATAAAAAAAAATACTTTCATTGTTAACATGTACTCATGTACTGTTATATAAATTTATTTGTGTGCATCAAATTGTATGTTAATAAAAGTTGGTAGTTCGGAGAAATAGATCTTATGAAAGCACATGACTAGCTTATGCCATACATCTTCAAAAGTTCAACGAAAATAAAACTGAGATAGGAATATAACTGAGTCGAGGGAGGGGGAGAGAGAGACAGAGGTCTAATTAAATTTTGTGGTTATGATGTATAGTTTCTGATCATTTAATAAAATTATGAATAACTAAAAGTATTTATCTAACTTCCTCTAATTTTCGTTCAGTTAATAAACGAATAAACCGAAGCTTAGGAAATATAGACAATTGAGATCTGATTCACTGACACAGTAGTGATGGTTTTGCTGTTATCTGAAACTCAGGTGCTCGATCCTTTTCGAAAAGAAATGGATAAGTAATATTGTTGAAGAATCATAAATTAGGACGAAATATTCATTTACTACCTCAAGGTTTTTCAGTGGTTCCTTAGCTAATATCAGTTCATGGTGGTTTATGTCTTCGAACAAATATATATTTTGTTACTGTATGATCAAGTAGTCAATGATTTACTGCCGAAGATGTTGACTGATAGTTCCGTATACAACTGTGATAAACTTCTATTTATAGCGTTGAGATCACGAACCAGCCTAAATTAGACATGCACTGAAAACCAGAAGGCGCCAGACAGTTATTTTATCTTAGTGCGGGACTCCTTAGCAGTCGCATACGCAACCCTAACATAGGGGATCAAGACTGAGATCTTCAGTGTTAGTCTCCAGAACATTGAAACAGAATCTAATGGTGCATATATCTTAATTCAATCAATCGGAGATGCTATGTGACCATCATCTAGTGTCATTGATAGGTAACTGCCTCATATCTGACACGGTTGAACTCCATTTGTCACTGCTTCTCACTGAAATCCCAAAACTTCTTTAAATTAGTCAGTAGTGAGCATAGGTTAATTATCAGTCTAAAGGTTTATGGAGACTATTGAATGTTCTTGATATAACCAATTGATCTGAGAAGCGACTAACCAATTGCAATGTAAAGATTTATTTACGTAATAAACTTATAATTAATGAAAATAAATTCCGTCATATTTACTATTATTCACCATAGAGTATTATGGGATAGGAATATTCAATCATATACTGATATAAGCTCGATGAATATTAAAGATCCAAGGATAACTGAAAAGCTTTTGTCATTTCAAATTTGAAATTTCTCAACAGTATATATTTATCACTTTAGTATAAGATCATGGCAATTAAGCTAATAACTAAGTAACCGATAACCGAAATGGACACGCTTTTTATAAAAATAAATCTGATACAGTTGTCATTAAATATGTTATCAATCAATTATTGTCAAACTTGCAACAATGTATCGTATAGACAATTTTGATACCTTTTTTTCAACAGTTGAGATCATGAAGCGAGACGGGCAGGTCCTGGGTTCGAATTCCGCTAGGCGAGGTCATGGGTGAGTAATACTGAGGAGTCCTACAATAAAACGAAATGGCCGTCCAGTGCTTCCAGGTTTTCTTTGGTAGTCTAGCTTCAACTGACTCATGATCTTAACTATTGAAATCACTACAATCTCCGCAAAACCCCTTCTGATACATTAAAAAAAAAATTCAATTAAACTGTATTCCCATGTACTTTCACCAAGTTTAACCTGAGTTCATTTTAATCCAGATGGAAATTAGAAAATTAGTCCAGTAATTTATTGAACATAAATCAGATGTGTTACTATGTCATTTATTCGTATTATCGAAATGTAATTAACAATCGTTCATTCTATTCTAAAAACATTTAAGATTATAATCTTTGGAAAACTATTAAGTACTTATTAATATTTACATATATTGATACATAACAAAAAAGATATTTAATAAAAGTAACAATTAAGTAGTATATAACATTGAAAATATATTAAACATATATCTTATGTGTATTTTAAAATACATTAAAGCTCTCTTATAATAAAACAAACTACAAATCTGATCATGAATAAAATAGATAAAAAAAACCAAAAAAAAAAAAAAAAACAAGAAAATCTAGTTGGAAATAAAATTAAACAGGTAGAAACTAGTCAATTAAATAAGTTTGAAATGAGGAATTTAATCTGTTTGTGTACAATAATATTAAGAAAACATAAATTCTTAAAACTTGTTATCAATATCCCCCCTCTAACTATTCAATTACTTAAGAAGATTATTAATAAATTCATTATTTAGTTAATCATCTAACAATACGATGAAATGTAATCAACAAGATGAATATCAATTAAGTCCAAATAATGATAGTTACTGTGATAAGTAAAAAGACAAAACATAGTGAATATATAGAATAAAAAGGATAATGGCTAATACTTAAATAAATATAGGATATCTATTTTGGTACTGATCAGATAGTCATAATGTTAATAGTTATATTTAGTCTCAAACCTAGTATCTCTTATTTCATATGTCCGATGAGTTACCCACTTATTTAATAAGTTCAGAAAACTATTAATTTCTTCCATTACGTGTGATACTTGTATTATGATGAAGAAGGGTTTGAGTTGTCGCGTTCTTGATACAAGGGATTAAAATCTGATCATTCTTTATTGGCAAATGGACATCTAGAGCTGATATGTTACATAGAATAGAAGGAATGTGGTTAGCAGTGAAATCACGAACGTGTGTTTTATCGGTGACTCAGTAATCAGGTAAAAGTTCACACTCTTGGAGCACTGATTCACAAGTTTTATGTAGAGACTGGATTATATAACATCTTTTATGTATCCAGTTAATATTGTACATTAATAACACTTCATAAGCCCAATTACATGAAGAACACATGCTGAGTAAAGAGAGTTACTTTCCATATGAAAAAACCTATTAATATTTATTTGCAGGTGCTTTAAGAGACATACTGGACATTTGGATGGTGACCCTTATTATGTAAATAACTCCGTTACTTATTATATTTTCCCTACATTTACACTTGACTAACTGTACAACCATGGAATATATACTATACTGTACTATATATACTTTATCTTTTTTAAATGATAACATTGTATATGAGTGTAATGAACACAATGAGATATATTTGAAGTTGACGGATGAGAAACACTTGCACAGATACACTACCATTTTCAGTGTGATTTTAGCTAAATCTAAGGAAACGTCTCACTTTTGTGCTTTATTCACTTCTATTATCGAAAAGAAATATAACTATTCATTAAATTCTCTGAACTTAAATAAACTCTCTTTAAATTCTATAATTGTCATAAGATCTATCTCATCAGTTTTCGAACTTTGTTTAATTACCACCTGATCTTTTACGCTTTTGAATTCTATCTCCAAATAACCTCACACCTATTCGTATATATATAGTCTTTGTTATTCTAGTTCTTTCTGTAATCATTGTCAATTACTTCACATCATACTATATCCTAGTGTTACACTTCAATACATATATAGTTTTAAGCAGCTAATGGAAAGCTACGAAATTAAATAATTCATATCATTGTTTTGGCTTTGTTTGAGTATGTAAAGGGAATCAAATGAATGAAATAATCGCAAGACCTAATTACATGTAATGTATTGGCAATTGATTATAGATTAGAATTGTCTCTTGACCTTGTACTTCGACGAAAAACTACTTGATTTTGAAATCCAGAAGGACCATGAGATATTTTTAAGGACTTCATATTCAGCTCACTAACAAATAAAGTATTACTGGGACATTTCGGTCATATCCCTTTCAAGTGCTTGCTTACTTACTTACGTCTATTACCCCTCGTGGAGGAGCAAAGGACGTCCACAAACATTTTCCATCCAACTATCTCCTGGACAATCCTTTCCAGTTGTCTCCAGTTGCTATACATTCTTTTCATGTCTTTCAACTCCCGATACAGTATGTTCTTCGACCTTCCACTTTTCTGTTTCCCTTCAGGATTCCCTGTTAGCACTTGCCTTGTGATGGAGTTTGTTTATTTCCCTGATGTATGTCCTATCCACTTTCAACGTCTTTTCCTAATTTCCTGTTCAGATGGAAGCTGGCATGTTCTCTCCCATAGTAGGTTGTTGTTGATGATATCTGGCTAATAGACATTGAGTAACTTACGTAGACAATTATTTAAAAATACTTGTACTGTTTTGATGATGGTTGTAGTAATTCTCCAAGTTTCAGTTCAGTAGAGTAGGACTGTCTTGATGTTTGTATTGAAGATTCTGACTTTGATATTGGTTGGCAGTTGTTTTGAGTTCCATGCAACCCATGCTTTGCCGATCCTTGCCTTTACGTCTACATTAGATTTTCCTTCTTCATCGATTATGCTGCTACCCAAGTACATGGAATTTTCTACTTCTTCCAGAGTTTCTCCATCAAGTGTGATTGGGTTGGTTTGTGTTCTCCGCGTAGTGTTTGAGGGTCTCGTTTTATCCATTGTGCATGTTAAAGCCTACTGATGCAGAGGCTACTGCTTTAAGTTCTACAAACTATATTTCTTTGTTACATAAGTTTTTTAAATAATGAAATAGTATATATTTAAAGACTATATTTATTACTTGAATTGAAAGAGTGTAACAGTCATATATTTAATTTTTTAAAATTTAATATTACATTTGTACACCTTTGACATTTATTTTACTATCGGAAGGAGTTTATGTGGATATTATAGTAATTTCATGAGTCAATTGAAACTAGACCACCATGGAAAACCTGGAGGCACTGGATGGCCGTGACTGGCCCCATGAGGTATTTTCTGGAGTTCTAGTGAGAAGTCGTGACCAGTGGAGTTCAACTGGGTCTGTTACGAGATGGTAACTCACTGAAGACAATGGTGGATATGTCTCTTAATTTCTTAAAATTGGTTGAAGTTAAATATTAACACCACTGGATGTCGGCTCAGTCGTCTAGTGGTTAGGCTCTGGGTTCGAATCTCGCGAGGTGGGATTGTGGATGCACACTGCTGAGGAGTCCCACATTAGAACGAAACAACCGTCCAGTACTTCCAGGTTTTCCATGGTGGTTTAGCTTCAAATGACTCATGATCTCAATTATTGAAATTTACTTTACGCTGTATTGTTACCAAGAAATAACTAAATTGAAGTGTATAAACAGTAAGCATTCCATTTTATCTGATGGTTTGTAGAAGATAGTTCGATCTGACTTTACTGTTCATTACAAAATGAAATTAAATAAAAAACCATTGAAAATTAATAATTACTTGATAAACGTATTTTTTCAGTTTATTATGACTCAATATAATATGAACCAATCACTCTATAGAGATTAAACCTAAAATTTTTTACCAGTGAGTCCCTGAATTAGAATTTAAAACTTCTAATTTTCAATTTCAATCAATTTGTGGTAATGTGAAACCATTGATGAGATCTTACCTCATTCCTGAACTACGGTGTTTTCCGATTTTCTGTTTGACATTATCATTGTAACTATTATTAGGTTCATTTACTCAATCCACCTTTGTAAGTTTCATACATCCTATATTAACATATTGAATGATTTCACTAACTCAGAACCATTCACTGAAATCAGAATAGTCATACAATCACCTAAGTAGTTAGTAATAACCATAAGCTGAATAATGAATTTCATTGAGATAAGAATCGTCATCTATAATATCGATTCACTGAGCAATTAAACAACAACTTACCAATGACATCAGTAGATGACATAGAAATCTAAAACAAATAAAACCCCCTAAATTATGAAGAAAGAAAAAAACGCGTCTGTTAAGTGTCGTTTGAATTACAGTCTGCAAAAATTTTTTTGTTTAAAAAAAAGTTTATTCAAACAGTCATTATAATCTTGATCAATCTATATTTCTTTTCTATTTATAATAATAAATGAAGAATATGCAAATGATTTGTATTTGTGTCGATTTTTCTGCATGCTTGAACTAGAGAAAAATAATGTACAGTCAGTTGAAAACAACTTGATTGATTCATTAAAAACAATTAACCGTCAATATTAACATATAGGATCAGATAAACACAATAATGTTAAATAGGTGATCCAGTAAAAGTCTCTTTGACAAATTGAAAACCGATCAAAGGTAAAATGAAAGAAGCACCAGATTATATATATATATAGACGAGATCAGACAATCCTTTACAACCTCTAAAGTTCAAATAAAAATGTTTTGTTTTTTGTAATGAAAAAAATATCGAAGTACAAGACATCTAATAAGACAGATTCAGTACAAATGTGTCCATATTTATTAATGCGTTTAAATTTAACAACATAATAAAACTGACAAAGATCTGAAATTGTCTATGATCCAGGTTTCTTTATTGATATTCTACGCATATATATATATATATATATATATATATATATATATATATATATATATATTTCGTTGACATGTTTAATGTCCAATGAAGGTTATCAACCATGTTTAGGTCATAAATGCCAATTTATGATGATGATGATGATGATGGTGATGACAGGATATTTTTTATCAGTAATCAAGTACTTTGTTTTGTTTTTTCATTGACAAGTATACTTCAGTAAAATACCTTGAGACAATCATTATGAATTCCATCTACAAACTGAATTCAGATTACCATGTCATTATTGAATTAAAAAGTCTATTCTTTATGACACTGAAGTCTGGTTTGTAATTGGAATATGAAAATAATCATGCTTGGACATGTCGCTGAAGAACAGTCCATGTTAGGCAGTAGTAATAATGATAACAATAATAATTAATGATCGTATAGTTTTAAATGTGTTTTATATATATATATATATATATATATATATATATATATATATATATATATATATATATATATATATATATATATATAGAACCCACTGTTTATTGTTTTGGTACTAATGTGTTGTCGGTCAATCTATAGTCATAATCACATGTTAGTATTAGAAGCGATAAGTACTGAGTTCTAGTCTCAGTATGAGCATCATTAATAAAATACAGAGAAATCTAGCGAATTAATCTCATATAGAAGTCTTGTCTTGGTTCTTGATACTACCCACTATCGGAAAATGAAAACAATTTCAACTTATTTTAAGCTATCAATTATATGGTCGCACGTTTATCTTTTTTAAGTTCCAAGAGAAATTACTCGTTTTGAGAGAAATATCTGAACTTATTTCAATTATTTTTCAGTTAGATCTGTGTTCATTAAAAGATTGCTTATATATCTGTTTGGATTTTTTTTAACAGCGATTAATGAAGCCTTACAATTAATAATTAACTTATACCGGTTGACCACTTAATAGTAATCAATTTCATAATACATAGTCCATATTACCGTTGGAATTCTTTTAGTCAAGTTGAGTTATAGCCATTAGTTTAGGTGATTTGAGATTATTATACGATTTCCTTGACATCAAATGATAGATGACATTCTACAGAAAATTTTAAGCCTAGATTTTAGTCATGATCAGTAATCATTAGTGAAGCATCACTATAAACTTCAAGGAAATGTCATTCCTTCATATACACGGATCTACATTATACAGTATTTTATTTAGAAAAACAATCACGTAGCTATTTGTAGACCAACTGATAAATCAAAATATTAAGAAGCTTTTATACAATTTTATAATGTACACCTTGCAAACTGATCTTGACTAGTATGGTATCAAGGTGCCCATGCAGATTAAATTTAAAAACCTGATGAACAATAATAATAGTACTTATTATATGGAAAGATAAATATTTATAAGTTTCCAACTAATGTGATCTTGAGATAAAAAAAAGACAGTGTTTCGAAACAAATTTCTGTAATCCACCAAAGATTCAATTATTCCTACTATCATTTTTGAAGGTGTATTGAATAGGAATCTCGTAGGAAAATTAGCTGTAGTAATAATCAGTGTTTTAATTTTCTAAAACAGTCCCATTTTTAAGGTTGTCCTAATGAATAATTAAGGTTGTACGTGGATTCATTAAGTCCATTACGATACATAATCATATTATTATTATTATTATTATTATTATTATTATTATTATTATTATTATTATTAATTGATTTCTTTCTATAGATATGGAGAATAAGAAAATAATCATTACCTCTATTTATTATGATCGTGCCTATTTAATGAAACAAGAATATCAACCAATTCAATGGTACAGGTGGGAGATTTCGTTACACCAATAAGAAATGAGATGAATATGAAAAACAAAAATTTACATCAGAATGGATCATTTATTTCATTGTCTGTTGAAAAACAAAAAAAGTGAATGTAATTTGATTTTTGGCAATACATTTTTTAATGTTGGATATTGTATTTAATGATGATTCATTTAATGAAATTATGATTTCTTACTTGGAATAGTTCTATTTTAAATAACTGGGAAAACTTAGTTTAGATATTATGTATAACTACCGTATACTGATGTTCACTCCGGGACTCGAACGCAGCCATCGCATTATTCACTTAGCTACTGAGTCCTAATAGACATTAGCTTGTGCAGTTGAGTGAAGTTTATATTCACTTCGTATTATTTGTTTGAATCCTCTCAATAATGTTTAGAACTGCAATTAGTCAGTCTGATATTAGCATATGTGCATGCTGTGTGGATCGCCTTGATATAGCCTTAAGTCACAAGCATTTTAAACAAAGATTCAGGTATATCCACCTGACGAGTCTCAACTGGGGCGAAACGCGCATCCTGGATTTCACTGTTAGCCACCATCCATCTTTCACATAATACTTTTGACTTAGGGCAATATTGAGACAATCCGCACAGGATGCACATTTGCCAATATGAGACTGATCAATTGCAGTCCTAAATAACAATCAGAAGATGTAAGTAAAACAACACAAAGTGAATTTAATATTTTACTAGTGAAAACTACATTTTTATCGAATTAAGAAATGAGTTATTCTTCAAAAATGTTATGGTTGATGAATAACTATTAATCACTGTCTGATACATAGTGTGCTGATGAATGTAATCACACACACATTGATGAATGTAAATAAAAGGATCTGCTGCTCAGGTCATAATTCTGTTCATCAAATTTTAAAGAAAAACACAAATTTAGGTTTTGTTTAATAAAAATAAAAATGCCGGCCTTCAATTTTTTATACCGTTTATAGTAGGTTTATAAAATCGAATTGTTTGTTTGAACTGTAAGTAAATCTCTAACATTGTGAAGATTTATAGCTCAGGTGGATGATCTGAGTAGAGTTTTGTCCTCTGAGTGGGATGGTTCCGTCATTGAGCCTTCATCGTTTTTCTAAATAACATCAGCAGCACAAACATCAGGTAGAAATGAAGTATGCGAATTTCTGTTTATTGATCAATTAACAATCAACAAACATATGGAAATCGATCCAATCAATCAACCAGTCAGAAAAATCATAGATAAATACGGGACCAAGAATCGGATCAAATAGAGATACAATCGTAATGAAGAGATTTATAGTGATAGGTTAGAAATCAACAACAATCAATCAAGATCGAGGTTGGCATGAAAAGTTGTAGGTTATATGTGGAGAAATTCGAACATTTCACTTCTACCTAAAGTTTGTGTTGATGATGTCGTTTAGAATAACGATGGAGGCTCCACGACCAAACCATCCAACTCGGAGAACCAAACTCCACTATAAGCAAGCTTTCTTTCCTCAATACGATCGTGTTTTTACACTTCAATGTGAAAACTTTAATTAATCCAACTCAGAGAACAAAACTCCATCAAAATCTCTGACAATCAGGTTAATTATAGACCGTCGTTGGAATTGGTTTTACCAATCATTGTCCATAAATTTATTTATTATCCGGCACTATAAGTGTATTGTGAAAATATCTAGTAACAATCACCAACATTTAAGTCCAGGATGTAGATATTTACATATTTAAATCTGTTTCATTTCAAAGCATCATAATTTAGAATTTGATTCCATTAAAATGAAGTGAAATCCACCAAAAATTTATAGCATACAAATAAACTCGATATAAGTTAGTGGGGGGGGGCAGTTAACATGAAATGTCGAATCTAGATTTCCTGCTAGTTGGTACTCATCAGAAAAGCTTGTGTGAAATATTGAAGGAACTGATACTTATAGTGGGATTGAAACTCATATTTCTCAGTTTGAAAGTCTGAGACATGATTAGTGAGCTATTAAGTTTGGCATTGACTTGTTGTAGGATAGAGATATTAATGTTAATTGATCACTGAGTTTTAATTAATATTATAACCTGATCAATAGAATTTGATCTGCTCATTATTCAGTGATCGATCTATGTATAAACAAACTAAATATTTATTCTGTCTTACCGAACACCAACTTATTCACTAAATTAATAATCAATACTTGTATATGTACAAAATATTAGGATGCAATTATGAATTAATTGGGCAAAAATAATTTTATGATCAAGGTGATCAATATAAAATCAAGAGCAATTAAGAAATGTTCAAATCTTCTGTTTCCCTCTTTTTCTTAAAATCAATTTCTTCATGTTAAGCAGTCTTCAGTATTTTGTTATTGTTACATCCTTGTCTCTTTTTCTCTCAAGCTGTTTGTTCCAAGGGAATATTCTTTATTTTTCTAACTTCACGTTCAACCTATAAAATAAATTGATTTTTCTTATTTTTTTTCCCTTATTTTCTCTCTTTACATTTCTCACTCTCTGTGTATGTGTGTAATTTGCAACTAATAATATATATATTTATCTAATCATCTCGCATCTTGTTTAATAATCCTTAAGCTTATAATATTTATCGCTTATTCCATACAATCTCTATCCGTCCATCCCTGTATTTATTTCATTATAAATGTTGGAAACACATTTAGTTTCTATTCTACCTCCCTGTCCAGTGTTCGATGTTTATATGATAGTGTTTGAACCTCCCTTCGTTGTATATTATTTGATGATATGCGTAAATTCATTGACCAGTACAATCTTTAGATATTCTATGTAATCTTTTATCCAATCAAATAGTCATTGAGAAATATTTTCACTCTTACTTTCTCTTACTACTTTAATTACAAAAACATATCGCCGGGTAATTTATAATGAATTAACATAAGCCTGCATGTCTGCCTGACTGCCTACTCGTGACAATAACTGCCTGTATACTTTTCTATTATTTTAAAAGATTAGAATACTACTACCCTATGATCGAATACATAGTAGTAGTTAGATATATTTAAGAATTCTAATATTCATTCTTTTCACTACCTTACAAGTTTATTGCTCATTGAAAACCTACAGTATTATATAATTTATTCACATTTATCCATCGATTAAACACTTTATTGCATATAGAAATTCTATACAGTATTTACATACACATATATACTAACCAATGTCTACAGACATATGAAATCATCGCCAATGTACACATATACATTTACTACTTTAATGAATGAATCAATAGTTAATGGGAACATATCAAACTAATTTAAATATTACAAATAAAGAATTATTGTCATCCCAATCAACATCATTATCACCATCGTCTTTAACATTACCAGTATCTTCATCACTCACATATCGACTAATTGAACATAATAATAATGACTATGATTATTATAATGAGGATAACAAATTAATGCATCATGCTCAATTGAATTTATTAAATAAAATAAAGCCATTAACAACAACAACAACAGCAATAACAAATACTGATGTTACGAAAAGTCTTCCATTTACCAATATACTTTCAGATCAATCAAATATGATAAGTAATAATAATAATATTAATGATCAATTTGATGGTACAAATGAATTAAATCCATTATCTTTATTAGAAAGTGCATGTTCATTAGCCTGTGACTATTCACCTTTCTTTGCATTAACAAATTCATTACATAATTTTAAACCAGATAATATTATTACAACTAACTCAAATTCTTCAATAATAACTACAACAATGACTATTACTCCCAATAATAATAATAATAATAATAATAATACAACTCGTATTCATTATCCAACTAAAGAATTACAAATATTACATAAAAGTAATAAACGTAATACAGGATTACGTAGTCGTTTTAAATCTACTATAAAAAACCAAGTAATATTTACAAATCCCACTAAAAATATAATTGATCTACCATCTTGTGATAATCAGGATCAACAACAACAAACATGGTCAAATGATCTCAATAATAATCATGATGAGAATTTACTAAAATCACATGAATTATCATTATTAATAAATAATTCAGATATAATAACTACAACATCATTATCACAAAATCTTTTAAAATCAAATATTATGAATAATAATACATTGAATCATACTACTGATATAACTTATACTAATAATAAGACTACGGAGAATTTGACTAATTCTAATGTGATCCCTGATAGTATACATTGGTTGCCTAATAGTATATGTCGAAGAGATTACAATACATTATGTAATAATGATCAATTAACAAATTTTTGTAGATTTTCACCATCTTCAAATTCAACTAATTATAATTTACAAAATTCAGATGTTATACCTCTATATATTGAATCAAGAAATTGTGAAAATAATATTGAACATCCACAATTTGATACTGACTTATTAATGAAATGGAAAAATGATGAAATAAATAAACATGAAAGTAACTGTAATCATAATAGTAATAATAGTGAATATTTTGATAATGACAATCGGCATCTAGTAAGTACCACTCAAGATTATTTAGAGACAAGTGAAAATATTTTATCAACCAGAGTCTATAAACAAGAGTTGATTTCACATAAACAAAACGTTTCACATAGTAGCTTAATTCATTGTAATTCTCTTGATGAAACTTGTGAAAATAAGACAAAACAGTCTGTAGTAAATTTACAAGAAAATAGTTTCTCAGAGATGATACTAAAACAACATGGGAGTTATTACGAGAAAATAAAAACACATAGTATACAACAAAGGAATATAGAAGGAGATATTGATCAGCGGAGTGATGCTTTATATAATTCAATGAATTTATCTTATGTTAATAATTCTGATTCGTTTCCTAATTTAACGACGGATCTAAATAGAATTAAAACATATGTGAAACCACCTGATAAATTACTGCATTATTCAACCTCCAATGATAATAATTTATCTAATTTTGCAATCCGTTCAAATTCAAACTTATTTACAATGAATAGTATAAATAACATTTCTAACTCAAGTGTAGATACTGATCAGATAAGAATAATTCCAGATGAATTCTCAAACAATCTTAATACATTTTCGAGGGGATCATCAGTTAAAACATCATTGCCTAGTTTATCACAAACTACACCATTAACAGACCCATCGATACAGATGAGTGGGATTAATTTCAACAACGAAACTTCTAATAGTCGTATAAATAAGACAGATTATTTCGATTCCGCTGTTAACGAATCTTATTTACCGACATATATGGATCCTATTCAAAAATCTGTATACTGGCAACAACAAGAACGTCATCATCAGAAAGGACATGAATCAGATCAATATAATCAGCAAATTAATCTACTGACTTCGACCAATTCCCTAAATAATATTTCTCGTTCAGATTCA
Organism: Schistosoma spindalis; assembly: GCA_946903255.1. Lineage (NCBI taxonomy): Eukaryota > Metazoa > Platyhelminthes > Trematoda > Strigeidida > Schistosomatidae > Schistosoma > Schistosoma spindalis. The sequence goes on along the minus strand of OX336416.1, from coordinate 39,934,588 downwards.
AACAAAGAATCCTTACTTCATAAACATGAATTAAAATCTAATATGATGTTTATGAATCATGTTAGTGAATTAATGAATGTATATAATAGTAATGGTAATAATAATAATATACAACCCGCTTCTATGGATATAGTAACGAGTAGTATTGGATTTAATAATAATAATAATAATAATAATAATAATAATTTAAATACAATTTTAAATGAAAAATCAAATCTACATCCATATGATGAGCACCATTTTAACACACTTTTACATATCAGTCCAAATGTAATTGAATCTTCATCATGTTTGTTTGATTCATTAGCATATAATCAAAACTCAGCAGATTTTACCAATAATAATACTGATAATAATAATGTTGTTTGTCATATAAATTCCATATCAGAATCAACTCCTAGAATAAATGATCATATACCAGCTGATTCTTCAATATCAATCATACCAATTTCATCATCCTCTTCTTCTTCTTCATTATCATCGTCATCATCAAGTATGTTCACTGGAATGTTACAACAATTAGCATTACCATCCAATTCATCTTTATCATCAATTTCTTCTATTACACACACAACATCAACAATAAATGCATCAATTAATTCATCATATAAATTACTTCCATCAATAGGAAAATATCAACCAAATATAACATCAGAAGAATTTATCAATATGACAGAATCATGTTCACCATCTTCAACATGTATTTTATCAAAAGTTCATGGATTCAATGAATCGCTAACAACTAGGAATGGAATTGATTATTTTCAAAATAATCAAATTGATGAAACAATGCATACAACCAACCTTGGAAACAATAACCATAATAACAATACAATTACAAATGATAATAATAATAATAATAATGATAGTAATAATAATAGTAATCATAACAATACTAATAATAATACAATAATTCCTGGAACTGGTGATTATCCATCAGCTGATGATTTAGAAATATTTGCAAAAATGTTTAAACAACGTAGAATTAAATTAGGTTATACACAAGCTGATGTTGGTTTAGCATTAGGTACATTATATGGTAATGTATTTAGTCAAACAACTATATGTCGTTTTGAAGCTTTACAATTATCATTTAAAAATATGTGTAAATTAAAACCATTATTACAAAAATGGTTACATGAAGCTGATTGTTCAACTGGTACTACAAATAATCTTGATAAAATTACAACACAAGGACGTAAACGTAAAAAACGTACAAGTATTGAAATTGGTGTAAAAGGTATATTAGAAAATCATTTTATTAAACAACCAAAACCATTAGCACAAGATATTATACAATTAGCTGATGTATTAGGCTTAGAAAAAGAAGTTGTACGTGTTTGGTTTTGTAATAGACGACAAAAACAAAAACGTTTAAATCCTTTATTACTTGGTTCAGCGTTTGATTCAAATGAAGATAGTACATGTAGAAGTGAAAATAATGATGATAGTTATGAAGATGATGAGGAGGAGGATGAGGATGATGAAGATGACGAAGAAGAAGAAGAAGAGGAGGGAGATGAAGAAAGACATGATCCATTAACAGAGAATAATAACAAGAATAAGATGTGTAATGGTAACGGCAATAATGATGAGAAACATCTTGATGTTATTAAAAAAGGAAAACAAACTACTGTTGATCATGTTGAAGATAAAAAATATTTACAAAATGAAAGGAATAATGATATAAATTATAGAAAATCAGAGAAGATTCTAGAAAATGAATATAGTTTATTTGAAAATGAAAACAATTCTGATATATGTAGTAATCAGTCACTCCGAAATAATTCAATAAAACGTACTAAACGTCGTTTAAATCAATCCCTTAATCCTATAAATTTTAATTGTAATTATACTAATGATCACTCATTAAATAATTCTGTTCATGATTTATATGGAATGACCCCTTGTTCATCGTCATTATTATTATTATCATCATCATCATCATCACCACCACTAACAACAACAACAGGAGTAATACCGTCATCTTTACTTCCTTCATTACATTCTACATTTCATATAAGTAATTCAAATCAACTATTTCCTTCTAACTATCCTAATTATTGTAATAATAATAATAATAATAATAATAATAATAGTAATATTAATAATGGTATTCATCATAATTCATTATTACATAATATATCATTTAATGATACATCACAGAATTTATTACATACAGATTATATTTTACAAAAATATCCATATGTAATTACAGATAATGAAAATACAAATGAAAATAAAATAATTAGTGAATCATTTAATTTACCATTAAGATTATTTAGTACGAATTCGAATACTACTATTAATACTACTAATTTATTGTATGATTCATGTGGATCACTTAATGAAAATCATTCAATGGTAGATTATTTAACTACAGAACAATCAATAAATAATAGTAATAATAATTCATTTTTATTATCTAATTTAAATTTTAATCCAAGTCATGTTAATCTAAACTCATCCACTGGTATCACATCACCATTCCATAATAATAATAATATACCAGATTTATTAAATTATAATCAACGACTAGAGGATATGTCGAACTTATCAACAACACCTATAACATCATTGAATAATCTTGATTTAACTGAAATATCAACATATCAAGATGAGAATATGACTAGAAACAATTTATTAAATGATCTAAATTTAATTTCAAATTGTATAGAAGATCAAATGACTAATACAACTAGTAATAATATAAATTTAAATGGATATAATACTGAACAATTAACGATAATGACAACAACAACACCCCCACCAACAACAACAATAATACCAACGGTAGAAACAATGGATACATCATTAATTCCTAATATGTTTATGCATTCAAGAAATATGAACTCGATCTCAGAATGTAATAATAATATGAATGATAATTTATTTATTTATTCACAATCACATCAGTGAGATGAGAAAATAAAAAATGAGAAAAAACACACACATATGCAGTTTTTCTCGTAGATTGAGAATATAAACAAATCACATCGTATGAAATAATACACTAAGAAAGAGATTTACACAAATTATTTGCTCATTTTTAATCAGGTGAGTTAGGATGGTGACTATGAAGGGGGAAATTTGCTTTCTATTGTTTCGTATATTCGTTTTTTTCGATGATCCAAAAAAAACGACCGTGTACACATATAATCTATCGATTACACAATGTCTTTCTGAAGTGAAACTATTTTCTAAGATTTGTTTATACATTTATAGATGCATAAGAATATATATATATATACTGGTGAAGAGAAGGGTGGTGTGGTATTAAAAGAAGAATCAACTAATTAACAGCACATATTCTTGTTTTTTTTTAATTCGGTTATCAGGGGGTTTCTATGCTTCATTGTCAATTTGTATTTGAAAATCACTAATAGATAATGTATATGATTGTATTTTCTAAATTACACTATTTATACAATTTAGTGATAGATTAATTTCAATTGACTATCATGAAAGAATGATCAATTGATTAAACGAACTGAAATTCATTGATTTTGTAAAATTCTATTATTATTATTCTCATGAGTAAACAATGATTCTAATATGTACATAGTAAATAAATAATCAATACATTGTAATAGACTATTTATTTCGAATTATTTCACAATTTATTATCTTCTGTACAAGCAATCAAAATAGAACATTGAATTGATTATTCCAATCATTATTATAACGCTTGGAAACTTACATTATTATTATTATTATTATTATTATTATTATTATTATTATATCATTATTACTATCCAACGTTACAAATTACTCTTATCACATTACCTAATTCATTACAAATACAGTAAATTAGCCAATAATTAAATACTGTGTAAATAAATTAACGGTCACTTACTTTTTGTTTGTTTTCTTTGTTTTGTGTGTGTACGTTTGTGGTTTTCTTTTCCCTAACACTTTTACACACACTTTATTTTGGCTTGTTCTATTTTTAATTGACTGAAAATACTAATACCAAACGATTTCTATCTGATATTAATATTGTGTTTGTTTTGTTTTGGTTCTTTTTTTCTTTTTACAATTCAATATCTGTATATGGTTGGACAGTAGTTTCTTGGATGATACTATGTAGTTGGAAGGTATAGATTTTAATGTTAAGAAATAACAAATATACGTAACAATATTGTTATTTCCATTCAGCTACTTACACATTTTTTTTTCATGGAATAGGATAGTGAAGTTATTTACTTAGAGATATTCACGTCTAAAGATTAAAATCATATCTAAGTTATTGACAATCGAATAGTAACAATTACATATATGAAATATGTAACAATATATTTTAGTTATTCTTCAAGTATGGTGTAGATATTCTTGTAGAACGATAGTAACTTGTTAAACTTTCTCTTGAAAAGTTTGTTGGTTAATTAATACTTCCATCTACAGACAGATGTATTTATGACATAAATCTGAAAACAGAATGATCATTAAATTGAAATGAATTATCTAGATAGACAGGGTTATAAGGATATTAATCAGATTTTTCTTCTTCGGTGATGTGAGTATAAATTAGAAGTGCTGATAAGATTCTATTTAACATACATTGTAACATCTCTCTGAAGTAAATATTTAGTTATTCTCATTAAACGGAATGTTTAATAAAAGTAGAATCAGAAGGGCTTTTTTGTGGATGTTGTAGTAATTTCAATGATTAAGATCATGAGTGAGTTGAAGCTAGACCACCATGGAAAACCTGGAAGCACTGATCTAGCTTCAACTGACTCATGATCTTAATCATTGAAATTACTACAATCTCCAAAAAACTCTTCTGACAATAATCAACATATGCTCACTAGTGACTGGCTTCAAGAGGTATGTCCTGGAGTTCTAAGTAGAAGCAGTGACCAGTGGAGTCCAACCGGGTCCTTTGTGAGATAGTAACTCACTAAAGACAATGGTGGATGTGTCGCTCCATTTCATAGATTAGTTGAAGTTAGACACTAACACCATTGGGTGTCTTAGCAGTGGTTTAGATGGTAAGTGCTCTCGCGCAAGACCGATAGGTCTTATTTTCGGATCTCACGAGGCGGGATCGTGGGTTCATACTATTGAGGAGTATCATACTAGAACGAAACGACCGTCCAGTGCTTGCAGGTTTTCTATGGTGGTCTAGCTTCAATTGACTCATGATCTTAATCATTGAAATAACTACTGATATGTTTCGTTGAATAAAGTCTATATGTTAACTGTGATTGCCTAGAAAACCCAGAAGGACGAAACTATCGTTTAAGTGGGAAGTTTTATTGCTGGTAACCGGATAATAATGTATAAAATTCATGCAATTATATAATTTATCAAACTGGTCCAAACAGAGTCACACTGATAGTGATCTTAGCTAGTTGAATAATTTGTTTACTCAGAATAGCACATCTAGACTCACAACTTTCACCTCCCATGTTGTTACTTATTACGTCGCTCCAGCATGTGTTTTGAAGAGATTGAGTTCACAGACGAGATTCATTAGACTGGTTCTTGATAATTTGGGCAGTAAATCACAGAACAGACTGTACATGAATGTCTTCATCAACACAGTAAATCGACCAACGTTCAATCCTTATATTATCCCTACAATCTATAATAATCTCACATTAGTATCTGAACCATTTGAAGAAATTTGTTTTCTAGAATGTTTTGTCTTGAGAATAGCCAATACAGATCCATAAACTTTATTCATTTGACTGTTTCATCGATGCCAACCTCAGTAACTTAGTTCGCGCATTTATTTGATAAACCATACAAGTTATTCATTTCGTTACATTTACTTCGTACAGTGTATTTGAATTTTTTACTGTTATTTCATGTATATAACGACTGGGACATTTCAGATAAACTTTTAACAAGCAATATGAATATGGTGCTGTAAAGTAAATCAGTAGAAATTATCAATTTAAACGGTCAATTTTCATGATTAGTTTGTACATGAAATAGGATATTTTCAAACATCTTAATAGTTTATAAACTAAGTTTTTTAGGACATTTCAAGTTTTTAACTTTAATTCGATTTATTTAAGTTTCTTCTGGCTAACGTTTTATTAATATTCGTCTTTTAAACTGTTTTGAGTGACAACAAATATCAAGGTGATCAAAGATCGAATAATTACTTTATAGGTTAGACATTCGAGAGTGAGACTGATAGGTCCTGGGCTCGAATCTCGAGGGGCGGAATCGTGTATGTGCACTGCTGAGGAGTCCTATACTGGAACGAAGCGGCTGTCCAGTGCTTCCAGATTTTCCATGGTGGTCCAGCTTTGATTGACTCATGAATTGAACTATTAAATTATTTTATAATTATTAAATGTATGATAAATTAGTGAATAAACAGATAATTAGCTGTAACTTACACCTAAAAGCATAGCGTCTAGTTGTATACTCTTTATAGTGTTACATAAACTGGGTAGTAATATGAATTACAAATAAAACTGAAACGGATATTTATTCGTCAAATGTTGTCTTAAGTGAGTTTATCTAAAATATTTTATGTTTTCACTTCTCAATGAGTTTAGAAAATTTTTGAAGTTCTTATGTGTTTTACTCTTCATATAAAGTGTTTGATTACAGAATAAATTCATTTACGATACACTTGGAATGAGATTTCTGTTTTCATAATAGAATATAGAAATAGAGTCATTTAACTGCATCACTTTTGAAATGTTCGTAAAGAACCAAATAGTCATATTGTGGTGTGTGCTACTGATGTCGACAGACATCAGTAGTACGTATTATCAATCGAATGTGAAATGCCTGGCGGCAGAAGGTTAAGATGATCAAAGAATAGAGGACGAGAATAAAAAAAAGATTGGTGTGGGAGCGAAGAAACAATGAAGTCTGAGACGATTGCGAATCAAGTATTTACTGTATGGATCTCAGATTTTACTAAGACGTTCTGTAATTTTCTGTTCAAATACATTCGATTACTCCCTCTTGTGTTCTCGTTCACTACAATATGATAGAAACTTAATAAACGTGTACTTATTGATTACCGAAAATGTCCTAGTTTTGAGGATAAGTTCCAATAAAAGCTGATACTAGCGCGAGGGAACCAGTTACTCGTTAATGACTGTGGATGAGTTCGCTAGATAGCGAGTTAGTTATAGCAGACTGTTGGGTTTCATTTGATCGATCCTCAGAGTAATAGCATTCAGAGAAATGAAGAGGGTGATATTCTATTCTGACAACCATTATCACTGAATGTTTTCCAATTAATAAAATTCCGGATGCATGTTTCGTGGCTAGTACGTTATCAGTAATTTCTTCTGTTAAAGGAGAAGCCAAAACAAAACGTGACATCTGTCCGAGAACTCCTTAACCGTAGATCTAATCTATGTTGATAGATTCTTGGTATCCAGATGTGGCTATGGCAATTGTCGTAAACTATAGTTGGTGATGCTCGGCGTCGTAGTTTGTAATTTGTCGCAGTGGCGGACACCAGTATTTCATACATATATTTTCTCTTTATTTTTGGTAACATGTTCTAAATCCTTAGTCTTTTTGATTACCATCGCCGCTGCATTACTCCTCCTTCATCTTATGAATTTCATCTCTTCGTGCTTATATAATATAGCCACTTACACTAACAAATGTTTGTGCCACGCTCTACGTTCGATTATAATCACTCCCATATTTCAATCAGAAAAGAGTTTAACAGTGCTCACCAGTCTTCGCTATTAAAAAATTCGGGTTTGTACTTTCGACCTTGTTGTTTTCCAAGTTTAGGCCCATCATTTACAAGCGGGTTACCAACAACTTATTTGATAACCCTTAGTATTCAACTTGATTATGAATGGACTGAGTTTTTAATAAGTATACACTCTATATTTGTATATCGGTTGATGATTATATTATATTAAAAATTGCTCGAATCATACCATGTTGACGAAATCCTTTAAATCCACTACTAAACAGTAATTATGTTCTGAACTCAAAATTGTTTGGAACCAGACGCACAATATTGATAAGTCTTATTCAAGTTGCTAACATACATTATATATTTACCCTTTTATGCATTACAATTAAGCACAAACAATAGCCGTAATAGTATGATATGATTACATTTATTTTGTAGATCCTCTTCGGCTACTTACAATCAAAAACAATGACACCGATTATTTAATAAGGCAAATTTACAGACTTTACATCAGTTTGATGTAAAAGTTTTGATCAAGTTTAGAGATGATATAAAAATAATCAAATAAAGAACAATAGATGTGAAAGTATACCAAGAATCATGTGTAAGGTTTATCATTCGTATGATATGTGTATGAACAATCTAAAAGAGGAAACTCAGAAAAAGTAGGAATAAAAGAGTTTTGAAAAATGAGAAATTAGTCCCACAACTTTCATAGTTTCAACTGAAAAAATGATGTACCAGGGGAATGAAACACTTGTCGATTTCTTTCCAGATCCTGGAAATCTGTGAAAATGATAATAATCAGTATAGGGTTGTGGAGATTGTTGATTATAAATTGATGCTTCCAGGTTTACAATCGTAATCCATTCATGATATTAATTTGAACCCAACAATCTCCACAACCCTACACTGATAAATATCATGTGCTCACTAGTGACTGGCTTCATGAGGTATTTCTTGGAGTTCTAGTGAGAAGTTGTGGTCAGTGGAGTTCAACTATGTCCGTTGTGAAGCAATTACCCACCGAAGACAATGGTGGACGGTGGTGCAATATCGTGGATTGGTTGAAGTTAGACAATAACATCGTCGAATACCTTAGCAGTGGTCTGGAGGATAAGTGTTCACATGCGAGACCGAAGGTGCTGGGTCCAAGTCCCTTATGCGGGATTGTGGTTGCACACTTCTGAGGAGTCCAGTACTAGGACGAAATGATCGTCCAATGTTTCCAGGTTATCGATGATAGTTTAACATTCGTTCATTCATGATATCAATTTAAAAGGATTTCTTAAAGTCTACATTATTTATAAAAATTGTTTATATATGTAAAGCATTTTTAGAATAATAAAAATGCCTAAGGGCATCCTATTGACACAGTTAACATCATTAACACTTACGTTCAATATAATATTTCAGTTGCTAAGATTAATATTTATTTTATTCTTTCTTTTTTAACGAGTTTCTAATTTTCACAGACTAATACTCCACATATATTTAAAAATAATGACAGTACGTTCATTATTATTATTATTATTATTATTATTATTATTATTATCATTATAGAATAGTCTGTTGGCTTTTTCTTTTTTTTGCAATCGGCAAAAAGATTCCACTGGAAAACAAAACCCTTCAATAAGAAAACTGAGTATATTTCATTCATTTAGCATTATACTTCATCCTATCCTATCCCATCCCATCTCACTCACTAACTCATTCACCCATCCACTGGTACACGAACTCACTATATATATATATATATATACTCTATGTGTAATAAGACTTGTATCCGTGGTAAGTACGTGTTTTTTCTTTTATATATCTATGTTTTGTAATGGTCATTTTAGTTGACAGAATAATTCTACAGTGATTATCTTTTCATAATTTATAGTTAAACACATTTACCCAAATATAATAATATACAGACACGTACAAATATACATAAATGAACATACAGAAAGAAACAAATAAATATCTATTGTCTTCATTTCACTTGTTAGATATAACTCATAGATCGAATACCTAACAAAACCAGTGTATTTATTTTGTTCTATGTTCACTCGTGCAGGAATGGATGTCTGTAAAAATGTTTAGGATAGCTTAGAATATATTTTGTGCATATATATATATAAGGGAACAGTTGTATCCACTCTATTAGAACATTTCTGTCGCATTTTTGTCAATATTAACTTAAGCTTATCTTAATGATAATTCATTTTGAATATTCTCTACTTTCTTTTTCTTTTTCAAAAAATAAAATGATATAGATAACCATTTGTTTGCAAGAAGTTGTTTTTTTTTCTTTCCTTCAGAATTCACCTGAATAAGTACCAACACTTATGTAACTTAGTAACTAAAATGGGAATACTAGTCATTAAATGAATATTGAAAACATAATTCTATTGCTTAGATTTAATTGAATTTATTCTGTATGTCAATAGTGAATATAAATATGTAAAATTATTCAACTGAATGATTTATAAAGAGTTATCCAAGATGAGTACAATATTGATCATTGTTTATGACTGATTGAAAATTCATTGAATTAGATGGTGGTTGGAGGCAGTCGACAGGAAACCCGAGACCCGGGTATCGTGCTACTTGGCACTCATCAGCAAGGTGTACCTGCAATCTTGAGGGAACTGATGCTTCCCGACTGATCCGATTCCGTGTCACCCAGCACGAAACCCAGGTCCATGATTTCCTGTTGACTACCTCTAACCACCATCTAATCTCAGCATAGTGCACGCAGTGCCGAGTCACCTAGACTGGTGACCACATTGCAACTTGGTCGATAGCATTCGATCTGCACTAATAAGGACTTGACACACACGACATTGATCACCACCCAGCGATCAATCAATTGAAAACTCATTGAATATTGAACAACTGGTTTGATCTTACTATTAATTTGTAATCAGTGCATATTCATAAACTAACCAGAGACAAAAACAAGATAGAAAAATCCTATGGTGAACACAGTTCTTGGTTATTGGTGAGTAGTCGACTTTTCATATGTCAAAATTTGTAAGTATTAAAGTGCTCGTTTCTAAAAGAACTTTCCGGATAATATCAGCTTATGATAGAAATTCAATCAATCAATCAGTCAGTCAGCAACAACGTAGAACTTCGTACGTACGTACATCAGTTCAAGTTGCCATACCACGTTAGCACAGAGATACAATTGTTGATTTAAATCTTATGGTTGTAGAAATTACCTTGAAATATATATTTTATGAATATTTGGTTGTACAAATATACATATTTGTTATTACACTGAAGCAATAAGTATTATGTCTAAATTATAGTTTTTGCTTAAATGATCTGTTTCTCACCACAAGAAATAAATTCATTTCTTTATTAGGAAATTTTATGAGAAAAGAGTTTTATGGAGATTTCACTAATTTAATAGTTGAATTCATGAGTCGATCCCGCGAGTGGGATCATGGATGTGCACTGCTGAGGAGTCCCACAATAGAACGAAATGGCTGTCCAGTGTTTCCAGCTTTTCCATGATAGCCTAGCTTCAATTGACTCATGATCTAAGGTTGTATGGATATCTGTTACTAATCAAATATCCTTCATAAATCTTTTCAAATGAATCTGCTGTTCAATATGAACTGAATGATTAGTAAACTTACCATTAAAATTAAGAAGGATGTAAAACATTAAGATCAACATTTATTCACTACATTTCGACTATCCTACACATATATTGTTCACATATATTGACCATCACTACTATAATGTAATCATTACTATGAGGAAGAGTTTATGTTATTGGAAATTTAGATATCTACTCCTTAACTTCATAGACAATGATATTATGGTAGACTTTTGAAATATCGATTATAACTATTATAAATTTGATTAATTTATATCATACGCTCTTCTCATTAACCATCAGTCAGAATTGAGCTAAACTATAAAAATGTATTCCGAAATATATTAAAGAATTTATAATGTTCTTCAGATAATTAAAATAACCCATAGTGTCATTGAATAAGAAAAAGAGAGAGATAGAGAAAGAGAGAGAGAAAGAGAGAGAGAGAAAGAGAGAGAAAAAGAAAGAGAGAGATGTGTTAAAGATAAACTTTCGCTTTGGGCCACATCAATGTGTATTTATAAATTTACGTGCTCATGTGGGGCTCGTTATATAGGCCGAACAAGGCGATCACTGTCCAAACGCATCTCAGAACACTATCCGGCTTGGCTTTTAAAAGGAGAATGTAAGACAATCACTAGTTCCATACAAGAGCATTTAATCAATTTAGGATACACCGCTCCCAAGTATTCTTCCTTTAAAGTGATCTACAGAGTCAAAGGAATTGGATCGAAGGGGTGTCGAATCAATATATTATGCACTGCTGAGGCATTGGCAATTCACGAACTCAAGCCCGAACTTTGCGTGCAGAAACGATTTGTGCAGCCTCTCATCCTTCCTTGGCCCTAATTCCCTTAATAGGTATGTTTCTCTTTTTTTCTGCACTTTTAATTTTGATTATTATCGAATTTCTTAAAATTACTATTTTGCATTTTAAACTATTATTATTATTCAAGTTTTCATGATTATTATTCAGTTTATTATTATGACCTTTGTGTTTGTCGCCTTTCTTCAAATTTATAATGTGATTTATTCTTTGAAAAATAAAAATACCACTTGTCTTGATGAATATTTTCGAATAAACAAATTATTGATATTTCATTCTAGGTTACATCTTATTTTCACTAATTACTTTAATTCGTAGGTTAGTAACTACATACATATATATCATATTGATATATGTATAGTATTGTAACTAAGCTTTAACACTATATGAATGAAAAAGATTAGTTACAATTATACTAACCACTAAAATGGGTCAGTGTTTTTAATTTCTTACAAACTGGTACTTTTTTACGGATGATCACATATAAAAACACGTGTTTTCAAAATAAAAAACTCAAATGCATTATGATACATCACATAATTTACATGCTACTGAATTTTCTTAATGTATATTTTAGTGAGTTTTATTTTTTCTCAATAATGTACTCACAGTATCGAACAATGTCACAGTTGTTATATATATACATGCATATGCATATATAAAGTGCAGGTTTATGTATGTACCATACATTTTATGAAAGCCGGTGTTACTACCCGGTTGACTTTACTAAAATAGGTGGAGTGGGCTACAGACCTGCAACCTGTTATTTGAAATTAGAGTACTTCAGTTACTAATCATTCGTTCCACTTTATATATATCTTTTGAAATCAGTAGTCCTCAAATGTAAGTAAACGATCTCTTTCGCCATTTAGGAGATCATTTACAAGTAAATGAATAAGTTTCATGATTACTAGCATGCATAAACTTTGAGATAGTGAAGATGTGTAGCTCAGGTGAATGATTTGGTTAGAGTTTTGTCCTCTGAGTGGGATGGTTCCGTCATTGAGCCTTCATCGTTTTTCTAAATAACATCAGCAGCACAAACATCAGGTAGAAATGAAGTATGCGAATTTCTGTTTATTGATCAATTAACAATCAACAAACATATGGAAATCGATCCAATCAATCAACCAGTCAGAAAAATCATAGATAAATACGGGACCAAGAATCGGATCAAATAGAGATACAATCGTAATGAAGAGATTTATAGTGATAGGTTAGAAATCAACAACAATCAATCAAGATCGAGGTTGGCATGAAAAGTTGTAGGTTATATGTGGAGAAATTCGAACATTTCACTTCTACCTAAAGTTTGTGTTGATGATGTCGTTTAGAATAACGATGGAGGCTCCACGACCAAACCATCCAACTCGGAGAACCAAACTCCACTATAAGCAAGCTTTCTTTCCTCAATACGATCGTGTTTTTACACTTCAATGTGAAAACTTTAATTAATGTCATCAAGTATCAACATTACATACCCTTATAACTGCTCAAGTGTAAAAATCTGCGTCTTATACTGAATTTCAATTTTTAATTAATGACAATTTATAAATCGAACCTATGACACACTGGTTACGAAATTATAGTACTCAAGAATCGTAGATTAATTGCTGTCCTAAAGAACGTTATTCATTCATTAAGTAGATCCGGTGTTATAATTAAATAGGGTAAAGTGCGAATGTGCAATTTATCTCGATAATAGTATCATCCAGAATTTGTGAACAAAGTAATGTAGCTCTTCTTATCTAAACACTACACAACATTGCTTATTACTTACGCCTGTTACCCCTCGTCGAGGAGCATAGGCCGCCCACCAGCACTCTCCGTCCATCCCTGTTCTGGCCAGTTCCTTCTAGTTCTTTCCAGTTTTTATTCATTCTTTTCATATCTGCTTCTATTTTTCGACGTATTATGTTCTTTGGCCTTCCACTTTTCCGCTTTCCTTCAGGATTCCGAACTAGCGATTGCCTCGTGATGCAGTTCGGTGGTTTGCGTAATGTATGTCCTATCCAGTCCTGACGTATTTTCCTAATTTCCTCTTCAACTGAAAACTGGTTTATTCTCTCCCACATTAGGTTGTTGTTGATGGTATCTTGTGTAAACAACTATTTATAAATACTTGTACTTTCTTGATGATGGTTGTAATAGTCCTTGAAGTTTCAGCTATGTAGAGTAGAACTGTCTTGGTTGACAGTTGTTTTGAGTTGCATATGTTTTTCAGTTGTAGGAATGTGACCCTTGCGTCTACATCAGATCCTCCTTGTTCATCAATATTGCTTCCCAGCTACGTGAAACTCCATCAAGTGTGATTGGGTTGGTATGTGTACTCCGTGTTGTATTTGAGGATATTTTTTCCCCTTGTGTATATTGAGGCCTACTGATGCATACATACTGATGCAACAGAGAAAAAGAACAAATGAATAGAGATGTATAGTGAAAATACGAAACTAGAAAAAAAACAACACATTGTTAATGTGTATACGTCACATTAGTCTTTATTTTGTTTTGTTGTTTCTAAAGTGTGTAATCACACCAACTGGTAGTCTCATATTCATTGTGGTTTATGTTGTATAATATAAATGTATTGAGGCAATTTTATTTAGATAAACTAAAACAGAAATTAGTTGACTTTTAACATGTTTAATTAACAGATGAATCAATCAATAAATAAATATAAAAAAGGATTCTTGGGTATATTAGTGAAGCATTGAATATTTCAATAATTACTTCATTTTTTTAAAAAAAAAGAAAAAGGTGTTTCATTAGTTTTAAGCAGGTTTTTTCATTATCATGAATATTTCCTTAGGGTATATATATGCTATTTTGTACTCATGGGGAATCGAATCTCCACAGGAGGTCAATGAGAGAAAAAGAAATTCTAGACGTTTCTGATGTACCTTTTTTATTGTCATTATCAACATTGTTAATACGTTCTCTTATAATTGATATATAATTAAATGAAGTTAATAGGTCAGTTAGTTTAAAGTAATATTCCAATGAATAATCAGCTAACAAATTGATAGTTTAATATTTAATTGAAATACATGTAATAGTAAGCAAGGTATTCATTTCACAAAAATTGAACAGATTAAATAAAATTTAAACTATTTATTTATATCAGAAGGGGTTTTTGTGAATATTATAGTAATTTTTATAGTCGAGACCATGAGTCAATTGAAGTTAGTTCTCCATGGGAACACCTTTGGATGCTGGCTCAGTGATCTAGAGGTTAGCCGTCACTCGAGACTGTTAGGACCTCGCGAGGCGGGATGATAGATGAGCACTGCTGAGGAGTCCCACAATAGGATTAAATGGCCGTCTAGGGCTTCCAGGTTTTCCATGTTGATCTAGCTTCAATTGAATTATAGTCATCAGTCCGAAAATCTGTGTTGAGATCTACACTAAATCTACATTAAATTGAATTCATAGATTGATTTTGGTCGATTTAACATAGATATCAAATTATTCAACTGATAACTGATGATGTCTTCATAAAGAATCATTCAGCTGGAGATACCGATGATAATGAACTTTCCGACCTTGGAAAAATTAAGCAACAATTCGTCTTTAAAAAAAGAAGACATGATATTTAATTTCTTCTCAGATTTCAATACCAATCTAGTTTTTATGTACAAGACGAATACTTTGGTATATTTGTCCAACATTACATTGGGTACCTCAGACAACAATCATATATATACCAGAGTATATAAAGAAAATAATTGTATGAGTCAAGGGAATTTACACGTGATCATGTTGACATAATCACAAAACACAATGGTTTCAAGTTTTGTATTTCTGAAAAGTCCAAGCGCATTACTAATTGTAAATGCACAATTATAAGGTTATCAGAATTTAAATGATTGTATAATAATATTGTTGATTGTGAGAAATTTTAAGTGCATGGTTATTGAGTGATGTAGGCAATATAATCCAAAGTAATATTAAATAGTATAATCATTTATTCTCAGTTATATTTATCAGTCAAATATGTATGAACATTACATCAGTTTGTTGAAGTTTTGTTGTACAACGGTTTCACAGATATAAAAAACGACCGACTCTTTTATGATCAGTTATACTATATCAGATATAAGTAGTATGTAGCCTCAATCGAAAGTGGAATTCCTGACGGCAGAAGATTTAAATAAAGAGAACAAGAAGAGAATCGTAGAACAAACGAAATAACAACAGAATTAAAGGAATAATGAATGTTCACACTTGAATAGTCAGTCTTCTACGTGTTATATATATATATATATATATATATATATATATATATATATATATATATATATATATATATTGCATAATAATGATAAGTTTAAACTGTTACAAAAAG
The DNA here is from genome assembly GCA_946903255.1 of Schistosoma spindalis. Taxonomy (NCBI): domain Eukaryota; kingdom Metazoa; phylum Platyhelminthes; class Trematoda; order Strigeidida; family Schistosomatidae; genus Schistosoma; species Schistosoma spindalis. The sequence goes on along the minus strand of OX336416.1, from coordinate 39,918,174 downwards.
TTAGATCCTAACTTTAATAGACCCCAGTTAAATAAAGTAACATAAACGTCTAATTTTCAGTTCTCAATCACATGTCTTGGTCATTTTTGTTATTTTGAGCACCATAATTAGTGTAATTTTATTGAAACGATAGAATATTGATGATTTTAAAACAAATCAAAATTAAAATTTACTTGATGTTGTTTACATATATATTCCCATTGTTATTTAGAAATGTAATTGATCAGTCTCTTGTTGGCATATGTACATCCTCTGTGGACTGCCTCGATATTGCCTTAGCTCACAAGCTGGATGCGCGTAACTAAGTAGCTAAATGAATAACGCAGCGGCATTTGCAAACGAACCGTATTGAGTTCAAGTCTCAGAGTGTGAACATTAATTCTAAGACACATGTACATCTAGCTGATGTGTTCAAAAATACGACAAAACGTTCTCCCTGGATTTCACTACTAGCCATTATCCATCTCTGCTTGTCAATCCCAAAGAAATTTATGTTAGAATTATCTCTGTCAGTCATAAGTTTAAGACAAGAAACGTGTGTGTTTTAGTATCAGAAACGGTTTTTGTTGAAATCATGAGTCAATTGAAGCTAGACCACCATGGAAAATCTGGAAGCACCAGACGGCCGTTTAATTTCATTGTGGGGCCCCTCAGTAGTGCGCATCCACGATCCTGCCTCGCGAGATTCGAACCCAGAACCTATCAGTTCCGCGCGCGAGCGCTAAACCATTCGACCACTGAGCTAGCATCCAGCGGTGTTAATGCCTAACTGTTGAAATTACTAAAATCTCCACAAAACCCCTTCTGATAATAATCACCTGCTCACAAGTGACTGATTTCAAGAGACACTCCTGGAGTTCTAGTGACAAGCCGTGACCAGTGGAGTTCAACTAGGTCTGTTGTGAGATATCAGCTAACTGAAGACAATGGTGACAGTGGCGCAGTTTCGTGGATTGACGGAAGTTTTGCATTAACACCGTTGGATGACGGCCGGCTCAGTGCTCGCGCGCGAGACTGATAGGTCCTGGGTTCGAATCTCGCGAGGCGGGGTCGTGAATGCGCACTGCTGAGGAGTCCCACGATAGGATTAAACGGCGTCTAGTGCTTCCAGATTTTCCATGGTGATCTAGCTTCAATTGAATCATGATTTCAACTGTTGAAATAAAATTATATTTTATTTAAATTTAGTTTACTTATTCACAATAGTGAATATTTAAATTATTCATGTGTATTCCTTACATGAATACAAGGTTTCATTAGGGTTGATGGATATAATTTTTTTTAAATAAAAGACTGTTTTAGTGAATTCTTTTTGTTTAAATTTATAATCGAATCAATAGCAGGTTGATTTGAATATGTCAAAATGATAATAAAAATTTGGAAATCTATTTCAAATTGATAAGAGAGAAACAAGTAGTCAACAGGAGATCCTAGACTTAGGTTTTGTGCTGCTTGGAACTCATTGGCAAGGTGTACCTGTAATCTTGAGGGAATTGATGCTCCCTGACGGATTCGACCCCGTGTCACCTAGATTCACTGTCAGAGACATTACCGCTGAGCTATCCAGGCCGCAGTTGACTTCTTGCAGGACTGAGATATATTTACAATTGATTGATTACTGGGTGGTGATCAATGTCATGTATGTTAGGTTCTTCTTAGTGCAGATCGAATCCTGTCAATCAAGTAATCAATCAGTTGTAAATACATTTAGTCAGTTATTACAATATGAAAAGGGTTACCGTCTCTCAAAAATATTGGTTGAACGATACGTGGCGGTTATTAAATAGTTGCTTTGTTTTGCCATATAACTATCACATTACAAAAAGAGTATAAGGTCTTTTAATAAAAGATCAGGAATACTCTAGAGTTGTCAATTAATTGTGAAATAGTGAATACAGATATAATAAACGATGAATGAATTTTTATCGTATTCCGTAGTATGACAACTAATTTAACCAATTTTAATGTTGAATGACTAGAGATAGACGATGAAACATTATCAATCTAGGTCTTATTTAAGTTCGTATACATTACCTTAAATTATATTTGTAATATTAACGTGAATAATATTTTAATCCTCTTCATTGAGTCCTTCAAATCATTGGATCAATTATAGATTAATCAATAGAATTTTTTTATATCTAAAGATCGATTCCATTTATATCAGCTACTATTCATTAATCAATTCACTTGTATCCAATCCTTAAAAAAAATTTTTAAATTATTTATTGTACATCGGTATCTAAGGTTTTATCATTTTCAACTACCATATGATTACCAAATGGAATTGGAGTGTGAAAACAAAAAATTAATCATGAGGATATTCATTAAATAAATTATCTTGTTCATGATAATATTAAACTGTTATGAAATAATGCTCTTTTTATATGTTACTATTCATTTTATACAGTTATTAAGGGACAATAAATTAGATATATGTTTAGCTTCTCAATATTCAATTCCCTTGAATTAAATGAAAATAAATGAAGCGAAACCCTAACTAATTAATAATGAGACTATGCACTATGTTGTATACACAGATTTGACAAGTGGATTCATTTGACTTGTCATAAATCCCGCATATATATATATATGATATCCTAATAAATAAACAGATTTCCAATCAGAAAATTAGTTCGCCACGTGTGTATGAAAGAGATATACAGTGGTCAGATGAGAAAGTATCAAGATAGATAAATGTTTACACCAAATAAAAAAGTTATGATAGATAAATAAAGTAAAAGAAAGAAAAAAAGAGGAAAGAAGTTGGTTGAGGCGAAAAATGATTTTGAAGTGAATTATGAATGAAAATAATAATAATAATAATAATAATAATAATAATAATAATAGTAATATCATTATTATTATAATGAAAACAATATAGATATGAATAGTGGGTTCTTGATATTACTGTTTCATTATCAAAAAAGAAAAAATCTACCATTGTAAATTATCAAAAGATTTCAAGTGTCAGTTGAATTAAGCAAACATCTTTATGACCTACATATAACTAATTAATAAGAATGAAGCAGTTATACACAGATAAGATACATCGACTTATTTGCTTACTACCATACTAAATTAGCCGGGATATTCATTTATATATAGATAAAATTAGCGTTTAATTGAATTAGTGAATAAATTCTTCTCAACATGTTGGTATGGATTTTCTGGAATTATAAAAAAGTGGTTATGTGTGGTATTCAGCTAATTAAGTTAGGAGAGAGTGATGATAATAATCATGAGAACAACTTTTTGATGGTTTAATTTTCTATAGTTCTAGATGGTCTAATAGTTAAGCTCTCGCGCGCGAGACTGATAGGTCCTGGGTTCGAATCTCGCGGGTGACGGGATCGTGGATGCGCACTGCTGAGGAGTCCCATACTAAGACGAAATGGCCTTCCAGTGCTTCCAGGTTTTCCATGGTGGTCTAGCTTCAATTGACTCGTGGTTTCGACTATTGAAAGTTCTAGATGAATTGATTTTTTTTTGTGAAGCTTCTATAGTCATTTTCAAAAACATAATAAATGATTACTTCAGTTAGAAGTAATGTTCACAAAACATTTCAAACTTTATGGTCTTTACTAATTCTTGATCTCAGTTAGAAATCTGGAAGTACTGAATAGATTCTTCTTTTTCCTAGTATGGGGACTAATCATTAATGCACACTCATGAACTCGATGGCGATTAAGTAAAATCCAAAATATGGTTTGTTCGTTTATGATCCAGTAACATAATTGCATATTGTATTTTAGAGAGATAATGATTCTTGCTGCACTCTATCCAGTGTTGATATATGATTTAACACAATGGAGAATTCCCATTGAGAATAGAACCTAAGACCTTCAATCTCTCCCGCGAACTTTCAACATTTTAATCATTGACCCGCGATCCAATCGTGTACAAGTCTAGTTACAGTCAATTCGAATTATTGCTCATCCATATTCCACTGTCTTCGAAAAGTTACTTCCTCACAATCTGAACAAATTTCACCAAGTGAAATTTTTTTATGGGAAATTTTCATACATGAATTATTTTTCAATCGTTAAACTGATAGAAATTCTACCGAAAGCTATGAAATTCAAATCACTCACTGGATCAAAAAAACGCATCTGTTAGTTATTATCCGCACCAAACGGTAACAGCATTTCCCACAACCTGATTATAATGCTTTAGATACTAAGAGTTGCTTTCGTCCTCTTTAGTTCTAACTAAGTAATTTGTGGTTTAGAGGTTGAATCACTCAACTTTCAACCACTATGATACAGGTTTAAAACTCAATCTCAAACAATTCTAGTTTTAAAAAATCAACTATTACACAAAATGTGTTGCCTAGAGTTAGGTAGATGAATTTATACATTGGTCTGCCACTGAGTAGTGAGCAATATCATATTTGTTTAGCACTCAACGTTGATCTAATTATATTGATCACATTACAAACGAACCGTTATACTAGTTTACTGAAAATCACATGTACTGTGTTTCAAAGTACGTTGGTGGTTGGAGGTAACCATCAGAAGCCCCTAAATCTAGGTTTTATATTTGATCTAAAGATTGAATATATATTTTTAATGACCGGATTTTTTTCTAACAATTAAATATTCACTAATTTATTCAAATCAATAATAATACTTTGATTGAAAAGATGAAATATTCATAATTTGGGTATCTATTCTAACTGGCCCATTTCTCTTACGGTATATAGAATCCATTATTCTAAAATTATTGTATTAAGAAAGAATGATATTTTTGACCTTCCACCTCGACAACGAAAGCTTAATAATAACTAACTAACTAACTAACTAACTAACTAACTGGTTATACACTTGAACAATAAAATCTATAAATCAAAACAGGATTTTAGGTGTTTTAATTATACTAAAGAAACCTATCAATGATATGCCAATCAAACAGCCTAATTAAATATTTCAGTAATCTGGTGTTGTTGTTTTGTTTTTCTCCAGGTTATTTTATTAATAATCAATTAGATCTCTTATCAGAATGAGTTTGAAATTATGATAATGATCTGAAATTAAGTTAAGTTCTTCCGTGATAATAATAATCACCATCATTAATATGGTTGAAAATTATTATTATTATTGAATTTTTATTACTAATTAAGGACTGTAGTTAATGTGTTTCCAATAGATCCTATGAATAACAGTTATAGTGATTCTACTTTTTGTATTCTAGAGAAACACCACCACATACTATAACAACAGTAAATAATCATAGATAATGCCAAAATTTATTGAAATAAATGAGAGGGGGGTTAGTGTATTTTACAATGATATGAAATCCTTCTCACCCTCATCTCTCTCTCTCACTCGCTCGCTCACTCACTCTCTCTTAGTCACTTTATTTTCACTTATTGTTTCCTATTTTCATTTATGCTTACTTCTTAGTTAATTAATTTAAGTTAGGAGGCCTGTCCCTTATTGTATTCCACTGTGATAATGTTGATCATAATTTGAATGCTTTTATTATTTTCCAGTTTGTTTGTTTATTTACTTATTTATTTGTTTTCTTTTTTGTTAGAAACTTTTTGTTAGTATTGTTGTTCTATAAAATTTTTATATGGTCATTTCATTAGCATAATTTTTTAAAAAATTTTGTTTAAATGTATCACCTTATAAAAAATGAAAAGAACAGAAAAAAAAACAACTAAAAATGATTTCATTGATTAAGAAACTATATTTATTTTGTAATGATAAAAGATAAAACATCTTATAATAAAATATAGTTAGTGACATTTCATGTAATTTGAAAAGAACAGAATCAGGGTATAGATGTATACTTTTGTTTAATGATGGTGGACGGCGGCGCAACTTCGTGGATTGGTTGAAGTTAGACATTAACACCGTTAGATGCCAGCCAGCTCAGTAATCTAGTGGTTAGGCGCTCGCGCGCAGGACTGATAGGTCCTGGGTTCGAATCTCGCGGGATGAACACTGAATGAACACTGCTGAGAAGTCCCGTACTAGTGCTTCCAGGTTTTCCATAGTTGTCTGGCTTCGAGTTACTCATGAATTCAGTTATTAAATTAATGATGTACTATTGTGGTAGTTCAATTCTTTAATCAACCCCCACTCTATAAATATAGGAGTTTTTTCCCAAAGATTCGGTATAATTTGTGGGCGATTTTCGTTACAAACTATTTTGCCCTAGTTTGAGTCTTTCATACATCTGTAACTCAAGGCAGAAATAACCTAAGTAATCATCTTTAAATTTTCATCAGAACTTAGTGCTATAAAAAAAAGTAAGTTTTAATGAATTTATAGTTTGATATGATCCTTATCTGATCTTGTAGATAAGTTATTGTCAACCATCCGTCTTGATTAAATCAGTGAGTCTTAAGTTCCTACTAGAACTTTAAAAAATCCACCTTTAAATTAGTCTATTTAAAAACGATTATTATTGTTGTATTTAATGATCTTGAAAAGAGATTTTACCTAAATTAAAGATAATTCTTATCACCAGCTGATGCTCTTGAGTTCGAGATCAGGACAGAACAACCATGTCAGTAACCCCTGAATTTCTGTAGTTCTGTAGATATCAACTGATAATGAAAATTATTGATGCAATAGTTTTACTGCCTCTTTCGACTATTATCAAGATGGCTTCAATAACAATGTATTAATCTCTTGGTTTCAATGCTTCACTAAATCCGCTGGTTTTTCTGGAAAATCATAAAGATGTCAAACTGAACAATGGGAAGATTCCTTATTACTTTCTAAAAGTTTTATATTATTTTCATAATTAATGATTTATGTCAACTTGTAACTCTAAACTACAGATCACGCACTTTATTGTGAGTTTATAGTATTTAGATCATTCGATTTCTACATAGCTCTTTATTGAAGTTCTAATTACCAAAAAGAAACGCACTTTAATTGGATACATAATTATCAGAAGGGATTTTGTGGAGAATTTAGAAATTTCACTGGCTGAATTCATGAGTCAATTGAAACTAGACCACCATGGAAAACCTAAAAGCACTGAACGGCTGTTTCGTCCCAGTATGGGACTCCTCAGCAGTGCGCATCCACTATCCCGCAACCCGCGAGGTTCGAACCCAGGACCTATCAATCTCGCTCGTGAGCGCTTAACCATTAGACCACTGAGCCGGCATTCGACGGTGTTATAAGAGTTTGGTATAACTGTCACACAATTTTTCAACATATCGTTAATGTAGAAAAAGTAAGAGTTTTCATATTAAATAACAGGATGGCTAATCAGTCAGGACATTGTATATAGTAACTTTGTGATGGTGAAGAAGATTTGTAGCTCAGGTGGATGAATTTGATGGAGTTTTGTTCTCTGAGCTGGATGGTTTGGTCGTGGAGCTTTCGTCGTTCTTCTGAACGACATCATCAGCACAAACTTCAGATAGAAGTTAAGTGTTCGAATTTCTCCAAATGCGTTTCACAACTTGTTCTGTACACCTCGATGTTGATTAGTTCTTATTGACCTTAAATTTGTCATTGTTTACTTCGTTGTTTTGGTTTTGCCTCCTATTGGTTTGATTCTTGTTCCTATATTTGTGCATAATTTTCCTGATTGGTTGATAAATCGGGTCGATTTCAATATGTTTGTTGATTGCTGATTGACCTGAGTGCCAGGCTTCTAAGAATTCTCTTCTGTTTTTAGAATTTCCTCTGTCCAAGATTTCCACATTTTTCCAATCGAATGTGTGTCCGCAGTTGTCCACGTGTATTGATATAAGTGAGGAGATATCATGCCGTTTGACTGCTAATTGATGTTCATGTAGGCGCAGGTGAAGGGGGCGTCCGTTTTGTCCGATGTAGTGTTTGTCGCAGTTGACACAATTTATTTTGTAGATGATGTTTGATTTATCTTCTTTTGTTATTTCATCCTTTGGTTTGCATAGAATTGATTGTAGTGATTTTGTCGGTTTGTGTGCCACACCTATCCCGAAGGTTTTTAACTGTCTTGTTGCGGTTTCTGATATGCCATTTATGTATGGTAGGGTGATCCATTTGTTGATTTCTGTGCTTGATTTGTGCTCTGATGCTGCATGTGGTTGGTATTTTTTGATGAAGTTGATTGGGTAGCCATTCTTTTGAAATACGTCCTTCAGGTATTTCTCTTCCTTTCTTCGTGCTGCCAGTGTGCTGAAGTGTGTCCTCGCGCTATTTAACAAAGTTTGTACGCAGTTGATTCTATGTGCTCTTGGGTTGTTGCTATTGTAGTTAAGAATTTGATCTGTGTGGGTCGGTTTCCTATATGCTTGAGTTTCTAGTTTTTCTTTGTCAGTTCTAGTGATTAATATATCCAAAAATGATAGTTTGTTGTTTGCCTTCTGTTCCATTGTGAACATGATGTCATCGAAGACGTTGTTGATCAGCTTGTAAGTGTTTTCTAGCTCATTCTTTTTGACGATGACGAATGTACCGTTTACATAGCGAATCCAAATTTTTGGCTTGATCACTGGTAATATCGCGGCTTCTAGTCTTTGTATTACTGCTTCTGCGATCAGTCCTGATATTGGTGACCCCATTGGTGTCCCTTTCGTTCGTTCGTAGATTTTGTTGTTGAATTGAAAATATGTTGTTAAGCATAAATCTATGAGTTCTAGCAGACTTTGAATTTGAAGCTTTGTGTACTTTGTGAGATTTGTGTCGTTGGCGAGGAGCAGGGATATAGTTTCTTTTGCTAACCTTGGTTCGATTGAGGTGAATAATGCTGTTACATCGAAGGATATCATTAGTTCGTCGTTTTTAATTTGAATGTCCTTAATTTGGTTCAGGAATTGTGTAGGGGATTCGACAGAGTGGTTGGATGAATCGACTAAATGTTTCAGTATTCGTGAAATTTCTTTTGATAAATTGTATATTGGCGTTCCGAGCAGTGCTACAATTGGACGTAGTGGAATGTTAGGTTTGTGTATTTTCGGTCTGCCGTAGAATCGAGGGAGTACTGGTCCACCATCAACAAAATAAATTGTGTCAACTGCGACAAACACTACATCGGACAAAACGGACGCCCCCTTCACCTGCGCCTACATGAACATCAATTAGCAGTCAAACGGCATGATATCTCCTCACTTATATCAATACACGTGGACAACTGCGGACACACATTCGATTGGAAAAATGTGGAAATCTTGGACAGAGGAAATTCTAAAAACAGAAGAGAATTCTTAGAAGCCTGGCACTCAGGTCAATCAGCAATCAACAAACATATTGAAATCGACCCGATTTATCAACCAATCAGGAAAATTATGCACAAATATAGGAACAAGAATCAAACCAATAGGAGGCAAAACCAAAACAACGAAGTAAACAATGACAAATTTAAGGTCAATAAGAACTAATCAACATCGAGGTGTACAGAACAAGTTGTGAAACGCATTTGGAGAAATTCGAACACTTAACTTCTATCTGAAGTTTGTGCTGATGATGTCGTTCAGAAGAACGACGAAAGCTCCACGACCAAACCATCCAGCTCAGAGAACAAAACCCCATCAAAATAGTAACTTTGTTTTTCATACAGAAAATAATCGATCACATGGGTTAATCACTTGTTCAAATAACCTTTTCCCCTTATACTCTGTTTGTTTACTTTTTTTAAAATAGAATTAATTTAATTTTGAGGTCAAAACAATTTTAACAAATTTGGTAACAGCGGTAACGTAACGGTGCGAAGTAACTTTCAGATAAGATTATATTTCATTGACCGTATAAAAAGAAGAGCTTTTTTCGGAAGAAAAGTAAAATTGTATACTTTGAAGAATATTTCTAAATGTTCAACACTTCTGAAAAGAAATTATGTTAGAGGAAAGAATAATGTAGAGATAAGATGGAAGGTATTCATTGTGTAAGAATATTGTTTGCATTTTCAGTACGATAACTGCATGGTTACTACTTTCTATTCCGCTAGTAAATATTTTTAATGATAGTCGAATAAATGGCGTCGATGCAAGACCCTAAGTTTTAACAGAAACTGGGCATTTTAATTTGCATAATAAACAAACAGATAACAACTTATAACTTACAGCTATGAGGACTTGCCAAAGACATTTGACACTGACTAAACTTTGACTATTAACGAAATTGACAAGTGTTAGTATTTAAACAACCTGTGGTTATACATCAAGGATAGAATTTAGTTGGACAACTGTTAAAAATCAAGAAACATTAGATACCAGTTTCATCCTTGCTTGAGACTCTTCTGGAGTGTGCATCTACGACGAGGCCCAATAATTTGAAAGTTAATAGCTTATCATGAGAACTGATGGTTTCGGTTTCGATCGCTGATGTAAGCGTGTGTGCTCATTGTTGTAGTCCCATGCTACGACAATGTTGTCCAGTAATTTCTGGTTTTCAACTACCAACTAACAAAAGAAAACCCGTTATGTGAAACGCCAACTTAATGATTCCTATAACTCATTTTAATAACAACTTATACAATTAACTGTTAGCTGCAAACTGCTAAAATGAACTTTTGACCCTAACTTTCCGGACAGTGGTCACCACTGAGATATACATACAATAACTCTCCTCTTATTAAACGGACTGACAGTATTCACTCATATTTTACTCTAATAATAATAATACTGGTAGTAAAAATGGCTTTATTCAGGATCATGCACTAAGTATAATAGGGAATTCTCAACACATTTCAACGAATCCCTCCAACTCATCCTAGATATCACAAAAAATGTATGTACACACGTGAAATAAGTAAATAAAATTCTAACTAACCAAAAAAGTACTTTTGGGAAGACAAACATTTATACCATTGTGAAATAGGTACACTTTCAAAAATATAAATTTTTGATTAGACCAGCTTTTAAAACCTGTTCGCTGTATAGTAGATGTGCTAGATAGTATACTGAACAACCTCTATTCTCGATCATTTAAACAAAGCAGTCACATTCATCTCATGAAAGCGTGAAATTACATCATTAAAAAAAAACTATCAGAAAAATCTGTTTCATTTTTTATCCAGTAGTGTTTATCATCATCATCATCATCATCATCATCATCATCATCATCATCATCATCATCATCATCATCATCATCATCATCATCATCATCATCATCATCATCATCATCATCATATCAATGAAAATTTTTAAATTTCAATGCTATTCACATTCTGAAATAAGTTACTATAGTATAATTTATATCAAGGGATGAAATAGTTTTCCAATACAATAATTGTCATAATTCCCAACTCATTACGTAATCATAATAATTACTTTTTATAATTATACACGCTTAAATATATATATATATATATATATATATATATATATATTCATTCACACCCATGAATATCATTTCTATAATTATTGAAAGTTGTCATCAATATCTTAAACGGAACAGATGTTCCAATAATAAATGATGAAAAGGATCTGTCAAATGTCACAGGTATGAAATAGTTTCTCATTTTTAAAATGTAATCAAATGATAAATATATATGAATTAGTTTATCGTCAAGATAAGTGAATTACATAAAATAAACCATCTTTTTTTAAAGTATAGAATTGTATTCCATTTCAACTTGATAAACTATTTGTCATAAGTTTAATTAAACATTACATACAAGTTTATACGTGTATTTTGTGCAAATTGATAGGGATTGAGTATTATTACATTGAGTTAAACCATAAGTTAATCTGTTTAATTTATTGTTATCATTGTTAAAATTTTTTTGAAAAAAGTGTCATATAAACTCAAATAGATTAATTACAATGATATATTTAAGAAGTTCAATATAATTGGGATAATTGGAAGAAGAGGAAAAGAAAACAAGTTTACTCATGTTTACATCATGTTTGTTATGTTATATGATCAAATAACAAATATTATACAAGTGTTTGACAAAGTGTAAATTTATTATTTAAGGTTATAGTCATAATTACTGTCAATGAAACTTTTTATTATAATGTCAATTATTGAAAATGTATGATGAGTCTCAAACAGGACGAAACGTACTTCATGGATTTCACTACTAGCCATTATCCACCTTTGTTTATAATGCACTAAGGTAACTAAGGTAATATTAAGGAAATCCATACAGTATGTAAATATGTCAATAAGAGACTGATTGATTACTGTCCTAAACATCAATGGGAAGATTCACGTAAATAATACCAAGTGAATTTATATAAACTGGTTTGAATAACTTTAAATCACTGCATAAGATAACACTTTCATCAGTATGGGTTTGGAGGGATTGTTGGATTTCATTGTCATCATGAACTGATCGAAGTAAAACATCTATGGAAAATCTGGTAGGACTTGATATCTGTTTCACCCTTGTATGGGACTCTTAAATGTTTTACCTCCACGAACCATAACGGATGGAACCCCATACCTTTGGTTTCACGCATGAACGTATAATATCTAGATCACTAAGCTGAGATCTATTGATGTAAATGTCTAACTTTAATCAGTCCACGATTCTGCATGATCGTTTTCAATCATCCTTGATAGGTAACTTCCTCACACAGTTGAACTCCACTGGTCAGCTTCACAGTGAAACTGGCATTCGCGTGCGACACTAAAGGTCATGGGTTTGATTTTCAGTTACAAGGTCGTAGATGCACATCCCTGAGGAGTCCTGTATTAGGATGATATGACTATCCAGTGCTTCTAAGTTTTCAGTGGTTGTCTAAATTAGATTGGTTCATAGTCTCAATAAAGTCCCTGTAGAAGTGCACTTAATCATGCATATACACATGAACCTATGAGACTGTCTTAATTAGTATTAGTTTAATACATAATAATTAATAAGAACGGTTAAGAAGTCATAGAATGTGATTTCATAGAATTAAAATACGATGGATTTTGAAGAGAACTTTCACTAACCACTAACATAAAACATCAGACAGTTCATTTGTAGTAGTTGTAGAGTATTTCGCAGTATTTGCACATTACTCTAAATCGACCAAACTAGTGACCTTGAATTTTTGTTACTATCAAGATAGATTGAAACTAAAAAGTTGAATCCCTATATTATCCATTTTTAACTAAAGTTAATTCGTGATATTGCACCATCATTATGCTAAGGATACCTGTTTTACTCCTACCATGCTTAACTACACGCTTGATACCTGGTTACTGGGTTCAAAGCCTTGGTTTGTAATTGGTATTAGATGGATTATCTATTGAAATCGGTAGCATGCATCACACTAATTCCTGAACTATTCACACAAAATATGTACTTTCTAACTGACACCTTGATAAGAAAAAAACAAGTAATAACATAATTTTTAAATAGATTACATTTTAGACAAGTTCAGTATTCGATTTCGTTAAAATAACTTAACATTTTTTAAAGTATAGACATTTCTCCATTCATAAGTAAGGAACAAAAAAATTAAAGCGATGAGACTATAATTTATGGACGACCTTTCAGTGACACTAAAGTGACCTTGGGAGTGTCCGCCTAATAACTAGGACCAAATGAGGTTTGTAGACCAGTATGAGGAATTGGAATTATGATTTACATTTCATAATTTAGAGTTAGCCATTAAACCTAATGTTTACATCACGATCTGATATAATCTCTAATGTCAAAACTCTATTTAACCAAATGGATAAATGGATTTCGCGCGAAAATCGGAGACCTGTTATTTTATACCTTATTACTTCGTCCATAAATTATAGTCTCGTCACTAATACCATGACGAAAAAATAGAAAAAGAAACTGCATACGAATTGATAAAATTATTGTAAAATAACTAAGAAAAAAATCGATTTTTGATGGAACCAACTAATCAAACCATTCAAACAAATTATATCACTCATAATAATAATGTATGATTTAATGAATATTGTTGACAAAATTTGCATAAATTACACCTTTACAGAGAAAAAGGCGAGAGAAAAAAAAGACAAACTGAATTAAAAAAAGAAAATAGAATACTCATCTTTATTTATTCCAATTCTAATAACCATTACAACAGTTAGATAATCATTATAAATGAGTCATCGATTTTGGATTGTTTCATGTTGCTTATTCTATTCAATAACTAGTTGAATGTTTGAGTACAAGAACAAATAACATGCAAAAAAAACGAACAAACAACAGAAAAGGAATTGGTAAACAATGAGTGAATAAATTACAAAAGCATAGTATAGTATAGAGAATAAGCTGTTTGTTGGTGTGAATCTGTCTATATTATCAAGGGATTATTGAATATCATGATTTACAGTGACTACTGTGTAATAGATGTCATATAAATATTATATAATAAATGTCATTTTATTCTTTATTTCCTATCGAGTTAGAAATGACGTAAACCATGTAAAAATAGATAACATTTACTTTGGAAAGAATAGATTACTTGGAACTTTTCTACTTGACAGGATATAGTTAGTAGTCAGGTCTAAAACTAACATTAGATTATATGTGAAAAGTATATTTGAGATAATCTCAGCGATTGAAATTTGAATAATTCCAAAGTTTCGTCTAGCTAAATTGTCCGGACTTCTTCAGACAAGTTAGCTGGACGAAAAGTTGGAATTATTCAAATTTCAATCTCTAAGATTATTTCAAATATACTTTTCACATATAATAACTTCTTTATACTCGGCGCCCGATTTCTGTCAAACTGTTTGTTCTAATCTTGACGAATATTCGTATAACATTAGATTGTTTACTATTTATTTATCGATTGATATGAATATTTCAGTTTTTTGTCAAAAAGTTAGTAACGACTCTAGTTTCATTAAGAAAGGAAGTTCCCACAAGATTGTAGATATATCTTGTTGGTAAGTATCAATCAATATGAGATCTAGACCAAGTGCTTCTACCCAGTTCTTTTTAGCTATATAATATCAAAGTGGAGTTTACTATGAATTTGAATCGCTTAGTCTAATGACTACACTGAAATTTCATAAATAGAATTCTATCAGTATTTATAACTTAAGTATGTAATAATTATCAACAAATACATTTTAACATTTATTTGTTTTATTAAAGAGAACAAGTTGGATAATTTGAAGAACTTAAAAACTTATTTCTAAGATTTGTCACTAGTGATTACTTTTGACTTTGTAATTGTTCACACTTAAACACTGTAGCGATGTAGTGAACATTTTCTGAGGTTTATCATACACGAAGTTAATTTTCATTATCAGTTAATTTTAGTTCGAAAATATGATCAATTAGATTTCAATTTAATAATTGAATTTTATGGCGAGACTGTAATTTATGGACGAACCAATAAGGTATAAGATAATAAGCCTCGAAATTTACTCATCCAATTTAGTTCAATAGAGTTTTGGCATTATAGCTGATGTCGGTTCATTACGAAAACCCTAACTCTAATTCCTAACGTTAATCATCACACAGGTTTAGAACCCTCATTTAGTCATAAGTATTAGGTGGACACTCTCAAGGTCAGTCTAACTTAGCTCAAAAGTCATCCATAAACTATAGTCTCACCAGTTCTATTAGATCTTCTTTGAGAACTGAAAGTTCTGAGTAAAAAAATATAAACATTTCTAACCACAGATGAACATCGCTGGAAAGTTTCAGATTAGAATGAAATTATTTTCTGTTCTCCTTAAAGTTTTCTTCTTTTTAACGATTCTCAACTTGATATTTGTCGCTGGTGGAAGTGATCTTCACATATATTACAGTTGAGATAGTCTAATTTGTAGGAGTTGATTAATGTTTCTCTGAATTCATACATTTTGAAATTTATATTGTCTACTCATTATTCCGCCCCCTTAATTGTTATCGTTGAAAATTGTAATATGTAGGATAAAAAAGAGTTAAAAAAGAAAATCAATATTTATCAAAACAATTAAAAGACCACCAGATGATATCGTTCTTCAGTGGCATAATTATAGAATACGCTGTATGAAACTTTTAAGTTTGAAAAGTTTTAATCTTCGTCGGAGGGGGGGGGAATCATCTAAGTATCTGGTTCTACAAATTGAGAGCGGTTATTAGTGTTTAGATTTTCAGTGGTACTGATCATTACGTATAAAGTCAGCTGAAATTGATATTTTTATAGGAAACATTTATGACATTATTATTCGATAGAACTAGTTATGGTAAAAATGTTTCATCTGCTTGATTGTTAAATAGCTTTATATTTTATTCGAAGTGATATAAATCGTGACTTATGAAGGATACATTTGAAGCTAAGAAAACTGGTTTATGGCATTATATATCTGAGAAAGTTATCATCTGAATAACTCCATATTTTTTTACTATGAATATGTTATGAAACACGAATAATATTTTGCTTCAATCAGACTAGTTCAAATAAAGAAATGTTTTACATACGATTAAATTACATCTAAAATTCTATCTTATTTAGGAAATAATGTTACGTAACCCCAGTTAATATATCTGTTAACTCCAATCATGTATTATTAAAATGTGGATTATAAATATAAATCTGGACTGTGCTATTAGTATCTAGATTTTGGCACATAGAAAGTCTTACTGAGAGATAATCATCACTTAGAAGGCAATATTATTATTTTAACGCATACTCAACTATTTTCATAGCAATAAATGTTTTAGTTACAATATGCTACTTGTAAGTAGATAAGAAATTAACTGTAAAAATGATCGTGTTATTGTTTTTGTGTGCGTATTTTGAGCATGATGAGAAAATGTAAAATGTTATAGAAACGTTGTAAATTTCAAGTTCGGTATTATTGGTAAATTGATTTTTACTAGTATTCTGGGACTGTATAATCATCTATTGAATATATTCTGAGATTATGGCTAACTGTGGGATCCATGATACCCATTTCATCCTAATTAAAACTCGTCAACTGAATGTATTTACAACTCAAAATTGATTGTCATATTGCGAATTAAACTCAAGACCTAATACTTTAAGTGCCAGTGCATTATCCACCAGATTTTTGAGTTCATATAATCATCATCTTGTTTACCGAGTGTAAAATCATTAATGAGGGATTGTAATTCCTCGTTGTTTATATTTAAGACTGTAATTGATATATGTATGTGTAGTATATTTGCATACTCACCAAATGATACTGCCCATTAGTTATAAGTTACAATTCGAATACTCTAAAACTTACAACTAGAATATACTGTTGAGGCATTATCATGGAGTGCCGATATTCTTACAGAGACTGATCGACTGTAGTCTTAATATCAACAACAGAAAATTCCAAGATCATAAAAATTAACTACTTAGTTTTAAAAAAGCTTCCATCCGGATTAAACTTAATACCATATTAGTTGAAAGCAGGGATAGAGATTAAGGGGGCAAGAGTTTTAAAAATGTAGTCCTTAATTTAATAAATAATTTGTTGGTCAGTTTACTATATGGAGTAGAGTATCACATTTTTATTCTCATTTACCTACAAACACTTTGGAAACACATTCAGTTAGTCGAATCGAAAGAAAATACAAATTTTGTGTTCACAGAGTGCAATTGGAGTGTTAAATTTCTATTTGTATATGTTTCGACCAGTTATGTGTTAGGTAGAATGATTAAGGTTTTTAAGTTTATTTTATTGAAATCACGAACTGATATATGTTAGATAACCACAAAAAATTTGGAAACACTGTATGGTCGTTTCGCACTGTTATGGGAATCCTCAGAAATGAGCATTTACGCTTCCATACGCAGAAATCTTACTTACGGCCTTCGGTCTTGAGTGAAAATTAAATCGATTCATGATTTCAATGAGATCCAACAATCTACAAAGCCCCTTAAAAAGAATTTGGCAAGACTATAATTTATGGATGAATCAACAAGATATAAAATAACAGGTCTCCGATTTTCGCATTATAGATGATGTCAGTTTGTGATGTAAACATAAGGTTTAATTGCTAACTCTTAACCATCAACTGTAAATCATAATTCCAATTCCTTACACTGGTTTATATATCTCATTTAGTCCCAGTTATTAAATGGACACTCTGAAGGTCACTCAAAGTTCATCCATAAATTATAGTCTCACCGACAATTTTTAAGTCTGTGATGATCGATTTCCTGTGAGTTTGTTTGTTTGATGTAGAATACAAGGGTATATTAATGTATACTGAGTGATATTTATTATTTGTATTCATACCAAGATATTCAGAAATTTTGAAGACCACGAATTTATCACAACATTTTTATATGAAATTCATCAAGTCAACTAGCCTAAGATCTCAAAGTTGAATCTACAAATTGTTAAATCATAAGAATAATCCTATTACTAATGCAAATAATTGATAATTTCGTTTTTGAAAAGGACTTTACAAAATAACTTAGATATAACTGTCCGATATTTTACATATTTGAAAAGATGATAATCAACTGATTGTCATGACAACCTCTGTGAATATTTGTCCGTTAAACACAACAAAACAAAGGTAAATTAATTCTCCTAGAAACCAAATAGACATTAGAAATTAATTCAAAACTTTCCACATGAATGAACAAAAACGTCTTCTTGGATTATAGCAAGTAAACATAAACTTGTAATTATTTCGAGTAGATATGTTTACCCCCCCCCCCTAAAAAATATTAAAAATTAATTTTTTCTTCGTATAAGATTATTTTAGCTCTAGTAATAAATTCAGGTTCTTTAAGAATTTACAAGTACTATCTTATAGAATTGTTCCAGGTGACTGGACCGAAAAAAACATAAGAGATAAACTAAAATTAATTTGCTTATTGAGTAAATGACAATTTTTTTTGTTTTTTTTTTCGGAATCTACATGAGTATAACTTAACTCATTAATTTATAAAAAACACAAAGAAAAATATTCTATAGAGAATCATACAAATTTATTTGATTTCGTCGGGTTCATTTTGATTACTTCTCGTAGTCTGTAATATTTAACTTTTGAAGATTATTAATCGAGCTTAAAAAATACCTATAGAAATGAATTTTATGAAACCGTATACTGGTTTCGTGTCGGATAAATACAAGTGACAGTAAAGAAACTAGATGAAAGTACTGAAAAGAAATCTCATATGTTAAAGAAAGTTCCGGAACATCGATAAGATTAGCTTCAAGAGATAATAGGGGTGAGACTACGTTGTTTAGTAATGAAATAATGAACGATAACTAAGAATAGCATGTGTCAATACTTGTCTTACACTAATACATTTGATGATATTTGAAGTTACGATAAACCAATCGGGAAGTCATAATCCTGTCGTGATCGATTGTGACCGTTGTGATGAAGATCGTAGAGCGAAACAATAATGAGTAACAGAAGCTTCACTTATGTAAATGAATACTAAAGACTTAGTTACTCGGTGGTCTTATTGTAATCTGTTGAAAAAATTATTCAGTTATAATCTAATATTTTGATCAATAAGATTGTTCCCACTGGTATTATAGCTTGTTTTGCTATTCGAGCCTAGTATCATTCACTCTTCTTAAAATTTTGTCGATAATCAATCATTTATAAGTAAGTGTCAACTTTTAACCTTGACAGCATAAAATAATCTCAGGTAGTTAAACGTGAGGTTGTAAATTGGGAAATAATTTACAAACAATGTATTGATGTATTTGAATGGGAAATCTCAAAAATATAAGGGTAGGGTGGTATTTATACTAACTGATGATTCCTTTGTACTTGATTACATACTGATCACGAAATCAATATATAATACATTTATCTATGCTTATCTCGTTTTACCTGCATTGAATAGCACCATTTCAGAAATTCTTAGTACATTTATTCGAATACTTGTAATTATTATAGGTAGACACTTAACAGTTTGATGGTCTTGATGATTATGTATGGTACTCAACAATATTGCCTTACGCTACAGGACATGTGAGTGAATTTGATGGCAAAAGGCCCAGTGCTGTTAACTTGCGAAAATTGTATACTCTAAGATATGTCTAGTTTTAGACTAGGATGTAGCAATATCTAAATCTTAGGAGCCTTTAATGTTCCTGAATTCAACTCCTTCAAACAAATCAAGTGGAGGGGATGGGTGAACTGACGATGGGTTCTTTAATCTCCTAGATTAAAAACCCGTAACTAGCAGCTCAGTGACAAACACAGACAGACGCCATCAAGTTTCTACTGAATTTCTACTAATTAAGAGTTTCGAGTTGATAATCTCTCGATTTAGGCTATTCTAAATAAATTAATAATATTGTCATAGGCATTATATTTATTTGTAAAACTAAACTAATTTCCATAGTCTGAAGCGATTATATACCTCCCTTTTTCTATTCCATGACTCTATTGTTGACACTTGAATCCCATAATATCATTTCATAGAAGTTCTAACCAATATTTTCAAGTTTTCAATGATGATCTAATATCAGTTAATTCATGATCTCAATGAAAAACTTAACAATCTCCATATCCCCTAAACTGATAATTATATAACAATTTGTTGGAATTCATTCAACAACTATTCAACTCATTAAAAATCAGTTCAGAATTAAATGAAGCCTTCTTAGCCTTGTAAAACTCTCAAACTGAACTCCAACCAAAACAAACTTATATTTTACATTATGTTTGTCGAGTTGGCTGGAGGACAACTGGAGCAGTACAATGAATACAAACGTATCAAGCAAAACTCAGAATCATTGCAAAACGGAAGTTTCTAGTGAACCAAGGACTTTTCCAATTTCTTATATTATTCTACCAAATATGGGTTGTCCCAATGGTTTACACATTTTCTTCGGAAATTCATATAAAAATTAGAAAAATATGTCGAATGAATGAAATCATGATCGGAAATCTGATGTAATTTTGATGAATGCTGTTTTTTATAGTGATTCACTATTCTCTAACGACATTCTTAATAAATTTGAGGAAAATATTTATGGAGTATCAGATCCTGGTGATGTCATATCAAATGTTATTTGTCCTCATAATGCATTTGTTTCTGGTGGAGAACTTGGTCAGTGTCAAGCACAAGTTCAACGTGAATTCAAACCTAGTCACAATTCGGATGATCTAATATCAAGTGCTGTTTATCCTCACCATGAAGTTACTTCTAATGGATCCCTTTGTCGATGTGAGAAATATGACTCAAATAAGGCCACATTGTAAATTGTGGGTATGAAGATCCAAAATTATTTCATGGGGAGGATAGTGTTGGAAAACCTATGGTTCGAATTTCAGATATCACTGATTTATTTACACATAACCGACATGTTGAACAAAAACAATTCCAGGAATCATAAGAGTCTGTTCCAATTTCGATTCTTAACTCTGATACTAATGAGTACATTCTAAGTCATACGGATTTAACATCAAATAAACAGTGGGACAAACACATGATGAAACTGAGGGGAAGTACAATGAATTACATATATTTGGATTTTCATTAAACTGTGACGGATATGGTATTTGTACGAACGAACAGTTCTTTTAACGTGTTTGCCCACTGATTTCGAATTCTAAATATAATATGTTCATTTCTGCTCATCTAGTTCTACTTACTGTAAATTGCACCATTTCGAAAATCCCTAGTTAGGGCGATAACGCGAATACTTTCAATTATCGCAATAGACACTGAGTTATTTTTTGTGATCCTTTATTAAGTAATTTTTGCTGAACGAATTTCTTATTCAGCAATAACACTTGCGTTCAACCGCAATTTACTAGTCACAATGAATTGATGGATTAAAAAAATCCCAAACGTGAAATATAAAAGGGTTTATCAGAACGGCTTACAACCAGAAAACGAATTTCAAAAGGCCAGTAAAGAGAATCAACAACTGGAGGAAGAGTGTGGAGTGTTCTCAAGTAATTCCGGGTCACTAAAAAGAGCCGCAAATGCCTAATATTTAGAATTTTAAATAAATAAAGTATGCAATTAAGTCGCTACATCACCACCTTTCTCAAACAAAGGGTACATTGAAAATGCCTGTTCCAGTAAATTGCACAATAATAGGAAAAATTGTGAAAAATTGAAGTCAGTAATCAGTCATATATAATACAATAATAGGATGACATGGATAACTCAAAAGCTACTTGCAACAACAATAATAGTATCAGTAAATTGTTATCGTCAAGAGTGTGTTAAAAGTTTTATTTATGTACTCGAATACAACAATTTGTCGCTTGTTGACTTAGCTCAGTATGGTATGACGCAAAATAACATGATATAGTATGGCAAACATTCTAACATCATACTTGTGTTAACGATTGATATTGTAGCAGTAAATAAATCCCCAAAATAAATAGCTCTGTAAGTTTTCGACATTGGATGCTGACCACAGTTTTAATGGACTGACCTAGCTGAAAGCGCTCGGTCATGCATCCGCACCAGATCACGTGTGAGAACGCCGTGCTCAACATCTACCGCAATCGCTAGCCAGATTAGTTCAGACGATCCTCGATATATTGATAGCTTATCAAATATATCTTCGAACCTCCTCGCTTCTGTCTTTTGATTTCACTTGGTGGTACGCTTCATATTAGGTGTTACTCGTTAAAGCGTTGTCAAACTCCGAATACCTGTGGCGTCCTTAATAACAAAACGTCGTATTTACGCAGAAAAATTCATGTAGAAAATGCCTATATATGAAGGTTTGATGAGTCTTAAAAATCTGTGATGTCAGATGTTTACGAATTCGTGTATCCGAAGGTAAAAATTAAGAGCATAGTATGAAGAAACTCGTAGTTTCATATAAAGATGTGAAACGATGGTGAGTAGGTTGGACTAATAGTTATGTTACTACCACGAATAATGAATGGCGATTGTCTAAGCTGTAGGGAGATTACGTATATCAAATGAGAATGATGATTTAGGATGAATGCTTCGGCCAATGTATTCGTCCGTCCAACTTGGTTATTTCCCCGAATGATTCTCAGTGGCCCGAAATCTGACTCCGATAGGATCGTATGTTGATCGCTATCAAAATTTACATATCGTCAGTCCTCTTATATGATTATTATTATTATCATTAACTTAAATCGTGTTAGTGAATAACGGAATTAAATAAGTCAGATACGAGAACGGATTTTGAATACGTATACTTTGTATAATCGTTGGTCGGAAAGAGAAGCAAAACAAAATAACGCACGGTAAAGAAGGCGAGTCAGCCAACTCTATTTAATCAGGCGTTAAACAATATTCATAGCCACACAAAAATAAGCTACAAACATGTGATGATTAGGATAAGATGTGCACACACATACGCTCTAAAAAGTCCGGACATATAAGCTAATAAGTGACAAGGTCAAAATGTGGTTTAAGAAGAATGAATAGATTGCCATGTCCTGAAGCCAAAATAAGTTATGTGAGCTTAGTATAGTAATCGACGCTACAGACTTCTTGAGAGTTGTGGTTTGTTATGTCGGAAGACTGTTTCCATTGTCTACATCATTATTTTCTATGTGGAAAGGTTTTACCCCACCAATTTTAACGGTAAAGGGTTTGTATGTTTGTTAACAGTGATAACTATAATGGTTCTATTAGCCATTCTGTATGGAACATCATAATTGGAGTAAAAATTTCTCTGTACACTGTTTCTTCTCTTAGCTCTTGCAAAATATATGAAGGATGTTGTCAATGTCTGGGGGAGAGGTGGTATTCCTAGTTCGCTTATGTCATGTTTAAGACGTTACATAGTTTTAATTTGTGCCGAATAACACCCCTTGTTTCATCTACCAAGGCCAGACCAGTGACTGAATAAGTTTTTATTCACATTATAAACGAGAGCAGTTAAAATTCAAGGTTTTCTCTACAAATACATAAAGTATCTAATATTCAATAGAGAATAGTAGGAAAATGAATGCCTAAGCAAGATAAGGAAGTTAACATATATTTGCGTACTAGTGTTCAGACAATACCAAAATGTTTCCCGCGAACTCTTAACTACTCAAGTTATCAACTTAGCATCCTCCTAGAACGGAATTCTACTTGTGATTGTACACTACTTTTCTATATCCCATACTGTTATACGAACAATGGAGCAGTTTTTTGTTACGTCCTCTTACTGATTACGGAGGAATACACCAAGAAACTAATGTCACTCGAACGCATAGAGCTCCACAGAAGGCGGGGAAAGTCAGTGAATTGATTACTGGTTAAAAAAATCAAAAATTTACGGAAAAACATAGCTATTTATGGTTATCAGCGTTGGCAAGAGTACCATTATGATTTAGCCAATCCGCAAGGAGGCAAGTTATGTTATTGTCAAATAGTATCATGCCACATTGATATTTTAGAAAGCTCTATCAGGTTCTGACTAGATGAAATCTCTTCGGCTCCCTTAAAGCATTTGTCTTGCTTCTCGGACTGACATGTTGTTTGTTTGATAAGTTGATCGGACTGACATCCCTGTGGAAGTCGGTTCTAGGAGGATGCCGATGTGAGAACTCAGGTTGTTATAGTAACAGGGGGGCTTTTCGTTATGAAGTGAAAAATTCATTAGATGTTCGAAGTTCTGTTCGGAAAATTAACTCTATTGGAAAGCGCCCGATACACTATTTGCAAATAACCTAATTTCAAGCTTAACTGAGGGGATCTTGGCAGCTCAATAACTGTTTGAACTTAAGGCGACGAGTATAGCTTTCAGTTGGCAATCTAAGTGACTAATTACGCTGATAAAAATCGAAAGCTAGAAGATTGTGCATTTGTTATATGCCTAGGCTTCCAGTAAGTAGCTGAGAGGCATAATCCCCAAAACCGGGGACACTGTGCAGAAAACAAGCTGGGGAATGATCATTCTTACTACAGTTACTGGTGTCCCTGGGACCAAATGGTCTGCAACCGTATCACAATTAGGTTGTAATAAAAATAACTAATCTTTTTCTGAGACCTGTCGTAAAGTACGTGGGTGTGTAGAATTATCATCTACTATGAGATTAGTACCGCTCTAATAATAGACTTAATCATAAATTGGAGATTTTTCATGGTGTAACTGTCTAATCTATAAGATCTTACACGGAAGTCATATTATTATCTATACCAAATCATCGTATCGTAACAATTACCAATATCTGATGAAGAACACACTTAGATAGAACAATATATTTAATATGAATAAAAGGTATATGTTAACACTTAATAATGACTACGCCTGTAGGGCCGAGCCATGCCATCTGATCAAGTCGAACTAATCCAATTCATTGTTCCTACCTTCCTCGTCGTTGGGTTTTTCCCCGCTTTAAATGTTGAATATCTATTTTCCTAGTTGTCGCGTGTTCAACTTTGAGGATTGTGTGGTCAGGGCATAATGTCGCTACAGGTGAATTTTTCAGTGCACTCAAGGAGACCTGACTTCAGTTCACTTGCTCGTATATTTCCTCCAAAATGTTCCTCCTATCTTAAATCCAGAGCCCGTGAGGTCTAAAGTAGTAGTCATTCGGACAGTTATAAGTGGCATTTTTCTAACAACAACAAGGTCTGGTTACTTCGTAAATATTTGTGAAAGGGTAAACTATCATATTCTCTAAATTAAACGTATGGAAAGCAATAATATGCTTTTCTACAACCCTATGAAGAAAAAAGTTCTATGGTCCAAAGTTCTCATATTGGGGTTGCTATCCTAATATGTCTGAAGTTTCGAATTATTTTCTTTCAAGATCAAACACATTTCTGGCCCTATATAGTTTCCAAAACCTGTCCTGCAATGGCCAAGGGCACCGTGTAATTTAGGGTCTTCATCATCATAGAGATCCTAAAATGTTCAAATTCAAGTGGATTTTCAAGTTCACATAAAGTCAAGTTCGGATTTCCATCGGAACGAGCTACTTTCTATAAGTTTTTAGGTGAGAAGTACCTTTTGACTCAATAGCAATGTGGTTGTATCCGTGCTTAGAGCAGTCATTAAATGGACTCTTTAACCACAGACCGATTTCCTAGCTAAAGGTCGTAGAAAGAGTTATGACTTGATCTTTCTAGGATCATGCACTCGAAATCCTATCATGACCCAATTCCCGGTTCGACACTATCGTGTCGATTGCTTGAAGTGCTTGGACATTGTTAGAACACTAAATTTTTGTCCGTACCAGTATCATGGATTCGTATGAAGTTTCTAGGAGATAGTTGTGGTATTAAGTACCTCTCATTTGTGACCAGCAAATACAGAAGAGTAGGGGTGAAAAGCCACAATACATAAACCAAATAAATCATTCACGATTCCCTCACAAATCTTTCCACTGTGAAAAGGACATGAATACAACTCTTTGAGATGAGCTCGATATCCAGTGAAGTTCGAGGTTCAGAATGACCTTGAGTTTGCGAGGCATTTTGTTATCTGTCATTCGAATGAGTTCCAAAAGGAGTTCGGTAGGTTAGTAAGCAATAAACTCTTAAAAACCATGCTCATGATAGAATGTTTCACACAAAAAAACTGCGGAAAAAAAGCCGCGCAGCCATTCTTTTGAAGATAAGAGACACGAGTCTCCCAAAGTAACAATCATCGAATTTTAATCATGATCTAGACTCAAAACTCAGACTGGTGTACTAGATATCCTGGTTCTTCACCTGACCTGGCAAACCCTCTGTCATCCAAATGGAATTTTAAGATAGTATCTTGGAATGTCAATGGCATACGGGCTGTCATTAAAGTAGTGATGTGGCTTAATTCTTGAACATTTCTAGAATAATGGCATGGAGTATATCAAAAAAGAAAATGCAGATATATTTTGCATACAAGAGACTAAGTGCCCTTTGCACAAAATTCCGTCTGAAGCCAAAGTTCAGTCATACCAATCATTTTGGTCGTCTGCCGACAGGGCCGGATATGCGGGAACAGCTTTATTTTCGAAAATCTCTCCGATAAAAGTGACGTATGGTATAGGTAAGAAAATGCATGACGAGGAGGGGCGTGTTATTACTGCGGAATACGAAAAATTCTATCTAGTTACTGCTTGTAAGTGCAATTTACTCTTACTTAAATGGTAGATGTGCCAAACTCAGGACAGGGGTTGGTTCGTCTACCATATCGTGAAAAGGAATGGGATCCCGATTTCCTTGAATACCTGCGCAAACTTGATTCTACAAAACCTGTCGTCGTGTGTGGTGATCTTAACGTAGCTCACGAGGAGATCGGTAAGTTGTTCGGTCTATTTGAGATACATGCTTTTACTTTTCTCCTATAATTATGATTTTCATGTTTCTATCCCTCGAAAGTATCATTTATTTTTATGTGGTGCTAATCATAGAGTTCTATTGAATCCAGAGTTTTTTACAAGTAAAAGTAATAAGTGGATACTTAATGAATCCCTACTTACTGCTCTCTCTCGGGGAACGGGGTTGTTTTTTACGGGACCGTGGTGACTAGATGCGCTCTAACCTGGTTGATGGGTACGGAGGATTTACATAGGGGAGTTGAAAAACCCTAATCCCAAACTAACGGCGCACATGAGCCCCAAGATTCTGAGGGAACAAATGACGTAAACATATTCTTGGTCACTGGATACTAAGAGGTCGCATATCCTAACGTTGTTCCACCCTCTTGTTGAGTGGCTACCTAAGAAGACTACCAGTTCTGGGCTGGGCATCTGGAAAGTCGACACATAAGCCTCAAATACCATCCTCATAAATTATTTTCTTAATTATTTGGTAACATTCATCTTGTATTGTGCTACTTGTCTATTATCTTTTATTCTTTAACTCATACAGCAACTCACTTGTGGTGGACATTCTGTCCTATCTAAACGTTCTCAAGTCACTAACTGTTCAAAAGTTGTATACTACTGCCGAATACGAATTCTCAACCAGTCTTTCTAAACCCATGTGTAACATTCAAACTGGCTTCCACCGTTCGCATACTAGTGTGGATCGGACAGCAAATGGGTTTGGCCGTCTTTAGAAAGTCTGGAATTTGATTTCTGTTGTCAGAGTCCCGTATTCCGGACTCTAGGAAGCACCAAGAATTCGGGGTGCTTGTTTCACTGTCGTTTATTTGGAGACCGTGACATCTGTTTTGCTGGTGTTGGTGTCTCACTAAGCGCTAGATCTGATGCAGCGCTAATGTATTGGGTCACCATTAACAGCCGGTTATGTGCTATCAGGTTAGAAAGCTCTCAAAGTGAGGAGAAATTGATGTGAGTAACCTTATCTTTCCGTTATCTCCGCCTACGCCCCAACAGATTGCGACCCGGATGCAATCAAGAATGAATTTTACCACTATTTAAGTGTTCTACAGGAAGTACGTTTGACAGATATTGTGGTGCTAGCCGAAGACTTGAATCCACAAGTCGGGCATGGGGGAATAGCGGAGTGTTGTTTGTGTGGCCAATCGGGACTTGTTGGTCTCAGGCCAGATAACGATGACCGCCTATTGAAACTGTGCACAGACTACAACCTGTTTCTGGTCAACACTAACTATCTACATAGGAATCACCGATGTGCTATATAGCATCCGCCCTCTGCATCTGAATCCTAAACAAGGATTGATCACATCTCAGTCAGCTGCCGCTGATGTGGTTGTGTACAAGACTGCTGCTCCTTCTAAAGTGCTTACCTGGACGCTGATTATGTCCTTGTTTGCACTAATCTTATCTTACGTTTCAGTGACCAACAAATTCATCGCCCTAAGCAGATCGATGTCAGCAAATTGCTTGCAGCTTCTGTTGCAACTTAATGTCAGGTCGAGCTAAGTTCCCTGACCATACCTGCTACCTTGACGCGGTGGTCGGGCTTGCCTATCGTGATGACCCAACCGAGCTATGTTGGCTGGAACATATGTTCTTGCAGGTTCTACCACGCCAGGCAGGTCGATTGGAGAACGGTAAGACTAAAAGCAGCAACTCAAGGTCTGAGGGCGAAGTCGTACTGCTGACTGTAGAGGGGTGTGACAGCAGTAAGGTGTTTTCCTCGGACGACCAGCATCTGCAGCGATGCTGCCTTCCCACAAGGAAGGAAGGGGTTAGAAAAGGTCGACCCTAAAAATGTCACACCTCACCTTACCTCACGGATTTCCGTCTCCGGCGGTAAGGCCCTTTGAAAAACGGAGCTAACACATTAAAAACCTCCCACGAAAAAGCCGTGCGTGACCTACCTCAAGCAGTTGTCCCTTGGGCTCTGCAGTCACGCTCCCAGGTCGTTGAGACCAACATTAATCCGATTTCTTTTTCAGGTTCTTCAAGAAATACCCTTCCACGGTGTGGGCAGCCTGAAATTGACATCAGCCATCATACCCGTAACAGCACACGAGGTCAAGTCGGTCACATTCAAATCCTTCCTACACCTCCTAATAACTCTCTTATCTCCACGACTAACTCTTCTTACGTCCCTTTATCACCTCGCACCGCTAGCGCAAACGATTCGAGTACACGGGACGTTATTCCTGGTCTCCTGAAACCACGCTCTAAACTACACATAGGAGCTTTTAACGTCCGAACACTGTGCCAAATAGGACAACAGGCTTCCTTAGCTAGGACTTTAGAATCTCGCGCTATCGACGTGTGCTGCGTCTCCGAAACGCGCATACAGGATTCGAGCAGCGTCATTCATTCGACCTCACCATGTCGAAATAAAGAACCAACTCGATTCACGCTTCGTGTATCTGAAAGCCCTGATGCTACTTCCCGTGGCCTCGCTAGCGTAGGTACGGCATTGAGTCCTAGGGCAGAACGAGCTCTCTTAGACTGGATCCTAGTAGACAGTCGTTTGTGCGCTGTCCGACTAAATGGAACAGTAGGGACTCGAAAAGATAGGGACACTCGTCGTTGCCTCTTCGTCGTCTCTGCCTATTCTCTGACTGACTGCAGCTCATGTAATGTAAAAGATGAGTTTTACAGAAAGCTTTCCGACCTTGTCCGAAAAGCTAGGCGCTCTGATGTAGTAATAGTGGCTGGTGACTTTAATGCTCAACTAGGTAAACTAAGCGAAAGGAAAGACACCTGGGTGGATCTTATAGCGTCGTGGCTCAAAGAACAGACAATGGCGACCGTCTGTTGCAGCTATGCTCAGATAACCGCCTCTTTCTTGCAAATACTAACTTTAAGCATAAGGAAAAATATCTTTTGACATGGCGACCCCCTGATTCGTCCCAATGTTGGACCAAAATAGATCACATCGCTATCAGACACCGATGGAGGGGCTTGATAGAAGACTGTCGCTCATTCTGGAGCACATGCTTAGACTCAGATCATGCTCTAGTGCGAGCGCGTATTTGTCTGCGTCTTACTGGACGTAGGAAAGACGCTGCAAGGAAACCTCTTAGGGCCCTACCAAATGATAGTCAAGCTAAGAATATATTTCAGGAACAACTAGAAAAACAGTTAGGCAGCTATGTATGTGATGTCCACCCCGAGGCAGAATGGAATGATATCCGAAAAGCTGTGGAAACAGCAGTGATATCTGCTAGTACGGTAAACCACAAGGTTAGGGAGAAACACTGGATCTCAGCAGCATCTACCGCACTGATAGACGCTCGAAAACTCATTCCATCTGGCTCTGAACATAACGAAGAGTGGAGTCAGCTTAAGCGCAAGCTGACAAGAAGCCTACGCAATGATCGCGAACAGTGGTGAGTAGCAAAAGCAAGAGAGATTAAAAAGGCAGCGGCAATAGGCAACAGCAGACAACTGTTCAGACTTGTTAAGGAAACCGGTATTAGGAACCCAACTGTTAGCGAAACTATCTCCGAAAAAGATGGACATATTATTCATTTTCAATCCAGGAGATTGGATCGATGGGCAGAACACTTTAGGGATCAGTTCAACTGGCCTTCATCCACACTTTAGCTTCCCACGATCTCCAGTCGACCTGAATGGCAAGTTAACGTAGGTCCTCCAACTCTTTACGAAGTTGAAAAAACTATAGGAAATCTGAAGCGAGGGAGATCAGCAGGCCCTGACAGGTTTACCCCTGAGATTTTTAAGGATGGTGGTCCAGTATTAACAGTGAGATTAACTGAGGTCTTAGGTAGAATTTAGGAACTGGACGTAATCCTATCTGACTGGTCTCAATCACTGATTGTTCCAGTCTATAAGAAAGGACAAAAGTCCTATTGTGACAATCACAGGGGAATCAGTTTGACTAATATAGTGTCTAAAATATTAGCTTCAGGAATACTTCGACGCCTAACTAAAGCTCGTGAAGAGCAGACTAGAGAAAACCAGGAACATATGTTCCAGCCAACATAGCTCGGTTGGGTCATCACGATAGGCAAGCCCGACCAATGCGTCAAGATAGCAGGTATGGTCAGGGGTGTACAAGTAGGTTGGAAGAACGCTAGAGGCGGCTAGACTAAAACATTTCACAAATCCATGAAGTTACTGACAAGTGGAGGGAGGCGTGTTGGTAGGTGTATACTACCTTGTTGAGGACCGCGAGATGATAGCAAACGATGGTTAGAGACTCTGAATGACATGACTCGAAATCGTTTGCAAAGGCGCAGGTGCATCCACTCTTTGTGTTCTCCCGAATTCTAATCTTCTGAATTCTTCATGTCCCTTATCTTTCCTCTTTCCAAATTTATTTCACTATATTATACTCCTTGAATAACATCAAACCCTAATGTTTCCGATCACTGCTTATACTCTTACTACCTCTACTACTATGGGATTTGAATCGACAATTGTACCTCTGTGCTAATGTGGTATGGCAGCTCGAGCTGGTGTACGTACGTACGAAGTTCTATGTTTTCACTAACTGACTGACTCACGATTCCCTGGTTGGGTTCTTAGAGATGGTGCAACACTTGCTTGAGACGTTATCAGAAAAAACTCAAAATAGAAGTCAGTGGGGATGTTGCTGTAATGTTCTTTTACTTTCTTCATTTAGACGATATTAACTTCTCTAATTGAAAGAATCATTTCTGGTTGTATTTTTTCTATTGAACACCCTCTCCCATTGTTATTTTTTATACTCCAACTAATTTTTCAAAATACTCACTTGCCCTTGTATCTGCACAACCTCATTTTCTTACTGTGTAGCTCATATATATTTTGGTATATCTTTGTACCACCATTTACATTGAAATAAATAAATAACTTAGTAAAGCATAAAAGATCTCTTTACTCTGCGGTAACTTGATGTCTCCATTCTGCTGTCAAAACATCAGTGGTGATTTTTAGCAACCTTCAGGAGGATGTTAAGAAAGACTAGTGGGTTTTAATAGCTTTGATATTAATGGGTAAGTCGATCGTGTGAAAACAGTTATACAACCACAGTTCTTTTCACTGCGAATTCGTTTACAAACACCGTTAGGGAATAATTTTGAATTATGCAACTGCTCGACTAGGTTGTGACATATTAAAGACCATACCATTCATTTAGGAGTTTTCAGTATTCCGGTTGTGTTCAGTAAAATGTAACTTTTACATCGGTGGCATAGGTTCAGTAAGTTTGAACTAAGTATCTTGTGCAAATATCCGAAAGTGTGCACTAACCGGATTCCCTTCACTTAAATTCATACCAAGTCTCTCTTTTCATTATTGAAAATTGGAATGACTACATGTCATGTATATGTCGTTCTGTGCAGATCACTAGTCTTCTTTCTACTTAAACAGATCTAGCTCGACCAGAAACAAATCATAAAACCGCTGGATTTACTGATCAGGAGCGATCAGGTTTCACAAAATTGTTATCGTCAGCCAATTTAATTGATACCTATCGTCATTTTTACCCAGACCGTCGAGGGGTGTATTCATTTTGGAGCTATCGAACAGGAGCGCGCTTAATCAATAATGGATGGTAAGTCCCTCTCTATGTATAACTAATATTTCGTGTTGATCATCATAATAACAACAAATTTAACCGTAGTAAAAATGCCATGATTAGATATAAGCAGAGAAAGTCAAGGCACAAGCTGAATACACAGAGGCAAACATGCAAGTGAAGAAGAGCATTAGAGCTGACATGCAAAGATGCGTGGAAGGCCTAGCAGTGACAGCGGAAAAAGCTGCAAGAGAAGGAAATATCAGACAACTACATGATATAACGAAGAAAATAGCAGGGAAATATAGTAAACCAAAGAGACCAGTCAAGGACAGAGAAGATAAGCTAATTACTGAAATTCAAGAACGAAAGAAAAGATGAATAGAACACTTTGAGGAACTCTTGAAGAGACCACCTCCATTGAATCCACCAGACATCGAAGCAGCACCTATAGACCTACATATAGCTGTCACTTCAACGATCGAAGAAATCAGAATGACCATCAGACAAATGAAGAGTGAGAAGGCGTCAGGACCTGACAATATACCAACTAAAGCACTGAAATCGGACATAGAAGTAACTGAAAACATGCTCCACGTCCTATTCAGGGAGATTTAGGAGGAAGAACAAGTGCCAATGGACTGGAAAGTAGGATATCTCATCACGATACCAAAGTGAGGAGATCTGAACAAATGTGGGAACTACAGAGGCATCACATTATGGTGTACCCGAGAAAATTGTCAACGTCATCCGGAATTCATACGACGAGCTACACAGCAGAGAATTCTGGTGGGTATCCTATGCTCCAGTACGAGGGGTAACAGGCGTAAGTAATTAAAAATAGCGCGTGTATTTTCGCACGCACTGCTCATGTCCAAATTATAGACTTTGACAGCAGGTAGAAGTAGATATCTAAAAATTTGTTTCAACATAAGCGTGTAGATAAACTAAATTGATACTTTAAAAGCAGCCCGCTACTACTGGTCATGAAGTATCATATCATTGATGTAAACCGCAATATTGAATATTATAATGTATTTGTTAGGCTATAACTGATAAGACACCAATATTTGAATAATAATTGATTAATAAGATAAGGACATTGAATATATATACCCATCGAAAAATTTTAATAACTAACCTATCTATATTCATTTTAAACTTCTATAAGTCGACACATTTTTAGTCTCTAATGTTTGGTTTTTTAAATTGTAAAATGCTTGATTTGTTCCCTGGTTTTCCTTCCTGTTTCAGGCGTTTGGATTATTTCTTGGTATCTGAACGAATTTTAGCAAACGTCAGCGATCAGGAAATACGTTGTGGAGTTACTGGAAGTGATCACTGTCCAATTGTTCTGTATCTTCAAATCTAAAACTCCTTTTGAAAACATCTATTCAAACAGATTACTATCAACAGTATTTATAAATACCAGAATAAATGTATTTTATAATTGAGTTTGTGGAATGGTATGACGAAAATGTGAAGTGCTACGATCATTGAATGATTTTGCTTTGAAATCATTTTGGTTAGTTTCGATGAAATATATTTCGTGAAAGTGTTAGTTGGAAGGCAGAATTACAAGGAAAATTTTGCTTAAGTTTAGAAAATTAAAAACACATAGTTTGGAGAATTATTTAGTAGTTTTGCTTCGAATACAAACACAATAGCCTTAGAATTAGACAACTACAAATATTGAGCGAAATAGAATAAGTGTTCTCTATGGACTAGGCCAAACGTGATAAAAGCATCCCCCTAGAACTATTGATGATATATGACACCATATAACTCTGATTCTAACCTCAACATTTATCATTGGAAAATACCAGTCGATTGGATTATCTTGTTTTGTGTAATTAGTAGATGTTGAAAACGTTTTACAAACGTTATCACATCCTTTAAAATATATCGGCGTTGCTTATTCGGCTAATCAACTATATACCAACAGGCCATTAGGTTAATAGATAAACTCGTATTTATAGCCAAACTAGAATATTTTTATGACGAGATAAATCTAGTAAGTACCACCATCTAAAATGCACACATCTTGTATTCTCTTGACTGACTAATAAAATGGTCAACATAATTTCACACTAAAATAATTCAGCTACTAATATGCTGTCAGTAGCTGGATTATTTATCGTTAAATTGTTTGGGTTTTGATTGTAAAACTCTTTCAAATTAATGTAAAAATAATTGTTGTATTTCATTATGAATATATCTTAGTATTAAGCTGTCTTGGAATATCTGAATCAAAAACACGAAATTCGTTAAAGAAATCGCATTTAGATTAATTTATGTTCATGCTGTACAATCATATATATATTCTTTGAGGAACTATGACCTAATATGACATAATAGAAAGATTATAATCCTAGGTTACATGGTGTGGATAATAATAAAGGCTATGCAAATTCTACGGGATGTTTGAATATAGAAGTGCGTATGAGATTAGTTTACAAACATCGGACTATAGTGTGAGTGGAGTTAAATGATCAACACATCTTTGTCACAATAGTTAAAGGTGTTGGAAAGATTCAATGAAATGAAGTGATATCAAAAACAATTGTCAATAAAATCATAGGGATTTAATAAGTGACTAAAGAGGAGACATAGTGAGATGAAGGTAAAAAATAAGGTTGAAAATAGATTAAGACTGCGAAAAATATAGGAATGACACTTCATTTGTACGCAAAGTTCAGGCTTCATTTCATGGGTAGCAAGAGTTTCTGGTATCTTCAGAAGTTGAGCACGAAGAAATGTTGATAGATTAGGATGAATCCTGTAAACGAATTTACAATCAACATACGGATTGGTTGAGTGCTTGCAGTCAGTTTATTATTCAAAGATAAACTCCTAACGCCTTTCATCTCGCCCTTGTAGAAGCATAATGGAATTTGTGTTGAAAGCAAGCGCTAGCCACTTCTTATGTACCTCGCTTCACAAGATGTAAAACTTAATTGTAAATTCGTTGAAAAGTACTCCCTCTTATGAATTGTGTTTAATATTTTAGTGGGAAATGCCGATGTATATCTGCATTACTCCTTAAATATCTAGTACTGGATATAAAGGGACATGCTAAGGAAATTATAGTATTATGAATTAGTTGTTTAATTTTGTTAGTGTGCAGTTTTTAAAAAGTAGATCCAAACACATCTTATGTTCTTGTCGAGTTAAAAATATCCTCTATACGTTATATTAGATCAAGATTTGGAAGTTAGGTTTTATAATTAAGATATCTGACTCAGTATATGGACAATAATTAAAGATTAATGGGTTGTGATGGAGAGCGATCAATGTATACATAAGGTGTGCAGTAGCAGTTTATTTTATGATAATCTGTACGTTAGAAGAACGAGAAAAAATTAATTGACTGTTCAGCCAACTTGTAATACGCCAACGTTTTGTAATCAAAATAGCTGATAACAATTTAGAATGAACATTCGTAGATTTAAAGTAAGTCTGAAGACCAGTCAAAAAATCAGTGAGGCTTTAAAAGTACTATTTACGAGTCTTATCAGCCAAATACATGTCTGAGGGTCCATGTTTCAAACCTTAATAGAGGACTTCTGAATTTTAGTACCAAATAGTACGTTGGAGTATATCATATAAAGTTTAGACATCAAAGTGCTAACGCAAGGAAAAGGACGAACGGTTCTTTATTTCTAATTTGTAAGCTTTGAAACCCACTATCTCGATAGACTATGCCTAACCTAACTGGCCAACTCATTGATAAAGGGGTTTAGTATCTGATCTGCTACCGATCATATACCTGGTAATTTTTCTCATAATTTCAACAAATACTTCTTTACCTTTCCCACATTATTGAAGCTTACAAAGCATGAACCTTTATTTTTTCTAAATCTAAAAGCCATATTCTAAATAGTAAACGTAAATATCAAGGGAGAAACCGTTCACTGTCTTTTCTAGATATAGATTAAAAACTGGGTTCCAGGAGCTTATTACTCGTTGGGGAAAGCGGTATTTCATATTAAGTTTATTCGATCATTGGTTCTGAATCTTTTGATGATTTCAGAGATGATCCATCTTAAAAGGAACAAACATCTAAGATTAATTAATAACCAGGCCAATATTCCCTATCTAAAATCGTGGTTTAAGGATATTTCATATGCAACAACTTTTAATAAAAAGATTTTGTTATCAACATTTGAATTTGTCTTTTTTTAAAAGTCAGATCTAAGTACCTCTATATTTATTTTTTAAAATTTGATTTCTGTAATTAGTTTAAAAAGTACACACTTGAAACGTATCTTTGTAAAATTTTCCACTATTATTCACTATACATCAATGTTTTCCATTCACACACTTGTTTTCCAAAAAGTTCTCAGATATAATTTTTGTTTGATGACTGTGTCGTATAGTTTAATTATAATTTGAATGTTTGTTAAATGTACATTCACCACCATCAATCTAAATGTACATTCGCTTTATGAAATCATACTTATTCGCATAACTTGTTATTAAACAATTGATATCCACATTAAGCCTTTGAACTATGTACTACTTTTAATACAACTCCTCATACAGTTTCTTTTCCAAATTTTACATTTTGTGATTTGTGGAATAATGCAGAACAACTGTGACAATATTGTATTTGTGTAAGACTATTTGAATTGCCTTTATAATTTGGTTTTCTTAAAAAAAGAGCATTTCAAGAAACAAACAAGAGGAGTATATCATTATTGACAAGAATTTGAATTATTTTATTGTTAATATTCAAAACAATATTTTTATCAGTCATTGTTGGTATAAATACATCCTAAATGGATTACTTCTATAAACCATTTTGTAACAAGTTTTATAGAATAGATGAACTGAGATTACCAATAAAGTTCAACACACTCGCTTTATCTAAATTGGGACTCATCATGAGCTACATGTATTTGTATCCCACTGTTGATATTCACATCAGTACTTTAACCCAGCTAGGGAATCCAGATAAACACTAGCTTGTTCAACCGATTTGTTGATGTCACTATTGGTGAGTGTTCGAGTCCTGATGTTAATATGAACAGTAACTCAGGTCCACCCATCAAATTAGTCTACTGCTAGTCAAAATCTGTTTATTCTTTAAAACAAGATGATTACTTGTTGAGTGTACGTAAACCATATCTTTTGAATGTTAGCAACTGGAGCGCTTCCATTTGGTTATGTAATCTTGTACAAGATATGCTTCATTGTGGAAAATATAGAAATGTTTATTAATTAAACATTGAAGTAATAAAATACATCTTGGTAATTCTAATTAATTATATTTTTCATTTATTGTCCATCAATATGAACAATATTTACCGATGCTCACTTTCCTTACTATATTTCTCATCCCATTTATAATAAATATATTTTTTGTTACATCCCAATTAGTAGAAAATTGTATTTCTGAAGTTTCGTGACCTAATGTAAGTCAGCATAAATAAATACAAAAAAATATATTTATTATTTTTAACTTTCTACCCAGTGCTCACTTTATTTTTTAAAACTATCAAGTCCAACCTTGGTATGGATACCTACACTCATTTATGTTGTAATGAACTGATTGAAAATGAAAAGAGGGAGTATTGTAATGCATACAAGTCGACTGTCCAGTTAACGCCGAAATATATTGTTGTTCTATAGAGAAAACAATCACTAGTAAGTCCCAACTAGCATGAAACACAGGTTCAGAGTTTATTACCGACTACTTTTAACCGATTAACATCTCAATATAGTATACGTGATACTGAGTCATTCAGATTAGTAGCCAAATTGGAACTTGATCAGTAGAATTAAATCGATTCTAAAAGATTAGACAAACATGACTCTGACCACTTTTTAGTAATCAATCAATTGTATCAATATGTATATCCATAGTTAACGAAATTAATGTCAGGAATATCAGACAATATTTTATATACGTGTTTGTCACTGGTATTTTAGGAAGTTTGAAATCAATGTTGTTGATTTTTTTTGAATATGTTTAATAAAATAGTAAAATATATGAAATTACATATCAGATCAAGTACATTATTTTTGTACTTACAAAACATATTACGCGTCACATAATATTGTAAAACATTTAGGACTAAATATATAAAGTACTATTTGTGTCATTGTTAACTTTTTCTAATAAAATCTCTTGCTATCAAATATACATGCAAATTCATTTACTCACAAAAGCTTATAAATCATATTTTCCACCTTGTATTTGACGAAAACAACAACTTTAAAAGAATTTCACTCTCTTATTAAAAAAAAAACGTTGTCTCCTTTCTGTGTTTGTTTTTTAGTTTTACTTCTTTCGAATCTTAGTATTCAATAATCAGTACTGTCAGTGTTATACTTTTGACGGGAAAAAAACACAACGACAACAACAACAGGAAAGCTGACAAATAATAAAAACTTTGAAATCATTGAAAACAATTTTAAATATTTGTCAGGAAGTATATTTTACCAAGTCTACTAATGATGACATGATACTCGATCAATAATATCAGGGAATCGTTTCATATATATATATATATATATATATATATATATATATATATCATTCATGGTGTTTTGATGATTTACGATTAAATGTAATCATATTCTTTACATTCGTGAATTCATGTGTAAATGTAAATAATAGTTTAAATAATTCGGACAATAAGTTAAGATAGATTTATTCTTAAACAATATGCAGTTATAAATGAAGTTATTAATCGAAGTATTTAACAACCAAAAATCTCTTTTAACAAATATTTGTAACTTAATCATAAAGTTTCCTATATTTTAATTACTTTCCAGGCTTGGGACCGGCAGTAGCCCCAGAGGGGCTCCAGGCGGAGTTATATAAAACATTTAGGAGAATAAATATAAAGATTATTTTAAATGACTAACCTCAGTTGTAATAATATTGAATATCAGAGAAAAATGGACAGCTGTTTCGTTTTAGTATGGGACTTCTCTTCAGTGGACACACTCTATTTCACCAAAGATTGAAACCAGGAGCTTTAGATCTCATGGTGACCAACTCATCATTAGACTATGTAAACGCTAGAACAACCTTACAGAAAATCATTTTATATAAACAATAGTAGTATGCTCAACAGTTGGTTTACTTCCAAATAAGTTTTTTAAGTTGTATTGGTATTTTGAGACCGATTGTGTTCTTTCATATGGAGAGTAGAACAATGGTCTTCAGAAGATTTAAATAATCATCATGAGATATTGAAGATTAATTGAAGCTAGATATGTGTAGTTTTGGATGTCAACTCCGTAGTACGATGGTTAAACACTTATCGCCAGGATTGAAGGTCCTGGGTTTGATTTCCATCAGGATGATGAATGGACACTGCTAAGAACAAAACCTTTTTTAATGCTACATGGATTTTTATTGGTACTCCAGCTAAGCTCAGTTCATAAAGAGTATTACTTATAAATCAAAATAATTTTCACAAACTACATCATCTAAAATAAATAATTATTGGATACTTTCATGATGAAATATTCGTCACTACGAAAAAGAATCGATTATATTTATTTCTTTTAAGTTACGTTATATTATAACTGGTTTTATTCTTGATTTCGAGAGGTTGAATCTACATTTCATATTAGCTGGCACTCATGAATGAAACATCTCTACAATATAAAGGAAATTCCTGTATCTTATAGGTTTTAAATTCACATCACATATTATCATCACTAAGATATTAACCTTTAGAATGGCCTCATATGAGAGTGAGAACTTTATACTGATTTCTGCATGACTAACAACGTTCTATCTGTCTAATTTTTTAAAAAGTTACATATCTGGTGTACGTAAATGTAAATCTCATTTAGAGTTTCTTAAAAACAAACAAACAAATATTTAACAAAAAAAATCAGTGGTCTAGTGGTTAAGCGCTCATCTGCGAGACTAATAGGTCCTGGGTTCGAATCTCGCGGGGGGGGATTATGGATGCGCACTGCTGAGGAGTTCCACAATAAGACAAAACGGCCATCCAGTGCGCCAGGTTTTTCATGGTGGTTTAGCTCCAATTAACTCATGATCTAAACCATTGTTATTACTATAATATCCACAAAAACCCTTCTGATATGAAAAAAAAAACTAATATCATTATATAAAGAACCTTTATGAACAGTACGATTCTTCATTTCAAAAGATAATATTATATATTAAATGTTCATAAAATCACTTTTAATATTATTTTATTGCATATTACGCAGTTCAATTTGTAAATAGAATCTTATACAAATAGATTAATCTAAACCAGTAAAAATTCGATTTTTTTCATTTTCTAAAAGAGAAAAAAAGTCTTCATGTGAAATTTAAAGCAAATTGCCATATTATATATCCGTTAAGGATTCGGCCTAGTTTCTAACAGGCGTATACAACATATATATATATATATATATATATATATATATATATATATGCCTATCATTTTACTTATCTTTTTATGACCTATTGATTACTGATTGGTTAAAAAAGGTTTAACCAATAAGATTTCGGTGTCCCAAAATTCTATTCATAAATAAATAAATAATTTTTTTTCCAGAAAAAGAAAATGTATCAGAAAAATTATAAAAATATTTTCACTCATAAAAATGCAAATGAAAATATAAATTTTTATAAGGAATTAAATGGTTTGCAAAATTTTCAATCAGGACATATATTATATTAATAATAAGATGAAAAGAATGGAAGATAAACATAATTAATATACTTTTGATAAATTTGATTAATTTTATTAATTTGATGAAATAATGCCTTTTCGTCGACATGCTTATGATTTTATGTTAGATGATGGATTAGATACACGTATACCTGTGTATAGTGATGAAGTGTTTAAACAAGGCATTCATTTTTGTGCCAAGGTGAGTTTTGATTTATTTTAGCTATGTTGAAAATAATAATGGATTTGAGTGAATACAAGTATTATTATTAGTAATAAAAGTAATTGTTAGTAAAATATACTTTACAAGTATTATTCATATAATGGATATAGAAATTGACCTTAGTTGATTTATCAGCGTAGGATTGTAGAAATCGTGGATGCTGACTGCTGATGAGTTCCATAGTAGGAAGAAACAACCGTCCATTGTATCCAGGTTTTCAATGTCAGTCTATCATTATTCAGCTCGTGATCATATTTAAAACACAGTCGATTTGCTTTCATCATATAATGGTTTACATTTACGAAAATATGTAAGGTTTATTATTATAATCATTGTAATAATGGTTTGTTTTTAATCCATAATTTAGTAACGATGTGTTATCAAACTAAAAAATTTGTAAATTTAATTGGTTCTGTTTACTTAGGAGTTTCTTTATGTCCCAGTCTATATTCTGATAATATATAGAATATAGAGATGATGTGATTTGTGACTAGTGTACATATTTTGACAGAAATATAGCCTTCTTTAAACCGATCGCTTTTTATTTCATTTATGTTATGATTATACTCACATGCGAACCAAAAAAGGTGTATTCCCAGATGATTAACTTTAATAAGCAAACATTCGAATCTTTGCAATGTTCACCTATCAAAATGATGATATTTAAATGTACATATCAAACATTTAATTATCTTAGTCTTTCCAATCGATTTTATTCCCGATTTGTAGTTAAATATTGAAATAAAAATTAGTTAAACAATCATTTGATTTTATGATCAGATCATAAGTTTCGATCGCATTTCGTCTATTGAAGTTTGTGCTAACAAACAGTTTCAATAGACTTGAAACTTTAGTTTTGAGGCTAAATCCATGAATCTTTTCTTAGCTAGTAAGTTGAGTAAATATCAGAAATGTTCTGTATAAAATTTTTCCTATCATTTTATTGAATGTAATGATAGAGATGTGAGAGTAGTTCTTCTTTATAACTCAAAATAATAGAACTGTTCATGTGTACTGATTTCTTTGAATACACACTTTAAGTTTTTAAGATTTTGAACATAACAAAGTGTAAACTGAATACATAGAATGTTTGTTATATGAATACTCAAATAATTAAGATATTAATTACTCATTTATGAACAATTAGTGAAGTAGTTTCATATACTAGTAAGCCATAATATTTAATTTCAATTCTTATATACAGAGATTTATTCAATTACTGTAAACATAAAAACACTAACAGATGGTTTATCATATCTGATAAAGTATGTCTTAACATATTTGCAAATATTTTCATTCAACACTGTAAACTTTAGCAAGTAAATTATTCAGGTTTTCAAAAGTAGCTATTTGAAGGCAAGTTGCATAAACTAACTCATACAATTAGTATGTATATGAAGATAAAATTTTGTCATGAAAGTATTATAGTAAACCAGAACACAATTGAAGACAATCAAATGTAGTTGAATACAGAATATCGTAGTAAAACTTAAAAACCATACAGTAATAACTTAATTTATAAAATATCAATCAATCGTCTCAAACTTCATTATTTCTTCATTTCCACACCAGTCATTCTCTGTTCTTGTTCTCTTTTCTTCGATCTTCTTAACCTTCTGCCTCCAGGCATTTCACTTTCGGTTGATGGTACGTATTGTTTATATCTGTAGACATCCGTAGCACACACCATATAACTTCAATAATTCATGACTCCCTATGTGAATAGGACATTCAGATATAAGTAGTTTTTTTCCGATTTCGACCTCTTATAAGCCATTTCAAGTAATAATTTTTAGATAGAACAAACAAATAGGACAAACTGTTTTCATAATAATCTATTGTAATACAGAAATCTATTGTAATAGTGTTTGTATTACTTTTTCAACGATATTGGAAACTCTTTAACCATTTTCATTTCTATCCTCTGAAGAAAAGACTTGTTGTTTGATCTTTAGATTCTGAGTGTAACCTGATGTTTATAAAACATAAAATAAAAATAAAACGTTTCCTTGCTCATATTTCAAAAGATTTCTTTCATTTATAAAAAATGACCATAAGACCCAGAAGTCATAAGCTACTAAATTTCCCCTTCATTTAGATTTAACTACAGTTCTGAGTTCATAGTTTCCAATTACTTTATAGTTTCGTCCCAATACAAGAAATAATATTAACAAACGTTCAGAAATACATCAGTTTATTTGAAAAATTTGTAAATTATTTTAAAAATAAATGCAAAATACATATGTAATTTATCCAATCAGAATAAATTGTAAAATTCACACGATCCCATATTCAAAGTTAATTCATATTTACGTATAATACAATTTACAATATTTTCATCTTTTAATTCATCTGATTAACATAAATTGACAGAATTTAAATTAAGGCTCATTTCTATTGTTATGTAAGAGATATGTGAAATTAAAAAAAATATGTATACAATCACTCAAATAGGATTCTTGTAAATGTATATTTCATTATTTCATTCTCCTACTTCAATTTAATGATAAAACAGTTAATATTTCAATC
This sequence comes from Schistosoma spindalis, assembly GCA_946903255.1. Lineage (NCBI taxonomy): Eukaryota > Metazoa > Platyhelminthes > Trematoda > Strigeidida > Schistosomatidae > Schistosoma > Schistosoma spindalis. The sequence goes on along the minus strand of OX336416.1, from coordinate 39,874,247 downwards.
TAGTATATGAATAATAATAAACTTAAATCTAGTCTTTACCATTATCGAATTTTATAATAATAGGATTTGCTAGTGTTTGGACAGTACAAACAGTATGCATGTATACATACCTTAAACAATAACTCACTATTGAATAACATCAGTAATGCAGTATATATATATATATATATATATATATATATATATATATATATATATATTGCTACATTGATCACACGTAAATGTTACAGTTGCATAACTACTGATCAACATTTCAGTAATGGAAAAAAATATTTCAAATATAAAATAATGATACATGTATAGTTTTGAGTGAACCATATTATTACTATTATTAGATAATAATATAATCATTAAATAGTAACTTATAGAACATATACACATAATTTAATGACATTCTATGTTAATTAGCAAGAACCAATAAACTGATAAGAAATTCAATGATTAAATCTTTATTCTCAATAAATTGATTAATAAATTGTATACTTATAATTTTAGGATTAAATTTTGTACATAATTACATAGTAACAAGAATTTGTAACGTTACGTCATAAAATACAACAGATAACAAGAGAGATTAATTGATAATTATCTTAGAAGTGTAATACTAATCAATTAACAATACATTATAATCTAAACATAATAATCTATTTAAAGCAAGTATTCTCATTATAAGAAATATTAATAGTATTAAGGGAAAAATTTATGTAATATGATACCGGTAACATACAAGTATAAATTAAATATCAAAGAGATCTGAAATATTTTAAGGAAAATGTGACAGTTTTTGTTTTCCAAAATGTAGAAATAATAAAGAAAAGAGAATAATACTACCTAAGCTTAAGATGCGACCAAGACAATGACATAAATAGGATGTACTTTTTTTATTTCTGCAAATGTAAAGTTCAGATGTCACCTAATCGATAGTTAAAAAGTCTTCACTGTTTTAAATAGTTAAAGATAAATGAGTTTATAAGTATCATTACCAAGGCTCGACTTGATAATTTCAAATTGTTAAATTGTTATAAATAAATAAATAATATATTTGTAATATTTCAGTGAATAGAAAAATCAAATTTTTTGATGTTTCGTGACTCAGTGTAAGCTACTTCTTCAGAAAATAAATAATCAAATGAATTTGGTTATTTTAGTATTTCTGAGTCAGTTGAATGATTTAGCATATTTAAACGATCCAGATTCTAATTCTCAACCGCTTATTTTCTCATTTTTATAATGTTATTCTAGGAGATGCTTTCGTATAAAAGTTCAACAACTAATGAGCACCTTAACAAGTTTGTCTAAATGACGAATCATAATTAATTATCTCAAGTTAATATACTATTTATAACTGAATAGTAAATAAAGATCTGACATCGACCATATCTAAACTTAGGGATCCTTATCATAGATATATATTTGTTAACCACTTACCGATTATTGAATTATAAGATTTAGTAATCAGACAAATAACGTACAACTATATATTACATACGTATTTCTATTAAACTGTTTGATTAAAAAACAAGATTACTTTGTTACAAAGTTTACAGAATTTTAATTCCTAGAATCGAAGTTTTCATTCTGTATTAGATAGATCGATTTATTGGCGTTAATGAGATGATAAGACAAAAGGAAGAAATGAAAATAACACCAATACTAACAATCTATCGGATTTTGAAAAATAAAAACAAAACAAAGGATGATAATTTCTAAGTTGGAATTAAGAGAAAAAGGTAGAAAAAATTATCCACTATTCATTCAATCGTTCACTCACCTAGCTGTTAATGAGAAAAAACTGTAACAAAACATGACCCCTGTTTTTATCTCTGTACATGGCTTCATTGTTAAATCTGAATAAAGTTCAGTCAATATCAACAACGGGATAATCTAAGTCATTTCAAATTGAATTGAAACTCATACCCATTTTTTTCGGTTTGCCACTACAATAACAGTATAACTTATTCATTATTATTTCTGGTACTGTGATTGACGATTATTAGGTGTCTTATGCTTTTTTTCTACAAGTACACAAATAAACACTTAAAAACAAAAGTTACTTCAAATGATTGGAAGAAAACTCAGTTGGATCCATTATTACTTAAATTTTGTGCTTGTCAATAAGATATAAATGTTGCCTTAAAGTTATTACACTTCTCAGAAAGATTAGAATTTCATTATAGTGAATACAACACATTAATTAGTCACTATATAGCAAGTGTTATCATGTTTAAATAGCTTTTATGGTTGACTGAGTTCTACCACTTACGTATGTAAGCTAATATAACTAAAAGAAGATCCATCCTACTACTTACTTGGTTGACAGAAATTGACCAACTATACATACAAATTGACATTATTAAATTATTTCCTTGTAGCTGTTTAACAAATTTTAATACTATATCATATCTGGCTAGCAGCTGAATCCGAGATGAAGTATTTGCGTAGTTTGGGGCCTGTTAGTTGAAATTACGTATAACCCAGGGTCGAATTTCACGCAAACTAAGATACAAAAACTTTCACGCCAAACAGCCAATACACTATTCACTGAGTTACTAAATCCTTATAGCCATTAACTTGTTCACAAATTAGGAAGTTACTAGTGAAATTTGGTAATTTACCGTTGTTGATATTCATTTTGAATCTTAATATAAACATGAACACATGAATACAGGTACAGCTACATAATCCGTCTGAAAAAAAAGACCGAACGTATAACCTTGTCTTTTCCTCTCCTCACATACCAAATATACTATAACTAGATAATCTATTCAGGGTACAATTATAGCTGAAGAGATCAATTAATTAAAGTCCTGAACATCAACAGCAGGATATTACAAAACCTTACTGATATTTCCAAACTGTTTATTGCTATTATTCACTTTATTAAATTGACAAGAAAAGTAAAATAACGCATTTTTTTTTACTTGCACATTCCCTCTATACAAATATAACATGAAAAATCTCTATAATTGAAATGCTTATCATTTTTATTAATCCATAATAATGTTTACTTCTTAGTAAGGTAAGTTTCGATAGATATTTTTATACTACAATGAAAAATCACACAGTAGGCTCTTGGAAACATGTTTTCTGACAAGTTCATTTCTCCAGAAAAAGAAAAACAACTGACAACAGTAAGTAATAAGATATTAGAAAAAATAGTAAAATAATTTACTTAATTTATATGAAACATCATGAATAAGTGAAAATGAATTTTTATATAGCTTTGATAAAATTATGTATACATATTTATGTGATTGGAAGTAGTCAGTATGAAGATATAGGAATAATTTCCATACTAGCCGGTATTTGTTCTCAAATACACTTGCCAATTTCAGAAAACTGATGTCTATCATCAGATTCGAACCTACATCAGTGATAATTCACTTAATCTGAAGAGGTGAATAACATTAAGTCACGAAACATCAAAAATACAATTTTTCTACTTATTAGAATATAAAAAAATATTTTTTGTTGTTTAGCAATTTTGTTGTTTAAATCCGATCTGGTCTTCTAAAGGACAGGAGTACATGGATTGGTTGATTACATAACGGTTGCCAGTACAATATTTTTCATCTGTTCCCCAAATAAATCAGTAGTGAAGTCTTTGGTATAAACAGTAGGTCGGGCTCATTTAAATCTTACAAAAGGTCATCAGCTACTTTAGAATTACAGGAACACATTTGTCATGAGCGTCAACTAGTATGAACTATGTGTTTAGTGTTTCCTGTTAATTATTACCAACCAACTTATAAGTTCGTTTAGACTAGTAGTTACGTTGAACCTTGATAAAAAGATTTTTACAAGCAAAAGTAACAGTAATTACTGTTCAGTGATTGATCAGTCGATTGATCCCTAGACCAATATTTATATCAAGACTCAAGTATTCCAAACTGAACCAATATTATAAATTTAGTACATTATGTTCCACTGAATATTAACTGATTAAAATGTAATTAAATAATCATTGAAAATAGTTTATTTTAATGTCAAATATCAAATTGAAGAGTAATGATATGATATATTAGACTCAATTCATTGATTTTTAAGTGAATATTCATGATTTAATCAAGAATAATAAATTAATTATAGTCATTTAGTTAAAAACAAAAACGAATGCTATGAAAATTTCCAAATCACTAGTAATCACTATGATTTGTTGCTTGCATTGTTTTATCATGAAGTTATAAATAAATTTATGATTACAATACATGGTTACAAAAACTTGATTTATTTTCTAATAACTCATATATGTTGTTATTGTAACTTACAGATATTTATTTTATGATCAGATTGGAAGTTTGTGGAGTCCAATCCGTATCGGTTAGAGATAGGTATCAACGTCAAACGATAGATGAAGAGTTATGAAAGATCATGGATCGATTAAAGTTAAACAATAACACCGTTGAATGTCCTAGAAGTAGTTTAAAGATTAAGCGTCTGCTACCGAGCCTGAAGGTTCTGGGTTAGAGTCCCGAATGCAGAATCGTGGATGCGTATTGTTGAGGAGTCCCATAGTAGGGTGAAACGGCCCTTCAGTGCTTTTAGGTTTCTAATATTGGTCTAGCATCCATCGACCCATGAATTAACTATTTAGGAATTTATTTATTGAATTGAATTAATTTTGACCTCTTGGCAAATTAATTGGTTTATTATCTTTTAAACTTTAGTGTCTCTGTAATCTAAAATACTAGTTTTATGTTAAATTTCAGTAGCAGGGATAATAATTTATTCTTTTTAAAAAAATATTTTAAACAGTAATGTTCCACAGCAAAAAAATAAGGGTTATTTCCCTATATGGTATACTTCCTAATGTGCACGTGAATATTTCCTTTAGTAATGAATACTAGTCATCGATTGTATGATTGATTGAAGTAAATCAATGAAATTGATAACATTATTTTATTACTAGAAGTATGAAAATAGCAAGTGAGAAATTCTATCCTGTTCAATAATCAAAACTTTAAAAGCACTATAATGTCACTATCTTATTAATGAAGTAATTATAAATGCTCAGTAACATTCATATTTGAATATAGTATCTATAATCACTATAGTTTATTGATTAATTTAACAGTAAGATTTTTTCACATTATAAAATGGTGATAGGATGTTTCCTTACTTTATAACCGTAAGTATTTTTATAATTCATTTGTATTAATTGTTTTAATCTTCCCAATGATGTTTAGGACTGATCAGTCTACTTTAGTATATGTGCATCCTGTGCAAATTTTCTCGATATTATAAGTAAGTTACAAGCATTTTAAGCACACATGGATGGTATTTAGCAATGGACTTCTTAGCTGTATGTACCTCCACTCCAGAGTAGATATTCACTCCAGGACTCGTTGATTGAGGTGGAATTAAATGAACTAATTTTATTGTCGTAGTAAACATACAGTATATAGTAGATTCTTTCTAGATCACTTATATGTTGTTAAAATTTCATTAACATCTTGAAATTCATACATTAAAATCATGAGGTGGTAAGAATGAAGCCCATGCTTAGGGTCTAGTAGTAATTAACTTTAAGAGTCTATTATTCAGTATAGAGTTGTGGGGATTGTTGAGTTTCATTGAAACTATGAACCGATCAATGCTATAACACCATAGAAAACCTGAAACCAATGAACAAACGTTCCGTTCTTGTATGGAGCTCCTCAGGCGGGAATCGAACCCAACGCCTTCGGTCTTGCACACAAACACTTAGTCTTTAGACTACTTCTAAGGCATCCAACCGTATTAATCTTTTACTTTAATCAATATAGATAAAAATTTATTACTAATATATTACATAAGTTTGTTTTAAATGAATTTAAAGTTGAAATATTCGTTTTTGTAATCCTAAATTGTTATTTCTTTTAAGTAAAATGACTAATTATGCTTTAAATATATTTGTAGACAATAACTGGAGCTAGAGATTATTGTTAGGTTTCTCATTTTTCTAGAATTACAATGTACTTTCCAATTGTCTTTTATCTACAGGAAAACTCATAACACGGATATATATATATATATATATATATATATATATATATCAGTTCAATTCACTACTTTCTATGTCATTAAATCTGAAGAATTTAACAAAAGTCAGAGTAATCATAGAAACAAGAAATATAAGTAGAACATAATGAATGAATTCCAAAATCTTAAAATCCATGATCTAGTTAAGCATGAAGAAGAAACATACCTTCCCTGATATGAAGTATTTGTAGCCTTGTCATTTAGTTTTTCTAATCATAGATCATATTTATTTTTTTAAATCTCAATCTACAATTTTGTATTTCGTGATATATTCAAACCCAAGAGTTAATGACTTAATAGAATAATACAATATTTTACTAAAACTGTTTACAGTTTTTTTTCAAATTATCTTATCTATAAGAGTTGTACAAAATATTTTAACCATCGACGTTGATAAATATCTATGACTTCTTCGATTAACTTACCATTTTTTCATGAAATCTTAAGCCTAACTCCAGTATTCCTCATTTAGCAGTTCAACTATATGCAAACAATAAATTGAATAAATTGACGATTGAATCCTAGAAAGTTATGCATATCTTCAACTTTTACAATATGTATGTGAAATTATAATGTGAAGAACCAAACTTTTCTAAAAATAGACATTTGTATCATCAGTATAGTGGCTTTGTTTTGTTAATCAATCACCTTGATAACCGCTATGACATAATCTCAACGGTGTTTGAAATCAGAAGGCAATGAGAAGTAGCAACTACAATTTATTAGCGGATAGCACAGATCACAAAGCTATAAGCACACGAAGCGAATTTGAAGCAGAGTGGCGAATATGTGCATGTGAGCAAATACAAAGGCAAATTTATCGTTAAATTACATAAGGTAACAGCAAGGCAAAGCAAGGACTAATAATAGGATTTAAGTACATATATACATGGAGAGGAGGATGAATCATCGAGTGATGTTTAAGCAATCGATATTTTAGCTAGAGTCTGTTATGTGATCTAGTGATCATAACGGTACAAAAAAATATGCGAGTTGTTACTGTTCAAATAATATTTCTGTTAAATAAGTTAGTAAAAGGACTTGACCACACCTAACGATAATAGAAATCGGTTCTAGGATAGTTGCTATATTAGTATCTATAATTTGTGATACTTTATCTGACATCTTATTTTTTTCATTAAATGGATCATAGTTTTACTGACTTTGTTCACATATATTGAAATGTAATCGGTAACATTTGATTGGCTACACACTATGATCAGTTAGTCATCCAAAAAAGTTGATCAAATAAAAACACTAATGATTATTAGCTTAGTACCATAAAGTAGATAGCTTTGTTAACATTCAACGGTGATGCAGGCCATGTTAGTTTAACTGGAAATCAAGTATCTATGGGCTCTCAGTCTAGTATCACCTTTAGATCACCTTATCATCTACTGTGAAATACTTCTACTTTATCTAACCAGTTTATAAGTCTTTCGTCAAGATACTTCTGGATACAATCAGATATATAGTTCCTCCTAAATATCATTTCCTTCTTTGTATTTGGGTAACCCCACTGGCAGTTGATTGATTATCATTATTGTCTAATTCTTATCTTTAGATATCTCTGAAATAACATTAATACAATAATGTAATCATTATAAAATATAATGTGGGGTAGCTCAAAAAGAAAACAAAACAAAATACAATAGTAATAATTCAATATCGAATTCTTTTCATCATTGAAATAAAAAATAAACCGCACTTGTTCGGCAATTCTCTTTTTACTTTTGGACCACCGAAATTGAAACCATTGTATAAATGCATATTCTTTCTCTTGCAAGCTAATTTATCTTTCCTTTTATGATATATATATATATATATATATATATATATATATATATATATATATATAATGTGCACTTCACTGCAGAAGGTCACATTGTATTTTCTATATATGTAAAAGATTTTGTTTAATATCACAGTAATAATAAGGATAATATTGTTTTCTTTTTTATATTATTTCAAATGATATAACTTTGTGTGTGGGCATCAAATTGTTTACAATGTAGTAATTTTTCTCTTAAATAAGGATATATATTATACACAATTTATAATAAACTGATTAAGTGTTAAGTTAGTGAACAAGTCTGTTTTTTTCAATATTGAATAATCCTGTAAGTAAAATAATTTAAATAATCAATATGATCAAAGATACCTGAATCATGTTGTGTTACTCATTTAATATGTCAGTAATTCGTCTTGATTTAATAGATATAATAAGCCTGACTTCAATCAATCCACAAAATTGCGCCACTGTACACCATTGTCTTCAGTGGGCTGATATCTCACAACAGGACTGATTGAACTACACTGGTAACGGCTTTTCACTAGGACTCCAGGAGTATCTCATGAAGTCACTCATTAGTGAGCAGATGATTATTATCAGAAGGAGTTTTGTGGAGGTTTCAGAAATTTTACTAGTTGAAATCATGAGTCAATTAAAGCTAGACCACCATGGAAAACCTGGAAGCACTGCACGGCTATTTTATCCTGTTGTAAGACTCCTCAGGAGTGCGCACTCACGATCACGCCCCCCGCGAGATCCGAACCCAGGACCTATCGCGGGGGTTATGTAATTATATTGTTAAATTAGAACGATATTATTGAGCTTTTAATGATTCAACAGAATTCAGTGTCTCAAGGATTTTGAAAGCAAAGAGTTTTTTGCATTTTAATTATTTAGCAGAGATTTTAGAAGTAATTTTTACTAAGAATTGTAGAATCATTGAAATTATGGGTCACAAACACAGCTAATTCCTTATTGTTAGAGTTTTCAGCGGTAAGCACTAATGACTTTGAGGCGGAATCATTCCTAGAATATTCAGACACTGAGATAAGCTTAGTATCACTGAAATGTAGAGACTAAATTTTCGATAACAGTCAGTTTACCATACAATATGACTTTTTTAAAATATTACCTCTTACTTACTTACGTTTGTTGCCCTCAATGGAACATAGGCTGTCGATCAACCTACTCTATCCTAGACCTTCCTTTCTAATTCTATCCAATTTTTGTTCATTCTTCTCACTTTTGATTTAACTGACTTTAAATCTAGTAGTATCTCATTGCTACTTCAAGAAATATACACTTCATAAATAGACTAGAACTGAAAACTTTGACCATTACGATACATAAATATTGTTCTCTCTTCAAAATCACATAATACATAAACAATTTGTATAGTTCATTTAGTTAAAACATTTATTATTTCAAAAGTTTATAGATTACATTCAGATGTAATGTTCATTACCTAAAGTTTGTGCTAATGGTATCGTTTAGACGAACAATGAAAGTTCCACAACTAAATCATCCAGTTCGAAGAACAAAACTTCATCAAAATTCTCATTTTATTTATTACGTCAATTCAATGAACTTTAACTACTTTTACTCAATGGGTTGATTAGAAAAGAAGCTAATCATAAGAGAGAGAGAGAGAGAGAAAAAAAAACCCTGTTTTCTAATAATAACGATAAATATAATCACATTGTCTAAGCTTAAATATTAATAAAATATATAGTTTATAATCAATAATTAATAAATAAATTCGAAATATATGTGGGAAGGAGAAACGATGAGGGGAAGGGAGAGAGAAAGAGAGAGAGAGAGGGAAAATTATATAATAATTGATTGTTAATTAACTTGTCATATTTATTCTGATTACATTTTTAGTGTTAGTCTTCATTTAAGGAAATATAAAAGAAGAATAATAGATGATCATCTTAATTTTAGATAATAAAAATAGATAAGTTTCTTGTTAAGAAGTTTTCCTTTCTCTTGTCTTGTAATAATAAAAATTAGAATAGTGACTAGTAAATTTAACCTGAAATATTTATGAAAAGACTTGAATGAATTTATTATTCATCTAATTATGTATATTGTTAAGAAAAAAAAGCCTACTTTATTATGAAGGCGATACACGTTTATTTTGTATAGAATCTTCTTTCTCTTCTTTTTTTCTCGTTTTTCTTCCTTTTTTTCTCCAATGAACTCATATTTAATATAATTTTACTTTGATAGCCTGATAATTTATGAAGTGACTTAAATTAAATTGTCTCGGGAATTTTATTTGTATGTATGTATAAATATGTGTTTATAATTGACTAACTAACTAATAGTTTTCTATTAAATTCATATTTTTATTCATCTTTATACTGATGTAATTATGTAATAGAATAAGTATAAATAAAATCATTGAAAGTTTAAGTACAATTTGTTTTTGATAATTTGTTTCTTTGTTTAGGTATAATTTAATGTTGAAGTGTTTATCAACACGAAGAAAGAACCACTCTCTCTCTTTCTATCTTAAGTAAAAATGGATAGAATTGTAAAGAAGTAAAAGGTTATATAAAAAAGAATTGGAAAAATTAGAGAAATACAAAAGAGTTTTGTCTCAGGTGGTTTAAAAAATATCAAAAAAAGAGAAAGAAAACCTCGAACACGAGTAAAAATGAAAACATAAGGAGAAAACAGATAACTAGGCAAATCCAAGAAGCTTTGAAGAATTATAAACAATAAAGATAACAAAAAACAATAGCACTAGGGAGATGTGAATAAACTCTACTGTAATTTTTTGTCAATAAATAATTTATGTTGGACGAATACAAGTAACAGAATGAAGTTAACTGTTAAATACCCTAATGAAGTAGTCATCTATTTGACAGGAATGATGAACATCGTTCCCTAGGGATGATGTATATATATATATGGTGTTCGTATATGATTGTTGCTTTCATGCTTCTAATAATGTTACACTTTTGTCGATGATGATGAGATTTCAGTGATAAATAAAACAGGAAAATTGAGGATTTACTAAGGTAGTAGATCATTTGCATTTACTGTGAATATATTTATTCATAATAATACAATGATAATAGAGAAGAACATCACTAACAGCTAAAAATAGAAGTGAGAAAAGACAGCATTAACACTAATTTAAGTATTTGATTGACCCTAAGGATATATATCAGTCGATCTGAGTTCAATTACTTCAAAACGATACTAAAATATAATAATAATAAGATAGATAGATTAAAAAAACAAGCAAAAACAAAAAAATCAGTTTGACTAAGATTACATCGGGAGGATATTTATGAAGGACTAGTCGTCAGTCGCATAACCATTCTGATTCTTTGTTATTCAAGCTTTTATGTTTTCATCTCTTTAATGAAGATGGTGGTGGTGGTGGTGATGAGAAACAGACTCAGGGTGGAGAAGTAGACATAAGTTGAATGAATAAACTAATAAGGAAAATGAATGAAATCCCAATAGAGTTTATCAACTTTGTCTCACTATCTTATTTCTTTAAGCATCTTCAAGTCATTAGAAGATTTCTTACATAAGCGAATAATATTGTAATATAATTATATCAATTTACTTCTGACTCTTCGTTGCGCATCACTAACAGATAAAGAATATTTAATGAATACAGAGTTTGAAAATATTCTACCTGAATTTGATAATGCAATTTAGGTTACAGTTACATAACACTGATTATTTTCATCTTACATGATTTGACTAAATAAGAGATAATAAAAAAAATATAAGAATAAAGTCATCACTGGTTATTCTCCTGGTGGGTTAATAAATATATGAAATTGTGATTAATGTATTTTTCTTGGCGTCTGGTTAATTTTACCTTAATAGGAGATAAGTATGACAGAGTTCAACCATGTAGGGTGTGAGGAAGTTACCCACTGAAGACAACAGAAGATGGATACGCAATATCGTGGATTAATTGAAGTTAAACTAGCACGTCATTCAATCCCGACTCAGCGGTCTTGAGTTCCAACGTTCTATGGCCTGACTATCTATTGCAGGGTTGTGAATGAGTCTTGCTGAGAAGTCCTGTATTAGAACGAAGCAGCTATCCAGTGCTTCCAGATCTAACTTAGGTAGGTTAGTAATCACAAGAAAATTCAACAGTTTTCACAACTCCCATAAATATAATGATTGCAGTGACTACAATCATCTAAATGTTGTGCTGTAGGAGTTTTATAACATCGATTAGTTAAATGTAAGATTGTATTGTAAATCAACTGGAAATATCAGTTTTAATATATTCTGTTAATAACAAAACTCTGTGATATATTTTGGGGATCACTCTTGAAAATCTTATATGAAAGCAACAATTTGACGTTGTGATGTTTGAACTATATTGACAGAAGAAAGGTGATTCAAAGTTAGAACGATACGAAACCAAATTATCCATTCTCTTATACGTTAAGTGGTATTACATTAATGCGCGTTATTATTTTTTTTTGCGTACACTCCAACCACAAATCGGATACATGGCGATAACATCTGCGAATATAAAGCTCAATGAAGTGTGTTCGAATCCCTTAAGATTTCAGACATGCTTTACTGATGAGTCATACCTAACAGGAAACAGGTTCAGAGCATCTTGTAGATTACTTTCAATCACTTAGCGTCTCATTATGGTACGAATGACACTGAGTCATTCAAGTTAGTGGTCAGATTGGAACTTAATCGAAAGAATTTAATCAGCACTAAAGAACTAGACAAATATGACACTGGTCACTACTTAGTGGTTAATGGACTTCCATACTTCATATCTTATTGATTATTGAGTAGTATTTTTATTATGTTTAAAAATATTTGTCAGTAAAAATAACCCCACAATATTCTTTAGTAAAATAATTATAACTATTATCTTTTATATATTAACAACGTTCAAAGTGGAAAAATCATATATTACTGGTTTGTTTCCAGCTTCCCTTGTTTAATTGAGAAAAGAATTTACTGTTTTTGTTTAAATGGAAAATTATTATATTTAAAAAACTCAATGATCAACTCTGAAATAGTAGAATAGAAATCTACGGCTTATGTTTTTTGTCCCAGCTTGAACATCAACATTGGTATGCAAGTATCCAGCTTACAGGTTTCAAGTGGGAAAATATTTGTTTCCTGGATTTGTTACTACCTAACATCCTACTTTGATAAAAAATCATAACCAAATGGCAACATTACGTCATTCCACTTAGGATGTACATAAGCCAAAAAGGCTGGTTAGTTACATTCGCAAACAGAAAACTACAACCGTTTACAATTGAAGTTTCATAGATGATTGGACTAATTTATTCAAGTATGGATTATAACGATCTGTTACAAATGTACTCCGTGCATTTTTGGTCAATAAATTAGATAAAAAACAGTAAAACTGGACAATGAATATGTAACTCATTTGTAGATGAAAATGACGCCAAACAAATTAATACTTAATAGTTTAAACAGGCCAATGCCGTCAATAGGTTGTAATATGGTTTCACTATTCAATATCACATAATTGTAAAATCTTCATTGTGAATTATAAATCCTACTTGAGTTTGTCTTGAGCACAAATACAGAAGTAGAATTGATGAATATAATTTATTATGGAAGAAAATAAATGTAGACTTTTCTAGTACACTTCTCTTATTTCTAAATTATTATCATTTTACGTACATATGTTTATGTAGTTCTAAAGAGTTAACCGATAAAAAATAACACTGTTGGATGCCGACTCAGTTGTCTAGAGGTTAAGTGTTCGCTCAAGAGACCGATAGGTCCTGGATTCGAGTCCCGCGGGAGGGATCGTGGATGCGCACTGCTGAGGAGTTCCACACTGGAACGAAACGGCCTTCCAGTGCTTCAGATTTTTCATGATGATCTAGCTTAAATCGACTCATAAATTCAACTATTAAAAAGTGACCATCCTTATTTTCTTAAAAATAGAATAAAGAATATCAACCTTACACAAGTGAACTATATATTTTTTTCAGTAGTATGTATACCGATAATTCGTGTGTAGGCACACAACATTATTATTGGATAAACTTTTTTAATTTCAACTTAATATACGGTCGTCCAAGTTTTTACATTGTTGTTGGTCTGGAATTCGGCTATAAACATTATTATACTTCACATAACAGTGAAATGGCACTTGTAATTTTATCACGGTTCTTTTCATTAAATCAGTTCTTTGTATTCAGTAGGTTTATGTTTAACTATGGTGTGGAAGTATTTTGTTGTCTCTGTTTCTGTTTTCCAGAAGATGTTAATTTTTAACTTGAATTTTCTATTTCATCACAGTAGCAGTTTTGGGAAGAATTTTTGAAAAAAACCCTAGTTAACATCTATTGGTCTTCTGATTGATGAGTGGTCTTAGTTTTAGTTTACACACTCATGACTCTCATAAGAATCAAACACAAGTTACTCAGGTATTGTGGAAAGCATGTTATATTTAAAATACTGAAGTTGTTTGCTTTGAAGTGACTGACTTCAGCTGAGGAGCTATTCCACCTGAAGACTATTCGTTTTAAATTAATGAACATCACCCGTCCAAATCACTGTGGTCATTGTTGATACTTAAATAATGAAATGCACTTTAAATTTAGAGATAAATTTGACAAAGCCTTCTAATTTAAAGTCATTATAAGATTAGATCTTTGAAATTTATGTATCGTTCAATAAAACATATTTTATTATAATTAAAAGAAAATGATTCAAAACTACTTAAGTCATTAATTCGTTTATATTGGTTGTTGGAATATCAAAACAGACTGATCGATTGCAGTTCTCAACACCAATGGAACATTCAGTTAAACGACCGATACATGAGCTAACGGCTATATGGACTCGGTAGCTAAGTGGAAGATATGGTAGCGTTTAAAGCAAAAATGCCTGTTTCGAGTTCCAAAATGAATATCAGCTTTGAGTTGAAGCTGAACAGTCTTAAATAGGGCTAAATGCGCGTCTTGGATTCCGCTGTTAGCCACCATCCAACTTTATTTAAGGACACTGACACCATTGGATGTCGGCTCAGTGGTCCAGTAGGTTAAGCGTTCGCGTGCGAAACCGAAGGCCCTGGGTTCGAATCCCGCGATCAGGATCGTGGATGTGCACTGTTGAGGAGCCCCACAATAAGATGAAACGGTCGTCCAGTGCCTCCAGCTTTCCAACGGTGGTCTAGCATCAATTGGTCCATGATCTAAATCAGAAAAAATTTATTTAGGGAATTGTTATCATTAGCCAGATCACCTGGATATGTGAAGTTCAAGTCATCTATTGATTATTGAAACAATTAAAATGTTTCATTCAGTGTGACAAATTTTATAAATTTAGAATATAAAATTGTTACTAACTATATGAATGAATTAGAAAGTGAATGAGATGTTTTTTTTATATGAAACAGTTTCTTCAGTACTATTAATTGATTTTAGTAACGTCTAACATCGTGAAGTTAGGCAAGATGGGATAGAGTTATACAATGAACATTAATTTGCACACAATTATAAGTTAATCCTACTGATCTATACCAGTTAGAACAAGAACTAGGTTTAGCATTTTCTTCTGATTGTATACAACCAGTTAACACAACTGTTTATATACACTGAAAATTTCAATAAATGGAATCTTTCTTTTTTTTTCAATCACTGTTTTTCATCTTTTGTAAACCATTAAACATTGAAAAAAAACTAGATCAGATACAATATAATAGTTTCGGTCTTATGACATAAAATCCTACTCATGAATACATCAAAATTACTATCAAAATTTCTCTTGAAAATGTCACAAAGGTAATAATTCGGAAAAAGGAACATCAAGGCAAACAAAACATTAGTATATATATACATATATTTGAATATATTATCATCAACAGATGTAAATGACTGATCCAAGGGATATTTATTTAAAATAGTACCATATAAACTATATTAATAAAATTTAATTGATTCAGTCTATAATGTAGTCTCATGTCAAAACTCTATTGTGTTGTTTTTTTTCCTATACTATTGGTTGAGTTTAAGAAGAAAAAAACAAACAAATTGAAATATGATAAATGATGATCACGTTTTATTTTTCTAGTCTGCTGCTGTTTTTTTTCTATTTTTGCTTTGGTTCAAGAAAAAAAATCTGCTAATTTCCATTTAATTTTTCAGTGAATAAATAAATCATTTTCCGTGTCCTTATTCCAGATTTATTAATATTCATTGACTGTTTTCTTGTTGTTGTTGTTGTTGTTGTTGTTGTTGTGAATAATCAATGGTCTTATTATTACTTCTTTCTTTAAATGTTATTTCTCTTTATTCTAATGGTTTCTGTACAAAAAGGAAAATGATATTTGTCTCGTTGAATCTTCTTGCTTCCTCTCTCCCTCTCTCTCTCTCTCTCCGTACATATTTGTTCGTGTGCGCATTTTTCGATGTTTAATTTGTATTAAACTATTTATCATATTCGATTTATTAAAAGTAAACTCTTAAATATTTAAATAAAAATTAACTACATAGATGAATATCAAATAGGAGAATGATCGAGAATGAAAATGGATTAAATATGACTATTTTTATGCTGTCATAATTATCTAAGTAGTATATATATATCGTATTACAGGAAATCCCGATTTCTTTATTTCAACTGCAAACAATTAGCGCCATTTTATGTCATTAAGCGTAAGAAAAAAATTAATGAGCGTAAATAAAAAAACTGTGTCTAAATAATATTGTCTATTTATAAATCATCTAAAGTTCCCCCTATATTTTTTAAAAAAAATTATAGATTTAATTACTGTCTTTCATATTTCTTGCCGAACTATCCTAGTATTTTGGTTTTTAATCCAAAGTTATTTGTATCTATGTATGTATGCATGCATGTATGAATATGTGTGTATGTCAGTTGTCAACCGTTCTTCTTAATTCTTAATTATTTTGCTAAATGATTTGACTTGAATAAATAATATACACTTAAATAGACAAGTAGACAATTAAATAACATGAAGTTGATGTATATTATGCAATAAATAAGACCTAAATGTATTTGTGACCGATATAAGTTGATTATTTAGAAGTCAAATTTATAAACTACTTAAGAAAAAATAAACTAAATATTTTTGTCATGCAAAAGAAATTCAGTATTCTAATGGTAATGACACTATATACATTTATAAAAGTTAAAACTGGAAATTATAGAAACTATGAATTCAGATGAGTCTAGTTTAACTATACTGAAATAAAAATTATACTATGAGAATATTGATTCGTGTGAGGGCTGTGATACTACCCGGGTGCCCAAACCGAAGCAGGAGGTTTTCTTAGGAAGCCACATCCGGGGCCTTTGACCCAAAGGTCTGATCCACAAGGCAGTGGAGCATCGTAAAGAAATGCAGTCCCATGGTAGCCGGTGACCAACGATTGGTTCATATGTCATTTGTTCCCTCAGGATACTGGAGCCCATGTGGAGAATTAGTTTGGAATCAGGGTTTTCTAACTTTCCTAGGTGGACTCTCCGTGTCTGCTAACCCATTTGTTAAACAGTATGAAGTAAATTCACATTGTCAAGTATGACTTTAATTACGTAACAAGTTAAGATCACTAATGATAAGAACTTGGTGAAAAATAATTTTGGATTATTTTTTTTAATATGTCGTTTAATAATTTTATGATATTTAAAAAGTTAATTACATGGTTTGATTTATCAAATCTAAACAAAATCTACACAAGAACATATTTATCTAATTGAAAATCTGTGAAAGTAAGATAAGTTCAAGAGATATAGGGAATATTGTTTTTTTATATCCGTTTGTAATTTCCCCATTGGAAGTGTAGTTTATCTAACAACAAACAAAAAATAACTATGTTAAAATAGTCATCATGTGCTTATTAGAGTTCAACTTCAAAAGGTAATATCTGAAACTTTACTGAAAAGTTGTAACCAATAGAGTTTAATTATATATAATACATGAAATAAATATTACTAATTGTAATGAATGATGGTCATACAGTATTTTGGACTGACTGAAGTCAGAAATATGAATCGCTGAATGTCAATTCGGTAGTTTGAAGGTTAGGTGCTCATCATTTAACTTAAAAGTCCCAAGTTCATTCCTGGTTGTGTTGGCAGATAATCTTTCAGCTATACCCTTTTAAAGACAATTCTGATTGCTTAGTTCAGCAAAGTTTTTAATAATTCATCCATTTTCTATCACATTGATTGTTTAAGTGAAAGTCTGTGAAAATGAGACAATATAACATTTATTAATTCATTGTATAACATTAGGCATTTATTAACAATTTGGTATTATAATAAATAAAAAGCGATACCATAACTATATAAAACAACGATTGTTTTCTTGTAATAGAAATCAATAATCCATTTCATACACAAATTTGATATATTTATTAATACATTTCCGGTTAATGAAAGGAATAATTTGAACCTAATATGACAGGTATAGTGAAGAATTATTATATCTCTCTTTTACATTGAATTAATTAACCTACATCATAGTAACTGGAATAAATTAATATAAAATGAATGGTTACTATCTACCATGATTTATGTTCCCGGTTAGATCATAAGTTTTGCGGCCGGACAACGTTTTATTTTTCAGTTGGTCGGAAATAATCAGAAAGAATCCTCAAAGTTAAGTTTTATCGTGATACTTGATAATAATAAGACTGAAACGACATGACTCTATCTCATACGATTGAAACTCATGTCACTCTCAAAGATGATAACTCTAGCATTTTAAACGATTAATTGACAATGTCCTACTTGAATCTTACTGGAAGAATCAGCTTCAGACAATGCTACGATGTTGAATTTGAACCAAAAAATATATACGCGGCGCGATTCCTGGAGACTGTCTCAAACCGATTAAGGTCAAGTAAAGGGAATATAATTCTAGTTCTTTAGCCTACTGACTACCATGGAGCTGGATTAATGAAATGTGATCGATGATAATTATAGGGTAAAATAACATTGATTACTATCAAGTAGTCATTAGTGCTTTATTCATTTTTTATTTCAAATTTACGATGACAGATTATGCGTCTGAAAGTAACGTTTCATACATTTAATTCAAGTGACTACTAAACTGGCTACTTGGAAAAGCAAGAATAGTTCTTTGTGAAATAATCATGCTATCAGATACAGGCCTACTTAGTGGTAGAATGTAGCTCTACGATATGTTGCTAATGAGATGTATAATACAATATTATTCATCGGATTACCTTTGTCTGTAACATAGTGAAATTCTGGCTTTTTTACTTTACAGCATCATATATATATATATATATATATATATATATATATATATATATATATATATATATATATATTAGAGTTTTATTGAGATGCTAGTCATTAGTCCTTAGGCTGATGACAGCTTGAGAACTTTACTGTATAGCTGTTTTCTCTTCGTCCAGTTCTCATTAACAGAACTTACGACCTAATATCGGCTGAACACATAGTCTTCGGTATTTTATGGTGAATATGAGATGTTCAAAACATTTATTCGAATTTCTCCTCCATCTAGATTTGTTTCTAAGACTGTTACGTTATCCCAACATTTTTGGATGCATATTCCCTTCCAAACTACTGATTCTAATATATTCAACTGTCTTAGATTGAAGCGAATTTCTACGTTCAGATTGTTTAACTAATAATAGGTAATGTAACGAACAAGTAACATTTTGGTGAATTTTCTTAATAAAACTCAATTTCCCTTGTGTTAATCCTAAAGCAGTCTGAATTTAGATTAAATTGCCAAAGTAATACCAATTTTTATTTCGACGTCAGTATGGGTTTGCGAAGATTGTTGAGTGTTATCGAAATCACGAACTGATTACCGTTGAAAAATAAAAACGATCGCACAGTATCTCAAACTGATTAAAATTAGATATATACAGATATATACAGATATCGGTTTATTGACTTAGAGGTTGTAGTGGGCCCATTCAACTACAGTATTATTTATCTGCTCACTGTAATTTAGACAGTTGATCCACTATGTAAATTTCTGTGTGAGTCTGATTGAGCACATGTCAATTTTTAATCTATTCTCCCATTGGTTGTAATACACAGACAATCAGTAATTTATCCACACTTGATTAGCACTCATAAATATATATGAATTTTTAACACTGACTCACACACACACACTTATTTTCCTTGTGTACTTGCTTCCTGTACGCTTGCGGATTTTACCAATCTTAAACAATAAACTATCTATAACTGATTTTTGGGCTTTTGAATAATCTCGAGTAAATCCATAATTATTTATGAGTGTTAGTCAAGTGTGGATAATTATTGATTGTCTGTGTATTACAACCAATGGGAGAATAGATTAAAAATTGACATGTGCTCAATCAGACTCACACAGAAATTTACATCTTTCATCCATTGTCTGAGATGTATAACCATCTCCTCCCGACACGGATTAACTCCACTGGTCACAGCTTCACACTAGAACTCCAAGAAATCTACAATTAGCTAGTCACTTTTGAGTAAATAATTATTATATAAAGATTTAAAATGTTTCAGCTTATTAATCAGGTTAAAAGCGGAAGGCAATTAAAGCAAATATAGAGTGGATAATGAGACGAGAATCAACCAACCGAGTTCAATGTCAATAAATAAGCTGTCAGTCAGATATATTAGGAAATTCAAATACCTCACTTCTATTCGACGTCTGAGCTGATGATAAAAGCTTTACGATCAAGTTATCTAGCTTAGTGAAAGAAACTCTACAAAAAATATATATGCGAATTCAGCTTCTAGGTCTAGTACTACTAAGTGTTTACTTGATAAATAACAAATGGATTTGTGTTTGAATCTTTAACTAAATGATTGACAAACAGACAGACGAATGCGTAAACTACTGAATTGCTCGTTTGGATGTACTCTTTAACAAAACTAAGATATTTTTTATGTACAATCTATATTAGTTACAGAGAAATAAAAAACAGTGTAACTGGTTATTATTAAATAAATACTTGAAAAAGCATTTCATGATATATATATATATATATATATATATATATATATATATATATATATATATAACCAGTTTACTAAGGAACATATCAATATTTAGAAATGCGCAATTCATTGACATCAGTTGTCATTTGGATAGTGTGCATTTTTATAGTTACTATGTTAGCTATTTGTTCATTTATTCAATTCAGATCAGAAATTAGTTTCTCTCACTAATTTCATTTGTGAAGTTGACAAAATTTTACTGATGTTAGAAACAACAACTATTGAACACCATAAGTAATAATAATAATAATAACAATGAAATAATAATTTTTTACGTAAAAATCGCAACTCTGTGTGCATATTTAACAAAATTAGCAATAATGCAGATACCGTTGATATAGAACAGATAATCTGTATATATATATATATATATATATATATATATATATATATATATATATATATATATAGAACTACCATATACGAAGTAAAGTATATCAATGTATATTTGTTAATATCACATTTATAACTGTCATCAGTAAACGGTTGGTGCATTGGTTAAAACAAAATATAATAAGAATGATAAGTTGTAAAATCCATTCTGTATTTAATTACAGTAAAAAAAAACCTACTAGAGTATTATTACTAATAATATTTCGGTCATTTGTATTATGGCTTTCTGTCGGAATAATGTTTGCAAGTTTCTACATTTATACTTACCCCACCCCATCCCCCACACAAACATACATTCAAACAGGTATGCACACAAGAAGAGACATGAAAAATACAAATATGAATTTTACTCAGTAAAAAATTAGTTTAAATCTACAAAATGTCAAAAGTCAAATATTAACGAAAAAAATTTTATACTGTAAAATAATTTCCATAGTAAAACAAATTGCTACACTACTACTACTACTACTACTAACACTAATACTACTACTAACGATAATAATATTAATGCTAGTTTAACTTTTAAAACAAACATACAAAATGACACAGAGGATTATTCTGTATTCAGATATGTACATTTATAAGAACACAGCATGTAAGCAACTTATGAAGTAGGATCGGAAGTGAAAGAGATAGCGAGAAGAGGAGTATAAGAGAGATCATATGCAACGAGACATAAGGACAGAATAAGTTGGATTAATATAAAACTGTTTGTAAATTCAGAAATAATGAAAATAAACAACACACAATGACATTTAGGAATTCATTTAAAAATTTTTTTAAAAAAATAAATACAAGAATAAAAAAGAATATTTTTCCAGTTTTTAGTTAAAATTAAGTGTGAAATAAATAACTATATAGGTGTGTTTGTATGTCTGAGTGTGAATGTAAATCAAAGAGGAATGAACAAATCAGGCAACCTATTAGATCATTCAACTTAACAATAGGATTATCAGTTCAAAATAGATAGTAACAACTAGATAACAATATCATACTTTAATAATACTTTTTTAAAATCATTAATACAAAACAATTGAAATAAAATATAATTGGTTGTAATTCGAAAAAAAGTATTTCTGAGATATAAAGCATATCAGGGATTTGAAAAAAAGAAACGAAGGAACCATAGAAAGCAGTGAAGATTTTTTAAAAATCATTAAAAGTGAAATGAAAATATCAATAAGAAGCATTATGCCAACCTTTAATTTAACAACATCAAAGGTTGTCAACAATTCAAAATATAAGTTTTGATTTTATTTCAATATTTAGAAGAAAATAATGATTAGTTAGTTAAAATAATTGAGTTTTATATGAGATTGGTTATAAATTGGACTATCTCAATGACTATGTAACTAAATGTGAGGGAGTATAATGCACGTTCGAATCCTATTAAGCATTTCAGTTTTCTTACGACTGAAGATAAGCTTTACTTTCAAGTGTTATTTATCTTAAAATCAAAGTCTTCAACCATCTAATTACATATTGAATTATCTTTTATTGTGTAGAGAGTAAGGATGGAAATAGTAAAGTTGTTTTAATTTAGAACATATGAAATAAGAAACATTATTATAAACTTCATAATGAGATTGAATGTATTCTTTCTTGTGTACTAGAATGTGTTTGTTACCATACTCATCTAATAACAACTTTGACATGATTCTATTGATTGAGTTATTATTATCCAACTGACATAAATTAAACGTCATGTGAACAGTTCTTTGAACAAAAATTTTGAAAATTTTGCTGTTTTTTAGTACTTTTCAAACAAGTCGTTTATTTATTTATACTCTTGGATTATCAGAAATGTATTTTCGATCAAATATTGTACTGAAATCTATTTAGGCAATGTATGCATATGGTGACCGGCTTATGCTCCTTCACGAGGAGTAACAGGCGTAAGTAAGTAATGTATGTACATATCATATTTCAGTTAAAACTAGTTCAAATAATGTGATTTACATGAATTTAATATACATGATTATCTTTAAAATGTTATCTTTTCTTCTTACAATAAATACAAAATATAGAAAATTCTAATAATAACACTTAACGATCAAGGAGATTTTAATTTATTTTGAGTATGGTTTTCATTTCGAAGGAGATTAAATGAACTTATGACTTAAATTCAGTCACTTTTATCGGTATTTCAATTCTCAATGTCTTGTAAGGTGTTATTTATATTTGTGGTTTAAACATTTTCATTGTTCACTTATTTATTTTGATTTCATCTACTGTTGATAAATAAATAAGTGAACAATGACGACTTATGGGTTAAAAGAAGTCATATGTGGAGAAATTCGAACACTTCACTTCTACCTGAAGTTAGTGCTGATGATGTAGTACAGAAAAAGCTCCACGATCAAACCATCTAGTTGAGAGAACAAAACTCTACCTAAATCATCCACCTGAACTACAAATGTACTCCATCATCTTTTAAACATTTCCATCATTTGTAGAAACTGTATTTCACTACTGTAGTTAAAATCTTTTATGACATGTTGAACTGTGAATATCATTGAGATTTACCTTAATTAATAGCTCAGAACCTAAACATTTCGCTAAAAATAACCTGTTTTTCTTTATCGTACAACAGTAAAATAACTTTTTTTCTGAATGCTTTCGCATAGCAAGAAGGCCCCACAAATTGGAACAAATATCTTCTTGTTCAGTTCAATGTTAATAGATATAATTCAGTGTATTTATTAGCCTCTACACATTTGTAGTATTACATTACAATAAAAAAAGTAATACAAAATATCTATAGTATTGTGTGCAGCCTACAATTAATAATAATAATAATTTTGGGTTAGAATAACTAGTAGAACGGTTATATTTTTAAGATTATGACTATTTTATATCAGGATAATTGTTTACTGATTCGACTAATAATTACTATAAAACTTCTTACCACATTTTGTGAATTGAAACACAGTATGATTTAGCATTCACTCATTATTCGGTTTAACTTTTAGAGGTATAAAATTGTTATAGACTCAATTTTCATTCAGTAGGTTTGAGATTTGAAATTCTTAGTCCTTAGTCAAATAGTATCGGTATAGGGTTGTGGAGATTGTCGAGTTTTGATTGAGATCATGAATCGATCAATGTTAGATCACTATTAGAAACCTGGAAGCACTGAACGGTCATTTCTTCCTAGTATGGAACTCTCCAGCAGTGCTCATTCACGATCTCGTACGCTGAACTGGAACTCAGGACCTTTGGTCTCATGTACGAACTTCTATCCTCCAGACCACTGCTAAGGAATCAAACAGTGTTAACTTCAACCAATCCACGATATTGCACGGCGATCTCTCATTCTCTCCGATGGGTAACTACCTCGCATTCAACACGAATTAGCTCCACTGGTCACGGCTTCTCACTAGGACTCCAAGAAATTCATCTGGAAGCTAGCTACTAGTGAGCACATGGTAATTTTCAGTACAGAATTGTGGAGATTATTGGGTTTTGACTTGGATCATGAATCCATACTAGGACGAAACGGCCGTCCAGGAATTCCAGGTTTTAATGGTGTTCTAACATTGATCGACCTATGATCTCCATCAAATAATATCGATCACGTTTTCATTAAATTTACTGTAAGTAATATTATATTACACCATATTTTTGAACTACGAAGGTTTAGTAGTATGAAAATCTTACTATGGTTGAAAACGTTTAGCTATCATAAGCAAGTCATATCTAAAGGATTCAAAAAATTCATATTTCCAAAGCAATTTAAAGCCTTATTGCTTAGATCTGTGGCCCTGAGTAAATAAGGATTCGATTATGCATGTTAATAAACACTGTACTGATATTATAGATACAAGTCCAAGATTGTCCACTGAAGAACTAAATTTAGTCATAAAGGCAAGCAGAAAGGATTTGTCATAGTATGTTATGTTATCGGGTTGTGTTTTGTACCTCTAAATTTAATATATAAAAGTAACGTGTCTTTTTTTCAAATTACTATTTTTTTTAACTTTGACTGTAAGATGTTCAGCTATTTTACTGAATGAAAACTAGAATTTATTTTTCTCTCACTTTCTTATCGAAGATTGAACTCAAGACCCTAACCTCTAAACCACTGAGCTGGAATTCAGTAGTCTACAAGTCTAACTTCGATTAATCCACGATGTTAAACGACCAACTTTGATTGTCTTCAATGAAAAGCAGCTTCATATCCTATACATTTGAACTCCTTTGATCATAACAATCACAATAGAAAATACGAGAAGGTCACGTAATATCGTGGATTGTTAAAAATTATACATATACACCATTGAATTCCAGTTCATTGGTTTAAAGATTGAGAATTCACGTTCAAAACTGAAGGTCTTTTGTTCGATCTTTTATGATTAGGTTATGGATCTATACTGTTGAGAGATCCTCCGCATAAACCAAATAGATATTCTGTTCTCCCTGATTTTTGATATATATTTAATCTAAGTCGGTTAGTTATATTAATAATGTTCAATTATCTCCACATACCTCTATAACAATAAAGTCATTTGTCAGTATTCTATAATAACAAACAATCAAAACATTTACGTTCCATTTTATCACAACTTATTTATTCCTTCAGGCTAAATAAAAAAATAAACGAGGTAGTACTTCATGAAGTAATTTATTCATTTAACCAATTATTTATCAATTAAATAAATATGTCTGTTAATGCACAGTATAATAATAGAAAAATAACTGGGGAAATTACTATTTACACCTTTCATTCACAAATTAGTTAGATTACAATCTTCGTAAAATAAAAAGAAGACAAATAAGTTAAACCCATACATTCCCATAACAACAGTTTTTTATATATTTTTTTATAAAAAAACATTTAGTGAATATTTATTGGTAACTTAATAAATCTCATTTAGTAAAGTTTCATTTAAATCAACAGTTGGCGCGTCATCATCATAATAATCCAAATTTTTTTATTTCAACATTTGCTATTTCGTAAAGTTAACTTCATTATTTAAGTTATACATTTTTAGTTAGTTTTCTTTTTGTTTTGTTATTACTATGGTCAGTTAAATGTTGTTATTGTTGTTTTTTTTCTTTTTCTGTGAAACATGTGACTCAATTCGGTATGCTAGAAAAAAACTTTTTTCGTTTTTTCTTAGTTTGTTTAAAATGAATTACAAGAGTATCAATATTGTTTAAACTTTATTATATGACATTTTTATAACATAAAACTTCTTTTTTTCTTTCAGTAAAGTATAATAAATAACTTTGAAAAGTACATAAATAATTAGTTTATAGTAGTAAGTTAAGTTAATCATATATAGCCTTTTTTCATATTGAATGAAATATAACTTGAAATTACTAAGGTGTTTTTATAGTCAAATATGAATATTTAACTGAAATCAATAATTGTATCTATGTATCTATCTATCTATTCATTCATCTTGTTACTTTGAAAAATAAAATTTTCTTTTTACACGCAATTAAATGAATCATGAAAGAAATTTTTTTTTTCAAAAAAAAGAAGAATGAACACTATAATACTTAATATCTTGACGTCATTTCGTTTGTTTTTCCCTATTTTTTTCTTCTTTTAAGTAATGATATTTGGTGCAAATGAAAAAAAGGAAACTGTAACATTGTTAATAAATATTTCTATTATTACATCATTATTGTAATATTATATTACTATTCTTTATTATATATTGAACATTTAAATGAAAAAGAGTATGTTTTAAACTAGAACTGAGTGTCATTTTGACAAATTAAAGATTTAGCGATATGATGACATAAATAGAATAATAGATTACTTATATCTACCGTGAAAAAAATGCCAGCAATACAATAATATGTTACTTAGTTAAATTATAAAGAATAATTCATTTGATAGATTAAGATACACTTACTAGATTGTCATTAACAGTGAAGTATATGGTAGGTTTTTTATTCTATTCTTTATTTGTATGTATTTAAATTACAATGTTGACCTTCATCGTAAGGTGTAAACTTAGTGTTTATCTCTTCAAACCCATGCGCTTAGTTTCTTGAATGAATGAATTGAGATAAACTACAAATTATAAACATTAAAAAAAATGATATAATGATCACTATTGTCTAGTATAAAAATAGGTTTTTTGTAGGTCTAGTGAAACGTTATGTCCAGCTAAGTTCAATTACACCAAGGGTGAGATAGGTATTCTCAAAGACGTTAGGTGATCATTGAGCTATGACAAAAAACGACTGAAGTTGGATTTTTTCTGTTTACTGCACCCCGATTTAATGACTTGTTGATATTGTGCTCATCGCTATACCCAAACATTTTGTGTTCTTTTGTATGTTTGACTAGGAATGTCCGGACTAAGATGAAACAACTGTACTATGCTTCTTAGTTATAACTGGTTTATCTTCTAGTGTCAGTGAAGGAAGAAAACTAACTACACGTATAAGTACACTTAAGTCAGGGGCAGTTAAGATGTCTTGAGAATATGTGTTTTCGAGTCCAAAAATTTTAACTAACACAGTTAAGTTGAATATTAATCCTTTCTTAAAAAACCTTATATTCCATCTTGTTGGTACTATATTGTTTTGCTCTTTCCATGATATATTATAGCTACTGACTCAAATTGTGTTCACACTCCTTCTTATATGATCTTAATCAATGATATAAACTTCTTTAAACTTGCTGACAGTAGTAGCCTTTACTTATTTGGATTATTATTAGTCCCCACGGCCAACAATCTAGAAATATTAACTATGTGCCCACTAGGGAATAACTTCAAGTTAAATTCTCAAATGTATAGTCGAAATAATTATGGTTCAACAGTTGAAGTCGCTTTATGGTTAGATTTATCTCAAAATTAAAAAAACAACTTAATTTTTAAGTTCATGATGATCTAGGGTATTCTAAAAACTTAAAGAATGAAAGTAGGTGTGTCCTTATCACAAATGTAATTGTCTTTATATAAAAAATCATAGTTCTGTAAGATTTTAAATAACCTGATTGCCAATGCTATTGTTCACGTCTAGTGTTATTAATGCAACTATTAGAATTTATGGTAGAATTTATATTAATGTCAGGTATTTGGAAGGAATTGCCAAAAAGCGGCTGACCTATGTTTCATGTCAGTTGGTACTTATATTGCCAAGGTAACAAGCTTGAAAGTTTATGTGATCACCTTTGATAATCTCCATGATATGTTTCAGACAATCAACTATATTTAAAAGCTATAAGAGTTTTCTTTCACTGCTTCAATATTTTTAAAATCGATTGTAGGGAGATTTTAAATAAAATAATCTGTACATATTTTGTTCAATAAATATGTACTAACGCTGGATTTTTGAATATTCTAAGAAATCTCATAAGATGTTTGACAAGGTGTAGAGAACTGTTGTACTTTTGTTTTTCTCTAGTAAGTTGGACACTGAGTAAAGTGTGAACAAATAACGAATTAGGGACAAAGTACATCCCATGAGTTCATAAAAAATATTTAAGTAACTTTATTTAAGAGTTTAAATAAGTTCCTTTTAACTTAATAAACCTTGTCCTTGGTTTCTCAACAAGTTTACATATCGAACCGAATTCTATAATTGTTTAATCACGATGTTGAAATAAGTAAATTTTAATTCACTTTTTTAAATTGTTTGTTTGAATAGGACGAAACGCGCATCTCAGATTCCACTGTTAGCCACTATCTATCTAGATGATAAGCGAATTTGTTTAATTATTTTTAGGATAGCAAACGAAAAATTTGGGATTTTCATCAAATGTATAATAAATAATAAATTTTAATTAAAACTTAACATTCCTTCAAAATCAATCCATATAAAGTTGATAGCTTGAATAATCTCTACAATCCCTATACTGACAGTTAACATGTGCTCACTAGTGGCTAGCTTCGTGAGGGAATTCTCGGAGTTCTAGTGAGAAGTCGTGACCAATAGAGATAATCCGTGTCGGATAGAGACAGGTATCTACCTTAGTACAATAGAAGGTAGTCACGCAATTTCGTGGGTTGGTTGCCGGCTCAGTGATCCAGTAGGTTAAGCGTTCGCGCGCGAGACTGAAGACCCTGGGTTCGAATTCCGCTGGTGGGATCATGGATTTGCACTGTTGAGGAGTCCCACAATAGGATGAAACGGCCGTCCAGTGCTCCCAGGTTTCCAACGGTGGGCTAGCATCAATTAGTTTATGGTCTCGATTGAAAAAAGTATCACATAGTTAATTAATGTGTTCCAATTTAGATTTATATATTTTCTTAATTTAAAAACGGTTTACACCAGGAATTGACTTTGGTCCGAAAATAATTGAAAATCAAAGGGTAGTAAATAGTTATTTTGTCTAAATATTAGATTTATCAATATTGTGTACACATAACGTTATCAACGATCAACTTTCT
Organism: Schistosoma spindalis; assembly: GCA_946903255.1. NCBI lineage: Eukaryota > Metazoa > Platyhelminthes > Trematoda > Strigeidida > Schistosomatidae > Schistosoma > Schistosoma spindalis. Next base: position 39,844,649 of record OX336416.1, on the reverse strand, counting down.
CCGTAATCATACCGTCGAACTCAATTACATTATACTTTCGATTTAACTTAATTCATTAAAATTGTTGATACTTTTCTTGTGTCCAACCTGGTTTAACTCAACCTGTCGTAGCAACTCACTGGAATCAGAGGACTTTATCTCGAAATTAGTCACTACTCAGTACATGATTATTACCCAAATAGGTTTGTAGAAAATGCTCAGTTTGAAAATAGTTTACACCCTAGATTGTTTCCTTACTATTATTATATTACGCTATCTCATGATCATTTGGAAATAGCTTGTTTCGATGGTAATTGTATTGACATTCTTTCAATACATTAATGGAATTATCTATCTAGGTTTTATATACATGATGTAAATTTTTATTAACCACTTAATTTCAAAATATATTCATTATGTATCATTTGATTTATCATTTTTTTCATTTTTTTCCTTGATATTAGTTTGTTGGTGGTATGGATATACCAAGACCACAGAATCGTCTTGAAATCGTATCTTCAATGCGAAGAATTCGGGTAAGTCATGAAAAACTTTTGTTCTTATCCTATTTGGTTAAATGCACATACTACATTAGTTAATATTAGTAGTAATCAATTAAATGTCTCCTTTCTGGCTTTTTATTATGTATATTTCTTATTATTTCGATATTCATAATAGTAATGTGAATGATAATTTATCCAAAAAGATTATTTAGAAACACGTTAGGGATGTTATTTTCATGACTGGTTATTTAAATAATAGACGGCCGTCTAGTGCTTCCAGGTTTTCCTTGGTGGTCTAGCTTCAATTGACTACTGATCTCAACTACAATTTCCATAAAACCCCTTCTGATTTAAATAATTGTCATTGTATTGGTGAATAGATTATAGATACATATACTTAGAAGAAACTCAAGTTTTCTTTCATATTGATGTCAGTTTTGGTGAGAAAAAACGTTGAGACTTTTGAAATTTCAAGTTAAGTATCAAGGTTCCTATCACTAATAATGTCACAGTTCGATACTTTTGATAAATTTCAGACTAGAACAAAACACTGATTCAGTGCTTTTTATACAGTTTTGTTACTTGAGTTTGATGGTTTGGTTGTGGGGCTTTCATCTTTCGTCCGAACAAAATCATCAGCGCAAACTTCATGTAGAAGTGAAGTGTTCGAATTTCTCCATATGTGGTTCACAGCTTGTCCTGTACACCTCGATGATGGTTGGTTCTTGTTGACCTTAAACCTCTCATTATTTACTTCTTTGTCTTGCCTGAATCTCTCATTGGTTTGATTTTTGATCAATGCTTTTCTGTTTTTAATGGCTGTTTAACCAAAATCAAATCGTTACATAGAACATCTTCAAGCTGATTACTCTTTGCATACTTCTCGTCTTAATTAAATTTATTGTAAGATATTTTTTTATAATATTGGATCACACATGTGATTGAAGGAAAAAAAACATTCTTAGCAATAAATTCTTACTAGGTTCTACAGTTAAAAGTATTAATTTATTAATCGAAAGAATTAATCCAAATATGAATTAGTAAAATGAACTGGCTAACATTTATTGAAATTCATTGAATTGGCTTATATGTAATTCATACGTGAATCAGGTTACCAACCACAAAATTGCATAATTAACATCTGTAATGGATATGGTGTATAACTGCTGAAAATGTTGTTATGCTTAATTACATATTACGCGATAGATGTAATGATATAGATTAAGCGAAATATTAGCAGAAATGTAGTGAGTGTTGAGTAAATTACTTGCTTGCGCGTGTTAGGAATTCAGTTGTATTAAAGAAGTTCGAATTGTAAAAATACATTAACAAAGTGATCATACACAATAGGTAAGGTGAGTCATATTAAAATTAATACTGATGACAGTAGTAAAGGTTCGACATTTGTCTAACAGATAATATGTCCCGGTCTTTCTAGAAACTTAATAACTATTAATTTTGGGATACAGAGGATTCGGAGCCCAATGTCTTTAGACTTATAATATGGTAAGTTACGGAACTAAATTATTTGTTTCAGTTTCAACTAAACGGATTATCTCTTACTTAGTCAATGACATTTTTAGGTATTACGTAATATCATATATAACTTTTGATATGATTATGATCTAAATTATATATATAGGCTTAGCAGTGACATATGGTATATCTACCGACATAATCAATCTCTGTATGAGATTGTAGCGATGAAATCTATTTTAAAATTACATGCAGAAATCAAGTCATTTGTTTTACTTGTAAATCAAAGTTCATATTTTGTAATTTCCCAGAACAATATTTACTCCTTTTGTTATTTATTTAAACTCATTATTGTTACATATGATTATCTATAAGTATTCCTATAATCAAGTAATCGATAAACAAGTGAACTTATTACTAATTTAAGCATATGTGTTGTACCTTCTATTTTTGAGATTATAGAATTTCAGTTATTGAATCAGTCAAGAGTAACGTATTGATTAGCATAATTATTTCGCTTGCCAATCCATTGAAACATACAACAGTAGACACCAATAAATGATTAAATTCTACAAAATTTAAGACAACTTGACACCGATGTATTAAAATCAAAACTTCCAAAGAATAAGAAACTTTATGAAATGTAGACGGTAGAGATCATATGGTCAGTATTGAAATGAAGTCATTACAAAACAACTGAATTATCTATTATTATTATTCGAAAAATGAATTAATGACCAAACACTTTAAACAAAAAGTCATCAAAAAACACAAAGTTAGTGACTAACAGGAGCAGTCAATCCTATGCACTATTATAACACACAAATATTACCAGAAATTTAACATAAAAATAATCCCAATAGTTGAGATCAAGAGTTAACTGAAACTAAACCACTGTGAAAAACCTAGAAGCACTGGACGGCCGTTTCATCCTATCGTGAGACTCTTCAACAATGCTCACCCACGACCCCGCCTTACGAAATTCGAATCCGGTTTCTTGCGCAAACGCTTAACCCCTAAACCACTGAGCTGGCATCCAAAAGCGTTAAGGTCTAATTTCAACTAATCCACGAAATTGAGTGACACATTCACCGTTGTCATCAGTGAGTTACTATCTCACAACAGACCCGGTCGAACTCTATAATTACAATTCTTTTAAATCCTAATTGATTATTAAACTACGAGTCTGTTGATAATTAAGTAATTAATAAGTTAAATTATCGTCCATTACATGAATTCGTCAAATAATTTTAAATGATAATACATTATATTGGTAATGTTTAGGTTGAATAAAGAACATTGATAGATGTGACCAGTAACTAAATTAGTCAAAACATCGGTAATAATATCATCACCTCTTAATTTGATTGATTGAAATGGAATCACAATTATCAATCGATTTAAATGTAATAAACACTTTTAAAACAGTCATAATTAATTACTATAGATTTGAGTTGTAAAATATCTGAAAAGTGATGTCATATCACTAGTACATAAATCCTTTTTAAAGATTTCCACAAAATTAGTTTTTTTTAAATGAATAGACGTAACAAATCTATGGAACAAACAGATGATTTTCTTGTCAACTGATATATAACATTTAAGGATGACATTTTCATTTAGACTCTGTAAATGATATGATGGAAAGAAAAGTCAATTTTCAAATGATTTACTCATTATATTTTATTCATCATTACATCCATTTTGATTTAATGTAATGGTTACGCAATGTAGTATTTGTTTTCTTTCTCGTACGACATTTTATCCTGTATAACATACGATATTCTTGTATTCCATTGATCTGAACTATGCTCAGTATATGATTTGTTATAACTCTGAGTATTTTTCATGTATGTGATTTCTTCCTAATTATTAATCAAAATGGGTGTACAACCAATATATAAATGAGTGTATTTTCTACTAGATCATTATCATCATCATCATCGTCGTCATAGTGTTTTGGGGCAATTAAATCTTTACTTATACAAGTCTTTGTGTTCTTACTTTCTCTTCGTGGGAATTGCAGAGGTCCTTTGTTCCGAGTACAAGTGATCAGCATTTTTCCGGCGCAGCAATTAGCGACGACCAGACATAACAGTAAATGATTTGTTTTCCATCTTGAATATAATGTTTATGTTGGATGCTGGCTCAGTGGTCTAGAGATTAAGCGTTCGCGTGCAAGACCGAAGACCCTGTATTCAAGATCCCGCGAGCGGGATTTTGGATGAGTACTGTTAAGGAGTCCCACAATAGGACAAAACGGCCGCCTAATGCTTCCAGATTTTTTATGGTGGTTTAACATCAATCAATTCATGATCTCAATCAAAAACTTAATAATCTTCACAACCCCTATATTGATATTCAAAATGTTATGATTTCACCTGTAATCAATAAATTTAGCTGTAGCCATTTAAACTTAATGACTAGTTAGCTTATCATTTCAACAGATGAATATAATGTTTTCTTTTTTAAACGATTGTTGTATGCCTTAAATTGCTCTTAACTTAGAAGTTGTGTCATATACTAGTTTTGTCAATATAGGCTGACTTTTTTAACCAAACGTTTACGTACATACATGTGAATATGATAAATTGACGATAATGTTAAACTGTTATTAAAGAAGGGTTTATGAAAGATTATATTTCATTTGTGAGTAGTATTTTAAAAACACCAACTGTATAGTCTTTAAGATAGACTTACAATAGTTCTCTTTCAATTATCATTTATATGTGATGAGTAAAAACTATTAAAATCTGAGGGTATTTACTCTTCATCTGAATCTAAGCAATAAAACTAATAGTTTATTCAAGGATTTTGTATGGGCAATGATTTCAACTCTGTAAAAATTGAAAAAATTGATGGTATTATTTATAATTGTTTATATGATAAATACAATTCATAGACAAAAGCAGAAATTTCACCTAAATTCATTACAAACAAAACACTATAGATTGTAGTATTATGACATAAAGTCAATAATAACGTGATTTACTAAACGAAACATGGTCAGCTTTAGGCACCTTATTTATAATGGAGGTAAATTCAATGAAATTATGTTAAACACTAAAAAAACATGGTTTTTCAGACAATAAACCATTCAGGCATTACTATTTTAAAAAGAGTTCGAGAAATATACTACAATAAAAATAATCGAGGTAGACGTTTTAAATTAAGTTAACAGACTCAAGAATTCAAAGCTCAAAACTTCCGTTAGTAAGTGAGACGATTTACACCTAAGGTAATGTGTGACTGTTACATAATATAATGAGTCGGCTGGAGATATAATTGTAGACATGTTGATCTAGTGATTAATCTGAAAGTAATATGCTTACCGTGAGGCTGATTACAATCTTTATACTATGACAAAATAGTTACTAAGTCCTTTCTAGATTTGAATAGTTTTCTAGCTGAAGTTAAACCATTATATGTAATATTTTTACAAGGAAAAATATGCACATGGTGTCTCGGCTAGTTAAAATTAATCAAAATACACAAGTAAGATATGAAACAAGTGCATTTTATTATTTTTTTGTATTTTCGGAATGTTTACATAACATTATTATGACATATACATAGAGACATGCAATAGAATATTTTCTCAGAAATATACAAAACAGCAAAGAATCGTCGGTAAGAGTAATTGAAAATCAATTTATCTTCCGAACACATTTCGGAAATTACAACTTACCTTCAAAGTTAAACGAACAGAATATTCAAAATGATACGAAATAACTATAATAAATTTTGAACTGAATCAAAAATGACCTAACCATTTATGTCCATTAGTGTTATACATCAAATATTCAACAATTTATTTTTAATTTAATGAAAATAATTTCAAGATTGAATTATTTTTTATTACTTATTGGTGTAGGCTGATGAACTATTGAAAACTAAATACATTGGAAAATTAGCTGATCGTGTCTTAGAACTTTTTAAAAGGCTCAATTAATAACCAACGGCAGATATAACAGAAGACATTTAGCTCTCTCAACGTGTTTTATATTTCTGAATCATAGGGTTGGAGTTCAGTAGTAGTTATTAACAAGAAGTTTCAATATTGGAAGGAACAAGAGAACATTTTTTCGTACATATCAGTAATTTATTTTTTGATAGTCCCTTCTAATGAAAATACCTTCTAAACTGTACATATATCTTCAAATCATTCTAATACTATAACAAATTATATATATATATATATATATATATATATATATATATATAATGAATAGTTCCAATAATTTTTACAGATTTTGTTGAACTACTGATATGCTCTACGTCTTTTCTTTATTAACATAAAACTAGGCCAGAAATCAATTTTTATAACAGGTGTAAATGGAAACTATAATTAATTTGCTTGTTTAATATATAAATATATGTTTTTCGTGACTCAAAATAGCTAAAACTATTTATCATAATAATATGAAATATGAAACATTAAATTAAATAAATCTGTTTGTCATTTCAATAGTTGCAATAATGAACCAATTGAAGCTAGACCACCATAGAAAACCTGAAAGCACTGGACAGCCATTTCGTCCTATTGTGAGACTCCTCAGCAGTGCACATCCATGATCCCACTCGCAAGATAGACTCATAAATTCAACTATTAAATTAGTGAAATCTCCACAAAACTCTTTTCTCATAAAATTTCCTAATAAAGAAACAATTTAGCAACTCATTCATGTAATCAATTTTATAGAAAGTGATTAGTCAGATCATCTTATAACTTTCTGAAATTCCTTTGATATAAAACATAGTTTACAATGTTTAGTGATGTAAATGTAATTAACGAATCAAACACTAACAGTCAGACATACTGTAGTACATCTTATAAATTTATTTATGAAACAGTCGAATCAAAAAAATGTACAATCCATTAAATGAATAGATCAGTCCTTAATTTCTAAAACATGATCTCTTCTAAAATTTATTTTAAAAAAATGATGATTCTGACCAATAGGAAACATATAAACCACTATTAAGAATAAATTCACTTGGTGTTGTTTGTTTGAATCTTACGATTGTTGTTTAGGACTGCAATTGATCAATGCATCCTGTGCGGATTGCCTCAATATTGCCTCAAGTCACAACCTTTTTACGCAAAGATAGATGATGGCTAGCAGTGGAATCCAGGACGCATGTTTCATCCTATTTGCAATCCGTACAGGATGCACATATGCCAACAATAGACTGGTCGATTGGAGTCCTAACGCGATGAAGTTCGGAGCAAAAGGCACTGGGTTCGAGTCCTGGAGTCAACATTATCACAGATGCAGCTACATCCAGCTAACGAGTCCCAAATAAAAAAACGCGCGTCCTGGATTCCATAGCCAGTCACTATCCATCTTTGCCTAAGAACTCTATTAGGATTGCAGCTACTCTACAAAATCCTGTAGTTATGTAAAAATACAATCCTGTAACATTTTTCCATGAATAATGAATGTTATACTTTGAAATAAGTATTCGGATGTTTTATTTGAATATCGAAATATTGAGTGTTCGTTTCTATTTAAATTTAAACTTATAGTAATTAGAACACCAATTTTGAGTAGTAATTACTTATATTGTTTTAAAATTGGTGCGTTTCTGTTAATAAAATATTCCCCTTACTGTGTCATTATGGAAAAGTTGTGAAAGTTGAAAATGCATTTCATTTAACTCTTAACTCATTAATCTAAAACTGACTGAATGCAGTAGGTTCCATCTATTGGAATATACAGAGTAAACATCGCCGGAAATTCTCATACGAAAATGAAACAGATATTCATTCTTCAATATCACATTAGTGACCCTCGAATATCCGACTACAAGTAGATCGTATGAATGATTGTTACCGAAATATACATGTTCCCAATCACCGCATATAATAATCGCCTTAGATAGCGTTAGTGAATAACGAGATCAAATAAGTGAAACACGAGAATGGATGTTGGAATACGTATATTTTGTAAACTCGTGGACCGAAACAGACAATCAGAGAGACGAAGCCAATAGAAGAGAGTGAAGCGAAATGAAATGACGCGCAGTAGAGAAGACTTGTGAACCAACTCCATTTAATCAAGCGTTAATCAATATTTATAGTCACACTCCTCAGAAGTGAGCATCCACGATCCCGCCTCTCCGCGAGATTCGAACCCAAGAGCTACCAATATCGCGCGCCGGCTCAGTGGTCTAGTGATTAAGCACTCGCACGCGAGACTGATATATCCTGGGTTCGGATCACGGGGGGTGGGATCGTGGGTGCGCACTCCTGAGGAGTCTCACAATAAAACGAAATGGCCATCCAGTGCTTCCAGGTTTTCTATGGTGGTTTAGCTTCAATTGACTCATGATCTCAACTAGTGAAATTATCAAAATCTACACAAAACCTGTTCTAAATATAAGAATTTGTCTATATGGGTTGTGAAAATTTTTAAGATTTTAATTAAGATCATGTGAATCGATCAATATTAAACTATCATTGAAGAATTTGAATGATCACGTAGTTAAGAATGCAGAAATATAATTCGTTTTGAATTTAATGACTTAATTAAATTTTTTGTTCAATTCATTTCATATAACACAATGAACTAATTCTTTACAAAATGATTAATAATAAGTGTTTAAGTAAAATTATTCTTAAATAGACATATATATATATATATATATATATATATACGATTGTACAGCTTGATGATAAATTCCTTGAAAAATATCCTTTCGATGAACTTCGTGTCTTTTTTTTTGATTTTTAAAACATAATAGTTTTTCAAATGATATCAGTTTGTAATAGACAAAAGTCCTTTAAATGTCATATGTATTATTATTATCATTATTATTATTATTAGTCAATATGATTACATAACTAACTATGAAATGAAATTACTAAATTTAGTAAAAATAAATTTTTACTCAATGAATCTTGGAGCCATTTTCTTAAAATGAATAAGTTCAAAATTATTTGGTTAGTTAATTATGTCGTTTAAATGTAAATGAAATTTTTCAATAATAAACTTCAACGAAGAGATTATTATAATTGATAAAACCTTATGAATAATATTAATAATACTTAAATTCAATAGGGAAACGTTTCAAGAAATTAATCCCAATATGTATTGAAGAAACATTTCATGAATTGTTTCCAAATTAAGGCGCCATTATTTTAAGAAAAAATTTTAAAAAAGCTTCAAAATTACGATTATAGAAATTTATATAAAGTATTTCAAAATTTTTATTCTCTAATATTTATTTATTTTTCACAAAAAATAAGAAAATATTTGTGACATTTGTGTGTTGATAAAAAGTAGTTGAATGTATTCGGCAAGAAGATTCTAAAAAATGATTTTGTTTTAGTTTGTACTCGTTATCAAAATTTTGGTTATAATATGGAAAAATGTGATGCATTCTATGGGATTAGAATTCTGATCACATAATTTTATTGTATACGACATTGTTACTAAGCTATTCGGGCAGCAACCAAAATTATTTAAGACTGGATTATTTACATCAAATGATTATCGAGTAGTTGTTAATATTATATTCATCTAATTCTTAGAGATGATAGAATCCAACTTATTAGGTTGCAACATACGTAACAGTATTGAGCGATACTGATTCTAATTCAAATTACACAGGAATTATCAGTACCTTAAGAATTCAGATACGCTTTGCTGGTAAGTGCGAATTAGCGCGAAATCTATATCAAACAGGGTTTTTCTGTGACTGCCTTTAACCACCTCATTTCACGATAAAATGAACGTAGACTAGTAATCATATGGTATGCAAAAAGCACAACAGAATTCAATGGACCATAGAGAACCAGAAAAACATGATACTAGTCATTACTAAAGGATAACTCAATGTATAATTATGTGTATATTTACATTTAAACTATCTGAATGGTTGTTCAGTTAATCCATGCAAAACAACCGGATATGGGAATAAAAAATACAACTTATTTGTGATATCAAGGACAGTTTGCCACTGAAGATTTACTTTACACTTTAAATATGTTCTCAAATGAGGTTTAAAATAAACCTACAAACTAATAGTTACTTAAGATTTATGAGTAATTTTATGTCAAAAAGATCTAGATAAATCATGGAATATCATAACTGAAAAGAAGTGGAATTCAATGAATACATATCTATCTTTTTCCATCTGATTACACTCCTACTATTTAACGTAGAAATGAATATCTGCTGATTAAATAAACTGAAGTAGACCAACGAATATAAATGATTTGAATGATAGCTTATTGTAAAGTAATACTAAGCTTTTAAATATAATTAGTTATATTTTCTCTAGCAAAAATGTATATTTAGAAGTTGTACTGTAGTAAATGAGAAAACAGGCGGAGACAACCAGATGTATTTTAATGCAACATTACAGAATATCTTGGTAATATCTGAGAAGCATACAGTAAATATTTTATTTGCAAAACATTCATGAATTATCTCAGACGTTGTTGTTCCTTCGTTTCCATACCAATCACTCACTGTTCTCGTTCTCTTCTCTTTGATTTTCTCAACCTTCTGTTGCCAGGCAATCCATTTTCGATTTGTGATGCATACGACTGCTTATATTATGTAGTGTATTAAAACACATTTGGTTGTCCCGGCCTGTATTCTCACTCACTACAGTATATTTATTACAGACTATACGTTATATATTTTTAGAATTAAAACTTGATAAATAAACCGCGTTAATGACACGTGGTAATGACCATGAAAATATTTTATATATTACCGTACAATTAGAGATTTAGTTGTTATTTTACTGTCAATGTGGATAATTAATATTTGCTATGTGAATGATGGCTGTAACTATTAAAATAACTGAATAGAATGCAAATCGATAGATAATATACTATCCTACAGTGTGGCTGAGTTATGACTGTTCACGAGACCGAATTATTATCGTGAACTTCCGATTGATTTGAGATCAAGAACAAGACTATTACCCAAAAAAGTAGGTTTTTTATTGAATAAAATAATATAGTTATATAGAAAATATTCGTCAAAAAATAAGTACCATAAGGGATCGAAGAAAATCTCTGAATAAATTAGGACATTGCCCACTATATCAGTCAGTTTATTGGTGCGATCAGTTTATAATCATTGTTGAGTAACTGAGTGAATATAACTACATATCACTTAACACATTATTTCAATAACTAATCGTGTATATATTCTCCAGAGAAACTATAGATGTAATAATTGATGAAATCAGATCAACCATCAATAAATAATATAGTCCACCTTTGGAACTAGATGAACTAAACATTTCAATCAATAGTGCTTTCATTATAAAAGAATGAATAGAATACAGGATGATGTAAAATATGGTAATTTGGTTAGTAGAAAAATACTTACGAAGTAAAGTCTAGTAACATGTTATACTTACTAATGAATAGTAATAAGATGAAGCAAACTAACTGATCTCGTCATCACTTCTCATCTAAATATAATGAAACACTTTGTTATGTATGAAAGTGCAATACATTAGTAAATCAAGTTTATGTGCAGTTGCATACAACTCTATGTAGATAATTCCCTAAACAATTAATGAAGATTCTAGATACCGGTTCAGCTTATTTCTATTATGACTGAAAACATCAAGTTTTGTCGTATAACAAAAACTATACTATTATTCAAACAAATAATACAATATAAACTTTGATAAAGAATTGAGAAGAATAACTATAATTGTTTTTCTTAAATTATAAACAACTATAGGTATTAATGCCAAAGTTACACTTGATATTCTCAGATAAATTGAGCATTGGGTAGAAAGTTAATAATAAGTATATTTCCGTTAAATCCCAATGAACAGAAAAAAATTGTATTTCTGACGTTGCGTGACTTAATTTAAGCCACTTCTTCAGAGTAAACAAATAACCGAATCAATTATATTTCTTAAAACACTCAGCCGGATAGTTCCATTTTCTTATCAAGTATAAAATCAATAAAATGCTTTGAAAAAAGTAATCTTGTAATTTTATGGTAATTGGTTCTGACATTTTAATGAAATTTATTTGTGCTACTGTCATAATCTAAAATTGACCAACTTAAAATAATTTAAGCTGCCATTTCTTTCGTTATTGTAGTGGTAGAAGCAGTTGGTATAAACTGGATGAATGCTTAATTATGTTTAAAAACAAGTTTGAAATGATAAACCACTTGAAATCAAAGTGTACTATTAAATATCATTTGTAATTTCTCAACTTTGTGCTCATTTCAATCTATAAATTAATAAGTAACAGGATTGAATCCACTGAACATTTTCAGAAATATCTATGGTATAATGTATGCAATTAAATGTATTTCGATAATGTCATCTATTTTACAGACAAACACAACTAAACTAAGTTGCTTGTAAGCAGTTTATCTAACTGACATTAATTTAATAATATTACTGACCATTCAGTGCTAGTCGGTTTGTTTTGCTCTAGTTCTATACTTTCTATCCCGGATAAATATACATTTCTACATAGAACTGAATAATAAATTTTCAGATCTTATCTCAAACACAATGCATCTAAACCACAGGACTGAAATCCGTTAATATGCACTTCCTAATCCAACCAATCGGCTGAGGTTATTCTCAACGGTTTTAGTGTTTACTAAGTGTATTGTATCTTTCAATGATGATCATTTTTTCGTTTATTAGGTAAGGGAATGCTTTATATTAAGACTTAATTTTCAGTAGATTTCTTATTAGCTTCCCTTATATTTATGTCCTTCATCTTGCTTGTTCATAGCAGATATATGAGTCACGAAATAAAGCCCTTGGTGAAAATTATATTCAAACATACAGTAATAGAAAAATGACAGAAAGTGCTGAATACATCATATTTATTAAAAACTCAAAATGACCAGGATAACCTCATCCTATTTAATAAACACATACTATTTTGTTTGATTTTAGGCAAATAATGTTGAATCCATAATCAATGCAACCGACTGTTTTGTACAAGATTGGTTGCATCTAGAAAGCTTTAGTGATAATTAAGTCATCCTTCAAAATATAAATTCGGTATTTTGTGGAAAACAAACTACATATCAATAGGCAAGAAAGACCTTTAGAAAAAGTGTCTTTTCCTTGTTAAAAATTTTTGATTACAAATTTGGTATCTGTGAAGATGTGTTATATAGAATTAAACTTATTTTTCTCAATTTTCACAGAATTGTCTCTTTTGTGTACCTTACAATAAGATCTTTTGATTAAATATGTAAAACTAAATGGTTTTATTAAAGTAATATTAACCATACTTTTTCTATTTATGATGACAAAATAACCATCAGAAGGTTGCCACTAGTACTCATTACATTCCTACCATATACGGTAAATTATCATGTGGTCGCTAATGACTAACTTTGAGGGGAAATTTATGGAGTTTTTGTGAGAAGCCGTGACCAGTAGATTTTAGTCATGTAAAGTATGAGGCCGTTACATATCATAGACAATGAAATATGGTTGCGTAATACTTTAGATTGATTAAGAATAAGCACTAACACCGTTGGATCCCTAACAGGTGGTCTAGAGTTTAGGAGCTCGCGCGATACTGAAGGTTCGGGGATCGAATCCCGAGTGCGGAGTCGTAAAAATGCACTACTGAAGAGTCCCATACTAGAACGAGACGGCCACCCAGTGCTTCCAAGTTTCCAATGGTGATCTAACTTAGACCATTTTATGATTCCAATAACATACCTATCTAATTTAATCATTAGTTGTGAGATAGCTCAAGAGCTTGTTTCCATGTTACTTATCACTTTACAACTGGTGCTTGCTTTCTTATTTGAATCGTTACCGTCTGGTGCCACAAGTATGGAGATCACTGTGAGTCATTCGGTTGGAAAGTGACTTCCTATAGAACTGAAGTATTTACTGAACAGTATCTGGATATTAAAAACAGTTTGATATCCAGAGTCTGAAAATAATAAAAATACAACGTAAAATAAAAAAATTACCAGAATCAAGTACTTCCATTTTAATTTTGAATACCCCCGTAACGCAAGAGTTTTATTTTTATTTTCTGAATAAAATGAAATGCTTTGAAGCATTATATGTTCTAGGATTGATAATATCTACTAATCAAAGATGATATCGGTTACCATTTTTGTTCGTTTATAATCCACCAAAATCACTTTTAAAAGAATTCTTACGTGATAAGCTACATTGTGGTACACACCAATGTTAAAACTATATATTTCTGTATACTTTTATTTAAATGATTGTATTATCGTGTGTGATATGGATGTCGTCAGATATAAGTAGTATATATCATCAAACAAAGGTGAAATGCCTGATGACAGAAAGTTAAGAAGATCGAAGAAGAAAAAAACGAGAACAGACAATGATTGGTGTGCAAACGAAGGAACAATCAAGTCTGAAATGATTGGTTGAAACTTTACAAATGAAGTGTTTACTGTATAGTTCTCAAATTTTACTAAGATATTCTGTAATTTTGTATTTAAATACGTTCAATTGTTCCCATTTGCGTTCTCCTTCACTATAGTATGAAAGATCAATTTAAGTATCCTTATATTACTAATTATATTCTTAAACTATTTGTACTTTATTTACAGTTGAAAGTAGACATAATGAAGAATGATTTATTTCTTTTTTTGGTATTAATTTTCTTTTCAAACTCAGTATGAATTCAAAGAAAAAGGTATTAAGAAACAGAAGGTTTTAATTAAAATTTCCGCTGATGGTGTTTTTATTTATTTAAGAAAAAAACCAAAAGTAAGTTTAATTGTTAATTTAATTGATATTTAATAAAATTTTAATATTGAATTGAAATTATAAATTAATCTTAATAATTTATAATTGTGTTGTAAAATTTTATGGTAGAAATTGACTTTTGTCATAGTTTTAGAATGATATCAGCTGAAGTGTTATGAATTAAGATGAGTTAGTTGTTTGTAGTTCTTTTTCGTTTTCTTTGATGTTCTTCGATGAAGTAAAATTGATCTTAATATTGAATTGATCGTCATAAGTTGTTTGATTGAATCCTGATACAATATTGTTTCATTTGTTAATTTGTAGTAGCTTGGAAATAAGTTTCAAGGAATATTATGTGATTAATATTAACCGCATACTATATAAACCCTGGATATTTTTCATGCAATTTAACATGGGATCTAGATTTCACTGTGTCAAATAGTGCGAAAATCGTATAAGGACAGCTGCTACCTGGTTTTCAATGGTTCATCAAGTGATGTTGATGCAGTGTGAAATTTGTTACCCATCTGTACAGAACCCTGTAGTGTCAGTTAAAATGTTAAGCCCACATAACTTATTTTAGCTTCTGGACGTGCCAATTTATCCATTCTTCCTGAGTCACGTTTTGACCTTGTGAATTATTCACTTGTCAACCTTGACTGTTTTTATATGAGCGCATATGTGTGTGTACGCTTCTTATCCCATTACTCGTCACATCTCTGTAACTTATTTTTGTGTGACTATAAATATTGATTAACGCTTGATTAAATGGAGTTGGTTCACAAGTCTTCTCTACTGCGCGTCATTTCATTTCGCTTCACTCTCTTCTATTGGCTTCGTCTCTCTGATTGTCTGTTTCGGTCCACGAGTTTACAAAATATACGTATTCCAACATCCATTCTCGTGTTTCACTTATTTGATCTCGTTATTCACTAACGCTATCTAAGGCGATTATTATATGCGAGGATAGGCGATATATATATTTTTAGAGCAATCAGTCAATAACAAACATTCAAATAATCTAACTGAAGCCAGATTTCGGGCAATAAAAACCCGAAAAATCACCTAACCAAATATATTATCGCTAAGCATTTGTAATTCTTTGTTGTTGATATTTAGGATTGTAGTTCATCAGCGTTTATTGTCATACGTGTATTCTAACCAGGTCGCCTCAAAACTGAGTTATGTCACAAAACCTTAATACATTCATTTTATGGCTGGCGGGAAAATCCAGAAAACTCGATCTAAAATCCATCAGCTTTATATATCTACATCTCTATATTAGCGTTCACGATGGAACATAAACCGAATAATTTACGCCCCACCTAACTACTAAATCCTTATAACAATTAAATTGTTATAGGAGTATGAAATTTAGTAGAAATTTCTCATTTTTGATAATCAGAAACGTTGAAATGAAAATGAACTTAACTAATGAATTCTAAACAGTTCCAAATGCAAATCATAGAATTCCCTTCCATATATATGTATCATCCCTTATTTTATTTTCTCTTCATATCTTTTATTAGTTTTGGAAAGCTCTTGTGTTTTGATTAACTTAATAACAGTAATATTAACAAAGGTGTTAACTAAATAATAAAAAGTTTATCATCATCATCACTGAATGGATTCAATCCCTTAGGCTTAATGACATAACGATTACATAATGAAATTCATATATAATTCTCACTAATTAATTTATAATATTGAACAACATTAAATTAGTCATCTTGTAATGCTAAGTAAATTTGAGTAGTTTCCGAAGAAACATGGATATAAAACCTGTGAAGAATTTGTCTATTGGGAATAAAATCATCTAAACTATATTGAAGATGGTCGATATTTTCAAAAAAACATCATCTATGACTAGTCATATAAATGTAGAAGACAAATATGTTTTTTCTTAAGAATCGTTTATTTTATGAAATGTAAAAAGAGATTTTATTACTTCAATTCATAGTTAAATGCTTGTTGCATGTAAAAGTCTTAATAGAAGTTTACTAAAGCTATTCAATCATCATTGTATTGTAATTAGGTTTGTCATAAAAATCTATCATCTATTAAGTTTAATCTTTTATTTCAGATATAAATGATAAATGTTTAATTATTTGATAGACTTTAAAAGGATTCAAGAAAAGGGGTACCTTGGTAAAATGTATTTATTGTATGATCTTTGAGGGTGTTGAATTTTATTGATTATTGTTACTTATTTTATGAACGTAATAATATCCTATTATTAATGAAGACTGTGTCAGTATACGGATGGTAGTTAATTTATAAGGATATTTTCTTTCCCACTCAGTATTTGATGTAAGTAACTGCTATAACTTGTGACCTGAGTGCCCTGCTAATGAATAACGTAATAATACCACCAATCAGAGAGCAGTGAATTATCGTTCGGACCAAGGACTCGTAAAACACGTGCGAGCAGCCTATAGTCCTGATTGGTCCTGCTTTCCGCCTAGCCCAGCCAGCTGAGTCCAGAACACCAATCTCAGTCTCTGCAATATGAATCATTTATTTCAAAAATATTCGGTTTATATACCAATCAAACAGACCACAACGTACCATAAAATAGAAAATAACATTTGTACAAAATTTGGCCAAATGTGGCTGTGAATATGGGAGGCGGTGACAAATAGACAGGGAAAAATTCAAGAATGTTGAAACGTATAATAATGGTTCATAGGTCAAAATAATGCTAATAATAAGAAGAATATGAATAGTTTAGTTATTTAACAATTATACGATAAAAATATACGCATAGTATTAGTCCATAACTGGGTCCCAAAGGTTACCATTCATTCTGCTTATCGGGACCTAACAGTAACTGTGTACTATACTGAGTAAATAGGATGCATATTTACAGATTTTATGGTATATGGAGTTTTTCCTAGAGAAATAATCTTCATTAACATTTAACTGGTAATAAGAAATTCTTTAAATCAAATTATTCTAATTCTTTAAATTTCAGTACAAAAAAATAATCTTATCTAGACAATCATTGAGAATTCGGAGATACTGAGCAATCATTGTTAACGGCTCCCATTCATGAATCCGTTTGAAATTACAACGACTATCATCAGGCTTCATGGTTAAGTTTTAATTGTCAGACAGCCAGATTAGTGTCGAATGATTTAGATTTCTAAATTTACTTGACTTAAATGTCCAGAAGAAATTACTCACCTTTGACTGTGAAACTATGTCGGACATGAGACAAGTATCACAAATGATAATGAGTGATATACTCTGATAATCACAAATCGATTGAAGAAAAAAATGTCAGACATTGAATACCAACTCAAATGTTGCAGAGTTAAGCTCTCCCCCTGACGCTCGGAAATTCTGAGTTCGATCACATATAAGACTTACTACGTTAGACCTAGGAGTCCTGTAAAGATTTTTTTATTGATTCGTTGTTTAAAAGTTAAGTCTTGAAAACTTTCGATCTTTGAAATTCAACTACCGTTACAGTATTCATTTCAGTTTATTTATTTATACATCTGATATTTATCACATTATTAAGCTAAAGAAGACTAATCTAGGAACAAATTGTTAAGAAAGCATAATCTGTTCAAGAAAAAGTATTTTCAAGGTCGAAGATTCTTTAATGTTGGACTGAGAATAATATATCCTGATAAATTATTAAACTATTCGGATAGTAATAGAATTAATTATATGTACTTAGATTAACTAATATTGTTTGGATGAATTACAGTCGGTAGTGTAATCCAGAATGCATGTTTTATGCTATTCGGGATTTATCAGCTGGATGTGGTTGTATCCGAATGTTGATATTCACATTGCGAACAAAACAGAGTACCTTTAGCTTTGAAAGAACTGAATTACAAAGTAAAGATAAGGTCTCATCCATAATACCTATTGAGAATTGGTGCAATCCTGTATTTATTACGTTCAGTAGTATAAAATTAAACGACTATGTTAAGATAATATATGAAACAACAATAAAATAGCATTTGTTTTCATGATAGAACTTTCAATTCTATAATACAACAGAAAATAGTACTGTGGCATGTGCTACTTATGTAGACATGAGTAGTATATGACGTGAGTACTGAACAGAATGTCTGGCAGCAGAGAGACGAGAAGATCGAACAATAAAGAATGAAAAAAGAATGCAATTTGTATGAAAATGCAAGAACAAAGGGATTCTGAGTCATTTGAGACAATTGGTGAACAATTTGCAAATTAATATATGGTTGTTGGATTTTACTAACTAGTTCTGTTATTTGTTGTTAAATATATTCGATTGTCCCCACCTGTGTTCTGTTCACCACAGTACGAGTATTTGGTGTTTGTGTTCTACTTGCTGTTTTACTTGCATCAAAGAAAGATTAAACAAAGTTTAAAAAGTTACATGTGCAATACGCTTTTGAGTCATAGATGAAAGGTGCTAAGAAGCACCCTATTAAAACAAAACATCTGGCCAACATTAATAGATTTTCAATGGCTGATTAACCAAAATCAATCAATGATGTAAAATGTAAGTCAAAACAGCGTGATTATTTATTTAATGTCTACATAGTATTAACCAACCATGATGTCCAGTTTTAAGTGCTGTTCAAATTTTATTGTTCAGGTTATTATATCGTTATTGGCAAAATATAAAGTCATAAGTTCCGAACGTAGCTGTTTTATATATTAAAAGCACTTGTAAAATATTGATTCCTTTCTAACTGACAAGTACTAATCTGTGTTTAGGGATTATGTCGACTGTCTCCAATCAAATATAAAATAATCAGAAAGGGGTTTTGTAGAGATTTTAGTAATTTTATAGTTGAATTCCTGAATCATAAAAACCTGGACGGCCATTTCATCCTAGTGTGGGGCTCCTCAGCAGTACACATCCACGATCCCGCCCCGCGAGATTCGAACCCAGAACCTACCGGTTTTGTACGTGAATGCTTAATCTCTAGACCACTGAGCCGACCGACATCCAACAGTGTTCATGTCTTACTTCAACTAATCCACAAAATTGAACCACCGTAAACCATTAATAAATTAAAAACACAATTTACCTTCACTAGAAACTTAATACAACAAAAATCATTTATGACATATTATGAGAAATTATTATTGTGAAATTCACCTTTATTTAAAGATTTCACGAATTCAATAACCATTATATGACAGATTTTTTCTAATGGACAATGATTAATTAACAAAGAATATCCTAAAAAAGGTACTGTTGACATTAAAAGAAAGAAAAATGTTAGAAACAAAAAATATACAACTGAATGTTTTACAAACGAATATACAATACATTTACAGATATTTTTAACTGAATATTAAAAATAATAACAAAATACAAAAACATGTAGTTAAATAAATCACTGTCAACATTAGAAATCTAAGCAAAATAATTGACTGTCGTTTTGGTGATATATTTTTAATATCAGAAGGGGTTTTGTGAATATTATAGTAATTTCAGTGGTTGAGATCATGAGTCAGTTGAAACTAGACCACCATGGTCTAATGGCGCTTACGTGCGAGACTAAAAGGTCCTGAGTTTGAATCTCGCGGGGGGCGGGATCGTGGATGAGCACTACTGAGGAGTCCCACATTAGGACGAAACGGCCGTCCAGTCCTTCAAGGTTTTCCATGGTGATCTAGCTTCAAGTGACTCGTGGTCTGGACTATCGAGATATATTTTTAGTTAACTTTTCAATAATGAATAAAAGAAATTGTGCTTTTTTTCAAACAATGATGATTATATAGTGAAAAGACATGGAATACTGAGTGATGAAATTATGATAATTTAGAAATTTGTTTACTTGTGATATTTTCTGTTGGTGAGATCCAGAAAACTGCTTAAAAAAATAAACCAAAAAAAACTATAAAAACATCGAGAAGCATTATATCCAATCAGTATTCATTAGAAATTTTGCCTGAAATATCTAGAAAGTGAAAAGTCATATGTCGAGTTTCTGATTAAATTATTAACTACATTAATACTATTGTTTAGTAGCGGTCTAGAATTTTCCGGAAACTCAAGATCATCTAAGATACTATAAAAACCCTAGATTTTTTGTACATAAACGAGCCTTTTGAGTCAAGCGTTTCTTCTATATTTCACGTCTTTTCTCTCGTGTTCAAGTCGCTGTAAAGATTTAGCCTAGGGGTTACTAGAAGTGTTTAGGAGCTGAATCTAGAGTTCAATGAGAAGACTTATCATTTTCATACATTTCATGTTTAATTATGAAGTGAAGACTACATTAACATTTTCAAGAAACCATATGAATTTGAAAAAAATTCGAAACACATGAACAAGTTACATGCACAAGTTTATCCATTGTTTGCTCTGATGATATTTATTCTATTTTTATTTATTATAATGAATGTATTGATGTATTTTAGTATTATTAGTATAATAATAAAAAAAGGAAATACCCAATTGTAAAACAACGAGCAATCTCTGACAATTTCAAAGAAGTGGTTTTCTTCAAACATTTGAATAAAGTAAAAATGACAGTGGTGTAGAATCAACTTAAGAATTTCATCGTCACTAAAATCGTTGATCTACCTTAAACGATCTATTCTCTTCTATATGTTACCAATATGAGCACTTATAGAAGATTTCCTTAAAATACTTAAATATTCCTAACAGGTTTTTACCATAAAGTTACTAAACATTAGTTTATGAAAATGTTGAGGAAATCTAGTTTCATTCTGTTTTAATATCACAAAGGTTCAATCTATCGATTACTCTATGTGATAAAACTACTATTTATTGATATAAAAATGGTTTAGAAAGAAATTTTCAAAGATAGACATAAAAATCTTCGTAACTTAGAGAATATTTATAGATAACTACATTTTTCTTACATAACAGTGTAATATCATTTTAGAATTATTTATATCTTTTGCTTATTGATGTTAAGTACGTATTATTAAATGAAAGTATTGAAGTAATGCTTGCAGGTTGCATATGTACCAAAAAAAGACTGATCGGTAGAAATTCTAAACACCAGTAATAAAAAATCACAAACAATTATAAATTAAATTTATACCGGTTGTATGAACCAGTGGCCAAATGGACTCAATAATTTAGTTGATAACGTCCTGGGTGTTTGTGAATAAAGGTGTCAAGTTGTAGTTTCGGTGTGAATATCCACACAGATGAAGGTACATATGGCTGATAAGCTACAAACACCATACAACATGCGTTCTAAATTCTACCGCTAGATATTTTATAACTGTAATTAGTATGGTTAGGAACAAATGATCAGAATAACTGATGAGATTTTGTTCAGTAAATGAAAACATATCTTTTAAAACCTGAATTTGATATATTTCCACTAAGGAAAATTCACCAAAAGTAGAATTGTTTTGGTTCTTATAAAAAATTCGAGATTAGTCATTGGTTGTAAAGTTATATACTTGACTGTCAATGAGAATACATATTTATTTTCTGAGCATCAGAACCTTATTGCTTGAAGTTAAACATAAACATCATTAAATACCTTAGTAGTGGTCTAGAAACGAAGCGTTCGCATGCAATATCGAAGGTTCTAGGTTCAAATCCGATATATAGAATCATAGATGCACAGTATTGGCAAGTCCCAAATAGGATAAAACATGAGCCCTTTAACTTACTACTAGTTACTATTCATATTTACTTGTAAACTGAATTTTATTTTTGTATAAATATATTACTTAAAATACTACTTAATACACTTCCTAATCAATCCAAATATTTTCGAAAAATAAAATGGAAATAATTCATTATTACAATAAACTTTTTTTGATAAAAAGAATAAATGATTTGTTAATATTATCTTAATAAATAGAAAAAAATACATTCAAATGTTTTACAAGTTAATGGATATTACTTTCATAAAGAGGGAATATATACATATATAGGAATCGTTTCCTAATTTACGAACAAATACATTAACTTAGTCATTATTTCTAACTTTCTAACTTATTAGAAACAACTCATTTTCATTCAGTAAATAGAAAGTAACATTATTATTATTTATTAATGGCTTTATTCAATATTAGATTTCTCAGCACAAGGTATTTCAACAAGTTTCTTTTACAAAAACAACAAGAAAAACGCAAAAGAAGAAGGTCTGAATCTGTACAACTTCTCATACTAGAAACATGTTCAAAAATATAGGTTATTGACCAGATTAACTCTGATAATCTGTTCATCACAGAGTATATTGGCTGGGTAATATATTATAGAACTTTTATACCTTTGCTTGTATGCATGGATTTTAATGTACTGACATCTTTTACCAGAACATATACAAGGAGAAAGATGTAACTAATGAGGATGGTTAGTATCTGATTAGATAATACCTGAGAAGAGTTTGCAAGACTTTAAATGTCTATAAATAATCATATTAATAAAGACCTCACAAAATTCACCACACACTCTGCTAACTGTTTTCAGCGCTGTCCACAATACAGTAAAGTTTTTTTCTCAAAAGCTAGGGAAAGAATAATAGAAAACAATAAAGAATAATAGATAATATGCAGGAATTTATAAATTGTAATAGTAGATGTCGATTTATCCTAAAAGCATGCAACCTCTTTATGTAGTAAGTTAGAAAGAAAACTTTGTTTGATAACAGTAAAACATGAGAAGATCAAGAGAGATCATAGGGAAAAGTAGCATCAAGACAGTTGACCTTCGACACTGTGTTTATCACAGAGTCTCCAATAGCACAAGGATTATGGGATTCCAACATGATGTTTAGGTGTTATTCATGTCTTAGGCTAAAGTTAACAACTTGATATTTAGACGGATGAAGTATGAGATCAATTACAACAGACCACCATTCATTACGAGACAAAAACTCATTCATTTCTATAAGATGTAAAGAGGTAGAAATCGGTATACATACAGTGAGATCATCTATATATTTCACAAATGTGTTTTCTGTAGAAGATGACAGATCATGCAAAATAAAAGAACATTTTAAGATTGATTAGATTAATAACCAATTGATTATAAAATTTATTTCTATGAATAGAGTATACAAATTGTACTGTGATTCATATATGCAAAGCAAACATAACAGTTCAATATATTACATCCTAAAGTTTCTAACATTCTATCTGATGTTTTATGTGGTAGAAACTAAAAAATGGTAATGTTTCTTAAATTCTATATATTTTATGATGTAAATGACTTTTTTTTGCACGTATTGTTTCTAATCTAATATACAATTAATAAGAATACCATTCATAAATAGACCTAGATAACATTTTTCTAAAATAATATAATATGCAACATTATACTATTTTAAATAGTGGATATTGATTTTTGGAGTACATTTAAATGTCATTTAAAACAATAAAATGAATAGTTCACTCTTAACTAAAATTGGCGCCTAAAATGTTTAAATGTTACTGTTTTAAAAATGAGGAAAATAAAATGAAAAACAGAGATTTTACATGTTTATTACCTTGTACTTGTATATATATATATAAAGAGACAGAGAGAAAATTCTTTTCATTTTAAATATTTAAAATTACTGAATTTCGAATTTTTATTGATTTTATTTTTTTTTTAATTTTATTAATCGTAACAGACAAGATATTATGTTTCCATTTAATTGCTTCAATAGAATTCTAATCTTTAACATTGAATATAATTGATGACTCACATCATTAGTGAAAAAATTTTTAATCAATATTCAATATTCTAGATAATAATGATGATAATTGAATAATATAGTGTATTTGTAAACTTATAAAAGATGCATACTTTTATGATACAGTATTGTAGTGATTGTTCGATTTTGTAATTTACATGACTAATCAGTTTTAGAAAATTATTTAAAACTAGAATGCACTGAGTTTCTAAGCAATGTATATCAACAATACCATTGGGGATCAGGATCGGGATGTTCAAATATTCAGGCAAGTGCTCAGGCTTGAAACTGTTGAACTGTTATCTATCAGTGGATATATTTAATTTTACATCGGTTTGTGATGTCACTCCACTATCATCTATTTTCATCGGTTATGTTAAAAACGAATGATGGTGAAGAAATATGTAAACGAGTTTAAGTTGAACTTGTATTTCAATGAATAATAACTAAACAACATATAGGTTAGACCCTCACATTAAGAACAGTGAATGTAGGTCTTAGTCCTAAGTGGAATTATAGATATTCACTGTGAAGGAGTCTCATATGAAGAAGAAACTGCGGTCTAGTATTTCCCAGCTTTAAGTCAATCTCTGGTAGATCTCACTAATATTTATGAGTGAACATTTTTAGTTTTTAGCAAACTGTGGCGAAACAAATGTCCACTACACTTTGATTTTAAATAAATCTCAAGTTTCGTAGCTTGTGTTCATATACTTTTTTTCTTTTAACAATAACCACGATAACAGTTTTTGAATTTATATATCCAAATGAACTAGACCTTTTCTGATTGATCTGAAGTACTCATAATTTGCTGATTTATATACGCCTCTCAAGGACATATTTTGTTACTACATATACAGAGTTAATCCTTTTCAGTTTTGACTTATGCTCTGAATACTTAGCTATTCTGATGTACCATCTTCTCCACCGATCATCGTCGTGTGGATTATTAACTTTTCTGTATTGTCGTGGGTTAGTGCCCCTATTAGTTCTCAATCCTAAAAAGAGAATTTGGATTTTTTGTAATTAGCAATTACTGTGGGCTAACTAAAACCTGATAACGTATCAAAATTTAGTGTATAACACATTTTAAGTAAACATTGAAAATTCACACTGAATGTTTATCCATTAAGCTATGAGAATCAAGAAACACAACAACACGGATTTGAAGGGTCTAGAAAAAAGTAAAAATAAAACGTTTTCTTTCAACACTTTCCTAACACAGTACACCACAATCTAGAACTTTGAAAAACACGACTATTACATCCTAACCAAGGATCGCCAATACACTAAAAAAATGAATATATAAATATATATATATATATATATATATATATATATATATATATATATATATATACTAACGGATAATAATAATGCAAGTTACTTTTGTATGTATTCTCATTTTTAAATGAGTATTTATCAAACTACGCTACAATAGCTACCTACCGTAGATTTACTCACAAATTACAAGTACAATGGTAACTGTTCGTAATTGTCGCTAGATAGAAAAATAATTATAAACTGAGGAATTTTTAATTGGAAATATCTTTCCTCTGAAACTTCTCAATACTTTAAAATTTCATTATGAATATTATTAACAAACAAATTGAAAGATGTCGCTATGACAATAACTAAAAAGTTGTATAATGCCACTTAATTTCAATGATAAATTTCAATGTTGAATGATTAATAATATTGAAACAGGTGTACAGATTGTTTACAATTACTAAGAGCTTTATATCAGGTAACATAAATGTTTGAATGAATTATCGGTCCTCAGTTTATACATCTATAAATATAATGTTTGTTGCAGACCCTCGAAAGAGATCTACCTGTTGCATATCTTCACAAGTGTTTGCATCATTTGTTTGTCAAGAATCTCTATTAAACTGTATATATTATCAAGCATTGAAAATGAGTTGATGCATAAAAACATATTCGAATTTTTTATGGTTTTACACCATCGTAAATCAACAATTAAAAGAGTAATGTTTAGTACAGCTACTCTTATATATCTACAATAGTCGGAGGAATTGACTTGATGCGGTTTTTCTGTAAATCTTGCTTACTTGCTGACTTAATTACGCCTGTTACTCCTCGTGAAGGATCATAGGCCGCTCAACAGCATTCTCTATCCAACCCTGTCCTGGGCAATCCTTCCCAGTTCTTTCCAGTTGTTATTCATCCTTTTCATATCTGCTTCTATTTCTCCACATAATGTGTTCTTTGGCCTTCCACTTTTCCGATTCCCTTCAGGATGCCAAGTTAGGGCTTGCCTCATGATGCAGTTTGATGATTTGCGTAATGTATGTCTTATCCATTTCCATCATCGTTTCCTGTGAATCTGTTGGAGATTAATTGAGTTCTTTATTCATTGCAAATTAATTAAGTGGAACCTATAGTTATCTAAATACTCTTTTATAGAGATTCGAATGAATTAGATGTAAACCTTTATAAGAATGAAATGTATATTTTTAGTCAACGAAATATGTGAATAACATAATGATTAATTAGAAATAATTTACCTGGAACAACACATAAACGAACAATATTGTTTACATTTAGATCACCATAAAGCACCATTGTACAATACATGAATATTTATATAAAAGTATTAAAATAAGCAAGGTAATTTATGAGTCAATGATTCTTATGAATTAAATCGTATAACTACATATTATAAGCAAAATGTGCAGATTGATAGTAAGAAAAACAAGTTTACTAATAGTAATGCTAAGTAGTACAGGATAATAAAATATTTAGTCTAGGGTTTAACAAACCAAGTAGGTCAAACTTCAATAAATGAACTTCAGAATTTCAATAGTTGAGATCATGAGTCAATTGAAGTTAGACCACCATGGGACTCCTTAGCAGTGCGCGTTCACGACCCCGTCTTGCGGAATTCGAACTAAAGACCTATCAGTCTCGCTTGCAAGCGCTTAACCACTAGACTCCAGAGCCGGCCGGTATCCAACGGTGTTAATGTCTAACTTCAATTAATATACGAAATCGAGCGACACTTCCATCATTGTCATCAGTGAGTTACTATCTCACAACTGACTCGGTTGAACTCCACTGGTCACTGCTTCTCACTAGACTGATAGGTCCTGGGTTCGAATCCCACAACTGATGAGTCCTACAATAGAACGAAAGGGTCATCCAGTGCTTTCAGGTTTTCCATGGTGGTCTAGCTTTAATTAACTCATGAGCTCAACTGTTGAAATTACTATAATCTCCACAAAACCCCTTCTGAATTTCAGAGTATTAAACGCAAAAAGTTATTATGTAGTAAAAAAGATTGTATAAATACTCAAATAATGAACAATATAAATTACCTTAGTTATTTTAATATTTTCATATAAATATTTATGAATATTAGTGGTATGACTTCTAAAATTTTTTCCGAAAACCCGTCGCCACTGATGTCTCATCGATTGAACGCTACTTTTTATATATGGTTGTGGCTGATTTTTGTGTCGGAAATGTTTAGCACTTATACTGGAGACGAGGTACCTCTGCAATTCCCACGATGCGAAAGTAAGATTTATTCCCCCCCCCCAAAAAAAAATATACATGACGACGACGACCCTAGTCATAAATACATTCATTTATATATTGATTCGTAGACCCATTTTGTTTAATAATTAGAATGAAATCACATATGTAAAAAATACTCACAGTTATTGACAGATAATTCCCATTTAAACATTAAAAAAAATAAAAACACGAAGTTCAGCGAAGGGATCTCTTTACAACGAATTTATTATCAAGCTGTACAATCGTGTATATATATATGAAAATGTTTTTTTCGTTAAAGTACTAATTCCGTGAGGAAATGTGAACACGAACAACCAAGATGACGTAAAAGAAAGTTTATAATACTAGATTACGTAACACGAATAATAACATTAGATTTGATGAATGTAATAAAATAATTAACAAATCATATGCTGAGTATAGTTCATGTCAATTTTTAATACAAGAATATTGTATGTTATACAGAATAAAATATCATGCGTGGAAACAAAACAAATACTACATTAAGTAATCATTACATTGAGTCAAAACGGAAGTAATGTTGAACAAAAAATCATAATAAATAAATCAATCGAATTTTGACTTTTCTTTCCATCATATTAATTAGAGTAAAACTTGATAACATTTATGCCAAAAACAATATTGTTTGCTTATACTTGTTCAAAATTATGGTAACTATAATCCAAATTTAATCACCATATGAACTTATGAATAAAATATTATGATGGCTAAAACAAATTAATTTCTTACTTTGTAAATTTTGAATTCTCCATCTTTTCATTCTGTAGTACGACTTGAAAATTCAAACATAGTTTTACTGATTAGTTTGATGTTATTTAGTATTAAATAATTGATGGTATTCTGTAAGTAATCCATTACTTGAGTTTCATCCTAGTCCATATTTTTCATTATGATGTGTTAGCAGTATTGTGGAGACTAATCTTCTTTATTAGATATAACTCATAGTCGTTCAAGATGAATTTCTTGAACTTCTAGTGCGAAATAATGACCAGTGAAGTTCAATCTATGTCGGATGTGAGATAGTTATCCATCTTAGACAATGGATAAAATGTTGCGCAAGATCATGGATCGATTGAAGTTAGACATTAATACCATTGGATGCCTTAACAGTGGTTCAGAGCTTAAGTGTTCTTGCACTAGACCGAATGTCCAAGGTTTGAGTTCCGTATGCGTGATCGCGGATGCGCATTGTTGAGGAGTCTTATAATAGGAAAAAATGGCCGTCCAGAGCTTCCTGGTTTTCAATCGTGGTCTAGCTTAGATCGACTCGTGGATTCAACTGTTATACTTGCTATAATCTCCACAAATCCCCATCCTGATAAGGGGTGATATGTTTACTGTTACTTAGTGTAAAACAGGTAAAGTGGAAAATAATATATTAATGTAATTTTTTAGAGAATATTTAGTTAATTTTGGGGATAAACTATATTTTTAAGAAAACCAATTGTTAGAGAAACTCGTAAGGTTACACTTCTTCCTCGTAATTTAAAAGTCTTCAGATCTCTTGGTTAAACCATTTTCAGTTACGAATAAATTATACAGATGCTTCAAAACATCATCCATCAATTTCAATCTAAATACTAATTAATACAGTTATTAATGAGGTAGATAATATGATATTTGCAATCATTATTGCAAAACCTAATCTTATATTGATACAATTCGGTTATAGATCTTTTATTCACAGGGTTATGAATATGCACTCCTAAAGAGTTTCATATTTAAACGAAATAGATGTCCATTGTTTCCTGATAATTGATGATTGGTTGAATGTTAGCTGTAAAGAATCGTAGAATCTACATAAACCCATCACAGTAATTAGTCATCAACAGCTTAAGAGTGTCTGGTTTCGATAAATAATTACGAAGTTTGAGTGGAAACCCGTGACAACTAAAGTTCAACCTTGTGGAGTATATAGGTCAGTTAACCACTAAATACACTAAAATATATTTGGACGATATGACGAATGGATCGAAGTCAAACTTGTAAACCATTGTGGTTCGATTTAGTACTCTAGAAGGTAAGTGTTTGTATCCTAGATCGTAGGTTCTGAGTTCGATCCTCGGTAATTGGGATCGTGAATGCATACTTCTAGGTAGTTCAATACTAAAATCAAACAATTGTTCAGTTTTTTCAGGTTTTAATTCATTGCTTAACAACGATCAGTACGGGATGTTAAAAAAGAGAAAATCCAAATATTATATTCATTATCCCATTTTAGTAATTATTAGTTATTACAGTGTTTATTTTTTGTATCAAACATTCTTTCTTTTTTCTTGTAAAAATAGCTTTCGTGTTGCCTAGATTAATATTATTCTATTTGTCCTTAAAAAAAGGGGGATTGACAATCCTTTGGTTTTGAAAAATAAATTTTATCTTTATTGTTACCTTTCTTTCCTTCTTTCTTTGTTCTATTCTTTCTCTTATTTCGGCTTTCTTTTCATTAAATTATCTAGTCCTTTAATAATTTTTTAAAATAATTTATGTCCATTTTCTATAACTATTTCTCACTTACATAAATAATTGAAAATATTAATTAAGAGTAAAAGTATATTTATGTAATTGTTATATTTTTCATTGATTTATCTTGGTAAAATGTTGATCATATATATGTAAAGATAATTGTGACATATTAGATCGTTTAGTAAAAAATCCAATTAGATAGACTGGTTTGTTTATCTAAAGTAAAACGCAATTAAAATTATTCTAAAACTTTTAATTATAATTTTTTTGACAAGACTAATTTATAAACGAACCAATCAGGAAAAAGATAACAGGTTCTAGATTTTGGCGCGAAATTCACTCATTCTTTTAGTAAAATACTATTTTGGCATTATATTTGATGTTCGTTCGTCATGTAAACCTAAGGTCTAATTTCTAACCTTAGCCATCAACTGTAAATCATAATTCTAATTTCTCATACTGGTTTATAACCTTCATTTGGTCCTAGTTATTAGGTGGACACTCAAAGTCCATTTAGCATCACTGAAGGATTGTCCATAAATTATAGTCTCACCTTTTTTTAATTAAAATAATTTACAGTAAATGCTTATCTGTCATTTAATTGTAAAAAGACGATGGATTTGATAATTAAATGACCATTTAATTCACAGTTCTATATTTTTTTTTAGAAATTTCATTGGTTGAAATCATGAATCCATTGAAGCTAGACCACCATGGAAAACCTGGAAGCACTGGATGCGCACTGCTGAGGAGTCCCATACTAGGACGAAACGGCCGTCCACTGCTTCCAGGTTTTCCATGGTGGTCTAGCTTCAATGGATTCATGATTTCAACCAATGAAATTTCTAAAAAAATTTAAAAAAAATCTCCACACAATCCCTTCTGATAGTTCTATATTTGTTAAAGATAATATTTAATAGGGTGGTTGTAGTATTTTAGCTTCTTCGTCATTGTACCTTTGTTTTCAACAGTATTTATCCATGAGTCTGAAACGAATTGAAGATGGTATTTTCTGGATATGTAGTGAGAAATTAAATATTTACATACTGCGACATTCAAATAGAAGTTCGTATGCACCTCTTGATATTTGAAGTCACTGTATTTATTTCTATAAATGATTGTAAATGTATAATATCGAAGATTGTTAAAGATTGGAATAGATATCAAGTACTCTCTATTGTGATTGACTTTTATAAAATCTATATTTGAAACTCGTATAACCTGTTGAAATTGTTGGTGGCATTACTTAGAGATAATTTTTTCAATGTAAAAAATCCAAATAAGCTTCATTTTCCTACGGTTAACTAAGCAGATATCAATAATTTTCAACACTTATTAAAAAATTAGTAAACTTCAGCATGGTTATATACATTAATATTTCTAAAAACAATGACCACTTTAAGCTATCAAAAAAGAACTGTGAACAACGGAACAATACATTTCTTTTGGATGATTTTATTTACTTAGGCCGTATAATTGTATTGATAGTTAATTTTATTTACTAAAATAATAGTCTGCAGTAAAACAGAATGGTTGTGAGTAATTAAAAAAACTTAGAATGGTTTCTTGTTATGAAGTGTTTACGAAAATCAGATAATGAAAAGAATTTATTTGATAATCGACTAGCGAAAGGTGGCAGGGCAATGATAATTATCTACTTGAAAGAACAAAACGATTAGAAATTGTAAAAACACCAAGTTAATAGTTGTAAAAATAAGTATAAAAAGAGTAGAAACAATAATTAAAAAGGCGATGGATTATAAAATCTAGAAAGGAAGGTTACAACTATGGCAGAATAAAGGAATGAATGTACTAACTTTATATCCAAAGGTCAGGCTTGAACGGATGCATAGTAATAGCTTCTACTGTACATAGGTTTTTCACTTTCATTTCTCTTGAGCTGGCTCTTTTGGCTGCATGTATAATTTCGAAGGTAGCTTCTGTTCGGAATCGACTAGATTCTCTAAGAGTGAGATTTTAACCATACTCTGTTACCTTTTAGAAAACCAGGAATGGTAATTTTCAGCGATACGTTTCGAAAGAGCACGCTTTGTGTGACTAACATGACCTACATCACATGAGTAAGCGAAGTGATAGATGCTCATTGATTTGGCATAAAGATGGAGTTTATCCCTTAAAAAACCAGAAATCATAGGAGGATTAGAAAAGATAATACAAAGTTCGGTCGCGTAAAATGTTTTTCTCAGAGATTTCGAAAGTCTATTGGTCATAATTTCTGTTGCAGTATCTCCTTTAAATTGAAAGTTCATGAAGCGTTTTCTTTGGTGCTATGAAAACTTTTTAACATAGCTGTTTTGGCTCCAGATTTTTCTCAACGATTCTAGAAGGATATCCATAGTTGATTAGCCTAAATATGTATAACATCAATCATAAGTGGAAGTGTCTGACATCAGAAGTTTGTGTAGATTGAATCGAAGAGAACGGGAACAGAGAGTAATTGTTATAGTGTTCGTTCACAACAATATCACTATGAGCCCCCCCATCTTTTAGCTGAATATCATTAGACTATTACTAGTGTAAATATTAAATTCGATTTCAGTCATACTTAAAGCTATACAAATAATAAACAACCATATGTGTTGAAGAGTACGGGTTTGATCCTAAAAATGGGATCGTACTTAAGCAATGATAAATTTTTCATTAGGATTAAGTAGATCTTGATTGATTCCTGACTGTATGAATAATTTCAATCCATAATGCAAGTTAGCTTTAGAAAAATAAGAATAAACAAATGATTTACAATTAAACATGTGATATTTCTAGCATCAACCAACTAGGGCCTGAGTAATTTGCATATTTTTATAACATTAAATTAGTCGATATGATTTCATACAACAACAAAAAATTGTTTGAAATCAATTCTTCCGTAGATTAGCTACAATTGTATTTCCGTATTTTACAACTCGTGAAATTTTTTCAATTTTTCAAACGTAATGTATAATACTCAATGGCAAACAAATTCAAGAAAAATCTAAATTTCCATCTTATCTGATCTATTTGAATAACAATCACAGAGAACACACACAGATAGGCTCTGAATCCTTTATATGATAAAAACATTGATCGAACATATTTATAACCTGGACAAGTTCAATATATGTTTAAATCCATATTTCATAATTTGAAATATCCTTTTACCTCTTCATTTCAAAATATTTACAATCAAGTTGATATTGATGTACAAATATATTCACAAAATTATCTTTATTTCTAAAAATAAGGAAAATAAAAATCTAGACGGTTGAAGTTGCATTCATAAAAGAGATCTGTAACGCTAACTTTATAATTAGAATAAGGGGTTTGTGGAGATTGTAGTAATTTTAATAGTTAAATTCATGAGTCGATTTGAGCTAGACCATCACTGAAATCCTGGAAACAATGAACAGCCGTTTCGTCCTAGTATGAAACTTCTCAGCAGTGCTCATCCACGATTCTGCATATAAGATTCTAATCCATGACCTTCGGTCTCGCTCAAGAACACTTAGGCTCTAGACCACTGAGCCGCGTTCACCTGTGGCAACGTCTAACTTCAAACGATCCATGATTTTGCGCAATCCTTCATCCATTGTTTGAAGTGGATAACTGCCTCTACCCTACACGGATTGGAGGTTAATCGTTCGCGCTTGAAACCAAAGATGGTGATCTGACTTAGATTGACTCAAGACTTCATACTTAACATTGAAGTCCAACACTCTAATCCTTGTGTAACTTAAGACTAAATTTGATTGAAATACTCGACTCTTATAAATTGTGCTTCATGAACTCAACTATAGTTATTGAGATATACTTTAAACATCAGTAAGCAATGCCTACCTTGACACTCAATACTGGTTGGTTGACAGGCAGGTTTGAAAGATGTTATGGTCAGAAAGATCTATGCCTGACAAAAACTCATTGAGTTGTTTGACGTTACTCTGAGCCGTGAGGCACTGTTCAAACGACCTGGCAAAAGTTTGTCCAATACGTTCACACTGTAGTCATGATCGAGAATTGAGAATGTTGGATAACGGAATTTAAAATTGATCACAGTGGTTTTTTCTTTTCCATCTCCATTTTCGCATTAATCTCAAGTCAAACTTTATCCAAAATGTTTAGTTCTTTCTCATTTGTTATTCGAACTGTATTTCTAATTTTTAACATTACTGAAACTAATTTCAATTGTTTACTTCCCATCCAGATAACTTTCTCTCTCATCAAGCTGATTTAAGAGACGGCAATTTGAACTGAAACACATTCATTCTAATTCTTATACTGAGGATTAATTGAAGTCAGATTATCAAATACTAACCGATGATACTGCAAATAAATAAAGTTGTCATAACTACTTATGGTTGTTCAGATACTGTCATCGTTATTTCCTATTTGACTCGCTCTTTATTTTATATAAATTATGATATGTTTAACTAGTAGATTTTATTTTTAGCAGATAAGTCATTTAAATTAAAATTGTTAAGTTTTAAGAATATTTACAAATCTGTTAGACAACTAGATAAGAAAAATAAAATTGAAAATGACATTTTATGAACATTAACCTTAAAACTGTACATCTTTTCATGGATATAAATAGATCTATGTAGTCATTATGATATGTCACAATGAAGCAAATACGATTCAACATTCGATTTAGCGATCAATACGTATTTTCTTCAAAAAAAATTTACGAATATACAACTGTTCATTTATATCACATCTATATGTATATATAATGAATGCATGACTACTATGATCACTCAATGATAGTTGTTAGAAATGAATGGAAAATATATTTTGTTTTAAAAATGAATGTATTTCACTTCATGTCTAAACTGTTACGTTCAACTGATCTATATATGCCATTTATATACTATTTGAAAAAAAGGTTATTTTTTAGCTATATTAGACATAATATTTATGATTATTCTATGATAGAATAGTAAAGATAAT
The DNA here is from genome assembly GCA_946903255.1 of Schistosoma spindalis. Taxonomy (NCBI): domain Eukaryota; kingdom Metazoa; phylum Platyhelminthes; class Trematoda; order Strigeidida; family Schistosomatidae; genus Schistosoma; species Schistosoma spindalis. The sequence goes on along the minus strand of OX336416.1, from coordinate 39,809,383 downwards.
CTTAAAGTAAGCTACCATTTAAGAAAAACAAGCTGTAAGCGTTTACTTACGCCTGTTACTCCTAATGGAGCATAAGCCACCGACCAGCATTCTGCATCCCACTCTGGCCTGGGCCTTCTTTTCTAGTTCCATCCAATTCTTGTTCATATATATAAATGGAAACGGGCTACAATGCAGCATTTAATGATCCTTAGAATAGCTTTAGATGCATTTTTACTCAAAAATTACAAGTAATCAGAAGAACTCTAAATAATATGAAGTTTAGATGAATGTATTTATGTTGATCTCTTCTATTTAATGAAGTATAAATACTACGGAAGATTTCAAAATAACTAGGTAAACAAATGGTTTTTGAAAATTTGAAGTAGTTCAAAAGGGAGTAAATTGAGTATATCAGATTATATGGATTATTTCATGATAATTTTCATTTATAATATCTAAACAGATGATAAGTAACTATTAAGAAATATCTACCAATAGCTTATGAAATGCCTCTTTACTAAAGAATGATTATATTTTGCTCTTTGGTATAAAAAGAAGCTCCATACATGTGTATATTTTCATCAGTGTAATTACTCACCTTTAACTGCTTCTCCAAAATCACTTACAGTGGATTCTGGATAAATGTGAAGTCACATACGTTCGTGATTGAACAGAAAAGATAGTGAAAACTAATTATAAGTGCACAAAAATTGATGATAATTAATGGATTAGTTTTTATTACTGAGGGTTATAAGTTAGAAAACCATTGAAAATAAACGATTATGTTGTAGCATGGAACTCCTAAACAGTGTAAACATTTGAAACAATATAAGATTAAATTTATAATTGTCAATTTTTACGGAGTGAACATTTTTGTTTGAGATCTATAATCCAAATTTTTAACTTCAGTCTATTTGCGTTGTTACATTGAATTCCTTGCTATTCATCTTGTTTTGCTGACATCGTGAATAACTCAAGCCAAGGCACACATGTAGTAGTCTCTATACTATTCATAACTAACTAAAAATGCTAAAAAATTAACCACATAATCCTCTTATCTAAAAAAACCAAGGATGAGTTTATTCACAAAATATTAGAAAGGAACTGTACACTTAATTGAATATAATCTAGCCGATATCAATCGGTATTTCATGTTTCTTTAATTCACAGATTCATTTGATCTCATAGTCTAAGCCTAGACACAACCTGCTAGTTTCTTATTTGATTTATATAATAGTTTTTACGTTGTTTTATTTTATACATTTGGTTACTAAAAATACGTTAAATCGTTTAATTAATTAATGGACTATCTACGAAAATATAGACATATATTTATATATATTATAGTGGTATACAAAAATATATATGTATTTCAATGGTCCTGCTGTGAAATACATATCAAGCAAAAGATATTTTATCACCTATAATAACCATTCATAAAATATGTATTCGACCTGATTACATTTAGGATGATAAAAAGAAGAGACATATTACATAACAAAGAAGTGTTTTTATTAATTTTCTATGCTAACCGAAAGTAAATCAAAAGTAATAATTTTTGTACTTTAGTTGATTGGAGACAGTAAGTAGAAATTTTTGTAGATAGGTCTTTCACTAATTACCATTCACCGTCAAGGTATAGTTGAAATATCAATGTAAGTGATTTTAGCTGGGAATATCTGTGACTGACAATTGGTTTTATTCATTTAGATTCCATGAGGACAGACATTGATTTCAAGTACACAGACAGTTTCTGTTGATAGGTTCTAGCCACCAAAGAATCTAGACAAAGAGTCTGTCTACTTCTTGTAACCACTTGACTTCAAATCATTGTGCGTCATGTCCGCTAACTTAAATTAATAAACAGATCACCAATTTATTGATTGGATTTGATCAATCATATGGTATACAAAAACGCAATATGCTCAATAAACAATCTATATAAGTAAATTAGAATAGTTATTAAAATAAAAGTCAATGGATTGATTCACCGGTAATTTACTCACAAAGGTCGGTAGATTTACTTAAAATCCACTATACTTCTGTGGTTTTTTTTAATTATGATTTAATAGTTTATTTTTTCCAGTTTATACTGAAAGATACTGCCTTTGTTATATGGTTAATATCAACCTTAGAGTAATGTAATCTTCACAATAATAACAATTTGCATGTTTAGTCAAAATGTGTTGTAGTTTACGTAAAGAGCTGATTAAATAAACATATAATCAAGGACTATTTAACCATATAATAACTGGAAGTGTAGTCAGGTTGATATAATAAAGTTTTAAATGTTATTCAATCTCTTATCGTTTGAACTATTATGTAAAATCGGTTTTACTTTAATTTGAAGAAATAAAATCACTACTGAACTACCTGAATAGCTATAGAAATATCTAATTGTTTCCTTCACTTCTTAACAATAAATATTATGTATTCATTCATTGGTCCCTATATTGGGTAAACTTAAATAACATTCGTTTAATAGAATATTTTTAAAAATCATTATTCAATGAACAAATTGCCATAGGCATGAAAAAAGTATATCAAATATAACCATTAAATTATTTATATTAGTTTTTTGAGTAAATTAAATTATACTGAATGAAAATGAAGCGTAAAATCATTTAGTGACTATTAGCGTTGACGTAAAAATATACATTTATATATTCGTTCTTAAGCAAATCATTCTATACTTATTTCTCGAGTCTACATTTCTTTCTTATACATACTTCAGTAATAATAATAATAATAATAATAATAATAATAATGAATTACACATTTTTATTAATAAACAGTTTATAATGCAAATTAAATTATGCTGATGAGATGAACAAGTTAGTGAGAAAGGAATTACTAATATAAGTAGTATTAATCACTAACCAGATTTTAGAAAAATGTCTACACTATATATATATATATATATATATATATATATATATATTTATATATAAACTATGTATTATGTCTATGCATGCTTGTATACCTAAGTCTTTTCTAACCATCTTATAATTGCACCGATGAGCAACATTCATTGAATCATACTTATTTCAAGGTAAGAAATAGACATTTGAAATAGTTGAACATAATTGAATTTTACTTTGAAGATGATGAAGATGAAAGAGTAAAGTTGGTATACACAATAATAATAATAATACATAACCACAATAATAAGAATAACCAATAATGTTAATAAGAACAATTTTTTGAGAAATATTCTCTTGAGAAATGAACGAAAAAGAAAGGAGAGAGAAAACGGGGAGAGAGAAAAAACAAGTGATAACAACAATAATAATAATGAAATAAAATCTAAAAACGAAATCGAATAATTATTCAATTTTCGAGAGGTGAATGGGTTTTCTTTTCCAGAGATACCTTCATATTATTTAATTTCTTTAAGCCAGTTTACCAAGGAGTATATATATATATATATATATATATATATATATATGTATATATATATATATATCTAGGTAGATAGATGTTAACTTTATACGCTAATTTCCATGTAATTACGTTAGGATAATTGAATAATTGAAATAGAATCGAAAAGTATTATAACTGTAAATAACTTTTATTTATTTTGCAATGTATATAACAATCTATTCTGAAGTGAATAGAATAAATCAATTGACAATGATAATGAATAAAATAAACATTTGATTATATATTTATGATGTATATGAATGAAGTTATGAAATTCAGTATAGAAATAATTTAAGTTAGTAAATAGAAGAGAAAAAAAACTGATCACTTTGAGAATTTATCTTTTATCTTGTTTAAAACTGAAATAATTATTAAGTAAAAGGTAAAGAGAGGGTAGGGAGAATAACTCTATATTTAATTGATATCATAAAGCTGAAGTGGGAAACAAACAACAGGGAAACTTGTTATCGTTTGATTCAAAAATAAATAGTATTTATGTTTATATTGAAAATTATTTCTATTAATGTAAAGGTTAGTTTATTATCAGAAAGGGGTTTTGTAGAGATTATAGTAATTTTAATAGTTAAGTTCATGAGTCAATTGAAGCTAGATCACCATGAAAAACTTGGGATCACTGGAAGGCCGTTTCGTCCTAGTGTGAGACTCCCCAGCAGTACGCATCCATGGTCCCGCCTCATGAGATTCGAACCCAGAACATATCGGTTTGGCGCGCGAACCATTAACTTCTAGTCCACTGAGCCGGCAACCAACTGTGTTAATGGCTAACTTTAACCAGTCCACGAAATTGAGCCACTGTCTAATCATTTCATTAGTGCAACTCGATAAAAAGAATGTAAATTGAGTTTGTGCTGTAGTTCTTTCATTTGAGTATACAATATGTTTTGTGATGAAAATTCTTCTACAAAACAATTTAATACTTGACACTTAATTATATTATACTGCGTTTTAACATAACCAACTCATATACATATGTTGTTTTGTAGAATTTTAATTGTGTCTAATCTTTGGAAATATAAATATATAAATATTTTCTTTAGGTGTACTATCATTAAAATGTTCTCTTGAATATTTTTTTTCATTTTCACAAAGTAATAAAGTATTGACTTATTAAATTTATAGGTGTAAATTATTTTTACTCGTCATAGTGATTATTTATTATTTACTAATTCACTATCGGTCAGTGAACCAATACTAATTTGAAGTCTGCCGAGATAAACAAAAAACATTTTCATTCAGCTTAATTTATTATTTTGAAAAATGTAAATTAGTTTTTTTCAATTGAAACTATTTCAAATAGTTTATCTTATAATTAGTAATTTGTTCATTTTGTCAAGCATACACTATGATTCTAATCAAAGATGGTTAGTGGCTAGCAGTGAAATCCAGGACTCACGTTTTGCCTATTTGAGACTCGTCAACTTGACGTACCTCCACCTTAGAGTTGATGTTCAGTCTCGGACTCGAACCAAGAACCGTAGACTTCACCTCACTGCACTAGCAAGTGGCCACCAGGACTCAGTAGCTAAGTGGATAACGCGATGGCGTTTGAATTGAACGATACGGTGTTCGAGTCTCGGAGTGAACATCAACTCTGAAATGCAGGCACATCCAACTGACGAGTCTCAAACAGGATGAAACGCGCGTCCTGGATTCCACTGCTAGCCTTTATCTATCTTTGCGCATAATGCTTGTGAATTAAGTCAATATCGAGGCAATCCACATAGTATGCACATATGCCAATAAGAGATTGATCAATTGAAGTCTTAAATATCAATGGGAATATTCAAGTAAAGGATACCAAGTGAAGTGATACACTAGAATAAAAAAACAACTGAATAAACAAACACCAAAATACCTATTTTACTTTTATAGAAAACGAATATTATATAGTGGAATAAAAGTTTACTAACAGCAGATATTCTACAAAGCCGGATTCGAAAAGGATTCATTCTTGAAACGTCGTATAATTTTGCTGTTATTCAGACAAGTATTGAGTGAGTAAAACAAAAATATTTGTGAATAGGAATTTTTGAATATCTTCATTATTTACCACTGAAAAAAGAACAAGGAAATAGTAGGTCATTTATTCGTAACCTCTTTTAAAAAAAGACTGGATGGGTCTTTAAGAAGAAGTAGATTCATAAAGGATACATTCATTGAATTATACAGTTATTTCATTAGACTTAAGTGTGTTGAAAACAACTAAGTTCTTTTTTCAGTGTCCCAGTCACAGAATTACCTATAAATATTATAAAAATGGTTTGTAACTAAATTTGACAGAATTACAGAAAGCACATCACGTACACTTCCAGACACTGGTAAGAAGGTAAAAACATCATGATTAACAAAAATTAATGTCAAAAACTTGAGAGATCTGAATTGACGAGCAGTTCGCTCAATTTATACATTTGGTTCACAGATCAAACCAGTATGAACAAAAAAAGTAATGACTAATTTTCCATTGATAAGTAGATCAATAAATGTGTATCTATTTGATAGTTGGATTCATGAGTCATTTTAAGCTAGGTCATTATGGAGAATCTGGAAGCACTGAACGACCACTTAGGCCTACTATAGGATTCCTCAGCAATGAGCACCCATGAGGGACTTTAACCAAGGACCTTAGGACTCTCGCGCGAACGCTTATGCTCTAGACAAGCGAGCCAGCATTTAACGGTGTTAATGTCTAACTTCAACCAACCCAAAATATTACGCGACCATCCAGCAATGTCTTCAGTGTGTGCATCAAATGACTGACATCATATTTTTGAGATATAATTTCAGGGTTTTGGTGAGCTTGCATCAGCATAAGTATAAAAAATACTGATTAAATCTTTAAGTCACCACAGACTTTCATTCTTAACTGACCAGAGATATATCAGGAAAATAGATAAAAACAATTTAACTTTTAAATCAAATTCCAAATAATTTATAAAACAGTTCTTGACTATATCATCTGTACACTATAGAAGGAATGGACACATTTGACAATAATATTTATCTCTACCTATAATAAAAATATCTAACTCAAATTAAATGATTGTTTTAGATTCATAAATAAATGATACCCTACGTCTAATTCTTTTATTTAAGCTTTCTCCTCTTCCTTACATTCTTTACAGTTCTACACCATATGTTATTATTATTACTGCTTTTTAATTGATATAACTTTCTCACTGTGTTTTCTTTTTTTTTTTTTGTATTTCACAAGTTACAACTTGCCATTTTATAACATTTGTTATAAGCTACAACCAACACATTTACACATAATTAAAATGAACTGATATGACCTTTTATTTAGAATCTCACTAGTCTTTTACTGTATAGACGTATGTTAAATTAAAATAGACACTAACTTGTTTCTTAGTGTTTTCAATACATTGGACGTAAACTGATTCAATCGAAACTGTTTGTTATGAATAAAGTATTTATGCTTTATTATAAACTAATATTAACTAGGTAACCATTAAATATCAGCGAGCAATGAGTACTAGTTATTGTTTTTGTGAAGGCTTTGGTATACATTGTTAATGAATTCTTTACTAGGTTAAAACTACTATCCAGTATTTTTTAATTTTCCATGGTCTCTTAATTAATACGAATTCATTAACAAAATAATCTTTACATTTTACTCAGAGAAACAATAACTTGACGAAGTATGAAGAACTAGATAAACATAAAATTGGTCATTACGCAATGATTAACCAGTTGTGAATATCTCTCAGTGTTACAGAAGGTTAGTTGTAGCTAGAATCACTTAAAGGTAACGTTTCAAACTATGAACATAGATGAAGCATGAATAAATCATCAGTCTCTGCAAGATTAAATGTACGGCTTATTGATTTGTATTAAAAAGCATAAAATCTAGGCCGTGGGGTTCCTGTCGGTTACATCAAACTACCTAACATTTTTATATTATTTACTGATTCATAACTTTAGAAAATTAAGAACTTGATTAAAAGCAGATAAATTCATTATTGCTAATAATTTGTAGTAAGAATCCATTAATTTTATTTATATAATGGTATTAGTTAATTCTTAAAAGAACACCATCCATTGTTACTAAATGATCTATTCTTTTAAATAATATCATTCTGACTATATCAGTCTGAGGTATTTTTCGTTGACGTAAAACAAAGCAAAAAACCATTTCAGTGAAAAGTTTGATAGTTATATTCATCTAAAATCATTTTCCGTAAAAACTATTCAGCCAAATGGAAGATGTCAGGATACAAAAAGATGAGTAAATCATATGATATGAAAATGTTGATTTGTTTTGATAGTGTAGTCTATTCGTTTGTTTAGGTTTTTACAATGACTGTTTTAGTGAGGTAGGTAAAGTTTCAATATTCAGACAAGGGTAAGTGTTCTCTCTCGAATTATTGATGGTTTGAAATACATAAAGATTTAGGTAGTGAAATTGATAATGTGTAAAAAATAATTAAGGTTGAAAATGTACTGTATGATTGAATCAATCAAATTTGTAAAAGCAATAAGCTTTAAAAACTAATATTGATAATCGATTGTGAGACAACAAACTTCGAATAAAATATCACCATAAGGTATGTATTATTCGTGTGACAAGCAAACTAACGAAGAATGATGTTGTATCGATTTGTAGATATATTTAAAAGTTATCCGCCCTAAGGCAATTTGTAACCACAGTATAAATGAATTAGGATATTTATATATGAACATTTTATATGTGAACATTTTTTAAATTAAGCACCGACGCTAGAGAAATTATTTAATATCAATAATATTGAGCCAAGGAACCAGGCTATAGTTTACATTATAATCATCGTTTTCCTAAACTGAATGAAAACATTTCTGTAAAATGCTTATGCATTAGTGACCTTTGATCTGACTCCAATTGGATCGTATGTTGAATCGCTATTAAATGATTGCAATCGAAATATATATAACCTTCAATCCTCGTATATTTCATCGGCTTCAATTGCATTAGTGAATAACGGAATTGAACAAGTCGAATTTTGTATACTCATTGATCTGGGCAGGCAATCAGAGAGACAAAGCGATGGAAGCGAAGACAGTGAAGCGAAATGACGCGTCGTGGAGAAAGAATGTGAGCAAACTTCATTTAGTCAAGCGTTAATCAATATTTATAGCCAGATAAAAATTAGTTATAGATATGTGATGAATAGAATAAGAAGTGTACACACATACGCTCATAAAAAAACGGTTAAGGTTGATAAGTGAATAATTAACAGGGTCAAAATGTGACTCAGGAAGAATGGATAAATTGGTCTGTCCAGAATCTAGAATAAGTTATATGAACTTAACATAGCAACTGACACTACAAAACTTTACACAGTTTAATATTTTATTTTACCATAGATTTGGGTGGATAACCTTGTAAAATAAGCATTCATGCTCTTATCTATACAATACCTCGCTTGCTCTTCTAATAAACAGACTTTTGGTTCAACATATGATATGATCCGTTGAAGTTTACGTATAAGTTTAAAACAAACGCGACCACGATCGTGGAAATATAATATGGAGCCCTTACATTAAATCTGATATCCCACGACAAATAGTTGTGCCCAATCGAAATGTATGATGTAACTTACTGCATAATTAGTTTAATGATGAATACCATTGATATAAGATTTTTAAAATGAATAGTCTTTACGGGTTTTTATTGAACGAAAAATCATGTTGGTTTATCTGATAGTCCAAAGAGATAAGAAACATCTCCCTACATTCTATCCTCTAACCTCAATAATATTCAGCTTAAAAATAATTATGCTTTATAAACACTACTAACTTTGAAGCTATATCCTTTTTTGGTTATTCAGTTTGGAATTCGTTGGCCAGTATCACGAACATTTATTTCATCTTCACAAAATCCCGGTAATCGAGTATTCAGTGAAATTTTAACTACTGACACAACATCAGTTAAAGATTCAAATGGTGTAACTGGAGATTATGATGCAATTTCAGCTACTGGTAGTGGATTACTTGGTTTAGGATTAAGAGATACATCTATGCTTGATTGTATACATCAATCAAATCTTTTGTTATATCATCCGATATACAGGTAAGAATAAATATATCTTCAGTATACTTTTAGAGTGGAAAATGAGTCTACTTATAAGTAGTTCATGTGAATTTTAAAAATACGCTTAAGACAACTTGGTTGCTGAGCTTGAAGCAGCCTTTTCAAAACATTGAATTTAAAATCGAGGTCCTGAAAAGCGATAATAACCTGTAATGCTTACTTCATAGAACGGAATTATTCAGGTTAAATATTTGAATGTCATCATCACTTCAAGAAATGTTTCTGAACACAGTTTCGTACTCGAGACAAGATGTTATGTATCATCTATTATTGATTAAGGGAATGCTTTAATGAATTTGTAATTATCCAATTATAAGTTGATTTTGCTGCACATTAAAGATTTTACCAGATTGATTTAGCTTATAAATAATTCTATAAGCAGACATTTCTTTTTATTACAATTTATTACTTACAGAATTATTCAATGTTTACTAAAATTCTACAAAATTCATTTTATTTTACTATAGAATTTTCTATGTATCACACGACTCACAAGATTTGAAGATATTCAGCTATATAGCAAGAGACAGTAGAACAAGCGTTTTTAGATGCAATGTATTTAAGGCTTACAAAAAAGTAAGACAAGCTAAATATTTTTTAAATTTTATTATTAACCGTTGAATTCACAAGCCGATCTATGATAGATCATCATAAAAACCTGGAAGCACTGGATGGCCGGTTCGTCTTAGTATGGGACTCTTCAACAGTGTGCGCGAATGCTTAACCTAAACTGTTAGAACTACTACATATCCCCTTATTGATAATTTTATTATTTTTAGAGTGATAAGTTTACAACAATTATTCTATTTGTATATGAGTCACATCACGTAACAATTAAAACCAGTCGATCGTTAAAAACTGGGAAGTACTAGAAAATCTATTATATCCTAGTGTGACATTCAGGCATGTGTATACGCTGACTTCATCAAAAATCGAATTCAGATGAGTCATACAAGAAAGATACAACTATTCAGTAGTTTCTAGTTTTGAGCAGTTAACTAATTTTAGCTACTACCCATCTCTAGTTATAATGCTTGTGAATTAAGGCAATATCGAGGCAGTCTGCACAGTATTTACATATGCCAATAAGAAATTGGCCAATTGAAGTCCTAAACATCACTGAGAAGATTCAAGTAAATAGTACCATGTGAATTTGAATACCTTTCTGTCTTATTGTCTACAAAATAGCAATCATCAAACTGATCTTAAATTTTGTATAGTAAATGAGAATTTTACATTCTTTTCCTCAAAACATTCAGAAAATCAATTGTAGTTACAAAGTGATTAAAATGTTAACTTTGTGAATCTAAGAAACCTATTGATTAAAACAACTTTATGTAACAATTTTATAATTTGAAACAAAAGTTGTATGACTTTTATGGTTAAAAATAGTTAATTTTGTTCAGATATCTCGTATTCTTATTTTAAATAAGTAAGGCAGATATCATCCGATAGCGGAAATAAACAATGACCAAACAATATTGTTTAGAGATAAATGTTAAGAAAAATAAAGTAAATAATCCTAAGCTATTATGATTATTACGAGATCGGAAGGCTATAGTTTCGCTCCCAGTGAACTGTCATAAATTCAAACTAATAAAGAATTCCAAACTAGAATGAAGAGACTATCATGTATTTCCTGGTGTTTCCATAGACTATTCAGCTGATTTCATTTAGCTGTAGAAACTGACTTGGAATTGAACAACCTTCAAAGGCTTTCATGTCAAGAACGGTAAATGATATATGGATCGATTTTTGACATTTTTTAAAGATACATTCATAAGAATGATTTTAAACACTGATAAGAGATAATGTATATTACTAAGAGATTATATCATGAATGATTAAAGATTTGACTAACAAACAGAAATCCAACATATTTTTGAAATGGAAAGTGTATACCGGATAAAGAAATTAACTTTTGAGTGTGTAGTTAAAGAACCAGATAACTTTATAGACCAATCAATCCATTAAAAAACACCAAATAGTATGACAATAAGATTAAAAGAACACCTACACAAGTATATTAAGATGTAAAAAAACAGAAAAGTAGAGGAATATAAATTCTGATTTCCAATGCTGATGAACACTGTATATATGATGGTTGAAATAAACTGACAGAAATAATGAATAATTAAGAACAGTACATATTTCTAGATATTTTGAAGATATATATCAAAGACTGATATTAATTAAAGAGCTCATGAAAATTGTACAGTATTAAAATGTTGCTTCAGCTCAATATGTAACACATTGTTAATGCATATTCACCAACCTAAACTCGTCTAACAATGAGATCTACACACTCGGACAATTCAGTCAAATAATAACAGTTTATATTTTCTATTTTGGTTAATTTATAATAACGTATGTACAGACAAGTTTGCTAGACGAACCGTTGGAATTATTTGAATTCCAATCGCTGAGATTATTTCAAATATAATTTTCACATATAATGACTTCTCTATGCTCGGCGCCCGATTTTTGTAAACTATTCGTTTTAATATTGACGAATACTTGTACAAATGTATGTTTGTCTTTGTTAGTAAACATGAACTCTTTCAATTTGAACTAACTCTTGAGTATATATATATATATATATATATATATATATATATATATCATTCCCATTAGTTACAAGCTATGCGAATAGTCAGAACAGTTGGTCAAGCATTTGATGTATGTCATCGAATTGCTCTACAAAAACAAGGCCAACAACTAGAAACAACCGAAAGCAATAATAATGATAATAATGCTGATGAAAATGGTGAATCTGACCAAGAGAAAATAGAAAAATCTGACAAAAAAATAACTTCTGTTAACAATATTGATAGTAATAAATTAGATGATTCGAATAAATCAACAAAACATAATGGTGATTTAAATAACCATAAAACAAAATCAAAACATAAGCTTAAACAACATAAAACAGGTAAACACGAAAAATCGATTAATTTGAAAGATGATCGTAATTCTACATCACAAATACGTAAAATAGAAAAACATAGAGATAAGAAAAATACCCATGATTCTACTACAAACGATGATGGTGATGATAATGGGGATGATATCGAAAAAGTAAACAAAGAAGATGAAATCAAGAAATCACATAAATATCACAAAACAAAAGATCTTTTAGATGATTTAAGCAAAACTGATAATACGTTGGTTGATATAGAACCTGTAGAACTGATCAATGAATCTATTGAACTGATCGATATTGATCATGATATGAGTAAATCTTTAAATAATTGTATACAAAGCAAAAATAGCCAACAAGAAAAATCTTGTCATAAATCTAAGTCAACTATACATCAACAAAAATCATACAGAAAAAAGAATACATCTAAATTTTCAAGTGGTTCAGAAACCGAATCATCTCCATGTGTTCATAACCATTCAAGAGAGGATTCAGAAACTTCAAGATCTTCTAGACAAACAGCAACATCAAATTCATCTGTTAACAGTCGTATAATGTCAGATCATTCTATATCACATGCTAGTTCACTTAGTTCAGTATGTTCTAAAGAAAAAATACAAGTTCGTAATAGACATGAACATCATAAACATCATAAACGACCTACCAGTTCACATAAAAGTACTAAATTAAAGACAAGTATTACAACTCGTGATTTGGTATGGATGTTACAAACTGGTGAGGATAGAAATGAGAAAACAGATTTATTCACAAAAGAATTATTATCATTATTTACTGGCAATACTGCTTCAACATCATTATTGTTAGAACAAGGAAGGAGAATGCATCAAAGTAGATCATTAGATACAAATGTTGCCAGAGATTTGCTCAACGAAAGTAAATTGAAATTAAAAAATTTTTAATATATTTTGGAGTGTTTAAATTCCCATTTTCGTCACTTCTTATGTTGTACTTTTTGTGTTGAGTACTTGTTAACTCCACATTTAAGCATTAGTTAGTCAAGGTATAACAAATTTTACAACGAATTTATGTTTATAAGATGAGATGGATTATGGCTTGCAGTGGGACCCAGGACGCACGTTATATCCTATTTGGGACTTGCCAATTGAATATCCTTGTATCTGATTTGATGTTCACCACTGGACTCGAACCCAAGACTCTTCCTTAAGTAGTACAAAACGTGTATCGTGGGTTCCATTGCTAATCACCAACCATCTCCACTTAAAAGTTATTGTGACTCAATGGAATCATCGGGGCAAATAGTACCATTTTGAGGCTATTCTGGCTACTGAAGAACAAGTAGATAATGCTTTAGTACTGAGAGCCCTGATTTAGACAAACATCATTGGATTACCGATGTTCGACAATACAATACAATACATTACAATACAATACAGTCCAAAGATGTCCATTAAGGTATACTAAAGATCATTATCCAACCATGGAGATCACTTGTAAATACTGTTCCTAACCTTAAGCTTCACTCTTGATATCCCAGCAATATCTGTGGCGAAGACTTCTGATTAATATACGGTCAAGTTAAATAAGGTGAAGAAACAGTTAGTTAGTTAGCTGGAAGATAAGAATGCTAAATTTGAATATGTCACTTCATTACACCTTTATAGATTTGTATTGTACATTTGTATTCTACATGAGACGTAGGATGTATTTCGAGAACTCTAAATGAAACTCTGATAGTTCGTATTATGTGACTTTCGTTTGTCATTTAGACATTAAAACCATTGAATGCCGGCTCAGTGGTTCAGTAGGTTAGGCGTTTGCGCGCGAGACTGAAGGCCGTGGGTTCGAACCCCTGGATCGTGGATGCGCACTGCTGAGGAGTCTCACTATAGGACGTAACGGCCATCCAGTGCTTCCAGGTTTTTAATGGTGGTCTAACATCAATCGGTTCATGATCCCAATCAAAAACTTAACAATCTCCACAACTTCTAAACTGATCGACAACTATTCGATTTAGATTAGGAGTCCTCATATGTCTAAGAACATGACGTCTTTACAGATTGAACCAAAAATATCCAAGTTCCATGATTAGTTATAAATCCCTGAACAACCTAAATGATGTAATGTGATGCTCATTTGTAGTGTTATATCCTCGAGATAACTTCCATACTGCTTATATCGATTGCTCTGGTGATAACCGTTATTACACTAAATCCGAAGTTTGTATAATCTTCAGAAGGCAAATGTGAAGAGTGGACTAGTTTATTTTAGCACAGCACAGGTTAAAAAATCAGTAACACACGGCGCGAGTTCAAGATAAAAGTGCGAATAAGAACATAAATAACAATGAGAATGAATTCCTAGCACATGTACCAAGTCATCAAGTGATTTAAGTAACTATCCTTTAAGGTAGTAATAGGAGTGTTTATAAGTGCCGTAACACACCATCAACCGCATATGTTAAACCAAGCATGGAAATATATGGGTAAAAAAGTAGGCAAGTTATTACTGATAAAACAATACTGTCTGTCGAATAAGTTGATTAAAGTGCCTGGCAAATTTAAACATATTCAAACTCAAGTAGAGATAAGGATGATACACATCATTAACTTGATTTGATTGGAGACATGGTGTAATGAACAATCAATCTCATAGGTGATGACTCATTTTCTTATGAATGCGATTAACCGAGATCTTCATAAATCACCTGAAAGTATTTTATTAATGTGCAAATAAAGTAGTAATCAGCGTTTACGGACTCCTGAATTGTAAAATATACTTGTTAACAATCGGTAAAAAAGGAATCCTAGAGATGGCTCTTGGTTATGAACATTTACATTCGAAATATTGATTTCACTCATCAGTTTGATTTCCAAAATAATGATTATCTGTTTTTTAACTGTTGTTTCCTTTCTTCAATTTACAGGTTCTTTACAAAGTCCGAATGATTTATCGAACACTCTATTAACTGAAAGTGCCTTGCCAGAAACATTATCCACTGATCAAAAATCAATTGGTACAGTATTCTCTGAAATGACAAATATTAACAGCCTTTGTCAATATCAGTCAAATACGCCAATACTCCCTAATTCCTCTGTGGACACCAGCTTACATCAAGTAAAACCGTTTAGTTTATGATGTTTAAGAAGTTAATAACATATCGTAAAAACCTAATCTACTTTGATCATATTATTCTTTTTAGCCTTATTTGAGCTGTGTTTATTGATTTAATTCATTAGAACTGATAACAAGACCTCTAAAAAATATGTATTCATAATAAAGTAAACAAATGAGTTCGCAACGCACATTCAAGTCAATTAGGGTTATGCAAACATATCATCTGATATATTTAACTACCATGACAAAAGTCTTAGAAAAAATCTTTGATCTTGTTGTGGTTCATATGAAGGACTGACCGAAATTAGAAAAACACTGAGAAATAGGGAGTACTGGACAACTAGTTTATTCTAATATGGGACTGCCCAGAAGTACACACTCATGATCCTATCAAGGATCGAACCAGGACCTTCAGGTCTCACTGAGAGCACTTAGTCTTCAAAGTTAATTCCTGTAAATGAAGCGAGAATATAATACCAGTGAAGTCCCACCATGTGGGATGTGAGAGAGATACCTACCAATGACACTCAAATATGGTTGGCTGATATCATGAGCTGACAACTCAATGATTTGAATTTTGATCCACCATAGGATCATAGATTCTCATTATTGAAGAGTCCTGACTTTGTTAGATGTCTAACTGAAATCGCAGTTCGTGATTTAAGCAATGACAATTTAACAATCATCACAGAACCCCTGTAACAATAATCTTGGTTTGGTTTTCTTCTATAGTAAAAACTTGAGTGTAACCAGTGTAGGAAAACACTTTTAATTTATGCTAAACAAATACAGAATAATGAATGCTAACTGTTAGGATCCACTTATGGATAAATACTATACATATATTTTTTGCATAATTGTTAAGTGGCTAAACTATGCATATTCATGTTCCTATTATTATAAGCTTTATTTTGACCTATAGGCTATTATTATTAGATTTGCCGTTCTTGAGTTATGCCCAGTCTATTAATTATGGTCTCCTACATTCACAGTCACTTTTCGCTAAATCTTGTACAAATGTTGTTTTCTATTTTTTGGTGCGATATGATCCGTTTCGTTTGTATATAAAGCCAGTATGTTTGAAATACATGATTTATATCGCAGAGGATGATATTGGTGTTCTGGACTCAACAGACAGGGCTAGAAGAAGAACTGATAAGGACCCTAGAGTGCTCGTACAGGATACGCGTCATTCGTACGGTCGATAAATCACTGTTCTCTAGTCGGCGGTATCATTACGTCATATATTAATAGGGCACAAGGCTCACAGTTATAACACCATTGAATTCTGGTTTTATGCTAGAAAAGTGAGGCTTCCACTTCGAATTCAATCGGCGTGATTATAACTTACGGACAAACCAATCAGATTTAAGATAACAGGTTTTTGATTTTAGGGAGAAATTCATTTACTCATCTGACTGAATACCATTTTGGCATTAAACTCGATGTCCATTCATGATGAAAACATGAAATCTAATTTCAGCGAGACTATAATTTATGGACGGACCGATCATTTATAAGATAACAGGACTCGGATTTTGGCGCGAAACTTGTTCATCCATTCAGTTAAATAGAGTTTTGTCATTATAGCTGATGTCACTTCGTGATGAAAACCGTAAATATAATTCCTAACCATAGCCATCAACTGTAAATCATAATTATAATTCCTCACACAGGTTTATAACCTTAATTTGGTCCTAGCTATTAGGTGAACACTATCCATGTCACCGGCGTCACTCAAAGGTCGCCCATAAATTATAGTCTCACTCTAATTCCTAACCCTAACGTTAAACTGTAAATCCTAATCCTAGTTTTTTCACACGAATATGTAACCCCATTAAGTAGATAGTCATTGCAAGATTATTTCAACGTTACTAAAAGGTTATCGTCTAATTTCTCTATGGCTTTCAAATGCAAATATTTGATTAGTATCAAAATGCGTTTTGTGAAGATTGTGGTAGAACAGAGCACAGAACATATGCTCACTAGTGACTGGCTTCAAGAGATATATCCTAGAGTCCTAGTGAGAAGCAGTGACCAGTGGAGTTCAACCGGGTCTGTTGTGAAATAGTAACTCACTGATGACAATGGTGCATATGTCGCTCAATTTCGTGGATTAGTTGAAGTTAGACATTCACACCTTTGGATGCCGGCCCGCTCAGTGGTTTAGAGGTGAAGCGCTCACGCGCAAGACCGGTCGATCCTGGGTTCAAATCCCGCGAGGTGTTATTATAGATGCGCATTGCTGAAGAGTCTCAAAACAGAACGAAACTGCTGTCTAGTGCTTCCAGGTCTCCCACAATGGTCTAGTTTCAATTGACTCATGATCTCAACTACTGCAAACATTTGATTTACCTTTATCCTGATACGATATCTATGTCATTTTAAGATGACATGTAAATACTTTTTTTAAAAGAGAATAGATTTATTTTCCATTGAATTAAGTAATAAAGTAAATCTTTATTATTACTATTATTACCATTATTATTATTATTATCAAATCAAGCATTGCATTAAACAACTTGTCCGTCAAAATTGGGATTTACGTACATGGTTAAATCAAATGTCTGATCGTCTAGAACGTTTAGAATTATTGACATCTAATAAAATGGAACATAATAATCCAATTATAAATCAATCAACAAATACAAACAATATTAATAATAATAATCAAAGTAAATTATTTTCTACTGGAAATGATAAAGTAAGTATTCTATAAATGTTACTTCAAATAAACAATGATTTTATTTAACAAAAGAGAATGTTATAACGATTAGTTTTCCGATGATTACACATATGGGACGTTAATTTACCTTAGATAAATATCTACACTAGATTCCTTCATAGTGTCTATTCTATAAGATTTCAACATAACTCAGATGAAGAACACGCGATTAACCTGACTAGAACCTTAAATATATTTCCACTCCAAAAACCCAACACCATCCAACAACAATGAGGAATCAGTAATAATAATAATAATAATAATAATAATAATAATAATAATAATAATAAGGATAGGGGAATATATAACTCATCTTATACACTTGTCAGACTATTTACATGTCTGACTAAGCAAAAAACCAATCATTATCATTCTCGCCTATACATCAAAGAAATGTAATTTTGTTTCATACATTTGATTGAATAGTATTTTTGTTGTACAGGAAAAACTTGTTATAACTAACTTTTATTATAGTTAGTGTATAACATTAGTAGTTATTCTTAACTGATTGAAAAGCATGAATTAACTTTAAAATGAAATACGGATTTTAAAATATAATCTACAAGGTTAGTGACTTGAGATCTAACTCCATTTTGATTGTATGAATGATTATTGTCGAGTTATCGAAATATATACCCTGGCTACCCTTGTATATTATTATCGACTTAAATCGAGTTGGTGAATAACGGAATTACATAAGTCAAATGCAAGAATGAAGTTTCATTGTGTATATATTTCATACAATCATTGATCTGAACAGATAATCAGAGAAACGGAGGGATAGAAGCGAAGAGTGAAAAGAGAAGCGAAGCTAAATGACACGCAGTGGAGAAGGCAAGTGAATTAACTCGATCTAATCAAGATTTAAATGATATTTATAGTCACACAAAAATAAGCTGCAGATATTTTATGAGTAAGATAAGAAATGCACACACATACGCTTGCACAGAAACAGTTAAGATTGATAAGTGAATAATTAACAATGTTAGAATGTGACTCAAGAAGAATGAATAAATTGACCTCTCAGAAAGCTAGAATAAACTATGTGAGCTTAACATGGAAACCGACACTACATGAGCATAATCTCAATGTTGAAATAGCTTCGTTGCAAGCTACAATAGGTTTTTAGAAATGTTACTTTCCACTTAGTATTACGATAAATAAACTAGGGTAAACATATTCCTATGAATCAATCCCTATTTAGTAATCACGTATAAATCCGAATGTGTTCATATATGTTAATTTTTTTAATATTTCTAAACAAGTTATCTTACAATTTGGAGTATTTTTATTAAGAATACTCTCACACTTGTTCATTTACCAACATGTATTTCAATGACATCACTGAGTATTTCCAGGTTTGGATTTTGTAACATTATTGGTCTTTTTAAAGATAATAGATGTCTGGTCGATATGCAGCGCTTGTCACTTAACTTGGATTTAGAAATTTAGTAGGCTGATTAAAAGCAGTTAAGCATAAAAGATATGGTTCTAACCACCTATTTTTGTAAAAAGGTTTAATTGGTTCTCGACAATAATGCACACAATAGTTTTGATCTATTTGTACTGTGCAACAAGAACTTCAATCTTCTTGAGTATTTAATGCAATACTGTTTAATTATTACATATTATAGAATTCGTCAATGTGATAAAGTCAATTCAGTGGACTTCATATGCTTGTTTAATATTCGTTTTTAGGATATTCGATGAAAAAGTATACACTCAGGAAACCTATCAAATATTTAGGTTTATTTACTGTGATAACATGATGAAGAAAATAGCTCTTCCATAGGTTAGTCAATCATCTCAGTGAGAGCCATTAAAAACTGAAAGGATGTGGCAAGTCCTGAAAGATCATTATCCTTATGTGTTGATGAAAACATCGAATGTTTGTAGTCTTTTGTGTTTTTTGACTACTGTAACTTTGTAAAACAGCCGACAGATTGGAAGCCTAATCACTCAGGGCTATTTAGAATGTTTCAAACAAATGAAAATGGACTGTAAATAAATTTGTCAGAAGTGTAGATTATTTTAAACAAATAAGTCCGTCATATCCTGTTTCGTTACGTTTTACAGTTCGCTCATTTATTAAACATACAAAACATTAAAAAACTATTATTTTGCATGGAATTGTTTTGAATGACATAAAAATGTAGGAATTTTTATTATTATACTAGCATATATGTATCTTTTTTATTTTGTAGTTTATTTCAGATCGTCGATTATTACCTAATTCAGCATCATTCAGTGTACAGTCTGGTAATAAATCAATAACCGATCAAAATGTCCTTACTTCATTATCATTTTCTGGATGGAATAATTCAGTCAATCCAAATAATGAAACAAATTATAAACCTTTAAGCAATTCTAATCCATTTCGAATGCCTCGATCAATTTCAGCTTTAACAGGAACCATAGATGAAATGAATACAATAAAACCTCAATTTAATACATCATATTCAACATACTCAACAAATAAACCAAATATTCCATCATCATTTAATGAAAATTGTGAAATTATAAATTCAAATAATTCCCATATTGCTTCTAAAGAGACAACTAATTTAGAAGATGATGGATTTCTACAGTTAGCCAACAGAAAAGAGGTAAGAATTCAAAATAATTTAAAATGTAATAGACCTTTGAAAATCTATTGATTTTTTGTTATTATTCCTTATATCCTATTGTAAACATTTTTTCTAAAGTTTTTCATAAAAGTAGTGTAGTGAACAAGAACAACAGTGGGGACAAATCAAATGTATTTGAGTACAGAATTACAGGTCATCTCACTAAAATTTGAGAACCATGTAGAAAATCGTTAATTTGCGAAATATCAATCCATCATCTCAAACTTGACTGTTCCTGTTACAAACATCAATCCATTGTCTCAGATTTCATTGTTCATGCGTTTTCATACCAATTGCGTTCTGTTCCCTTTTTTTCTCATCGACCTTCTACCGAAATACATTCTGTGCCGTTATATACTAGTGTGAATATAAGTGACCCACATCACAGTAGTGCTACTCGAGATCTGAACTGTATGAATAAAGAACACTATTGGCATAGATTAAGTTATCTGTAATATAATTTACTATTTGAATTCATTAGTACTTTCAGAGAGAATAAACCATTTAAAGAACTTTAGTAATAAAAGGATAATATTAAAAGAAAGAATTGTATTTAAGCGATTCAAGAGTTTTTAAGTGATTTATAAACTTATGTAGATTCTGTGTAGCTGTTTCCTATTTCAAGTCGAATTTTTATATTAAAACTGGCTTCACACGCATATCATATTGAAGAGAGAAAGAACAAAGATTTCAGCAGAATAACATGAATTCATTTTATTTTGTTTGATTATCGTCAACTGCTTACAACTGTAATATTTAAAAAGAATATTTACAAAATGGGTTCGAATTACCTACATGTAGGGTTTTAATTAAAATTTGTTATGATCATACATTAGCACAGTATGATAAGGATGTAAATAAACTTAGTAGACTCTTCCATTTGGATGTGTGATATTAATCTTTTAATGCTTTTATATATTAGTAAACAATTCTTTAATTTACTCAACTCCACTATAAAATCCAGGTTAGTAAAACTGTGGTGACTTAGCTTCATTAATCAATCACTTTGATAACCGTTATTACATAAATCCGAACGGTTTTTGAAATCAGAAGGCTATTAGAAGTGACTACTACAGCTTATTAGCAGATAGCACAGATAACGACGTCACAAGCACATCGAGTGAATTGTAGCGGAGAGGTTAATGTATATGTTTGAGCGGATACAGAGGTGAATTTATAGTCAAATCGAATCAAGATGCAACCAGGCAAGCCGCAGACTATAAGTAGGATTCGACCACAGATATACATGGGAAAGAGAATGACTCATCGAGCGATATTTGAGCGACCAACATTTAAGCTAGAAAGAGATATGTACGTAGGCTATCACATATCATCAAGCGTACAAGTACATACAGACATGATAGTAATCATAATAATACAAAGAAATAGACGAATTGTTACCGTCCGAACAACATTGTCTGTTAAATGAGTTATTAAAAGTGCTTGACAAAAATCAATCGTAATCAAAATTAATCGTAGGAGCGTTGCTATAAAATATTTGTTGCACAGCTATATGATGATTATAATGTAGCTAAAAGTGTAACTACTCATGTTCCTCGGAGGTTAGTGATCAACTGCCACAATGATAATATCATCTGTCTTTAAGTTAAGATTAAATGGAAGTAAGTTACTTTTCTAATAGATCTAATAAGATAACATTATGTACAAATAAATGATAATTCATCCTGTCTTCCAATCAAGATAGTAATCATTACATTGTTGCATTCTTATGATGGTTAATCGGTACAACATCCATTAAAATAACTATGTACAGCCTTATCAAACTTTAGAAATATATGAATTGATGTACAGACAACGAATAAACATGTCCCTTAATTTTGATAAACCATATTAGAAATTTCTCAAAAACGATCTACTTTTATAGGCTTACATCAAAAGACTAGTCATTGTTAAGAGTTGTTAGTCATTCTATAACAATCTTTCATTATGTTGTTCTTAGATGCATTTGTAAACTCTCAAATACAAATGAGTTCTTCCTCTGATACACAAATGTTGTATTCTAATGAAAGATAATTTTTTAAACAGCATTTATAGTTCAACTGTTAGCAATATATATATATATATATATATATATATACAACATAGATCAAACTATCATTGTTGCTTTATATATTAATATATACATCTTAACTAAAAGTTGAGGTTTGAACTTGATTCGTCCTTATCAAAACTTCTTTTGGGTACATATTCAAATCTGATGACTTTGTCTAAAGTGTAAAATTACCACTTCTTGAAAATGTGATTCCACTTATATATTAACTTGTAAACATTTTAATTGATTAAAAACGTCTAGATAAAAAGGATAAGTTGTTTTCATCCTTGATATCAAATAAATTCTGTCATTTTCATAAAGTGCAATTTACCATGTAGAAACTAAAATAGACAATATCAAGACGTTTACATTTTAAACTTTTCCGTCAATGTTTGAAAGCAATACAAAACTGCTTTATTTTAGTTGGAAATTTCCAGGTAATCTTACATTTAAAACCAATTCTGAAATGAATTACTAATGTTTATCTATCATTCCTACAGATGTATCAGGAAATGGTTTGACTAGTTTTTACATTGATGCCCTGTGAATATTCTGTAGATCGATATGAATGATTTGCTTTTGATCAGTTTTAGTACTCAGTCATTTTACTTTGAATATGGGAGGACTCTAATCGCATATATTTATACATGCCTCATTGATAAGAAGGTCTCATCTGGCAACCTATTATTATTCATTGATAATAACCTTTGACGTGCCAGTTTCTTAAAAAGTAAATATTTTACAAGTGTTAAACAGTACACTTCGTACTAGTTACGTCACTCACAGAAAATAGAACATTTGTTTGATATATTCTTTTCATCAGTTGTCAGAATTTTGAACGTTAACTTTTTATTTTGTCAGGTATCTGAGTTACAGGATAAATTCAAAACATTAAAACATTCTTGGTCAATGAAAGGAGGCAGTAATCTTAGTATTCAAGATCAAATATTTGGTATAAAAGGTTTACCACGTTCAATCAGCGCAGTAAATAGTCCATTAGAGGCTATGGCTTCTGAAACAGCAGTTTCTAGTAGTCAGTTGATGAATCAAACTTGTTCACAAAATAATTGTTTTCAAACAATAAATTTGAATACGAACTGTGCACAAACACAACAACAAAACTCCAAAGGAATTGAACATCAAACCAAAGACGCCATTTCAGTCTCAAATGAAAGAAATGGCACTTCATCCCTCGTTAAATTATTACCACAACCTCCAAAACGTATAAACAGTGCGACAACACAAATAGATCATAAAATGAATAATCATGAAGATACATCTATTGAGCCAACTTTAGGAATTGGTGAATTAACAGATCACAACATAACTAATGAGCTTTCTAAATTAACAAGCAGTGATTTGAATGAATTAGGAAATTTCAAAAAAGCTATCACGTATTTACCAACTGACTCGAGGTGAGACAAAGTAAGCATCAGTCTATCAGGCTAATTCATTATCTTTTTACATTTAGGTAGTAAATTTCAGTTAACCATTGATTTAACACTATTGTAACTTTAAGAGTCAGTCTGTGTGATATGTGGATGAATACAAAATACGTGTAAACGATGTTACTGAAAGATTATATATATATATATATATATATATATATATATATATATATATATATATATATATATATATATATATCACTAATAATATTATCCCGTTAAATAAGTTAGCACATATCTGAACTCATTCACCTAGTAGATTATAATGTTATGCACTATGCAAATAGTTATTGAACTTCTAACTACAGGGAATATCGAATCATCCACTAAATAACCTCAAATGCTAAAAGATATTGATCAAATTCATTCTTTAATATTCACATTGGGAAAATACAATCCTTTGTGAGTAATAGTAAATAATGAGTGGAAATTAGTGGAAGGACAAAAATAAGATCATATAATAGGAGGAACAGTTTCATTTAAATTATTTTTATAGAGGCTGGAAGGACCTTGACATGAACCCTTCCGTAAAAACATACTAAGTTGAAAACGCTTGAAAAGTGAAAGCAGTTATGACGGTGACAGCATAAAAATTCTTCCTCACTGTAACCTGAATTGATGTCTAGTACTTCTCTTGAAACACATGTCCGACTTATTGATTATTCAGATAAACAGGTTTAGAAGAGACAGCAAAACTTGGTTAGCAACAAATTTAAAATGTCGACTACATGATTGAGAGCTTGAAAAGTTTTATCAACTTTATATGTTAATTGATTCATCTGAAACGTGATTTCTGACATCCTAGTATAATGGACAAAATTACTTATTCTTTGGATAAGGTGTTTATATTCACTACGTAGATAGTTAATCATACGGAATAACTTCAACAGGACAACCAATACTAACTCTTACTCGATGGTTTAAAAGTAATGTGTTTCTAATAAAACCTGAACATTCTAAATTCAAATCCTGTTGACAGCACGAGTGTATACTTCTGAAGAGTATCAAACTATGATGAAACAACCGTTTAATATCCCCTAATTTTTAAAGGTTGTCTGATTGATATCACTACTCGATACAAACTATGTATATATCTTAATGCGTCCGTCAAATACAATGTAAACAGTTTATAAAATTATTTCAAACTATTTTACATTTTTATGTGAAAATTATATTTGAAATAATCTCAGCCATTGAAATTTAAATAATTCCAACATTTCGATTTTGATTTTGATTATTACTCTGAAGAAGTCCAGACAAGCTGGCTGGACGAAACATTGGAATTATTGTAAATTTCAATCACTGAGACTATTTCAAATATAATTTTCACATATAATGACTTCTCAAAACTCGGTGCCCAACCTCTGTTAAACTATTCGTTCTAATTTTGACGAATATTCGTATTTCACATTTGAATTGTTTAATTTTTTGTAAACAGTAATTCATTTGGTATTGTTTGGCTTGTATCTTCCCAGTGAGGTTTAAGACTGCAATTGATCAGTCCTTTATTGGCATATGTGCATACTGTGCGTATACTTCGAAATTGCTTTAATTCACAAGCATTTTGTAAGCAATGATGGATAGTGGCTAAAAGTGGAATTCAGGACGCTCGTTTTCGTCCTATTTGGGACTCGTCAGCTGAATGCATCTGCATCTCAGAGTTGATGTTCACTCTGGGACTCAAACCCAGTACCATCCGCTTCAAACGCCATCGCGTTATCCACTTAGCTACTGATTCCTGATAGCCACTTGCTTGTGCAATGGGGTGAATTTAAATTCACTTGGTATTGTTTGACTTGTATCTTCCCATGCAGGTACATCCAGCTGACGAGTCCCAAATAGGACGAAACGCGCGTCCTGGATTCCATTGCTAGCCACTATCCACCATTGCTTACACAAAGTAATTCATTTGTTATAACCATACTAATGAAATAACTGTAAATTTTATTCCAAAAATTACAGTTTGAATCCACAATTTTTATCTAAAATAAACAATAATAAACAAACTAATGACCAATGTAAATGTGAACATATAACTGAATCAAATTTATTAGAATCTTTTATTACTTCAGAAGAAATACTTATTTCATCAACAGATGATGATGATGGCGATGGCAATGATGATGTTGATGATGATTATGATGAATGTACATCATTAAAATTAAATAAAGCATTATTGAAAAAATCAAATTCTATACGTAATACCACTAATAATAATAAAAATTTTTATTCATTAACCAATAAAGGTTCAACATTAACAATAAATAAAGATAAATTAGTGATGTATATTAAGCGTAGTTTTAAACATACAAAATGAAATATTCAAAATTCAATGTTTCATAGGGGTGGGGTTGTTTTTTTGTTTATTCACATTCGAAATTGGTTACTATTCATGATGAATAAGAATTTTCTCGTTCAAAAATAAATAAGAAGAAAAAGAAAAGAAAAATATAGAAAAACTTATTTCCTTATACAGTTTGTTAATTTACAAAATGTTAAATACATAAAGCTTATTTGTTTTTGTAATTCAAATATATTTTAATAATTAACAAAATTGCTACCATATAAATTACATAATTCATTTAAAGATTTTAAACAAAGAAAAAATATGACGCTCTAAAAGCAGCTTGTTTAAAATATGTATGTAATTGAAAGAAGAAACAAAAATAGAATACACCATACTTATTACGTAATATTTGTTCCTGAGTTTTCTTATTTAAGGAACAATACATTATAATTTCTTTCTGTTCTTTTGTTTTCGAATAGTCAAAATATATATTCATTTTCTGATTACTCATTTTTGATCTTTATTTTTTCCAGCTTTACTGGTTAAAATAACTACCAGTGAGACGTTTTGTTCTTTCTGTTTTTGTTTCTTTGTAAACAAAATAAATTTGTTTGAATTTTCAATTTTCGTTTGTTTTTTTAAGTGTAAATATATTTTAAATGATCATATAAAATACAACATATTGAGCATTTTCAAAGAATCAACATTGTTTTCTCTTTATAATTTTGTTTGGTCAATTTTAGACATCAGCTACAAGGTAGGACCAGGCACATATGTGCACCGATTCAAGTTACCATACCTTATTAGTATAACAAGATGAACACTAAATTCATAGAAGTAGTGAATTCAATGGTGGTTATATATAATAAAAAGATTGCATATAAGAACATAGTACAGGAAGAAAGAATTGGTTAGTTAATTTTAGAAAGAAAAAATAATTTGTATAAAGCAGTTTGATGTTAACATTTTGTCATATTAAATGACTTTATTAAAAAATTATTCATTATTCAACAAGATATACAGTGTCAAATAGTTGTAGTCCTTTTTCAATTTGCTTCATTGTTTTTAATCTTGAAGATGGTGATAGTTTCAAAGCTTCGAGTTGATCAGCACTCTAGTTATATGTTTTCAGAAATTTGCCAGATTTCACGAAATAAAGATACTTAACTTAAAAATTCCTAGACAAGGAAAATGATGAAACAGGCTACCTCACACAAAATGTTGCTACAATGAAATACAAAGCGTTATTATCGACTTGCTTTCAACTTGATCTATTCGGTTAGAAATAAAAGGTTAGTGACAAATTTTAACAGGAAATAAGGATTTACTGAATTTCAGAATGTATTAACCCTTAAAAATTCACCATTTCATACTAAATGTAGTTCAGAATGAAACTTAATATGAACCAGAATTTTATTGATGTCATATGTTATCAAAATCAGAAATGACTGAAGACTTAATCATGATGTTTTCTGGATCTCTTTAACCAATACTAGACATGTTTCTTGTCTATTTAACCTCAGGAAAAATCATATGTTAGTTAAAATTGATGAATGTAAAAATTAATATATTATCTTGGCCATATCGAGGAATGTGAAATAAAAACATACCTATGAAACTGAGAGTACTTGATTTCAGTTTATCTAATTTATTGAAATAGTTTATTCCCATGACCTTAAAAAACAACTTTGCAAGGAAGGTCAAAAATGATTATTAATTAGATAGGTAATGCAGTAATACTCATCACGAAGTAACCAAAAGTTGAAAGACAGAACCCTTACTTATCAAACAATCATAAAGAATAATTTAAAAATTGAGTCAACTTAGCAAAAAACTTATCTAATCCGAGGTTGTCAAGATATGTAACCAGATCATTTACAAATAATGTATCGATTGTATCCTTATGCAAAGCTAAGCCAGAATATTCTTTCTTGTTTCATTGAAAGTAAAATGTATTTACTCAATTGCGTAGCTCGGTGAACAAATCATTAAAATTATGCAACCGAACAAATGAAAGTTTCCAAATATATTCATAGTAATTTATCAATAGTACATTAATAGTGTTTGTTGCCCTTATTATCCTCAAAATTTATATTAATTAATGAAATAGTCCTTAGGAAACAATCAACAGAATGGTACCGTTTTAAAGTTGAATCCAATTTGCATTATTTGTTTGAATCTTCCGATTGATGTTTAGGACTTCAATTGATCAGTCTCTTATTGGCATGTGTGCATCCTGTGTAGATTGCCTCGACATTGCCTTAAGTCACAAGCATTCTAAGCAAAGATAGATGGCGGCTAGCAGTGGAATCCAGGACGCGCGTTTCGTCCTATTTGGGACTCGTCAGCCTGACGCACCTGCATCTCAGAGTTGATGTTCACTCTGTAACTCGAACCCAGTACCGTTCGCTTCAAATACCATCCCGCATCCTGGATTTCACTGTTAGCGACAATCCACATTTGAAAATTATTTTAAAACACTTTACACAGAAGCAGAATTTGAATGTGGCTAAATGAAGTTACACTTAAATAAGCTTAAATATTATGTGATTACTTAAGAAGTTAGAAATCAATTTAGAGAATTTTATACTCCATTTTGACTCAAATAATTTCTATTCCTGTTAATTAGCAAGGCTTGCTTATTATTATCATTCACGTAATTATTTTAATAAATTATACAAAAACTCTTCTAGCTTCTTATAAGTACTCTCTTCGCTATTGAATTGAAATACATTTGATCATGTTGATGCGATACTCAACTAATTTTTTCCAGTAGAAAAATAGATTCCAAGACTTAAGTGGGATATATTTACCGGCAATAAAATTCCTATTATTGAATAGAAACGCAACTCTTTGGTTGCTTTATGACATTTATTGATACACATGCTTGTCTATTCATCAGTGTGAGAGAATTGTCACGTCAGATGCAGTGTCTATTTGCAATCTAAACGGATGCCCTTCAATATTAAGGGTATTAAATTTCCTCTCACCTGGGGGTGAGCTCTGATAGGATCTAGGAACAGGCTTTCTGGTACTTCTGGAGCTATTCGGCTTTTTTTGACAGAATCCCTCTTTATGGCCCACAGCTTTACACTCCCTGCCCTGATGTTGTTTATAAGGGCAGCTTCGAACATAATGCCATGCATCTCAGTGCCAGTATGGAGCAGTAGAATTTGTTTTCGCCTGTTGGACTGGACTATGTGTAGCTGGGTCGGGTGGTTGTTGGATTGTATGTACTTCAGTATTATCAGAACCAACACGTTGGACTATCGTAGTATCGTGTTACAGATTTATTAGATGTTGATATTCATTTGCGATATCATTGAGAGTCAGTTTGGGGTTTTGGTCTAATCGACTGAGCAGCCGTGTTCTGATGTCACTGAACTTCTGCGATTGGAGACTGAAGATTAGAATAAGGGCTTTGAATTGATCTTCAGTCAGCGACTTCAACCGGGAGCGTTCGCATTCGCGGTTGACGATACCCACATGTGTAGGAAAATTAGCGTATTCGTTTATAGTCAGCTTCCAACATCGATAGTGCGCGTTGAAAAGTGAAGAATTATCTCCGAACTGTTGGCTCAATGACTGGACGGTGTCCGAGAATGAGCGATCACGTGGGTTTAGAAGCAGAACTAAGTTAATATATCTATCTAGTTCACTGAAACCCAGCTTCCGAAGCAGCAAGCGAACTTTCCAAGCGTCAAATCAAATTTGAATAAGTTTTCATAACGCCGAAACCACATATCAAATGTGACATTAGATTCAGGATTGTAATTGGACTCAGCGATACTGTTCGCGATACCATCAACTGATGATGCAGTAGTAATAGGATTAGAAGTGTTTGGTTGAGTGTTAGACGTAAGTTTTGCATCAGCTAACATCTGTATAAGTTTAAGCTGCTGCTCAAGCAATGTTAGGATTTGAAAAGAGAGCTATCACGGGTTCACGTAGTTTGCGAACGAGATCGAGATTCGGTGACCAACGACCAGTGAGCTAACTATTGACGTGTCCCAGCCCCAGCTATCTAGAAGGAGAAGTCCAGGCTTGAAATGAGAAGTATATTCTGCGACAACCAGAAAACGAGCAATTCTTTTTACAAGACAATTTTAATAACGTATATATACAAATATATATATATATATATATATATATATATAT
Organism: Schistosoma spindalis; assembly: GCA_946903255.1. Classification (NCBI taxonomy): domain Eukaryota; kingdom Metazoa; phylum Platyhelminthes; class Trematoda; order Strigeidida; family Schistosomatidae; genus Schistosoma; species Schistosoma spindalis. Next base: position 39,778,558 of record OX336416.1, on the reverse strand, counting down.
ATATATATCGATGTTGCCGTGGAGCTTGTAAACATTTAATCGATATTTCGTCAGTTGACTGTCGTTGAAATATTTAAACATTAATCGATAAATTCGTCAATCAACTATGTGGGTGGTAAGAAATGCCCACGTATACATCTGCATACAAGCTCCGCAAGATAAAATTACAAACTATGAGTTTTTGGGGATCTATCGTCCCCAGCAAGCAATAATTCCATTTTTGAGGGATCCATGTTTGCGCCAACCTCGTCGCCAAATTCGCTATGTTTGGAGCAATTACGAGTTCACCTAGTCTGTGAACGGAACAAAGACTCTGTGACCAAAGACCAATAAGCTAGCTATTCTGGTGCGTCCCAGCCCCGCTAACTAAAGACAGAAGTCCAAATTCAAACGAGGAAATATATCCTTCAAGCAGCCAGAAGCACAAGCCCTCGTCTAGTCCGAAATACACTCATTTATACATTGGTCTGTACACCCACTTTTGATTAATAATCAGAACAAATCACATATATGGAAAATACTTCATACAAGAATATCATATGTAATACATAATAAAACGTCATAGGGGGAAACGAAACAAATACTATACTGAGTGATCATCAAATTGATTTAAACGAAAATAATGTAGAATAAAAATCATAATGAGTGAATCAATCTAATTTTGATCTTTCATCCTGTCATAACACTTTCGGTAGGGAAATATTCGCTATTCACTTAGCGGTTAAACATTCGCTTCAAGGTAAAGATTTCGTGATACTAACCGGTCACAAACTTTTGGCCTCAAAACTAGAATTCTTCGCAGCACTAGAATCATCACTCAAAACTTCTGGATTCAGTGAGGAAACACAACAAGAAATAAGGCAAACTATAGTACCGATAACGCGACAGGTGAAGGGAAACAACTAACTGACCCCACAAGAACAAAAAGCCTTGAAGGAACTTAGAACTAGAAAGGATATTGTCATAGTTCCAGCCGACAAAAGATGCACAACAGTAATTATGGACAAGGAGGAATACCTCAAAAAGGCCGAAAAACTACTTAAAGATAAGAACACATACAAACTGATAGATATAAATCCTGTCAAGAAATTGGACAACAGAATCTCAAATACATTAAACAAGCTAGTCAAATCAGGAGAAATAACAAAACAAGACCAATGGAGAATGAAATCCAATGGACCAGTACTCCCTCGATTCTACGGCAGATCAAAAATACACAAACCAAACATTTCACTACGTCCAATTTTAGCACTGCCCGGGACGCCAACATACAATTTATCAAAAGAAACATTTAGTCGATTCATCCAACCACTCTGTCAAATCCCCTACACAATTCCTGAATCAAATTAAGGACATTCAAATCAAAAACGACGAACTAATGATATCCTTCGATGTAACAGCATTATTCACCTCAATTGAACCAAGGTTAGCAAAAGAAACTATATCCCTGCTCCACGCCAACGACACAAATCTCACAAAGTACACAAAGCTTCAAATTCAAAATCTGCTAGAACTCATAGATTTATGCCTAACAACATATTTTCAATTCAACAACAAAATCTACGAACGAACGAAAGAGACACCAATGGGGTCACCAATATCAGGACTGATCGCAGAAGCAGTGATGCAAAGACTAGAAGCCGCGATATTACCAGTGATCAAGCCAAAAATTTGGATTCGCTATGTAAACGACACATTCGTCATCGTCAAAAAGAATGAGCTAGAAAACACTTACAATCTGATCAACAACGTCTTCGATGACATCATGTTCACAATGAAACAGGAGGCAAACAACAAACTATCATTCTTGGATATATTAATCACTAGAACTGACAAAGGAAAACTAGAAACTCAAGCATATAGGAAACCGACCCACACAGATCAAATTCTTAACTACAATAGCGACAACCCAAACACGACCAAACCATCCAGCTCAGAGAACAAAACTCCAATTAAAATCATCCACCTGAGCTACAAATCTTCTCCATCACCTCGATATACTACTAGAACCGTAAACGCGATACTGGCGATCACAGAGTTTATGTGAAAGCCATAGTTAGAACAAGGACAACTTGTCTTTAAACTTTATCTGTTTCTAAACCTAAAAACAATTAGATTAGTACAATAATTAAGGGACTTACAGTCATTAAAAGAAACGCACAAACATACCGACCAGTATTGCGTGTCTTATGGAAATGAATAAAATTATGAGTCACATTAATATAATAGAATAACAATTTCACATGCAACAGAGATAGTTTACAAACACATCAGACCAGATCAACGTTGTGGGTGCTTAAATAACGATTTGATTGTTTAGTTATGGTCATAAATAACACTCTGAGTTTAATGTCAAAAGTGTTCCGATACCACATTCCAACTATAATACAGTTTATAATACCTCAACTGGGACACAGATCATTTGTGCCAATGATGTACAGGAAGTAAGCTTTTGACTGTTTCCATTCATTATCTCATCTAGAAATTCGCGCTACCGTGAGACTGATCTCGGAAAAGTTTTTTTGGCCAAAAATGGACTCAAATATAAAGCAGCGATTCAAAAACTCTACAATGTCAGCTCAGCAAAATTCACAGACATACAATTACAGCAACGCCAATAATCGGTCTACTCGATCATTTTATTCAACATGTTCATGTCGATTTAGTTGATCCTTTGGCCCCATCTAACGGTTCTACTTATATCTTTACCCCGGTAGACCATTTTACCAGGTGACCAATTGCATGTTCAGTAAAGAACATCTCAGCAGTAAATGTTGCTGCCGTACTCTTAGACAGGTGGATTTCTAACTTTTGTGCACCTTCTACAATCAATTGTGACAGATGTTCACAGTTTCAATCTCACCTCTTTAATAAATTTACACCCACCACATCACATAAATACAACAACATACCATCCAGCAAAAAATTGACTAGCGGAACGATTCTACAAACTGAAAAGCTCGCTGATGGCACAGCTTAATGTAGCCAGATGGAGCTCATTCTTACCTCTGATTTTACTGAATACACGTTCTACAACCAAAGAAGACTTTCAGTGTACACCTGTACATCTCGTTTATAGTACTAACTTGAATGGTCAACTAATAATTCATAAAGATGTACCTGTAAGTAAAGACCCTGCTTTTCTTTATGATACTTGTAGCGTGGTGTCGAGTTGAGCTTGACTATGAACACCGCTACCAGACTACGTGCCAATAGACCAATAAGATTCCGGTAGGCCAAAAATCAGAAGGCAGATGATAGTAGTAGTTGTAATATATTTGTTGGCAATCTCGTGGTATCGAAAGAATACCGAGATCGTGCCAAAGGAGTACAGATGCGATCGGCAAGAAAAGATGCGTGCGTAGTCGAAAACCGCGTAGAAGCAATGGAACACCAAAATGGCTGTTATTAGCACAGTTAAACAAACGATCACAATAAAACAATCACTGGTACGATTGGTTATAATGATAATTGTTTTCATCGAACCAATCGCGTTCTGTTGACAAAAGTAGGTCACTACAGACTAATGAACCATGTAAACAATATCGTCTGTTGTACATCGACCAGTTTTCTTAAAAGAGCAAATTAGCAATCATTTAGATACATGAAAATTCGCATGTATCGTGTTGATTTAGTAAGATGTCTTTTACAGCACCCTTATGAAGTAGTGCAGAGACAAGCAAAACATTTCACAATTCAGAAGAATGGAATGGAGACATTTCAATTGACATGATTAAACCTGATTTTGTAGAGTGTAAAGCACATGACGTACAAAAGTCGTCTAAAGACAACAACGAATGCACAGCAGAGCTTCTGTTATATGAAGGCCTCTTAAAGTCAATTCTAATATCTGGTTTAGCAGATTTATTGCAGACCTCAATGGCAGAACTCATCTAACACTTAGCATTACGTACAATTACTAATGATATACCAAATATATGATTAACACTACAAACCCAAGTAAAGCAAAACAGCAACAAATAGCATAGTAAAATGATATATTAAATAACGAAGTGATAACAATTGTTATGAAATGAATGGCACTTCTAAGCTCCCGAGATAATAACCACAAATTAGTTCATTAGATTAACGAAGGTTCCTCGTGCAGATCTGCACGTGGTGGCACCAACGGGGCGGTGAGAAAGATCAATTTGATGGTATTATTCAATAATAATTTGGGAAAAAGCTCCAAAGTGGTCTATAATGGCCTTAAAGGATGTCATAACACGACTATAACCCTCAATCACAGGCCGTGATTAACAAAGTATGTAAGACGACCGATAGAGTTTATTTGAATAAAAACGACTGTGCATTAGTGGACCTGTGTTAATCCTAACAGATTGCCTTCCAGTGAACGTCCAGTTTCTCCTTGGAAATATTCGCTGATAGGGATGATACTAATTGTTCGGGTAAGGCTTTTCAATCATTGACTACTCTATGAGAAAAACGGAACCCCATCTTAAGTTTATTAGATCGTGGTTTATGAACCTTCTTGCTATGACCTCGAGATTATTAGCGCTGGATCGAGCAAAAAGATAAAACACATTAACACTCAACTCATAATTAAAGATACGAAATTCCCGTATAAGTTCACCGAGCATTTGAATGCTCGGCGAAGTGACCACAACGTACGATAATCTTTAGAAGCAGCTGCACTGCGATGCGTAGTTGTTTTCAGTTCATGACTTATTATTACTCCTAAGTCTTTATATTTTTCAACGCGTGGAAGAGATGTACCATCAATAGTATAATTGTAACTGTTACCGTGTCCGATGTGCATGAGCACACTTTTCCTAGAATTAATTTCTAAGCCCCAACCTCGAGCCCATATAACTAAGTCACTGAAGTCAGCTTGGAGATCCAAATGATCAGCCTCACTTTTTATTGTTCTCCAGATTTTTACGTCATCTGCAAACAATAATGTCGACGACTTAAGCAACATTGGTCATTCATTAACGTAGAGAAGGAAAAGTTAAGAGCCTAAGATGATGCCATGGGGTACACCACTTTTGACCTGTACAGCACCTGTTGTTCCAAAGCCCGAGAGCTTCTGCATAAGACCTTGGTGTGAAACCTTGTCATACACTTTGCTAAAGTCTACGAATATCACATCGACAAATAGAACGTTATCTAGAGCTGCTGCCCAATCCTCTCACGCAATAACTTAGTAAATTATAAATGCCCGTCACGAAACCCATGTTGCTCGGGAGCTAACAGATTGTGTGAATCTATGTGACTTAGTAACTAAACCCGAATTATCTTGTCAAGTAACCTAACGACTATGCTAATTAGCTTGACAGGCCATTAGTTAGATACGATCTGCCTATGACCATCCTTAAATATAGGACTGACTATAGCGTCTTGTCGATCCACAGAGGGAAATTGGACAGCCGATGTGTTAACCATGGAATGTACGATGATGTTACGGACTCGAATGTAGCTTTAAATTTGTCCTATTTGTCTCACTTCAAGAACACACATGACTCAAAATAAAGTCGCCAAAAAGACAACGCGGATGTCAAAGTATTCCTTCCATAGTCACTAACCAGAGTCCAGACTAAACTGTACAACATACCACTATCATGCTCCTCTGATTTTCTCGACTGTACACAAAAGCGACCTCTAAAATACTGTATTAAACTTCTTCCCTTGATATTTATAATCCTGTCACTTCTAATGCAGATATATCCTGCAACCATTAGGGAACAGTCTATATCCACGATGATCCATGTTTCTGTGATAACAATTATATCGAAAGCTAATCCATTCACCATCAAACTTAGTTCCAACGTTTTATTTCTAAGAGACCACGAGCGTTCGTGTAGTAAACAATTAAAGTTTTTTGAGTATCACTCTTTCTATCCATATATGTCTCGAGAGCATTAGCTTCCAAGTTTCTAGAATGCATACATTTATGTAGTCCACTACATTATAAAAACCATAACTCGGAATGTAAGAAAATGTGGTGATATTGGAGGAACTCTGTTTATCGCAAGACTCTTTGTGGTCGTACTTTTTACTTGACTATATGTGTAACTTGTAGACTGATTTTTCCGCATCAAATGTTGCACTTCTTTTATTAGTAGTATTGGTGTATCTATAAGCGTTTATGCAATTTTAGTTTTTGTCATTATCATAGTTATATGGAGAGGTATACCGATAATCTCAATGGTTGATTGTTCGTGGCAATTAAAAATAACTAAGTGTTCACTTCATAAGTATTCGTTTTGTCATGAAAGCTTGTGAGTACGTAGGGTAATGTCACCAAACAGTATGCATTCACTCCGGCCGATAACTGCATACATCTACAGAGGTTTATACTGTTGTGAACGTAAATAATTACCAGGATTGTGGCACGATAATTAGGCGGAGAATGTTTAATGACAGGTATGTCAAATCAAGAAACTCACGTCTTAAACATTAATTACTTCATTATGACAGCACATTCGGGTGAATACTAGCAAGATTTTCGGTGCAAAAGAATACGAACTTTAATCAAGCTCTCGTGTGACGTGAGAGGCTACGCGTTCTTTGCTTGTCGTATGCTCTTGATAAAGAGATTGAAAGATTGAGTATAACTGTCTTGTGTATAGTTAAATAATTCGTTAGATGAACAGACGTGGACGTGGTTTGAAATAAACACAATTATCATCAGCATGTAAATTGAATAAGTATATATATTTGTGATTGTACAGCTTTGAAAAACTTGTAAATTGTTCGTTCACATAATTTTTCATATACTTTAGTCTAAGTTTTTCACTGGTAGAAACTTGAATGTAAGGAAAGTTTTGGCGTTTTAATTAGTTGACAGAAGCCATAATTTGCATATCACAAAACATAGGGATAAATTTCCAGCTTGATCAATATGACACTGAAGAAAAACAAATCAATAATAAAACAAACGGCTAAATTTGGTATTGTGTACAGAATTCAATATGTAAATAGAATAGTAGCAAACGGAATGTAGCTATAAATGTCTTACATGTTGTAAAAAATAGGCTACATTTTCCAACCGTCCTTGGACTTTAACTGTCAGCTTAGTATTCCCAAACAAATTGTAGGCACCAAACAAACTGGTTCACAAACGTCAAGTATTGTTATGAAATTTGGGAAAAGTGAAGTTACGGCATTTGCAATACTGACATTAGTTCACGGTTTACATGCAAAAAGAAATGATTATGAAGTGAAGCTAACTTTTGTTCATCCATAAGTATTAGATCATTGTTCATAATTTGGTCAGTCTTTGCAGATGCTGTTTACAGAGGTCCATCCTCAATATTTATAATAGTCATATTAAGTTAGTATTCACGAACAACCTAATTCAGTTACCATGTTCAAAACAAACATACACCGTCTTAATTATGAGTAATATGTGATTAATTAATGTGGAACTTACAGCGATGTTATATACGGTTGCTGTGTGTGTTCAGGTAGCAGGCTGAAAAGTTCATTAACGTTGGTCATTGCTCATACAATCTTCCTCTCTCGTATAACTTATATACACGCATAGCGGACGGATTACATGCGTTCGTAAGACTCATTGGTGAGGCTCGCGCCTGTACTGATCCAGCACGCGCCAATACATCTGCGCCCCACTTGGCCATCATAGGCTTTCCACGTGTATAGATCATATTAGACTCTAAGTTTAGTTTCCCTTACTTTTAATGCGTCCTTAGCTTTTATTTAGAGTAGACAGGTAACTCACTGGGCCTGTGGATACTGCCCAACTATAGTCGGTCGATAAGGGACGCTCACTACTGCCCTAAAGAGTTGTCAAGATAACCTCACAATTTCCTACCTACTACCAGGGGTTTTGCATTTATGGCATCGGTAACGCATCAACCGGTTAGGGTAGCAAGACATAACATCAGCACCAAGTTCACGTGAGTTCTTCCCTGTCTATTTTAATCAACTTTCTACTCTCACGAACACTACGTTGACCTAACACTAGTTTTATTTTATCAACCATTGTCATATCTATTACTGCTATATTCCGACACTTTCCTGTCTGTTTCGGCGAATATCCACCCTCCCTCTTATTACCTATGCCTCGACTGGCGACCTAAGCTTCATGCTACAGTCATTAAAAGCATTGTGTCGATGCCTTACACATAGTCCATAATCTGAAACTGCTTGATAGGTTAGTAAAATGGTACTCATAGAAGTAGTGTTTTCTAACAGTATGCGAAACACAGAGTATTGTGTGAGGTATAATACCGATCTAAAAATAAGCTAACATGATCCTAACATTACAGTAGGGGGGAGAGTAAAGTTGTAGCATTATGATCTAGTTCGTTATTAGTACTGCTCTACTAATGGACCTAATCCTAATGTTGTAGATTTATCATGTTATAACTGCCTAATCTATCACATCTTACTTTGAAGTCACATCATTGTCTACACTGGCTTGTAGTATCATAACAATTACCAATATTTAACAGAGAACACATCCAGGCTGGAGATAGAAAATATGTTTACTATGAGTAAAAGCTAGTTATACAGAAAGACCACGCCCGCAAGGTTGAGCCATGCATTCCGACTGTATTTTATTTCGAATGAATGTTACCGCGTCCACCATTATTGACCTTCTCTTAGAGTTACATGTTGAAAGTCTACTTTCTTAGTTATCTCGTGTTCAGCTATGAGGATTTTGGTTTAGGATCCAATGCCAATACACGCTCACAATCTAGACTTATGTTTTCAATTTTATGCCGTAATAGATATCCTACTAGGGCAACCTATTACATACTAAATCCACATTTTACATTAGGATCTAGTGACTTGCATCACATGAAAAATAATCAGGCAATAAAAGATATAGTTATTGGTGTTTCTTAAGACTTTACTCTCTTGATGCACCCTCCATTTCACCAAACAGCCTCCTTTATCCTAACTTCCACTTCCTTTCCATCATTCAAAGCAACTTCACCTTGTTAAATATCGAAACCGATTGTTCTTCATTACTTCAACTTTCACCCTAGCAACAGCTGCTAGTATGCGTCTAATATGCTAATTTATCACACCTCTGTCTGTCCTACTACAATCTGTTAGGCAGTGCTCAACGTTTACATCCAAGTGTCTTGCTACTCCTTTGTCTCTCTTTTTCAGCATCACACCTTCAGGGCACAGCTATGAAGCTTTTGTAGCATGAAACAAACTTGAGGTACGCGGTTCCTCAGAGTCACAGCTCATAGCAAACGCTCATTAAATTTACTTTATAACAACTATAAACCTAAAATATGGTATTGCATAAATACCTAACACAACCAGAATTCTAACACAATGATGCCAAGTTTGAACCTGGTATGCAGCACTGACGCAATGCCACTTTGAAAAAAGTATTTTAAAAACTGTACTAAGTGCAGTGCTAAAACATAAACCTAATCATTGGTGTTCTGTTACATCTTCACAAATGTACTGTCTTTTATTTTTACTACCTTCATTTGTTTAACAACCCTACTTGGGAAGCATACTGTGAGCAAACCAATATTGCAAGTTATAGATCATGCCTGCAAAAATGGCGCACGCTTGCTATGGCGTACATATTATACATTTATATATCAATATGTCATCTCTGTCACATATAATACCCAAAATGGTTAGAATTGCATATGGTTGTATACTATAAACTTACATAGTGTTCGTAAATAGCTTAATGCAGAACTGATTCGACCTACATTTATTAGACAAATACTGGACATCTTTGTCCATCAACTTTTCTTAGGGTAATAAATTATATGTTAGGGGTTTTTATGGCCCGTTTTTGCTAAAATAATCTGACAATACTCTACCTCTGTATTGATAGTACATTTCGCTTGATTGAGTTTATATTGATACAGTTAGCCGCATTTAAGTTGAGTTAACATTCACTTAGATAGTGAACGCCAGCTACTCCAAACGACTACATATTACAATAAAAGCTATAAATCAAGCGCAAACATTAATAAAACTGACTTGTGGTGGCAGATGTGCTGTTCATATGTGAGAAATAAATACCCCAAAATTATTTGGCATGCAACATGTGAGGTAGAACCCATGGGTTAACTTATTTTTCATGCAGAATGAATGCATGTACTAAGCTGTCTATTCTAAGAAGTGACTTGTTTAATACAAAGTTATTCAGCAAGAGATTTGAGTTTTAACGTGTTATTTGGTACTTCCAGACCTCCAGAAAACGAATTTAATGGGCATCTAGCAAACATAAATATAAATCTTTTTGAAATATTTGAGGTATTGATTAACATGTAAGATGAATTTATTTGTCTTTATGTATGCTTTGGTGCTGTGCACGGTGGTGCTAAAAAGAAGGAAAGGGATGAGAAAATTATGTTATATTCACTTAGATTAATTACTTAAATGATCTCTAAAATTTAGTATGGAAAACAGTGTCTGGAAACACAAAGGAATTTTTTGTCATGGTAGTTATTAATGGACTTTTTATCATTATAACTCTTATAGTCATGAGTGGACTCTTTTACAACTCATTTTTTCATTGTGAATGTTCATGACGTTATTATAAATAAGTTGTTAACCGTTATCATCTTTTAAATTATTGAACTCGGAAGAGAATATCTGCAATTTTACCAACGGGGCAGTTCAATTTCTGGGCATAATAATATAGAACCAATAAAGGTCTTTTAAGCTTCCCTATAAGTGAGAAGCTAAAAATAAAGATTGGGGAGCACCCCTGTTTATCACTGTGACATGTAATTACTGGATACAGGTCACTGAGGAAACACCAGATGAAACGGCTCGGGAGTGGGCCATAAGTATTAATATTGTTTGTTGACCTATGAAGTAAACTAAAGTCAGTTTGCCCTTGATATGAGTAAACCTAGAGTAGTTTCATTATGCCATACTTGGCGCTCATTCATAATTCGCGCGTTTTAAAAAATAACCACGTAACAGGGATAGTGTATGAAGTAATTAGAAGAGTAAGCTGAAAATAAGTCTTTTTCACAGAGGTCAATCGGATTCCTCGATTATAGATGACAACCGTTATAACAATATTATTTGTTTTATGGTTGGACCGCTGGTCGTTAGTGGGTGCTTTACCGGTCATCCACATAACCACAGGCTGTCGGATTTTATTCTAGATTGTATTATGGGATTATAATTTCAGGTGGGGGGCCACATAAATACATCCTTTGAATACCCAAATACCAAGTTTAATTAGAATCTGTCCGGAGTCGGTGACTCTAACTTCTATGTGAAGGCTGTCTTGGAATCTCTGAAAAGATAAAAGGTCATTATTTTTCAAGTAAAATAAAGCAAATGATTGGAATATCAGATAACAACTATTCCGAACACCTTTTTTCATAGAACTATATCAATTAATGGTTTCAGCGCTCTGACGTGGGACTTTATGGGCAGTTAGTGTGTATCACAACATAATCCCCCGACAATAAATAAGTTTTTGACATTGATGCTGACTAGACGTACCGTAGCGGAATGCGCTCAGTAACGCATCCACACTATAACACGATTGTGTACTTAATGCTACGCATCCCTCACGACAACTTGCCATTTTAGATCACACACTTCATACAATGACTACCCTCGAAACATGTTTCAGGACTCTTTCATTCCTGACTTCTGACTTAAGTGTGTTTGAGATTTTTTGATCTCAAAGACGCTAAGGACAAAAGTTTTGTCAAGCCCTGAATATGTGTGACATTTATAGGTGCATTGCCATCCACACAGCAGAAAACATTATACGGTTTACTTTATATGCCGTACTACGACAATGTTTGACGAAATTTTCCAAATGATATGACATGCTAACATGGAGTTGCATTTCATTAATATATACTGCTTGATCCCCTAATCAAATTATTCAGCATCGCTTTTGTAATGTAATTAGGACTTCTGGCCCAAAAAACCTCACCACTCTGTGCCCTGATTCAAGAAGGATGTCACTTTCCTGGTACAATTTCAAAGAGTGGTCAAAACGTTACTCAGATTCACGAATTGATACTATCTAGTTCAGATGAAAACATTGAGCACCAACCTTCCGCAACTAGAATCAGTACGACAATGATTTGTCTTAATAGTCATCAACTCATTCATTTTAACAGATCGTTATTGCATTTCACAATATGCCTTACTACCTTGTACACTTTTGACTGAGGACGGTCGTATTCTAGTCATCTTCGACTAAAACAGATTTCCCATGAGGTCACTAGACTTGATTGCACACCTGCGCACATTACATATGCCATCACTGTTTGTCTCTGATGTGCTGTGTTTCATACGTAGATGGTTTTTAGCATAAACCTAATCATTTGCGACCAGTGTGGAGTCATGAATTTATCAGTGCAGTGAGAAATGAAATAATACTCACATTCGTTGTCGGCCGCGTTTCCCTTGAAGGGAAAATATTAAATCTGAATTTTATTGCCAAGAGATTTAGCTCAGATATCTCACCTTTGAGGCTGAGGTTGAAAGTACACTCAGCACTTTGGATGTTTGGAAAATCACTATAGTTAGTCTATGAAGCCATTTGAAACAAGTTATACATCTAAAGTGGATGTGAAAGTAGTTAATGATCTTGTAGCGTGGTGTCGAGTTGAGCTTGACTATGAACACCGCTACCAGACTACGTGCCAATTAACCAATAAGATCCCCATAGGCCAATATCAGAAGACAGATGATGGCTGTAATCGAGACGTATTTGTTGGCGATCTCGTGGTATCGAAAGAATACCGAGATCGTGCCAAAGGAGTACAAGCGTGGTTACTGAGCGTAACCGAATTCGTACAAGTTCAAAGTCAACGGGAGAGTAAGTATAATGGCTGTCATTAGCACAGTTAAACAAACGAGCACAATAAAACAGTCACTGGTACAATTGGTCATAATAATGATTGTCTCCATTAAACCAGTCGCTTTCTGTAGACAAAAGTAGGTCACTACAGGAGCCCCCCGCTAGAAAGGGTTTACACTTTCGATAGGTAGCGGTTTGATTCGTGGGACTGATCGGCAAAAGTGCGGTTGTGGGATGGAAGAATTGGCGGAACAGGAAGCAATCGTTGATCCTCGAGTTGCCAACGAAAGTCTTTTGCGTAGAACGGTACCAGGAGAAGTGTGCTGTATTTGTTGCTCGAGTTTGCATAACACACCAGAGTGGTTTGTATCCAGGATCTGAAGATTGCGTTCGTAGTGATGCGGACCAGAAAAACGCTGCAGACGTAAGACGAAACCACGTTGAGTCAAGAAACCGGAAGCGACTATAATGGCCAAGCGTATGCCAGGCGAATTCGAGACCAGATAATCGACTGTGTGCGTTGAATAGAGCATGGTTGGCCAAACCAGCTTTTGCCAAAGTTGACTGAAGTCGACGTTATCAAACGGGCGATGGTCGGAGGCGTGGGCTCAGGATACAAAAAAAAATCAAAAACAGAAAAGTGTAGCATGCGTGTAGTATAGGAATTGTCCCACACCGTATCCGTTATTGACTGTGCGTTTAGTCGCGAAAGCGTACGGGTAATCGTACTCGGCGACCGGAACGTGAGACGGTGGTCTCGTTCGTACTTCGTGAGCCTGCAATCTCATAAGAGGTCAAGGGCGGCGTTGTCTGCCGATCTGGACGTGAGACGGAAGTCTAGTCCGTAGATGGTGCAGATGACGCGTGCTGTTGACCGGGACGTGAGAACGAGGTCTCTGATGTATCTAGCATGAGATCCGAGGTAGACGTAGAGATCCCGCTAGAAGGTTTGATAGGTCCAGCATTGAGTCTCAAGTTATCGGGTAGGGCACTGTCATCGACGTGTGCTGGTTTGAGACGATCAATGCTGACGATCTCGACGCGGCCGTGTCGATCAACCTTGAAGGCCTTTTCGTGACGAGAGATCACGTGAAAAGGGCCTTCGTAAGGCTGTTGCAGAGGTTTGCGTACCGAATCTACTCGTATGAAAACATGTGAACAGGTAGATAACTCTCGAGGGAGAGCGACCTGTCGATGTTGTATTCGAGTTGACACCAGAGACAGCGTTCGCATAAATGCAGACAGTCGAAGGACGTAGCCTGATTTACCGAAATCATTACTGCTCCGTGGTGTGAAGAATTCCCCAGGCAGACGCAATGTCGTGCCGTATACAAGTTCAGCGGCGGAACATTGAATATCCGCCTTCAAACTCGTTCTGATGCCTAAGAGAACGAGCGGTAAGGTTTCGTACCAATTATCGTTTTCGTGTGCTCAGAGAGCACTTTTAAGTTGTCGATGAAACCTTTCAACTAAACCATTCGATGCTGGATGGTAGGCGGTAGTGCGTATGCGTTCCGTACCAAGCAGCCTGGTCAGTGAGGAGAATAATGCGGACTCAAACTGTTGTCCTCGGTCAGTCGTGACAGTCGAGGGACAACCGTACAATGCTATCCATCGTTCTACGAAGCGGTGAGCAACTGTCTCCGCCGTGATAGACGTGATGGGAATAGCTTTGGGCCATCTTATAAAACGGCCAATGCACGTGAGTATGTGATCATACCCGATCGATGGTGGCAATGGTCCTACAATGTCTATATGAACGTGATCAAAGCGAGCATCAGGCGTAGCGAACGTGCCGATGGGGGCAGCTACGTGCCTGTGCACTTTTGATCGTTGACACTGTAAGCATTGCTTTACCCACATACGGACATCTTTATTCATGGACGGTCAGACGTATCGTGTAGCGATGAGGCGTAATGTGGCTGTGATACCTGGATGAGACAATCCATGAAGGGCATGGAAAACGAGACGGCGATAGGTAGAGGAAGACCGGAAGAAGCATCACATAGGATAGTACCTGAGCTAGTAGCTAGGTGTACTTCCTGGCACTGAAGGGATGAAGATTGTGGTGCCTCTGTACAGACAGGATCGTTTGCTTTTGCGGCAGCCATAGCAGGAAGATCGAGCACCGGTGAAGTAACTGCATTCGTCTGGATACGTGATAGAGCATCGGCAACATAGTTTGACTCGCCTTTAATGTGACGAAGGTCTGTCGTGAACTGGGAGATATAGTCCAAATGTCTGCACTCTCGTGGTGAGTAGCGGTCAGACTTGGTATGCAAGGCATACGTTAAGGGCTTATGGTCGGTGAATAAGATGACTTGGCGTCCTTCTATTGCGTGCCCGAAATGTTTGATGGCACAGTAGGCTGCTAGCAGTTCGCGACCAAAGGCGCTATATCTCGTCTCCGTGGGAGTAAGGCGTCGTGAGAAAAATTCAAGCGGTTGCATATTCTGTTGCATAACGGCTCCTATAGCAAAATCTGATGCATCAACCGCTATACTAAGCGTGGCTGATGGGTCAGGATGAGCGAGAAGTGTAACTTCAGCGGGAGTCGTTTTGATCTCCGAAAATGCAGTACGTGCGGTATCGTTCAATTCTAATTTGCGTGGATTACCGCGTAGTAAATAGGTTAATGGTGGTAACCGTTCTGCCGCTTGCGGGATGAAACGTCGGTAGAAGTTAACCAAACCGAGAAAAGCCTTCAGTTCCTCGATTGAGGACGGCACGTTGTGCTCCTTGATTGCTCGAACCTTGTCCTCGCAAGGCAGAATACCCTCCTGTCTGATGACGTGACCCAGAAATATTATTTCTGGTTTACCCAATTCACATTTGTCTGGGTTGACTACTATTCTGTTATCCGAGAGACGTTGGAATAATAGCGTAAGATGTTGATAATGTTCATCTACGCTTGATGATGCGATTAGCAGGTCATCAATATAGACGTGAACAAAATCCAAGTCTCGTACTATGCTATCGATAGACCTTTGGAAAGTTTGAGCAGCATTCCGTAATCCAAATGGCATTCGTAGGAACTCAAACAGACCGAAAGGAGTCGTGATAGCAGTTTTTTTCGATATCTTCAAGAGCGACTGGGATTTAGTGATATGCTCGTACCAGATCGATCTTGGAAAAGATAGTCGTGCCCTTGAGTGATGCCGTGATGTTGTGTATGTGGAGGATGGGATAGCTATCAAAGCGCGTAACTACGTTTAATGCTCGGTAGTTGCCGCATGGTCTCTAACTAACCCCATCCTTTTTGAGCACCATGTGAAGAGGAGAGGCCCAGGGACTGTGAGAAGGACGAATAATACCAGTAGATAGTAAATTGTCAAACTCACGTTTAGCGAAGTCTAATTTGTCCGGTGTCAGTCGGCGTGGTCTTGCCGTGAATGGTGGTCCGCGGGTGACTATGTGGTGTACCACACGATTGGTCACCGATGAAATCTCCTCGAGTGGTTTAGTTATTCTGGGGAATTTCTCGAATAAAGCGTGGAATTTATCGTCACGCGAATAAAAAGTGCCGAGGATTCGGTACGCGTACATCGGAGTCTATCATATTAATACTATTCTTATCGTTATCCGTCATGTCGAGTACATTATATATTAAAAATTATTATGAAAATATATGACAGACGTGGATAGATAAACAATAGACTCACCGAATTGACTTCTTTGGAAGATTTGACCGAGGTTGAGGCGTGTTCCAATATTTGGCTCACCAATTGTAGCGTGATGTCGAGTCGCGATTGACTGTGAACACCGCTACAAGAAGACTACGTGCCAATTAACCAATAAGATCCCCATAGGCCAATATCAGAAGACAGATGATGGCTGTAATCGAGACGTATTTGTTGGCGATCTCGTGGTATCGAAAGAATACCGAGATCGTGCCAAAGGAGTACAAGCGTGGTTACTGAGCGTAACCGAATTCGTACAAGTTCAAAGTCAACGGGAGAGTGAGTGTAATGGCTGTCATTAGCATAGTTAAACAAACGAGCACAATAAAACAGTCGCTGGTACAATCGGTTATAATAATAATTGTTTTCATTGAACCAATCGCGTTCTGTAGACAAAAGTAGGTCACTACAATTCCATGAATTATAATGAATTCATATTATTCTGCATCAATATTTGTTCTGGCATCCTCTAGACTATTTTTACATACCTTCACGATTTATAATGTAAAACACTGAGTATAGTTGTTATATTTACATTTAAATAATTCATTAGGTGAATAAAAATGTCGGTAGGCAATATAGAACACAGTTATCGTAAAGTTGTAAACTGGTTTTCCACATGATCTTCCATAATCACAAGTTCCATAAGTTGTACACCGGTGTAAACATTATCACAATGCTTTGATGACCCTAATAGCTTCATACAATTCTGAAAAATAAAATATCAGTCTTGAAACAAACAATTGAATTTAGCAGTATCACACTCAATAAGTTAATCAAATAGCAGATAACAGAATATACCTATAAATCTCTTATTTACAAACAATGTTATTCATCAGAGATTTCGGATTCCGTTAGTAGAAATTCATCGGTAATCTGTAGGACAGACAAACCACATCATATAACTTTGAACGCTTCACAGTCTTATGAAATTTGCTTATACCAAGTTTATGATGTAAGTGAAATGTTAATGGTTTCACAGCCCATATTGCCTTGAAACTTTGATTTTACTATATATATGACTTCACTAGCAGGTGATGGCTAACCTATAAGTTTCTTGTTTCATGTAAACAGCACTCTTCAGTTTCTAACCATTCTAGTATTTCACTTAGACATATGGTATTAACATAAAAATTGGTAAGCACCATTTAGATATTACTCGACAATATGTGTTACAACTTTTTTCAGAATTTGATCAGTGATGGCGGATTCTCTCTAGAGAAACTTATTCTTGAATCCTATAACCGACACATCATAAATCAGTATCAACTGGACATGGTTTTGTCACCATGCTCAAAAGAAACACGCATCGTTTTACTTATGAAGACTTTGTGACAACTTAATGTGGTACTTCCAGTGGTGTTATATACTGTTCCTGTATACGTTCAGAAAGCGGATGGAAATATCCATCAACGTCAGTTGTTGCTCACATAATTCTTCTCAGATACGTTACATAATAATATGTCACTTCAGTACAAAACGATGATACTTATAATGGATATAACTGTTTATGGCTAAATATTAACGAGTTATATAATATTCATAAATGGATAAACTCTTAATTGCATGTACCTACATTTAATAAACAACTACCAACATCCATGTTTATCATCACCATAATCAAGGAAGTGAACCATATGTACTAAGTTTTAAAGCTTATTTTCCTGAAAACTCAATCTGTGATCTATTTTTTGACTTGAAAAATGGTGAATCTTAATTGGTTGAGTTTGTGTTGTTGCAAATAACCATGTTAAGCTTACTAAAGATTCACTTAGCTGGTGAGTAAAAAATATGTCAAACTGCTAATAAATTGGAATAAAAACTATGTAACAAGCACAAACATTACGAAAATTGACGTGTGATGGGAGAAAAGCTGATAAAGGACGACGCAAATAATCCATGATATGTTATGTGTGCGCGAAAGCTCACAGCGTAACAGCCTGAGTGTGCCATCAACTCTGGTTAATTCAGTTCATTAGTTCCGCTTTCATCGTCGGGTTTTTCTCCGCGTTAAATGTTGAATGTCTATTTCCCATATTCTCGTGATAGGGCTCAATACAACTACATACCCATAACTCATTGTCATCACATAAAATTAAATCTTTTGAATGGCAATTTTTTATGGATGAAAAAAGTTAAATGAAAGACGATAACAAGAGATTGTTTTGATATTGATCTTCAGCCATACGATCCCTAAAGCTGAATGTAAGATAACTGGGAAAATTCGCATTCACTATTTAACACTCAGAGAAAGTCAGGAATGGTAAGTGAAGGAACAGTCGATAGGCATGACATGGCTCAGCCTTACAAAGGTGGTCATTTTGTGACGCATACCTTTCCATATAAAATATAATATTTAATCCTTGACTAAAATGTGTTCTTCAAAAGTGCTAAACATCATGTTGCTAGTTGTCACGATAGGAATAATCAATATAAATGTGTGGATCCGACGTAAAATCCTATGGACTTGATAGCCGCATCATGGCAAACCTACAACGAAATTATGTCTATTATCCCAGTAAAGACAAAAGCAGTTATTGCCGACTTAGATAGCTATATCAAGATGACTCATCGGAGGTAGAGATTTAGTCGACAGTTGACTAAATCATATACAGGACGACCTTAAAGGATTTATGAATATCTTATATATATATATATATATATATATATATATATATATATATGAGTCGTCAGTCGGTGAAGCTTCTCAATGGAGGAGTAAATGACGCTTTCAAACCTACTTGCATTGTACCTGGACATTCCAAACTTGCTGAATAAAGCTACGGCACTTCAGCACATATTGTGCAATACAGAAATCAACGTTTTATAAAGGAGACTGAAAATTAGAACTACACCCAGACATGTTCAATGGTCACCATACAACACTCATGAGCTAGAAATCTTGGCGATATATCAACACTATTCAAAACCTCAGTCAAAGCAACGCGTTCCGGCAGAATATTGAAGTACTCGTAACACATAAAGAATATCACATGTAAGACGACTTTACTCTATTTCAACAACCAATTTTGTTTTTCAACACAGACGTTCCACTTTTTTCTTGTGCCTCTTCGACAATACTTCCCAGCATTCCAAAGCCCGACAAAACCGAAATCTAAAAATCCCAAATTCTAAGAATCCGATGCAAACTCCATCAATGTTATTAATCACAACTGTAGGCTATCTATGTGCATGGTCGCAGTCTGTTTGAGTTGAACAGGAAGTGTGTGAAATCCTAGCCCACTACAAAGTCACATCTTGAGGTGAATACCTACCTTAGACTACCTTTTCACGATATCCAGGTGCTGTAGCTACTTTGATAACCTTACATAACAAACATGATGCTACCACAGAAACGTAATATTAAGGATAGTTTGCACAAATGGAGTGCAACCACTAGAGCATGGACCAGTTCCTGATTAGCAGATGATTAATGCGCGTAAGTCAACCTTGATGATATTCAATAGATTGCCCAACGATCAGTGGTCTGTTGACTAACGTAGAAGTAGTTCTGCCTGAGGGACAGCTTGGTTATGGGTTACTGATATTTCAATCGCCCCACAGCAATAATGACCACCACTAGCTGAAAGCACTTGGTCAACCATCACAATCCCATAACAGCATTATCTAACATGAAATGCCTTTCCCATTTCCAGTGATGTTAAGAAGTATGGAACCTATCTGCCACTGCATACGGTAAAACTTGCTTTCTCTACAGATCATCACCGACCTCCTTCCTGCTGATCTTTAAAGTAGCTTGTTAGAATATACTTAAGTTTTAGTGTTGTGAGTTACTTATAACCACATAAGTAGTATATAACGGTAGTCAGGAATATAATGTATTTCGGTAAAAGATAGAGGAGGACAGAACAGGAACGAAAAGTAATTGGCATGGGAATTCAGGAACAATGAAATTTGAGACGATGGATTTATATTTGCAAAAGAAACGGTAAGGTTTGAGATAATTGATTGATATTTTGCAAATTAAGTATTTACTGTATGGTTCTCAGATTTTGGTGAGATGTTCTGTAATTTCGTGTTCAAATACATTTGGTTGTCCCCACACGTGTTTTTATTAACTACACTAAGTTTGTCCCATTGTGTCATATATGATGCAAATTCGAAACTATACAACCTATGTTAGCATTACGGCGAAGCCTCATTGATGATTTCTGAATACTGCAGGATCTCAGTAGCGCAATGTTACCTCATTTACTTGAAGTAAGTCACTGTTAGGGTTCGGATGTGACGGCATTTTCGACGAACAATTGTAGGATTAATGGGTCTAGATGATATGAGTACTGCCCTAATAATAGACCTAATCCTTAAATTGTAGATTTATCATGACATAACTGCCTAATGTATAAGATCTTACGTGGAAGTTACATCATCGTCCACACCAACTCATTGCATCGCAACAAATACCAATACATGATGCAGAACAAGCTTAGGCTAGAGATGGAACAATATATTTAATATGAATAAAAGATATAAGATAACATTCATCAGGGACCACGCCAGCATGTTCGAGCCATGCCATGCAATCAACTCTGGTTAATCCAGTTCATTAGTCCTGCTTTCATCATCGGGTTTTTCTCCGCGTCAAATGTCGAATGTCTATTTCCCACATTGTCTCGTGATAGGGCCCAATGCCACTACACAATCATGGAGTATTTCATATGGATAAGTATGATGATTAGGAGTAATTGAATTATAGTACTAACTAAGAATCCTAGAAATAACTCAATTGAATCAAAAAGTAGTAGACAAGCACAAACGAATTTACTGTATTTGAAATTCGAAATTAGGCATTCAACAAGTACAAAGATATCATCAATTTATTCAAACATCACATCCGCCACAGCCTAAATTGGAGTCTAGGTGTCTGTAATCAATTGTACATCTCAAGTTCATTCTGTGTCTGTCTGACAGTCTATTGGATAAGGACTGTGTATTATCTAAAATGTACTCATTAGCATTAGAATTAACGACCGAGATCGGAACAGACTCACTTGCTTCCTAGGATTGTGTACGATCATCATGTCGGTTGAGTACTGTAACTACTGCTACCTAGAATTTGATCCATAGACATTCAGACTATCCTCCCCCGCGAAATAATGTCGGATCCTCATATCCCCAAGTTATCAATAATGTGGCTTCATTTAAAACATCTTTCTCACATTGACTAGAGTATACATTGGGAGTGAGTTTATGATAAGGATAAACAACAGTTGATATAGAATCGTCTAAATTGTAATCAGAATCGATCCCATTTAATACTCGTACTTCGCACTGAACAAGTTTCCCACAAGAAACAAATGCATTTTGAGGACAAATAATATTTGATATGACGTCAAAATTTGATCCTTCTGAAATAGTTCCCTCAAATTTATTAAGAATGTCATTGCAGAGCAAAGGATCATTAGAAAAATCAGCATCTATCAAAACGACATCAGATTTTCGATCATGATTAGGTTCATCCGAAATATGTTCCTCAGATTTGTAAGAAATTTCATCAGAAATATGTGAACCATTAGGAGAAATCATATCTGGTACAATAACATGAGAAATGTGATAGGTTGATTGATTAGAAATTGTTGTCACGCAAGAATTCTGAGTTTCATTTAACTCTGAACTGCTGTATGACTCTAAACAGTCTTTTGAAATCATTGATAAAGATAAATGATTATTATAAATACTCACCAGGTTGGGATGACGTAATGTAGTGGAATTTTTTATATCCTCATGAATCATTTTACGAAATCGTCCTCCTTTAACGCATTCGGAATTTGTATACTTAACATAGTTCAGCAGTAGTTCCTTGAGAGTTGTATAAGGAAGCGAAATGAGCTTTCCTGTAAAGCCAGAAGTTTTAATAAGCTATATGCTTCTTTTCGATGAATGTGAGAAAATGTGCTACAATATCAACATCCCGATCATTTACCTTGGTCACAGCCCAAATTTCGAACCTTTCAAAGTAATCTTCATAAGCATTAAAATCTGAATGTATATCCAACAATTCCATCACAGGCTCAATCGCGACGCCAATATGATGATTGGGAGTAATTGAATTATAGTACTAACTAAGAATCCTAGAAATAACTCAATTGAATCAAAAAGTAGTAGACAAGCACAAACGAATTTACTGTATTTGAAATTCGAAATTAGGCATTCAACAAGTACAAAGATATCCTGAATTCACTCAAACACCACAATAAGTCACCAACTCAGCGTTCAGGGTTAACGATAGGATATTCACAAGCCATTATGGTGAAGATGCCACAGGTATTCAGAGTTTGACAACGCTTTAACCAGTAACACCTTCTAATATGAATCGTACCCACCAAGTGAAATCAAAAGGCAGAAGCGAGGAGATCGAAGATATATTTGATAAGCTATCAATATATCGAGGATCGTCTGAAGTAATCTGGCTAGCTATTGCAGTAGATGTTGAGCACGGCGTTCCCACTCGTGATTTGGTGCGGATGCGTGACCCAGCGCCTTCAGCTAGACGAGTCTATTAAAAATAATGTGGTCAGCATCCAATGTCGAAAACTTACAGAGCTATTTATTTTGAGGATTTATTTATCGCTACAATCGCTATCTGTACTAAGCTCAACCAATAAAACATCATTCAGAATATGGGAACCAGTTTAAGACAATCACAATGAAGTTTCAGTCAGTTCTCAGTCAGTCAAGAGCAGTTATTGCAAATGGATAGTTTTTGGAAAGGAAAATAATAGCATAACAAAAACGCAAACAGCTTTTACATAACTATTGAATCTATTGAAGTCTTCAGCAGGTTACTAAGTCTGGAAACCAATAATCTTCAACATAAAAGTCCTTTCATATGGATAAACTATACTATCTGACATACTACGTATGGGTCTCCAAATCTTTATGTTATTAGCGAAGAGTAGAACGGATGGCTTTGCTACAGTTGGTGATTCATTCGCATAAAGTAAAAAGGGAAGAGGACCAAGGATTATACCTTGGGGAACTCCACATTTTGCAGGAAAAATCTGTAAAGAACTCAAAGCCATTCAAATACATAACCGGGAAATCATCAGTTCGATCTAATTTTTCAACATAAATAGGAATTAGAAGCAGTTCCCTAAGAACAAACTGTTAGCTAACTTTCTAATGCAAAACTTATGGTTTAAAGTTACGCCCTAGTCCGAGCGCGGTGTTCGCCTATTGTGTTGCTGCTTGGTTGTCTTTGGTGCGCGAGTTTACTTCAAGGTTGGTTTTATGCTGACTCTGAATCAAGATGCTTCACCATTTAAATATTCAAAACAATCCAATATGAACTAGCAAGTTTACTTCCTAAGGTGAATTAGACATAAACTGCATAATCTATATAACTTAACGTGGTATGCTTGTCACCTAAATTTCTCTAGTTTCTTGAGTGTATTACGTAAAGTGTACACAATAGACTTAAACGATTTCCCTCAAGTCCCCAAGTCTCTAACCAATAATTACAACAGTTGTATGCGTTCGTATAAAGCAAAACTCAAAGAGCGAAAAGTGTTTTTGTTAAATGAGCTTCAGAAGGTGGACTTGCACTAGAGGGAACACAATAAGCTGTTACTACGTGTCGTTACTTAGCTAAAATAAAGTTTATGCCCCTATTTTTCATCAAGAGACTAGTAGTAAGGATATAATTTCTGTTGACTCCTGAGTGGGAAAGTAAAGACATGGAACCAGTTTGTAAATTTACTGGGTGTTTAGCTAGCATGTATTAGAAGAAAACCTAGATCCCCTTACCCACGTTTTACCATTTAATATCATATTTAAGCACGTTTTTGCGTGGGATCATATTTTATGGACGACCTTCGAGTGACGCGTAACTGATTTTGGAAGTGTCGACCAACTTACTAGGGTAAAATGAAGACCATAAATTATTTTGAGGAGTTAGGATTTACTATAGACGTTAGGAATTAGGATTACAGCTTTTGCCGCGAACTGACGATCTGTAGTGCTAAAATGTTAGTCATATGGTTGAATGAATTTCACTCCAAGATCCGACCCTGCTATTTTAAATCTGATTGGTTCGTCGACAAGTTAGTCTCGCCGCTTATAATACAATTTATTTTTCATTTGGCTCGACGGTTCATATACTCAACATCCCAAACAGTTTTAGGAGCTCAGTTTAATGTGGAATATCAGTGGTACGTGTCAGGATACACCAGCTAAGATACCAGTAAGGAATGACTAATTATTTCCAGGTGGCAGCATATCATTAGTTTGTTGAAGAGTACCAATAAACCTGATAGTCTTCAAGCTTTTAGAGCTCATAAATGCAAAATACATCTATGTACTTAATAATCAATGCGACATTAGCTTGACTAATACATTTAAATTATAATATTAAGATAAACCTACTACTTAATTAAAGCCCAGGTAAACCAGACAAAATGTAGGCCTGGTTGTATGTGTGTTGGTCGAATAATTCTGTTATCAAATCCCAGAGGAAGGTTTTTCTTACGAGTTCCATCCTTTATCTATCTACCTAGATCCAGTGTTTCAAATTGAAACAGGTTTGGCATGTTTAAACTAATGTACTGGTGTTTGCGAATCAAATATATGGGAGTTTTAAGTATTCATAAGCAATTCTTGAACGGTTATGGTGAACGTTTCTTTCCGTCAGGAGTTAGCTCAAAATTCAAAGTGATAATTACGTTTTTGACTGGCAATCAATCGACTTTTTCCAACGTCTAAATCAAAAGCACTAATACCAGACGTTAATTTCGTATTTTTTATTGTTTTAGTTCATAATTTTGTTTTAACAGGAACTGTAATGACTGAGAACTATGAGTACATGCCGCGAGCGAGGCAGGACCCTGATGTTGAATATCCTTTAACAATTAAGTATTGTGGTGGTTAGTGCTTTTGCTCACGAAATACTTACATACAGAATGCACTATGCCTCTGGAGTATTGTGAATTTTCACCGTTTCCTGATAAATGTCGAGCATGGTTAGAGAAAAATTTACCTGAAGAGTTTGAACGACTTAATACTGGTACGTTTTCAATTTTCGTCGTACATTTACATTAAAGATGATGTGGATTCAAATCACACTGAGGCAGCGCCTAAAGGACGTCAAGTTAGGGGTGGAAAAGGAGGACCTAAAAAACCAGTGAAACAACAAATAGCAGTATTTAAAACTTCCAGAGGCAAGAAAAAATATACGACTAGTGTTACTGGATTATCCACATTTGGTAGGCGCATGTTTATATTTTATAGTGCACATATATGAGTAAATCATTAAATCTGTTAGGGTATATTGACTTTGTATTTCGGACGCGAACATTAATTTCCTATTTAAAGTTTTTTATATTTCAGTTTTATCGATATGTGCTTTGAAAAAGCAATGCTAAACATGCTAATTAAATAATATATAATGGTATTACAGTCGTGATTTCAGCTATTACAAACACAATGTGCAATGCTGGCCAAATGGTGTTGAAACAAGTCGAGACTAATTCAACTAATTTGTTGTAACTGCTGTTAATTTCAAAATTAAACGATACTCGGAGGAACGAGATATTCAGGTTATCAAAATTAGTGAGATGAAACACTTGTCTAGGTGAAGTGTAAGACAATCATTCAGGCAAAATTACTTAGGACACAACCATTTAACATCAATGAGTACCTGAATGGTTATTGAATATCAAGTGAATTAATAACCTCTAACACAAAGCACATTTTCATTAGTTACGATGATAATTCAAAACTTCTTAGCAATAAAATCACAGGTTTTAGTACTTTTAACTTTTCTTTTGTCTTTCGAAATGACATCAGTCAATGAGCCGTTGACGTCACGGACAAGTAGATATTCCAAAACTGTCGTTTTTAGTTTCGTGGCTGTAGTGCTATTCTTGTATTAGGTAGGCTGATATTTTGCGTAAACATATGAGTACTGTTATAACTTGTGGGTTTGTGCCCCTATCAGTGTATAACGTAATGATACGGCCAATTAGAGAACAGTGAATATGTCGACTGAACCATTGACGCATAAAAGCCTGTACGAGTAGTCTAGAGTCTTTATCGGTCCTGCTTCCCGCCTAGCCCAGCCTGTTAAGTTCAGAACACCAATCTCAGCCTCTGCGATATGAATAATTTATTTCAAACAAACAGATCACATCGTATCATAAAATAGAAAATAACAGTCAGTCAGCTGCAACGTAGGACCAGGCACGTGTATGCATCGGTCCAAGTTGCCATACCGCATTAGCACAACAAGATGAACACCGGATTCATAGAAGTAGTTAATTCAGTGGTGGTAATATATAGAAGAAAGAGTGTGTATAAGGAGATAGTACAGGAAGATAGAATTAGTTCGTAGAAAGAAAGATTTGAAGTGATTTTAATCTCTTAGTTTAAAGGAAGACAGAGTGTATACACCGACGCCATTGTGATCGATTCTGAGCCATTTCACCAAGAGTCACCAACCATTGGTTACGATAGTCACTTGGACCCCAACCAAGTAGTCTGCATCTACCAACTAAGTGAATGAGATGAAATACGATAATACGATGTGGCCGTGATAACTACATACAATACCGCATTACTATCTGAAGCCTACAAATGAACTGATTTCAAAGACAAGGCCATTATCCAGAAGAATACATGATTTATCGAATAAAATGACCTGGGTTGGAATTATTGACAGAAAAATGAGTTTCGTTAGAGGTCAGTTATAACTCAAGCCATTAGAAGATTTAGACTACGTAGATCACTCAAGTACCAAGGAAATTAAGACCTGGCTATCAACCTTAATTATTGTTTGATATTTTGAAAATCTATATTAGATTCGTGAATAACTGATGCCATATACTGCAGGTTATTAACAATGCTGTTAAATCTAACTATTCACGGTAAAATACTAATATTCCGCTGCCGACTTCAATCATTAGGCATCGATTGTGACTAAATAAATCCATAGTTCCTTATGCTTTACTATCAATCAAAACAAAAACAATCAAGAAGTAGTAATTTTATGACGAATTAAAACACAACTCAATCGGCTTGTTTTTTCATAATTAAGGGATTGATCTGAAAGCAGCTTCGAAAGTATTTGGTCACAAATTTGCGACCGGTAGTTCAGTAACGGGGAATGGTGATGAAATTGTAATTCAAGGAGATGTAAAAGACGAGCTAATTAATGTATTAATAGAAAAATGGCCAGAAGTGAGTTACTTTTCTGATTCTGTTCGTCATTTCTTTCATGCTAATAGTGTATATTTTTCATTCTGTTTACATGTTTAAATTCTTAGCCGTGTTTGGTTTCAGTAATACAGATCTAAGAATTATATATATATATATATATATATATATATATATATATATATATATATATATTTGTCAAGCTTAGTGGTTAAATCATCCAACTTTTAACCACTAAGACAGTTCAGATGCCTCTGTCATCTATTTGGGGTACATCAGTCGAACATTATTTCTACTGCTCACGTTAAGAATCTATTTCAAGTTATAATGAACGAACTAGTACTTGGTAAATGAATTACATTAGGTTAAGCTCATGGCAGACGATATACATCAAGGACAATTGCTCATTGTTATTTATGAGCTTATATATAATGGTGGTATTCCTTATTGATTGTTTTCAGTTAGAGCAATGTAGAAAACCAATCGAAAAAGACCCATACTATAATCGTATCCTTTAGTGACTTGTTTCGAGACGGAGTCATGAATTATTGGTGAGAAGTTATGACCGGTGGAATTCAGACATGTCGGAAGTAAAGCAGTACTCATCAACAGCATTGGACGATTGCTGCATTGTATCACGAATTGATCGGAGTTAAAAATACGTACCATTGGGAGTTGACCGAGTGGTAGGGCGCTCACTGGGAATTCTGAAAGTTCTGATTTCGATCCCTGGTAATATCGTGGGTGCGTAGTGCTGAGGGGTTCCACTCTAGGGCGAAAAGCTGGCGAGTCCCACTGGTTTTATATAGTTCCGCAACTGAGATCAATCTTTGATGTATACCACTTTGGAACTAAACATATCTATACAAAACCCATCCAACAATATTTTTATTTAACACTTTAATCTAAGTTTTGGTGCCCTCATTCTTTTACTTGCTGACTATGAAGTTCAAACGATTTATTTTTGTCTTGTAGATTGATAAAGACGTAATAGAGAATCTTGGGGAAATGAAACGATAGACCTAATTCGTTATTTTGGTGTACAGTGTTGTAATTAATTTTCTTGCTTTGAAAATACAACCCTTTATATTGTTGAACTGCAATGTTTTTGTAACAGTCCATTTATTATTTATAATCTAACATAGTTTATATCAGTTGTATTAATGTATTTATCTAACATGAAGTGTGCATTAAGACACCAAAACATGCAACACACAATCGGACCTTGGGAACAGGAGAATCTTATTGTTTTCTTAGATTCACATAACTGCCACTTGATAAAGTCACAGAACATTAAGTTACTTAATGTTCCAAATCCTTACCCAAGAAGTAGTGTTTCACAGATCTATATCGCAAAGCAACTGTTCTCATATGTTTTTATGCAGTTCATCATGGAATGTTTGATATAGGAGCTCCTTGATTGTGATCTATAAAACACCCGAACAAATGACAGTCTCTACTATGCTTAGACAGGCTAATAATTTTCAGCATTACTTAGATAATGTTACTTCCAGAAAACAAGCAATATTGTTTTAGTAACAGAATCTGAAAGGGAAACTGCCTGACTTCCTTAACCCATGGGAGGTTAATTTTCACAATTATAGTATTGCTACTCATATTAATACGTTGTACGTTTGGCCCTTAATAATCATGATTCATCACCACTAGATGTGGTCTATACCGAGGCACTGAAATCAATCTTGTCTCCCACACCAGCAACTTCCCTATCAGGTTGCCTATCCAGATACCTGAGCTCAGTCATTTACAACAGCACATCTGTAAGAGTAAATGTATATACATGCTCTTCACAGTTCTTCCACTGATGAAATTAACTAAATCTCTACAAACCACTACTACTCGAAATCCTAACTATGGAAATTTAAGTTTCCCGTGTAATAATCACTAAACAAAAGTTATGATGAATAAACGAAATTATTTTAAGTAGCTTAAAATGCTTTTTTTTATAGTATAATGAGACGTATAACCAACAGGGAATAGTGAGACTTTTGCACCGACCCAAAATACAGGACCTGACATTACTGAATAATATATTACCTGTATATAAAGTCAGGAAATTATGAGAATTCTTTACAAATTAAGTTGTGGATTATTAGTTGGTAATAATAATTACACCCCAGTGTTTGTAAAATTCTATTATTAGGTGTTCATTATTAAGAGTCCATAATGAATATAATTTCTATCATGACTTTGAGAAGTTTATTAGTAAAAGTTTCTGGCAAAAGAACATTACAGTCATAACCATAAAGTATAAAGATGTGATTTAAATTTTAAGTTTTGTACTTATACGGTTGAGTTCTCAGTTCCTTTTTTTAAAGTTAGTGTTGTTAATTTATCTTTAAATATCTTTTCATATTATTTATTCATTTTCATGGGATGTAATTTTGTATATTTATTCAGTCTTATTGAATATTTAAAACTTTAATCAACTTGAGGATTATTGTAAAACAAATATTCAGCCTGAAATGAAAAAAAACCAGGAAAGAAATGTTAGTTTTTCATAGATTTGGTTATCTTGATAGCTTTAAATAGAGTAGGTGTAACATTACAAATAAATGTGTATTCTATTTTAAGACCCCTTATCAACTCCAAACTACCTAATTTTATAGATAGTAATATGGTTAAAAACAAAATTTTAATGTAATTTAGTTGATAAAGTTGGGATGCAATTCTGAAATGAGATAGAAATGTAAAACGATAAATTATGATAGTTGAGAGTGACACACTATTAATAAGTTGACAATCTACTTACATAAA
This sequence comes from Schistosoma spindalis, assembly GCA_946903255.1. NCBI lineage: Eukaryota > Metazoa > Platyhelminthes > Trematoda > Strigeidida > Schistosomatidae > Schistosoma > Schistosoma spindalis. The sequence goes on along the minus strand of OX336416.1, from coordinate 39,748,171 downwards.
GCCAAGGTGGTGCGTTTATTGACAGTGATTCTCATAGTAGAAAATAGATTATCATATAGGTAAATAATATGGTTGCGATAAATTTAGCCTATTGATGTCAGCTGGAAAACTAAGGGTTATGTAATATTTTATTTTGTATGTCACAGACTAACTTATGTTAAGTAGTTACTAAAAATCAGGAATCACTGAATAAGTTTCGTTCTAGGATGAGACGCTTCAGTAGTATACGCCCTTGGTCCCACTGGGAGTCGAACGTAGGCCCTTCAGGTCTGTGCGAGCGCTTAACCTTTAGATTAATAAATCGCCATTCAGTCTTCTACATTTCAAACTTTGTTATGAAGTAGTTGAAATTAGTTCATCACAGTTAACTCAGATTTCCTTCTCTTTACACAAATGTTTAGTGCAATCACCCTTCAAAGTAAGTTCAATTTTAATCAGTAATTGTCATCAAACGACTTCACCTGTTGTTTTTACTAATCGTTGATGCCTTATTTGGTGTATGTCTGGATGTTTATCATAGCTCTTGAAGAATCCACGTTTTGTTTGTCTGCCTGATGATTGAGGATCGATTAAAGCCTTGGTTTTTCTAAGTGTTGAGTTTTTTTTATCTCTAGTTTGGGTACCATTCTTAAACTTGTTGATTATTCAAAATATAATGTCCTCGTCATTTTTGCAATTGACTCTTGATTCTATACTATTTGACAAAGTGGATCAACATTGTCGTGATGATGAACTATTAAGGAGTAATCGTGGACTGTTTGTTTTGGAGTCAAATCGATGACCAAATAACCGCTGTACGACTAACTGACTTCCCCCCATTGAATTGATTTCATTCGAATTAATGTCGGTTAATTATATAATCAATCATTTTCATTATTCGTATTATTATTTGCGACCCCATTTACTTTATTTTGTGCTGCTATATTTCTCATATGAATGTACATCAATCACTTGTTTCCACTACTATTTATTCAATGTAAATGTAGTTTGTGTTTGGTTGAAGAATTATTTGTACAGTGGATTTCAAAGCACTACTAATCTCCGGTTTAGTAGTGTAAAAATGTGACGTGTAAATTAGAACAAGGTTTTCGTGTTAGTGTGTTGCTGTTCAAGTTGTTGTTCGTATCGAAAACATGGGAAAAATTGCGCTTGGGGGAAAACGGCGCTAACCTAGTCAAAATGCTACAGTAGGCCATAATACGACAGACTGGCATCTAAGTATTGTAATGTTTTACTGTTTGAGGATTAAAGTTCATTACAAAAAGGTAATTCCAATTATAAAACTTCAAGACAAGAGCTCCCTAGTTGTAAGTTTAACACTCCATCAATCGATCTTAGTTACAGACGATTAAACTTAATTGGGTATTTAGAAAAAATTCTAGTCTTAGAAAAAACTGGGATAATGGTACGTGTATTACTGAAAATGTTTGTGTAAAAATTATTTGTATCATAGAAATACCTAATGCCTAATTTATTTGAAATCATCAAGTTAGATTTTGATAATTATACTAATCATTTGTATAATCTTTTACAAGAAATCCTAACCTGTCTTACATATACAATTAAAATTTAATAGTTCTTTCTGGAAAAATCAAATGATTGCTACTACGTAAAAAGCATCTAATCTCACTGTTTCAAGTTTAGGCGAGTTCCCCTCGTTTTTATTATTCCTCCGTTAATCTATTCATGCTGTCAATCATAAATAGGGCATCACATGTAAATGTTTTTTTTTTCATTGGCGCAGTCAATACTAACTACTAGCAACTGAAATGAATCTGCGTCCGTCAAAGGTTCTGTCAGTGATTATCGCACTTGGTTAATGCCGTCAAATTATAATTTACGCCATTCTGTAGACATTTTGAATAATCACTAAAGAATTCCAATGACAACAGTTAACGAATGCAGAAACTTTTTCAGTTTGATATAAACTTGATGATATAATGCTTGATTAAATTGAACACAGGACTTTATATGTGTTTTAAACATCTCTTCCAAAGTTCTTATTTTGCTTATGTTAATGTAATATAAAATATTGTAGGTGAAAGTAGATAAAAGAACTCTGGATCTAGGTTTTACGCTATTTGGCACTTATTAGCAAGATGTACTTGTAATCTTAAGGGAACTGATACTCCCTTCGCTTTGTTTCACCCAGCTTCTTAGTCTGAAACCTTTCCAGTAAGCTGTTCAAGTCGCGATGGATCTATTGTAGGATAGATATTTGCAATTAATTGATTACTGCATAGTGGTCAGTATTGTGTTTGCTTATTCCCTTTTATCGTAGCTCTGCGGGCGGTCAGTTGTGATGGAAACAACTCAACGGTAATGCCTCAGACTGTGAAGCTAGATGACATAGGATTGGGTCCGCGAAGGGAATACTAGTTCCTTCAAGATTGCAGGAAAATCTTACTGACAAGTACTAAATGGCACGAATCCTATGTCCAGGATTTCCTGTCGACCACTAAATTTTATATGAGGGTGTTTTGTAACACCACATATGATGGAGTGTTATCTAACCCTTAACTTACAATATATTATGAGTTAAATGAAGTACTCTACTGAGTACTGAACTTATTCTGACTAAGTTTTCGTAGTTTTCTTTAAGGTTAATTGTAATGTCAAGTAAAATATCCTATTATGATGATGCTGTACATTAGAAATGTATCAAATTTAAATACCACTAATTCCATTTAATAAATACTTACTAGGAAATCCAGCGGATCATCTGGACGTTTACGAACACATTCAGTTAATCCTTTTGCTAATACTGGCATAATATGCTTTCTTAAATAAGCCCTTAATGGTTCTGCTTCTTTGTTTAATAGGTCTTTTTCTTCTTTTTCCAAAGCATCCTGTTTTTCTTTCTAAAGGAAAAAAAAGATAAGTTGATAGTTCTATGGAAGTTCCATTTACATATAAATGTATCAGTGTACATATGAAAGTATCTATCTACTCATATATTATTCTGAATTTTCTTTGTCATTTGTTCTTTGGCGGATTGGCGTACTGTTCATAAATCGTTCAGTGTGTACAGTATTCTTTGTGTAGCGTTAAGTGACAGATTATTTTACTTTTATTGAGTTCTCATATCTTATTAACAAAAATTAAAATGTAAATTTGGAATTTCTACACAAAATGATTTTATTCAAGGCTAATTGCATCATAGGGTTGATATCAAATCAGCCTTTATAGCGTTATATAAGTGTTCAACAGTATACACTAAGGTTTCACACCCGTAGAGTAGGGTGGAGCGAACTGCCGCTTAGTAAACTCGTCCTTTGTTCGGCAGACGGATATATCGTCTACGCCAAAAGTGACGCAAGTTTTTCTAACAACTTCTGATGAAGCCTATTAACAATGTACTGCAATAATTGGTACAGGGCTTACAAAATCACGAGATACTTTATGCCTTTTGTATGAAAAACCTGCCGACAGAGCAAACGAAGATGATGCATCCTTTAAGAAATTTCAGAACTAGACCACTTATTCTTATAGAATTCAAAAAGGAAATAATCGTGCAATACTTTAATATGCATTGCAGAGTTTATTTACGCAATCGAAACCCCCAGTTTAATTTAGGCGTATCGTTGTATTACTTGAAAGGTGTTTCATAGACTTGAGCTGCAATTATTATGAACCTTGGAGATATAGCAAAAATCTAACGTGTCATGTTGATAGCCACCTGGAATGTTATTGATCCTTAATGTTAAATCAGAAGTTTTTGCTTGTAAGTGGTAGAAATAGGCGATTTTGAGTCCGAGGCAGTTACAGCTAGATGTTGGGGACTTAACACACGAATCAAATTTTGGTAGCTGTACTTCGTAAATACATTTTTCCATTTTCATGCCAAGTGTTTGGAGATAGTTATCAGGAAATCCTGGACCTAGGTTTCAAAATAATTGGCAATCGTTAGCAAGGGATATTTGATTGAACAGATGCTCCTTATATGGTTCTAATGCGTGTCACCCGAATTTTGCCAGTGAGCTATTTGGTTTGAGGCTCACATGCTGTATGATTGAGATATTTAAATTTAGTTGACCACTCAGTAGTTACCAATGCCATATTTGTGAGCCCTTTAGTTCTTTCCTAATTCTGTCGATCTTTTTCATACAACAAATAATAAGTATCTTTGTATTTTAAATAATCCTATTTCTGGGTTACTTATTGAGTTGATACACAAATTGAGAATGTCAACTGACACAGAATTTTGTGACTTCAAACATTTTTATCTAGGAACGTATTGTTCTGATTTTTCATTACTTACTTTACTTACTTACGCCTGTTACTCCCAATGGAGCATAGGCCGCCGACCAGCATTCTCCAGCCCACTCTGTCCTGGGCCTTCTTTTTTAGTTCCATCCAATTCTTGTTCATTCTTCTCATATGTATCTCCATTTCCCGGCGTAATGTGTTCTTTGGTCTTCATTTCCTCCTTTGACTTTCAAGATTCCATGTGAAGGCTTGTCTTGTGACGCAGTTCGGTGCTTTCCTCAATGCGTGTCCTATCCACTTCCAGCGTTTCTTCCTGATTTCTCCCTCCGCTGAGATCTGGTTTGTTCTTTCCCATAGTTGGTTGTTGCTAATAGTGTCCGGCCAACGTATCCGAAGTATTTTGAGTAGACAACTGTTAATAAACACCTGTATCTTCTGGATGATGGCTTTCGTGGTTTTCCAGGTTTAGACCCCATACAGTAGAACTGTCTTGACATTTGTATTGAAAATTCTGACTTTGGTGTTGGTTGCCCATTGTTTTGAGTTCAAGATGTTCTTCAGTTGTAAATATGTTGCTCTTGCTTTGCCGATCCGTGCCTTCGCATCTGCATCAGATCCACCGTGTTCATCGATGATGCTGCCCAAATATGTAAAGGATTTTACGTCTTCCAAATCTTCTCCGTCAATTGTGATTGGATTGTTGCATGCTGTGTTGTGCCGGAGAATCTTGCTTTTCCCTTTGTGTATATTGAGACCTACTGCTGCTGAAGCTGCTCCTAGATTGGTCGTCTTCTCCTGCATTTGGTGTTGTGTTTGTGGTAGAAGAGTCAGATCATCTGCAAAGTCTAGATCATCCAACTGCATCCTAGATGTCCACTGTATCCCGTGTTTCCCTTCAGATGTTGACATCTTCATGATCCAGTCGATCACCAGGACAAAGAGAAAGGGTGAGAGTAAGCAACCTTGCCTGACACCGGTCTTTACCTCGAAGGGGTTTGTCAACTGTCCTCCATGCACGATTTTGCAGTTTAATCCATCGTAGGAATTCCGTATGATGTTGACTATCTTCTGAGGCACGCCGTAGTGTCGAAGAAGCTTCCATAGGGTTGTTCTGTCCACGCTATCAAATGCTTTTTCGTAGTCGATGAAGTTGATATAGAGTGATGAATTCCATTCAATTGATTGTTCTACAATGATCCGTAGAGTTGCGATTTGGTCTGTGCACGATCTATCCTTACGGAATCCTGCCTGTTGGTCTCGAAGTTGTGCGTCTACGGAGTCCTTCATCCTGTTTAACAATACCCTGTTGAAGACTTTTCCTGGTATTGAAAGAAGAGTGATTCCCCTGTAGTTGTCACAGTTGCTGAGATCGCCTTTCTTTGGTATTTTGACTAGAAGTCCTTCTTTCCAGTCTTTTGGTATCTGTTCCTCATCCCAGATCTTTTTGAAGAGAATGTGGAGTATCCTTGCAGTTGCCGCTACGTCTGCTTTCAGTGCCTCTGCTGGAATGCTGTCTAGTCCTGCTGCTTTGCCACTCTTGATTTGTCTGATAGCCATGCTGATCTCTTCAAATGTTGGTGGGCCAACATCGATTGGGAGGTCCGTGAGTGCTGCTTCGATGTTGGGTGGGTTTAGTGCGGCTGGTCGATTCAAGAGTTCTTTGAAGTGTTCTACCCACCTGTTCCGTTGTTCTTCAATGTTTGTGATTACCTCGCCTTCCTTGTTTTTCACTGGTCGTTCTGGTTTACGGTGATTTCCGGAGAGTTTCTTTGTTGTGTCATAGAGTTGTCTCATGTTTTCTTCTCTTGCAGCCTTTTCCGCCGTCATTGCTAAATCTTCCACATATTTACGTTTGTCGGTTCTGATGCTTCTCTTCACTTGCTTGTTTACTTCTCTTTCCAGTCCCTCTCCATAGTAGTTCCTTCTTCATTGAGTAGATCATGAAAGGCTTGGAACTTATTGTTGAGGGCTATCTTGAATTTGTTCAGTTTGCCATCATCCCGAAGGAAAGCCGTATTAAACTTTTGGGATATTGTCCGCCCCTTTGTCAAGTGCTTCTTGAGTTTCAATTTCATCTTGGCGACCAGCAAGTGATGATCTGATGCTATATCAGCTCCTCTTTTGGTTCTCACGTCCTCCTGAACTTTTTGTTAATGCAGATATGGTCGATTTGGTTTTGCGTAGTGTGATCCGGTAAAGTCCATGTGATTTTGTGGATGCGTTTATGTGGGAATATAGTGCCGCCTATGACCAGGCACATAGGTTTGCAAATCTCTCACCATTTTCGTTCCTTTCTCCCAGTCTGTGTCGTCCCATAATCTCTTCATATCCGGTGTTGTCCATTCCAACCTTGGCATTTAAATCTCCCATCAGAATGGTCAGGTCCTTTGTTGAGCACTTCTCGACGGTTGACTGCAGCCTATCGTAGAATTGATCTTTAGCATCTTCATTGTATTCGTTGGTAGGCGCATAGCATTGGATGACGTTCATTGTAATGCCCTCTTTCTTTGTTTTGAAGGAGGCTTTGATGATCCTTGGTCCATGATATTCCCATCCTATAAGTGCATTTTTTGCTTGTTTGGACAGCATCAATTCAACTCCTTGTGTGTGTGGGGCATTTTCTTCTCCGTTTCCTGAGTATAACAACAGCTCCCCTGAAGCTAGTCGTTGTTGTCCAACTTGCGTCCAATGTGTTTCACTGATCCCAAGCACCTCGAGGTTGTATCTCCTCATTTCTGCAGCAATTTGGAAAACTCTCCCAGTCTCCCACATTGTACGAGCATTCCATGTACCTAAATAAATGGTTGCTCTAATTGTCAGAAGGGGCATCGGCCTCGTGACTTCCGAAGAAACTCTGCTTTCATCATGAGACGTCATAATTCTTCTAAACGAAGGCCTCCTGACTCCCAGGGTAGGGTTTAAATGGTTTGAATAATTTTTTCTGGTTAGCGTATTTTTAGCGAGTTAGTTTTCTACGGGATGGGGTCGCTAACCCCATGCCCAACCCTTCTCCTTTATCCGGGCAGTAGCCCCCGAAGGGGCTCCAGGCGGAGTTCTGATTTTTCATACTAGCTTTTATACCAGTCAGTAGAGAACGTCGGAGTAGGAAGTGATTGGGTATGCATAAAATATCCTAACAACCTATTATCGAATATTTGCAATCTACATATGTCTTCTGCATCTTTTATTTAAAAAAACTCTACACCTTACCCATTCCTTTATACGTTGATTACGTTCAGCTTCTGCAGTTTCAATTTCTCGTTTTAACCTTTCCTCTTCTGCTCTTTCAAATTCAATACGTTGCTTTTCCACAATTAATCGCTGCTTTTCAATTTCTTCATCAGATAAACCATAATTACGTGGTGGACCAATAAAATAAACTAGTTTTTTAAATGTTTGTTCTAACTCCTATTTTTATTTAAAAATACAAATGAAAGTAATATGAATCATTTTGCCGAGTAAAGTGTACACAGAAATCAGTATGCACTGGCTTGTGTCCGGTATTGCGAAACACGACTTTCCTCAGTTTCAAATATATAAAGGCACAAATCCAAATAACACACTACAATGATTTTAAATCGTCGCATAGATTATTAATCTCAGCAATTTGTTTTATCTATTTTTTGATTAAATGAGTTAATCTGTAAGTTCATTTTTTTCGCTGATATACTATATACACTATGTAATATCATCTATAACTTTATTACCAGTATATTCTCATGAAAAGACTGGAACAATTTGACTATCCAAGCATATTTATGACAAGGGATTCTTCCTTTGTTTAATCAAACTAACTAAATTCTCAGTAAATCATTATAGATTTACTCTAATTAGTTAGTGTTTTATGTTTTTGTCTACTAAAGTGGATCTGATCGTTTGATTTCCATTTCAATCAGCTGGATAAATAGTGATTATTCTTTTGACTTGTCTAATTATGTAGATTGAAATTTTCATCTTTTGATTTATATGACTTAGTGTTGTAAAAATATCAACTTATGATTTAAAATATAAGTTATAAATTACATCCTTTAATTGATCGCCCCGACGTGCGATGTTCAATGGTATAGGAATAGGTTGGAAGAAAGCTAGGGGCTGCCAGACCAAAACATGGCACAAGTCCATGAAGTCACTGACAAGTGGACTGAGCCATGTTGTAGGTGTGGACTACCTGGTTGGGGACCTCGAGATAATAGTAACCGATGGTTAGAGACCTTAAATGACATGGTTCAAAATCGTTTGCAATGGCTCAGGTGTATCCACTCTTTATGTTCTCCCGAATTCTCGTTGTCTCTTTTTTCCTCTTTCCAAATTTATTTAACTGTACTATACTTCTTGAATAACATCTTCAAACCTTAATGTTTCCAATTACTGCTTATACTCTTACTATCTCTACCACTGTGGGATTTGAGTCGACAATTGTATCTCTGTGCTAATGTGGTATGGCAACTCGAACTGATGTATGTACGTAAGAAGTTCTACGTTGTTACTGACTGACTGATATAAATGAGAGCTTTTTTAAAATCATGTTAATTAAGTCAATTAGCATTTGTACAACTAAATAATTCAGATTGTTTACTTACCAGCTATGTAAATGGTTTTCTGACTTTTAAAATTACCCATGATATACTACAGTATGTACGAATGAAGATTTATAATTAGGAGTATTCCCTAAGAAATGATTGAAAACCTTAAGCAGTTTTATTGTTTTTTTTAAATATACAAATGTGATCAGATTTTTTTAAGTTTAAACTTAGTTTCAGAGATATCTGATAGTTTACCCATTTATCAAATTTAATGGATTTAGAATTTGTATAACCCTTTTAGAAAGACATATTTTAATCAGACGAAAACTTCAATTATTATTACTATTTTTATTGTTACTCACTTCACTTTCATCAGTCATAATATTGACTGGGATTTGAAAAATTCCTTTGGAATCAAAATAAGCTCTTACAGAATTTTCGTAAATACTTGCTGAAGCTAATGGACTTAATGAATTCAAATCAACTTGTCCAACTTCAGGTTCAGAACCTGGAGATCCAGGAATATTTAAAGTAGGTGATAAAGCTGGATTTATTCCTATTTGATGAGTACGATATTCATTTAAACGTCGCCAAAAACCCGATTCAGTATAATGTGTCCCATGTACTTTATGTTCTGGCATATTCATAATACGATCTCTTAAAAAGCTATCAGTTGCTTGAAGTTCAAATACATATGCAGGAAGTAATCCTTTAGGTAATTGCATTGGTATTGGTTGAGTTGATAATAATCCTAGTTCTTTAGTTACATCGTCTGCTTCTTTTTCAGATGGTAAGTATTGACTTTTAAAAAATTCATTAGCTGATTGTGTAGAATCACTTATATCTGTTGCTTTAATTCTTTCTTCTTCCTCTTCTTCATTCTCTTGTTCTCCTCCGTCTTCTTCACCATACCCACTACCACCACTAGCTGAAATATATTTTAATGAAAATCGCTAAAACTATGAATGAACTTTTAGTACCCACGGTCTAACTCCATGATCGAAAGATATTAATGTTAACGAAATACATATCCTATTGAACTTTGTATATACTCTGTCAGCCAATCCCGTTAAATAACAACATTAAATATAAAAAGTCAAATACAAATGTTCTTTAAGCGCGTATATTTCAGACACCTGTATCCCAGGTGAACCATCAGAGAAGAACAGAAATATCCAACTTAAAAGACTACTCATTATGAGCGTTTATATGAGTCAAAACAGATAGTGTATAGTGTGACAGGGATACAGGCATAATCAGTGTATAGACATACAAACATACATGGGGTGGATAGTTACAGGGGCATTAATATTAGGGGTATGTATACTGAAGGTCGTAAATGCTTATGAAAAGAACTGAACTCCTGAGTTGAAAAACCTCAATAACAATATGCTGTCCGAGTCATTTAAGTAACTAATTGGTTAACGAAATAGACTTCTCACTTCAGTGAAATAACATGCTTATGTACGGAAATAAACGATTGAAAGACACGAGTTTTATAAATCATTCACGTATCAATGAATTTAAGACTTGACTCTCAGAGTTTATTGCTATCAGGTCTAAATCTTGCACAGATCAGTAATTGATGGAATCCATCAATACATAATTCAGTGTTACAAATAATTTCGATTAAACTCGTCATTTATTCGATCCATACTTCGAAAAAACTAACTAATTGTTGCTTATTTTATGCTTTTCACATTTTTCTCTCTGTAGACCTTGGTGAAGTTCTATTTCTTTCATCGCTTTCTGTCAAGGCTTTAGCGAAATTCAAATCTAAAATGGATAGTTGTATGTTATTCTGAATATAATTTCTTGTTCTACCATTTATAAACTTTCGTTGAAGGTATAGGGCACATGAAGTTTGTCCACAGGGATCATCTCAGTACTCTTTTTATGTACTTCTCAGCTTAATAGTTTGAGATAATGAACTGGTTGATGGATCAACATAATAATTGTAATGTATGGTTGGAAACTTTGGATAATATGACTCATGATCGATGGCAGTGAAAGGGGAAAATACATTCACTCCTGCTTTAAAACTTAATAGCCTGTTAGTGTTCAACTTACATCTTGATAAGCTTTATAGAAAAACCTAATTTTAGTTAAAAAAAATTGATAAATGAAAATATTTTTTCTTTATATTTACATGCAATTACATTACTTGCTAGTAATATTTATGAAAAGGGGACGTTTTCTCCTAGCTTAGCATTGAGGTCACTCAGAAATCTACAGACATATTGAGGAAATACGATAAACATCCACATACTTTTTTGTATACAATAACAGTTTATTTATTGACGGACAAAAACCAATCAGATTCTACTGTTAACTACTTGTAAAACAATATCAATAGTCTATACTGAAATTTATGTTGATAAATTAGCCTAAAAACGTACAATGAATGTTTTATGACCAAAGCATTCAGACTAAAAAGGGAAACATCACGAAAATGGGTAGTATTCTATAGCATCTTGGATCTTATATAGTAAATTTCTCTCCTTTTGGTCAGTTGACTAACTAAAAAAATAAACGGATTGTAACTATCGCTGGAAACCAGAACGGACATGTTTTTTTTATTTATTTGGGATTTGTCAGACCCTTACTAATAATGATAGAAACATTATGATCATTGAACAATTCGGTTATTTATTCAATTCGAATTTCTATTTTACGTCAACGGTAACCATATTTGTAATATAATAATGACAATTACTACTATTTAAACTTGTGTTAATTTAATTCGGTTGTTTATTTACTCTGAAGAAGTGACTTAAATTAAGTCACAAAACACCAGAAATACAATTTTTCTACTCATTCGGATATAACGGAAAATATATTTATTATTAATTGTTATCTTATCTTTACGGAACTTACGAGAAAACAACGAGGCTGCTTGCTTTTTTGATTTCGGATATCCATCAATTATGTATCCTTGATTTTGACATGGCTTAGAGTTGAGTTTTTCTTGGAATAATCTAAATAATATGACTTTATGTAATTTTATTATGATAAAGGACTTTTTATATTATAATGTTGACTTAGTCTGGCAACTTATGAATTATTTACACACTACACATTGATCGATTAAATTCCTCGCAGATAGACAAACGTATTACCAAAGCATGTTTTCAACCGATAAGGTGTGGTTTTCTCCACTTGTAAACCAGGTTTGTCTATGTCCAGGATTCATTGATTCAAATGCTCAGATGTTATTCACGAAAGTGCAGAGACATGATACTCATCAACTTATTTAACATGTATAAAATCTATTATGAATTAGATACAGGTGTATTCTGCTGATAACTCTCAATCGGGATGAAAATGGCTTACTGGGTTCTTCTGGAAACTGCTATGTGAAGTCTACTGGTGTAGTCTGTGAAGAATCTTCCACAGGTACATTGTATTGAATTTTCTCCCCGAACTTTCTACAAGTAAATAAACTTTGGAAGCCACGGTATAATTGATCTATATCCCGTCTTATTTTAGATCTCCATATCAAATCAGTCCATTTATCTCAATGAAACTGAACTCTGGACCTTAAAGTCTCCTGTTTATGAGCGTGAATATTTTACTCCACTAATCTCATAATCAAGTACTTCATACCATCAATTTTTGTCGATTAATCACTAGCGAGGAAAAAAATCATTATTACGATAGGCAATTGATGGAGATGGTTCAGTTTTCAAATTAGCTTACACCGAAGGCTTTTTTTATTTGGACGACAGCCATTGACATCTAGAAGGGATTGTACAGCTGTTTAGTTCTAGCAGTTCTCTGATATTTTAACTCTTTCTATTTCATTTGATTCCAGTCTATAATAAAATCAAACTTCAAATTGGATATTCTTCACAATTTCTATCAAACTTAGTTAGTGGTTAGTAGTGGGATTTAGGACAGGCATGTCTCAAGTAGGATTCCTCAGTTAAATGTACCTGCATTTTGGTGTTGATGTTCATATTGATACTCAAATCCAGTGTCTTTCATTTCAAAGACCAACTCTTTATCAGCCGATCTACTGATTTCAAGCGGCCATTAGTTTGTATGATCGGTATGAATCGCATTTGCTAGTCACTATCTAACTTAGTCAAAACTTGTGATTAAACACCAACGCCATGCCAATCCATCTGGGATGCAAATATGTTCATAGGAACTAATTAATTTTAGTCCTTAACATCAATAACAGAACAATACAAACCCTCATAAGTAGTTTTCATAGCTTCTCTATCCTAATAGACAATTATTTCAATTAGGAAACTGTATAATTATAAAGGCTATGTGATCTAGTTTTATTGCTATAATTACTGATTAAAAATAAACTACTTACGTTGTTACATATTCTAAACCAAGTCGACCATTATTTTCAGTCATGTTTTGTTGAATAGCTTCTAAGAACTCAGAATCCTCACTGCCTGGATATTCATTTTCATTAACCATTTGGCTTTGATCACTTTGAACTTGTTCAATCATTTGAACACGTTTTTTCTATTATTTGTATTGAAAAGCAATTATGCCAAATGAATACTAATCACAAGATTTATGATAAATACAATCAAAGAATATTATTTTACCAGTGAACGCACTACTATATTATTGATAAAGGAGTTTTGTGCCTATTGGTTTAATTTGTAAATGACATTCATCACGGATTTACCTCAGTAAGGGTGTTATTGAAAACCAGCAAGTACCAGACAGCTGTTTTGTCCTAGTAGTAGTAGGAACCTCAGATTAAATGTTACAACCTATTTATATGATGATAACTTGTTATCTTGAAATGATACTTCTGATAATCTATTGGCCATTATGATAACAGATAAATGTTGCTTATAGTATTGTGTTATATCTGCATTTTGAAAGTCGTTTTGAATTTTTACTATGATGAGGTTGTAGTCAGGAAACTACAATTATGTTAGTTGTGGACGGATAAATTTCAGTAGTGTTACTCTGAACTGAACAATTTTGATATTTGTTGCTTCTAACTTACACTCACCTTTCCACTTATTGTATTGTTAGGTTGACTTAGAACTATATTGTCGATTGTTGTAATTTGATTTATATTAGTGCATCTATTAATTTCAAATTAAATAAAGTAAAAGACTATTTGAAACCACCTGATATTTTTTAGCCATCTGCATTTAAAAACTGGACATTAGCCAACTGTATCCGTAAGTATGTATATAGATTAAAATTAGCAATAATACATTATGTCGTTTGACGGCTAATCTATGTTTATGAATGCGTAGGCAGTAGAGATATCGATACAGTTCAGTGTGTTACTTCTAACATTTGGTAGAATTTATCTTCTAAATGAATTCATGCTATGTTATTTCATTTGACAGAAAATAATAAACTAATTTGTGTTGATTCGTCGGTAGTACTAAATCTACAAGATTTTCAGATCTTCAATAAGACTTTTGAAATGTTTCCCATGTAACCGGTTATGATGTCAACTTACCAACCTACAAACCAACCTCAGAAATTCCGATGTTGATCGTCATATTATACAAAAAACTCGCCTGTATTAAACATAGGGATTGAGTGGTTAAGTGCATTACTCGCTAATCCTAGTGGTTTGGTATAAGACGGAGTCTTAATACGGGTTCAGAAAGACCGGTTGACTTTTGGCCACTCATGTCATAGTGTAAGTGATGTGTCTGTTTGCCGATTGAAGGGCGAGTGTATTGTACAGCAGTTTCCTCTGTTTATGACTAAAAAGTCCCCAATAGAAATCAAGGACATTTATGGACTAGAAGTATTTAATTGTAACTGTCTTCGAAGCATTTAGAGTAATTTATGAAACAACCGAGTAAGTAACGTTGAGATTTAGTGTAAGATACCGGATAAAGATAGCATACATGTTAATGGAGCAGTAAATCTTCATCTAATGACGTGGTGAGGACGTGCTACTCGTAACAACGATCAATGACTGCGAAATCTGATGTTGAGTAGAGTAAAATTAGGTTATCAGAAACCTAAAGGCGGAAAAAACAAACGTGACCACAAAATTATTGATTGGTGAACTGAACTGTGATGGTAGATCCAGACTGTTTAGTTGGGGTCCGATCGATAACTACGATAAGTGAGTGAAGACATTGTATGCCGAAGTAGAGAAAAGATTATGGTGGCTCTGATCCATGTCCTCTTTATCTCAAGTTCTGGTATTCCTTCATACATATCTTTTCACCATACCTTTTCGAACTATACTAACAGTGTTAAGTTTTTCTCACCATTAATGGTATCACAGTTATCTTGACTGCTTTTTTGTTCGTCTTCTTTGCTGCATCTCGTTTTACTTATTTGGATCGGCCACTTTGGCTAACACTAAGTTATGCATTGTTCTACGTTAATTATAACTGATTGATAACCAGATTTTTATCAAAGCTGGGGGGATAACCATTCTTCTAGAATATTGGTAGAAAATAATCCTGCTTTTGTTGCTTTTTCTAAGATTATCTTCATTTGATTCAATACCTTTTCAACGTTTTTCCCCTACCGTTTATTTGAAAGATTGACAAATCCATCAGATGTAACTTTACGTGCTTTAGTCAGTTGAGTCGGTAAAAAATAATCTCAAGCAGGAGTAAACTAACTATTCAACTTACTAGATTATCTATAGCTTCATCGATGACTTGTTTAATATGTATATGCGGCAGTTTATAATATTCACAGAGCTTTTTAGCCAGTGTTGTCTTACCACTCGCAGGTGGACCAAGAATGCACAATCGTATAGGCTGAAAAGTTAATATTTGACCAAGTGTAGATTGGTATCAATTAAAAATATTAACATTTATGCTAGTGTAGCTATAAATTTATAACCGCGGTATTTGTTTCAAAATCTCATTATCCAACCCACTCTGAATCACTGTATTTTACGTTAATTTAGAAAGAAATTTTTAATGCACTGATATAATCTTGGATGAATATCACAGGCGAATAAACCATCATAGGCATTTCATAACGACTATGTCAAAATGACTCTGAATATATCGTTTATTGAAGAAGTGAGATTCAAGTAACTAACCACGATTTACAAATTTATGGAAATTATAATGGGTGTTACTGTTCACTAACTTCTCCCTTTCTTGGTAAAATCCTGAGATTGTAGATGACACAACGGTAGAAATGGAGGATTACTTCTTGCTTTATGGATTATATTTTCATTGGTGAGCAACCATTTATTATCTTCTATGTTATTCATGACCATAACTTGATTAAATATTTTGTAAATAAGTAATGACACTAATAATGTACAACAGTATTGATCCCCTAATAACGTGTTCGGCCTGCTGAATTATATTCTGTTAGAAACCAAGTATCGATTAAGTGAAAAAATTCAGTTTCATAACTTCATTCATTCCCTAGTTTTACTAATTTATTGTTGCGCGATAACAGTAGACTGTGAATGTGTGCTACGTTTCTGTGACACAGATTTATGATTAAAAAGTGTCGTTCACTTGTCATTTCTAGTTATTTTTTATTGTATTCAATTTCACATGATGGTTCCGAGGAATTAATAACCTGAAAAAATAGAAGTCAAAATTTGTAACTGGCTTCACATTGATAGTTATTTGCACTATGTTAGATTAAGTGGTTCTAAAAACGTTCAATGGTGTCTGGTAACTTTCCGTGTTATGATATAAACAACCGCGTTAATACGACAATAAAAGATGGCTGACATTGAGCAAGGCGAATTTAAAACAAATAAAATGGTTCGCTGTGGTAATTTATACATCACTAATCCATAAGAAGATACCCACTTAACCTATCATTACAAAATATTATTCCTTATCAATAAGATAACTTTTTATATACATTTTTAGCTGAGCATTAATCTCGATGGAAAAACGGGTGGTCCATTTATACTTGTTGGCTCAACAACATAATCAAATACTTAATGAGTTTATTTAAAGCAGAAATCGAAACAAATCAAAACCTCAGGTAATCATTTGTTTAAATCACCAACCAATATCCTTAATTGGTAATATCTAATTAGGTAGCTTCCTATCATTATCTATTCGTAACATTAGTTAATTCACTTAAGATACCCCCTTAAAAAATAGTTGACCAGTAAGTTCAAGGAGATATTATGTTTTATTTTCAGATGGACAGTTTGTTTTCTTTTCCCTCATATATATATATATATATATATATATATATATATATATATATATATATATATATATATACCGAAGTTCATGAGTTTCACTAAGTGAGTTGAAGCATTCTGCGTAAGACTTGAAAAAAAAGCTGGTTAATGGTGGATAAATGTTTTACAAAATTATTACAGTTGAAATTAATAACCTCATCCAGGATTGTAAGAAATGTATATTTACCACTATCCACTTAGTATGATCTATTGTGAAGAAAATTAAAGGAGACTATTTAAAATATATCAAAAACTTTGTCATTTGTGATTGTTTCTCTATATTATTATCTTTTAAACAAAATATCATGCAAATAAAAGAAACCTTAAAAATATATACGAATATTCGTCAAGTTTAAAACGAATAGTTTGACAAAAATTGGGCGCCGAGTATAGAGAAGTCATTATATGTGAAAATTATATTTGAAATAATCTCAGCGATTGGAATTTGAATAATTTCAACGTTTCGTTCAGCTAAATTGTCTGGACTTCTTCGGACAAGTTAGCTGGACAAAATGTTGGAATTATTTTAAATTTCAATCGTTGAGATTATTTCAAATATAATTTTCACATATAATGACCTTAAAAATATAGTTTAATCAAAACAACAATAATAACACACAACAACTTACTATTAACTGACGAGATAATTTATATTCTTTCGTGATCAAATTAATATGATCTACTAATCCTGTTTCACAATGCCATTTAATTTGAAAGTTTTCTTTTACATAACTAGCATTCATACGAATTGATATTAATAATTGATCCATTGCATTTTGCTAGTTTATTTTTGATTTTACATTATTATTTTTTTCGAACATTCAGTAAAAAGATAATATTGTAAATTGAAAAGGCATCATTTTAACTGTTAACATACAAACAACTGAAAAATATAGTTGTTATCTAATTATAAATTGAAATTGACTATCAAGAGCTTCATTTAGAATACAACAGTACTTTTGATTAGTGATTTTTGATGATCAAAAGATATCAACCTCTAACTGATATTGTTTGTCAGGTAGTATATATACGTAGTTAGATGTAATACGTAAAGCCTTTGTGTTATAACTTGTGGCCTGTGTGCCCTGTTAATGTATAACGTAAAGATACTGCCAATTAGAGAACAGTGAATTATCGATAGGACCAATGACACATAAAACCCTTACGAGCAGTCTGTAGTATTTAACGGTCCTGCTTCTTGCCTAGCTCAGCCAGTTAAGTCCAGAACACCAATCTCAGCCTCTGCGTTACGAATAATTTATTTCAAACATACTGGGTTTATATGCCAACCAAACAGACCACATCGTACCCTAAAATAGGAAACGACATTTGTACAAGATTTTGCCAAAAGTGGCTGTGAGTGTAGGAGGTAGTAATTAATAGACTGGGTATAATTCAAGAATGGTAAATCGTAGAATAATAGCTCATAGGTCAAAATAAAGCTATAATAAGAGGGACATGAATATGCATAGTTTAGTTATTTAACAATTATACGATAAAAATATACGCATAGTATTGGTCCATAAATGGATCCCAAAATTTACCGTTCATTATGCTTATCGGGACATAACAACACTTTGTATCAATTAGATTCAAATACAAATATTCACATTATAAACTGATTTCGGTCACGTAATTAGATAAGGCGAGGAAGCACTGGGAAGCTGTGATTAGCCGAAATTAACTATTTCGGGGGTGAAACAAATATCGATAATCACAATGAATGATGGTCGCGAAATATCATAAACCGACTGGAATTACTAGATGCCAGCTCGATTGTCGGAAAATTAAACATTTGCCGCGAGACCTGAAGACCGTGGATTTGATCTGTGGTGTGACTTTGAATGAGCAATCCTATACTACGAAAAAGCAGCTGTTCTTTACTTCTTGATTTTCAATGATTGTTCAATCAAAGTCAGTCTATGAGTTTTGACCTCCAATTTAACATTCATCACAGCACTCAATAATAACCTTTCAAATGCTAAAGTTGTCTTCTAGGGAGTTGAAAATATTTAAGCAAATGTGAACTAATTGAATGGGATTTTTGAAATATTAAGTACTCATCTAAATTCTACGAGATCAAGATAGTTAAATCCCATTAACTTCCCTTTAAATTCTTTTCATTACCATTAGATCATTTTAGACAGCCAGTAAAACAATAAGTCTAAAGGATACTTCATAGGATAGTCTTCTAATAATCTCAAATTTTGAAATCAAATTACTACTGCTAGAATAAATAGTAGTAAAAGTATACTTTGAAAATTATTTCTTTTTCAGTAGTAACATTACGAAGAGAAAAGAACAGGGAAAACACTAAATGAACTAGATATGATCATTAAACGGAAAGATAAATAATTACTAGTAACTAAAAGAAAAGTTGAAAAAGATACCTAATCAAAATGACATGTGAATATGTATAATGGATCTCAATAAATTCATATTCTCGTACAGAACAAGTTGTATTAATGTACCAATAAAATATAATTATTATCAACTGACATCGTGATCAACTTAATATTAAAGTATCACAAACTGCGAAACTATAATTTATGGACGATCTTTGAGTGACGCCAGACTGACCCTGAGATTGTCCACCTAATAACCAGGACCAAATGAGGGTTATAAACCTGTGTGAGGAATTATAATTATGATTTACAGTTGATGATTAAGGTTATAAATTAGATTTCGGGTTTTCATCACAAGATGACATCAGCTGAAATGCCAAAACTCTATTTATTCCAATGAATGAGCGAATTTCGCGTCAAAATCCGAGACCTGTTATCCTATACCTTATTGGTTCGTCCATAAATTATAGTCTTGCCTCATAAACTTCACTTTTTAACGTTTTATTCAATGTTACATGATGAATCAAACTAAATATCCCATCATAATTTAACTGTTTCTTAAATTTGTTCATCTTATTCCAGGAAAGATAAAATGTGTTTAGATAAGCAAAATTAAAGTAAGAATTGAAATGTGACTTTACCTATCGAACACTAGGTGTTTTTTTAAAAGTTTATCAAGCTTTAACATTCCGCAATCAATTCAATCATTATTGGAAATAAACAATGCAGCTACTTAATTGGAGGAAAATTTTCATCAACCACTTACAATTGTCGAATGTAAGTGATAATAAATCAGAATAATTGATAGAATTAATTTTTTAAAATAAGTGACAAGAACATACTGTTATATCTCGACAAAACAAGGCTTCTTCTTTAGGGATAGATTTAATATGACCAGTTGTCATACTTATAGAAATAGCCTAGAATGAAAAAAATATGCACAATAATAAAGGCACAATGCGAATGTGTTAGTATTCATTTAATTGTTTACGTTAAAGGCATCAATATACCTCGTTCGAAATGAGTCAGCCGTCCCGACTAGTATTTACTTTTACAATGAGTTTTTTAGTTAAAACATTTATATGACTAATGAGAATTTACTAAAGAGAAACTTAATTTGTATTGGATTATATATATATATATATATATATATATATATATATATATATATATATATATATATATATATATATATATATATATTATTTAGATACATAAACATTGGTACAAGGGGGCATCAAATACATATACGCCACACAATAACAATGAGGCCAGTAGCAGTTATCATTGATTTGTATGATGGCTGTGATACTGCCTGGGTGCCAAAACCGAAGCAAGACGTTTTCTCAGAGGACCACACCCTGAGCCTTTGACCCGAACGTCTAATCCCCAAAGCAGTAGATCGACGCTAGGAGGTTCAGTCCATGGTGGCCAGTGACCAACAATGGGTTCATACGCCTTTTGTTTGCTCAGGATCCTGGAACCCATATGCACCACTAGTTTGGAATCAGGGTTTTACAACTCACCTAGGTGGACCCCCCGTATCCACCAACTTGGCTAAAGCGCCGAACATTCGCTTTTCGTCCTCTCAATTTCGTAAACGACACCCTACCTCGAGAAGGCAACGAGTAGGACTTCCCTGGCAGTGACTGTATACGCGTGGTCATGTGAGAGCACTTCGAGAAGGGGAGCGGACTCTCTCCACCCTCGGCCGTACTGGGGCATCTGGGGGTATATATATATATATATATATATATATAGCAGTTACATTTTTTAGTATCCCATCGTCACCACTTTTCACTCAACTAGATACATCCAAGAACATGATTGAGGGAAAACTTTATACATTTCAAATAATCGGCTCAATAATGGGTCCTGTAGTGAAAACATAAAAGTGCATATGGGATTTAAGAGAGAAATGTATATTATATTCTTGATCCATTTATTAGTGTTGGTTAATTAAAAATGAGCCAGTTGTAATATTTTGATATGAGTTCAATCTAAGCATGCAATCTTTAGAATTCTATCCCTCCAAAATAAACTATCTAACAGTTGTAACTAAATAAAAAATACAAGCCAAAATAGCTAGCATTCACAGATTGTCTAGAAATTAATTTATTACTGTCAATAGTAAACACTATAAAGAAACTATACTTACTTTGACTATCTCACGAAGTGTATTTTGAGAATCATCTTTGGCCAGAATATAATGTTTTGCTGGTCTCATTTCCATAACGGACTGCAATATGCTACGTATTTGTATAAATATATTGGAAAATAGAGATTTCAGTTAAAATTTGATGATTTGTAAGTAATAATGTACGAAGATATTTGATATCTCTGAGATTATGATATTCATATTACTCGGTATAGTGTCATCACAAATAGAGGCTAAATAATATATTAGTGAACTTTCAGGATGAGATACGATAGTTATTCGCACATTTTGGTAATAGACGATTACCGTCAACGTCCATTAATTGCAGTGAATACGTGAACTAATTGATCAGCGAATAGTAACCGATGTGATTTTTGTCTAATCCTTAGAACTGACTGAATTCAACCGACCAGTAGTAATGTGGCTACTCATATAAATAAGCTGACAGCGAATGTATTATGTCTATTCTCAATGCAATAACATGGCATAAATTTAATGGTATAGTTACCTGGTTAGGTCACGTAAGTGTATCGTAGGTACAATATTATTCCCGTCTTCTGGTATTTGAATAAATTCTTCGTTATTCCATGCCGCCTTAAAATGTGTTGATAAGATACAAAAAAACTTAGCAATTTTTTCAAATAAACAATATACTGAGTAGATTGCTTATAACAACAAAATCATAATATATTTGTAACATCCTAATATGTAGAATTGCAAGGTTATGGATGGAGGACGGCTGACAGATGCATTTCAAGTGAAGACCAGTGTTAGAAAAGGCTGCTTACCCTCACTTTCTTCTGGCGGTCGACTAGATTATAAAAGCCTTCACATTTTAGGGGGACAGGGAATACAACTGACAGGTTGGATGCAACTAGACGACTTGGGCTTTGTGGATGACCTTGCTCTTCTATCCTAAACACACCGCCAAAACATGTAAAGAAAGCCAGTGTATCAGAAGTAGGCCTCAACATACACAAGAGGAAACGATGGATTCTAAAATACAACAAACAGATCACTAATCCAATCACATATGATGGAGATGCTCTGAAAGAAGTGGAAACTTTCATGTACCTGGTTAGCATAATCGATCCGATGCAGACGTGAAAGTAAGGATTGGCAAAGAAAGCGCAACATCCCTACAACTGAAGATCATATGCAACTCAAAACAACTTTCAATCAATACTAAAGTCAGAATCTTCAATACAAACGTCAAGACAGTCCTACTGTACGGAGCTGAAACTTAGAGAACTAATAAAACCATCATCAAAAACGTACAAGTATTTATAAACAATTGTATACTCAAGATACTAAATATCCGTTGGTCGGATACCACCAGCAACCACCTACTGTGAAAAAGAACAAACCAGTTTCCATCCAAAGAGAAAATTAGAAAAAGACTTTGAAGGTGGATAGGACAAACATTGCGGAAATCACCAAACTATATCACAAGGTGAGTGTTAACTTGATATTGTGAAGGGAAACGGAAGAGAGGATGACCAAAGAATACATTGTGTTTGGAATCGGAAGCAGACATCAAAAGAAGGAATGGCAACTGGAAACAACTGGGAAGAACTGCTCAAAACAGTTTGATGGAGAATCCTGTTGGATGGCCTCTGCTCCCTCGCGAGGAGTAACAGACGTAAGTAGGTGATTGATAGAATATTGTATTACTGAGGTTCCATGCTTTGATATAGGTAATTTCTTCAAATAACAGACAAGCTTAAACTTGTCCAACCTTATTTAGAAGAGATTAAAAATTGATTTGTGCACCATTGGGCACTGTTTCATCCATGGCTTAAGCGTTTGGACTAAGCCAAAGGTCCTGGGTTCAATTTCTGGTGAAAGAGTCGTGAACGCACTCTGACGAGGAGTTCCATAGTAGAACAAAACAGCCGTTCAGTGCTTCCAGTTTTTTTATTGTTGTACAACTAATATCAGCTTGTGATATCAATAAAATCCAACAATCTCCAGAACCCTATACTGATGATTATATATTAATTATTATTTTATTACTAGACGTGGATTGATAAATAATAAAAATGCTTAACATAATCTTTTTAACTTAAATTTTGAGTTAATGAGAATAAACTACCTTGAAGAAATGATGAAATACATTTTCTTTTTCTCCATACGTTAGACCACATGCGATAACGTAGGTAAGTAGTTTCAGTTTATTCTGAAGAACAAAAGCAATTGTATTATTGTATTACTGTTTAAGTTACTGTTTTTCCTTGTTGTACAACTGATTTTTCAGCTAATATATGCTCTTTGAAGTTTGGATGTGATTTCCTTCTTAAATAATCATCATCAGTAAAAGGCATTTCCGGATCATCCTGTAATATTGTCTATATGAATGAATTACATACTGGATCTGGAATTGCACTTTTGGACCATGTTAATACAGAAGAAATAAGAATGAATATCTTTTGTGTTGTAAAAGATTCTAAATTACTATGAATTTGATCTAGTATCCACAAAGCATCATCAACAACAGTGTGATCATCTTTGATATTGTAAATGATATAATCACATTCCATGATTTTTTCAGCGTAGTCTTGCCGTTTCTCATCCTGTACACATAAATTAAAACGATATAAAAAGAACTATATATTATTTAAGCGCTTTTATAGTCCATGGGAACGCGTTTAATTGTAAACGAGACAGTAAAATGTAAGAATATATACTTTGGTCTCTTTACCGAAAATGTGTATTAAGTAAGGTGCTAAACTTATACGTTTAGGCCGTGTTTAAAATCGTGAGATAGCATGCAGAGAATATCAGTGGTTTACTCAAAACGTCAAGGAATCAATTTCTTTCGTCTATTTGAATAAAACGGAAACATTAGATGGAGTAGAATTGTACAAATCCTTCTTATTTTTGGGTTTTGTTCAGATCAATTAATTCTGTAATATATCTAAAATATGAGGTTTGATAATCACCCAGAGCTTAATTGGAGCTCAATAACAGCAAATCTGAGAAGAATAAGTTCATTTTAGACACAACTGTGTAAAGTACTGAGTAAATATTTGCCACTCACCTGACTTTGAAAAATACGAACTAACACTTGATGGTAGTCCTATTTTACAACCTGATGGTTCCATTTGGCCGCTTCAAACAACTGAGTTCATGATTGTGTTAATGAAAAGCGTATCTAGAAATGACATGAACATACTGAAGTCTATTTTCTCAGACAAAACAAACTACCACTCATAAATATGTAGTCCAAGATACGAATTTATTTGTTTGACATCTCAGACACTGACAGTAAACGGTCACCAAACAACATAAGGTTTGAGTTACGGTTCATCTCTCAGATTCCAAACGCTTACTTTAAGAATGGACTGCGCAAATTCACAGTCAATCAACACTAAGCCAAGAAATCAAGTGTAATAAATGCATAATTTATTTTGGAATTCTCAACAACATTGTTGGGTTGACGATTGGCGTTTGAGTCTCAAAGGATTAACGAATAATCCTGACATGTATAATCGATTATATGAATGAGAAATCTTTTACGAATGATGGAAGTAAATTGTGAAATTTATCAGTGTGTGCAAGTGTCTTATAGATCAGAGCATTTTTGCTTAGTTAACCTGTGTAACAATGTGCATCGTCTCCTTGGTGACACAAAAAATCAGATGTTACAAGAATAAGCTAGAAATAATTGGAAGAGATTCCAGAACTAGACAAAGAAAATAAGGAACTCATATTGTATTTCCGTATCGCTAGAGCAGTTTAGGTGACTCAAATTTACACCCCAATGACAACCCTTAGAACGATGTAGAATATTGAGTGAAACATTTATAGCATAAAAGTGAATCATTCTGCTCCTTATCTAAAGAGCTTGACAAACTCGGCTCGTAGCAACATTTCTAAGAGTAAACTTTCGATAAAATGAGCCCTTTAAAATCGTATTTTGTGATTAAAGGTAATCTACGGGGAACCTTAGATAACGTATTTATGCTGACTGACAATTCAGTATGATGTATTGTAATGTTATAATCATAAAATCTTATAAGATGTTAGAGATTATATCTGTAATCTCGATGGCGACATGTCAAATGTTAAAAAGGCAAACAAAATAGAATATACCATTGTGATTATATTTGCGAAACCAGGGGGATCTTTGCAAGAATCATCCACTGTACCGTAAATTGAGTACGTTTGGGAATTCCCTACTTGCTTGGAAGTCACATTGTCTTCTTCAACAGCCTCTTCATCCTCTGCTTTTGAAGCTTTTCCAATAAAAAGTTGAGACAAAAATTTCGCAATGTTGTACTCATCATATCTGTCAACGTTTGCTATAAAAACTTTAGAACGTTCGGCTTCAGTCATTTCAAAATGTGCAACGTGTTTGTTGACATAACAGCAGTTTTATTTTCAATAGCAGTTCTTGAAATCGCAAAGTTACTTAAATATGGCTCAAGTGTTGTGCAGTACGTTCTCCTTACTCACCGTTCAGTAACATGTGAAGGAAATAACAGTCTCTCATCAAATGAAAATAAGCTCAAGGGATATTGAGGGAAGCGGTAGGTTCAGATTTATCTGGACGAATGGTAGATGCTTTTGCTTGATGGATTCAATATCTAGTAGCAGTGGAATAACACTGAATTTCCGTTCAATCATTGGCCGAAAAAGAAATATTAGTAGTTTTTAGTGAAATAATGTCATGTGTCCTTAATACAATGCCATGTTTCCTCTCGAAGGACTCCTCGGAATCCGCTTTGATCACCTCAGCTGGTATAAAATTTTTGAACTTAGCTGCCCGCAAAGAGTGTTTTGATTTTCTAAAATGAATAGCCTAGTAAGTTTTTGACATATCTTAGTAAGCCTAACTGGCTAAAGATTGTAGTGACCTACTATTTCTACAGAACGCGATTGGTTCAATGAAAACAATTATCATTATAACCAATTGTACCAGCGACTGTTTTATTGTGCTCGTTTGTTTAACTATGCTAATGACAGTCATCACACTCACTCTCCCGTTGACTTTGAACTTGTACGAATTCGGTTACGCTCAGTAACCACGCTTGTACTCCTTTGGCACGATCTCGGTATTCTTTCGATACCACGAGATCGCCAACAAATACGTCTCGATTACAGCCATCATCTGTCTTCTGATATTGGCCTATGGGGATCTTATTGGTTAATTGGCACGTAGTCTTCTTGTAGCGGTGTTCACAGTCAATCGCGACTCGACATCACGCTACAATTGGTGAGCCAAATATTGGAACACGCCTCAACCTCGGTCAAATCTTCCAAAGAAGTCAATTCGGTGAGTCTATTGTTTATCTATCCACGTCTGTCGTATATTTTCATATTAATTTTTAATATATAATGTACTCGACATGACGGATAACGATAAGAATAGTATTAATATGATAGACTCCGATGTACGCGTACCGAATCCTCGGCACTTTTTATTCGCGTGACGATAAATTCCACGCTTTATTCGAGAAATTCCCCAGAATAACTAAACCACTCGAGGAGATTTCATCGGTGACCAATCGTGTGGTACACCACATAGTCACCCGCGGACCACCATTCACGGCAAGACCACGCCGACTGACACCGGACAAATTAGACTTCGCTAAACGTGAGTTTGACAATTTACTATCTACTGGTATTATTCGTCCTTCTCACAGTCCCTGGGCCTCTCCTCTTCACATGGTGCTCAAAAAGGATGGGGTTAGTTAGAGACCATGCGGCAACTACCGAGCATTAAACGTAGTTACGCGCTTTGATAGCTATCCCATCCTCCACATACACAACATCACGGCATCACTCAAGGGCACGACTATCTTTTCCAAGATCGATCTGGTACGAGCATATCACTAAATCCCAGTCGCTCTTGAAGATATCGAAAAAACTGCTATCACGACTCCTTTCGGTCTGTTTGAGTTCCTACGAATGCCATTTGGATTACGGAATGCTGCTCAAACTTTCCAAAGGTCTATCGATAGCATAGTACGAGACTTGGATTTTGTTCACGTCTATATTGATGACCTGCTAATCGCATCATCAAGCGTAGATGAACATTATCAACATCTTACGCTATTATTCCAACGTCTCTCGGATAACAGAATAGTAGTCAACCCAGACAAATGTGAATTGGGTAAACCAGAAATAATATTTCTGGGTCACGTCATCAGACAGGAGGGTATTCTGCCTTGCGAGGACAAGGTTCGAGCAATCAAGGAGCACAACGTGCCGTCCTCAATCGAGGAACTGAAGGCTTTTCTCGGTTTGGTTAACTTCTACCGACGTTTCATCCCGCAAGCGGCAGAACGGTTACGACCATTAACCTATTTACTACGCGGTAATCCACGCAAATTAGAATTGAACGATACCGCACGTACTGCATTTTCGGAGATCAAAACGACTCCCGCTGAAGTTACACTTCTCGCTCATCCTGACCCATCAGCCACGCTTAGTATAGCGGTTGATGCATCAGATTTTGCTATAGGAGCCGTTATGCAACAGAATATGCAACCGCTTGAATTTTTCTCACGACGCCTTACTCCCACGGAGACGAGATATAGCGCCTTTGGTCGCGAACTGCTAGCAGCCTACTGTGCCATCAAACATTTCGGGCACGCAATAGAAGGACGCCAATTCATCTTATTCACCGACCATAAGCCCTTAACGTATGCCTTGCATACCAAGTCTGACCGCTACTCACCACGAGAGTGCAGACATTTGGACTATATCTCCCAGTTCACGACAGACCTTCGTCACATTAAAGGCGAGTCAAACTATGTTGCCGATGCTCTATCACGTATCCAGACGAATGCAGTTACTTCACCGGTGCTCGATCTTCCTGCTATGGCTGCCGCAAAAGCAAACGATCCTGTCTGTACAGAGGCACCACAATCTTCATCCCTTCAGTGCCAGGAAGTACACCTAGCTACTAGCTCAGGTACTATCCTATGTGATGCTTCTTCCGGTCTTCCTCTACCTATCGCCGTCTCGTTTTCCATGCCCTTCATGGATTGTCTCATCCAGGTATCACAGCCACATTACGCCTCATCGCTACACGATACGTCTGACCGTCCATGAATAAAGATGTCCGTATGTGGGTAAAGCAATGCTTACAGTGTCAACGATCAAAAGTGCACAGGCACGTAGCTGCCTCCATTGGCACGTTCGCTACGCCTGATGCTCGCTTTGATCACGTTCATATAGACTTTGTAGGACCATTGCCACCATCGATCGGGTATGATCACATACTCACGTGCATTGGCCGTTTTATAAGATGGCCCAAAGCTATTCCCATCACGTCTATCACGGCGGAGACAGTTGCTCACCGCTTCGTAGAACGATGGATAGCATTGTACGGTTGTCCCTCGACTGTCACAACTGACCGAGGACAACAATTTGAGTCCGCATTATTCTCCTCACTGACCAGGCTGCTTGGTACGGAACGCATACGCACTACCGCCTACCATCCAGCATCGAATGGTTTAGTTGAAAGGTTTCATCGACAACTTAAAAGTGCTCTCTGAGCACACGAAAACGATAATTGGTACGAAACCTTACCGCTCGTTCTCTTAGGCATCAGAACGAGTTTGAAGGCGGATATTCAATGTTCCGCCGCTGAACTTGTATACGGCACGACATTGCGTCTGCCTGGGGAATTCTTCACACCACGGAGCAGTAATGATTTCGGTAAATCAGGCTACGTCCTTCGACTGTCTGCATTTATGCGAACGCTGTCTCTGGTGTCAACTCGAATACAACATCGACAGGTCGCTCTCCCTCGAGAGTTATCTACCTGTTCACATGTTTTCATACGAGTAGATTCGGTACGCAAACCTCTACAACAGCCTTACGAAGGCCCTTTTCACGTGATCTCTCGTCACGAAAAGGCCTTCAAGGTTGATCGACACGGCCGCGTCGAGATCGTCAGCATTGATCGTCTCAAACCAGCACACGTCGATGACAGTGCCCTACCCGATAACTTGAGACTCAATGCTGGACCTATCAAACCTTCTAGCGGGATCTGTAGTATTAAGATCTACTATGATATTAGCGCTGCTCTAATAATAGACCTAATCCTAAAATTGTAGATTTGGTATGATGTAACTGCCTAATCTATAAGATCTTGCGCGGAAGTCACATCATCATCTACACCGACTCACTGCATCGTAACGATTGCCAATACATGATAGAGAACAATCTTAGGCTAGAGATAAGACGATACATTTAATATGAATAAAAGATATAAGGTAAAATTCAGGAGGGACGACGCCTGCATGGTCGAGCCACGCCATAAGATTAACTCCGAATAATTCGATTCATTCTCCCCGCCTTCTCCATTCTTCTGTATTTCTCCGCGTTAAATGTTTAGTGTCTGTTTCTCATATTGTCTTGTGGTAGGGCCCAATGCCACTACAGATCTCTATATCTACCTCGGATCCCACGCTGGATATATCAGAGACCTCGTTCTCACGTCCCGATCAACCGCACGCGTCATCTGCACCATCTACGGACTAGACTTCTGTCTCACGTCCAGATCGGCAGACCACGCTGCCCTTGACCTCGGATGAGATCGCAGGCTCACGAAGTACGAACGAGACTACCGTCTCACGTTTCGGTCGCCGAGTACGCTTACCCGTACGCTTTCGCGACTAAACGCACAGTCAATATCGGATACGGTGTAGGACAATTCCTATACTTCACGCATGCTACACTTTTCTTTTTTTTGATTGTTTTGTATCCTGAGGCCACGCCTCCGACCATCGCCCGTTTGATAACGTCGACTTCAGTCAACTTTGGCAAAAGCTGGTTTGGCCACCCACGCTCTTGTCAACGCACTCAGTCGATAATCTGGTTTCGAATTCGCCTGGCATACGCTCGGTTTCGCGCTTGATCGTTATGGTCGCTTCCGGTTCCTTGACTCAACGTGATTTCGTCCTACGTCTGCAGCGTTTTTCTGGTCCGCATCACTACGAACGCAATCTTGAGATCCTGGATACAAACCACTATGGTGTGTTATGCAAACTCGAGCAACAAATACAGCACACTTCTCCTGGTACCGTTCTACGCAAAAGACTTTCGTTGGCAACTCGAGGATCAACGATTGCTTCCTGTTCCGCCAATTCTTCCATCCCACAACCGCACTTGTGCCGATCAGTCCCACGAATCAAACCGCTACCTATCGAAAGTGTAAACCCATTCTAGCGGGGGGCTCCTGTAGTGACCTACTTTTGTCTACAGAACGCGATTGGTTCAATGAAAACAATTATCATTATAACCAATTGTACCAGCGACTGTTTTATTGTGCTCGTTTGTTTAACTATGCTAATGACAGCCATCACACTCACTCTCCCGTTGACTTTGAACTTGTACGAATTCGGTTACGCTCAGTAACCACGCTTGTACTCCTTTGGCACGATCTCGGTATTCTTTCGATACCACGAGATCGCCAACAAATACGTCTCGATTACAGCCATCATCTGTCTTCTGATATTGGCCTATGGGGATCTTATTGGTTAATTGGCACGTAGTCTTCTTGTAGCGGTGTTCACAGTCAATCGCGACTCGACTCCGCGCTACAGAATTAACAATTAACAATTTAGGTTACGTAATAATTCACTTTATTTTTTTCACATTTATTTAGCGATTTCTTAAATCACCCTGTCACTCATCCCCGCTCATTTGATACTTCACAAATTACGCAACCCATTTTATCAGGTTTTAAATCCAAGGATCCTTTATAACCTATAAAATTTTCACACAACTTATCTGTCTATGAACTTCACTGGATTATTGCACCACCCATCCTTAATGTTGCCTTGATTCTAAAAACAAATAACCTCTGACCTGCTACTGCATGTATACATGTGTATATATTTATTGTTGATAACCTACGTCATTCCAATTCTTTATATTCAGTTATGTCAACTGTTTCATACCCAAATGTTAAATTATAATTCATATTTGGTTGTAAGCAGCTAAGGACAAACCACGAAATATAATGAATGCATACTATTCTGCATTAGTATTTCTTCTGGTTTTATTTAAATTCATAAGCAGAACTAATCACATGAAATTATAGTCTACTTAGGTACTGATACTAGTTTGATAATAGACGTAATCCGACGACGGTTAACATGTCACGTGGGTGCCTAATATGTAAGACTTTACGTGAAAATAGCGTCACTTATTCCTTCTTAATTTTTACAGACACTGACTCGTGAACATCATTGATATTCACCACCATGAAAGTAGGAACAAGAGGAAAATAAAAATTGTGCAAAACTTTATTTAACCATCATTAATACTGAAGCATAAAAACAAGTTTACAAGTTATTATTAATAATTCTTAAGTAACAATTGTTCACTTTTTTTCTCAACTTCCGTCGCGAAACGTTCACCATATTTCTCAATGGTATGATGACTATTAATTCTTTGGCTTCGCACAATCCTTATATACTCATCACTCCGTCTCAGTAATGCAGTTGTTGTGTTGTTTTGGTTCGTGTCGTAGAAGCACATCCTGTTTTGAAATACATTTAGCTGTCACTATCCTGAGTGATACGAGTTATTTAGATAAGATGGATCATGTATTTGTATTTTATTACTAGACACTAAAATGTTTTCAAAACGGCTTTCATCGAATTTTCCTCAGCTAGTTATCATTACGAGGTTGACAACATATTCATCTTCAAACCTT
Source organism: Schistosoma spindalis (assembly GCA_946903255.1). Classification (NCBI taxonomy): domain Eukaryota; kingdom Metazoa; phylum Platyhelminthes; class Trematoda; order Strigeidida; family Schistosomatidae; genus Schistosoma; species Schistosoma spindalis. Next base: position 39,716,109 of record OX336416.1, on the reverse strand, counting down.
GTTGATGTCGTGGGGAAGTTAACTCTTGTCCATCAATTATATCTATGAATCCATAAATTTTTTTATTTCATGAGTTTTAGGTCAGCGAGAAAAACTTTCAAATAAGAATCACAAACCAAACTCATTTACTATTATCTCAAAGCCACTCAAACCACGAAACGGATGTGAAACGGTCTGGGGACACATTTGGAGAATTGTCAATGAGTCGAGCAACATGCTAAAGATGCAACAGGTACTCGGAGTTTGAAAACGCTTTTACGAGTAACAGCCTACCAACAGCACAATAAACTGGCTGAATCAGAAGTCGAAAATGAAGGGGTTTGAAGATATATATGGAAAGCGTTTGTCCTAGACTAACTAGTAGTTGCAAAGGTTGTGTAGCACGATGTAATCGCTCGTGATCTGGTGCAGATGTGTGACCGATAGCCTTCAGCTAGGGCGTGTCCAGTAAAACATAGAGATGAGCACTAATATCGAAGACATTCTTAATTATTTATTTTGAGGATTTATATACCGCTGTAATGTATATTAGGCTGACTATTTGTTGAAAGAGATGACCTGACGGGCGCACTCGAACGAGAACTGATATGGATAACAAAATTCACCGCATGCAATTCAAATTTTGAGGCTAGGGAATGACAGATCACAGTTCCTTCCCAACGAAGTTTGAAGTCCAAAAACCAAGATCAAATCGTCTACGCATGGATTCCCGTTTATCTCACAGAGTAGTGAATTACTAGAATTCTCTACCAGGACACGTAATGTCAGCGCTTTCTGTTAATAGTATAAAAACAACATTAGACCTTCACCGTTTTTTAAACCACAATGATTAATACAGATCGATAGACCTCCTGTTCTTATAACTGAAGATTGATTACTGAATAGAATATCCATCATTGATGAAAGTGTGTGTTCCTTGAATGTTTTCGTAACGGTATGCAGGCAGCGCTCCAGAGTTATCGCGACACTTTATTGCGCTACTTCTTCATTTGTGCTTTGTGCACAGCCAAAATTTGAAATTTATTATGATTAAATTTCAAAGTTTATTTTCCGTCTTCATATTTAAGTAAAAAGGGGTTTTTCCATTTTGCGGTACATGGTATCGCGATGTCCTTGAAAATTCATTAATCAGATGCTACTATAATAGTTTTTTCGTATTTGCATCGCAGACTGGCAATTATTTCTACTTAACTATACACTCAGAGCAGACAAATCGTTTATTTTTATATGAAATGACATTATCTAAGCATATATTGTCATAAAAATTGTATTGTCGTCAAGGCTACCAAAACTGCGCTACAACTAACGATACCATGATAACATTTATCGTTTGTCCTTTCTCTATTACAATTTTGGCTGATTTTCACTGTTTTGTTCGACTTTTATGGCAGACATAGGCTAATAGTGAAAATATTAGCTGTCCTTAGTGTTGTCAATATTATGTATATGCTGTAGATTGTTATAACACATACCAGTATGTTAATATCACCTTCTACAGTTAGATATATAAGCTACCAAATCATTATATTGCAAGAAATAAATCATAATCATGCGAGAGAGGTACAATTATGTGGAGATTTTACCAGAGAGTAAGCTAAGATTGCTTTATAAAGCTAATTAGCTTATAGGTAGTATTGTGGTGGACCAGATAATATATTAATCCAAAAGGTAATGATAGTTACTTATAACAAATAGCAATATTTAAATATATATAAGTTAAATGTCATAAACACAATAGAAATAAAGGATGTTACTTATTTTACCAGGAGAGTGCGTGTTCCAAATTGATCTGGTGTTAAATATCCACAATTATAGATGATTAATAATTCATGTGAGTGTGATAGGTTCCCCAATGATATGATTCAGTAATAAATATGGTATATTCGAATTATCGTCTGTAAAGATAAATGGTACTTGCTTTAGACTTCAGTTAACATAAATGCGAGTGAATTTAGAACGAGAGGTATGTGTGTAGTAGTGTATTTGGAACGATCACAGAAAGTGTCACGCTATGTTAGTATCGCAACGGAAAAAGTGATCAAGGTCATTAACTAAAACAACGGGTACAATGATTTAATAATAAATGTACACACAGTGGAAGATTGACAAAATGAATACAAATAATAATAAAAATTATTTACAAAATAAGTTTGACAGACCTATCTCCACGGTATATTACCTCTTGAACAGAGTTCCAATGTTCAGGCTGCCGGTATTCTTGCAAAGATAGCTAATAGCAGAAATAAGTACTATTATAAAACGAAAGCATCGGAAAGTACGATTGGGTAATCAAGATATCTTGATCTCAGGTGACCAGATTGTGTGATCACACAATACGATCTCGAGATCGTATATAATGATCTTCGAAAATCACCGAAAGCCTGTCTAGCTTATATGCTGATGCCTTAAATGACAATTACTTATACCTTACGTGAGACTAAAATAAAATAGGCACTAATAATTGCAAATTACACAGGATGATTCAAAGTAAGTTCACATAGCAGTCTTATATATATATATATATATATATATATATATATATATATATATAAAGCACATAAGCGTGATGTGCCAAATGCCCTCTCGATTTGTAATTGGATACCGATTTCTCTTTCTATATTAGTTTTGGGTAAACAATTATATTGTAATAGTTATTTCCTGTCTATCTTATTTCTAGCTGGCTTCGCAAGTGTTCACAGACCTAATTGGAACAATTCTTAACAACTCGAGGTTATTCATTAATGGATCATTTTTGTTGGATTTAAACTTTAATAAACGTTCTCATTTATAACACATCAGTGTTTTAATTACGGCAATGCCTACATATCGTGACAAGTCGAAATCCGACCTAGTAGTATAGTAAATCATGTTCAAAGTTGCAGTGTTTGGTAAACAGTGCGTATAACTAATCGCGTGTGCGCTAAACTGGTAATTATTACACAAGAACGCGAAACAACATCCCTTTCTCACAGTCACATAAGACTGCACAGTACACTCTCCCTACCGTAACGCTATAAGAATGAGTTAATGCCCATATAAATCATAAGTACAGCACATTATATCTTTGAAGCATTCCAATAATTTTACGACATCTTCTCGTCGTTCTTGCCTGCAAAGAGCATACATAACAGTGTGCCCTTGCCCAAGACTATCAGTCACCACTAGTTGGAACGGTGGAAAACTGTAAGATGAATTAATTGCTATTCGTTACTTACCCAACTTTGTTGGTCTGATAAGTCGAGTCAATACATACCACCTCTGGGAACGCGTGGTAAATAGATACCTGCTCCCTGCGACTGAAGCAAATCATAGATATGTTTCCATGTTCACTGAGTACTTTAACTTCAGTGTTTGCTTGAACGCGCTGTAAAATGTTATTGATATTTTTAGTGTCTAAGCTCAATTAATTACAATGTGAGTTCAACAACCTGGGTACAACTGTGAACGCATTTTACAGATATCATCCTTGGTAAGCTGTTTATGGAACTTCCATGAAACCAGATGCTGTAAACTACGAGTCGGCGTATTACTCATTAGAAAAGTTCTTCAATATAGACGTTCACTTGACGTCAACTTTCTTCTTGAAGGATTTACAGAAATATATCCTTCTGTGCAAGGATGGTTGTGCACGGTCTTGATAGAGGTGACTTTCAGCTCACCATTTATTGCACGGACCCAAAATCCAGATTGACAATGGCAATATTTCGACCTGAAGGATAAATTAATTTGAAGCAAAGCATACGTAGATGACCGACGTCGTCTTCTTTGTCTAGGTTGTGGGGGTGAGTTAGAAGTTGTGTGCTCTTCGGAAGAATGATGATCACTATCATCACCTACATCCTGAACGCAAGCATCTGACTCTGACGAACTGCGTTTACGTCCATATGTACAAACATATCTCACGAAAAGATACTTTAGATTTGAGTCATCATTGTTCTTTTTGCATACTGACATAACGTACCTAGTATGCGTATACTACAAAAATAATCATTAACCACAGAAGTCATATTACCTTATGTACTTCTTTCAAACAGGTCTCAAAATTGTCCCAACTTGTAAATCTCCGAGATAACATGATATCATTGAAGATTCGTCCTATATCATGCATGATTACGATGAACGTTATCAGACATGGTGTGGTTGAACTCAATTCAAATCTGAAAATGTCTTGATTTGACCGCCTCTGAAAAACTTCACGAGTTGTCGATGTGACGCACCAATCATGTTGAAACAGTTTGACCTTCAAGTGCTCGCAACCTCCATCAGTGGACGATACCCCTTAAGCGTTGCCCGGTATGCATAATCTGTTAGGTCGTGTTTATTCATTTGTGTTTAGTAATAAGGGCCATGTAGTTAGCAGAACTAAAAAGTGTCCGAATTCTCTTTTGAGGTAATAGTAGAGGTATTTAATATAAATGATTCCAGAAAACCCCCTCAAATAATCAGTTTTATGTGAAGCTGACTACTTGTCTCTGTAGTAAAGAAAGTTACTATACAGTATTAATTTATTGCGGGAATATCGTTGCTCTTCATATACCACTTGCATTTCTGTTCACGTTTTTGGGTTTTTTAACGTTACTGCAGCGGCCCAATCTTCCGAAATATATCGAACATATATATCCTCAATATTGGGGAAAATTTTTATCATTTTGGGTAAATACCTATAGTACGTTTTTGGAAAATGAGACTTAGAACCTCAGAATTTCCTTCGGTTTAGAGAAAACCGATTTTCTACTGGAGTACACTGAAATCGGGATGTTAGTCTTTAGTCTTCAGTAATAAGGATAGTGGGTTGGTGAACCTGTGTTAATCCTAACAGATTGTCTTCCAGTGAACGTCCAGTTTCTCCTTGAAAATATTCACTGATGGGGCGGATACAACTTGTTTGGGCAAGGCGTTCCAATCATTGACTACTCTATGAGAAAAACGGAACCTCACCTTAAGTTTATTAGATCGCGGTTTATGAACTTTCTTGCTATGACCTCGAGATTACTAGTGCCGGATGGAGCAAAAAGATAAAACATATTAACACCCAAATCATAATTAAAGATACAAAATGCCAGTATAAGGTCACCTCGAGTCCTACGATACGACAAGGGGAAAAGGTTTAAGCGTTTTAAACGCTCATCGTAAGGGAGTTTAGAAAGACCCTTCACTAATTTCGTTCCCACACGCTGGACACGCTCGAATGAGGTAGTATCCTTTATCAGACATGGGCTAGCTGCTTGAATACAGTACTCTAAATGTGGTCTTACATAGGTGGGATATAAAATTCGAAACATTTCCTCGTCAAAAGATTTGAACGCTCGGCGAAGTAACCATAACGCACGAAAATCTTTGACAGCGACTGCGTTGCAATGCGTAGTTGTTTTTAGGTCATGACTTATTATTACTCCTAAGTCATTATATTCTTGAACGCATGGGAGAGGTTTACAATCAATATTATAATGGTAATTATTGCCGTGCCCGATGTGCATTAGCACACTCTTCCTAGAATTGATTTCTAAGCCCCAACCTCAAGCCCATCTAACTAAATCGTCTAAGTCGGCTTGAAGATCTAGATGATCAGCCTCACTTTTTATTGTTCTCCAGATTTTTACGTCATCCGCAAATAATGTCGACGACCTAAGCAACAGCGGTAATTCATTTACGTAGAGAAGGAATAGCCGAGGGCCTAATATGGTGCCTTGGGGTACACCACTTTTGACCGGCTTCCAATCGGATAGCGTCCCATTGACCCTCACTCTCTGTCTGCGGTCACGTAAGAAGTTTCCTATCCACTCCTGTACAGTACCTATTATTCCGAAGCTTGTGAGCTTCTGCATAAGACCTGAGTGTGAAACCTTGTCAAATGCTTTGCTAAAATCTATGAATATAACATCGACAGACAGACCTTTATCTAAGGCTGCTGTCCAATCCTCTCTCGCAATAAGTAAGTTAGTCAAGCATGAACGCTTATCACGAAATCCATGTTGCTCAGGTGCTAACAGATTGTGTGAATCTATGTGGCTTAGCAACCTAACCCGAATTATCTTTTCAAGTAACTTAACGACAATGCTAGTCAGACTGACAGGTCGGTAGTTAGATACGATGTGTCTCTGACCATCCTTAAATATAGGACTGACAATAGCATCTTTCCAATCCCTAGGTAGTTGAGCGAGTGAAAGGGACATGTTAAAGAGTATCGTGAGCGGTTTTGAAATAATGTCTGCAAGAGATGACAGCAATCGTGGATGTAACCCGTCAGAACCCGGTATCTTACAAGGTTTGAGGTTAATTATCAACGGAAGGACAGTTGCTTCAGTCACCTGTATAGATTCAATGGCTGGTATCGCGGCGTAATTGGGACAAGTATTTGTTACAATAAACGTAAAGTAGACTTCGCTAAAGTAGTTTGAAAATGTCTCAGCTTTTGCTCGATCTGATTCAGCTAGTAAACCTGAATTATCGTGTAACAATAATGGGGGAATACTATCACTACGTTTTATTTGCCGTTTAACATACGAAAACAATCGTTTTGGACAAGTACGGCTATCATATACCAACTGTCGTTCGTAAGTAATACGGGATTTAGCTATTGTTTTCTTACAAATATTCCGGAGTTTTTGGTACTCACGCTTAAAAGATGCATGACCTGTCAACAAGAATAAGTCCCAGAAGTGTTTCCTACGCTTTAACAGCTTACGGGTTTCCTTATTAATCCATGGAGGGCAGTGCGATAGCTTACGTGCTGACCATGGGATAAACGGCGACGTTACGGACTCGAATGTAGCCTTAAACTTAATCCATTCGTCTTCGATCGATCCATCTGCGTCAACCGACCAATCAGTAGAGATCGCACAGTCTCTGATTGCCGGAATATTAGCCCGCCAGATATTGGGACGGGGTGGAGCAGATACAAATCGTATACCATGTGTCCTAAACTTAAAGTGAAGTACAACGTGATCACTGTTCACTAGTGGAGGAAGGTGCTGAATATCAAAGACGTCCTCACAGTGGTGGGTGAGGGCGAGGTCCAGCAGTGACGGATCACGTTTCAGATCAATATGTGTCGGTTCAGTGATACATTGGACAAGTGCACACTGAATAACTGTTGATAAAAGTTCGCTATCAAAACCTCCACCTGGAGCTGTAGGCTCTATCCAGTTTATGTTCGGAGCGTTGAAATCCCCAATGATGAGGCAACATTCTGCCATACTCCAAGAACAGATGTGTCTTAAGATAAAGTCGTCAGCAAGACAACACGGACTACGGTATATTCCGCCTATAGTCACTAACCCATTTCTAGATTTAATCTTACAACATGCTACCTCACATGTACCACTAACATGAGCCTCCGATATGATTGATGGTATACGAAAGTGATCCTTAATGTATAACATTATTCCTCCCCCCTTGTGACTTAAAGCTCTATCACTTCTAATACAGATATAGCTTGCAATGATGGGAGAACACTCCATGTCTACGGTAAACCAAGTTTCTGTAACAACAATTATATCGGGACTTAATTCATCCACCAACAGACTTAGCTCAGACGTTTTATTCCAAAGACTACGGGCGTTCGTGTAGCACACACTTAAGGTGTTTCGGTATTCATTCGTTCTACCCATACAGGCCTCGGAAGCATTGGCTTCCAAGACCTGATTACCCGAAAACCCTTAATGGTAAGGTTAGTTTCACCATTTAACTTGCGAGTTCTCAACTCCGTAAGAGCATTCTTCCACTTGATTCGATCCAATCTGGTCAGATATGAATATTTGAATCACGAATTTTTTGTGCGTTTTTCAATAATATATCTCTTTCTTCAAAATTTCCTAGAACCATATCTTTATTTACTCCTATTTTCACTGTTTTTTGCCACTATGTCTGGTTGTCAGAATTTCGGTAGCACTGATCATAGTAAAAAGATTAAGGAGCGCAAAATCAGTCTGGATTGTCAATTTCTTAATTGTTAATAAACTGTGGCGGGTTGTCGAATTCTTGTGTTATCTACCAGGCCTTGGGTAATGCGACTTAATACTTGGTGACTAAAAACCTGTAGGGTATCAATGATAATTTGTATACCTGTGTAGTATTATTATTTATCTAAAGTTTATTTATTGCACAGATCTGTGTGTGGTTTTCGAGTTGTATTTTTATGTTTCTCAGCAGTCAAGTTGGTAACTCATAATCTGATCTCAAAGCACATCTTTCGTACTTTGATACTACATGACTAAAGACTATCAGGAAGAATTTCTGAGCTCAGGTTTCTTACTAATTTAGACTTGTCGGTAGGGACTCTGAAATTCTGAGGAAAATATTACATGGTCGATAGAATTCGATCTGCACTAATAATAAGGACTAGACACACATGACATTGGTCACCACCCAGTGATCAATCAATTGTGATTACTTCACAGTCCTACAGGAGGTCAGTCGCGGCCCAGATAGCTCAGTGGTAACGTCTCTGACTGTGAAGCTGGGTGACACGGGGTCGAATCCGCCAGGGAGCACCAGTTCCCTCAAAGATTACAGGTACACCTTGCTGACGTCAGTCAGTCAGTCAGCTGCAACGTAGGACCAGGCACGTATATGAATCGGTCCAAGTTGCCATACCGCATTAGCACAACAAGATGAACACCGGATTCATAGAAAGTCGATGTAAGAGGAATAATAGGAATTGAAGAGGTAGGTTGATTATGAATACAGTGGTCTTGAGTGCTGTTAGAGGTATGAGGGCGGTTATCACTTCCCGGTTGCCCACACCGTGGAAGGGTTCTGCTGGAGGTACCTGAAAAGGAAATTGGATTAGAGGTGGTCATAGTGACCTGAGAGCGTGACCGCAGTGCCCAAGGGACAGCTGCTTGAGGTCGGTCACATACGACCTTTTTATGAGTAATTTTTGTGTTAGCTCCGTACTTGTTGAGACCTTACCGCCGGAGACGGATATCCGTGGGATAAGGCGAGGTGTGCATTTTTAGGGTCGACCTTTTCTAACCCCTCCCCTCCTTTTGGGAAGGCAGCATCGCTGTTATGCTGGTTGTCTGAAGGAAACACCTTACTGCTGTCACACCTCTGTACAGTCAGCAGTACGACTTCGCCTTCGGACCTAGGTTTTGTTGCTTTTAGTCTTACCGCTCTTCAACCGACCTGTCTGGCATGGTAGGACCTTGAGGAACGGTTGTTCCAGCCAGTATAGCTCAGTTGCTTCATCACGATAGGCAAGCCCGACCACCACGTCAAGGTAGCAACAACGGTCAGGCAACAAAGAATACGGGTGAACTCAAAGTTGTTTAGCTGGGAAACTGTGCTTAGCGGATTGCCTCAGGGTACAGTTATGGGCCAGTGTTATTCCTCTTGTATGTGAATGACTCTCCTCGTCATCGGTCTTGCTATATGCTGACGATGTCAAGATATGGAGAGCGATAAGAAGTGAAGGTGATAGCTTAAAGCTTCAAAATGACCTGGAGAAACTGCCTGAATGGTCTCAAACTTGGGAGCTTCCGATTAATACTTCCAAGTGTATTGGGATGCATATCGGCCATCAAGGTATAGATACATGCACGATGAATAACACTGATCCCGGGACAAATTACTTGTCAGTTCACTATCGACTTTCCCATCGAATCATCAACGAGTGAAATTCATTACCTCAACACCTGATTAAGACTCTATCTGTCGACGCTTTCAAAAGAAATTTAAATCAACTGAGAGACCATAATTGCCAAGACTAACACAGGGCATCTAGCATTCTGTCCTTTTTAAACTGAAACTGATTTTAAAAGATAGAAGAGAAAACTAATTGGTGGAAACCAACAGTCATAAGTTGACGTTCCAGACAAATAGGCATTTAAAGCGTGTTATGAGTGTAAGATAGTTCCCTCTCCCCCGTAATTCAATATAAGTCATTCGTGTTTGGATTAATTGAGGATGCACAATACTCATCTCTTCACATCACAAAATTGATAAAATATACATACTGTAGATTAATTACACTTACCTTGCTGACGAGTGCCAAGTAGCACGAAACCCGGGTCCAGGGTTTCCTGTCGACTATCTCAAACCACCATCTAATCTCACAATAGTGCCCGCAGTGTCGAGTCACCTAGACTGGTGGCCACATTGCAACATGATCGATAGCATTTGATCTGCACTAATAATAAGGACTAGAAACGCATGACATTGGTCACCACCCAGTGATCAATCAATTATGAAAATATTACTCTTGTCGTGGTCCGAATGCTTAATCAACCTGTGCTAATCAGTAACATTACCTACGAGCTATTTACTTCTCTGATAGCCCCCCCCCTCCGTAGGACTAATATATTTACAAGTGTCAAGCTCTGAGTGTTAATCATTATCGTGCTTGTTTAGTTCCTGATAATGATCGACAGAATTCGATCATTGATGTACTTTTGTTGGTCAGTCAGTCAGTCAGCTGCAACGCAGGACCAGGCACGTATATGCATTGGTCCAAGTTTCCATACCGCATTAGCACAACAAGATGAACACCGGATTCATAGAAGTAGTTAATTCAGTGGTAGTAATATATAGAAGAAAGATTGCATATAAGGAGATAGAACAGGAAGAAAGATTTATTACGAAGAAAAAAGATATGAAGCGATTTTAATCTCTTAGTTTAAAGGAAGACAGAGAGTGTATACACCGACGCCATTGTGATCGATTCTGAGCCATGTTACCAAGAGTCACCAACCATTGGTTACGATAGTCACTTGGACCCCAACCAAGCAGTCTGCATCTACCAACATTACTCAGACCAGAAGTTAGTGACTTTGTGGACTGATGCTACGTATTGGTTTGGCCGCCCCTAACTTTCTTCCAATTATCCCTAACACCGGTTAGCATTGCGTGTCGTGGTAATCGGTGTTCAGGCATACGCAGCACGTCGCCTAACCATCTCAGTCTATGAAGGTTCATAACCTCATCACCTGATTTACCATCATTCCTTAATACCCTGCGTCTAACCTCACTATTACTTAGCCGGTGATCCCAGCAGATGCGAGCAATATTTCTAAGGCACCTGTGGTCAAATACTAGTAACTTATGAATATCTTCTACTCTTAAAGGCCATGTATCGCAACCGTATAGTAGAACGGAACGAACTGCCGCGCAGTATACTCGTCCCTTAATTGATAGACGGATATCTCGCCTTCGCCATAGATGACGTAAGTTGGCACAGGCCAAACGAGCTTTTCTAATCCGTGCAGAGGTTTCGTCAGACACCAACCCATTAGGGCTGATCAGACTTCCAAGATAAGTGAAGTTGTCAACGCGTTCGATTATTTCACTCCCTATCCTTAGTCCAGGTGTTGACGCAGACCAGTCCTGAAGCAACAACTTGCATTTAGAGGGAGAGAAGCACATCCCAAACATTCTGGCATTGTTGCTCAGTGCTACCAAAAGACTCTGCATTTCATCAGCGTCTTCACCAAACAGGAGTATGTCATATGCGTATTCTAAGTCGATAAATGGACCTCCTGGTAAGAGATCGATGCGCGAGAATTCAGTCGATGAGAGCGTTATTTCCATCAGTAGATCTATGATGAAGTTAAACAAAAATGGAGAAAGTGGACAACCTTGACGGACACCACTTGAGGTTGCAAAAGCAGATGACAGTTCGCCATAAGCTCTGACTCGACTAGTAGTGTTCGAGTAAAGAGCCTTCACAAGGTTTATGTACTTCTGAGGTACGCCTTTCAATGACAGACACTGCCACAGAACCTCTCGATCCACAGAGTCAAATGTTGCTTTTAAGTCAAGGAAGACCACCATTGTCGGACGCCGATAAGTATGCCTGTGTTCTAGAACCTGACGAATGGTGAATATGTGGTCTATGCAGCCATGACCAGGTCTGAAGCCAGCTTGATTCTCTCGTGTGTGCAGTTCACGAGGCTTAGTTAGGCGTCCGATAATTATCGAGGCTAGTATTTTAGATACTATATTATTCAAACTAATCCCTCTGTGGTTGTCACAGGATGATTTTGACCCTTTCTTAAGTATTAGGACGATAAGTGATTGTGACCAGATTTTAGCTAAAATATTAGTCAACCTAGTCGCTAAAATTGGACCACCATCCTTAAAGACCTCTGGAACCATCCATCTGGACCAGCTGCCCTTCCTCGTTTCAGATTAGCTATAGCGTTTTGAACTTCAGCTAGATTTGGAGGACCTACTTCAATGTTCCATTCATACTGTCTGGGAATGGTGGGTAGTTGTAGAGTAGCTGAAGGCCAACTGAACTGCTCCTTAAAGTGTTCCGCCCATCGTTCTAAACGTCTGGACTGGGAGCAGATGAGAGTATCGTTTTATTCCGAAATAGTCTGACTAACACTTGACTTATTAATTCCAGTTTCTTTTATTAGTCTGTAGAGTTGTGTTACCTATAGCCGCCGCCTTTTCCATCTCTTTTGCTTTCGTTGCCCACCACTGCTCACGATTATTCCTTAGACTTTTGGTTAACCTAGATCTGATCTCTTTACGCTCATCATCATGTTCAGAGCCTGATGGGATGAATTTACGCGAATCCATCAGTGCAATAGACCTTGAAGAAATCCATTGGTTCTTTGTAACCCTTTGGTTTAAATCACTAATAGATGTCACTGCGATTTCCACAGCTGATTGTATATCTTTTCAAGCAACATCTGGGTCAACCTCGTTTTCGGAACTACCTAAGAGTGACCTCAGTTGTTACTGGAACCTACGTTTGCTTTTCTCGTTACTCAATTCAGCTCTAATGGGTCTTTTTAGTGTGGCGTTTTTGTGTCCAGTGAGGCACAAGCAGATGCGTGCCTGTATAAGACTATGATCGGAGTCCAAACAGGTATTCTAGAATGGGCGACAATCGTCTATCGACCCTCTCCAACGATGACTGATGGCAACATGGTCTGTTTGAGTCCACCGTTGATTTGTTGCAGGGGGTCGCCATGTTAGACGGTGTCTCTCTCCTCATGCTTAAAATTTGCGTTTGCTAAAAATAAACGGTTGTCTGGGCACAGTTGCAGCAGACGATCACCATCATCTGATCGCTGAGCCGGAATACAAAAATACCCACCTAAACGTCATTCTGTTTCGTTTAAGCTACCTACCTGGGCATTAAAGTCACCTGCCATGAGTACTATGTCTGAACGTTTAGCTTTCTGTAAAATTCATCTTTCACTTCATCCGAACTGCAGTCAGTGGGAGCGTAGGCAGAAACGACGAAAAGGCAACGACGTGTGTCCCTATCCTTTCGAGTTCTTACGGAGCCGTTTAGCCGAACAGCGCATAGACGACTGTTAACGGGGATCCACTCTAATAGCGCTCGTTCCGCCCTCATGCTTAGTGCTATGCCTACACCTGCCAGTCCACGAGAACTAGCCATCGAGTCGCCAGATACACGGAGGGTGTATAACGTCGGCTCTCCGTTTTGCCGAGGTGAGTTCAAGTGAATGACCATGCTAGGATCCTGTATGCGTGTTTCAGAGACACAGCATACATCAATGGTACGAGATTCTAAGGTTTTAGCCAAGGAAGCCTGCTGACCGATTTGGCATAGTGTGCGTACGTTGAAGACTCCAATGTGTAGTTTGGAGCGACGTTTCAGTAGACCTAGGACAGTGTTTTGCGCACTAGAATCGTTGGCTGTGGTGACACTTGAGGAGGAAGCGGAAAGAGGGAGTTTAGATTTGAAAGTCGATGTAGGAGGAATAATAGGAATTGAGGGAGGGAGGTTGATTATGAATACACCTTACTGCTGTCACACCTCTGTACGACTTCGCCTTCGGACCTTGGTTTTGTTGCTTTTAGTCTTACCGCTCTTCAACCGACCTGTCTGGCATGGTAGGGCCTTGAGGAACGGTTGTTCCAGCCAGTATAGCTCAGTTGCTTCATCACGATAGGCAAGCCCGACCACCACGTCAAGGTAGCAAAAACGATCAGGACTTTTGTTGGTAGTCGGGACAAACCTTGGCATTGGTTATAAATATTATTAATCGAAAATAATGATGAGAATTAGTCTCCAGTTTTGATGCATTCACTAACGTAATGTAAGGTAATCGCATGGTAACAATTCGCCTTCTATTTTACTGAGTAAATAAGAATGTCCCCAAAATTACATGGTAGTTACTTACTGACTTTCATAAGAGGCAAATTTACCATATTAAGTCTCACTGTCAATCACTTTCACTCATAACACAGATGCACTCGTTCATCATATACTTTATTCAGTCATTCTTATTACAATTAGCTGCTTAAATACAATACCTCGGTAGCTGATGACATCACTTACCATCATCGACTCAGTAGTTTTATTGAGAAGTTCTTGTCTCACGTACGATTATTTAATGTTTTATGAATTTTTAAAGCAGATGACTTCAACTTCTCTAATTTATTCCAACAAAAAGATTACAGTTTGTGCTTTGTGTGCGGGATTGTTTACTACGTTTTGAGGTTTTTCGGAATTTCAATCTCAGCAAATATTTCTTGCTCTTTTATTTTTTGTGTCGATTTTCGATACTTAGTTTGTGTTTTTAGTGCTGTATACAATAGTGGTCAATTGACAAACTTACACGATGATTTCTTCTCGTTTTGGGATATGCCAGTCAGCTATTACAAGATGTCTGAAACAGCATGCTTCGGCGTATCACAAGAATGTCATAGATCATTATGAGAACCCTCGTAATGTAGGCTCATTCGATAAGAAAGACATGTCTGTCGGTACTGGTTTGGTTGGTGCACCGGCCTGCGGAGATGTTATGAAGCTCCAAATAAAGGTAAGGCATCCATTCTAGATAAAACTATTTTTTAAGTATGTATTTATAGGTTATTACATGAACGATAATATGCCACTTACATGTCTTCCTGTGTTCTGTAGACGTAGTTTTTCCTAAATCACAACTAAGGTAATTCAGTCAGAAATTATCGTCCAAAATTCACCAGTTTTAGGTATTTGCTAAGTAGCTTTGATTTTATTATAATGATAATGATCACTTTCAAATTTATACTTCTTCAAATAAGACTTACTACATAAGTATGACTTACGTCACCGAGATGTTCTATGCTTTTTGATGTAGTGTGGAATAGTTCTTCAGAGTACTTGTCTCCATTGGTATCCTTTTTAAATAATTCATAATAATTCCTAACGATCCCAACATTGCTGATCCTTTTGTCAGACTTTGTAAAAACAGGGAAGTAGGAATATGTAAAAGTTAGAAGGTTGGCTATCGAATGAAAAGACAAAGGCAGAGATTCATTTCTATCTCAGTGTTAATTTTTGCAAACTTGTGTGGAGTTAATTTTCAGCAACGAAGAGCAGGTACTGTTATAGATTTATTTTTCAAGTTTAAACCGTTGTCTGGACAAAATTAGAAATTTCAAAACTCACATTGTTAATCTAATAACTATTTATTATATTTCCGTGAAATGCCAGGCATTTTGACTATTCTCTCTTTTTTAATCTCGTTTTCACACGTAAAAATCTATTCTTGGTGCATTTCTTTTGATTTCAGGTAGACGAAAATGGGAAAATAATAGATGCAAAATTTAAAACATTTGGTTGTGGTTCCGCAATTGCATCCAGTTCACTGGCAACTGAATGGGTTAAAGGCAAAACAATTGATGAAGCTTCAAAAATAAAAAATAGTGATATTGCCAAAGAACTAAAACTTCCACCCGTCAAATTGCACTGTTCTAGTAAGTCAGCACTAATTAACTTTACGTCCAGTATTTGTTAATCTATTCTAAATGTTTACAGAACATAGAAATAAGTAGCACAACCTAAGTAAATTTTATGAATGCAAGTACTTGAATTGTTAGCTCGAATCTCTATAGCTTGTGGTATGTGTAAAAAGTGAGGACAGAGTAAACTTTGCATCACTTTGGGTTTATCATAACAATACTTGTTCTTTGAAGTTAAATTTCTATCTTTCCATTCTAAGAAAATTCAAAAATGGTACATTATCGCTAAATTATCAAAAAATGTTTCTATTGTTCAAGGCTAATTAAGTTTCAAAGTTGATGAAATCTTCATTACTCACTAAATTCGAGTTCTGTAAATCTTCATCAACTTAGGTAGCTTTGATTTATTAAAAAGATGTCTATTGGCCGTCTATTTCAACGCATAATGTTGATTGGGATATGAGTAGCTTTAGAAGATTGAAAACTGACAAACCAAAACTTGGCATCAGTTTATGAAACAATCGATTGCCTATTTGATCAGTGTAGGGTAGCTGTAAGCTATAGTTCAAGTTGACATGGTTGAAAAGCGATCTTGGTAGTTCATATATATATTGTCTACATATTCTTACTTCGCTATATTTTTAAAATTGTCCTTGGTTCGAGTTTTTTCTGTTATTTTTGTGTTTGACATTTAGTGCTTGCTGAAGATGCTATCCAGGCCGCTATTAAAGATTACAAGAAAAAGTCTACTTGAGTATTACTTTATATACACACATCAATCCCAATCATATTCAACGTCATAATTTCTCATTTCACTTGGATAGATATTATTGTAAATCATAAGCACTATATTGAAAGTAATTTTGTTATCTAACAAATTTAACTATTGATACAGCGATGCTCTCATAAAAATAAAATTTATTTTCATCTACTAAAGAAGTGTTCTTGTTCATAAATTTCATGTTAGACTGTCTGTAGTTGTTTGTTTATTTTTGGTATTTTCGTCTTATATACAACTCTATAGTATTACTATATTACGTGTTTCTATAGTGTTAGTCATTTATCAATAGAGCATATTAAAAGCATTGGGAAAAGTCTTTATGTTGTATTGTTCAATGCTGCATGCAGTGGACGAAATATTGCTTAGTAATCTCTAAAATATTCTAGTTTACCCTGGGATTGTTTTTGACGTTGGTATTCAATGTTAGTTCGTTGATAAACTTAGTAGAGATTTTGACTAAACTGGTACTGAAAAATTTGCCTTTAAGGTTGAAAAGCAATAAATATGTATCAGTCTAAGAGCTTATCATATAAATAGTGGTAATTGGTCCCAAAATACAGTTTTTAGTGGCTGGTTGT
Source organism: Schistosoma spindalis (assembly GCA_946903255.1). NCBI lineage: Eukaryota > Metazoa > Platyhelminthes > Trematoda > Strigeidida > Schistosomatidae > Schistosoma > Schistosoma spindalis. The sequence continues at coordinate 39,699,096 of OX336416.1, read as the reverse complement.
CATTTATGCTTCTACTAGATGGTTGCATTTTTCCCTTTGCAAATTTGCCTACTAACAAGTAATCATTTTTAAAAGCATTTAAAAGAAGTCGTATTATTGCAGTAGAAATCACGTTTTACTTAGATTTTACATTTTATCTCATATCGTCCCTGAATCACTGCGATGTAGTCATCCGAACCCTTAGGATCAAAGTTTTTTTATTTCAATAAGTTATAAATGAAAATGGAAGTAATGTCAACCATCTACTGGTTCATCGAAGCTAGAACACTTCAGTTATTTTTAGGCAGGGGATTTAAACATTCAAGCCAAATGTACTAACGTTTCTATTCTGTAGTAACTTTAAGTTACTTATTAATAGTATTGCTCACTGTAAAATTATTAAGGTAGAAGGTTTGTGAAATTTTGCAATTCGCAGTTAGCTTCCGTCACTAACTGATGTCAGTTAGCGAATCACTTAGAACATAGGGTACACGAAGTAGCTACCTTATTAGAGCTGTTTACCAGCAGTACACACCTATAACTAGATCAGGGCTATAATCCAGGGCATTTAAGTTCTCACTTTGGTAGGGATTTTTGAACTTTTGATGATAAATCATGACTGTCGTACATTATCACTAATCAACCGGAATCATAATTGTGGAACGATCGTTTATTATTGACTGGTTAACAAGTACTGTGTTCTCTGCTCTCTCTCTCCTGAATCTTGTCCTTGGAAGGCTATGATTTCCTTACTTCTGGAAATTTCCAGACTTGAATAAAACGATTGTTTATTGTTCTCTGAGCGGTAGTGCAGTGGTTGAGGAGTTTCGAAGTCCGTCCCACTTTGGTTTGGACAACTAGTTAGTATCACTAGCCAGATATACAAAACTGTACCTGGCAAATGAATCACTTAGTCACTGCAAAATTATCGAGTAAACCAAATGCATAATATCCTAATTATGTTCAATACTTTGTAATGTTTTCGATGATTTTGTTGAAATACTTTTATTCACCTTTAGAAATTGATCTTTTAAAGAGTAAATAGAGAATAAAATTTTGCTGCATTAGATTCATTCTGTTGTTTGTATCGCCTGTTTATATCACAAACGATAGTAAGTAACATATTTCTGGCTGAACTCCACAGGACGCTTATTATTTTACAAGATTGTTGGAGATTTTATTGTCGTTTACCTCTACTATTCTTCATTCTTTTATGTCAGTTCAGAATCTACGAATTTACTTTTAAACGACATGACTTTTAAAACTAGATTTTATCTAAATACTATATTCACCTTCCACAATTTGTTTGAGGTAAGTTATTTATAAATTCAGATCTATATCTTCTCGTTTTCTCCATCTTAGTTTCCCGTTTTATAGTTCTGTGTTCGTTTTTCATTGGTCCAATAGACAAAAACATGGTTTCTACCGATTAAAATAAAGTAAAATGTTGTGGTTGTAGTTATACCCAAAAGGAGAGTCGAAGGTTGCTGATATATGTATATTTACAATTTTAGGTTTTTAAACTATTTCCCCCAATCTTGTATTTATTTATTTATTTATTTAAACACTTAAATATTGGTGCAAAGTGGCACCAAAATATATATGCACCACACTAAATTTGCATGGGGGCTGGAATACTGGCCAGGTGTTCAAACCGAAACAAGTGGTTTTCTTGGAAGTCCACCCCCAAGCCTGATCTCGAGCCTTAGTCCGCGAAGCGGTGGAGCAACGGTAGGCTATACGACCTCATGGAAATAAGTGGTGACGAGGAATAGGTTAATATTTCTTTGGTCGCTTAGGATCCTGTAGCCTATGTGGAGCATTGATTTGGAACCAGGGTTTTCCAACTTTTCTTGGTGAGTATTCCGTACCCACTAACCCGGTTCAATCACTGGACATTTGCTTTTTGTTCTCTTAATTTTGTAAAAAAGACCTGTGCCTTGGGTAGGGAGTGAGCAGGACCTCTTTGTTAGTGGTTATATATACTTATCCATATGAAACTCATCTACATTCCAGGGTATACGGGGATTTGAATCTTTCAGCGATATTCTTGTTTAAAAATTAACCCTGTTAATCTAATTTTAGCTCATTAATACAACTCTTATTGTTCTTAGATGTTTTTATAGTATCTGAAATATGAATGGAATTCTAATTTCACTTGTTAACTCGAATTTAAAAAAAACTTCCTACGACATACTACCTTCTATTAATACTGATTAATTAATATTGTAAGATTTGGAACAAAATTATTCAATGAAACTGCTCTTTTTTCATTTCTGTGCTGATGGAGTTTTGTTCTCTGAGCTGAAATGGGTTCATCCATCTCAGCTCAGAGAACAAAACTTCATTAAAATCATCCACCTGAGCTACAAATCTCCACCATCTCATTTCTGTGTTTTATTTTTATTTTCTGCGAAAATCTACAATTATATTGTAATTATATGTATATTGTTCATGTTATGTTCATTGAACAAGATGATTTATACAACACAACATCTATAACATCATAATCTTGAATCACAAATATTCGTTCTCATCTCAAAATCTTAATAATAATGATTTATTTACTAATATTAATAATCTTGTAAGAATATTAGAATAGATCAAAACTATTTTATCTATTGTATCACCAATAAAATGTCAACAACGAAAGAGTTTATTATAAAATTATGGAGAAGATTTGCAGCTCAGATGGATGATTTTGATGGAGTTTTGTTCTCTGAGCTGGATGGTTTTGTCGTGTATTCCGGAAGTTCTAAGTGATGACTAGTGCTGCGAATAATTCCAGTTTTGAAGCGTCGCATATATTGTAGTTTATTCCCTTTCGGAATAGGTGTTCTTCTATATTTGTTAGTGGTTGTTTTGACAGGTTGACCACGCAGTTGTTTGTGTTTTCTTCCATGAGTGGTTCTGAGATATTGATTAGTTTCTTCTTTAGGATGTTTCTTCTCTGTTATCTGTGTCGTTTGCATGATATCTCGAAGGCTGTTGTCAAGATATTTAAATGTTCTGACGTGAGTGTCCTTTGCAGCTTCATCTTTTGGTCCTCTATGACGTGTTGGTGTTTGTGGATCCTGTAATGTGCATCCGTCATCACTAGTTGTATCATTTTTCTCCCACTACTTTGCTCAGTTATTCTCCATCCCAATGGGCATTTGATTAAAGGTCTGTATCTTACATTTGTTGGTAGCACATGCTGGCGAAGACCAAACCATCCAGCTCAGAGAACAAAACTCCATCAGAATTTTATTATAAAGTAAATAAAACAAGTTAGAATATTTTGGAAATTCGATAGAGAGATTAATAATGTTTATATTTAATAGATTGTGTTAATATCATGTATTGAAATACAATCCTCAAGTATATATAATAATCAATATTTGAAATAGTATAGTTACAAAAGTTTCAATAATGAAAATGAGACTATTTTGTATAATTATATAAAGTATAATTCTTTTTACTGTCGTTTGTAATGATTCTAATCGATGTCCAATTTTCTGTATTAAATATTTGTTATTCAATGTTAGTTTTCATTATGAACTAGAATAAATTAAATAAACATTAAAAATTCGAGGGAAGGATTAGATAATTGTTTTAATTTCAACAGTTGAAATCATGAGTCGATTCAAGCTAACCACCATGGAAAACCAGGAAGCACTGGACGGCTGTTTCGTCCTAGTATGGGACTCCTCAGCAGTGCGCATCGTTTTAATACTTATTTAAAATTATTTGATAGTGTATAACCAAGACTGTTTTATAGAATTAAACCATAGTTCAAAAATGAGCTGAATAATTTAAGACTGTTGACTTTGGATGTTGTGAATTTCACTTGCAACCAGGAATTTGGTTTCTTTTTTTCACAGTAATTATATGCAAACGTCATTATTAACGCAAATTTTATCAAACAAGAAAATTTTTGATATACTGTACTTGTATACGTAGTATTCTTTAAACATACTATACACACAGTTGCTTTTATGATAAGTTTCTTGTCTGTACCATTTGGTGACCACAAATAAAAAATATTCTCCATGCTGTGCACTTTCATTGAGATGTTTGAGTAAATGCAGTTATATCGTTATTTGTAGTTCTATATGTGAATGGAATTAAATATTGAGCGGTCGTCTTTTAGTTTCAATCTTTACTGTCTATTTTAATTTGAGTATTGCTAATCTTTTATCCAGTTGATTGATTTATCGAATGTGATCCATTTTTGATTTTTTCACGAGTAGGATGGAATCTGAGCAATCATGAACTCTTGAGGACTATTTGTTCTACTTTTCATATCTTTGGTAAACTTCTTATAGACTTCTGTTTTGAGATTAGATCTATAGATTGAATTGTATTATATGTTTTCATTTATTTGGCCTTGTGTAAATCCACATGTTATTACTCAACCTGTTGTTATCAAGTTGAACTAAGTAGTAATTTGGCGGAAAATAAAGTACATATACAATATATGTTTTATATCAGACTCAGATGTATCTTGATTATTACATTAAGATGTTTCTTTGTTCATGAATATGTCCAGAAAAAAGCATCTATATTTTAAAGGTTAAATAAATATTAAAATGATTTCTTTTTTTTCAATTATTTTTAATAAGACCTCTCCCTCCCCTTTAACCAATAGTAATTGAACTGTAAGTATTGATTACTCTTGACCATATATTGCGATAGAAAAGTTAAGTATAAAATGTGAATTAAAGTAATTCATACTGGAAACAAATATCATATCCTATTTACCACATTCATCAAGAACATGAAAAGATTTTAATATATAGAAGAGTATATTCATTTTGCATAAATTGTTTCTCCCTAAATATTGTACAATTATTTATGTAAACAATCTTTGAAATTTGAACGAAATAGTATGATAGAAATTAGAAGTTGATTATGTAGAGCGTATTTCGTTTCAAATAATCTGGGTAATTGAAATTTGAATAATTTCAATGTCTTACCCTTCAGTGATAACTTAGTGACAGGTGATTAAATCCATAATAATAATAATAATTAATAATAATAATAATATAGGTATCATTACCAAGGTTTGATTTGATAATTTAGAGTAAACTGAGCATTGGGTAGATTGTTGTAAATAAATAAATAAATAATATATTTAATTTGTAATATCCTGTTGAGTAGAAAAATTAGATTTTCTGACGTTTCGTGACTTAGTGTAAGCCACTTCTTCAGAGAATAAATAACCAAATTAAAATTAATCCAAGTTTAAATAGTACAACGGAACAATCTTGGTTATTTATTCTCTGAAAAAGTGGTCTACACCAGGTCACGAAATGTCAGAAAATCTAATTTTTCTACTCATCGGGATATTACAAATTAAATATATTATTTATTTATTTACAATAATAATTTGTTTAAAGCGATCACTAGGTGTGTTATTAATTATAAATTACTTATAGAAATAAAATGATATTGTTTAATGATTTAAATTAAGCAACGATATAAATAATATGAAAAGTATGAAATTTTCATGATCCGCTGAGTGAAAAATAAATAAAGCTGTACAAACTACGCATGAGTGCCATTATTTGTGTAGTTCAAGAATGTTTTAAATTAACAGGTGCAAAAAAAAGTAAGCACAACAATAGTGAAATTGTTCATATGGAAATAAAAGGAATGTGAAGAAATTTTTTATAAAGAAGTAGTAGGCAGTGTTTATTTTCATCCATTGAATTGAGACCTAAAACTGATGAATTACAAGGTAATCTTTTAGATGAGGAACAAAATTTGAATCTCCTGACGTTTCTCCACTGCCTTGTGGATCAGATCTTTAGGTCAAAGGCTCCGGATGTGGCCTCCTAAGAAAACCACCTACTTCGGTTTGGGCACCCGGGCGATATCACAATCTACACACAAATCAAGTGATTTGTGTGGCGCATATGTATTCGGTGCCCTTTCGTACCAATATTTATGTGTTCAAATAAATAAATAACTTTTGTTGAGTGATTTTTGTTAAGATTGGGCTGCCTGAGTGAGATCATTTAATTGGAAGTTTTTATTACTACTAATCGTTACATAATCATATAATTGAATTAGACATTGAGAATTTTATTCAAAATATAGTAGGAAATTTCTCAATCAAACCACTTCACTCAAAAATAAGCAATCCTATCAAAATACCCGTCCAAATTTTATGTGATGTTTCAAAGGAAAATTAATGAAAGTAAACAAATAAAATTAAGCAAATACTTATGGAAACGACTATGGATTTATCCATGTTTATATCCGTGCAGTGGAAATACCTTTCAAATAGAACAAGTAACACTTCTACTTTTTAGGCGATAGTGGTCATGGCGAATTTCTATGATTTTCTCGGTTGATCTAAGTAGGAATTTACACCAAGCGATGTGTTAATTCAGTCTCAGTAATCGGCCGCAAGAGAAAGCAAGTTATAATTTAGTTAGTAATGGTTTGATTGATCCCGTTGTTGATATCCATCCAGATGACAGGTCCAAAGTAAGATGAAACGCGCGTCCTGGATCCCACTGTTAACCATATTCTATCTATTCTATGTAGACATATCATTGTATTTGTACTCTATTCAATGATTATGTTTATTTAAGCTATTTCTTAAAACCGTAAATTAAGCACTAACCATACACCAAAAACTAACATTCTTATATGTTACAAGATACTTCTCATCATAAATCTTGATATCAGCTGATGCTAAACCATTGAGAATCAAGGCACACTCGACAGATGTCTGATGTCTTAGTCTGGAACTGTACAATAGTGCCGCGAATCCAAAACACGATGATATTTTTAGAACATATGAGTCAAAATCGAATGGTTCAACTTTCCAAATTTAGATAATCAAAATAACCCATAGTGTCATTGAATAGGAAAAAAAGAATTCAGTGAAGGAAATTTCTTTTCGACGAAGTCATTTACTTGGGCTGTACATTCGTATATATATATCCTCCTATATATTTTCCATATAACTATATGTATGAATGTACAGCTCAAGTAAATGATTTCATCGAAAAGAAAATTTTCTTCACTTTCTCTTTTTCTTTTCCAAATTTAGTCAATTAGTACTATGGTGTGTCATGTATATGCGGAGAGATATAAGTAGTATGTAGCAGAAGTTGGAAGCAAAATTTTTACTGACAAAAGAGGAAGAAAAACAGTAGTCGGCGGAACAATAGGAATAGAGAAACAATGGAGTTTGTAAGCACAGCTCAATGATTATATCCAAGTGGTGTATTTAATGTATTGTACATATATTTTACAAATTCAGTATGTACGTTGCAGTGCCATAACTCAGTTTTTGGTGATGAATCAATCGGGTTCCATGAAACCGAATGCACGATGAAAGACAGCTTGTTTCTTATTAAGCGCTAAAAGAGAAATGAATAAAACATACCAATATTTAATTAATAAACACGACGAAACCAAGGGTTAGGAACAAACTTGGGCAACTCCTGAAACGGTGTTGAGATATTGATTTATTTGTTATCGAGAAAGTAACAGAACAAATTAAATTGAACAGCGAAATAGTTCTATTAATTCATTAAAGAGGGCAAAGACATTTCAGCGAAGCAATTATCCTTTTCGACGATATCAATTTCTTAGGCTTCCCAGTCCTACTTATCATTAATTTCCCACATGGTCACATAAACCACGAGGACTGTCGTTCAAGATCATTCACAAATTTAGATAAACTGACTTGAACAAGACTTGAATGAGTAATTTGCTCAAAGCTGAAGCTATAACCATTCACCATTTAAAACCTGATCTCGGTGTTCAAGAGTCATTTTCAGTCACTTTTTCGGTGGTCTTAGCACTCTTGATTGTACACATCTTAGGTGCTAATTACTATCTTATTCTTCACCTTCCTTGAAGAAATAGATAGTTGTCTTTTATATTTATTAGATAAATTATTATTATTGCTTCTGAAACCATTATATAACTTTTTTTTCTTGATCGTTTTTGTTTACTTGGCTAGGTGATACAACACTCTTCCATCTATAAATTATTGTATTAAATAACTGGAATCTTCTGATAATGTTTGATTACTGTATTAAACGATGTAACATCACTTCATTTTCTTAGACTGTGTTCAATATTTGAATTACCTATAAATACGATTATACAGCTTAGAAAATTTTCTCCACTGAAACGTTTTTATTCTTTTTAAAATCAAATTAAAATGTTATCAGTATTGGGTTGTGGAGATTGTTAATATTTTGGTTGAGATCATGAATCGATTGATGTTATGGGATCCCTCAGCAGTGCGCTTTCACGATCCCGCGCGCGGAACTCGAACCCAGGACTTTCGGTCTCGCACGCGAACGCTTAGCCTATAGATCGGTGCTAAGGCATCCAACGGTGTCAATGTCTAACTTCAACCAATCCACGCGTCAGGTAGAGATAGGTATCTATTTCGTATAATGGTTGAAGTTAGACATTAACACCACCGGATGCCTTAGCAGTGGTCTAGAGGTTAAGCGTTCGTATGCGAGACCGAAAGCCGTAGTTTCTAGTTCCGCGCGTGGGATCGTGGATGAGCACTGCTAAGGAATCCTATACTAGAACAAAACGGTCGTTCAGAGCTCCTAGGTTTTCAATGGTGGTCTAACATCAATCAATTCATGATCTCAATAAATAAAATGTTTATGATTTTCTAACGTGATGTATGAGATTTGAAATCCATAACCTATTTATATAAATATCAATCTGAACAAAATGTATGCTCCATTTTTCTTACCTAAACTCTTTATCCTAAATTATTTTTCTGGTTTTTATATGATAAATTATTCTTGTATTTCATATCCTGATTGACCTTTTTTTAGTCATTGAAGATCTTCAGCCAAATATACTTGTTCGAGATATATTGCGCAGATATATCACATAATTCTGATAACCTTCGTTTTCTCATTGCATTATGGAAATTTATCAAAGAGACTAGTTATTTTAAATATACTTTTATCTAATTCTCGTTTAATTTTATTATCAGTTCATTTGATTTGCCCCTCAGGTCACAACTAGAAAAAATTAATTTAAAATGTTTTTTTGTTTTTTAAAAACTATCCCCGGATGCTCCTTGTTTTTCAATCACAGTTTATATTAGAAAAAATATTAATTACTAGTTATTGTACAACATTCATTGTAAAACAAATTTTGGACATAATTTAAAATTCAATATAAATGAGTTTACTTTTTATATATATGAGTGTGTATACCTATTGCGCACTGCTGAGGAGTCACATACTAGGACGAGACGGCCGTCCAGTACTTCCAGGTTTTCCATGGTGGTCTAGCTTCAATTGACTCATGATTTCAGCCAGTGAAATTTCTAAAATATCTACAAAACTGCTTCTGATATACATATTTAGTCACAAATACTAAATAGTATGAAAATTTTAATGAAAATATTATTCTCTTATTATTCACATCGTTATATAAGTGTCCTATTACTCAAATTATTTAGGAAGAGAAAGTAAATACGGAAATGATGTAATAATTTATAATATGTAGTATTCCTATTCAAAATAGATTTGACTTATAATTGCAAGTTGTCCAATTGTTGTTTTAAGTTAAAATGTAGATTATCTGAACTTTCAATAATGTTATAAGAAGATGAAGATTATCAGAACTATGTGATGATGTATATTAGCGCAATACATTTCGAACCATCTGATCACACATAATACACTTGTTTAGAACATATATATATAATAAAAGATCAACTAGACTGGAAATGGGGTAGGAAGAGAGAAGGATAATAATAAGAGTAATAATAATGATAATTTGAAACCTAATCACTCTGGATAATAAGCCAATATTACCAGGGTAAGTTTGAGGTGAGAACAAACTGTTTTTAAATGCACAAAGAGGGTTTGAATGTTCGTATAGCTAAGGCTTCAATAAACCTTAGTATACACCTTGTGTTGTTTTATTTGTATCTTCTCGTTGTTATTTAGGACTGCAATTGATCAGTCTCATGTCGGCATATGTGTATCCTGTGCGGATTGCTTTATACACCCTTTTGCACTTTTATACAACACCACAAATGTCGAATTACGATCAATCTTATGGCCTGTTTCGATTATATGTTTAGTGATAGAGGATGATGGATATTTATTCTCTACTCTTATTGGGTCACTTGATTGTATTTGTCTCTGTAACCATTTTGGTACATGCTCACACATTTTATTATTGATGTTATATAATAATTTTGAAATTTGTGCCTACATTCTCCAGAATGTTGTTTACTTATTATGATACTTGAAATAATTTAATGAATGTTTTTGATGGAGTTTGGTTGTGGTTGGTCGTGGAGCTTTCATCGATCTTCTGAACGACATCATAGAAGTGAAGCGTTCGAATTTCTCCATATGTGGTTCACAGCTTGTCCTGTAGACCTCGAACGCTTCACTTCTATCTGAAGTTTGTGCTGATGATGTCGTTCAGAAGAACGATGAAAGCTCCACGATCAAACTGTCCAACTCAGAGAACAAAACTCCATCAAAATCATTCACCTGAGCTACAAATCTTTTCCACCATCTCAATAAATCTCTTTATTATTAAAACATGTATATTGGATTTTATTATAGAATGAAGTTAACGATTATAATAGTTACGATTGATATAAATGAAGTATAATATTCGATATAGTTCGAGTATTAGGAAGAAAAATACACATAGAGGAACCAGTCAATGTCTCTTATGTAATTTTCTTCTTTAAATGTTTGTTTTAATTGTCTGTTGTACAAGAATTGAAAAAATTGTTTAATAGAAGTGTTTGTGAATATTCAGGTCTTTGGTTATTTTTTTTATACTTTTTTCTTATCTGTTATGCAATTATGAATTATTATATTTTAGTAAATTAATTTAATATCGTATACTTGAATCATTAATACATTATTCAACTTCCCAACTTGAAGTAAATGAACTAATGTTTCAATTTACAACTTAGTAATTAAGTGTTTCAATTACTGAATCAAATTCTCATTTTATTGATGTAACGAATTAGTCAATCGTAAGCAACGTTGAGTCTGGCTAATATACATATAGGTTTTAGTTGTCACACTATATCAACACATCCTGATGAAATTATCAGAACAAAGACTAAATTAATAGAAACAATAATAATATCGTTAATAGTAGTGAAGATTAGGTGCATGCAATATGACTCTAGAAGAAAGAATGAGTTCGTGGAATAAAATTTCTACAGTGGCTTTACAACTTAAGATCTATCTGAAAACAAAGAGTTATTGCATCTCCTTTACTGATCTTTAGCCAATTCACCCAATGTTTCGAAGCATTGGTATACTAAGATCGTACGGACCCCAACTAAGTAACATATGTCTGCCTACACGGTTCGACCTAACGTTCAGTGATTTCATGTTTTATTTTGGTCGCCCGTTTTGGTTTTCTTCAACCTATTGCTATCCCTGCTCGTCGAAGTAGGGAATAGTTGGGCATGCTTAATACATATTTTACTCATCCTAATCGTTATGAATTTATTACTTTATCAACTGATTCGGCATCTTTGGCTCGTACCCTCCATCTAACCTCACCAATGCTCACTGGATTGCTACATAATATGCAAGCAATCCTTCGGAGGCATCTATGAGCAAATACTATCAAATCTATATAATAAAATGCTTATGGATATGTTTGACTGGACGCACTATTAGTGTTGCTTTTTTATAGACTAATAAACTTGGTGGTTTCACAGTACCGGGAGTTATTGGTGACCATGTTTGACAAGTGACTTAAATATGGTTATTTAAAAATGAACAAGTTTTCTTCATTTGTCAGATGCATGTTTCTAACAAGTGCTAATAATAACCTAGTCCTAACAAATTTTCCTTATGATTACCTTTAACCATTAAAATGCTTTATTCTTATTCGATATCATAGCGTAAACCAAACTGTTAGTCAAGAGATATTAGATAGATAGTTCTCTTACCTTTCTTTAAATCCTGTTTTAGACATTAATTTAGCCTCAAATACATTTGATAGAAACGACCTCAGCAATTCTCTGATAATGCTAATCAATCGGCTCACTAACTAATTAACTAAAGTCAATTTCCTATTGGGATTAGTATGACCTATATGTGTATCGAATTTATATTATTCTGCTTTAATATAGTTTTTCTAATTATAATATTGAGTCAAATTAAAATCTTGTTACTATATATATAACATTTCTAGATTAATTGTAGTCAATTTAATTAACTAAACTATGTAGACTATCCCACAAATGTATACTCAAAGCTACATGGGTCTCACCGGATCATAATACAAAGAATCAGAGCGATCATATTTGTTTCACTAAAAAATTTAGTAGGTCGATGGAAGACGTAAAAACCAGGAGAGGAGCAGACATAAGTTCAGATCACCACTTGGTGGTTGCCAAGACGAAACTGAAGCTAAAGAAGCACTGAAAAACTGGACAAACAGCATTACGAAGGTTCAATACAGCCTTCCTTCCAGATACTGACAAACTTAATGAATTCAAGATAGCCCTCAACATCAGGTTCTAAGCCTTACAGGATCTCAAAGAAGAAGTTACTATGGAGGACAACTAGAAAGTTTCTGGACCTCAAGAAGCATCATCATAAGGAATGGATCTCTATGGAAACGCTGGACATGATTCAAGAAAGGAAGAACAGGAAGACCACAATTAACAATAGCCGAACATGAACAGAGAAAGTCAAGACACAAGCTGAATACACAGAGGTAAAAAAGCAAGTGAAGAAGAGCATTATAGCTGACAAACAGAAATATATGGAAGAGCTAGCAACGACAGCGAAGAAGCTGTAAGAGAAGGAAATATGAAACAACCATATGTCACTCCATCAACGATCGAAGAAATCAATTGTAGTCATCAGAAAAATCAGGAGTGGGAAAGCAGATGGACCTGACAATATAGCTACTAGCTGAAGCACTGAAATCAGACATAGAAGTAACTGCAAACATGCTCCATGTTCTACTCAGGATTTTCTTTATTTATTCAAGCACATAAATATTGGTACAAGGAGGCACCAAATATATATGCGTCACATAAATCATTGGATTTGTGTGAGGGCTGGGATATCACCAGGGTGCCCAAATCGAAGCAGGTGGTTTTCTTAGGGTGCCACAGCCGGGGCCTTCGATCTGAAAGTCCAATCTACAAGGCAGTGGACGAACGTCGGGAGATGCAGTCCCACGGTAGCCGGTGGCCAATAATTGGTTCATACGCCATTTGTTTCCTCAGGATCTTGGAGCCCACGTGCACCACTAGTTTGGGATCAGGGTTTTCCAACTCTTCTAGGTGGATCCTCCATATCCACCAAGACGGTCAAAGCGTCGGACATTCGCTTTTCGTCCTCTCAATTTCGTAAACAATACCCACTTCGAGAAGGAAGTGAGTAGAACTTCCCTGGCAGTGGCTGTAAGGAAAAACAAGTGTCGACGGACTGGAAAGAAGGACACCTCATCAAGATACGAAAGAAAGATCTGGGCAAATGTGAAAACTGCAGAGGCATCACACTACTATCAGCAACAGGAGATGTTTTCAACAGAGTGTTGCTGAACTGGATGGAAGTTTCAGTAGACGTCCAGCTTCAAGATCAACAGAGCGAATTCCGTACCGATCGGTCGTGCACAGTTAATTGAATAGAACTCGTCTTTGTACATCAATTTTCTTGACTATAAAAAAGCATTCGGCAGTGTGAATAGCAGGACTTTATGAAAACTTCCTCAACACTATGGTGTACCTGAGAAAATCATCAACATCATACGATGGGCTACACTGAGAAGTCGTGCATGGACAACAGCTGACAGATGCATTCCAAGTAGGGACCGGTGTCAGACATGGCTGCTTACTCTCTCTCTTTCTCTTTCTTCTGGTGGCCAATTGGATTATAAAGACCACGTCTGAGGGGGAAGCAAAGGAAACAATAGATAGGTTGGATGTAACCAGACGATTTGGACTTCGCAGATCACCTGGCCTTTCTACCCCATACACATTAACAAATTCAGGTCATGACTGGCAGTGTAGTAGCAGCCTCTGTATCAGTAGGCTTCAACATACACAAAGCAAAAAGTAAGATCCTCAAATACAACATGAAGAATACCAACCTTGTCACACTTGATGGAGAAACTGGAAGAGGTAGGAAGTTGTTGGTACCTGGACAACTACATCACTGGGCAAATGCAAACTTAAAATGCTGAAGGGCAACGGAAAAGAGGAAGACCAAAGAACATACTACGTCTGAATTTGAATGTAGATATCTAAAGGATGAATAAAAACTGGAAAGAATTTCCCAGGACACTTGGATAGAGAATGCTGGTGAGTGTCCTATGCTCCTCTATGAGGGGTAACACATTTAGGTCAGTAAGTGCGTACTACTTTATTGAAAGATTTGTCCAGTAAATATCCTTTAAATCATGACTCTGTTCTATCAAAAAGTGTGGTTTTATGCAGTGACATGACGTATTGAATGTAAAGACAATTTTTCTGACCTCATACATTAAAGTACATATAATTCATGAATTTTTATCATGCTGTACATATATGTTGGTTGGTTTGATCTTCTCATTGGTCTTTTAGGACTGCAATTGATCAGTCTATTTTGGGATATGTGCATCCTGTACGGATGACAATGTCGAGACAATCCGCGCAAGATGCACATATCCGAAAAGAGACGGATTAAGTACAGTCCTCAACATAAATAGGAGGATCCAAACAACCAATAGAAATGAACTTAAATCCACCCCTTTGCAAAGGCTAGTGGCTATCTGGACTCAGCCACTAAGTAGATAACGCGATGGCGTTCTAAGAGAACGCTGCTGCGTTCGAGCAGGTACATCCAGCTGAAGAGTTCCAAATAGGGAGAAACAAGCGTCCTTCATTACACTGCTAGCCATTGTCTATCTTTGCTTTATAATACTACTTTTGATGTACATCAGAAGGAGGGAACTAGTTGGAAAACACAAAGCCGTACGGGCACTTGTTTATAGTTATAGTCTAAGTTACTTAACAAATGAAGTCGTCTGATGCAGTGATAATGCTTCAGTAACTGGCCATATGTTACACGTGCTTGGTTATTTTTTACGTAGGCTCGTAATGTCGAGTGAGGTAGATACCAACGAATCAAATCATTGCTTGTTGCGAACTATTGATTTTATTGATTCCGTCTTTCATTGAATATGTACGAAGGAAATAAATAAGATGAAGTGTCCCAGGTGATCTTATGTATTGACAACTACGATCGTGAAATAATCAATTGTGTACAGTCGCTTACGCTTCTCGATTGCTGACTTTATGAACAATATCCTACAGACTGTACCCATAATATCGTTTGTGCCCTTACTCTTAGCATACATTGCAAGATTGAGAAAATTATATGCTAAAGCATCCTAAAGTTGCTGATACTTTGTCAAAAGTGTAGTAGTACATCAAGTTGGAATTATAAAGTAATAAAATGAGAATTCCTGCTTCTGACGACTTCCAGGAATGTTTTAAATAATGAAAAACGAGGTGGGATAGGTTTATATGACTTCATATCTTATATTTTTTAATACAGACTATGTGCTTTTACTGTTTTACTTTTGAAGAGGTGTGAATATGATTATTTACATTTTAATGCTTCTTAATCATGTAAGATATTTGCATTAAGCAGCAATTTATATCCATTAACTTATTTCAAACAAAAAACACCGTCATTTGTTTAGTCAAGAAGTGGTTTTATTACAAAGACCATGAATTCTCTTGCTTTCCACTTGAAAATGAAAACAGAATAAACTGTATTGCTCTTTTATAAAAGTCTAATTTCGATAAAAATGATACTTATATAAATTTATCGAAGTTATAACTTTCCTTTTTTGAATTTCCAATTATTTGCCACATTATCCGAACAAATTTTTCTTCGGTTTTCAGCACTGTTCTTTTCTATTTTATTAATGCAAGCACTCACATAAACAGACACAGAATTCATACTCGTACCAAATATAGGTTTGTGTGTTAAACTTTGAGCTATATTTCAATTATGTTGAGACTTAGCAATAATACTCAATCTGTCAAAACGTGGTAAGCGGAGTGGGACTCAAACCTACAAGTTGAGTACTTTAACTACTGAAATATCGCTTTAGCAATAATAAATAATGAAACTAAGGTCAATATCATTAAATGAATACAATTTCGACCCTGATTCAGTTTCTTTCCGTGACATAATGATATCCATGAAACTTGAAAGTACCTGTAGTAAGTGTAAATTTCTGAACAATTCCAAATAAACAATTGTTTATTGGTCACGGATTTTCAATGATTCTTTGGGCATTAGAAGAGGCAAAATTTGACTTCGTACGTACGTACATCAGTTCGAGTTGCCATACCACATCAGCACAGGGATACAACTGACAATTAAAATCCTACAGTGGTAGAGGTAGTAAGAGTATAAGCAATAATCGGGAAGATTAGGGTTTGAAGATGATATTCATGGAGTATAATCCAGTGAAATAAATTTGGAAAGAGGAGAAAAGGGACATGAAGAATTCAGAAGATTGCAAACGATTTTGAGCCATGTCATTCAAGGTCTCTAACCATCAGTTGCTATCATCTCGCGGATCCCAACTAGATAGTCTACACCTACCAACATGGCTCAGTCCACTTGTCAGTGACTTCATGGACTTGTGCCATGTTTTAGTCTGACCGCCCCTAGCTTTCTTCCAACCTACTCCTACACCATAAAACATCACACGTCGGTGGTCGGGCATGCGCAACACATGTCCCAGCCATCTCAACTGATTAAGTTTCACTACTTCGCCAATTGATTTGCCATCGTTTCCTAGTACCCGTTTCCTAACAACTGCATTACTTACTCGGTGGTACCAGAATATACGAGCAGTGCTTGGAAGACACCTATGATCGAATACTAGTAACTTACAGATATCCTCTACTTTTACCGGACATGTTTCACTGCAAGAAAGTAGGACGAAACAAACCGCTGCGCAGTAAGGACAGGTTTACTGCGCAGCAGTTTGTTGCGTATGTCTTTTGACATAAGTTGTATGTAATACCAATTAGAAGCGGAATACATAACAGCAGAAGATTAAGAAGGTCGAGTTAAAGAAAACAGAAATAGAAAGGAATTGTGAATCGGAAGAATCATACGGACTATGAAGGACAATTGATGGAAGATTTGCAAATGAGGTATTTAATGTATAATTTTCATATTTTACGAAAATATTCTCTAATTTTGTATGAATTAATAAATTGGTTGTCCTCCAACTGAGTCTTCGTTCACTACACTACCTCTACACTTTCATGTGATTCATTTTGCTGTTTATAACTATTCACTGTCGAGTATAATTTTAAAACTAGAACTTTATCAATCAGAACATTATTTAGCAATTGAATGATGTAATACAAACCAAATATTTATGCATGATTATTTCTAATTGTTAAATATCAGTTAAATATTTATTGTTGTTGCTAAGTATTTAGGGTTTTTATGGTTATTCCCTTTAAAAAAAAACAACCAAATGTAACAGCAATGATTTAATTGTGTACTTCGCTTTACTTCTATTATATATTTAAAGCTAATAGAATAGTATTTTTGTAAATGTTTGCATAAAAATAAACATACTAGGATTCATTTACCATTTTACAGAATGGTATGCTCAACTTTGATACACGTCTTTATTGTGTGAGCGTTCATGTCACTACTACTCATCTATAAAAATAAAGCGAAACTTTGTTCCAGCGTTTGACTTAGTGGCTAGAGACCAAGTGATTTAAGTACTCTGAGGTTGATTCATTCATTATACTGAGAAAATTTGCTTCAAAAGTCTTGATGTGTAATGTCACAAACGCCAAAATTTGAGTTTAACTAGGTAGATGGTTAATTTTACCATTATACTTACATAGATTATGTTGAAACGGTTGTTCTCGGTCAGTTTAATACTGGTTTCATTCCATAGTTCTAGGTCAATATTGTTTAAAAGATTGGGATTTCCAAACAGTTAATTGACTTTTATCGCTTTTGATACATTGGCCATCCAGTTTACTTTCTTATTCCCTTAGAACACTTGAAATTTCTCTCACTATATTTTTATTTACCACTGAGTATGAGGTAGTGTTCTATGTTACAATTGTAGAGTTGGACAGATAAACGTTTTTTTATATCGATGTTCATTTTTCTTTTAATTCTCTTCAAATATTGTTGGCTGGTGCCTAAGCCACTTCACAGGCTGTGCTAATCCAGTTTCTACTTTTGTTTGTCGTTTTTTCGGAAGTACTTTAATATTTAAGGATAGTTTTCAGTCAAATTTATTATCTACATTTTCACAGTGTTTTGTATTTGGCCATTTCTATTCTCATTTTATAAATTTTCCTATTTAAAAGAAGCATAATTTCATTATTCTTGTTATCTTCTGAATAATGTCAATAGGTTTCCTAGATGTTGTAAAATGTCCCAGCAACTCAGTGTTTGCATCAAATCTTTTGTTATGCTGAAAATGTTTAAAATGAAACTCGAATCATTGCTTTCATGTAGTTTAATTAAGAATTTATTATTCGTATTATTTACTGTCTTTTAAACTTAACTAGATTCATTTTGATGATGTCCTAGAATACACTTCTACACATCTTACATTCTACATGTTTTGATTAGTTTCGTTCAAGATTAAAAACGTTATACAGTGATTTCTGAATTTCTTGTATATACGTCAACATTTTTTGTGATATTATGTGGAGAGTGGTAGACCTTGAATGATGAATAGTAGCGATATGAGAGTATATTGTTCCGAATTGTTCATAGTTGTTTAGATATTGTTTTACCCATCTTCCTAGTTTTCTCTCTCTACCATATCACAGTTTGTTACGTGGTCTGAGCTAGTCAACCGGAAATCCTTTCCGAATTACATTTCGTGCTTGTGAGCACTTGTCAGCAGGATACACCAGTAATCTTGCGAGTACTGATGCTCCCTGTTGGATCAACACTTAAAGGACTAGGGAAACATAACGATGGTCATTGTTCACTAATCAATCACTTGTGAAAGTCATTCTTTCTTCATAAAGTATATCTTCTGTATGCATAAGGTTACACCACAATTGACACCATCATTTGAACTTCTGTGTCATTTAATTTTGATATTTTATTTTCTCACTATAGTTTATCTGAACTATGAGGATTTCAGCCCGTCCGATTTCTGTAAAATAGGTTTATCATTGTTTCTAATTGATTATGTCATGAATAGATATTTCTTGAGATTTTAGCTCCTCAACGATCATTCAAGAAGGTTTACATACTTAGCGTTGGTTCAAATGTTTCTCATGCATCCTCATAGTAATTGCTGTTACTCAAGAAGAAAGATAGATTCTTATCGTACTTTCGAAGCACTATAACTAGTGTCTTTTGGTTATATAACTCACAATACCTATGGAGTCATAGCTCTCAAATGAAACATGTAGATTGGTTTTCTTAACGAGTAGTGTCTTAGGTTTAGTAATTGTTTTTTGGAATTTGGATAATTAGAAGAAATGTATACCGTCTTACAGTGTTTTCAACGAATTTACTGTACGTGTAGTTTTTTCATTCTACATATAGTCGGTTACTTTAGTTGTCAAATCATTTGCTTTAAATGATTTCGGTAAAGAAACTTGCTTATTATCAGTGGGTGTTGCTGATGGTATCACCAGCGTGAGTTATAATGCGATTATTTTTATTTAACTTACATCTTTAGTATATTTTAGTAATTCAAATATGTCCATAGAGGATAATATTCTACCTCTGTACACTCCTATTTGGAGCATATATATATATATATATATATATATATATATATATATATAGAGAGAGAGAGAGAGAGAGAGAGAAGTAGGCCGTTTCTGTTCAACAGTGGAGACAATGAAACATCAAATAGACCTTATGTTATTGTTATAACGTGTGATCCGCCTATTAGAGAGCAGCCTATTATCGATCGAAACAGTGACGCATAGATACGAGCGAGCAGCCTAGAGCTCTGATTGGTCCTGCTTCCCTGTCTAGCCCAGCCAATTGAGTCCAGAACACAAGTCTCAGCCTCGGAGATATGAATCGTTATATTTCAAACATACACTGTTTATATACCAAACAAACAGACTACATCGTACCATAAATAGAAAGTAACATTGTACAAGATTTAACCTTCAGGAAATGACACAAATAAATATTGACCAATAAGGAGATGACACGTTGGAAGAATGTTGACCAATGGGGAAATGGCACTACTCCTCATTCAGGAATAGCATTAGATAATTTCTGGGGTATTTTCTGAATACCCCAACAGTTATTTTTAGTTTTTCTAGTCTAGAATGTAACTTCGTTATCATATGCCAAGGGTCTAAATTGTATGAAAGACGTGACCTTAAAACTGCGAAAGTTATGACAGTTTAGAACTGTGTAACTGGAAAACGCCTGTACAATTCCTTCTCATTTAATAATATTTTGATGATGAAGATCACCGCTCTATTACTAATAATTCTCATACTGTTCATTTTCATTCCCACCTCATGGTTAATTTACTGTTTTATTTTGAGTTTAGACTACTGAACTTAGAAATGTAAAATTGTCTAGGCTATCGAAATAATAAGTCTTTATCTGATGGTTTATAGAGAAAAGTACTCCTCCCATCCATATTACACTTACCACATACGAAATGTTAATGGAAAGACCGAATTTCAGTCACTACGACAATAATTTCCGAATATTTAAAAAGATGGTTATATAACTTAAAAAAATATGTCATTAAATATTATTGAAGTTCAATTAAGTAAGTAATCTGTAAAATTGTAACAATCAACATGAATCAATCCATCGTGTACTTCACTAGTGATACCTGTTATACTTGTAAACACTAAACTTCAATAACTGTCGAAATTTTTTTCTTTCAACAAGTTAATCACATTGTTTCACATTACAACAGTATCCTAGTCTTTTCAAGCTATAGTGACATTAAAACCACTTTTATACAACAGCAACTATATTATCATAGATAAACTTTGTTCATCATTTTAATAATATCGATAAATATGTTCTGTTCTTTGTTGTTTTTTTTAATCGGGTCTTAAAAAAAAATAAAAATTTGTGGCATTAGAAACAAAACTTTTACATTAATAATCATTTGGTTATATGAAAGGCACATAACGATACTACTACTCTCTAATTTCAATATGTTACACCGCTGTTGTGTTTTTTTAAAAAAGTTAAACTGTTTACTTCACTTGTCAAAATATTTCATTAATTTTTAACACGACTAGTTGAAGTTATTTATGGTAATTTAGTCTAATACGAACATAATGTTTACCTTCATTCAGCATATATATATATATATATATATATATATATATATATATATATATATCCAACTGATGAGCGTTACCTACTTTGTTTTTAAAAACTGGTGTGCAAAATGGAACTACTGTTTTTTATTTTATTTATATACAAGTAAAGAAAATGCATTGACAATTAAATGTTACCAAAATAAAACAGTCTCCTGGAGAAGGTTGGAAACAATGTGTAAAAGTAAAAATAAAAGAAAACATTGGTAAACTAAGGTCTCTCTCCATATATATTTTAAATTTCAGGTATTTATTAGTAAATAAATATGATAAAAGACCACAGACTACAGAATAAGTTGTAAATACAACACGGAGAACAGCAATCCAATCATTCTTGATGGCGAAACTTTGGAAGATGTAGAATCCTTCACATACCTGAGAAGCATCATCGATGAACAAGGAGGTTCAGATGCAGACGTAAAAACGAGGATTGGAAAAGCAAGTGCCTCATTCCTTCAATTAAAGAACATATGGAACTAAAAACAACTTTCAACTAATATCAAAGTCACAATCTTCAATACGAACGTCAAAGCAATTCCACTGTACGGAGCTGAAACGTGGCGAACTACAACAACCACCATCAAGAAGGTACAAGTATTTATCAATAGTTGTCTAAGCAAGATACTCAACATCCATTGGTCGGATACCATCAGCAACAGCCTACTGTGGGAGAGAACAAACTAGCTTTTGGTTGGAGAGGAAATAAGAAAACACGATGGAGTTTGTGGATAGGACATACATTGAGGAAATCATCAAACTGCATTACGAGGCAAGCCCTAACTTGGAATTCTGAAGGGTAGCGGAAAAGAGGAAGGCCAAAGAACACATTACGTCGGGAAATAGAAGCAGATATGAAAAGAATGAATAACAAGTGGAAAGTGCTTGAAAGGATTGCGCAGGACAGGGTTGGATGGAGAATGCTGGTAAGCGGCCTATGCTCCTTCGCGAGGAGTAACAGACGTAAGTATATATATATGCTTCTCATATGTAATAATATCGCTTAAAATGAATATAATTCTAGGTTTAAAAATACGAAAAAGGAACCAACTAATGAATTCACATTTTATCAATTTTATCTTGTTCCTAAAGTCACTGAGTTTGCTACTCAAATAGTAATGTTTAGTAGTATATATACGCAAACGAGGATGACGTTCAAAATAAAAACGAGAAAATATTTTAAAAAAATGAATAAAACCTTTTGTTTTTGAATTCCATTTTGTATTTATTTAATAATTGTCTATTGTTAATATTATTCACAGTGTAATTTAACCGTAAACAAGAAAGAAAAAATAGGACAATTGAAAAGTAAAATGTCGAAAAAAAATTTATTCAGATTTAAGAAACTGAGTAAAATAAACAAACATATTGTAAATGGAATTATTGTTTTTGGTTTCGAATTTCGATCATTCTCTCTTCCTTCCTCTCTCTCTCTCTGTTCCTTTGTACGTGCTTCAACAGATAGAGTGTGTAAAAGAATATTTTTCAATAAATGCAAGATAACATTCAAGTGTACAGATAAACATTTGTTCAATCAACACTGTTTTATTATGCTAAAATATTCAATTTTTGTAATACTGACAATATTGAATGTTATTTTTTCTTGTTAAGAAAAAAACTCACAATTTTTATAAATTAAATGATGTTAATATATATTTTATGAAACAATAAGTAGTAACCATTGGAAAACTTTATACTACTTTTAGTATTCTTACTAATCAGTACTTAATTTTGTTAATGTTTTTTTAAACCATGGAAATGATAACCAAATAAAATGATTAAATTTAATTAATTGTTTACAACATGGTCCAGTCATGTGTCCACCACCCATTGGTCGCATTACTTCTCGATTACAGCATGATTTAACATATTGATAAAATGTTGGTTTAATAGTATAATTATTTAAAGCATAATTTATTGACTTTTTAACAATGAATAAATTATTTAATTTACCTGATTGTCGATTCCATTTCATTATTGGTCGAATATTTTTCATAATTGTTTCAATTGTATTATCTTGTGTAATTGATAATTTCTTGAAGTTTTCCAGTGAATCTATTCTTCTAAATGACGATGATGATGATCTTTGATATGGAACTGATTGGATAAGCATAATTAAACCACTAATGTATGCAATAAATAATAATTGACTCATTGTCTGGCTCATAATTTGTTAATATAGACACTTATGTTATGTTTTAGTTAATAGAAAAAGGATAATGAATTTCAGAAATGTGTCAATTTTCTGACAATAATAATGATATATTTTTTTCTTGTTACAGTGGTGAATTAAGTGTCAATCTTATGTATCACTTTTCATAATGTTTTCAGGTGGAATTTCCTCTGAACTGTTGTTATCGTACTCAATTATATAGAAAAAAACCGTTTCTTTTTGTACGCTTTTGTTACTCGTTTATTTAAATTAATCAGTGATCATAATTAGTACGTTTTTATAGGTTTGTATGATATAATATCATTAACCGTGGGTGTGTGGAAATGGTATATTTTCGTTTTCAAGGTCTAAGTCTCTAATTAACATATGATTGGTCATTTTTTAGTTGGTTCAAATATCATTTTATTGAAATCACGAACTGATATAAGTTAGACAACCATTAAAAACCTGGAAGTGGTAGACGGTTGTGTCGTTTTAGTACGAAAATCCTCAGCCGTGTACATCTACGACTCATCAACCGGGTTAGGGAAGAAACTTTCGTCCAGTGTTTCCGGGTTTTCAATGCTTTTTGACGTATATCGGTTTATCATTTCAATGAAATGCAGCAATTTACACAACCCTATACTCACAGTTGAATATTATTTGCCTTGCTTAATAATTAGTCTGTTTATTAGACATCATAATTATTTGATTTCATTATAAATTAAACTGAGAAGTACAGCGAGCAACATATTTTCCCAATTCTTATCCCGTTTAAGAGAAAAGATTTGTGTTACAGAAAATACTACTTAATTGACTAATATTTGGCAAGTAGTGTGACAACCTTTTTGGTTGTTTGATGACATTGGCTTTTCCTACAAATTAGTTATGTTTTTATTTGATCAGTCGGTCATAATAACTTTTAACTTGGTTGACCATTTTGTCATTTAGACGATAGTTCTATGTTCTAAAATGTTTAGTTGATCTCTATATAATTCACTTAGTAAATCATGTAACAGCCAAGTTTTGATTACACTTTAGCTGTCAAGTGTGCTTTGGTAAATACAGAGATTATTTGATTATGATTCAAATGTTACTGTAATCTAGATTTTGCTTTAATTATCAGCATCATTTTAAATTCAAATGTTGATTCGTTTTAGGCGATTGTAATAATACGTCTAACCGATTTCTGCTCTAAAAACATAAAGACGTTGATGCTACCAGATGAAATTAGTACGCTTAGTTTATGCCACCATTGTATGACTATAATATTTCATTCATATTTCCTCCAGTTCTTACAATAACAGAAAAAAGAGCATTTGGCTTTTGTTCGATAGCTTTTCCTATCTCTTCAAATGATTCTATTCTTGTAATTTCTTGTAGTCATAGTATTTTTTTGATGAATTAACAGCCATTTATTGAATCAGATATCTGGATTGAAGCTAACAGTGAGATCCAGAATATGAGTTTGATCGTATTTCGGACTCATCAGCTGAATGTATCTACAGTCCGATATTGATCATCACACTAAGATTTAGACCTACTGTATTTCGTTCCAAACGCAAACGCATTATCCACTGAATTACTTAGTACATTTTATCACTTAGTCTTTAACCTAGTTATATTGTCTACTCGTATTGATTACAAAAATTCCACCTTTGGTATTTAAAATAACAGAAACTGATCGAAATTCAACTCGGAATTTCAGTAACGAGATAAAAATAAGCCTTCACAAATGAACATTATTTGAATAGCATTATCATTTGGCCATTACATTTGTGTAGGTGTATAAATTAATTCAATAAAGAAAAATGTCTCATAATCACACACATTTACTCTATTCGGCATTTATATATTCATGACTCATTATAGTGTTAACACATTAGTAATTGTTGTCTTGTTACCATTAACACTTGCGTAATATGTACATTGTTGACAAGAAAAGCACTTGTTTAATTGATAATTCTACCATATCTGCTCTTTATCTATTTAACTAAAATACTGGTAAATACTTTGTATTCTTTTTATTGAATAAATAAAATTATAATTTTATTTCTTTTTTAGATTAGTTTCAGAGTGTACAGTTTTTTTGTTTTCATTCACTGTCTTTCATTACTTTAGAAAAAATATAAATATATAGCAATACTGAATTAGTTTTACTGTCTTTGCAATCCAAATTCTGTATTTCATATCACGAGCCCAGAACCTTTAGGTTTCGCGGTGAACGTGTAACCTTTAGACCATTGAGCCGGCATCCAACGGTTTATGTGTCTAACTCCAATCAGTTAATTAGGTATGCATAACGCTGGATACCGGATCATCGGTCTAAATTTCAAAAGCTTATTAGGACACTTGAAGGTCCGATGGAGTCTTGAATTCACTCTTCTGAAGGATCCTATACAAAGATAAAGTAATTGTCTAGTGATTCCTGATTTTCAGAGGTTTTCTAATTAAAATCATTTTGTCATGAAACTTAACAATCTTCATAAATCTTTTACTGCCATTTCGAATTCGTATTTGCATAATTGAAGACCGAGAAGTTCATAATTCGTTAAATAATATTTCAATACTTATTAATGATTAGTTCCAAGAGAGATATCTTGGAATTTTAACACAGTGTAAATTTGCTCAGTGGAATCAGTCATTTAAAGCATATAGATTGATAGATGGCTACTAATTACATCTTTTAATATTTACGCCAAATTAAGAATTTTCTTGAAATTACGAAATCTAAATCAGTGAATTCTTACTTATCGGTCATATGATTAAGTATTTGACTTGATCACTTCCAGTCTTAAGAATAATACTAAGTGAAGTTGTAGATTTGCTATACCAAGAAGTTTAAAACAAGGAAAAGGAATTCTTATTCATTTCTGATCTTTGAATATAGTATTTTATTCAAAGCTAATGAGATGTTAGTGTTAGTTAATTGTGTAGGTCAAACTTCACATTCAGATGTAGCTCAGGTGGATGCTTTCGGTGGAGTTATGTTCTCTGAGCTGGATGGTTTGGTCGTGGAGCATTCATCATTCTTCTGAATGACATCATCAGCACAAACTTTAGGTAAACTTTAGAGCGAGCTGTGAACCACATATGGAGTAATTTGAACGCTTCACTTCTATCTAAAGTTTGTGCTGATGATGTCATTCAGAAGAACAATGAAAGTTCCACGACCAAACCATCCAGCTCAGAAAACAAAACTCTCAAAAACTTCACATTCTTCACCATTTTAAATCACACTATGTACAATTGATAAAGAAGAAAAAAACACATTAGATTCTCTTTTCTTCCCAAATGTTTTCTTCTAAATTTATCTCGTTGCTGTATTAACTCATTTATTATTACTTGTGATAATTATTACTGAATAGTGTTTTTCCTGTAAACTGTTAATTATATTAATTGTATAACTCGTCAAATTATATATTAAAAAATGTAGTGATAATCGACTGACTGACACCTTGTTTAAATTTCAAAATTAAAGTTATAATTCATTGTTGCTAATTATTCTTCCTAATAGTCATTATAATTTGTGCATAAATAAACGGTTGTGTGAAAAACCATCTGATCTTATAATATTGGCTCATTAATAATTGTTTTTTTTTCTTGTCTATCTATTGATGATAGCTAACTATGAAGCACTGAATAATTGCTTCATATCTATTTATTTATTATTTGTTGAAGCACTGATACGAAGGAGCTCCAAAATATATGTATCACACAATGCTGTCATCATTTAATTTGTGTTTGGGCTGGGATTCTCTCCAGGTGCCAAACCGAATCAGGTGGTGTTCTTGGGAGTCTCCTCCGCAAGTCTTTGATCTAAAGCCTAACTCCACAAGGCGCTGAAGCAACATTAGGCGATGCGATCTCATGGAAGGAAGTGGTAACCAAGAGTAGGTTCATATTCCACTTAGTTCCTCAGGACCTTGTAGCGCATGTAGAGCATTGGTTTCGGATTAGGGTTTTTCAACTCCCCTTGGTGATCGTTCCGTACCCACCAACCCGATACAAGCACTGAACATTCGCTTCTTGTCTTAGTTTCGTAAAAAAGACCTATGTTTGAGAAGGGCGTGAGTAGGACCTTCTTGGCGGTGGCTTTATATGCGTATCCATATGAGAGCATTTGTAGAGGGCGAGTGTCCTCTCCACACCCTCGAACATACTATGGCATTTTGGGATTAAATGCCAACTCACACCTACCAATATCTCACATGATATTTGTATTATTTAGCGAGTAGAACACCATTCAGCCTATAAACTAGGATTTGATACTCACCATTTCTGACTTCGGTTAGTATTTGTATTCCTGGCTGAAATCACTTAGCGATTTCAACCTTGAAGATAACACGAGAAACCTAGATCCAATGCTTACTGTGGGTTGCTTTTCAAAGCCTTAGATATTATTGTAATCTAATGGTCTGGGTAATATTAAATGTGTATAGGGGTTGGACTCCTAACAGAATCATAAATACTTGATGTTTTGAATATACTGAATCTTCTATTCACTTCTCTGCAATTTTCTACGTGTAATAAAAAATTATCTGTTGGTCTCTCTATTTTTCGTTGTTGATGTTAATGGATAGATTTAATCAGTGTTTTTGATATACATGGACCATGATCAAATTACCCCCGTAGTGTCAATTAATCATAAGTTCTTAATAAACTTGGACGTCGATCAACAGTGGAGTCTAGAACTCACATTTCATCCCATCTATGACTCACCGGATGGATATACCTACATCCTAGTGATGATGCTGACGAATTAATTGAAGCCCTTAATATCAACAATGAGAAAATACGAACCGTCGCTAAATAAATTCATAGCTATTATCCAACCTGTTGGCTTGATCGATTCAATAGTTCGCTTGATAACACATTAGCATTTGTAGAGAAAGGTACTTACTTCGACTGTCAGTATTCACCTCAATATTAGGATGTCCGTAAATTCAATGGATAAATTCGAATAAGGATGAAAAATGTATGCTGGATTCCGTTGCTAACCACCATCAGACTTTACTACGTTAGGTTGTAATTAAAAGAACTTTCCAATTTTATTTTATAGTGTATTATGTAAAGTTAGTTTTATTTATTATTTTAAGTTATGTGCTGTGATATTGTTTATTCATTTATGAATATATATATATATATATATATATATATATATATATATATATATATATATATATATATATATATATATATATATATATGCATAGCCACTTATGTTTGTTTAACGTACATTTTATGTTGTATAGGGATTTGAAATCTTTGTAATGTTTACAATCTTGTAAGAAGTGTATTTATTTTTGTATACAAACTAAATGATGTATCAAGTTTTCATGGGAACATAGGATAGTTGTTTTATCATAGTTTATGATCTTATATAGCTCGTTTTCTTTAAATCAAAAAGAAGATAAACTAGTTAACTAACAATCGCAGTTGGAATACAGTTGCTCTGAATTAATGAATTCATTATTGTAGATTTTTCACCTGGTTTTGTATTTTGAGATATCTTACAGTAATTCCGAATACGAATCATTAAAAAATCTTTACACGAAACGGGATTTATGCGAACCAAATAGGTCGGATGATTAACGTACAACACTTTAACAATAATCTCTGTAGTGATCAAAAGGCAAAAAGTCAAGTCACACAAAAAAACTTGAACCGAAATTGTAATAAATCAATTCTGTTTATGTGGCAATTACTCTGACATTTGAACACAACAAATCAGAAGATAAACAGTCAGTGGAAAAGGGTTAATGAGTTCTTTTTTACACGTTGAAACTACTATTTGTTAAGAAAATGAAGAGAGCACAACCAAAAAGATTTTCTAAAACACAGTCAAATGTTTACTGTTGTTTTTCTGCCTGTCCAATTATTTAGTGTCAATAATGTTCTGTAACTAAGTAGATTTGATGATAAATCGTTTATCTTAATTTTATATGTTTAATCGTATTCATTCAATCAATTCGTCCAATTAATAAGGTATTATCTATTTGGTGGTATTTATTAACATATTTTACTGGAATAAATAAATATATGAATCTGTTCTTATCGTCAGCTGACATGATAATAATCCAACCCAAGACTTTGTTGCTTTGTCAACTAAAGTTTCCTTATAGATTTGATTTATCTCTTTGATCTGTGCATTAAAGTGGTACTATTTTTTAAAATCACATATAGCGTTATAAAATAAACGAATCTTGTGATGATGCTTCACTCTTTCTTCTCGGAAACTCTATCAACAATATGACTTTACTGTTTGATAACAGAAATGATATTTGAATTCTATTTAACCAGTTGTTGATCTTTATCGGCTTTTAAAGTTTATGGTTTACATCATCACCATTCAGATTGCTTTACCAAACTTGTTACGAAAAGGTGAATATATTATTTAGATGATTCTCTTATGTTTTTAAGTAATTTATTTATCTTAATTTGATTTAGCTCTCGAATTAATCTTTTGCTTGAAATAAATTGATTTACTATTATTTTCTTTCTTTTGCTTGGAATGCTAAATAATAAAACTATTATTGAAATATCACCAGTTGAAATCATGAGTCGATTGAATCTAGACTACCATGGAAAATCTGGAAGCACTGGACGGCCGTTTCGTCCTGGTATGGGACTCCTTAGCAGTGCGCATCTACGATACCGCTCCCCGCGAGATCCGAACCCAGAACCTATCAGTCTCGCGTGCGGGCGCTTAACCACTAGACCATTGAAATATACAAATCAACATAATTTGTTTTTGGAAATTTACTTTATACTACTAAAATATTTTTATAATTATATCATTCTTATTGATGTTTGGATCAACAACCTGTTTCTTCATACGTTAGACTATCGTTCAACTGGATTTATTTATTTTCCATATCAGTTGTTGCTAACTTGTAGTTAGTGATTACAATTAATTGTGGGTTTTTTTGTAATATGTAAACTTTATTTATGAATGTTTTGACCTCGCATCCAACTATCACTAGTTTAACTAATAGAATGTGGATTTCAGTTAAATCTTTCCAAGAAGAATTGACTATTGTAATTAAAATTGGATTACACTCACATTCATTTACTTTAAATATTATTCCAATTTAACGAAAACGAAACATGTAACCAGCTCACCTACTTTTAAATGTTTTACCAGGTAAATTATTAATTTGTGTATATAATCACCAAATTATACAAATTTCTCAGAAACCTTACTTAAAAGTAAATTATAACGAACACCGATATCTAATCATTTATTCATCATCAAGATTAGGTTCAATACAAATTTTCTTCCTTTCTATCCGATATTTTTAGCTTATAAGGTTTATCATATCTTGAATAAGAAGGTACTTACTTAAGCCTGTTACTCCCAATCGACCATAGGCCGCCGACCAGCATTCTCCAACCCACTCTACCCTGGGCCTTCCTTATTAGTTCTATCCAATTTTTGGTCATTTTTCTCATGTCTGTCTCCATTTCTCGATGTAATTTGTTCGATCTTCCTCTTTTCCTTTGGCTTTGAGGATTCCATGTGAGGGCCTGCCTTCTAACACAGTTCGGTGCTTTACTCAATGTGTGTCCTATCCACTTCCTGATTTCTTCCTCCTCTGGGATCAGGTTTGTTCTCTTTCATAGTAGGTTGTTGCTGATAGTGTCTGGCCAACGGATCCCAAGTATTTAGCATAGACAGCTGTTAATAAACACTTGTATCTCCTGGATGATGGCTTTCGTATTTCTCCAGGTTTCCCCCCATACAATAAAACTTTTAGGTCATGGGGTTAGCGAACCCATCCCGTAGAAAAATAACTCACTAAAAGACAGTAACCAGAAAAAATTATTCAAACCATTTAAACTCTGTCCTGGGAGTCAGAAGGTCTTTATTTAGAAGAGTTATGACAACTCATGGTGAAAGACGAGTTCCTTCGGAAGCCACGAAGCTGATACAAATGTATATTTTGCAATATTTCCCTAATTAATATCAATTTATAATAGAAATCTTTTTTTATATTTTCAGATAACATATATGATCTTATATTTGATCGATATTTTCTTGAACAATAATGCCTAATTTCTATGATCGTCTTTCATTCTCTGAATATATTTACAGAATCAAATTAAAAAATGTATTAAACAATAAAATCTATCAAGAGAATAACAATTTCATAGAAGGTTTATCATTTAATTCATTCATATCATATTCACAATTTTATAATTTTGATTCAATTACATATTCATTGGATCACGAAAATGATATGAATAAAAATTATGATCATTGTAGTAAACGTGTTATAATAAACACTGATACTTTAAAATGTATCAATCAATGTTTATTAATAACTGATCAAAGTAAATATCAATTAATTTCTGGTATCAAATATAGAGGTAAAAGTGATAAAAAAAGATCCTTATTTTGTTTTGAAATAGAAATTAAGTTTACTCTTTATGTCTGAAAGTTCATTGTTTATCACTAACAAGATGTAATTAAATGTTTCATTTAGAAGTGATTGTTTTGCTGTGAATAGTTGCCAAAAAGTTTATCATGCTATTCTATAGTTTGAATTACTACTGTCTAACCATAGTTGCTACCTTCATATGGTGGTTGGGTTTGCTTATCGTAATGACCTAACCGAGCTATAATGGCTGGAATAAATATTCCTGTAGGTTTTACCATGCCAGGCAGGTCGATTGGAGAACGGTAAAACTAAAAGCAGCAAACCCAAGGTCTGAGGGTGAAGTCGTACTGCTGACTGTACAGAGGTGTGACGGCATTAGGGTGTTTCCCTCAGACGACCAGCATAACAGCGATGCTGCCTTCCCACAGGGGGGCGTAGTGTTAGAAATGGTCGACCCTAAAAGTGCACACCTCGCCTTATCCCGTGGATATCCGTCTCTGGCGGTAAGGTCTCAAGAAATACGAAGCTAACACGAAAACTTCCCACAAAAAGGCCGTGTGCGTCCGGCCTCAAGCAGTTGTCCTTTGGGCTCTGCGGTCACTCTTGCAGGTCGTTGAGATCAACAATAATCCAAGTTCATTTTCAAGTTTCTCAAGAAATACTCTTCTACGATATGGGTTGCCGGGAATTGACATCATCCTTCATGCTTGTAACAGCACATGAGACCAAGTTGGTCACGATCAAATCCTTCCTAGTAGTCTTGAGTGTTTTTGGAAGTATGAGGCCGGTTGTCACTTCACGGTCGCCCACACTGTGGAAGGGTTATCTAGAGTGACCTGAATAGGAAATTGTTTTAGAGGTGGTCTTAGAGACCCGAGAGTGTGACCGCAATGCCCAAGGAACAACCGTTTGAGGTCGGTCACACACGACCATTTTGTGAGTAATTTTTGTGTTAGCTTCGTATTTCTTGAGACCTTACCGCCAGAGACGGATATCCACGGGATAAGGCGAGGTGTGCACTTTTAGGGTCGACCATTTCTAACACTACGCCCCCCTGTGGGAAGGCAGCATCGCTGTTATGCTGGTCGTCTGAGGGAAACACCCTAATGCCGTCACACCTCTGTACAGTCAGCAGTACGACTTCACCCTCAGACCTTGGGTTTGCTGCTTTTAGTTTTACCGTTCTCCAATCGACCTGTCTGGCATGGTAAAACCTCGCGCCGCTAATGCAAACGATTCGAGTACGCGGAACTATATTCCTGGTCTCCTGAAACCACGCTTTGAACTACATGTAGGAGCTTTAAAAATCCGAACACTTCCAAGTAGGACGACAGACTTCCTTAACTAGGACTTTAGAATCTCGCGTCATTGGTGTGTGTTGTGTCTCCGAAACGTGCATACAAGATCCGAGTAACGTCATTAATTTGACCTCACCATATCAAGATAAAGAACCATCTTGATTCACGCTTCTTGCATCCGGAAGCATTGATTCTGCTTCCTGTTGCCTCGCTGGTGTAGGTATAGCACTGAGTCTTAGAACAGAACTCTCTTAGACTGGATTACAGTAGATAATCGTTTGCATACTATCCGACTAAACGGAAGAGTATTTATATATATATATATATATATATATATATATATATATATATATATATATATATATATATATATATATATATATATATATATATATATATGAAAAGGTTATCAATTTGAACTTGGTAAGCACTTTTACAATTAGAAGAGATATGTGATAAAAAACACATACTTACCAATAGATATGAATCATTTGTTACTTACCAAACCATACGGAAAATGTAAACCATTAATCAAACAAGCGAGTCAACAAACATAAAAAGATAAATGACACTAGTAAAACCTTCGAAGACAACTATTCATAAAACAAAATCGTCAGTGTTAACTAGATTAAGGTAATTCAGTAGTTTACTTATGTGAAACGAGAGCTAATGATGTTGTTCATATAGACAATAAAAGCCTTACAATTAAACTAATCAATTCTGAGAAAACAAATTAATCAATTACCATGGAACTGCATCTCTTTACGTCTCTTCACTGCCTTGTGGTTTAGACCTCTGGGTCAAAGGCTCGGGTAGTGGTCCCCTAAGAAAATCACCTGTCTCGGTTTGGGCAGCCGGCCAATATTCTAGCCATTACACAAATCGAATGGCGCGTACGTATTTGGTGCTTCTTTGTACCAACTGTAAATATGAAGTCACTAAGAAAAATATAACAATCTAAAATTGATTTCCAATTTTAATTATGTCGTCTCTTGAATAAATCATGTTTTTATCCCCTTGCTCGGGAAAGTAAAGAATAAAAGAACAATTTGTTGATTGGGTTCGTTCTTTGCTTCTGTAATCCTAGTTTTATCATCTGATGTTCATTTGCTTTTTCGGATTAAGTTTAATTTAATTCACACAGCAGATATTTGAATATAGGCCATACCCTAAGTGTGATGTTTAATGATTCTACTCAGTTGCCCAGACTGAAATGGGTGTGGCGGGTTTATAAACTTGTTAAAGACATATTATATTATTGTCCGATATCTCTTAAATTCTAAATTATTTTCCAAGTAATAGAAACGAACTTTCAAACTAATCATTTCTAAATAAAACCAAACCATTGCATTACTTCTAAAGTCGTCTATCACAGACTGATTTGCGATAGTCAACCATTGAGATCCAAGATGCACTAGATACCTGTCTTATCTTAGAATGAAATTCCTCATAAATGCTCACCCAAGATCAAGCATACAATCGAAATTATAATAGAAACAATTGGAATCTAACTCTACCTCAAGTTTAACCTCTCACTGTGAGGTCTGTAGGTCCTGGGTTCGACCCCAAATGGGGTTGTGGATGTACATTCTTGAAAAGCTTCATAATAAAACAAAACACCTGTCTAGTACTTCGTGATCTTCAATGGTTGTCTAAACAAAATCAGTCCATAACGTGGAAAATTTAAATTCCACAATCTTGTCAACATCCATTAGTAACAATCATATTATTGTTATATTTTTTTCTATAAAATTCCAGTTTATTGGTATCAACTTGCTAAAAGTCAAGAATTTCTTAACTGCTTAATAAAAATAATACCCACTGGTTATGGTGATCCATATTTTCAAGAAATTGCTATGATTGTATTAGCAAACATATGTATACTTGCTGGATATAAAACTAAATAGTAAGTGAGATTTTTTTATCGATTTCATTTCTCAGTTTTCACTAGCCTACTTTTTTCGATTTCTCGAAAAAAAAACTTTTATCATATAATAATAGTAGTAATGGTAATATTCATGTAAGGGTTCGTTCCAAAATGTTTATAATTTATAATCGGTTTGTGATCTCAATCAAAATCAATAATCTCCACAACGCTATACTGAAATGTAAGTAATGAATTGAGTAACTGAATAATCAACGTAAAATGTCAAGTTATCAAAAAATGATGTCGAAAACAATTTGAAAAAAGCTTATTGATCGAATAAAAAATGTTACAATGAAAAGAATTTTCTTTACAACGATATCATATTGAGCTATACAATCGAATTTATAGGTACTTTGTATGGGATGTAATAGTCTATAAGAAAATAGAAGTGTTACACCATTAAATAAAGTTATCGAAGCCAGTCGGCTTAACGTTTCGGTTTCAGGTTAGTATCGATAAATCTGGGAAGCAAACGATTTTTCAAAAGTGTTTGTCGGATTTTATTCAATCCACTATCAATTGTATATTTTGTGAATATTCGTCTGGCTCTCAAGAGTAGAGGATGGATTATATTCCTCTTCCTATTCAGAGGCAGACAAATGTGAAAAGTGGTATAATGTACACTCCATGTTGGCTTTCTGTATTTCTATAGTTTTAGAAATTAATCTGATCTTCATTTTGGTAAAACATGAAAATGAAAATCAGAAAACTCAAAATTATGAATTGTTCACTTTGCGAAAAGGAACATACACACTTTTCAACTGTAACTTAGGTGGTATCAGTTGGTTCGTGTTCTATTAACATACTTTGATTACTTGAATTTATTTATGTAGAATGCAGTTTGAACTCGTGAAAGTTTAATTACTAAATCAATGACTCCACAACTCAACGAGATCGGTTACATTTAAAAGTCATTATTGATCTCTTAGCACTAGTTATGAGAAAATAAATATATTGTCGGTGGTGTTGCATATTTTAAACTGGATGGCTCACAGTATTGTTCTCTACAAAATCTTCAGCATTTCCTTCAGTTTGAAGCGAGTTTCTTTTTGAAATTGTCCTACAAATACCAAATCACTCCGTTCTGATGTTCTTGTCTGTGATTGGCTGTCCCCGAATATTTCGTTAATTTCATTTGCTGTTTTATTCTTGTTGACTTTCTTGTTCAGTTGACCAAAAACTATATGGTTGATTGATTAACCTTTCTGGTTTGGGTTGATAAACTGGATATATCTGTTGATTGCTGAATAGCATGATTCTAGAAATTACCCAGCTTTCTTAGAACCCACTCGACCTAGGATTTAAACATTTTTCCAATCAAATCCATACCTATAGTCATCTGTGTTCATTAATTTAAGCGATAACACGTTATTTCATTGCTATTGTAAGTGTACGGATAGGCAATGGGACTGTTTGCATTTTCCGATATAATACTTCGTTCATTTAGGGGTGTGGGATTCATTTTGCAGATGATAATCTATTTACCCTTGTTCACCGTTATATCCCTTAATTCTAGTACAACAGAATGAGGTGATTATGTTAGTATTTTGATTCTAAACGTTTGTGAAATTCTTGTCATGATTTCTGATATCTTCGCATATCGTAGAATAATCTTTTGGTTTCTGGAGTCGGTATTACTATGGTAATTTGACTGACTGAGCAAACTCTGTTGGAGTTTAATAGTATCCATTTTTTACGTAAGATTTGTAGTAAATAGATTCCTTCAAAATTCCATACAACGAGAGTTTTGTAGTGAGTTTCATACCTTCTGGATAATGTTTTCGCGACGCACACGTTTGTTTTATTAGAACTAGATGAAAATAACGATTCACTTATAGAAGTTGTGAATCTTTATTAACTTAGATGATTGGAACTTGTAGTGGGTGTGTTTACTTACTGTCTACCTCAAAATTCGATGCTGAGTAAGACAGAAGTAAGTTAGACAAAAACTAATAACTACCAAGCAAAGACTTAGTATCTGTCCATGAAATTATTAACTGATAGACCACTTAGTTAGCATCCTTCAGTCAGTCAGCTACAACGTAGGACCAGGCACATATATACATCGGTTCAAGTTGCCACACCGCATTAGCACAACAAGATGAACACCGAATTCATAGAAGTAGTTATTTCAGTGGTAGTAATATATAAAAGAAAGATTGCATATAAGAATATGGTACAGGAAGAAAGAATAAGTTCGTAAAAAGAAAGATATGAAGCGATTTTAATCTCTTAGTTTAAAGGAAGACAAATAGTGTATACACCTACGCCACTGTGATAGGTTCTGAGCCATGTCACCAAGAGTCTCCAACCATTGGTTACGATAGTCACTCGGACCTTAACCAAGTAGTCTGCATCTACCAACATCGCTCAGACCAGAAATTAGTGACTTTGTGGACTGATGCTACGTATTGGTTTGGCCGCCCCTAACTTTCTTCTAACCATCACTAACACCGGTTAGCATTGCGCGCCGTGGTAATCGGTGTGCAGGCATACGCAACACGTGGCCCAACCATCTCAGTCAATGATGATTCGTAACCTCATCAACTTATTTACCATCATTCCTTAATACCCTGCGTCTAACCTCACTATTATTTACGACATTCTCGATCTGTAGTTGGTTACTTTAAGCAAAATGTTTTGAAATCGGTCACATTGACGTATATTCATTCATTCTTTAACTCGATGCATTTCCTAATCTCTATTATTTCGTCATTTATACTCTTTGATTTTGCGTTTTTTCAAACGATTTTCTTAATCATTATATATGTAAATTATATTTGAAACAATCTCAGCGATTGAAATTTCTTAATGCTTAACCTTTTTTAATTTTCATTACTACTACATTATTGTAATTCTTTTACTCTTCATATTTTTAAATTGATTTAATAAACTATTTACTACTTATTATAAATTATATTTGAAATAATCTCAGCGATTGAAATTTTAAATAATTCCAACGTTTCGTTCAGCTAACTTGTCTGGGCTTCTTCAGGGTAATAATCAAAACCAAAATCATCAAAGAATTATCTGTCAAACTATTCGTTCTAATCTTGACGAATATTCGTATATCTACTACTTATTTGTACTTCTTTTTCTCAAACTAACATTGTTCAACTTATAACCAAATAAAACGGTAATGTTTTTTTTATTTTATTTGTTTATTTATTATTCTATATTGTTGACACTAATCATTGAATAAATATTAACACCAGGTTAGTAACTAAATTTTTAAAAAAGATATCAAATAATTGTTATTTTTAACTGTTGACCTAAAAATAGGCATGTTAAAACTATGCACATATGGTTTAGTCTCAATATGTTTATACATTCCATAAATAACCAATAAACATATACAGTGAATATATATATACCTTGACAATATGTTTACCTATATGTAATTCTTCTGTGTATTTATGGAATGTTTCCAGTCCTTTATTTTTTCTTCCTTTTTTTTACCCTCATCCAAAATAAATAGAGTTTGTCTTATATTATGCTATACAAATGTAAATTTCATGTTTTTTTCTCTCTAAAAATCTAAGATATTAATTCATATTTTCATTATCATTAATCATTGTTCATCCGTTTCATTAAAATATTGAATCATTTTAAACATTCCAAACTATAAATGTAAGTGTTTTTCTTCTTTTCCTTTCTTTTTTCTTTTTTTTCTTACATAATGAAAATTAAAATTTATGCTTGAAATAAGCTGTTATCATGTAAATGAAAAAGAGTTTTTTGTTGATGGTGTTTTAGTCACCAAGTATGTGTGATAATTTCATGTTTGTGTTAAAGGTTCGCCAAATTTAAATTCAAAAAAATAATAATTCTATTACATATTTTTAATATTTATTATCACATGTATCTAACATAGTGATTGTATGCTAAGTGGTGATCAGGTGCAAAGTTGATTTCTACTTTTTATTTAATTTTTGTTCGATAAACCTTGTGTTTTGAGAGAATTACACTTAGTAAATGATACTGATTGATTACTAGACATAAGTGAATAATAAGCCTCATTAAAATAAGCAGATCTATATGTTGTTTTCATATGTTCCTATGTCGACTCATTTCAACTTGTATTGTAACCGTGACTACATATAGATTTTATAATTATCTATAGATATCATATTTATATATGTTATTTTGATAATAAGAAATTAGGTCAGTTAACTAAAATCAAATCTACTGTACGATTTAGTATCAATTATTTTGAATAACAGTTTGTCGGTAATATAAATATGAATGAATTCGATAATGATGAATGAATCTCACTACCAGATTGCTCAAATCGTAAGAGAAAATAGTTTTTCTTGAGAGAATTAGAAAAGGAAACCTGATAAGGAGTGGTATTGATGACTTGAAAGATTGGTCTCAGTACTCGAAGGACAACTGCTTAAAGCTGATCAACTATGGCATTTCTTCGAGCAGTTTTATATTAGAAGGCTCTGTAATTTCATATCCTTATCGTGTTACAAGTTGAGTTATGCTATCTTTAAGCATTGTCTTTTATTCAACTAATTTATCTGTTGTTGAAAAGCAGAATTACTGTAGATGTTGGTTACCTTACCGTCGAAACACTTATACAGTTGACAGTACAACTCTCCAAACTACGTGTTTGGTGAGGTAGGACCTAAAAGAGTATATATGTCCCAGCATATATAACTCGATTGAATCATGAGCGTATGGAAGATTGAGCAGCACGTTGATGTAGCAGTTACAGTCAGAAGGAAGAATAAACAACGTGTGCTTGTTATTTCCCTTTCTGTTATTTTAAGCTAGTGAAAAATTATTATTACACAACCATTTACGTTTTAATAAACTTTAACAAAAGAGCAGTGGAAGAAGTTCTGTTGATGAAGTATTTAACAGAATAATAATCCAATCTATGAAGCTTTGTCAATTAAGTTATAAAGTAGAAATATCTCAACTTTATAGTCTAACAGTTTGAAATATTTCCTAACTTATTATATTTGTAAAGAAAATTCAGCGAAGAAAGTGTAGTGTCTGTCATTATGTTAAGCCCAAATACCTCATTATTCTAACTTTCGGACAGCCCATTCTATTCATTCTATTTGAGTCACATTCTGACCTTGTTAATTATTCGCTTATCAATATCTTGACTGTGTTTGTATGAGCGCGTAGGCGTATGTACACTTCTTATCCCGTTACTCATCACATGTCTGTAATTTATTTTTGTGGGCTTATAAATATTGATTAACTCTTTGTTAAAGGAGAGTTGGCTTACCAGCCATCTCCACCGCTCGTCAATTTTGCTTCGCTTTATTCTCTTCGCGTCGTTCCTCCGTTCGTATGTCTAATCAACAATTATACGAAATATATGCATTCAAAACTCCATTCTCGTTATTTGACTTATTTAATTCCGTTATTAACTAACGCGATTTAAGTCAATGATTATATACGAGGATAGACGATAGCGACCAATCATTACGATCAAATTGGAGTCAGATCACGGGCCACTAAAATGGTGATCCCGTCACCACAAGCGAACACATCAGGCTACAAAAAAAGTTTTCTTTTCGACGAAATCATTTACTGAAGCTGTAGATTAATATTTAAAGTTGTATGGTAAATATTCTAATGATATAATAGATGACAAATTAATCCAACTTCGACAGATACTCACCAGAAACGGTTATCCACCTAGATTTGTCGATAGAAGCGTAACGCTAATACAACATCCTGAAAAAGCATCGACAGTTCAAAATGAAACTCTTCATAGATATCACATTTAAGGTAGATGCAGCTACTGAACTCTTGAATAAACAGGTTTCAAAATCCCTAAATATAACCTTTCATTCAACTAATCTTCGTACTATCTTGTCAAACTGGCTTACCATTTATGGGTGTACTAAGGATAAACTTCTACTTCGAATCACATCGATGTGCATCTGTAAATTTGCTCGCTCCTGTGGGACAGGTTACATTGGCCGCACAAAATGATCACTTTCCAAACGCATCTTAGAAGACTTCGTATTATGGCTTTTAAGAGCAGAATGCAAAGCAGTTACCAGTTGAATACAGGAGCATTTAATCAATTCTGGACATGTCGCTCAGAAGGAGTCTTTTTTTATCAAAATAATTTATATGATCAAAGGAACTGGATTGAAGGGAGTGCTAATTAAAAACCCATACATTATTAAGGCGTTAGCGATCCACCAATTTAAGCTTGATCTCTGTGTGTACAAATAATACGTTCAACCTCTAATTCTTCCTTGGCACTAATCCCCCTTCTGTAATATGTTTTGATCTTACTTTATTTTAAATTAGTTTTGAAATTTTAAACCGTATTCGGTTATTATTATGACCTTATTGTTTCTCATTTTTCTTCATTTCTGTCATGCGGACAATTACCTTTCATAAGTCTGTTACGTTAATTATTTTCATCCTTCTATTCTTCTCTAATATCTTGATTATGACACAACCTCATTTGATAGTTGGTGTCTCGAATCACTTTATGATGCAATCTTTTCTATTCTTCTATAGAAAGATGTTTATCATGCAACTACAAATACGACTGTACAGCTTAAGTCAAAAAGAAAATTTTCTTCGCTAAATCCTGTTTATTGTTATTTAATGATACGATTAGTTATCATGTTTCTGCTTCAGTTATTCTCTTGTAGCAGTTTCTATTTTCTGCTTATGAATGTTTGCTAGTACTAGAAGTTATATAGAATCCTCAACATACATCATCTTCATATGTTCTTTATATATATATATATATATATATATATTGTTCCATCAATGTCGTAAAGATACTGTTGCGTTTTTCAAAAGTAGTACACTGATCTTCGGCTCCATATATCATACTTTTAAGAATGATAGATGTTCGCTCATTGTCGTGCATTAATTAAATTTAGATAATATATACATCACTGAATGCCTGTCCTATGATCTAGAAGTTAAACGTTCTCGTGCATAACTAAATGTTTTGGGTTAAATAGGCAAATATACGGTTATGGATACAAATTGCTGACGAGTCTCATATTATAATGAAAGAGTCTTTGAATACTTCCTCCGTGCCAATATTGGTCTGAATTCAATTAGTGAATTAATTCTATATTTTCCATAAATTCTGCTATATTAAAATTTTTACTTATCAATTTAGATTTCTGGAATTAATATAGATAATTTGATGATAACATTATACTGATAATTATAGTTTATGGGTTCATTTTAATGGACTTTTACCATAAAATAAATATAGATACAATGTAAATAATGTATAACTAAATCGTATTACATAGATTTCATCTATGTTATTTGTATGTATATAAGCAAACTCAATATTTACCTATTTCACTAATCAGGATAAATAGATAGATAGATAATAAATGGGATTGATGTATAGAACATTATCAATTGTTATACTGTGTCACTCTTTTCCTTTTTTGTTTTCTCACTTAATTTTTTCCATTATATAACTTGAAAACATGTAATAACTCTAATTATTTATTGGTTATGATATATTAATACTAAGTGTTTATGAGATTACTGTTTATGAAAATACATTGAATAAGGTAAAGAATCCCTGTAATTCATATATATATATATATATATACCTCTACTAATTAAGATAATTGAGTAGTAATATTCAAAGAAAGTAAAATAATTAACAGAACTTATTCAATCTATATAATGGTAAACAATAAATAAGATAATGGTTTTGTTTTCATGTTTTTTTTTTAAAAAAAACCTATTTACCAGTCATTAATATTTCAGACTTGATTATCAGATTAACTTTTCACTGAATATATATTTTTCTATGAATCATAATGTGAGGCTTTCGACATTTGAATAAAATAGTTCTTTAGTCTTGTAGGTTTTCAGTAATACATCAACTGTGACCTAATGAAAAATAAAGGGAATTCAGCAAAGTTTTCTCTTCGACGAAATCATTTATTTATGCTATACATTCTTATATGTAATCGTGTGGTAAATATCTCTATAGAAGGATATAAAAGATTGCATCATAAAGTGATTCAAAACACCAACTATCCAATGAGGTTGGCGTAATAATCAAGGTATTAGAGAAGAATAGAAGGATCAAGATAAATAACGGATCAGAATTATCAAAGATAATTGTGTTGGGGGACGTTAGATCCCCAGAAATCACTTGGAAAAAGACCTAACTTTGTAATTTTATTAAGAAAATTTGAATTTCGCGCCGAAAGCGCTCTTTTCACCTTTTTGTTGTATTTCCCACTTCAGAGAATCTTAAATGCCATTGGTTCGTTGTGTCTTTTAGTATGCTGATTTGTAACTTTCCTCAAGGACGGTTTTGTGCTGTATATATACGTTTTGATTTGTGTCTGTTGTTATCGCTTGTGCTTCTGGCTTTTGCGGAATGTAATTCCTCATTTCAAGCTTGGACTTCTTGCCCTAGTTAGCGGGTCTGAGACGCATCGAATAGCTAGTTTTTTGGTCACCGAGTCTTTGTTCCGTCCACAGATTAGGTGAACTGGTAACCACTTCAAACCTAGCAAATTGTCCGCTCGACAGAAATGAGAAAAAGAACGAAAAATATAAAAGTCATAATAATAATCATGAAAAATTGCTAAAAGATAATATTGACTGATCACATTTTAAAATTACAAAAAACGGACTAGAAAACAAAACATATTGCAAAAGGGAATTCGGGTAAAGAAGGATAAAAGATTGGATGTATCGTTTTTGAATACAAAATAAATGATTTCGTCGAAAATAAAATTTTCTTCGTTGAATTCCTTTTAATTATCTGATATATATTCATCTGTGAGAAAAATGAACTTCCACTTGAACAAATCTTCAAGTAGATTTCAACTAAATGAAAAGTGATAAGTTAATCACAATCATTGAAATTGAGAGAAAAGCATTTTAGATTTATGATGTATAGAGCTTAAGATCAGTGGATTATTGTTCAAGAAAAATAGAAGTGTACTTAAGATATTCGTCATCTTATCAGCATATATATGTATATATACCATTTGAACTGAAGTGAATGTGTCACCATTCCCAACCTTAATCAATTGATCATATGGCATGATCATACAGTAAAATGTGAAATACCCTTCAAGATTACCACATTATATATATGCTCTGATGTGTTTACTGCGGAACATTAGGGTTTTGGGTGTACTTTCCTGAAGTCTCAGATTAACATGAGGAAGCAGTTCAGTGTTCACTTGGTTTCAGTTTATCTCCAACTAATTCCAGTATGTGAAGAAATTTATTTACGAAATGTGATTTTCAGCAATAATCTAATTCTGTAATCAAATATCTTGTGAACATGGGTTGTTCAATCAGAATGAACTCGAAATTCAAAGTCATCTACAAAGTGAATAAAAATTTGACAAAAACATTATGCTTTCATGTTCTTAGCATTGATGAAACATTTGCTATTCATTAACAAGAGCTAGAACTATATATACAA
The DNA here is from genome assembly GCA_946903255.1 of Schistosoma spindalis. Classification (NCBI taxonomy): domain Eukaryota; kingdom Metazoa; phylum Platyhelminthes; class Trematoda; order Strigeidida; family Schistosomatidae; genus Schistosoma; species Schistosoma spindalis. The sequence goes on along the minus strand of OX336416.1, from coordinate 39,654,583 downwards.
ACGAAACTTATTCAACTCCTTTTTTATAAAATGGTCTTAACTTCTAATTTTCCGCCACTGATTATTTCTCTCTTATCTACTTTATTAACTTTTTACCCAACACTGACTTATTGCTGTTTTCATTCTCGTTGTGATGAGATTCTACACGAGCTTTAACATTTTATCTTGTCATGTTATGGAACTATCTACCTCAGTTATTAATCTACATCTTTTTTCTTGACGAATATTCAAACTTTTAAGAACTGCATCTTAATACGAATGATATTTTTGTGCTTTTTTATTTTACCTCGTTGTGGTTATGTTCAGTTGACTATTAATAATAGCACGAGTATTTTCGACGGATATACTATTCATATCAGAAGGGGTTTTGTGGATATTGTAGTAATTTCAATATGCTATTGCTTATCATTTAAAAAAAATTGTATTTTTGAGTGATCAGTTTTGAATTTAAATTCATTGAAAAGAGCATATTTTAGTAGGTGCATCATATTTATTTTTTCATTTCTAACTTTTACTATTCATAAGGTTTTAAGTAGTTTAGCTGGTTTTCGTTAATTTTATATATATGTATATATGGTCGTGTTTATTTCCAGTTAATTAATTTTGTATTTTAACATTGAAGAGTCATTTGTACTTGATTCCTCAACAATACTTATATGAGATATGTAATATTCACTGGATAATAGTTATCATTTACTAAGTAATACTGTTTCGATGTGACATATTGTTTACTGAGTGAAATAATGCGTATTCAGATTCATAATAACTGTTACATCCTTATTTTACATTAATTTTTTAAAATCTAGTTCAAAATTCGATGATTGTCAATCTGCCTTACAAAATTTGATTCATATCACTGCTGGACCACTTGTCATCTTTTCAAGTTCATCTAATCTAGGCCAAATTACAATTTGGTCAACTCAAGCTTTAACTGGACTATTGAAAGCAACATTTACTTATTATCCAAATTTATGCGTCAACTATGAACAAAATGTTTGGATGGAAAGATTGTTGTTGTTTTCTCATGTAATTCATGTAAGTATTATATATAGTAGTTTAGTATATATAAGGGTACATTATTTAAAGAGACATGATTCATATTGTATTTTGATTGGACGTTTATCACAAGGGTGTTGAAAACGTTAATCATACATACAGAAAACACACCTAACCAAATCTGTTACTATATTAGATTACAGTATTGTCGTTAGAGTACATACCTTAATAGTTATCCGTTTTATAACCAGGTGGTTTCGTTTAAATATCTATGGAGTCATTAGCGTTTTGGATCGATTTTGTATTCACAAATATTTATCCTACTTATTAACGGTGATTGGTAACATCTGGTTTTAGACTATCATCATGAAAGCTTGAAAGTAGGCTGTATGCTTAATGACACCAATTGGCAAGGTAGATTTTCAGGTTCTTTACGGTTCTATTGCTTTTTACTAATCACTGCTCATAATCTACAAACAACTAATAAAATGATAATTTTCATCAATTTTTTATCAGTTAATAAACTATTACAATTAAAGTAACTCCAGATAACGTACTCACGGCCATACATAGGACAAATTCCAGTACTTTGGTAATCTTACTTAAGCTTGTTACCCCTCGTGGAGGAGAGTAGATTGTCCACCAGGATTCTACATCGAATTCTGTCCTAATTAATGTTGCTTCCAGTTGCTATTTATTCTTTTGGTGTCTGCTTTTGATTGTCTACCATGTGTTTTCTGGTCTTTCTCTTTTCGTTTTCCCTTCAGGATTCCATGTTAGGGCTTGCTTCGTGATACAGTTTGATGATTTACGTAATGTATGTCTTATCCACCTCCAGCGTCGTTCCCTTATTTCCTCTTCAACTCTGCCTTTAGCTCTCCTAGAGTATTGTTAAATGAGGAAGGTTGGGTATGGGGTCAGCAACCCCATCCCGTGGAAAACGACCTTGCTAAAAAAACACTAATCGGGGTAAGCAATTTAGATAATCTTAACCAACATGATTCCAGTAAGATGGGAAGAGAAACAAATTTAATTAGAAACTAACGAAATACATAGGAAACCAAAGTCATAACAATAAATAAAGAATTTGCATACTGTTTATATACACACATATCTGGCTTTATATCGCCCATAGTTAATGCTTATGCAATACAGATTGGATCTATCCGTATATCTTTCGGCAGAATATGAAATTATCCCTTCAAAGAAGTTGTCGGTCATATATTAGGCACTTTCCAGCTCTTTCTTTTCATTAATGATGAATATTTCGTTTACACTAGAGATACACATTTTCGTTTTGATCACTGATCAGACTAAGGCTTTCAGTGACCGTATACCTGTCAATGGTGATTGATGAATTTTTTGGAGCTTCTTTCGTCTTTACCTTGTAGTGCTAAATTGAAAATATGTTGTTAAGTGAAAATCTATAAGTGACGAGACTATAATTTATGGACGAACCAATCAAATATAAGATAACGAGTAATGAATTTTGGCGCTAAATTCATTCATACATTTGGCTAAATAGAGCTTTGGCATTATAATTGATGTCAGTTCGTGATGAAAACCCTTAATATAATTTTTAATCTTAACTGTCAACCGTAAATCAAAATTCTATCTGGTTTATAATCCTCATTTAGTCCTATTCAGTAGGTGTCCATTCTTAAGGTCCCTTCAGCTTCACCCATATGTCGTCCATAAATTATAGTCTCACCCTATGAGTTCTAATAACATTCGACATTGTAATTTTTTATGTTTTGAAAACATGTGTATGTTTTAAATTATTTTGGTCCTTTTGACTAAATGATAGTGTTGTAATGTGTGAAAATCCTGGAATCAAAATGCGAAATTTGTTTCAAATACAGTACTATCATTAATAACAATATAAGCAGTGAATTTACAAACCTCAGTTCGTGAAGTACCTATTATGTATACTGCATCAATTTATAAACAGAAATGAAATACTTCTAAAAATAGTTACATATCCGATTTCTCTACAGAAAAACACAATAAACTGAGTGATAGCTAGTTGCAGTGTCAATAACACAATGCCAATAAACAATCGAAATGAGTATTATGCACATAAAATGTTAAAATTATTACAAATAAACAAAAAAAATAAAAGTTACTGTTCAAATATGAGGACAAATACAATTAACGTAGTAAATAAATTGGCTGTTATATGTTCATTTAAATATTTAGATGTACAACGGAACAACAAAGGGATATTGTGAAATGTTTTCTCTAAAATGATCGATAATACATTAGTTACTGAATATTAGCAAGTAGTATAATGACATACACTAAAAACAGATTGAGAGAGAAATAACAAATCGTGTTAGCGCATTTGAAAGTAGTATTGGGTAGTATTAGGTTTATGGTGTTCTTCCCTGACTTTACTTCATTGAAAGCAAATAAAGCGATAACATCAAAAGATACTAATAATTCGTTATTTTTGATATTAATATCTTTCATCTTATATTTTTTATCAGGTTCTTCATAGATTACTACCTAAGGTCTTCCTAGTTGAATCATCTAATTTCGGCACATATGAATTATTGAAACAGTTAAGCAAACACATTACCGATGCTGACGACTCTTTCAATTGGGACATTATATCATCACACTTGAATCTTTTAACAATGATTCTAATGAGATTGCCATCAGTACAAGTGCTGTTATCCTCAACAACAACATCATCATCGGATGGTAAAATTAGAATACAAGAAATGGATAAATTTCTTGCTATAATACAATATGGATTCATGAATTTATGTTTGGCTATCGGGAAAATTTGGTTGTGTCCTGCATGCACAAAGAATTTAATGTAAGTTTTAAGAGGAAGAGGCTAATTTTATTGACTAATTCAATACTACTTCATAAAAAATTATTTACAAGTCATAAAAATGGGAGATAATTGTCCACTTTTAGTATATATATTAGAGAGACCCAGAATATTCTTTCAAAAACGTTTAGAGGGGTCCTTTAAAACACTGGGAAACATTTTATACAGTAAGCATCGAACTGAATTTTTCTTCGGAAACGTCTAGAAAGTGAGGAGTCACCTGTCACATTTTTGACTGGATGCTTACTTACCCTGCTACTATGTTTAGTAGGGTTCCAGAAGCACAAGGCCATCTGAAGTGTCATAAATAATCTCAATTTGCTGTACATAAACTGAGCTTGAAATAAGACATTCTTTGTCGTATTTTGCGCCTTTTCTCTCGTGTTCAAGTTGTCGTATAGAGTTAACCTGGGGTTTATTAGAAGAGCTTAGGAAACCGATTCGAGCGTTCAGTCAGAAGATATATATATATATATATATATATATATATATATATATATATATAAAACTCATAGCGAGACCTGGAGAGATCCCCCTTGGGAATTTTACACTAAGGCGAAACAGTCGTTGTCTAGCTGTGATCAGTTCCTGATATTATATTGAGGAAAATAGAAGAGCAATACCTAAATTAAATATGTTACTGAGAATTATACTCCTGAACTATGTCAAATTTGTTAGAGAGAATCAACACATTATATCAATTTCTTTGTTGCGCATACTGCTAATAATATTTACTTAGGTTACTCAAATGATCCAAATAACTTATTCAGTGATAGTTTAACTAACATCAATTACTGTAATAATAAAAACAATATAATAGTAGGCAAAATAGTTTAGTAAATAGATCAAAAGTATACTACACTCACTACTTCGAACAACTCATAAACCAATCAAAGAACAGCATGCAATTATAAAACAGAAATAGGATTTCATATGGACAAACAGTTTTGACTTGACTAATGGTTTTAATTTTGAATTGCTTATCACAGTAAATGACTAAGAGTTAGATTTAGGAGTTACCGTTAAGAATTGAGGTTATGAGTTGGGTTTTCGAATCAACGGTAGGTTTAACAATTAGCATTAAGAATTAGACTTTTGACTTATAGGTAAGGGTTTTCTAGTCAGAAGTTGGGGTACGAAGTTAAGGTTACATATTAGTGTTAGGGCAAGGAGTTGATGTAAGAGTGAAAGAATGTTATGCCATGAATCGCAACATGTGAGCTGAACGATGCACTTTTCATAAACAGTGGGTGTTTCTTCTAGTTAAGCATACACACCAAATTACATCAATTATGTGATTGAACAACAGTTATGTTTATCACATTTATCAACAACATAACTTCTTAATTAGATATATGCTATCAGTAATTACGTTTTGATGTTCATGCAACGTTCCTAAAAGTGATTATTTTCAATCTGATTTTTCCATTAACTACTTCATAGTTTTATAACTTATTCTGTCTTTTTATAATACATCATGTATTTAGATTATTTTCAAATTTCATACATATAATTCTCTTTATTTTTAAATATTTGACAAATGCATTCATCATCAGAGGGGGTTTTGTGGAAATTTTAGTAATTTCAATAGTTGAAATCATGAGTCAATTGAAGCTAGACCACCATGGAAAACCTGGAAGCACTGGAAGGCCTTTGGTTGCCGTTTCAGTGGTCTGATGGTTAAGCGCTCGCGCGCGAAACTGTTAGGTCCTAAGTTCGAATCTCACGGGGGGCGGGTTCGTAGATGTGCATTGCTGAGGAGTCCCATACTAGTACGAAACGGCCGTCCAGTGCTTCTAGGTTTCCCATGGTGTTCTAGATACATTCACTGTTAAATATTATACGCTTTAGATTACGTCATCAATATGAAATGGTTTATTTATTTATTTAGTAATCAATAAACACTCATTAGTTTGTTGAAGCATATATTTTATAATAACTTGGTTAATTGTATATATGAATGAATAGGATCTCAGTGATAATATCAAGTTTTTCTTTTTCATTTATCGGTATACTTTTATATTTTCACTGAAAAATTACAATACATACATAGTGAATATAAATATGTAAATAAAATCATTGTTTCCATTTAAATTATACTTCAATGTTCTTCAGATTATTGATTGTAGAATAGATGGGAAAAGAATGAGTATATGATTGATAGGTTATTATGAATATATGATCAATAAACAGATAATTGTAAAAAGAAAAAAATATCAATAAACTATTAAAGAGAAGTAGGTATATGTGTTTCAACCCACTTCTATTCATCTTATACTAGTATGGATAAATGATTAGATGAAGTTATCATTCAGATCAGTATTTAAATGTTTTATTTAATGAAGTATGTGAAACTTTACTTATTTTAAGTAATCAAATTGAATAAAAATATTTTGATTGAGATCATGAACCGATTGATGTTAGACCACCGTTGGAAACCTGGAAGCGATGGACGGTTGTTTTGTCCTATTGTGGGACTCCTCAGCAGTGCGCATCCACGATCCCGCTCGCGGGATTCTCGGATTTCTGGTGAGAAGCCGTGACCAGTGGCGCTAATCCGTGTCGGGTAGAAACAGGTGTCTACTTCAGTACAATGGAAGATTATCGCGCAATTCGTGGATTGGTTGGGGTTAGATATTAACACCATTGGATGCCGGCTCAGTGGTTCGGTAGGTTAAGCGTTCGCGCGCGAGATTGAAGTCCCTGTGTTCGAATCCCGCGAGCGGGATCGTGGATGTGCACTGCTGAGGAGTCCCACAGTAGGACGAAACAACCGTCCATTGCTTCCAGGTTTCCAACGGTGGTCTAACATCAATCTGTTCATCATCTCAATCAAAAACTTTTGTTTTTCTTTCGAATCCTATAGTTACTTCACTTATTTATTATTTTATCTTAATTTTTTTTCTTTTTTGTAGAGATCAAAGTGTTTTGGATTTTCTCAATCAAGATCAACAAATTAATGACCAGTTTTTTAAAACAAAATACTGTGTACCCAATTATTCTTATGATTCTTATAATTTATTATTATTTCTTTATGAATTATTAAAACTATTATTTAATTTAATAAAAATTTCTTATTTAAAAATTTATTTTATTAAAATTCGTTTGAATCTTATTCAGTGTTTATTATATTTAGGCAAATGTTTATATTATTGTTCTAATTTAGAATATCCATCAAAAATATCACAATGTATATTTTATATAATACGTATTATTGGTTGTATATGTTATGATCATCATGATCGTGATCATGATGGAATTGAGATCAGATCATCTTTAATCAATCCTATAATATTATCTAATCAATTATTAAATAATTTTCTATTACTTATTAATTGGTATTATCAATTTAGATGTTCATGGTCTATATGTGGTATTGAATTATGTTGGTCTTTAACTAATTTTATTCAATGTTTCAATATATCACTATTTCAACGACAATCGAATCAAATATTGGATAATTTTATTGATTGTTTCATATTTAAATTATTTACTTTAGAATTAGGTAATAAAGAAGTAATGCGTTTATTATATATTAGTATGAGTATTATGAATAATAATAATAAAAATAATAATAATATACGTGATAATGATCGAGATTATTTATATTGGATCAGGATATTAAACTGTTTAGATGATCATTTAAAAACTCAACTGACTTATTGGAAATATTTAAAACAAAATTTACCAATGTGTTATATTGAAACATTTATATGTTTGTTTAAATTCTTATCAATTCTCAACATGAATGATGATGATAATAATAATAATAAAGTATTACAAGAATATATTGAGAATAATTGTCCTATATTATATAAACTATATACTATATGTAATCAAACATTAACAATAATGTCATCATTATTATTATTATCATCTTCAATATCATTGGAAACATTGACAATGGAAGAAACTAGAGAAATTTTATATTCTATGAATTCTAACACAGATATTATTTCATGTATAATATCAGTTCTTGAATGTATATGATTGTTTTTTTTTAAACAATAGTTAATTTTGTGTGTAAACATAAATGTATACAAGGATGTAGAGAATTTTTATTTATTTGAACACATAAATATTGGTAAAAGGTCGGTACCAGATATATTATGCGTTACATAATAATAATGAGAATGGGAAATGATAAAGAATGTAAGAAGCGTGTAAAAAGGAAAAAAAAGAAAAGTAACGACTACAAATCAGTGTCAGTCAGTCAGTTACAACGTAGGACCAGGCACATATATACATCGGTTCAAGTTGCCACACCTCATTAGCACAACAAGATGAACACCGAATTCATAGAAGTAGTTATTTCAGTGGTAGTAATATATAAAAGAAAGATTGCATATAAGAATATGGTACAGGAAGAAAGAATAAGTTCGTAAAAAGAAAGATATGAAGCGATTTTAATCTCTTAGTTTAAAGGAAGACAAATAGTGTATACACCTACGCCACTGTGATAGGTTCTGAGCCATGTCACCAAGAGTCTCCAACCATTGGTTACGATAGTCACTCGGACCTTAACCAAGTAGTCTGCATCTACCAACATCGCTCAGACCAGAAATTAGTGACTTTGTGGACTGATGCTACGTATTGGTTTGGCCGCCCCTAACTTTCTTCTAACCATCACTAACACCGGTTAGCATTGCGCGCCGTGGTAATCGGTGTGCAGGCATACGCAACACGTGGCCCAACCATCTCAGTCAATGATGATTCATAACCTCATCAACTGATTTACCATCATTCCTTAATACCCTGCGTCTAACCTCACTATTACTTACCCGGTGATCCTAGCAGATAGGAGCAATATTTCTAAGTTATCTGTGTTTAAATACTGGTAGTTTACGAGTATCTTCTACTTTTAATACTACGTTTCGCAGCTATAAAAAAACAGAACGAACTGCCACGTAGTATACTCGTTCTTCAATTGATAAACGGATATCTCGCCTTCGCCATAGATGACGTAAGTTGGCAAAGGCCAAACGAACTTTTCTAATCCGTGCAGAGGTTTCGTCAGACACCAACCCATTAGTGCTGATCAGACTTCCAAGATAAGTGAAGTTGTCAACGCGTTCGATTATTTCACTCCCTATCCTTAGTCCAGGTGTTGACGCAGACCAGTCCTGAAGCAACAACTTGCATTTAGAGGGAGAGAAGCACATCCCAAACATTCTGGCATTGTTGCTCAGTGCTACCAAAAGACTCTGCATTTCATCAGCGTCTTCACCAAACATATGCGTATTCTAAGTCAATAAGTGGACCTCCTGGTAGGAGATCAATACCCGAGAATTCAGTCGATGAGAGCGTTATTTCCATCAGTAGATCTATGATGAAGTTAAACAAAAATGGAGAAAGTGGACAGCCTTGACGGACACCACTTGAGGTTGCAAAACCAGATGACAGTTCGCCATAAGCTCTGACTCGACTAGTAGTGTTCGAGTAAAGAGCCTTCACAAGGTTTATGTACTTCTGAGGTACGCCTTTCAATGACAGACACTGCCACAGAACCTCTCGATCCACAGAGTCAAATGTTGCTTTTAAGTCAAGGAAGACCACCATTGTCGGACGCCGATAAGTATGCCTGTGTTCTAGAACCTGACGAATGGTGAATATGTGGTCTATGCAGCCACGAACAGGTCTGAAGCCAGCTTGATTCTCTCGTGTGTGCAGTTCACGAGGCTTAGTTAGGCGTCCGATAATTACCGAGGCTAGTATTTTAGATACTATATTAGTTGAACTAATCTCTATATGGTTGTCACAGAATGATTTTGACCCTTTCTTAAATATTAGGACGATAAGTGATTGTGACCAGTTAGATGGGATAACGTCCAACTCCCAGATTTTAGCTAAAATATTAGTCAACCTAGTCGCTAAAACTAGACCACCATCCTTAAAGACCTCTGTAACCAATCCATCTGGACCATATGCCCTTCCTCGTTTCAGATTAGCTATAGCCTTTTGAACTTTAGCTCACGATCCCACCCACAGAGATGGTCTAAATAAGATTATCTATAAGTAATCGACAACGCGAACATAACAGGAGTAAAGATCATTAGCATTTTCATCCAGTAGTGTCGCATTCTTTATCAGCCATATGAGATAATGGTTGCAAAGTTTTGCTTTTGCTTTTTTAGTAAAATCAGATGATGATATTATGAAGAAAGGATTATGAAAGATTCATAATAAAACTATTTATCTTAGAGAAAACAAAACTAAAAATATGCTTTAATAACAACGCTATTATCCAATGTGTCTAAGTTCATTGTTACTACGTTGGTTTGGGTGTTGGAGATAATTAGCCAGTTATATACAACATAGAACCTGGTACATCAGACAAAATTGTCACACCTCATTAGGACAGTGAGATGAAGTTGTCAGAATGAATTCCGTTGAGAATCTAGTATACAAACCGCTATGAATTAACTTTAGTAAATAATGGTTAAATAGAATGCGCTGGTTAGTAACATGTCAAGTGGAAAACATTTTAACTGTTTAACATAATTACTATTTGAGAAAATACAGATCATGATAACATATTCAAAGTGCGAATATTCTAACAAATAGCCAACCGATTTACTGATGTAGGACTTTATACGAATTTATATCGGTTCAAGTTAGCATACCTCAAATCAGGATATGTAGGTAGTAAATTAATAAGATGAAAAGCGCACAAGAAGACTTGATCTTAACAGTAACAGAAAGGTAAATATAGAAAATACAACTCATAAGGGACATATGAAATTGAAGGATGAACAACACTGATCACCAGATTTAGGGAAAGATAGAGAAAGACTCCAACTGCATCACTGTGAATAATTTTGTGTATTATATCACTTAACGTTTCCAAATAAACTACATGTATTGCGTATCCCCCAAGCAAAAAGTCTGAACCTACTGATATGGTTCGAGCTAGTAGTCAATGATTTCATAAACAAATCTCACGCCAGTCTGTCTCCAGCTTTTTTCTACCTACTCTCAGAAATCTAACAAGTAAGGGTAAACAGCGTAAGTAAACACGTTTTAGTAAAAAAATTCTTAATGTCGGTATAACCCCGGCTCAATGAATAATAGTTCTTTGTACGTAAAAGGATGACAAGTAAATATTTCATAATTCAAATATTACACCTTTATGTAATGATGTAGAGACTATATGGAAACCCAGCCAATAATAAACTGATTACTTATCTAACTAATATGTTTAGATTATGTCTATAATTTGAGATATAGTCACATTACTTCCGATGAAATGATCGCACTATCTGTAAAAAGTTTGAAAAGTAATGGTAACCGGGTTTTCTGAAACTTTTATATGATTACGAATGATGAGACAAAGCAAAATCCCTTTCAATCTCGAAATATTAATAGGATAATAATCGTAATCCCAGATTTCAAGATTTTTAGGTAAATTTATTAATGATGAGTCTAATAAATTTCAAGTGAAAAGAAACACATACTGAATAGTGAAGTACAGATATACATTAGTAATAAAAAGCAAAACAGAGTACTTATCAGTCATTGCTACTAAATACTCGAGCGAACTATAACAAAAGCTGAAACGTCATTATAATGAAAAATGTGAATAAACAGTAATTGAACATATAGAATATGATAGAAATAAAGAGTATAGTTTAATTGATACATTTTATAAAATATCCTGTTTATAAATATTCAGTTTCTGTGGTTGATCTTACTTACTTACTTACGCCTGTTACTCCTCGTGAAGGAGCATAGGCCGCTCACCAGCATTCTCCATCCAACCCTGTCCTGCGCAATCCTTTCAAGCTCTTTCCAGTTCTTATTCATCTTTTTCATATCTGCTTCTATTTCCCGACGTAATGTGTTCTTTGGCCTTCCTCTTTTCCGCTTCCCTTCAGGATTCCAAGTTAGCGCTTGTCTCGTAATGCAGTTTGATGATTTCCTCAATGTATGTCCTATCCATTTCCATCGTCTTTTCCTAATTTCCTCTTCAGCTGGAAGCTGGTTGGTTCTCTCCCACAAAAGGCTGTTGCTGATGGTTTCCGGCCAACGGATGTTGAGTATCATGCGTAGACAGCTATTAATAAATACCTGTACCTTCTTGATGGTGGTTGTTGTAGTTCTCCAAGTTTCAGCTCCATACAGTAGAACTGCCTTGACGTTCGTATTGAAGATTCTGACTTTGATATTGGTTGAAAGTTGTTTTGAGTTCCATATGTTCTTCAGTTGAAGGAATGCCGCTCTAGCTTTGCCAATCCTCGCCTTGACGTCTGCATCTGAACGTCCTTGTTTATCGACGATGCTTCCCAGGTATGTGAAGGATTCCACGTCTTCCAGAGTTTCGCCATCAAGAGTGATTGGATTGCTGTTCTCCGTGTTGTGTTTGAGGACCTTGGTTTTCCCTTTGTGTATGTTGAGGCCTACTGATGCAGAGACTGCTGCTATGTTGGCTGTCTTTGTCTGCATTTGTTCGTGTGTATGCGATAGGAGGGCTAGGTCATCTGCGAAGTCCAAGTCTTCTGATTGGTTCTGAGCTGTCCATCGTATGCCGTAGTTTCTCTCAGATTTCGAGGTCTTCATAATCCAGTCGACCACCAGAAGAAAGAGGAAGGGAGAGAGTAGACAGCCTTGTCTTACTCCGGTCCTTACTTGGAATGCGTCTGTCAGCTGTCCTCCATGCACTACTTTGCACTGTAGTCCATCGTATGAGTTCCGGATAATGTTGACAATCTTCTCAGGAACTCCGTAGTGTCGAAGAATTTTCCATAACGTCCTCCTATCTACACTGTCAAATGCCTTCTCATAATCAATGAAGTTGATGTAGAGTGACGAGTTCCACTCAATTGATTGTTCGACGATGATCCGTAGTGTCGCAATCTGGTCTGTGCACGACCGGTCCTTACGGAATCCAGCTTGTTGATCTCGAAGTTGAGCGTCAACTGCGTCTTTCATCCTGTTCAGTAACACTCTTGTAAAGACTTTACCCGGTATTGACAGTAGTGTAATGCCTCTGTAGTTTTCACACTTGCTCAGATCTCCTTTCTTTGGAATCTTGATGAGGTGTCCTTCTTTCCAATCCATCGGCACTTGTTCCTCCTCCCAAATCTTCTTGAATAGAAGATAAGCATGCTTGTAGTTACTTCGATGTCTGACTTCAACGCTTCAGCTGGTATATTGTCAGGTCCTGCTGCTTTCCCGCTCTTGATTTGTCTGATGGCCATTCTGATTTCTTCCGTCGTTGGTGGATTGACATCTATAGGAAGATCTGTGTGTGCTGCTTCGATGTCCGGTGGATTCGTTGAAGCCGGCCTGTTCAGGAGTTCCTCGAAGTATTCTGCCCATCTGTTGCGCTGTTGCTGAATCTCAGTGATCGGTCTTCCTTCTTTGTCTTCGACTGGTCTCTCTGGTTTACTGTATTTCCCTGCAAGCTTCTTCGTCGTATCGTAAAGCTGTCTCATATTTCTTTCTCTTGCAGCTTTTTCCGCCGTCGTTGCTAGTTCTTCCACGTATTTTTGCTTATCAGCTCTAATGCTCTTCTTCACTTTCTTATTTGCTTCTATGTACTCTGCTTGTGCTTGGACTTTCTCTGCTCTTGTTCGACTGTTGTTAATTGCTGTCTTCTTGTTCTTTCTTTCTTTGATCCTGTCCAGTGTTTCTGTAGAGATCCATTCCTTGTGATGACGCTTCTTGGGGCCCAGAACCTCTTGACACGTTGAAGTTAATGTTTCTTTGATACCTTTCCAGCTATCCTCCATAGTAGTTTCTTCTTCCTTCAGTAGATCCTGTAAGGCTTGGAACCTGTTGTTGAGAGCTACCTTGAATTCATTGAGTTTGTCAGTATCTCGAAGGAAGGCTGTATTGAACCTTTGTGATGCTGTTTGTCCAGTTTTCAGTTCTTCTTTAGCTTCAGTTTCAATTTGGCCACAACTAGGTGATGATCTGAAGCTATGTCCGCTCCTCTCCTGGTTTTCACATCTTCCATTGTCCTTCGGAACTTTTTATTGATGCAAATGTGATCTATCTGGTTCTCTGTGGTGTGGTCCGGTGAGATCCACGTAGCTTTGTGTATACGTTTGTGTGGAAATGTTGTACCGCCTATGACCAATTTATTGAATGCACACAGATTTGCAAATCTTTCCCCGTTTTCGTTTCTCTCTCCCAGTCCATGCAGTCCCATGATGTCTTCATATCCGGTGTTGTCCATTCCGACTTTGGCGTTTAGATCTCCCATCAGAATGGTGAGGTCCTTTCTTGGGCACTTCTCTATGATTGATTGCAGCCTCTCATAGAATTGATCCTTAACGTCGTCGTTGCTATCATTGGTGGGTGCATAACATTGGATAATGTTCATTGTGATCCCCTCCTTCTTTGTTTTGAATGATGCTTTGATGATTCTGGATCCGTGAGATTCCCATCCTACAAGTGCATTTCGTGCTACTTTGGATAGCATTAGAGCAACTCCCTGAGTGTGTGGAGCATTTTCCTCTTCGTGACCGGAGTATAGCAGCATCTCTCCCGTATTTAGCCTTTGTTGTCCAGCTTGGGTCCAATGGGTTTCACTGATTCCCAGTACTGCCAAGTTGTATCTCCTCATTTCCGTTGCTATTTGACTGGTCTTCCCGTTCTCCCACATTGTCCGGACGTTCCATGTACCTATAAAAATTGTTGCTCTGGTTGTTAGAAGGGGCATCGGCCTCGTGGCTTCCGAAGGAACTCGGCTTTCACCATGAAGCGTCATATTACCTCTAACTCCCAGGGCAGAGTTTAAATGGTTTGAGTTATTTTTTCTGGTTAGCGTTTTTTTAGCGAGTTAGGTTTCTACGGGATGGGGACGCTAACCCCATGCCCAACCCTCCTCCTTTACCCGGGCTTGGGACCGGCAGTAACTCTGGAAGAGCTACAGGCGGAGTTCTGTGGTTGATCTATTCCAAGAGAAATATAATTACAGCAAGCTGTACACGTACTGTGTTTGCATAAAGTTATTAAATGATTATATGAAGAGTACGAAACCTAGTAATCAAAATTCATTGTGTAGAAAAAAAGTGAATCGACTAAATTTCGTAATCTGTTATTTTAGATCATCTGAATTACTGGTATGTGTCATAGCGACAACAAAAAGTCTATGACGCATACGTCCACACACACACATACACAATGTACTGAAATAGTAAGGAGTTTGAGAATAACTTTTAAAGCTATTCACAATCACTTTCTTATTATGAATAACTAATTTAATCTCCCTTATATTGATTTTTATTCAGATAAGCAAATGAGCTGCAATGAACAAATTTATATATGAAACTTATTACATTTTTCCTAAATTACCTTATCCAACTAATTAGATCGAATTATAAAATTTCGATTCATAAGAAAATAGCATAGACTCAAAAGTATCAAACATAAATAAATATCTATATGAGATGATTAGTATTAAAATAATAATAATAATAAAGTTCAGTGAGCTTACTATAGTAAAACACTTGAAAGAAAAAATAATACAGTGAACTATGCACTTGATTTATGTCAATATAAAAGTTTAATACTCGAAAGTAGACTTAAAAGATTAAAATAAAACATGAAATATTGTTTTATTAAAACAAATTAAGCATAAGAAGATGAAGATTATCAAAACTGTATGATGATATATTAGTGCAGCATACTTCGAACAATCTGATCACACATAATATACTGTTTAAGAACATTTATATATAGAAATTTATTTATTTTAACACATAGATATAAATACAAGGAGGCACCATATATATATATATATATATATATATATATATATATATATATATATATATATATATATATATATATATATATATATATATGCGCCACACAGATCTCATTTGATATGTGTGAGGGCTGTGATACTGCCCGAGTGCCCAAACCGAAGCAGGTGGTTTCCTTAGGGGGCCACACTCCTAGCATTCGACCTAAAGGTCTGATCCACAAAGCAGTGTACCATCTTAAGGAAATGCAGTCCCATGGTAGCCGGTGAACAACGATTGGTTCATACGCCATTCGTTCCTTCAGGATACTGCAGCCCATGTGCACCATTGATATATAGAGAAAATAAAAGATCAACTAGACTGGAAATGGGGTAAGTCAGTCAGCTGCAACGTAAGACCAGGCACATATATGCATCGGTTCAAGTTGCCATACCGCATTAGCACAACAAGATGAACACCGAATTCATAGAAGTAGTTATTTCAGTGGTAGTAATATATAAAAGAAAGATTGCATATAAGAATATGGTACAGGAAGAAAGAATAAGTTCGTAAAAAGAAAGATATGAAGCGATTTTAATCTCTTAGTTTAAAGGAAGACAAATAGTGTATACACCTACGCCACTGTGATAGGTTCTGAGCCATGTCACAAAGAGTCTCCAACCAACGGATACGATAGTCACTTGGACCCCAACCAAGTAGTCTGCATCTACCAACATGGCTCAGACCAGAAGTAAGGGACTTCAAGCACTGATGCCACGTTTTCGTAGGAGATCACTGCCGGAGATTTCAGTTGATGAGAGCGTTATTTCCATCAGTAGATCTATGATGAAGTTAAACAAAAATGGAGAAAGTGGACAGCCTTGACGGACACCACTTGAGGTTGCAAAACCAGATGACAGTTCGCCATAAGCTCTGACTCGACTAGTAGTGTTCGAGTAAAGAGCCTTCACAAGGTTTATGTACTTCTGAGGTACGCCTTTCAATGACAGACACTGCCACAGAACCTCTCGATCCACAGAGTCAAATGTTGCTTTTAAGTCAAGGAAGACCACCATTGTCGGACGCCGATAAGTATGCCTGTGTTCTAGAACCTGACGAATGGTGAATATGTGGTCTATGCAGCCACGAACAGGTCTGAAGCCAGCTTGATTCTCTCGTGTGTGCAGTTCACGAGGCTTAGTTAGGCGTCCGATAATTACCGAGGCTAGTATTTTAGATACTATATTAGTTGAACTAATCTCTATATGGTTGTCACAGGATGATTTTGACCCTTTCCTAAATATTAGGACGATAAGTGATTGTGACCAGTTAGATGGGATAACGTCTAACTCCCAGATTTTAGCTAAAATATTAGTCAACCTAGTCGCTAAAACTAGACCACCATCCTTAAAGACCTCTGTAACCAATCCATCTGGACCAGCTGCCCTTCCTCGTTTCAGATTAGCTATAGCCTTTTGCACTTTAGCTAGAGTTGGAGGACCTACTTCAATGTTCCATTCATACTGTCTGGGAATGGTGGGTAGTTGTAGAGTAGCTGAAGGCCAGCTGAACTGCTCCTTAAAGTGTTCCGCCCACCGTTCTAAACGTCTGGACTGGAAGCAGATGAGAGTGTCGTCTTTTTCCGAAATAGTCTCACTTACACCTGACTTTTTAGTTCCAGTTTCTTTTATGAGTCTGAAGAGCTGTCTGGTGTTACCTATAGCCGCCGCCTTTTCCATCTCTTTTGCTTTCGTTGCCCACCACTGCTCACGATCATTCCTTAGACTTTTGGTTAACCTAGATCTGATCCGTGGGATAAGGCGAGGTGTGCATTTTTAGGGTCGACCTTTTCTAGTCCCATCCCTCCTTGTGGAAAGGCAGCATCGTTGTTATGCTGGTTGTCGAAAGGAAACATTTTACTTCTGTCACACCTCTGTACAGTCAACAGTACGACTTCGCCTTTGAACCTTGGTTTTAGTCTTACCGCTCTTCAACCGACCTGTCTGACATGGTAGGAGATTGAGGAACGGTTGTTCCAGCCAGTATGGCTCAGTTGCTTCATCACGATAGGCAAGCCCGACCACCACGTCAAGGTAGTAACAACGGTCGGGATTCCTACCTGGTTGGAGCACTAGAGATGATGCAACACAGTGGCTAGAGACGTTATCAGATATGTCTCAGAATCTGATAACGTCTCTAGCCACTGTGTTGCATCATCTCTAGGGCTCCAACCAGGGAGTCGTGAAGGACCAACAGAAGCCAGTCCTGTACACCTTTCTTTCATACCACGACACCATGTCATACATTGATCACCTCTCCACTTTTTCTATCTAGTCCCAACGCCGACAAATAATGCACGACGAGGAATTCTGTGGGACGACATTCGTAGAACATGTCCAAGCCACCGAAACCGATGTTTCAAGATAGTAACATCAATGGAATTATCATCTCTGCGCCCGGACACACGATGCCGAATCTCTGCATTACTAATATGATGTGCTACTGGATATCAGCAATCCTTTGGAGACAACAATGATCGAACACAGAGAGTCGTCTAACATCCTCAACTCGGAGAGGCCAGGTTTCACAAGCATAGAGCAAAACTGCTCTCACCGACGCGTAGTAGATCCGACCTTTTACAGCCAGACTGACATCACGAAGGTGCCAAAGATGGCCCAGATTGGCATTAGCCGCTCTGGCTTTCACTATACGTGCACTGATCTCATCACTCACGCCACCATCAGCACTTATGCAGCTACCTAGATACACGAATTTCTCGACTACTTTTATCTTCTCACTACTATTTCATGATATCAGATAATATAGTTTTTGCATACAAACAAAACATTTATTCATTCGTATTGACTCTTTCCATTGGTGTATAGGACTGCAATAGAGCAGTCACTTTTGGCAAATGTATGGATTGCCTCAATGTTGTCAGTGAGTTACAAGCATTTTAATCAGATGAATAGTAGCTATCTGTGGAATCAAGGACACACGTTTCGTTCTATTTAGAATTCGTCAGATGGATGTACCTGTATCGTAGAGTTGATGTTTTCTCCGGGATTCACACCCAGTACTGTTCGCTTCAAACCATAACATATTTCTCATGTACAACCAATACAAAAGGATTAAAATTCACCTCATTGAACGAATCAATCACTATTAAATGAACAGATACATCCTTCTGGAAAGTCCTAAATAGGACGAAACCCTCATACTTGATTTTACTGTTAGCCAACATCCACCTCTGTTTAAAACAAACCACTACTTTGAAATTGGATATTATGGGAATGTATTATTAATTGCAATCACTATGATTTAGTGACACGTCGATACACTATCGAGTGATTTAAATCTTAACTTTTCAAATATTGGAAACTTCTCCACAAATCAAGCTTTCTGAGGTATGACATACTTTTTATACTGGTGGTCGCATCACCCACTTCATTTATTTAAAAATGTTTAAACACATAAACGAGACAACTCTTATATTTCAACAAACATACAATTAAGTATCAAAATATGTTTTAAAAAATTGTCCGAAGGAACATCGCTGTAAGTTTTTGAAACTAAAACAAAATCTTAAGTGAATGCAACTTCATTATCTTGAAACTGATAAGTTCACTTCGAATGAAATTATAATTTTAGCGGCTAAGTTCAAATAGATGGAACTTTAATGAGGTCTCGACTGGGTCCAATCTTAGCAGACTGTTTCATATCTAATCTAGAAAACAACTAACTTAGATCGGTCTTCACTTATCAGTTCAATTGCTCTTGTGAAGCAAGGTACATTTCCCTTAGCCAGCGCTTGCTGTCTCAAATACAAGAACATATCCCAGTGCGTCACTGTAAGAATGAAAGCAAAGCAGTTGGAAGTTCCACTAGTGAACATTTAATTTAATCCCAACCACTCCATTGGTCTACAGATTGATTTTCAGGTTGCTTATAGAATTCGACTAATTCTATCAAGATTTCTTCGTATCCAACTACTTAAAACAACAAAAGATCTTGCCACCCATGAGATAAAGGTAGAACTATGCGTACAAAAGAAGTATGTCTTAACATTATATTTGCCATAGCCTTAAAGTAATATCAATATTAGACAGAGATGGATGAAAGCTAGCAGTGTAATCAAGGACGCACGTTTAGTCATATCTCGGACTCATCAACTGGATGTATTTGCATCCAAAATTTTATGTTCACTTCGGAGCTCTAATCCAGTACTTTTCGTTTCAAAAGCCGACATCAACTCTAGGATGCATGTATATCCATTTGACGAGTTCTAAGTAGGGCGTGACTTTGAGTCCACTGCTAGCTATCATCCATCTCCTCAAAGTCCTTGTGACTCATTGGCAATATTGTGGCAATCCACACACGAAGTACATATGCCAAAAGTGACTGATCTATTGCAGTCCTAAAAATCAATGGGGAAGATTCATACAAACATTACATATGAATTGAAGTTATTATCATTATTTTATACTTTAAAAATATTATTTATTATATCCCCATAATTTAAAAAAAGTAGTCATGTAGCTTACCGTTCCATAGGGTAACTAAAAACCAATAAAAAAATCTTGAACTAGTTATCATATAATGATTATTATTTTCACTAGTTGATATGAACTTAAATCCTAGTAAATGAATTTACATTTAATTTATCAAGTTGAATTTCGACTCGTAACGAAATTGGCTGTATTCTTAAACACCATAATTGTTATATCCTAGCGAAGATCAAATTACGAATAATTTCTGAGATCTATTAATGGACTATTCATTAACTATATTATGTATATCTATATTTCCTTTATTATAATCTCCGTTTTCAGCTGTAGATTATTATTATACGATTTACTGTTCTTAAGTTATGTTCAGTTTATTGGTTACAGTCTCCCACGTTCACAGCCACTTTTTGGATTTATTGTCTATGAATGTTATTTCCTATTTTATGGTGTGATGCGTTCTGTTTGGCTGGTATATAAACCAAATATGTTTGAAATAGTGGGAGCTGTTGTTGGTGTTCTAGACTCAACTGAACGGGCTAAGCGAGCAAAGGACCAATAGGACACTAGGCTGCTTTAATACAATACAAGAGTGAATGTCGTATTTTGATTAGCAAATAAATTACGTGATAAAAAGCTACATTTAAAGTCACAACAATAATGTAATTTATTGAACTGAAGAAACAAAAGAAAAACGTGTTTACATTATAACAATCTATTTTCTTTTATTACATTTTCTTCATGATAGACAATACATAATTGTAAAGTGAATATACACTTTTCTTCTCTATTTATTGTTTTCTTTTGGATATGAATCTGATGATAAAGAAACATTAACATGTTTGTTACTGTATATCATTGACAATTATTGACTATAATTCACAATCAGTAATAATCATCATATCAACAAAAGGTTTATCAAACTAGAACATTAATCTGTATTTTGTATAAGACAATAATAATAATAACAGCAACAACAATTGATCATTAGTACAACTACACAATAAAGAAGTCTATACATCAAGATGAACTCGAATTGACAACAAAAGAAAACATATTTTAGTAAGCGATTCATTTTCTACAAATCATTTATATAAAATCAAATAAAAATATATTTGTTTTCAAAGAGAAAAACAATCGTAAGAAAAATTAACAGTAAAAAAACAGCAAAAAAGCAAAACAAAACTGAACAGAGTGATGAGGACAAGGAATATTCTTTTATTATAATGTAATATAATTAGAATAGTTTTAAACGAAGAAAAATGTTTGAGAGAAACAAAGAAGAAATGAAATTTTCTTAGATAGTTTGAAAAAAAAATAAATCGAAGAGAAAAATTCAGTGATTTATGAGTGATAAGGAATATTCCATAAAGTTCATAATTGAAATAAAATTAAAGTAGGTAGATATCTATTTTACAATGAAAACAAACAAACAAAGAAACTTATAAATTCACAGCAGATTATGAAGTACCATAAATATTGATATAAAGAATAACAATGCAAAAGAACAAAGAACCGGTACAAGAAATATAATGAGACGAAGTTTATGAGAATCATGTGATATATTTGCGCAATACATTTCGAACAATCTGATCACACATAG
Source organism: Schistosoma spindalis (assembly GCA_946903255.1). Taxonomy (NCBI): domain Eukaryota; kingdom Metazoa; phylum Platyhelminthes; class Trematoda; order Strigeidida; family Schistosomatidae; genus Schistosoma; species Schistosoma spindalis. The sequence continues at coordinate 39,632,944 of OX336416.1, read as the reverse complement.
ACTTGTTAAGAACATTTATATATGAAAATTAAAAGGTCATCTAGACAGGTTAAGGGCAAGTCATAACAAAATAAAAATATTAAAGTACATAAAAACAAATGTGATTACCACTCTGGATAATAAATCAGTATTACCAGAGTAGACAAACTTCGTCTTCTCATTGCATCATCGAAATTTATCAAAGGGACTAATTGTTTTAAACAAGAAATAGTCAGTATTATTTTCCATCAATAGATAGTTTGTGAAATGTGATTTGTATAAGATTCTTGTTGATACAAAAGAATATTCATTTTCTTTCTTAATTAAGATAATATGAAACCAACGAGAACTAAATGGATGAATAAATAGACAAACAAAAAAACAGAATACTTTCGTTAAGCAAGGTATACTACTTTCTAAATAAACAGTAGCAAAAGTGCATTCAGTAGAAAAATACAATTATTTTATTCACGAAGCTAGACTTGTTGCCTAACACAGATGTAAGAAAGAAATTACGCTGAATACAAATGTCCCATTTACATAACACAATGCATGTATACAATTAAGGACAATTAAATGAAAATATCACTGTTGGGTGGTCACTGATGAAATTTATTGATCTAAAAAAAACGAGCAACTGGACAGCAGTAAATATACTATCTTGTGAACATAAATACACAAGTAGACTTACATAATACATAAAGATCTTTCAGACAATGCTCGTATGTAAACAATTCACTGTAAAAATAGAGTCATACATAAAGATTAAATAACAAATAACACTAAAAAAGGAAAGAAAATATGACAAATTTTTTAGAAAGAAGCTAAATAACAAAGAAGGAAAAAATACACCGGATAATTATATGATGAAATTGACAATAATGAGACCAGGAATAATATCTCAACAAAAGACAGATTTATCTATCAACATATTAAACATTAAATAAACAGATTGCATAATTTGGTAACGATAAATATTGAATATAGTTGTATAATAAAGTAATTAATGGTATACAATGTCACTAATAGTAAATTATATAAACAATTCTGTATTCCAATCTATGCATAGTAGCATGAACACAATGAGAAAAGGAAGTAAACTAAGGAATAACAATCAGACATTGACAGTTATTTCTCTTTTTTTGTGTAAATATAATTAGCATTAATATCAAGGGAAACTAATAAATATAATGTTATTTTTATCTTAAAACTACATTGGTTTATTTATAAACAAAACATAAAAGTAAGGTTAATAGATGTAGAAGAATGTGAAAGAAAAGCAATAGTTCAGTATAATGGCGGTTAGATTAAAAACAGTCAATGTTCACCAAATTACATTGGCAATATTTTTGGAAATTTCATATCGACTATATTATCAAACACACATATCTGTGACCGAGTAATAAGAACTAGATTCATAAGACCATGAACTTCAAATAAGGATATGGCAAATCTTTTAATGATAAATAAATATAGAATAATTAATTAAAAAGAAAAAAATTTCCCATCCGCAAAATAATTAAAAAAACAAAAACAAATGGCCCGTCAATGACAAAAAATAAGTAACATGAGAATAAGTAAACAAAAAAAATCAGTGTTCAACGGTATAATGGATAATGGTTTTACTCATGTAAAACCAAAATAAATAATAACGATAGTGATAATAATCTTAGTTGGAAGGGCCGTAAAAGTCATAAATATATATAAAATGGCGCTAAGAGAATTATTAACCTCAAGAAAAAATTATGCAATAATCAACGTAAAAACCTCTGAAACACCCAAGATAAATTGGATACAAAAAAACGTCCGGTTATGCACATATACGAATATATATATATATATATATATATATATATATATGGGCGAGGGGGACGGAGTGAAGGAACCGAAGGCATTAAATCATCAAAATGACACCAAATTATATAGAAGTTAAAATCAATAAAATTGTCCATCACTGTCATTATTACATAATACACACATATATATGCACACACAAAAAAAAGTAAAACAGAAAAATAAGTTTACTACATAAATAAATAAATAAACAAATAAAATCAACTAGTTTTCTTTTTGTGTTCATTGAAAGACGAATAGAGTGTAAAGCTGAAATCATATAAATTTTGTGTGTGTGTCATTTAGTTTATCAATTCAATTTGGGTCGTCTAGCTTTATATTATTAACACTCCACCGGTGTTGACTGCTATCTTTTCAAAAATAAAACACTACTTCTAATACTCTACAACAGTAATTACTACTACCACTACGATTTTAATTAGTGTTAATCGTGATAGAATTATTTTGTTACATTCTAATAATTCGATAGTATTATTATTAATAAACTAGTTTATTTCATCACGTTTAGTTACAGGCATAGATACTGAGTCGATTGAACTTTGAAAAGACAGTGAGTCGCCAGAACCACTAACACCAGCACTCCCTCCTCCAGATCTTCTTGAAGCAGAAGCAGCAGTATCACAAGACGATGACGGAAAAGACAAACCAGTAATAATAATATTATTACCACTACTACTGTTAGCAGTATTAACAGTAGTTATACAAGTAGTCAAAGGAAGTGAACTAATCATACTTATCGGACATGATATACCAGTATTCGATGCTGGACATATTGACTGACATTCTGGATAATTTCCTTTAATGCAAGATGATGAAAATGATGTTGATGATGTCAATGGATGTGATATTCCAGATTGTATAAAATAATCCGAATTCAGTTGACCACCACTAACACTACTGCATGGACGGCCAACAGTACTACTACTACTACCATTGCCAGGAAGTGATAACGATAATGAATGTTGTTGATATGAACCAGATTCTCGTTTCAAATGCTCAATAGCTGTTATATGCTCAATTACATCAGCTGCTGATTGTACATTGACTTGTGGTCCAATTATTGTGACAGTACGATATTGTGTACCAGATAAATAAGTGCTTTTCTGAGATATTTGTATGGCAGTACCAGTAAATAATTGTAAATCCATAATAGATCGACCTTGATGACCAAGGATTATATTGATCACACTTTCTGGAACCTGAAATATTTAAAGATTAGACAGAAATGTACTAATTGTACGCATATACAATCATCGTGAGCAATAATAATAATAATATTGATGGATTGTAAACAATTTCGTAAAAATAGGTTACTAAAGAAGATGAAATTCAGAAATCTTTCTCCATATGTTCCACCCCATTTTCAGACTTCTTATTGCTACGTAACACCCAAGCGACTTCGGGCATGTTTGTGATGCTACATATATTTTTAACGCGTAAAACCTATTATAAAATATGATTAACTCTTTATGTAAAGCAAATTACTAATCAGTAATAAAACAAATTGTTGAACACCGTGTACTGATTTCTGTAATCAGTTTTAACGCATTTTGGATGTGAGGTTCAGTGATACTACCCTCCTGACCAAATAGAAGCAGAAGGACCCGGGTGGTAAGACTAAAGTATCAGGATGAGCCAATAAAGTTCCAGAATACATTTTAAAGATCATGGAACATAGTTTTGTTATGACTCCACGAATATTGTAGAAGTTGGAACCTGTTTTCAATCGAAATTTTCAAGTATAAAACCGATAATCAACGTACTTATCTGAACTTATCATGTTCTACGACCCCTGACCAATGTCACGTGCTAAGCCACCAATCCGAGTTAGAATTCAGTATATTTCGTGTAAACTATTTTATCGACAGCCCGGTGTCCCCATATTGACCAATTACACGTCCAACCAGCACTACTGATCTTGAACCGAAAGCTGGGTTTCTATTGGTCTACTGTTTGCTAGCTTCTTTCTATGCTCTGCCTTGAGTCTAGAAGTAGCAACCAGTCTCTACTATATTTATATTATCAACAGAAATAGTTTATGCGCAGAAATACCATACCGTATCACACCATAAAATAAAAATTATACATAAATAAGTCAAAAGTGGTTGTGAATAAAGGAGACGGGGAATAAAAGACTTGTGATAAATTAGAAATAGTAAATCGTGTATCGTGAGTAATCTTGTTACTCAGTAGTTATCGAAATTATAATTAATAATAGTTCGAAAAACCAGTCCTAATTTCTACAATATTCCTTCTGCTATGACACACTTAAAACCGCCAATATTTGTCACTAGGATTTTCCAACCTGATGAAAAGCCGTGCATAATTGCTAGTACTAAGTGTAAAGGTTATCAATTTGATATGGAATGACTAAAATACAACATACTATGATAATTTATAATGAAAACAACATCAAATACAATCGAATTATCAGAACAGTATATATAATTAATGACATAATCTCGACAAAAGAAAAAACCTGACATTTATTTAGCACAGTAAATAAGTCGATATAACATTTTGCATAATAGAAAATACCAAAAGGATTTTTTTTAAAAAAACCTACAGATATAACACGTCTGTATGCAACATAATTTCCCATAGGTGCAATAATATTTGATCCTGAATTATATTGTAATCCATGAAATCCAATTAATGTTGATGAAGATGGTAAAGCAGTAACTTGTGCCGATGAATTTATACTTGGAGCTAAAGATGATTGTTGTTGTATATTATGTTGATTTATATCACCTTCTGTAAGTGATAATAAAAATGGATTTGATGGTAAATTAGGTATTGACATTGTAATTGAATCATTCGATACAACCACATGTGGTACAATTGGTGTAACATTAAACGATGATAATTGAGAACAAGGTAATAAATTAAATAAAGCACCAGTTGAACCAGTACCAAGTGGATGAGGATTTGAAAGAATTGGTAAAGATTTTGTACAATTAATTGTTACATTTGTTGTAATTGTATTTGTTACAGTTGGTACACCTGATACTGTAATCGCAGCGGAAAGAGCAGCTAATGTAGCAATATTAGCAGTTAATCCAGTTGGTGATGTAAATAGTGATGGTAAATTTGATGAATTGCTACAAATTGATGATGAACAAGTTTCAGTTAATGGTATACCTCGAGTTGGTGTTAAATGACTATGTTGTACAGGTGGAGGATTTCCATAACCAATTGCTGGATAACCAAATAAAGCTGTAGGAGACATTCGAAGTGGTGCTAAAAATTTATTATAAAATATGATAATTAATGAATATCTATGAATAGGAATATTGAATAAATAGAATTAATGTAAGCTAGGGAAGTGTTCAAAGATTTAGCTTACCATTAATCACGCATATAAGCGTGTGTTAAGATTTCAGAAACATAATTTATCTAACGTCTAGTGAACTAGCAATAAAAATCGGACCAGGTGAGATGCAATGAACCAATAATTTAAAGATACATTAAGCCACTACTAACTTGATAAGTAATGTTGTGTAGTTGGAGGAACTTAATAGGAAACCCTACTTGACACTGGTTTCTTTATTAAGGTATACATTCACAATCATGAAAGAAGGGAAATTTGAAACTAGATATCATCTAGTTCCATTGTTTGAAACGTAACCGCTATGCAATTTGGACCATATAGAAACAAATCACGCGATGTTAAATTAACTAATCTGTGGACCACATTAGTAATCGATCGATAGGATTCAGTCAATATTAATGTACTAAACAAAAGTGACATTGGTCACTATTTAGTGGTCAATCAACTGTAAATTCAAAAATAGGAAGTACCGAAAAATTGCTTCAACCTTTTTAGGAAAGTTCCAGAAGTTTACAGTGTCATCGCTCAAAAGGTGGAATACATTGTACTTTATTATATACACCGAAAGATTTGTGATAAAGAACACGGCTAGTAAGTTAAACAAATGCTCTACGAAAAAAACTAGTAATAAGAAACATAATTATTCTATTCAATGTAATGAACATTGTTGCTTTGTTCCCCACAAGGTGGTGATTACACATATCGATGATAATCTATTCTATGTCAACTAATTTTCATGGGTTTATGTAAAAACTATTGCAGTTAAAATTGATGATATAAAAATATTAAAATTCAGAATATAATAATAATAATAATAATACCCACACAAATAGCAATGAAAAACCAAAATAGCTTAACTACTCTAGGTTAATTGAAATCATATGCGACAATAGTGTTACTAATGTTATTTGCATTGTAACAACCTACCACCTCTCGAAGAATTACGGCGTTTTTATGTTGTTTGGTACTAAATCAACAGGGTGCATATAGAGACTTTAGTGAAGCGAGGATTCCATAATGGGTTGCGATCTAGAACAGTCAGTATTTTGTCAGACGGTTTTTCAAGTCATGAACAACTTGACGTCAAATAACCATACAATAACACTCATTTATTTAAAGTAAGCTCAACAGTTTAATACAAAACGTGACAGTTATACGACTGAGAATCACTTCTGATTTCACGTACAATAATAAGCATTATAATTATATGGTTCCGTGCAATGTATCTTACCAAGTTTGACTTACAGACATAACTAACATTCACAAAACAAAAAGACCAAGATGGCTAATGTTTGGATGCTAAACACAATAAACTTTGGAAATCGAGTTTACATTTAAGCGAATGAAACCATTTTCAATGATTTAAGAAGAAAACCTGGACAACATCAATCTACGGTTTCATAAATGACAATATATTAAGTACATAAAACAATAAGCATCCATAAAAGTGAATCTTCCATACACTATTCAACCCAATCCCCACCTGGAATAAATGAAGATGAAGGAAAGTATACTGGAGGTGATAATGCAGAACGACTTGACTGAGAATCTTGTGGTTTAGGTGATATAAATGATCCAGTTAAAGCTTGTTGTGCAACTGATACTGTTGTTAATGCAGAAGCAGCATTAAGATCAGGCACTATTACATCGAATCCAGTTCGTCCTGAAATATTTGACCATGGTGAACTACTACCACCCATACCAACAGTTTGTGAAAATAAATCTCCTGATAAATTACTACATAGAGTTCTATCATTACCAGTGTTAGGCAGTATAGACGGCAAAACCATTGAGCCACCAGTAGCTGTAGGATTCGATGTTAAAGCTGCAATTGTTGCAATATCTGGTGTTGATTGAAAATTCGGTGGAAAAAATCCAAATGTAGTACTACCACCTGGTGAAGATATAAATGATGATGTGGTTGGTTGTGACGATGGACCAGGTGTAAATGCTACAGCTGCTGCCATCATAGTTGCTGCTGCTGCAGCAGCGGCCGCCGCTGCTGTAGCAGAAGCTGAATTTGTATCAATTGATGGATTAGATAAAATAGTCGAACTTGTTAAATAAGGAATAATTGGTGTTGCATATGGTGAACCAGTTGGATAAACACTAGCTACTGGTCCTTGAATATCATGATATGAAAGATTCGGACAACTAGATGATTGTGGATCTGTAGCAATAACATTTAAAATTAAATGAACAGCAGCTCGTGCTTGATCTAATTCACCTAAAATAATAAAATTAAAATAACAATTATTAACTTGAAATTTTTATTCAAGTCCAAATTTGTTTTTAATAATGAGAATTATGACATTTTATTATTAATAAGTATATCTTCTATTACTTAATTACTTACTTACGCCTGTTATTCTCAATGGACCATAGGCCGCCGACCAGCAATATCTTCTATGGTTAGGGTTTTTTAGTAAAATTGTTTTCTACTACTACTACTACTACTACAATCATCATCAAAAATGTACAAGTACTTATAGCTGACCGTTTACTCGTTTATTTGTTGACCGGAAACTATCAGCAACAGCCTACTGTGGAAGAGAACAAACCAGATTCCATCTGAAGAAGAAATTAGGAAACGACGTTGAAAGTGGATAGAACAAACATTGCGGAAACCCACAAACTGTATCACGAGGCAAGTGCTAACTTAGAATCCTGAAGGGCAACGGAAAAGTGGGAGGCCAAAGAACATACCACGTTAAGAATTGGAAGCAGACATGAAAAGGATGAATAGCAACTGGAAAGGATTGTCCATGAGAGATTAGGATGGATGATACTGGTGGGTGGTCTATCCTCCTTCACTAGGGGTGAGAGGCATAAGTGAGTATGTCTTCTATGGGAATGATTTTATTTGAAAGTGTTAGTAACTGTATATTGTTATGTGTAGATGGTCAAATTCGAAGATTCCCATCACAGAGTATAACAAAGTGATTGAACAGTACTATGTACTTTTCAAATACGAAGAAAACATTGAATAAGGTTCCATAGGATGCTATGTGAATGCATTAAGGAAGAGATTAGAAATGAGTTTCAGAAACATTTTTCTGAAGCCAAAAATAAGTATGAGAAACTAATATATCAAAAAGCAATTAACTCTATATGTTTATTACTTTTAATAAAGCACTGTAAAATCAGAGTAACACTAAAACTTTTCTCCAGGCTCCCTAATGATCTACCAGCTAATGCTAAACAACTACGTGATAAAAATTATTTCCGATCTGTACAAAATCTCAACTTCAAAAAAAATTTATTCAAATCTGTCTGAAAGAGCCTCTATTTTTATCGTTATTAATACATGACAGTAGCATAATATTTTAGATAAAAAAAACAGGATTCCCACGAAATTAACAATATACATCAGAAATGTACAACACTGTTCACATCAGTATTTAAAATTTTCTTTCTTTGAAAAAAAAACACAGTTAAGTTGTTATAACTTATACGGCTGTCAAATACCACATGGCAAAATCGTCAATCAAAATACCGACTTATGTGACTTTATCCCTATGCTATGCCAGCACTAGTAGCCTTGAGTCGATTCTGAATTCTTATTGGTTCTAGATAATAATAGCTTCTTATATAACCCAGACGTTCAGTTCAGAACACAATATTCGCCTCCACTGTATGAATAACATATTTCGGACATCCAGAGCAGAAAGCATCACACCATATAATTCAGAATAATAATTATACAAGATCAAACCAACAGTGGTTGAGTATGGGAGACTGAAGCTAAAAATTTGGGAATAAACTAAAAAATGGTAGCCAGTAGATCGAATGAAAGCATATGATAAAAGAAATATAAATATACACAAATTAGTTGCTCAATCAATATGCGATAAAGTTCTATATATAATAACGGCCAATAAATAATTCCCAGAAGTTTCCAATAATTTAGTCTTCTTCGGATACATCATAAATAACTTACCGGCAACAACAATGCATCGTTCTAAGAGATTGAATTCACGAGATTTTTGTGAAATTTGCACATATGCACCAGTTTTCTCTTTGATCTCTTGAATATATGATCCACCTTTCCCTATAACCATACCAGCTGTACTATTCGGTACAAGAATTTTCACCTGTAAATCAAATTTTAAAAAATTAAAACAAAAAGTAAAATATTGGAAAAAGAAAGAATACTTTTAAGGAAAATATTGACAATAAAAACTGATCCCGGGTAATTTAGTTGAACTGAAGTGTGGACGATAATATGATTATGTATGAATCAATAACACAGTAAACAGAAGGAAACGACAACATAACAAACAAAAATCCTACCTGCTTATGACGTTCAACATTCAGTCTGCCTTCCCCAGTTGTATTTGGATTAGGATCAGGTTTTTCCATGATTCGATCCATTATATAATTATGTACAGTGATGACACCATCGAACGATCCAATAATTAGGCAAACACGTTCTGTTGTACCTGAGAGTAGTGGACCATGGACATATGTACAAGCATTCATTCATGAACAAACACATACACACACAAATACATTCAACAATTTAAATACAAATCAGTACATACAAACATGCAAGCGATAATACACAACATGAACAGACACACAATGAACAAATCAAACAATAATTGGTACGCGAGCCAGCCACCACGTTCAATTAGATATCAACATTCATATCCCGATCATAATCAAACATCATCAAACAGACAATCATACAAATGGGAAGGATGATAAAAATAAAAGAAGCAAAATTCTGATAGTCCTTTTTGTTGATGAGAATGAAGATGATGATGACGATGATGATAACAGAGGCATAAGTAAATAATGAACATTAAATAAAGGAAATATATATAAACATATATATACAACCATGAAACATTTTTCATGGTAGGTGATAGGCATAAAAACTTCAGACAAGAATAAATTATAATGATATAATGATGGATGGTGTTTACGATGTAGATAATGATCGAAATGACGCAATAACAGTGACCATAATGAACTCTGTATACACACTTGAGAATAACTGGTGATAAATGAGAAAATGAAACTAAGAATGGAGAGAATGATGAAGGTGATCATAAACTGATTGTTTCATTACTGATAAAGATGGTTTTAGGTAAATAATATAGGTTTATTAGTGTCTATTATTATTCATTAGGTGTAAATTATGTTTTATACCTTGGTGTCGCCTTTTTATATCAAAATATATACACTGATATTTAGAAGGTTATAATTTATAATAAATAATTAAATACTGACTTCTCAGCATTACATGATCATAAACATTAGTGTGAGGATAATCATACTTTTCACTGTTTAATAAAAATGCAATATATAGCATTTTGTAGTATTTTTTCCCGTTCATTCAGTGGGTCAGTACTGTTAATAAGAGTGTAGTTTTCATCAGTGGTTTCATTTCAACAATCTAAAGTAATCTACATATGCCTTCTATAAACACGACACTGTAGCGCATCTCAACTCCGCCTGGAGCCCCTTTCCGGGGGCTACTGCCGGTCCCAAGCCCGGATAAAGGAGGAGGGTTGGGCATGGGGTTAGCGACCCCATCCCGTAGAAAACTAACTCGCTAAAAAAACGCTAACCAGAAAAAATTATTCAAACCATTTAAACTCTGCCCTGGGAGTCAGAAGGTCTTCGTTTAGAAGAATTATGACGCCTCACGATGAAAGCCGAGTTTCTTCGGAAGTCACGAGGCCGATGCCCCTTCTGACAACCACAGCAACCATTTATTTAGGTACATGGAATGCTCGCACAATGTGGGAGACTGGGAGAGTTTTCCAAATTGCTGCAGAAATGAGGAGATACAATTTAGAGGTGCTTGGGATCAGTGAAACACATTGGACGCAAGTTGGACAACAACGACAAGCTTCAGGGGAGCTGCTGTTATACTCCGGACATGAACAAGAAAATGCCCCACATACACAAGGAGTTGCATTGATGCTGTCCAAACAAGCACAAAATGCACTTATAGGATGGGAATCTCATGGACCAAGGATCATCAAAGCCTCCTTCAAAACAAAGAAAACGGGCATTACAATGAACGTCATCCAATGCTATGCGCCTACCAACGAATACAACGAAGACGCTAAAGACCAATTCTACAATAGGCTGCAGTCAATCGTCGAGAAGTGCCCAACAAAAGACCTGACTATTCTAATGGGAGACCTAAATGCCAAGGTTGGAACTGACAACACCAGATATGAAGAGATCATGGGACGACACGGACTGGGAGAAAGGAACGAAAATGGTGAGAGATTTGCAAATCTATGTGCCTTCAATAAACTGGTCATAGACGGCACTATATTCCCACATAAACGCATACATAAAACCATGTGGACTTCACCGGATCACACCACACAGAACCAAATCGACCATATCTGCATCAACAAAAAGTTCAGGAGGACGATGGAGGACGTGAGAACCAAGAGAGAAGCTGATATAGCATCAGATCATCACTTGCTGGTCACCAAGATGAAATCGAAACTCAAGAGGCACTGGACAACGGGGCGGACAATATCACAGAAATTTAATAAGGCTCTTCTTCGGGATACTGACAAACTCAATATATTCAAGATAACCCTCAGCAATAAGTTCCAAGCCTTTCATGATCTACTCAATGGAGAAGGAACTACTATGGAGAGCAACTGGAAAGAGATAAAAGAAGCAATCACTTCAACATGTCATGAGGTTCTGGGCCAAAAGAAGCACCATCACAAGGATTGGATCACGGTCGATACACTGGATAAGATTCAAGAAAGGAGGAACAAGAAGACAGCAATCAATACCAGTCGAACAAGAGCAGAAAAAGTCAAGGCACAGGCTGAATACACAGAAGTAAACAAGCAAGTGAAAAGGAGCATCAGAACTGACAAACGTAAATATGTGGAGGATTTGGCAATGACGGCGGAAAAGGCTGCCAGAGAAGGAAACATGGGACAACTGTATGAAACAACAAAGAAACTCTCTGGAAATCACCGTAAACCAGAACGACCAGTGAAAAGCAGGGAAGGCAAGATAATCACCAACATTGAAGAACAACGAAACAGATGGGTAGAACACTTCAAAGAACTCTTGAATCGACCAGCCCCACTGAACCCACCCAACATCGAAGCAGCACTCACGGACCTCCCAATCGATGTTGGCCCACCAACATTTGAAGAGATCAGCATGGCTATCAGACAAATCAAGAGTGGCAAAGCAGCAGGACTAGACAGCATTCCAGCAGAGGCACTGAAAGCAGACGTAGCGGCAACTGCAAGGATACTCCACATTCTCTTCAAAAAGATCTGGGATGAGGAACAGATACCAAAAGACTGGAAAGAAGGACTTCTAGTCAAAATACCAAAGAAAGGCGATCTCAGCAACTGTGACAACTACAGGGGAATCACTCTTCTTTCAATACCAGGAAAAGTCTTCAACAGGGTATTGTTAAACAGGATGAAGGACTCCGTAGACGCCCAACTTCGAGACCAACAGGCAGGATTCCGTAAGGATAGATCGTGCACAGACCAAATCGCAACTCTACGGATCATTGTGGAACAATCAATTGAATGGAATTCATCACTCTATATCAACTTCATCGACTACGAAAAAGCATTTGATAGCGTGGACAGAACAACACTATGGAAGCTTCTTCGACACTACGGCGTGCCTCAGAAGATAGTCAATATCATACAGAATTCTTACGATGGATTAAACTGCAAAATCGTTCATGGAGGACAGTTTACAAAGTCGTTCGAAGTAAAGACTGGTGTCAGGCAAGGTTGCTTACTCTCACCCTTTCTCTTTCTCCTGGTGATCGACTGGATCATGAAGACATCAACATCTGAAGGGAAGCACGGGATACAGTGGACATCTAGGATGCAATTGGATGATCTAGACTTTGCAGATGATCTGGCTCTTCTATCGCATACACAACAACAAATGCAGGAGAAGACAACCAGTGTAGCTGCAGCCTCAGCAGCAATAGGTCTCAATATACACAAAGGGAAAAGCAAGATTCTCCGGCACAACACAGCATGCAACAATCCAATCACAATTGACGGAGAAGATTTGGAAGATGTAAAATCCTTTACATATTTGGGCAGCATCATCGATGAACACGGTGGATCTGATGCAGATGCGAAGGCACGGATCGGCAAAGCAAGAGCAACATATCTACAACTGAAGAATATCTGGAACTCAAAACAATTAGCAACCAACACCAAAGTCAGAATTTTCAATACAAATGTCAAGACAGTTCTACTGTATGGGGCGGAAACCTGGAAAACTACGAAATCCATCGTCCAAAAGATACAGGTGTTTATTAACAGTTGTCTACGCAAAATACTTCAGATCCGCTGGCCGGACACTATAAGCAACAACCTACTATGGGAGAGAACAAATCAGATCCCAGTGGAGGAAGAAATCAGGAAGAAGCGCTGGAAGTGGATAGGACACACATTGAGGAAAACACCCAACTGCGTCACAAGACAAGCCCTCATATGGAATCCTCAAGGTCGAAGGAGGAGAGGAAGACCAAAGAATACATTACGCCGGGAAATGGAGATAGATATGAGAAAAATGAACAAGAATTGGATGGAACTAGAAAAGAAGGCACAGGACAGAGTGGGTTGGAGAATGCTGGTCGGCGGCCTATGCTCCATTGGGAGTAACAGGCGTAAGTAAGTAAGTAAGTAACGCATCTCAAATTTCCAGATGAAAAAAAGCGAACCCAGTGAAGGTAGCAGCTTAAGATGAAATCATCAGTGGAAATTATGCTTTCATGTGCAGCATTCACTCACTAAATGAACAGAGAAATGCTAGATACTGAACACATATTGAAAAGCAGATGTGTTACACGTTCAACGATACAAATCCTAACCCTAAACGTTGTCATTACTTAACAAGTGAGTCAATCAAATTAAACAACAGAAACTCAGATAACCAAATAAAATCATGTCACTGACTGAATCTATTCATGAAAATCTATTTATCCGTTGAGATCATTTTTAAAGTACAGATAAATTTGAATGACTTTTACTCATTCAAGACTTAAATAAACGTGTAAAACATATTAAATCGAGAAAAGACTAATGATATTTATGAAAACAAAATTGTAAAACGCATGAAAGATTATGAGTATACATTTTATTTGCAGAGATATTACTCACTAAAGGATATTTGAAATACTACGACCATGTGACACATAATAAGTACCGGTTTATGTACACGGCATTGAGTCACGAGACAATATGTGTGAGACAATAGTATTACCCTGTTGTCCAAATTGAAAAAATTGAAGTGAGGTTCAAACTTTGGATTAGAACAATAAGGACCGTATACATAGAGCATACAATCAACTCCGAACCTAACACACAAAAATAGCATTATTCACTGTGCCATCGCCCATAGGAAAAAAAGGCAATCCAAAAGTTATGAGAATACCATTAGAGGATCCAACATGCTAAATATTGCAATCAAGACCTCTGATAGATTTTCTGTAAAATAGAACCTCCTAAAGTTAATATTATTGATTAGAACGGCATTGTTATACACTCCATGATGTAGAATGACACAAGAATTTTTGTCAACTTATCATAAATATCAAACACTGTATCAGTTAACATTAACAACCCACACAGTAGAGTAGTGGTGACTAAATAATTAAGTCAATTAGCTTGTAGTAATAAGTGAGTCTTTAAAATTCTACTTCATTTCTACTAACTTCAGTAAGGGAAACTGGGTAGTTGAAGTAGTGACATCGGATAACTTCTGTTTGGGCACCCCGGCAGTATCACAGCCCACACACAAATAAAATGAAATGACGATATTTACTGAAATGGATAACCTCGAACGAACGTGTGTATGTAAGACAAATTTGAGTAGATAAACCTATAATTGGTGAATAAATTACATTAAAACTATGATTAATATTATGAAACTTACTTTTATATCTGTTAACATGTAAAAATTTTAAATATGAATTGTCCTTTAAATTTCATTTGATCAAGGAAACTAGATTATGAAACCCACATCTATTATACAAATACTAACAAGACTACCATAGTTATCAAAGTCAATATATACGAAGTGGAATGAGAGTTTGCTACCTAATGATTGAGGAACGAATGATGTAACGAAGTGAGTCATAGATTAGGTAATTTGATTTTAAATAAAATGATTTGTTAGTATAAAGTATTAGGTGGATTGGAAAATTTTCATATTTTAAGTCAAAAACTAATCATAGCTAAACCACCATTGAAACTCATGAAGCACTGGACAACTCTTTTGTTCTAGTATGGAACTCCTCAGTAGTGCGTGCTCACGATCCCACCCACAGAGATGGTCTAAATAAGATTATCTATAAGTAATCGACAACGCGAACATAACAGGAGTAAAGATCATTAGCATTTTCATCCAGTAGTGTCGCATTCTTTATCAGCCATATGAGATAATGGTTGCAAAGTTTTGCTTTTGCTTTTTTAGTAAAATCAGATGATGATATTATGAAGAAAGGATTATGAAAGATTCATAATAAAACTATTTATCTTAGAGAAAACAAAACTAAAAATATGCTTTAATAACAACGCTATTATCCAATGTGTCTAAGTTCATTGTTACTACGTTGGTTTGGGTGTTGGAGATAATTAGCCAGTTATATACAACATAGAACCTGGTACATCAGACAAAATTGTCACACCTCATTAGGACAGTGAGATGAAGTCAGAATGAATTCCGTTGAGAATCTAGTATACAAACCGCTATGAATTAACTTTAGTAAATAATGGTTAAATAGAATGCGCTGGTTAGTAACATGTCAAGTGGAAAACATTTTAACTGTTTAACATAATTACTATTTGAGAAAATACAGATCATGATAACATATTCAAAGTGCGAATATTCTAACAAATAGCCAACCGATTTACTGATGTAGGACTTTATACGAATTTATATCGGTTCAAGTTAGCATACCTCAAATCAGGATATGTAGGTAGTAAATTAATAAGATGAAAAGCGCACAAGAAGACTTGATCTTAACAGTAACAGAAAGGTAAATATAGAAAATACAACTCATAAGGGACATATGAAATTGAAGGATGAACAACACTGATCACCAGATTTAGGGAAAGATAGAGAAAGACTCCAACTGCATCACTGTGAATAATTTTGTGTATTATATCACTTAACGTTTCCAAATAAACTACATGTATTGCGTATCCCCCAAGCAAAAAGTCTGAACCTACTGATATGGTTCGAGCTAGTAGTCAATGATTTCATAAACAAATCTCACGCCAGTCTGTCTCCAGCTTTTTTCTACCTACTCTCAGAAATCTAACAAGTAAGGGTAAACAGCGTAAGTAAACACGTTTTAGTAAAAAAATTCTTAATGTCGGTATAACCCCGGCTCAATGAATAATAGTTCTTTGTACGTAAAAGGATGACAAGTAAATATTTCATAATTCAAATATTACACCTTTATGTAATGATGTAGAGACTATATGGAAACCCAGCCAATAATAAACTGATTACTTATCTAACTAATATGTTTAGATTATGTCTATAATTTGAGATATAGTCACATTACTTCCGATGAAATGATCGCACTATCTGTAAAAAGTTTGAAAAGTAATGGTAACCGGGTTTTCTGAAACTTTTATATGATTACGAATGATGAGACAAAGCAAAATCCCTTTCAATCTCGAAATATTAATAGGATAATAATCGTAATCCCAGATTTCAAGATTTTTAGGTAAATTTATTAATGATGAGTCTAATAAATTTCAAGTGAAAAGAAACACATACTGAATAGTGAAGTACAGATATACATTAGTAATAAAAAGCAAAACAGAGTACTTATCAGTCATTGCTACTAAATACTCGAGCGAACTATAACAAAAGCTGAAACGTCATTATAATGAAAAATGTGAATAAACAGTAATTGAACATATAGAATATGATAGAAATAAAGAGTATAGTTTAATTGATACATTTTATAAAATATCCTGTTTATAAATATTCAGTTTCTGTGGTTGATCTATTCCAAGAGAAATATAATTACAGCAAGCTGTACACGTACTGTGTTTGCATAAAGTTATTAAATGATTATATGAAGAGTACGAAACCTAGTAATCAAAATTCATTGTGTAGAAAAAAAGTGAATCGACTAAATTTCGTAATCTGTTATTTTAGATCATCTGAATTACTGGTATGTGTCATAGCGACAACAAAAAGTCTATGACGCATACGTCCACACACACACATACACAATGTACTGAAATAGTAAGGAGTTTGAGAATAACTTTTAAAGCTATTCACAATCACTTTCTTATTATGAATAACTAATTTAATCTCCCTTATATTGATTTTTATTCAGATAAGCAAATGAGCTGCAATGAACAAATTTATATATGAAACTTATTACATTTTTCCTAAATTACCTTATCCAACTAATTAGATCGAATTATAAAATTTCGATTCATAAGAAAATAGCATAGACTCAAAAGTATCAAACATAAATAAATATCTATATGAGATGATTAGTATTAAAATAATAATAATAATAAAGTTCAGTGAGCTTACTATAGTAAAACACTTGAAAGAAAAAATAATACAGTGAACTATGCACTTGATTTATGTCAATATAAAAGTTTAATACTCGAAAGTAGACTTAAAAGATTAAAATAAAACATGAAATATTGTTTTATTAAAACAAATTAAGCATAAGAAGATGAAGATTATCAAAACTGTATGATGATATATTAGTGCAGCATACTTCGAACAATCTGATCACACATAATATACTGTTTAAGAACATTTATATATAGAAATTTATTTATTTTAACACATAGATATAAATACAAGGAGGCACCATATATATATATATATATATATATATATATATATATATATATATATATATATATATATATATATATATATATATATATATATATATATGCGCCACACAGATCTCATTTGATATGTGTGAGGGCTGTGATACTGCCCGAGTGCCCAAACCGAAGCAGGTGGTTTCCTTAGGGGGCCACACTCCTAGCATTCGACCTAAAGGTCTGATCCACAAAGCAGTGTACCATCTTAAGGAAATGCAGTCCCATGGTAGCCGGTGAACAACGATTGGTTCATACGCCATTCGTTCCTTCAGGATACTGCAGCCCATGTGCACCATTGATATATAGAGAAAATAAAAGATCAACTAGACTGGAAATGGGGTAAGTCAGTCAGCTGCAACGTAAGACCAGGCACATATATGCATCGGTTCAAGTTGCCATACCGCATTAGCACAACAAGATGAACACCGAATTCATAGAAGTAGTTATTTCAGTGGTAGTAATATATAAAAGAAAGATTGCATATAAGAATATGGTACAGGAAGAAAGAATAAGTTCGTAAAAAGAAAGATATGAAGCGATTTTAATCTCTTAGTTTAAAGGAAGACAAATAGTGTATACACCTACGCCACTGTGATAGGTTCTGAGCCATGTCACAAAGAGTCTCCAACCAACGGATACGATAGTCACTTGGACCCCAACCAAGTAGTCTGCATCTACCAACATGGCTCAGACCAGAAGTAAGTGACTTCAAGCACTGATGCCACGTTTTCGTAGGAGATCACTGCCGGAGATTTCAGTTGATGAGAGCGTTATTTCCATCAGTAGATCTATGATGAAGTTAAACAAAAATGGAGAAAGTGGACAGCCTTGACGGACACCACTTGAGGTTGCAAAACCAGATGACAGTTCGCCATAAGCTCTGACTCGACTAGTAGTGTTCGAGTAAAGAGCCTTCACAAGGTTTATGTACTTCTGAGGTACGCCTTTCAATGACAGACACTGCCACAGAACCTCTCGATCCACAGAGTCAAATGTTGCTTTTAAGTCAAGGAAGACCACCATTGTCGGACGCCGATAAGTATGCCTGTGTTCTAGAACCTGACGAATGGTGAATATGTGGTCTATGCAGCCACGAACAGGTCTGAAGCCAGCTTGATTCTCTCGTGTGTGCAGTTCACGAGGCTTAGTTAGGCGTCCGATAATTACCGAGGCTAGTATTTTAGATACTATATTAGTTGAACTAATCTCTATATGGTTGTCACAGGATGATTTTGACCCTTTCCTAAATATTAGGACGATAAGTGATTGTGACCAGTTAGATGGGATAACGTCTAACTCCCAGATTTTAGCTAAAATATTAGTCAACCTAGTCGCTAAAACTAGACCACCATCCTTAAAGACCTCTGTAACCAATCCATCTGGACCAGCTGCCCTTCCTCGTTTCAGATTAGCTATAGCCTTTTGCACTTTAGCTAGAGTTGGAGGACCTACTTCAATGTTCCATTCATACTGTCTGGGAATGGTGGGTAGTTGTAGAGTAGCTGAAGGCCAGCTGAACTGCTCCTTAAAGTGTTCCGCCCATCGTTCTAAACGTCTGGACTGGAAGCAGATGAGAGTGTCGTCTTTTTCCGAAATAGTCTCACTTACACCTGACTTTTTAGTTCCAGTTTCTTTTATGAGTCTGAAGAGCTGTCTGGTGTTACCTATAGCCGCCGCCTTTTCCATCTCTTTTGCTTTCGTTGCCCACCACTGCTCACGATTATTCCTTAGACTTTTGGTTAACCTAGATCTGATCTCTTTACGCTCATCATCGTGTTCAGAGCCTGATGGGATGAATTTACGCGAATCCATCAGTGCAATAGACCTTGAAGAAATCCATCGGTTCTTTGTAACCCTTTGGTTTAAATCACTAATAGATGTCACTGCGATTTCCACAGCTGATTGCATATCTTTTCAAGCAACATCTGGGTCAGCCTCGTTTTCAGAACTACCTAAGAGTGACCTCAGTTGCTCTTGGAACATACTTTTGGTTTTCTCGTTACTCAGTTCAGTTCTAATGGGTCTTTTTAGTGTGGCTCTTTTGCGTCCAGTGAGGCACAAGCAGATGCGTGCTCGGAGTCCAAACAGGTATTCCAGAATGGGCGACAATCGTCTATCGACCCTCTCCAACGATGACTGATGGCAACATGGTCTATTTGAGTCCATCGTTGATTTGTTGCAGGGGGTCGCCATGTTAGACGGTGTCTCTCTCCTCATGCTTAAAATTTGCGTTTGCTAAAAATAAACGGTTGTCTGGGCACAGTTGCAGCAGACGATCACCATCATCTGATCGCTGAGCCGGAATACAAAAATACCCACCTAAATGTCATTCTGTTTCGTTTAAGCTACCTACCTGGGCATTAAAGTCACCTGCCATGAGTACTATCTCTGAACGTTTAGCTTTCTGTAAAATTCATCTTTCACTTCATCCGAACTGCAGTCAGTGGGAGCGTAGGCAGAAACGACGAAAAGGCAACGACGTGTGTCCCTATCCTTTCGAGTTCTTACGGAGCCGTTTAGCCGAACAGAGCATAGACGACTGTTAACGGGGATCCACTCTAATAGCGCTCGTTCCGCCCTCATGCTTAGTGCTATGCCTACACCTGCCAGTCCACGAGAACTAGCCATCGAGTCGCCAGATACACGGAGGGTGTATAACGTCGGCTCTCCGTTTTGCCCAGGTGAGTTCAAGTGAATGACCATGCTAGGATCTTGTATGCGTGTTTCAGAGACACAGCATACATCAATGGTACGAGATTCTAAGGTTTTAGCCAAGGAAGCCTGCTGACCGATTTGGCATAGTGTGCGCACGTTGAAGGCTCCAATGTGTAGTTTGGAGCGACGTTTCAGTAGACCTGGGACAGTGTTTTGCGCACTAGAATCGTTGGCTGTGGTGACACTTGAGGAGGAAGCCAAAAGAGGAAGTTTAGTGTAGAAATTCGATGTAGGAGGAATAATAGGAATTGAGGGAGGGAGGTTGATTATGAATACACTGGTCTTGAGTGCTGTTGGAAGTATGAGGGCGGTTATCACTTCCCGGTTGCCCACACAGTGGAAGGGTTCTGCTGGAGGTACCTGAAAAGGAAATTGGACTAGAGGTAGTCATAGTGACCTGAGAGTGACCGCAGTGCCCAAGGGACAACTGCTTGTGGTCGATCACACACGACCCTTTTATGAGTAGTTTTTGTGTTAGCTCCGTACTTGTTGAGACCTTACCGCCCGAGACGGATATCCGTGGGATAAGGCGAGGTGTGCATTTTTAGGGTCGACCTTTTCTAGTCCCATCCCTCCTTGTGGAAAGGCAGCATCGTTGTTATGCTGGTTGTCGAAAGGAAACATTTTACTTCTGTCACACCTCTGTACAGTCAACAGTACGACTTCGCCTTTGAACCTTGGTTTTAGTCTTACCGCTGTTCAACCGACCTGTCTAGCATGGTAGGACCTTGAGGAACGGTTGTTCCAGCCAGTATGGCTCAGTTGCTTCATCACGATAGGCAAGCCTGACCACCACGTCAAGGTAGTAACAACGTTCGGGAAATGGTTAAGAGGAGACAAGGATGATAATAATAAGAGTAAAGATAATATTGTGAACACAATTTGGAAGAACAAGGTGCATACTTCATCCAAAAGCTAAAAGACATTTAAACGATTGTGTCACATCCCACTGTATTTACTAATTTAGGTAGGAGCAATCGTGATCTCAAAATTAAGGTGTGAACATATACCAAAAATGGTTGCAGAAACAAATCCATCATCCTCTATTGCTAAACATATAATCAAAACAGGACATAAGATTTATCTTAACTCGGCTTTTGTGGTGTTGTATAAAAGTGTAAAAGTGCGTATACAAAGTCATTATATGTGAAAATTATATTTGAAATAATCTCAGCGATTGAAATTTAAATAATTCCAACGTTTCGTTTAGCTAACTTGTCTGGACTTCTTCAGGGTAATAATCAAAATCAAAATCATTAAATAAATATATAGCTTTTTAGCAATCAAAACTATACTGTGTATTCTAAGGTTTATTGAAGCCTTAGCTATAAGAACATTCAAACCCTCTTTGTGTATTCAAAAACAGTTTGCTCTCACCTTAAATCTACCCTAGTAATATTGGTTTATTAGCCAGAGTGATTGGGTTTTAAACTGTGTTCACAATATTATTATTAGTCTTATTATTATCATTCTCTCCTCTTACCCCATTTCCAGTCTAGTTGACCTTTTATTTTTTATATGTATAAATGTTCTAAACAAGTGTATTCTGTGTGTGATCAGATTGTTCGAAATGTATTGCACTAATATACATCATCACATAGTTCTGATAATCTTCATCTTCTTATTACACTATTAAAATTTATCAAAGGGATTAACTGCTTTAAAATAATTATAAGTTGATAAGATTAATAAATATATAGAAAACAAAACAGAAAAAATAAACATGTTTTCCACAAATTCACTTGTCTTGTCTCGACTCATAGAGTATTATTAACAATTTTTTTACTGACAATACAATGCTTCCAGGTTTTCCACAATGGTCTAGCTTTAACTAATAGAATAGAGAATTGTTTTTCATTGTATTTAAAATAATAAGTAGATGATATTGATGTTGAATGAATAAAAGAAAAAAAATGTGATATGTTGACTACTGATATCGGACTATAAAGTAATAAATAATAATAATATTAATAATAATAATAATAATAATAATAATAATAATAATAATAATAATAAACTAGCTAGGAAGGAAAGATAATGAATAATGGTTGCATAAAATGATACAATGATTGGTAGAAATCATTGAAAGTATACAGACATATGAAAGAAGATATATTTATACATAAATATATAAACACTTATGTCTGTATAGTATGTGTGTGCATGTATAATGTTTAAATGTAGACACATATACAGGAGTAAAAATGATATTACTGAATAACTTAGATTGGATAATTGATATAATGAGGCAGTGAATGAGAATGAACACATGCACAATCAGACAATTTATTTAATAATGTCTATACACATTTTATAAATAAATAAATATATATACATACATACTTGTATGGTGAATGACCTAGTAATGAGAAATTGATTGATTAAAAGAGGATTTGATTAGTTTTTTTAATTGTAAACGAGAATATTATTAGTAGTACTATGACTATTATTAGTACTACTAATATTCTCATATATATTAGATGATTACAGTTAGATAAAGTTGATTTAGTAAATATGATATTTTGAACAAAGTTACAAAACTCCAATATATTAGTGAAATTTTTTCGAAAAAAAAGATTCCATTAGTAATGAAAGATTCAAATCACGTAGAAAGTATAATAGGTATTGAGTCGGTGTAGGTAAAAAAAAAAGAAAATCAAAATGATACGAATTCTTTAACTTTAAGATGTAATGTGATTACTATATGTGAATAATAGTGGCTCTGTTTCATTATATCTTACAATATTCTATTAGAAGTTTTCATAACCGTGCTGATTCAAAAAATGACTATCTCTTCCGATCAATTAAAGTTGCTATTTGAATGACAATAGCAGTGTTTGAAAAAAAAAGCTAGTTGAATGTTTTAGACAATTTACGCACACAGATGCTAAATCATCCATGTTTTGGAGATGTGACAGTTGATAAATTAATTTCTAATTTGTCTACAGAGTTGGAAAATGATTGCAGAACGCATGAACATGTCGATGAAACTTTCCGTGAATCCTTGATAAGCGGTGATGTAAAATGAAGTAATAGCAGTCATCTATGATCCGCCCAGTGGTCCAGGAATGTCCATTACAGAGACATACCCTGTCGTGGGTTCATATCCCATTGCCCCCGAAACCCCATGTACAAACACTGACTTGTCCAGCTCACAGAAACACGATGTCTTATTAAATGCTTATAAAATTATTGCACTAGCCGCCCACGAACAAACAGGAAATGAATCAAGCAGCATACTGAAGACAGTTGCATTAAATGAAGCTCATCATTCTACAACAAAATTTCCCGATGAATCTACTTATCGGGGTTCTCTAGTTGTCTCACCAGATATGAGTTATATTAATGACTCACATGTTTTTGATTAAATTTCTTACAAAAATGAGGAAAATTTGTCGGATGCATCAAACGATGATCAAGAACCTAATAAAATTTTGATAGATGCTGATTATTCAAGTGATCGATTATCTACTGATGAGATTTTTAAGAGATTTGATGAAAATGTTTCACAAGAATCAAACCTTAATGACATCATATCTAGTGTCGTTGATCCTTACCATCTAATCAGTTCTAGTGGACTCTCTACTCAATGCGGGAAATACGTTTTAAATAGTCACACTAACTGTAACTTGGGAATATGATGACCCAACATTATTTCGTGGGGAAGGATAAAGTCAGAAAATTCAGAGTCAGGATCTAAACCTTGAGTCTTCAAAAAAAAGAAGGGAAGATGATATGACGAGAAGAAAAGTCAAAATTCAATTGAGAAGTTATAATAATCCAAATAATATTGGGTTGTTATTTTCAACCGATAAGAAATAAATGAGCGAACAGTTTTGTTCTAAATATGGTTTAAACATTAGAACAACAGGACATGTAAGCGAACAATATTGTCATCAGGCTTCACTTTCATATACATGAATATTTATACGAATTATGTTAAACCAATTAAGGAAATTTGAGTCAATAATCACAATGAAATAGAATACATCACCGTATATAATAGGTAAAAGTACAAGTTGATAGTAGGGAGACAGGTATAAACATTAACATTTACGTGTCAAACACCTTATAATGTGATTGAGAAACCTCTGTAATTATACTAATTATAACTTCTAAAGATGAAGTTTTATCCGTGAAAAAAATGGAATCCTACAGAGCTAGTGAATGAATTTAAGTATTTCTTACAGAATCAGCTAATGTTATATAATAATTGGTATATTGGGAATTTCCCATCTAATAAATATTTTATCAATTGTCATTGTGAATTATGGTATATATAATTTACTTATCAATAATATGACCAGTAAACAAGAAAAAGAGGATACTTCAAATCTTAAAATTGATTTTAAATAAGAGATATGAACAGATAAACACTAACTAACACCTTTTTTCTCCAACTATACAGATAAAAATTTAATGGAGTAGATCAACTAGAGACAAAACATTTAAATAAAACAGTTTTTGTAATTTACGACGCATGTTGTCGAATCCGTTAGACGAAAAAATACATTGAAAATCAATCTATAGAATCCGATCAGTACTAAAGTAATCAACAAACATGACAGTGGTTATTACTCCGTGATCAGTTACTGTTGACAAAATAGAAAGAGATCCCAGTAGAAATGGAAATCAGTCTAAAATAAGTGAAAATAATTATATCATCCAATATATATAAAAGCCCGCTCAATAAATATGAGAACTGAGCCATTAATGGAATAATTACTTAGTACGAAAACGCCTACCACCTTTATTGCTAAAACGTCACGGTCAGACTAACATATTCATCTATTGAGAAATGATAGCAATAGTTATATATATATATATATATATATATATATATATATATATATATATATATATATATATATATATATATATATATATATATATATATATATATATATATATATATATATATATATATATATATGACCGCTACTCGTGATTACATATTCTGTTAAACATTTCATTACCATACATTTAGCAGTAACTGACTTTTTAATTGAATTGCAATTCTAGAACATCTTTCATAATTACTAGATCTAAGACCTTATGATTTCTTTGAGTTCTGT
This sequence comes from Schistosoma spindalis, assembly GCA_946903255.1. Lineage (NCBI taxonomy): Eukaryota > Metazoa > Platyhelminthes > Trematoda > Strigeidida > Schistosomatidae > Schistosoma > Schistosoma spindalis. The sequence goes on along the minus strand of OX336416.1, from coordinate 39,607,121 downwards.
CGTATTTTGTATATTGTTTGTTATTGCTACGATGATTGTCGATTGCGAACAATCTAATTCGGGTGGGATTCATCAACAATAATCCAAAACGATGGAACCCAAAGAGAACGAATAAGTGCAGAAAAAGTCATGTTTATGTAGATAAATCAAAGTGAAATAGCTCTCTATACATAGTAACCAACATTACCTTGAGACAGAAAAACTAGCAAGCTAAAAGTGGTAATAATCAATTATGAAAGAGCAAAGGTTATGGGGAAATATGGATCAGAAGAAATGTATGGAGTTATCCTAACAGGAGAGAAAAATTAACATTTATTGACAAAAGCTGGATAAATTATGATCTCTAAATTATCAATGGTAATTTAACAGCATTGATAGAGTGATGAAATGAGAAACAACGTGATCACTGAAAATGCAGTCATGACAAATGTATTTTAGAAAACCGAAAGTACAACAATTTTATCCTCTTTAGTACACATGAGACATATCCATTGTTTGAAACACCTTTGAAATTCCTAGACTTTTAAGTACTTATCAAGCGAACTAGTACCAAATGGTAACTGTGGTTATTATAATAAACAAGCACACAAATTTTTAATCATATTATTATTAGTAGTAGTAGTAGTAACAGTAGTAAAAGTGTAGAGGTAGTAGACCAAAATATTACTTTAGACTCGTGATAGTATCATAAGATTTGCATTTACCTAACTGACAAATTTAATAAATTTAAATCATCAATTTACACTAGAAAAATAATGTTTAGGTGTTTATGTGTGTTACACATTCTACACATCGAAATATTAGACGTACCTAGATGTGGAGCGATATATATTATATATATATATATATATATATATATATATATATATATATATATATACTTACTTGTGTTAACGAACCGAAAGAATTTTAATAAATAAAGAAACCGATCTGCAAAAATGTGCTTTCTAAGTATTGCAGGGTATGATGAAAAATACAGGAAATCTTAATGTTTAAACTTAAAACATCATTCGTTTAACAGATATGACATGAATGAAAATGACAGCAAATTTCAAAGTACATATCATAGACCAGGAAAAAATGTATATATATAGATATATACATAGTTCAAGATACATTGGTAAAGTAGTTTGTTGAAAATCCCTATTAATACTGTCATTGAAGACTATTTATAGAAAAAGTTAGCATTGGTTGCCAAATAGTTAACTTGGAAAGAATTAGGAAGGATGGGAGTGAGATGTCCTTTTACGTCTAACGTCAATAAATCTCATGACATCAATCATTGCATGAAATTCCACCAAAGCCTAAACTTAGTCCTAATAATTCAAGTTGAAATAATGCTTGCTATTAGCCACAGAACATTTGGATGAATAACTAACTGAGAGGATAATTTCGCCATTGTTTTGGATTACACTCCATACTATGGATCGCAATCCAATGTTTTCATTTTTCACGAGGAGAACGATACCATTTGCATTATTGATCTGTAATCTAACAGTTGGTGTTTTTAAATTCAATCGTTTGCCCATTATAGCTCAGCTGTCAAATAAATACTGTTTACAAAAAAGGGATACGAAATCAAATACAAAAAATGAATCATTTTTCAATACTCTTTGTACTTTCATTTATTTTAATTTTAAGCAAGTATCAGTAGTAAGTGAGAAAAGTTGAAAAACGATTGGAAAAGTTAAGTTTAGGAAGAGGGTAAGAACTTCTTAGTTTATATATTTAGAATGAATACTGTTTTATATTTTCCCTCATAGCTCTCATGATAGATTATATTTTAGCTTTCTGGTTGCTGACATATATATGTTATGTCTTATGGCGCTGTCAAATATCACGTGACGAAAACGTTAATGACATTGTCCCCGTGCTAAGAAGGAATGATGTGTTACCAGCACAAGCAGCCTTGAGTCAACTCTGAGTCCATATTAAATACCTGTATAACAGCTTCTTGCCTAATCCAGTATGCTCAGTACAGAACACAAATATCGTTCTCCACTGCATGAATATCATTTCAGACACACGTGGTTTATATGCAAGAAAGACCATATTGCATCATACCATAAAATGCAGAATAATTATTATACAAGATCAAGCCGAAAGTGGTTGTGAGTATGGGAAACTGAAGCTAAAAAATTGGGAATAAATTAAGAATGGTAAATCGTATAATAGTAGCCAATATGTCAAATGAAAGCTTATGATAAAAAAAATGAATATATATATATATATATATATATATATATATATATATATATATATACATCAGGCACTCAATAAGAACTTGACCGAATAGTTTCACAGTATTTGGGCACCGAGTTAATGTGAGACATTCAAGAGGAAGAATGTATTTGTAAAATCTCAGCGAAAGAATTTGAATTAAATCCAACGTTTCGCCTGGCAATCTGGTCTCCTGGAAGGAGATCAGTCGACAAAGACGTTATTTCCAGCAGTAGGTTTATGATGAAATTACGTGATAGTCATCCAATACGAATATATGTAATAATAGTTTATAAACAATCCCTAGCAGTTATCATTAATTTATCTATAACTGTTCATATACTAGTCAATAAACCATAAGACTGTTAGCCGTCTTCGTATCACAAATGTTCTAGTAATGCACCGATTACGATTTTTTGTAATATGGTACGTTGCGTTCTCCGGTCTTATCTAAATAGTCAAATCAGTTATTTACCAAAGTCAAAATGTACTCAGACCATTCATTTAATATTTTGATGTTTTTAACGAAGGTGTGAAAATTCGTGTGGCATATCTGTTGTGTGAGCGATTACTGAAAAACACAGGCTGCACGAATTCAGACGTACCGTTTGACTATGCTCACATATCAGTTCAAGGTCAAACGGAACGTAAGAGACACACGATTGGATGAAACCGGTTATCTAATTCGTCAAGATCTTAGCCTACTTTTCGTTATATAACGCCGAACAATACATATTTATTTCAATGGGTTGTGTAAAACCTATATCGTTTACCACTTCACACATTTAACTCACCAAGTTGGACAAACATATAGTACGGAGAGTGTATGTATGTATGAATCGGAAGTTATATGATTTAATGTTAGTAACGCACACAAGACCCTGAGAATAGCTGGAAATGCAATTAAGCGTTTTCACTAATCGGATACAAAGTACGTCAAAAACTGCGCAAGCATTCTAAACTGTATCTCAAGGACGTAAACTCATATCCCTTTAAGACTTTATGCATCGGAAATAACAGATAAACATTAAAAATACCATTAGACTGATCAATGTGTCAGTTTGCATAAATGGAATCAAACTAATATATCCTACCTACACATTTTCATAACAGTCAATCAATCATAATTAACTCAGAACCTGGCAGAAATAGCCATCACCTCAAGTTAAAAGAAAAACATCAACAAAGCGAGATGAAATTACTAAGATGAGTATCCAAGGAATTTAAACAAAAAGATATGTATGGAGAAGAACTGGGAGTCAAGACGATGAGTGAATACATATTTACACTAGGAGAGTTCAAACTAGGTAAACCAACGTTCCCAATTGATGATCGCCGTTATCGCGTAAACCCTAAACATGTATTTTGCGGATATTATTACGCCTCACACCAACAGTCAATGATCACATGAGCTGATGATACATCTTGGTATAGCTTCTTCTCATTATTCTCCCAACAGACAGGTTATCCCAGCTATCGACGCGTGTTGAAATATACGGTGGTTGGATTTACGTAATAAATGTCTCAGTTACTTTAGTCAATAAAGATTCAGAGCTTTAATGAACGGTATTTCATCTTTGACCGATACCTTAAATCTAACTTCAGCACTGCGCACTCCATTATCCTACCATACACAGTGGAAGCTGTGAAAACACCTATAATTGAATACTTGCAACCTATGCATGTAACAGCATATTCAACTAAAAGCATCGATTAGCAGAATGAAGTACAAGTGTCTCCAACTATCTAACAATATACATTGTAGCATGCCGAGTCACTTCATTGTAAACTTCAGCTAGCACACTAAGAACTAAACCATATGACGTTAGGTATTTGCCGTTGATCAATAAAGCATAAACAACGTGGAACCTGACACATGTGCATCGATTCAAGTTACCACCTTATCTCAGTGCAATGTGATTAAATTATCAGGATATATACTATAGTGTTAAAGGCAGTAAGAATATTGTTGGTAGTAGGTAATATTAGACAATATGAACAATAGATACAACTGAATGATATTCTTAATGTAAGTAATTTCCACTTAAAAGTATCATTTGCACACACACAAAAGTTAGATTTCTACAAATAACAGTTCGATAATACACAAATCTAACCATAATATTTGTTTCCGGTTTTGCTTTAGCTTATATTATTATACAATAAAATAAACCGAAATCACTCTGTACACACGCAAACATTACACACATATAGATGCATGCTATATATTCGCTGGTTGTATTCATCAGAGAGAGATCTCAGTTGGAGTGTCATTGAAAACCAGGGAGCGTAGGAGGCGAATCCAGAGCTTACATGCATCGCGACGAACACTTGACCATTATAACCCACTAAATGGGCACTATTTAAAATTCGCGTACTACAACGAAACTGTTGTTTAGTGCTCCATGGTTTTAAATGTTACATCAACTAGGATCAAACTGTAACAAATATAACCTACAAATCAGATCAATTTCCGCGAAACCCTTTAAAATGAAACATGTTGCAGACGATGAAGTAGTTTTCTTTTCGCTTGCAAGGGTTAGAATACATTGAAAGTAGTAAAGTTAACACTAATTTCCCTAGTATTTGTAGGTGAAGTAATATTAGTGGTAGTGACGAGAAAGCATCCATCAATAATAAGAATTTTCCGAAAAAACTAAATATTTGTGTTTTGTACAAGGAAAACACAAAATACGCGCAGAAACATATGTTATATATGTATATAGAAAGGAAACAACCCTAAGACAAATTTTTTATAGCGATTAGCAATAGATACATATTTTAGTAGATTTTACACTGAATGCATAATCAAAAGTGCAATTTTTTTGCAGAAAAAAAAACTTTCGTCCAAGAATTTTTGAATTGAAGGATGTAATGACGAGGTGGGGGTAAGAGGATAAACCAACGTAGCATGTACACAGACAGACACAGGTAAAGCAATAATTATAGCGTCGCTTATGATCATCATCATTATTTAGGCAAAGAATGTTAGTAACTAGAGGAATAATAGGAATTGATAAGTAATAAGTAAGAAATACATTTTTTAGGGTTAATACTAGGTTAATACTAAACCTTGATTCACAGTCTAGTGAATAAAAACTGTAATCTGTTGCTTACTAGCGAATTACTTTAAAACAGATATCAAGTTTCAATATAAAGCCTTGATCAGTGAAAGTAAAGGGTTATGTGGGGTCGAACCCTACAGGGAGTATGAACTCCCTTAATATTCCAGAAACACCTTGCTGATAACACTTAAATAGTATGAAACTTATGAACTTCCTTCTGACTACTTCCAGCTACCTGATGAAAGGTTGTAAAGCTAAAGATAAGGTCATCAGTAACAAAACAATAAACTGACATTCGAATAAACCTAAATGTTATATTCCCAAAATTGGAATGAAGAGTGAATAATGAACTAAAAAGTTAACTACCAACAAGTAACAACGAAACGTCACCAAAAATAATATCACTATGCAATCGGAACTCAACTAATAGTTGATACAGTTATCATGTTTAAAACCAGTAGGATGAAACCCTAGAGTCCATAATTTTTATTTATTTAGTCAGTCAGCTAAAGTGTATGACCAGGTAAATATATGCATCGGTCCAAGTTTCCATACTGCATTAGCACAGCAAGATGAACATTGGATTCATAAAAGTACTTAACTCAATGGTGTTAATATATAAAAGGTTGTGCATAAGCAAGAAATAATTAGTTCGTAGAAAGAAAGGTATAAAGTAATTTTCATCTCACGGTTTAAGGGCAGACAAAGAGTGTATACACCTAAGCCATTGTGATCGATTCTGAGCCATACCTCCCAGAGTCTCCAACCACTGGTTATGATAGTCGCACGGACCCCAACCAAGTAGTCTGCATCTACCAACATGGCTCATACCACTAGTTAGTAACTTTATGGACTGACGCAGTCTTAGTTTGGCCACCCCTATCTTTCTTCCAACCGTCTCCATCACTTATCAGCATTGCGCACCGTGGTAAATTTTATTATGATTCATTTGTGTTCTATTAATAAAAGCTTAATAAAACTCAGTTATTTTTCTTACCCTATACTCCGATAATCAATAAACCTTGTGTAGGTATTTTTCATAACTAGACAAGTACATAAAATATACTTAAATCAAATTTCCCGTTTATTTATTATAGAATTATATATATATATATATATATATATATATATATATATATATATATATATATATATATATATATATATATATATATATATATATATATATATATATATATACGATTAACATATCTTTGAACATGACTATCCTTTCGAGATAAATCTAATTTACGGTACTTACTTACGCTTGTGAACCATCGTGAAGCATAGACTGCCGATGAGGAATCTCCAACATATTCTGCTCTGGTTTCTCCTTTATAATTATTGCCAAGTACCATTCATTCTCCTGATAACTACCTGCAATTTTTGGCCTGATGTGTTCTACGGTTTGCCTATTTTTCTATTTACTTTGGGGACCCCAAATCAGGGCTTGGTATGTGATCTAGTCGGGTAATTTCCGCAATGTTTCCTATCCACCTCCAGAGTCTTTTTCTAATGCACTATTCTGCCATAGTAGGATTTTGCTGATCCCTGGTCAATAGATTTTAATTTATATTACATTCGATTATATATTTATACTAGGTTGATTTATCTCATTACTGAAGTAATGATTTTACCATTTTAACTATATTTGTCATAAGCATTAGTTAAAAATGAGCACTTTTATTTGCACAAGTTTGGAAAGACCGCAATCTCTCAAAGTAACTCAGTAAACTCCATTTATGAAAATTTATTTTTTAATATGAATGATACTATCCCAATAATATGATACTCGAAATTTGAGTTAGAAACATCAGCCAGTATGTAAGATTTTTAGTGAACAGTTTATGATTATTAGTAGCATTTTTAGGAATTCGACCATAAGCACCACGTACGAATTCACATCAATTTATTCGGTTAAGAAAAAAAACATCTCAATAGCAAATTACTTTTACTGTTAAATGTAAATTTCATTTAGATCATGAACCGATCTATGTAAGACCACCATCGGAAACCTAGAACTACTCACGATTCCGCACGCGGGAATCGAACTCAGGACCTTCGGTCTCACGCGCTGATCCCCAACCTCTAGACCAAAACCCTATGCTTGTATTTATCATGTGCTTACTCGTAACTAGTTTCGAGAAGAAATTTTCAGAGTTCTAGTGAGAAGCCATGAACAGTACTGTTCAAATGTTGGGTGCGAGGCAGTTACCCACTGAAGATAATGGAACATGATCACGCAATGTCACGAATTGATCGAAGTTAGAAATCAACACTGTTGGTTCCCGGCTCAATGGTCTACAAGCTATGCGTTCACACGCAAGACTGAAAGACTTGGATTCAACTCCCACGTGCGAGATTATGAATACCCACAGATGAGGAATCCCATACTAAAATAAAATAACCCTCCTATGGTTCTAGGTTTTCAATGGTGGTCTAACCAAATCAGTTTATGATTTAAACAAAACTCAATGATTTTCACATACCCATACTGAAAAGTAGATATAAATATTTGTGATAAAAAGAGTTTAATTGTATTTTGGTTTCTTTAAATTCTCGATTGTCTACGAAGTGATTTGCATTTTTGATAACCAGTGCGCTACTACTACTACTATTACTACTACTGTCACAAGTTAATGGCTAACATGATAAAAAAGAGTGAATCTTTTAAATCATATATATATATATATATATATATATATATATATATATATATATATTTAATTGATGCACAAATATAGGATTAGCAACTAACCATGGAAAAACAAACTACACATCTAATTAAACACATATTCGACTGTCTCTCTCCCTCTCTCTCTCTCTCTCTCTCTCTCTCTATATATATATATATATATATATATATATATATATATATATATAAGCATATAAATTAATCTATCGACTAAATTGTTGAATAAATTTATGGTATTTTTTTGTAGCTTGTTTTTTTCACGAAATCTAATGATTTCCAATAATCCGAATTTGGATTTCACTTGTACATCATAGAAAATAAACAATACTGACTAAGGGGACACATATACACAAATTGAATTAAAATATACTTTTTTGAAGTTATTTTGTTAGATAAATCATTAAATTAAATAAATTGAAAAGTAAAATATGAAATAATCATCATTTTCTTGACTATTTTCGGGTAAGATTGTTGAATACATAGAAGCCACTATTAACCGATTGTGTTATATCCAGTGTAGATTCAGAAATATTTCAATCAAATTTGGTTACTCTAGGGCAGAGAAAATGACACTGGGTGCAGCCTAATAAAACTCGTTTATGAGATAATAGATCATTTCTAATGTCGTTGGTTGATGATATCTCTACATCATAAATTGATTGAAATCTAAACTCTGAATCATTGGATTCATACTCATTAGTCCGAAATAAGAGTTTGGTGTCAGACCTGAAAGTCCTGGGACTAACCATGAGTTGGGATGTACGGATGTAGAATTAAGGATTTTGAAACTAAAATGTATACTCGGCAAGTTACCTTTACGCTGGACATCGGGTGGTGTAAACGTAGGTTGGAGGAAAATCCAATCAAAACGGGGTATCGGTCTATAGAGTCATTAACTAATAATTTAAATCATGTTGGTAGGCGCAAACGAACTAGTCGGAACCAAGTCAAGAAGACCTAATTTACGTATCTAAAAGTGATGTGTTCAATCTATTTATCTTACTTACACGATTTATTTTATGGTATGGACTGTAACTCAACACTTCACAGGGAATTTTTCTACTCCTTTTTAATTTACGAATAACATTTCCGACATTGTTGGGACGGCTCCCGGAAAGCGCGAAGCAGCCCCCAGAGGCTGCTTTTCTGTACATTTTTTTATACTCAATAACCGCTCCTACTAATTACTTCGGTCTTTTGATTTGCGAAGGTAGGGTTTCTTCATATCTGAGTGCCGATAACCGTACATCAAGTACAGAACATAACAGACGTATTTCAGCTGTAAAAAAATACAAAAGTTCACCTTGTCTAACCATCCAACATAATTCAAATTGCCTACATATACCATATTTTTGCCACTATAAGACAACAGTCATGAAATTACAACTGTGGAACCTAATGATGAATATATTGAAAATCACTGTTTGCTTCAATATTCTATTTCTGAATATTCTATGGGGATTTTTAATTTGCCATCTTATTTCATAATTTAAATTCTTAAATTATCGTGCCAAATGTCTACTATGAAATAAAAATCTGTGTTTACATAAATATTTATTGCTGGTCTTTTATTAGTAACTTAGCATTTCGACGTGATAATTTGTTTCAAGGTCATATATGAAGTTTGTATGAAAAGTGGTTGTATCATGTGTTTAGTAATTTCAAGTGACATTAAAAGGACTCTTTCTAAAGGATCAGACTCGGTTATGGTGAAATAAGTGAGTTTTTGTATCTAAAAACATTATACCTCGATTTTATCTTACTCCATTTTCTTTAAACACATTCTCCATATTTACTTTTTCTCACTATTGCTGACATAACTGCTGATTCGACACCTGCACAATGAATATTGTTAATTTTTTCTATGCTGATATGATGCAGACCTAAATCAATGCACACTGATGTTATGTCCTACGCTGTATACTACTGAGTGGCTACTATCTACCTCTAGGACTACTATTTACTACTTTTCGGTCTTGATAACCAGTGACGCTCCCAATTTCGATGTTTAATAGACCTCAGTTATAATACGCTTAACAGGATCATGACATTGAGCAACCCATCATCCATTGAGGCAATAGATGAAGGGTTAAGCAATATCATGTATTGATTGAAGTTAGATATTAACACTGTTGGATCCCAACTCAGTGATCTAAAGGTTAGACGTTTGCGCGCGACTCCCAAGTGTAGAATCATGGATGCACACTGATGATGAGTCCTATTCTAGAACGAAACACACATCTAATGCTTTCAGGTTTTCAGTGGTGGCCTAACTAAAATCAGCTCATGATTTGATTTGTGAAAAATACTACAGTCTACACAAATCTACCATACTAATAAGAATCGTTTTAATTAATAACGATCAATCACTCCAATTTAATGGTTCACTCATCTTGGGAAACAATAAGTTGTTATTTGATAAGACTGTAATCTAAAAAGATATTTCTAATGTTCAGAATGGAATAGTAATCAAACACCAAAGCTATATTCATGTTTTCAGGATACAACAAACAATTATTGGGGTTTTAAAAACGATACGAATTATCTAAAATATATACAATGTATTCCTTAATAAGAAAAACTAGCAGTTTATAGGTAACAGTTATTCTTAATGAGAACAACTGATTTTTCACGTTTTTTTGAATTATACATCAGACACATGATAAATATTTAGGTAGAAACTAAGCTAATAACAAAAATCAATAACCAAGCGTGGCTACGTACATTTAGTAGACTTTGAGATACACACATATGCTGTAAAATGTAAAGTCCAGTACAAAACTGCCAGGATTAAAATTGTTCGAGTATACTCATAGTTCAAACGCGTAATTCGACTATTTCTTTTTCTAAAATCCACTACCCCTAAAACCACTAAATTTTAGTTTTAAAATCAGTAGCCTAAAAATCGGTGAACATAAACCTCCATCCTAATGAATAACGATGGTAATAGGCTACCTTAGCTGAGGTAAATGAAGTCGATTTAAACTTGTGATCTAGCGAATGCAAGTAGTCAATTATTTACACAATTGAATTAGCAACATAACCAGTTTCTAACAATAAAAAGTCCCTGAGTGTTTAAACCGTTCTTCTGATGTTTTAAAGGATCATCATATTTCAGAACACCACCCATCACAATTAAACAAAAAAGTATAGAATAAGGGACAGTTCTAAAAATGCAATGTTTACAAAAATGAGAGGACGAAAAGCGAATATCCGGCGCTTTAACCGGACCCCAAACCAATGGTGCACATCGGCTCCAGTATCCTGAAGGAACAAATGGCGTATGAACCAATCGTTGGTCACCGGCTACCATGGGACTGCATCTCCTCACGATGCTCCACTGCCTTGTGGGTCAGACGTTTAGGTCGAAGGCTCGGGGTGTGGCTCCCTAAGAAAACCACCTGCTTCGGTTTGGGCACCCGGGCAGTATCACAGCCCTCACACAAATCAATTGAGATTCGTGTGGCGCATATGTACTTGGTGCCTCCCTGTACCTATACTTATGTGTTAAAATAAATAAATAAATAAATCTAAAAATGCATAGATAGCCAACATAGGCCACCAACCAGATGAAGCATTCTAAGTTCATTTATTAGTTTGTTGAGGAGGCTGGAAAAGTGCTGAGTATTGTGGATAGCTTCAGTAACAATTCAGACTTGTTAAGGAAGCCTTTATCTCTATCTAAATGTAAAAACTGCTTAAGCAGCAGTCTACGTCAGCAATACGTTTGACCATGCAGAGTGAGTCAATGAAATGAGTTAACCATTTCACGCATCTTTGAAAGCATCATTTGCTATCGTGGTGGATTAGTGGCTGATGAGATTCCTGCACGTATACAGAAAGTGTGCATGATTTATTAATCTGTACCACAAGTGATACAGTCTAGATATCCGTTTGACAAATAAAGGGGGAATATATTGCGTAACAGTTCTTACCATATTATTGTATGGGTGTAAAACATGACTTACGTGAGTAAAACACATACTCAGATTGGAATTACTTGAAAGTAGATGAATTCAGAACATAATTTACGTATGGTCGAACACTCAAGTGAGTGACGCCAAGGTTAAAACCAGGGTACAATATAAAAAGATCAGGTTTAGTGATGAGGCATTTCATAATGAGGTACTAAGCCTTCATTGACTGTGTTTAAGACATTTGCTGTCCAAGAACTATCCATCGCCGACTCCATCAACGAGTTTTCTGACAAAGAAGTAGGTTTAAAAGAATTAGGAGGAATCAAGACAAGGCATCAGTCAATCGAGGGATTGATTGTTCGTTTGAACCATGTGAGGAGATAAAAACTTCGTGGCTGGGACCCAAGGAATACTTGTAATCAATAGTAAGCGACTTCGGGTGACACGCTGCAAAAAAACTAGTCATATATACAAAAAATATATACATATAAACATATATAGATAGATAGAAAAATTCTCTGCGAAACACAAACGGGATCCCAATATGCACAAGCAAACTAAAATAATATCATTAGCAGACTAAATATAGCACACTCTCTAAATTCGGCAACTGCTGTAAGGAAAAGATTACACGTAAGCCACTTCGTACATAAGTCAGCTGAGCTACTGGTTAAGAAAGGTAAAATCGCTCATAAATTACCATGAAAAAATGCTACAAAATCCAGTAAAAAAATATAACAAACGTCCACGAGAATGTGATGTTAAAAAAACGAAATATCTGAAGTGGACAATTATATAAAAACCGCATAATCAAAAAATACTATTATATAATTGCTCTTTTTTGCTTAAGGTACGGAGTTCAGTATTCGTTCACTATTCAACACCAAACTAATAAAACATGAAATGGTATTTTTGTCCTTAAGATTCTGTATAAATAAACAGCAGAAAAGAGTGATATGCACATATTTTTAAAAGCCTTAAACCTTAATTTACTACCTGTCAAAAAAAATACAACTTCTGTATGACAGACAGTGTAAGAACCATGAACTAATGCTGAGAATACAAAACATTAGCTTTATATTTAAATGTTTTTCAGTTGCTTACAATTTGAAATACTGTAATGTAACGAAAATCTAACATGAAAATCTTTCTAAGGTTAAAATGAACAATGATTAGCATTTCGTAAGAAGAAATGAATGCAAGTGATGCATCAAGTACAGGTCTACATACTGAGCTCAAAGCTACACTGTCTGTATAAATGCTCGTGATACAATCCAGCTGCTTATAATGAAGTAGACTTAAAAAACTTGAATATCAAGCACTAATTACTAAGAAATCACTTCAATGTAAAAATAATTATAAAAATTCACATGAATTACAAAAGTTATACTAGAATGTTACAATCATCAGTCATACTCAATCGGAATTTTTTTTGAAAATCTATACAGATTCCAATAGTTTATTTGAAATACGAGATTTTGTAAGCAAATTATTAAATAAACAAGTTTGTAATATTTAAGAGAACAAACGAAATATGCAAAAATAAAATATACAAAACAAGTTAATTGAAATCCAAAGTTGGATATGTACTGAATACCGTAACTCAATCAAAACAATGAATTGAACAGAGAGGTTTACAAACTATTTAAGGAAATAATCATGTTTTCATTAGTGAATAGCTGCTTTAAAGTGGATTTGTGTAGTTCTAGTGAGAACTTGAAATTAATGGAATTTACCCAGGTTGACAGTGCGACAGTCATCATTAAAAGAACTGCCCAACTAATCTAAGAAACCTAGAACCAAAGTTTACAGCGGAATAGTTAGCTGCTACTAACAACAATAGTCAGTCAGTTAAACGTAACATAGAACCTGGTACATTTGTACATCGGTTAAAGCTGATATATCCCATCAGGACGAGATGAAATTGTTAGGACAAGCCCCAGAGTACTAGAGGTAGAAAGTTTTAATGGTAATAGAAAAAAGGACCCCAAAAAACAATTCGAGAATTCAGGAACTTAGGGCCTAAGGGAAGACGAAAAGTGAATTCACTTGCTCCGATCCAGACAATTCTGAGCGATTTCACTCAAAGTCTTCAACCATTGGTTACGATAACCACAAGGACCCCGACCAGGTGGTCTAGAGCTACCCACATGACATAGTCCACAGTAGTTGATATGTTTATGGATTGATGTCATGTCTTGGTTTGACCGCCTCTAGCTTTCTAATAAACTCCTACATTAGTCATCACATCGTGAGTTAAAGTGGTCGGTGGATGGACATACGTAATACATATCTCAACTATCTCAGTCGATGAAGACTCACCACCTCGTCGAACAGTTTACCATGCTTATCTAGTGTTCTGAGCCTAACCTCAAAATCGCTAGCAACATTAAGTTAAAGTTGTCGTTATTGGGAATCCGAAAAAAATATTGATAGTTCTCTTGGTTGATGTGCCGTTTTCATCACCATCTTACTGTCCTATTCATATCTAAATCCATCAACTATCATGCTTATTGTAAACAAAAAAACATGTTAAATTCTGTACTCTCTGAACAATTTATAGCTTTGATATCCTTTCTCAATAAAATTTTTTTTGAACATTTCCTCGTTAATGCCTTAATCTGAATAAACAGCTGTTTGCAGTGCATTCTAATTTTCACTAGTTTTCTAGTTGATATCAGTTCGTGTTGAATACCGAGAATCCAATACATCCATACAAATCATGTATTTAAACAAATAAAAATGCGTCGCGTGGACGTAAATCAAGCGTTTTAAACCATTCACTGGATTCTATTACGTTTTCTGAATAGTTTAACGCATGTCTTTTATATAAACCTAACGGTATCAGCATCTACTTTGATAAACTGGACGTCGATGATAATAAGAAATTAGGAGCTACAAGTAAAGATGGCTAGATATATACCTAAATGACTGCTAAAACAAATGGATCCCAATAGTCAAACAGGATCACAAGATAGACAAATAGCTTCCTTCACTGGAAAATATTTTGTTGAGACGGGTTACAGGTTCAAAAGAAAGTCAACCTTTATAGCGTTGTATAAAAAGGTTCAAGGGCGTACACTAAAATTTATTAAAGCCTTGAGTATAGGAAGACTGTAACCCCGTTAATTTGTTCAAAACCAATTTGTTCCTACCCCTGACCTACCCTGGTAATACTGGTTTATTATCCAGTATGACTTTCACATTATGTACTTTATTATCATTATTATTATCTTTATTTACCCTTACGTTTTAGTTTGTCTGGTTGACCTTTTATTTTTCAAATATAATTTTTTAACAAGTCTATGTATGATCAGACTGTTCAACATGTGCCGTGCAAACACACAACATTATTCTGATAACTATCGTCTTCCCATAGAATTATTCATATATATTAGTAAAGCGTCATGATCAGGAACTAGCTTTATTTCTGAACGTCTAAATAGGATTTTCTATTTTACGGAAAAATTTGTTGATAGACTACCGCTATAAATACGGTCGGGCAGTTTTTGACAAATGATATTTTTGAAAATTCTTTCGTTAGAGTATTTTAAAAAATAAGGGGATTAGAATATATCACAAGTCATTTAAAAGTAGGAAAAAATGGTCGATTGAAAGATTTACAGGTCCTGTTTGCAGTAAGCAAATCAGAATGACAAGACAATTATTTGATTTTCTATTTATTCAGTCAATAAGTCATGGAAAACGACAGATTTGGGACAAATCTATTCTAGTTCAAGTTTCCACATTTTAAAAAAGTACAGAGAGAGCAGAAAGTAACAAGATGAGAAGCGTAGAAAGGGAAAAACGTTGAATCTAATGGAAAGTTAAGCTTAATAAATATTCCCCAGAAAGGAATGAAAAGCAAGGAATAATACCGAACTCAATATATAAAATAAAATATAGAATGAGGACAACTTCACCACTGAGGACGATGCAGAAACATGACATTTGATGTCTTCAGCAATACAGTGAGAATCTCAAGAATCTCAATTCAGAAGTCTACACTAACTAATTAGTTTGAAACCAAACAATGATTGCCCCCAAATGCCCTGGTACGGCCGAGAGTGTGGAGAGTCCGCTCTCCCTCTCGAAATGCTCTCACATGGCCATGCGTATATAGCCTCTGCCAGGGAAGTCCTACTCACTGCCTTCTCGTGGCGGGGGTGTTGTTTACAAAAATGAGAGGACGAAAAGCGAATGTCTGGCGCTTTAACCGGACCCCGAACCAATGGTGCACATGGGCTCCAGTATCCTGCGGGGACAAATGGCGTATGAACCAATCGTTGGTCACCGGCTACCATGGGACTGCATCTCCTCACGATGCTCCACTGCCTTGTGGATAAGATCTTCAGGTCGAAGGCTCGGGGTGTGGTCCCCTAAGAAAACCACCTGCTTCGGTTTGGGCACCCGAGCAGTATCACAGCCCTCACACAAATCAATTGAGATTTGTGTGGCGCATATGTATTTGATGCCTCCCTGTACCTATACTTATGTGTTAAAATAAATAAATAAATCAATAATAAACAATGATTTCTCTTATTCATCTTGTCTTGATCTGACTACTTCCAACTTTTTCCAAACCTACTTATATGTCAGCTAGCATTTCGCGTCCAGGTATGTAATGGCTATTTGTAGGTATTATCTATAGATGTATAAAAAACGAAACAATCCAATTAGTTGCGTTGTTATTACAATTTGATAGTTTCCTCAGAAATTGGTAGATCATATATTAAATTATTTCCTGACTTTAAACATTTTGATGAGGATACTGTTAAGCCTCATATGCCCCCAAACGCCCTGTTACGGCCAAGAGTGGGGAGAGTCCGCTCTCCCTCTCGAAATACTTTCACATGGCCACGCGTATACAGCCTCTGCCAGGGAAGTCCTACTCACTGCCTTCTCGTGGCATTACTGTTGTTTACGAAAATGAGAGGACGAAAAAAGAATGTCCGGCGCTTTAAGCGGATCCCAAACCAATGGTGCACATCGGCTCCAGTATCTTGAAGGAACAAATGGCGTATGAACCAATCGTTGGTCACCGGCTACCATGAGACTGCATCTCCTCACGATGCTCCACTGCCTTGTGGATCATA
Organism: Schistosoma spindalis; assembly: GCA_946903255.1. Taxonomy (NCBI): domain Eukaryota; kingdom Metazoa; phylum Platyhelminthes; class Trematoda; order Strigeidida; family Schistosomatidae; genus Schistosoma; species Schistosoma spindalis. Next base: position 39,590,128 of record OX336416.1, on the reverse strand, counting down.
TCTTCAGGTCGAAGGCTCGGGGTGTGGCCCTCTAAGAAAACCACCTGCTTCGGTTTGGGCACCCGGGCAGTACCGCAGCCCTCACACAAATAAAATGAAAATTTGTGTGGCGCATATATATTTGGTGCCTCCTTGTAGCAATATCTATGTGTTAAAATAAATAAATAAATAAATAAATAAATAAATAAATAAATAAATAAAAATAAGCCTCATATCCCGAAGTTAATTTGTCCATCTATAATATATTAATAATTATAGTAATGCAGCAATACAACTCAGTAACAAAACAAAAATTAATGTAATTAAATCTATTATATGACGGATAGTGATACCTTTTGACTGGTTACGTATGGGTAAATGGAATTTTAGACCCATGATTTACAATATTGAAATCCGCAGTCTTAACCAACAAGTCCTAGCCCTATTATTATTATTATTTCATTATTTGAACACATAGATACTGGTATAAGAACGCTCCGACTACATATGCACCACACAAATCTCATTTGATTTGTGTGAGGGCTGTTGATACTGCTTGGGTGACAGACCGAAGGTGGCTTTCGTTGGGGCCCACACTCGGAGCCTTTGACCTAAAGATCTGATCCACAAGGCAGTGGAACAACGTCAGGAGATGCAGTCTCATGGTAGCCGGTGACCAACGATTGGTTTACACTCCATTTGTTCCCTCAAGATACTGGAGCCCATGTGCACCATTTTTTGGGAATCAGGGTTTTCCAACTCCCCTAGGTGGACTCTCCATATCCACCAACCCGGTTAAGGCACCGGATATTCGCTTTTCGTCCTCTCAATTTCGTAAACAACACCCCCGCCAAGAGAAGGTAGTAAGTAGGTTCCATTAGTTAACAATAATTTCTACACAATCGGCTCGACAATATATAAGAACTTTTAAGCTAGGCAGTTATGGGGTGTCACTAGTGAAAATAAGCAACTTAGAGGAACAAGTTGATACTACAAACTTACTACAGCCTTAGCAAAATCATGAAGCTTCGTAGCATGTGATTAGTTCTTAAAACTGTATTTGAAGATTATGAAGAGTTATAGCACATGTGGACGACTTTGATGGAGCTTCTCTCTTCACCTCAGATGAGTTCAAAAAAATTAACTAAAATTGCTGATTCACACCATATATAAATGCGTTTAGGATATTATAGCTGGCTGTCTTACAGGAAAATAGGTCAAAAAAACGGGAAATACACTATCTATATTACTAATAAATGTACATACATTAATTAGTGTAAAAATAACCATTTGGAAATGTTGAAAACAGAAACTGAGTCTAACTTCGAATGTTTGCCAAAAGCGAAATTCGTCGCATAAAAGTAATCTCTGTGATGACCAGCAAACTTACTAATTTTCGCTAAATGTCTCACTCTCAGGTAATGAATGAAAGACTTAACTAAAACCCCTATCTCTCCAGATACACCAAAGTATGAAGTATAGGAAACGTTTTACCCTCGGCCAATGGAGGCAAATTAAGACAATGATGTATTGTACACAACCAATATGTGATGGGTTAAGGTGAAATATGATCAATGTCACACATAAGAACTAAGCTTAACAAGTATTGAGAACCACCACGCATAATCCTTGGACGTGTTGCTGAATTTCATTCTACATTATGACTATCAGGACATTTAGACGACTGGCATCTTGAATGCTAATAACGTCAGGGAAATGATGTTAAGCAAGGAAAGCGAAAGAAATATAAAGAAATTACATGGGTAAAGTTAATAGTAAAAATTAAAAGATAAAAGTCTACTATTAAAATTGGTTCTTGGTAATATGATATTGATGCCTGAAGTACATGGACTTGAGGAGTATAATTTTTTTTTGAGTCTTCCAACAGCTTGGAAACGCTAAAGGAATCAGTCATCAATCAACAAGACAAATAGAAAAGGAGTTCAAATAGTCGTAGAATCAGTAGTAAATGAATTTGGGCACTAAATTGTCAGCTTTGAAATAGACGGAATCTTTGGAAACTATGCGTCTACACTGCCTAGACAAGTCACACAGTAATATTTGACATCTATAATACAACAGCTTTGTTACATAAATTAATCCAACTTTCTACTTGCCGTGATATATATGATAAAATTACAAGTTCCTAAGTTGGACAAACCCAAAGACTTCATCTATACCACTAAATGTACTATAGTAACGAAGATTGTAGGAATCCTTTTATATAGGTTTGTTGAGTAAATTCTTAGAATGGACTCTATTAAAGCTCTGCATGCAGCGAAACTACTTGACAATAGGAAGTTCTTGACCATGGAAATAGAATCGTTCAAAAAATACATAACATAACCTAAAACAACTTTGTATGCAGGGTTTCGAAGCAGAATCCAAGTTGTAGATAATCAAGTGAAGTCATAATACATATCGCTTATGACACAGAAGCAAGGAAACTCAGCTTAAAGATCGTAATTGAAGACTTTATATTTCTTACCAGGATAAAATTCATCTTGTTTTGATATCTTGACTTTTGTATTAGTATCCTTTTGAATTCGGCCGATGGCTTCGCCAGACTTCCCAATGACTGCCCCAGCAGCAATTGATGGAACCAAGATTTTCAGCTGGACATTATCCTCTTTAATACGAAACATAGTTTTTACCGATCATAAACATGAATTGTCACATAGAAAACAAGTTTGAAAAACTTACCACAGTTTGGACGTTTCGGACTAGTATCTGGGTCCATATCTTTCTCCCGAGGTCTTTTCCTGGAATCGCTGCTGTCATCAGAGCTTGAGTGACTTCCTGACATTCTGTTAACAACAGACTAATAGTAGTGCAAAGTAAATGCTTAATCTCTTGACATCACGTAAGATTAATTTTAGGGGCTGTAACGTCTGACTTGAAGCCAGCTCCAACAGAAGAGAGTCTTCAATTTTCGCATGTCAAAAACATCCGACGATATTCTTCACTTCCCGTGTTCATGATAACAAAACATAAATTGCAAAAAAAGAATGTCTGAACTTTGACCTTCAGTCCATGCAGGAGAATATAAACATCTTCACAGAGTCTCATGTAGGCCGGATGATAGAACCGGAATACCCCATATACTATCATTAACTGCCTTATCCAAAATTATACGTTTGGTACAATATGGAATTCTTAGAACACAATGTTTCGACAGGGTTCGCCTGCAAGATCACAAATCAATCGATAACTGTATACATAAGTAAACGCACTATTTAAAAAGAATAGTGGTATTTCTCCTCACTGAGTTAATTTTGTTGCCTTGATGGCTTATTGCGCATCAAGACCACTGTTTTAGCTTCAATCGAATTTATTTCAGGTAAAGTAGTCGTCAAGATTATCGTTTTCTCATAAGTAATTTACCATCTGGACTTGAATACATTAGTTCTTCCTTTACTTGTTGCACGTTTTTTCTCTTTTCTTAAGGTCACCACTTTTGTCTTTGGGTGTTGTTTTCGTTCAGTTATTTTTTTGAAAGCCTCTGATTGATGACTATACAGTGCTAAAAAGCAATTGTCAGCGTCTGGATTGTTGGTACTTTGTGGAAAGTGGCATACAGTGCGGTGAATGTGAAGGATGGTACCACGAAGTTTGCACGAACCTATCACCTGAGGCTTTTAAACAGCTTAGTAGAGGTGGTAGCATGTGGTTGTGCAAGCAATGCTGCTCGAACGCGGACAGCGCGCTATCCAAAAACCATTGCAGTAGTGAATGCTAGTAACAGGAAATAAGAAAGCGCAATTGAGGTTCATCAAATGGTACTCAATCCGTCGGTACACAAATGCATGTGAAGTTACATCAAGTAAGCTCCGAGTCCGCCGACGAGCACGGACTTCGCATTGACTTCAAAGATGTCTGTTAGAGATGAAGGAAGGAAAATCCTTCTGTCCCTTGCCCTTCAAATATCAACAGGCAGGAACACCTATAAAACATAGTAGCGAAGCTGGGTTGGTTTCTAGCAGGAAAAACAACAGCCTGACCACCCAAACCATCAACATCCATCTAGCATCCCACAGTTTTTGTAACTCAACTGCGATTGCTATTCCAACGAAAGTTGACGAAGGTTACGGATCATGAATAAGAACCGACTTAGTGTTAAGGAAAAGCCGGTCTCCCAGACAGTAGTCGAGGGCTTAAAGGTTGATCGTAGTGACAGGTCAGTTGAAGGGTCAGAACCCAAAACTCGCTTTGAGCGATTGGTTAATAACAGATTTGTTTAACCAGCTAACGCCTAAACATCTTGATTAGATCAATGAATAACACATCTATTTGAGCACTGCTATCTTCATCTACATTTCCAACCTCTCTTGCAATGAGGAGAATAGTCAAGCACAAGTGCGCTTCACTGAAATTATGTTGTCTCCCTTCTTAAACATTATTCCCTTCCACACAGTTTGCAACAGCCGTACAAATAATCTTCCCCCATTAGTTTGACAAATACAGCGGTAAGACTAATAGGTCGATAGTAAAAAACCAAGTCTTAACTACCCACCACATAAACCAGACAGATAAGTGTGTCCTTCCAGTCTCTTGAGAGTTTAGACTGCCTAAAAGACAATATCAATAATAATAATATATTCTAAAAATACTAGTTACAGAATTCATGCCAGCTCACAGGCATGATCAGCCTCATATAAATAGTAACATTAAATGTAAAGAACACATATATGATACAAGGTTGACTTAAGTTTACTAGTTCAAAAATTGTTTAGGTAGTACATTGATGGCATGTATTGCAGCAATGCAATCTATCGGCCGAGAACTTTTAATTCTTCTTAAGTGAACATCCTGTCTATTTGTAAACGGTGCATTTGAGGTCATTTCCTGTGCTATAATGAATTGAATATAATCATCTTCAACAAGAGAAAAAACGAGAGCACCGAAAAACAAAGTAATAATTACTAAAATATGTCAATCAGGTCTAACATAATGCATGTGTCATGTGACTCAGTTATATACTGTTGATGTTAGACATTATTCAAATTATTCAGGGTTACCAGGGACGGTGATAACGCTAAGTAACAGCAGGTAGGTGGTTTACTTAGTGAATTCACTAAGTAATTCAAATACCATTTCAAACTTTTAACAATTACAACCGACAGGGCTTTGGTGATGCTGGGATAAATATCTTAAGGACCAGTGGAGTTATATGGTTTGAGATGTTGATGTATTCACACGACACTTTCCTTCTCAAAAACGCAAGATCCGTCGACAAGCCGCATTCATAAGAACTAGTTGTTGGTCCTCACGATAGTCGGTAGGAAACACGTTACCAAAACATTTTGATAAGCCTGATAACATCGCTTCTTCACAATGTTCAAGTATTTTCCTTTACCAAAAACAGGAGATTTGTTTCTGTAGAAAATTAAAATATCGGGGAACCACATATAAACTGTTATTATATAGAGAATTTTATAGTATAAAAACTTAGCAACTAAATTATATATATTTATGTTTCTTTAAACATAAGATTTCATTTGGTGTACTGGCTACTCTTATACAGTCTACCATTTCTAGTTTATTCCCTTTTTTTTAGCTTCAGCCTCCCATACTCACAACCACTTTTGGCTTGGTCTTGTTATTCTTAATTTTATGGTGTGATGCGTTCTGGTCTGTTCGTATATACACCACGTGTGTCTGAAGTATGTTATTCATACAGTGGAGGCGAAGATTGTGTTCTGAACTGAACGGGCTGGGTTATGTTACAGAAGCTACTATTATCTAGAACCAATAAGGAGTAGGACAGGGATAAGGTCATACAAGTCGGTATTCTGATTGACGATTTAGTCACGCGATAAATGAGATAGCACTGGTCATAACAGCGAGGTACCAATTATTCTCCGGTTTCAACTCTTCAGGTAAGTGAACATCCTTTTCAGACTTTTTGCAATCTCTATACAATTATTCTTTATAACAAAGTTTAGCCTTGCTTATCAACGCTTTGCTTCGTGATCTTAAACTAAATGGATTCATACTGTTTAGAGCATGTAGAGATAAACATACACTGATACCTCTTCATAAGTGTTAGGAGTTTCTTTACCTGTTCGATTATCCATGGTGTACGATTGTTTGGTCTACGTTGTACTATGCACGGCAGAAACAGGGACGTTACTAGGTTAAGGTTATCCGGAAATCTGGATCATGCATCTCCAAATGATGAGCCAACATTTACTGACCATTTTACTTTATACTGAATGTGATCCAAAATAAAGTTATCAGCTGATCAGGTAGGGCTACAATGGATGACACCGAATATAAATGTACAACCTCCAAATGTGGGTTCACAGTTGCTGACTTCACAAGTTATATCATGATATTCAGAAACAAATACATGGACTTTTACGTCATTAGTTATGCAGACAAGGAACCTGTCACATTTCCTCCATCCATTTCTATCAGTTCTTATATGACTGTACGCCAATAATTCTGGAGTTACATCAAAGTCCTAGACTAACCAAGTCTAGGTCACAGATATGATGAGTGGCTTGAATTCATCCGTCGATACTCTCAGTTTATGGGATTTGTCTCTTAGACTACGAGTGTTTATATAAGACTCTTAAACAGAACAATCTATGCATACAGGCCTTGATATAATTCGCTTATAACACCTGTGTACTCGAAAATCCAGCAAGCGTTTAGTCTAGTCTTACTTAGAAGCTTTGGCAGAGTATTCTTCAATTTAAAACGGTAGACCAACAAAGGACTACCAACTAAGCAGGCGCTTTTTGTAGGGCTAGCATTTTCTGTTACAGAACCGCCGTCTACTTCCAGCCACTCGGTACAACAAGATCGTGACGTCTTGGGACGGTGATGGTTTTATCCCGATCTTGATAGACTACTCTGTGATTGCAACAACCTACACCTAGTATTACGTTTTCATGCCTGTAAGTAACCTTCGTTCTATTGATAAAGGAGACCAAACTAGTAGAGGATAGGTCATTATGTGGCTTGTGGACGGCACACAGTGGAGCACGAGGTTTGTTGTTCAATGATACATAACTTTTCAGCACTCAATATAAGATAAAAAATATAATTCCTACACAAAATAAGAAAGTGAATCAATAGTTGAGCCCTATAGTTTCGGCAAATATATTTAGATGTTTGATGCCATCTCTTAACCAATCCACTTCTGTTGTTGCAACCTCACTTTTGTTTGTTTCCCTTTACCATATTTCTCTTCGTCCGTAAAAATACTTACTTTTCAAGCATATTCTTGTGCCAGACTCAGTTTGTCATTGCAGCTTGGAGGCCCGCCAACTCTTGGATCAGTAATGTCTTACTCTAACAGTAAAACTTAAAAAGCCAGTGGGAATTAGGTTCCTAACATTTCTATTTTACAGTGAGTTTCAAACAAGTACACAAATTTAGGAACCTGTTGTGGCATTTATCATATTTACCATCTTTATCTGCAGGAAAGAAATAGTTGGGTTGTTCACATTTATAAGCAAAGCCGACCACTGTATGCTGGTTTACGAGAGGAAGATAGACAAAAATACACAAGTCACTAACTAGTGTGGGAATCGGCGAAAGGAAGAGTGCCATGAAGTCGATTTGAAGGAAACTCCAAACTTTGGTCGAAATAACTCTCGTTAAAGTAATATGTGTTGTCGGCGTAACAAATTCACAAAAGTAATTAATCCACAACAAGCATGAAAATCATTGAGTTTGTTTATTCTATATTATACTCGCTAGATACGGTATGTTTGGGCATTTATACTTTGCTCGTATTGAAGGACTTTAATTTACTGGCCTCTCATCTGATTAACAGAGTTGTAAAGAGGAAAATGATAATGATGTGGTTTGCAAGATATTATACAAGGATTACAAACCACAAAATTAAATGTCGAATAATGTCAAAAGCATGTAACCTCTCAACATAATAAGTCAAACGAAAAGTTCCTTCGATACTAATAAAACATGAGCAGTCCAAGAGAGACCTGCGGATAGAGTATATCAAGAAAATAAGGGTCGCTTCTACAGTAGATTCTCCAATATTATAGGCTTTGAGGGATCAAAGAGGGGTGTTTGTGATATTCTTGTCTTGGTTCAAAACTGATAGTTTGAATCTTAGAAAAAATAAGTGTGAGACCATAAACAATATGCAATGGTCAAAATAACAACATGCACTCATTCGTTTCAGGGGTATGTGAAGAGACGAAAATTGATACACTTACAGTGAGATAATCTTCTTACGCAACGAAAGTGCTTTTTGTAGACGGAGAATAATACAGAAAGAATGAGGAAGATGAAAGAATAAATATTTTTGGCACACCATTAGTTATTTAAAACGTAGAACTCCCCTCTCTAAGTACAATACACCGTTCATTTCAAGAAAGATAAGAAAACAGTCAGTTGTTTATCTATCTGATGGTATTGATGCTATCAAAATTATTTAATAGTACTTGGAACAGATTTAAAGATATAAGTAGTATGGCAACGCGCATCGAACGTACTCCATACAGTTTCCTAAATTGAGCAGTATATTACGATACAGGATGAAAACAGCATCCGAAGTATTTCTTTTATACCTGTAAGCCAAGTGACACGGACCAATGCTCTCCTCAACTTTAGCAGCAAATCTTTAACATTAAAGCTGACCTAGTAGAAGATAATCGCTTATATTCGCATCAGATCGCAAAAGAATGAACAGTATTACGCAATCCAAGCGACTGCTTGCCTGTTTAGATTAAACGTTTTGCAACACATCGAAAACCTTCCTGATATATCTTCGAGCACACTCATTTCTGACTTCACTGGGTTGGGATTCTTCGTTTATGAATGTGTTAAGACTAAATCGTCGTCAGAACCTGAATATCTGTAGCAACTTTAAATACGGTATTAAGTGGGAATAGCAATGTTTTTCCATTGTTTTAGGAAAGGCTAAGTTATCAATATGGGCACAAATTTCCCATCCTTATAATCAGAATCTCTTATTGTCATCGAGACTACCTTTATCTCTCTTGACATTTATGATATGAAATCTGTTGATGATAAACACACTCGTGAATGAATGACACAGAACATCAGCACATTTCTCAAAAAGAAAGTTCAGGACTTCTCGGGGTCTTAAACATGGGGATATAGGAAGCAAATAGTGAGATGGTTGACACATGAAAGACCAAAATAAGGTGAAGACAAAAAACATTCAGCTGGTAATAATCACCAGTTAGTACTTCAAACAGGTCCAGATATTCAGCCACCATACTCGAACTTTAAAGTATCCCGAAAGACAAACCTGGTAACGCTTTCCAACCGTAGATCAGCCTTCTGGCACGCGCATACCATGTGTCATATTATTTTAGCCACACGTTCTCAGCAGAAGCTCTCCACAACTATTATCAGTGTAGGCGTTTGCGTTTGTACTGTTCTCTCGAATTCGCTTTCCTACTCACGAAACCCCCTACCATCGCCCCTCGTTAATCGGATGTACTTAAACGCGCTTTGTGAACAGTACTAGTGTTACGATATGAACGAAGACATTTCTGCATGTGGAGAGGTGATATTAGGCTTTGGACCATGCTTAGAGCCCGGACAATTATCAACTCTTGACAGTTAGTTATGCGAGGTGCAAGGCACCTCTGCCACCAATGTTTGGTCTGTGTTCTTTGATTACTGGGTGAATCTCATAGAAAACTTCAGTAAACCGAAGTCAAGAACAGTCAATCTGTCCCTTATATTTACAATGGCTGGTAACCTGACTTGATTATTCTATCAGGAACAGAGGTACTAACTAATCTGGACAGTGGGACCGTTTCGAAACATCAACTTTTTAAAGTTCGCGATAGACTGTGACAATCTTAGTGCAGTCTCACCCCAACTCTTGAGTGATTAAAGCAACTCAGTCCAATCTGCCGATGTTGAAGATATATAAATCCCGTTCGGCAACAAATTGTCCTAGTTTAAAGCACCATCATGAATTATAAAGCCCCACCCTTATCGGCTAACTCCGCCTGTAGCTCTTCCAGAGTTACTGCCGGTCCCAAGCCTGGGTAAAGGAGGAGGGTTGGGCATGGGGTTAGCGTCCCCATCCCGTAGAAACCTAACTCGCTAAAAAAACGCTAACCAGAAAAAATAACTCAAACCATTTAAACTCTGCCCTGGGAGTTAGAGGTAATATGACGCTTCATGGTGAAAGCCGAGTTCCTTCGGAATTCACGAGGCCGATGCCCCTTCTAACAACCAGAGCAACAATTTTTATAGGTACATGGAACGTCCGGACAATGTGGGAGAACGGGAAGACCAGTCAAATAGCAACGGAAATGAGGAGATACAACTTGGCAGTACTGGGAATCAGTGAAACCCATTGGACCCAAGCTGGACAACAAAGGCTAAATACGGGAGAGATGCTGCTATACCCCGTCACGAAGAGGAAGATGCTCCACACACTCAGGGAGTTGCTCTAATGCTATCCAAAGTAGCACGAAATGCACTTGTAGGATGGGAATCTCACGGATCCAGAATCATCAAAGCATCATTCAAAACAAAGAAGGAGGGGATCACAATGAACATTATCCAATGTTATGCACCCACCAATGATAGCAACGACGACGTTAAGGATCAATTCTATGAGAGGCTGCAATCAATCATAGAGAAGTGCCCAAGAAAGGACCTCACCATTCTGATGGGAGATCTAAACGCCAAAGTCGGAATGGACAACACCGGATATGAAGACATCATGGGACTACATAGACTGGGAGAGAGAAACGAAAACGGGGAAAGATTTGCAAATCTGTGTGCATTCAATAAATTGGTCATAGGCGGTACAACATTTCCACACAAACGTATACACAAAGCTACGTGGATCTCACCGGACCACACCACAGAGAACCAGATAGATCACATTTGCATCAATAAAAAGTTCCGAAGGACAATGGAAGATGTGAAAACCAGGAGAGGAGCGGACATAGCTTCAGATCATCACCTAGTTGTGGCCAAATTGAAACTGAAGCTAAAGAAGAACTGAAAACTGGACAAACAGCATCACAAAGGTTCAATACAGCCTTCCTTCAAAATACTGACAAACTCAATGAATTCAAGGTAGCTCTCAACAACAGGTTCCAAGCCTTACAGGATCTACTGAAGGAAGAAGAAACTACTATGGAGGATAGCTGGAAAGGTATCAAAGAAACATTAACTTCAACGTGTCAAGAGGTTCTGGGCCCCAAGAAGCATCATCACAAGGAATGGATCTCTACAGAAACATTGGACAGGATCAAAGAAAGAAAGAACAAGAAGACAGCAATTAACAACAGTCGAACAAGAGCAGAGAAAGTCCAAGCACAAGCAGAGTACATAGAAGCAAACAAGAAAGTGAAGAAGAGCATTAGAGCTGATAAGCAAAAATACGTGGAAGAACTAGCAACGACGGCGGAAAAAGCTGCGAGAGAAGGAAATATGAGACAGCTTTACGATACGACGAAGAAGCTTGCAGGGAAATACAGTAAACCAGAGAGACCAGTCAAAGACAAAGAAGGAAGACCGATCACTGAGATTCAGCAACAGCGCAACAGATGGGCAGAGTACTTCGAGGAACTCCTGAACAGACCGGCTCCAATGAATCCACCGGACATCGAAGCAGCACACACAGATCTTCCTATAAATGTCAATCCACCAACGACAGAAGAAATCAGAATGACCATCAGACAAATCAAGAGCGGGAAAGCAGCAGGACCTGACAATATACCAGCTGAAGCGTTGAAGTCAGACATCGAAGTAACTACAAGCATGCTTCATCTTCTATTCAAGAAGATTTGGGAGGAGGAACAAGTGCCGATGGATTGGAAAGAAGGACACCTCATCAAGATTCCAAAGAAAGGAGATCTGAGCAAGTGTGAAAACTACAGAGGCATTACACTACTGTCAATACCGGGTAAAGTCTTTACAAGAGTGTTACTGAACAGGATGAAAGACGCAGTTGACGCTCAACTTCGAGATCAACAAGCTGGATTCCGTAAGGACCGGTCGTGCACAGACCAGATTGCGACACTACGGATCATCGTCGAACAATCAATTGAGTGGAACTCGTCACTCTACATCAACTTCATTGATTATGAGAAGGCATTTGACAGTGTAGATAGGAGGACGTTATGGAAACTTCTTCGACACTACGGAGTTCCTGAGAAGATTGTCAACATTATCCGGAACTCATACGATGGACTACAGTGCAAAGTAGTGCATGGAGGACAGCTGACAGACGCATTCCAAGTAAGGACCGGAGTAAGACAAGGCTGTCTACTCTCTCCCTTCCTCTTTCTTCTGGTGGTCGACTGGATTATGAAGACCTCGACATCTGAGAGAAACTACGGCATACGATGGACAGCTCAGAACCAATTAGACGACTTGGACTTCGCAGATGACCTAGCCCTCCTATCGCATACACACGAACAAATGCAGACAAAGACAGCCAACATAGCAGCAGTCTCTGCATCAGTAGGCCTCAACGTACACAAAGGGAAAACCAAGGTCCTCAAACACAACACAGAGAACAGCAGTCCAATCACTCTTGATGGAGAAACTCCGGAAGATGTGGAATCCTTCACATACCTGGGAAGCATCGTCGATAAACAAGGACGTTCAGATGCAGACGTCAAGGCGAGGATTGGCAAAGCAAGGATAGCATTCCTTCAACTAAAGAACATATGGAACTCAAAACAACTTTCAACCAATATCAAAGTCAGAATCTTCAATACGAACGTCAAGGCAGTCGGTTCTACTGTATGGAGCTGAAACTTGGAGAACTACTACAACCACCATCAAGAAGGTACAGGTATTTATTAATAGCTGTCTACGCATGATACTCAACATCCATTGGCCGGATACCATCAGCAACAGCCTACTGTGGGAGAGAACAAACTAGCTTTTGGTTGGAGAGGAAATAAGAAAACACGATGGAGTTTGTGGATAGGACATACATTGAGGAAATCATCAAACTGCATTACGAGGCAAGCCCTAACTTGGAATTCTGAAGGGTAGCGGAAAAGAGGAAGGCCAAAGAACACATTACGTCGGGAAATAGAAGCAGATATGAAAAAGATGAATAAGAACTGGAAAGAGCTTGAAAGGTTTGCCCAGGACAGGGTTGGATGGAGAATGCTGGTGAGCGGCCTATGCTCCTTCACGAGGAGTAACAGGCGTAAGTAAGTATGTAAGTAAGTACCCTTATCGGCTTCTTCTGATGGGATTCATATTTTGCGACAAATTTCCTTGTTTCCTTAGTATTACTTTCGCACGGCAGAAAAAGTTTAGCGGATGATTCTCACTACATGTCATAAGTTAGCACTTCGGTAGATGTAAACATGTATAAAGAATAAGATTGTAGAAATTTAGGTTAGATAAAGTGCATACAATAAATGAATGTTCACGAAGACAATATGAGATAACACTTAAAGGGTTCTGATTATTTGAGTGAAACTCAATCCTATTGAATTAACCCGAATGCGTTATTTAAGAAATAAATTTAAAGAGTTTACACAAAAAATTTCATTCTTCATCTAACTCTAAAATCGGTGATGCAGTTAAGTGAACAGCTGAAAAGTTATTATTTGTTATACCATCAGCATCGATAGTTTCAGGGTGTTTGGGAACAGTTTCGGCAGTTTTATCGTCACATTTTGAAATAACTTTGGAACTTGATGACTGCGAGTGGTTGGATTCGGAATTTAAAGTAGGTAAGTTCTCAAGATCAGAATCAGAACGAGAATGTACAGGGATATTAGGTTTTGATTCATGAAGAGTGAAGGAATTGTGAAATGTACTGGTGCGAGTAGATTCGGTTGAATTAGGATTGTTTTGTTCCGAAAGCAAGCAACCTGTCGGAGGAAGAGAAAAAGTATAACTGTCAGAGCATGAAGAGTTATTAATTAAAATGCTGGGTAGGAAGCTGTCCAAACATTTCTGACCACTAAGATAGTTATATGGTCAAAGAAACTTACTGGGATTCTTGGCACAATGGTCAACTTCAATCGACGAAGACAATGAACCATTTGAAGATATGTATGTACTAAGTATAGGAGTATTGATATCAACACTCATTTTAGAAGGCGCATTTCTGCCACTGTCCGATTGTTTTGAATTTACACCACTTGCACGATGACGGCGAGCATCACGTTTGCGGAGATTTTTCCTGTGAAACAAATTATCAATAAATAAATTATCATCCTTCACGACGAATGATCTTTTAAAGTACGAACATATTATAAATGTTAGAAATTCCTATCATGAAAACCATCACAATATATATAAATGAACATTATTGCTTTCAATTAGACTGTCATATCGGGCTTTACTTTAATACACAGTAATATTTACCTCCATATATAAAAACTACCAAAACCAATCAAATCAGTTTATGGGTCAATGATAACAATCAAACAGATCACATGACTAAATACAGAGAGCAAGAAGTACGAACTGACAGTAAGATGAAAGACGTACAGAAATGGCAAACCTTTCAGCAAAGGTTTCAATATAGGAAGTGCGTCAGAAAACGAGAGAATAAGCATTACAGTAACGATCATTGAAGTTATGTAAAGTGTGCGGAGGATCTGACAGTGAATACATACAAAAAGGTGTGGGAAAGCGAACAAAGGATGAGGAAAATCAGTAAAACCGTTTGTCTAGTCTTATCCGACCGAGGAAGAGACGAGAATGTTACACATACACTAGTTATAGACTTGAATCCCCATAGATTCTGCCATATGTAGGGGGCCAGGTCGAACCGTGTTAGGAAGTGACGAAGGTATATAGATGGTCACTTAAAGTGACTTGATTTTATCTGCCGATTGAGAACCCCCGATCAAGTATGAGGAAATGGAGTTATGTACTGTCTCTGACCCTTTCCAGACTAAACAGAGAGATGACCACCTATTTGTTGACCAAGCCGTTTGGTGGCATACATTCTATATTTATACCTACAGGAGCATCAGAATTTGTAAACAGACACAGATGCCAGATAAGGTTACCTATCCTTCGTTTAAACTGACATAAACCTATTGAAGCTGGAAGTTATTCAATATTAATTAGAACGGTTCTACAAATTTTTGTGCTAAATTACTGACTTTTGAACATTTACGAAAACAACTTCGCTAATCTCCTCAAATATTACCAGTTGCACATAACAATCTATACACGGATAATTTGATTATATTATTAAGCTTGGGGTTAAATTAACTTAGATACTTTGTATTAATAAGACATGTCATTCAGTCATTACCAATGTAAAACTTCGCACGTACATACATCAGTTCGAGTTTCCATACCACATTAGCACACAGATACAATTGTCAACTCAAATACCGTAGTGGTAGAGGTAGAAAAAGTATAACCAGTTACCGAAAACATTAGTATTTGAAGATGTTATTCAAGGAGTATAATATAGTGAAATAAATTTGGAAAGAGGAAAGATAAGGGACATGAAGAATTCAGAAGATTAGAATTTGGGAGAACACAAAGAGTGGATGCACCTGCGCCATTGCAAACGATTGTCAGCCATGTCATTCGAGGTCTCTAACCATCGGTTGCTATCATCTCGCGGTCCCCAACCAGGTAGTCTACACCTACCAACGTGGCTCAGTCCACTTGTCAGTGACTTCACGGATTTGTGCCATGTTTTGGACTGGCCGCCCCTAGCTTTCTTCCAACCTACTTCTATACCATGAAACATCTCACATCAGGGCAGTCGGTGGTTGAGCATAAGTAACAAATGTCCCAGCCATCTCATCTGATGTAGTTTCACTACTTTATCAATTGATTTGCCATCTTTACCTAGTACCCGTTTCCTAACAAATGAGTTACTTACTCGGTGGTCCCAGGATACACGAGCAATGTTTCGAGGACATCTATGGTCGAATACTAGTAACCTACGAATATACTCCACTCTTGCCGGCCATGTTTCACTGCCATAAAGTAGGACGGAACGAACTGCTGCGCAGTAAACCGATCCTATGGTTGATAGACGGATATCTCTTCTACGCCATAAATGACGCAAGTTGGCGAAAGCTAGTCGAACCTTCTGTATCCGTACTGAGACTTCGTCACACACCAGACCACAGGGACAGGTGGGACTTCCAAGATAAGTGAAGCGGTCGACACGCTCAACTAATTCACTCCCTATCATTAGTTCGGGTGTCGACGCAACCCAATCCTGAAGCAACATTTTGCATTTCGAGGAGGAGAATCACATGCCGAATATGCATGCATTGTTGCTTATAGTGGTCAGAAGACTGTATTTTGTCAGCGTCTTCACCAAATAGAACTATCCCATCGGCATATTTTAAGTAGACAAGTGAATCTCCCGGTAGAAGTTCAACCCCTGGAAATTAAGATGAGGAAAGTGTTACCTCTAAAAGCACATTTACGATAAAGTTAAACAAGAATGGAGAGAGTGGAGGGCCCTGACGAACACCACTTGAGGTAATCACTTCTGACGACAGTTCACCATAAGCTTTCACTCGACCAGTTGTGTTCGAGTAGAGAGGCTTTACAAGGTTAATGTACTTCTTTGGTACTCCTTTCAGTGACACATTGCCATAGAACCTCACGATCAACAGTCAAATTCCGCCTTAAGGTCGAGAAACACTACGATTTTGGGGCGTCTGAATGTGTGTCTATGTTCTAGGATCTGACGTAGTGTGAATATCTGATCTATACAACCACGTCCAGGTCGAAAACCAGCCTGGTTTTCTCTAGTCTTCTCTTCACGAGCTTTAGTTAGGCGTCGAAGTAATGTTGAAGCTAATATTTTAGACATTATAATAGTCAAACTTATTCCTCTGTAATTGTCACAAGAAGACTATTGTCCTTTCTTATAGACTGGCACAATCTGTGATTGAGACCAGTCAGATGGGATTACGTCCAGTTCCCAGATTCTACCTAAGACCTCAGTCAATCTCACTGTTAATACTGGACCTCCATCCTTAAAAATCTCAGGGGTAAACCTGTCAGGGCCTGCTGATCTCCCTCGCTTCAGATTTCCTATAGCTTTTTCAACCTCGTAAAGAGTTGGAGGACCTATGTTAACTTGCCATTCAGGTTGACTGGAGATCGTGGGAAGCTAAAGTGTGGCTGAAGGCCAGTTGAACTGATCCCTAAAGTGTTCTGCCAATCGACCCAATCTCCTGGATTGAGAATCAATAATATGTCCATCTTTCACAATTGATTGATCACTGGGTGGTGACCAATCTTATGCTTGTCTAGTTCTTATTATTAGTACAGATCGAATGCTATCGACCATGTCACAATGTGGCCACCAGTCTAGGTGACTCGACACTGCGGGCACTATTGTGAGATTAGATGGTGATTGGAGGTAGTCGACAGGAAACCCTGGACCTGGGTTTCGTGCTACTTGGCACTCGTTAGCAAGGTGTACCTGTAATCTTTGAGGGAACTGGTGCATTAATAATAAGGACTAGACAAGCATGACATTGGTCACCACCCAGTGATCAATCAATTGTGATTACATCTCAGTCCTACAGAAGGTCGGTCGCGGCCCGGATAGCTCAGTGGTAACATCTCTGACTATGAAGCTGGGTGACACGGGATCGAATCCGCCAGGGAGCACCAGTTCCCTCAAAGATTACAGGTACACCATGCTGACGAGTGCCAAGTAGCACGAAAACCGGGTCCAGGGTTTCCTGTCGACTACCTCGCATCACCATCTAATGTCCATCTTTCTCTGACATTGTTTCGCTAACAGTTGGGTTCCTAATACTGGTTCCGTTAACAAGTCTGAACAGTTGTCTGCTGTTGCCTATTGCCGCTGCCTTTTTAATCTCTCTTGCTTTCGCTACTCACCACTGTTCGCGATCATTGCGTAGGCTTCTTGTTAGCTTGCGCTTAAGCTGACTGCACTCTTCGTTATGTTCAGAGCCAGATGGAATGAGTTTTCGAGCATCTATCAGTGCGGTAGATGCTGCTGAGATTCAGTGTTTCTCCCTAACCTTGTGGTTTACCGTACTAGCAGATATCACTGCTGTTTCCACAGCTTTTCGGATATCATTCCATTCTGCCTCGGGGTGGACATCACATACATAGCTGCCAGATGGAATGAGTTTTCGAGCATCTAGAAGTGCGGTAGATGCATTCAGTGGGAGAATAGGTGGAAACGGCGAGTGTCCCTATCTTTCTGAGTCTTTACTGTTCCGTCTAGTCAGACAGCGCACAAACGACTGTCTAATGGAATCCAGTCTAAGAGAGCTAGTTCGGCCCCATGACTTAATGCTATACCTACACCAGCAAGGCCACGAGAAGCAGCATCAAGATTTCCGGATATACGAAGCGTGAATCGGGATGATTCTTTATTTTGATATGGTGAGGCCAAATAAATGATGTTACTCGGATCCTGTACGAGCGTTTCGGAGACGCAACACACATCAATGACGCGAGATTTCAAAGTCCTAGCTAAGGAAACTTATCGTCCTATTTGGCACAGTATTCGGACGTTAGAAGCATCTACATGTAGCTTAAAGTGTGGTTTCAGGAGACCGGGTATAACGTTCCGCGTACTCGAATTGCTTGCACTAGCGGCGCGAGGTGATAAAGGAACGTGAGAAGGGCTAGTCGTGGAGATAGGAGGGTTATTAAGATGTGTAGGAAGAATTTGATTGTGACCAACTTGACCTCGTGTGCTGTTACGGGTACGAGGGCTGATGTGGATTCCCAGCTGCCCACACCGTGGGAGGGTATTTCTTGAGGAACCTGAAAAGGAAGTTGGATTAGTGTTGGTCTTAAAGACTTGGGGGCGTGACCGCAGAGCCCAAGGGACAACTGCTTGAGGCCGGACGCACACGACGTTTACGTGGGGGTTTTTCAATGTGTTAGCTCCGTTCTTCAAAGGGCCTTACCGCCAGAGACGGAATTCCGTGAGGTAAAGTGAGGTGTGACATTTTTAGGGTGGATCTTTTCCAAGCCCTTCTTTCCTTGTGAGAAAAAACCGCATCGCTGCAGATGCTGGTTGTCCGAGGGAAACACATCACTGCTGTCACAGCCCTCTACAGCCGACAGTACGACTTCGCCCTTAAACCTTGAGTTGCTGCTTTTAGTCTTACCATTCTTCAATCGACCTGCCTGGCATTGTAGAACCAACAGGAACATATGTTCCAGCCAATATAGCTCGGTTGGGTCATCACGATAGGCAAACCCAACCACCACATCAAGTTAGCAACTACGGTCAGGTTAATTAGGCAAAGCTATATGCTACATATTATCGCTCAGAATTGTAGAAAAGCAAACAAAACAAGCACTAAAAAATAAGAATGAATGAAATGACAATTAGCAAAAAGTGTATGTCGGATCAGATGAGTTCGATTATAAACAAGTAAACCGAATAAGAATAAATACCCTTTTTTCATTAAACATTTTTATTCAACCACTCTTGTAGAAAATAGATTTGTGCTAGAATTTCTGTTACATTTCGGGATAGTATCCCAACAACGTTAAACAATACCTGATAGCATGACGTCTGTTTCCATTAAGAAACGTCTAAACAACAACAAAAACAGTGACAAGTCTCACAAAATTTCACGTTAATTTCAACTAAGAATCACATATTTTCCTTAAAAAGGGGAAAAACAACTAATTAGGCAGTTTAAGGTTCGTGCGTAAAATTTGAATTCGGACATCTCATTTAAGAAGTACAAAATACTAACTACGATTCCAAAATGAAGTAGGCGTAAGAGGAACTAAGCACCGCCTTTTTAAGTATTTCATCAAACATCATGAGGGTTTCGGAGAACTGTATAGTATTGCTCCATATTTTACTTGCTTCACAGTTTGAAGTAGCCTAGTCTTACTAGTGGTACAGTTAGGTGCAAAAAACATTTTGACTGTCACCGAGTCCAAGTGCTAAGTCTACATTTGTTGTTTACTATCGATAACGTCTTTTAGTAGGAAAATTTTAAGTTTATGAAAGTGTTCCGTAATGACTATTAGCGAAATCTGAAAACTCGCACCATGCTGAACAAGATAATAATTGGAGCTATAAAGCTAATGGTTGAGATTAGACTGACTGAACCTTTAAAATCCCCCCCACAAACTTATTACTTCGATTCAAGTGGTTGTAACAAGCAGATGGTCACAATTATCGTTTGACGTTCACTGAGATTACCCTGTCACTCAGCAAGAAACAAATAGAGTAAGTCCAAAACTTCGACTCAATGATTCATGGTAGTCTCTAAACTCCTAGGCTGTCTCCAAGCGAAACAGTAATCAGTTTACTAATAAACTTCATTTACAGCCAAACAACGAATAATAATTAAAATTCACGACAAAATTACACTTACCGCAAATTGCACAATGTATGATGCAGTGTTTCCACTGTATCTCTAGGTGAGAAATCTACATGTTGATCACGTTGACAGAAACTGACTGATCTCACTCGTTGTCTACATATAGGCAAATGAGGATAACATTGACTCATCGTCCCTGATAATTTATCACTAGATATACATCGTCGAAAATCAGATTTTGATAGTATTGAATCGTGATTTTCATCACTACTTGCGGTAGGAAATTCATCCGATGTTAAAGGATGCTCTCTATTACTAGCTAGACCGGCATCACGTAAAATATTACCTTCTAAAATAGTCATTTCATCTCCGCTAGATTCTAAACAAAAAATAAATGAAGACATACAACACGTAAAAACAAAAATGAAGGTGATATGAATCATATTTTAAAAGTAATAAAATAATTTTATTATTATTATTAAAGGTGAAGTAGCAAACCTGTACTTTTAAGCAACAAGTATACGGTTTTAACAATAGTGAAAAAGTATCATACAACTAATATAATTTATCACAGGTCTCTAAATCAGTGCTCGCATCTTCAAACTTATAAATACTAAATGACATCTAGTTGACTTAAATGTTATAAACCAACAATCTTATTGTGATAAATAATAATCAAAGCCCTTGAAGCTGCTATAGTACTTATTTAAAAAGTGTAATGAGTACCAACTTCCTATATATGTTGTAAGATCTAGCGAACATACCTTAGATACAAAATGGGGCTAGTCTTAATTTAAAAAGCATTGTGAGCCTAATATAGGCATAAAATATACAATGATAATAGTGTTGAGTCGATTACAGGTGTACCACCTTGTTTTATCCGTCTTCAAATTTTAAAAGTTATAGTATTTTATTAAGTTTATTTCCTGATGTAACACCGTTTTTGGACTTTTTATTTTACATTAGTCTCATGCATTTGTTGTTAACATTGCCTCTTTGTGTGCTTTGGATACAAACATCTAAAATGTGATAATTTAGACTGATAAATGTTTTTTTAGAATCAATTTTAATGTTAAATATGTGGGTGTATGGAGCGACCAAATGCCTTGGTCTGACCGAGGGTGGGGAGAGTAAGCTTTCCCTCTCGAAATACTCTCACAAGGTCATACGCATACAACCACATCCGGGGAAGTCCCACTCACTGCCTTCTCGTGGCGGGGTGCTGTTTTCGAAAAGTGAATGTTCGGTGCTTAGACCGGGTTGGTGGACATGGAGAGTTCACCTAGGGGAGTTGGAAAACCCTGATTTCAAACAAATGGTGCATATAGGCTGCAGGATCCTAAGGAAACAAATGGCTTATGAACCTCTTGTTAGTCACCGGCTTCCGTGGGACTGCATCTCCTGACGTTGCTCCACTGTCTTGGTCTTGTGGATTAGACCTTTAGGTCAAAGGCTCCGGGTGTGGCCCCTAAGAAGACCACCTGCTTCGGTTCGGGCACCAGGCATAAATCGAATGATTTATGTGGAGCATATCTATTTGGTGCCTCCTTGTACCAATGTTTATGTGTTTAAATAATTAAATAAATAGTATGGATATCATTACGCAATATTGAAAAACCACGAAATTTTTTCCTAATGATTTTATTTTATGAACATTCGATGGAAATGATCATATAGATTTCGGTAGTCAATATTCAACAACACCATGACTGCATTACGAATTAGAAAGTGTCAAATGTCGAATCTTGACTAAATAATCTGAAAATAACATGCTTACTGTGAAATATGAAAGTCCTTAGTTTAATCTAATGTGACTTTATGGGTGTACAATGTGAAAATGATGACACAAACGCTCAGTACTCGCTAGTTTTCAATGATCATTCAGTTGATGTAAGTTTATGATGAAAATGATAACTGAATTGAATAAAACTCTAAATATAATTCAAACAAAGGAATCCATAAGTTTAACATTAAGATAAGCCATTTTAAATCCGTTAAAATTCGATCAAATATTCATGACTATCAATAAGCATACAGTTGGAATGCACAAGATAAGCTGCAAATAATAAACACATCAAATAATAATATCACAATAAGAGTATAAACTTAAGTTATATTATCTACCTGATATTGAACGTTGTTTCAAAATGCTCTTTAATACTGGTCCAGTTTGACCTGGATTACCAGGAGTTGAATTACACCTGAGACGTCTGACAATGTGATTATTATTATTATTCTCGTTAGTTACATGTTGATGTATTAAATTTGACTGATGATTAGATATAAAACAAGAGTCATTTATTTTCATGAGGTTACAGTTTAAGTCGGTTTTCGAACCTATAAATTCAACAGTAGGATCCCATTCTATGGAACAACATTTATCTGACAATGAGGTGACGTTTACAAACTTTAAACTTTGTTGATTCGATGTACAACTTTTATGAAGTAACCGATTACTGACTGATGGTTTAGAGGATAAACTAATATTGATTGAAGATACTTTATTGGTCAGTTGAGTAGAGGAGAAAACACCATCATGATAACCGTTATTAGAAGTTTCATTAACATCGGTAGGTAGAAAATTATTTGGTCTATAATGTGGTGTAAACGATTCCATTCCAATGAATGAACACTCCTAATTATGTAGGAAAACACAGAATACCAACGATAATAATGAAGTTTAAATACAGATTACTGTAAATTACAAGGTGAAATCCTTTCAAGTCTCAACTTAATGAGTTTTAAAAAATTAAAATTTCAATCTATCCAAATCAAATCCTCGGCGCGTTTTAAGTTAATAATAAGAGTGATAAGTACCAAGTAGTTCAATTTTGATAAAGTTAAGTGAAATACAGAATGTTAAAGAACTCTTTTATGCCTTTAGAACCAATGATACACTTGTACAGGGTTTAATAAATGTAAAATACTTGCTGTAAACATACTTAAGAAATCGATGAGAAATGAAAGTTAACTTCCAAATCAAGCAATACAGTTAGTATGGGATTGAAGATGTTCCTATCCTACTTTCTTCATATATGGTTGATCAGAATTAATTTTACATGATTTCGACTAGTAAGATTATTTCAATTTAGCATTCTAAACGAAATCACGATCATTATCCGAACAGTTAACTATGTATAAGACTATAAGTAGGAGTGCAGACTTAATTTTTGTTTTATGAGGATAAAGCATTTACTATAGTTAATAACACCAATCACCGATTCACATAATATAACTATGTATATACATCAACATGTTATTAAGTACAACTTATACCAAAGTATTTTTCTAAAATAAACAATATTTTTAATAAACTGATATAGGTTAATGAGTAGAAAAATTGTATTTCCGATGTTTCGTGATTTAATGTAATCCACTTAATGTAGACCCCCAAATGCCTTGGTACGGCCGAGAGTGGGGAGAGTAAGCTCTCCCTCTCGAAATACTCTCACACAGCCTCTGCCAGGGAAGTCCTACTTACTGCCTTCTCGTGGCGGGGATATTGTTTAAAAATTGAGAGGACGAAAAGCGAATGTCCGGTGCTTTAACAGGGTTGGTGGATATGGAGAGTTGGAAAACCCTGATTCCTAAAAAATGGTGCATATAGGTTCCAGGATTCTGAGGGAACAAATGGTGTATGAACCAATCGTTGGTCACCGGCTACCATGAGACTGCATCTCCTGACGTTGTTACACTGCCTTGTGGATCAGACCTTTAACTCGAATGTTCCGGTTTTGGCCCCCTAAGAAAACCACCTGCTTGGGTTTGAGCACCCAAGCAGTATCACAGCCCTCACACAAATCAAATGAGATTTGTGTGGAGCATATGTATCTGGTGCCCCCTTTTACCAATATCTGTGTTCAAATAAATAATAATAAAACTTCTTCAAGGTGAATAAATGTTAAAAAATATATTTACTATAAACTTTCTACTAAATGTCCAATTTTTTTGAAACCACCAAGTCCAACCTTGGAATTGATAGCTACAAACTGACATAGGGTTTGTTACAATTGGAAGAGTACGGGGAAAAGCCGAACTTTTAGAACTATCCTTAGGATTTTAAGCAAAGATGAATAGTGGCTAGCAGTGGGATCGAAGATGGGTGTTCCACTGGCAAGTCCAAATAGTACAAAACGCGCGTCCCGGATTCCACTGCTAGCCACTATCCATCGTTGCTTAGAATACTTGTGAATTAAGGCAATATCGAGGCAATAAGCACAGTATGCACATATGCCAATAAGATACTGATCAGTTGCAGTCCTAAACATCAATGCGAAAATTCAAGTAAACAATACTAAGTGGATTTATTTTTAGGATTATTATATTTTTATTGTACAACTAATAGGCACATACAATACTGTATTCCTATGTTCTCCTTATTGCAAGCTTTTAGTGAACCTATTAACCATCGTTATACATTTTACTATTCGTTAATTATTGTTAATTAAATGTGTACTGTTTTTTTTGCTCTCTACAGCATGGTTGTGTTTAAAGTATGATTAATGATCTAGTGTGAAACGTGGTTCAAAGGTTTCTGTATACAAACCAATGAGTGTTCGGGATAGAAGAAATTTTAATCAAAATTCTGATCGGTGACCTTGACTCATGATATTAATTAGCATTTTCAGTCATAACGAGGCTATTGTCAAAAACAGCAGCTTAACTCACTTCCATACCAGCTGTTAAAGTGCGTCCAGTTGCAACTGATGTCCACCAAACAGCACGACTTGATAACATTTCACTAAATAACTTCTTATTTATAGGCAGATCATCATAGTTACACGAAGGTTTACGAATAACCAAAACTCCATTTGTTGGAGAAATATGACAGGATATTATCTGTGGTGGTAGGGAAGATTCACTGGATCCATAGGAGTTGAATGAGTCAGTAATACCGTTAAGTGTATATTCATATTTGTTGGTTGTAGAAGAAGACGGACATTGTAATACTATGCCCCAGTCCATAGTAAACCCACCGGACCCACAACTTGAAAAGGTGATTAGTAAAAGTAACTGAGATGAAGATGAATCAAACATATCAGTAATATCGGGTAATTTGAAATGCAGAGGATCAGTCCAATTTATCATGAATGATTTAGGCAAGATACCACGCACATCCAGTAAAACAGTTAAGGAGAATGGATCTTGTCGAAAACGAACTGGTGCTAAGCGTCTTTAAATTAAATTAATAAAAAAAAAGATTAAGTCAAATATTCGAAAATTACATAATTATCTATGTTTATAAAAGATTTCTAGATAAATAGTTTTGCAAATAAATATTTTTAAAATTCTCTTCAACAGATACTATCCTTCTAGACAGCAAATTCTACGTAAAATCTTTAAAGTAAATTAAGAATGTGTTGGGGATGTTAGATTCCCAGAGCTCACTTGGTAAATACCTTAATTTTGTAATTTTATTTTGAAAATTTGAATTTCTTTGCTTTCGCGCCAAAAGCGCTCTTCTCAACTTTATGTCGTATTTCTCACTTGGGAGAACCTTCAACGCTTTTAGTCCGTTGTATATTTTAGTATGCTATTTTGTAACGCTTCCCAAGGACAGTTTTATGCTGCATATATCAGTTTGATTTATGTCTGTTGTTATTGCTCGTGCTTCTGGATACTTGAGGAATATACTTCCCCGTTCCAAACTCCGACTTCTCTCTCTAGTTAGCGGGGCCAGGAGGCATCAGAATATGTAGCTTATTGGTCATTGGTCACAGAGTCTTTGTTCCATTCGCAGACTAGGTGAACTTGTAATCGCTTTAAATATAGCAAAATGATAGTCGTAATAATGTCATCATTAATAGTTTGAAAGCCAGAATAGCTTATTCCAGTGACTCATTTCTTAAACTGTTCTAGAAACGAAATCTAAACATTACTTATCACTTCATTAATATCTTGAAAAGATTGATGCTTGCCCATATCTAAATGTATGATGATTTTATATGATCATTATATCTATGTAGTTAATTTAGTTATTTCAACACAGTTTTTACTCGCTTCAATTTTTACTGCTAACTTAGCTCGTGTTAACGATTTATAGATAGATGGTTTTAATTTTCTTGGTACAACAATGACGACTAAATTTAATAACTTTTAGCTCACATAATCGGTTTCGGATAAACGGTATGCTATATTAACAAGAAATAGCATGTTGCGCGTATAAAACAGCTGAGTAAAATTTGAGTAAATTCAATCTAACTAGTTTAGTGACTGTATGGAGGACACATCGGTGAGAATAATGGCAATCATTAACACTACAAAAAATGAAGGAACTTTCTTCTAGGAAAAAGTCTCACAAGTTTTAAGGACAGTTTAACGGCAGCATAAGTCTATTGAGTAAACACGAGTACAAAGACTAATTTACTAAAACATTCTACTCGAAGCCTTAAGATACTTCGATTTATTTGAAATGCTGAAAAAGACTATTAAACTGCTTTCGCTATTTTTATGCATCTTAAAAAAACTTTATAGCACTATAATCTAGTTGACAGCACATAGAAATTGGTTAAACTGTTCAGGAGATATGAGTGATGAAAAAATTGAGCTCAGTCACTGATTCATTGAAGAAAACAGACTACAATTGAATAACAGGGATAAAATAATAATCAAAAGTAGACTGAGTTTATGAGCTGACTGGAAATACGACTTAACAGTCTAAGCCTTATTAGGAAGAGTAAGATTGACCAGGGAAACAAGGATTTAAAAAAGGAACAACTCTACTTAATAGTATAATCAAAATAACCATAGCGATAGAGAAACAATTCATTGAACAAGAGATAAGAAAATAATATCGATTCCAACAATTGGATTTTAGAACCAAATAAAGTTATGAGCGTGAGTAAAAATTTATTGAAATATCATCTAGGACAAATTAGTCAGAAACGCTTGAAGTTTTAAATACAATACAAATCAGCAGTCCGTGTCTCTAAACATCATACCAGCCACTACCTTGGTAAGGTGATCGGACTTGCATATCGTAATGACCCAATCGAGCTATATTAGTTGAAACACTTTTATTTAGGTCCTAGCATCCAAGGTAGGTTGGTTAGGGAACGGTAAGACTAAGAGCAACAACTTAAGGTTATAGGGCGAAGTTGTATTACTGATTGTATTGGAGTGTGACGCTAGTAAGATGTTTCTCCCGGACAACTAGCATCCGAAACGGAGCTGTTTTACCACAATCAAAGGTGTGGTTAGAAAAGTTTGATCCTCAAAATAGCACACCTCATCTTGCCAAAGGGATTTCTGTAGTCTGAATTAAGACCTTGAAAGTACGGAGCTACTCACAAAAATACCGCTTCTGACAGGTCCCAGGCAATTGTCCCCTTGGTTCTGTGGTCATGCTTTAAAGTGATCCGGTTTACCTTTGATGTACCTCAAGAATAAGTATCCTTCTGCAGCTTAAAAATCACCCACAGGCCTTTAAAAACATTCGAAATAATTAAAAGAAAATTACCCTACCAATCTAAAATTTAAAAGATGGAAGTGTAGTGCTTTAACTACTACATCACCTCACGTACATGTGAGTGAAGGTTGGATATGAATAGTCTATCACGACCAAAGTCATATTCACTTAGATAACAAACAAAAGTAATCACATCCATGCTAATAATAATAATAATAATAATAATAATAATAATCGTAAAAAAATTTCTTAATACTACTCCAGAGATAGGATTAATTACCTATCTTTGGACAAAATCATTTCACAACTTGAAACCTGGTTTACTTTGATTTCAACGCCCGGAGAATTTGATAAACTGACAACAGTAGATAATTGAGACGTTGTAATTTGGTTTTCGTTTTCTATGTTCTTCTCAACTTCGCACAACTTTTCATACGTATTTGTTAACTGCTCAGATTGATTCTCTGCTTGCGTTACAGACTTATCAACGGCAACAACAGAAGATACGGGTAGATCAAAATTAGGACATTTTGAGACTGAAGATCCACCATCAGATGAAGTATCCATTGAGCTTTCTGTAACAATATTTGATTTGGTTCGTTGTTTCCGACGTTTTCGACGCGCACGTTTTCGAGTTGCTGCATTTAATGTAACTGATTCATGATCAGAAGTGTTTGTTGTAGAACTGCATTCAACAGATTTCGTTTCGTTCTCTACAACTTTTTCATCATCACCATTTATACTATTGTCAGTAGGCTTACAAGTAGTTGGTTCCACGTTTTTAACAGTCGGTAGTGTAATACATAGAGTGTGAGTAGATTTATCAAATTTTGCTGTCCCTTCAGTATCTTTCACTTTATAGGGTAATTTCAGGTCAAGTAAATATGCAATTGGTTTTCGACTCTGAAAATTTATTTTAAAAAATAAAAAGACTACTTTAAAAAAATGACATCATCCAGAATATGTAAACTGTAAAACTAATGAATAGCATAAACTAAGTTATGAAGATAAAATCGAACGATCAGTTGAATACAAGTTTATATATTAGGCTGCATATCAAACATTTGATGTGCATATTTGAGTTAAATTAACAGTAATAAGATTCGAAAATATAACTTGATCTGAAAGAGTCAATACTATGGTTTGATATCAATAAGGCATAGGAACTAATTGATGATGTGAACAATATTAGAACACAGAAGTTCCCTAAACAAAGTTTACAAAATAATCCAGAGATAACAATGAAGTCCCTTAAAACAAACAGACATTGACGAAGGTTATACCATCACGATTATCTGTTATTTTTTCTACAACATAAGCTGTCAATCGTCATTTATACTATCTTTAAATATGATAACTTTGATATGTAGTTTGTTTTGTTCAGTTTATACTTAGTTCAGAAACTATTAAAAAAAAAAGAAATTACAACTACAAAAATACGAGAGAATAACTTAGTATTCTTGGACGCCTAGCGCAGTTCTGAAGAAAACACTTACGTAAGGAAAAATAATATTAATTCACTGAAATTACTACTGACGTTAAATAAGGGAGTGATAATATTCAATTTTGAACTGATTATTAGTAAAAATCTGAATTATCATGCTGTTGATATTTAAGATTAAATCGTGATCAGTCTTTTTTGTCATATGTGCGTATCGACTCGGCATGGTCATTTTATTACTAAGTCTCCAAAATTGATAGATTGTGGCTAACAGTGGAACCAAGAAAGCATATTACGTCCTGCTTGGGAACTTGTTCTTAGGATTCACCTGTATCCTAGTGTTGGTTTTCACGTTGCGACTCGAACCCAAGGCATCCAGCTGATGAGTTCCAAATAGAACGAAATATACTAACTGGATTTCACTGTTTGCTATCTATTTAATTTTAGTGCTTATAGAGATTCTTTTAACCAAGTTTTTTCACAGAGCTTTATTGGCTAGTGTGTAACAGAAAACCAGAGACTACTGGACATTTGTTCCATAATATCTTGAGACTGACAACTGCAAACGGAACCGAAAGTAGAATACTAAATTTTAAAGGAATATGAGTTTTGCCACTGAATTAGATATCAGCACTACAACTGATGATTCTTGAAACAAAACGATTATTACTATCCTTTTTTTATCTGTAAGAATCTCCCCCCTCCAAAACTGAGTCGATTTCGTAGGTGAAAGATTCACAGTGAAACAACAAAACCTTCATCTCGAAATAAATAACTAGTGAACATTTGAACATTATTTAACTTAGTGTCCATGGAAAATTATTTAATCTGAAAATAATTTTCGTCATGAACTAATGTCGTATAATCAGAAACTAGGGAAATACTTATAAACTTTAGTGAGGAGCTATAACTTTAGAAATTAGACCAGTTGACAGAGAAGTGAGAGGTATCCAGTCACAACAGGATAATATTCACGCCATATTATGAAATATTTTGATAAGTTATCTATTTATGACTGAGCTTTAGTTGTGAACTAAATAAGTTTGGATCGATAATTCAAATCAATATTCTTTCTTTTTATTCTTGCATTCTTAAATAACATATATTTTTAGAATTGATTAAGTTTTTCAGTATCATTGAGATTGAATTCCTTTTAAAGGAACTTTTATTAAGTGAATAATCACTTATGAATAACTGATAATTGCTTTATATATATATATATATATATATATATATATATATATATATATATATATATATATATATATATATATATATATATATATACTTTAGTAGCAGATCTATTCATAAGAAATAACAAGTTTTAAATAGACTCAATGTATCCTGATATATATTTTTTATAAATAGATGCTGGATTACAGCTTGGTAAATACAACAGTATTAAATTACCTTGATGAAGCTAGTTTTGCATATACCGATAAGACTTTGATCAGTTGCTTGTGTATATAAATGATCTCATATTCATATCGTCCCAACCTTACTTGTTCAATAGCAACAACCAAAATATACTTGGAATACTGAATCCCCCAAAAAATTTAGACGGGACAATTTTCAACAACTTGATAAGTCATAATTAAGTTAACGACATAAGAATTATTTATAAAGTATTTCGGGAGTAAAACACAACTGAGTTTTAATTAAACTGAAATATATTACAATACAACTAGTAATATTAAACATTTTTAAGGATCAAAGAGTACCTGGAAATCTGCTGGTTTCCCAGTAAACTACTAGAAATGTTTCGACGTTACGTAGTGAACAACCTTAATATAATGATACAAAAGAGTATAGAGAGAATACATCGCAAACTGTTCAGGTATAAGTCATTCTGTGAATGGCCTACAAATTTCGCTAGTGCGCACAATTTTTCAGTAGTGCTATTGGGTGCCATTTACTTAACAGTGGCTATGGGGTTGATGCTTCAAAAGCATTCGAGATAATTCATAAACAAAGAAGGTCAAATTTAGTACGTTTGACTGAAGCAGTTATCGTAAGAAAACTAAAAACAAATATTTGTATCTAAAAAGACTCAGTTATCAATCTTGCTTTGCCATGATGACCTCATTGATAAATGTTTGTTAGTAGTTGAAATCATGGGTCAATCGATGCTAGACCACCATTGAAAACCTGGAAGCACTGGAAGGCCATCTCGTCCCAATATGGGATTCCTTAGCAGTGAGAGAACACTTAACCTCTAGACCATTGAGTTGGCATCCAACGGTGTTAATGTCTAGGCTCAATCGATCCATGATCATGCTCAACCCTTCATCCAGTGTCTGAGTTAGATGCCTGTCTCTACCCGACACGGACTGGACTCCACTGATCCAGAACAGACTCGTGAATCAGACTATTGAAAATTACTACAATCTTTACAAACCCACATTCTAATAAAATTGTTTATTACACAACTTTTTTTCTTCATAACGCTAGTTATTAACTCCAACTTATTCGAGCGGTGCTCGGTTGGTCAACTTTATTTTATTTCATGTTTTAAGAATTATATAAATATAACACTAATATTTCATTTAGACGCATAAAATTGGTACAAAGAGGCACCAAAAATACATATACGCCACACAGAATTTTTAAGGGCTTGGATAATTCCGGGGTACCCACACTGAAACGGGCCGTTCTCTCAGTGGGCCAATCCCCCAGCCTTTGACGTACATGTCTAGTCTACCAGCCAGTTGAGCAACCTTGGGAGATGCGGTCTCATGGAAGCTAGTAACGACAATGAATGAGTTCATACGCCGTTTGTTTCCTGAGAATCTTGGAGACCATGCTCACCATTGGTTTGGGACTAAGGCTTCCTGGCTCTTCTAGGTGGATCCTTCATCCCCACTAACCGCATCTAAGCACCGCATATTCCAATTTTCAACAACTGTGGTTCATTACTTCCAGTTTTTATTTTAGAATATTTATATATTCATAGAGTCCCTTTAACTTATAAATATTCTATTAAAATCATGAACTGATATAAGACCACCGTCGAAAACCAGGAAGCACTGGACATCCGTTTCGTCCTGGTATGGCACACCTGATCAGTGTTTATTCACGACACCACGTATGGGAGTCGAATCCAGAACCTTCGGATTTACGCGCGGACCCGCAAATCCCCGATCACAACAATCTCCACAACCCTATACTTAAAATTATCATGTGTTTACAAGTGACTAGTTTCGAGAGCATATTACCGGAGCTCTAGGGAGAAGCCGTTAATAATCGAGTTTAACCGTATTGGGTATGAGGTAGTTATCCACTGAAGACAATGGAAGATGGTTGCCTAATGTCACGGGCTGATTAAAGTTAAAGATTAACTCTACTGGATCCTGGTTTAGTGGTCTAGAGGTTAAGCGTTCGCGTGTGACCAGAGGTCTAAGATAGTGGGCGCGCACCGATGAGGAGTCTCAAATTAAAACGAAACGGTAGTCCTGTACCTCTAGGTTTTTGATGGTGGTCTAACTCAGACTGGTTTATGACTTTAATGACACTCGACAGTCTCCACAACCCCATACTAACTATAAATATTTGCATTTAAACGTCGCTTATAATTCTTGAGTATTTATTGTTTGTTTTATTAGTCTTCACTGATGAGAAATCCTCCGATATTATGGTATACATTATATACACTAATGATTAATATCATTATTTTTAAGTTTTAAGCAGCCTATGGGAAACCGAAAGATAAGAATTCGTGTTATTCGCTACCTTCAAATTCATTGATTTAGACTCTGTGAATGACTGATTGGATAAATATAATTGAATCTGTACAGCTTCGGCTAATTATGGATATAATTAATTTTTAATATAACATAGCTCAGTAATTCACTGAAGATTTCTGTATTGAACTCCCAGTCACTTTTTTATGTGACGGCTACTGATACTATCTGGTAGCATTAACCGGAGTAAATGAACCCGGTTTTGAATCTGCTACCTAGAAGTTGAAAATCAAACGTTTTGATCAACAAACTAGCCTTCAAGTCGTGCAAAAAGTACACATTCAACTTTTCATTGCTTAACATTTATATAAAATGGGCAGTGATATACTTAAGATAGAAAAATGTGCGTAGAGAAGAGAGGAAAATAGATGCAGTAAAATTATTTGAAAATAATTAAACTTATAAAACTTACACTCAAATGCATGTGCATTTCTGTCACTTCCAAGTCAACACATGAAGATGAACTTAAACCAGGCAATTTAACATTGATTTTTAAACGATCCGGTTGATGTAAAGGATTCACATCATTAGAATATCGACAGTTACTTAGGTCAAAATCTGAACTGTAGGTTATAGAATAATCAGGTTTAGTAGGTGTATTTATTTTATCCGATTTGACAGTCTCTAGAATTAGAACAGAAACAATATAGTAAATAAACACTGCACCACAAAATGTAACTTGTTCACGTTCATAAATAGTTTGTGGCAGTTTATGCTTTTTAAATTTTTGAAACTTCAGCGTTGATTTCCAGTGCGTATTTAATGTTTTTATCTATGGGCGGCTAAACCAACATGTGGAATCAGTCGGTGAAGTCACTGACTGTTGGTATGAGACATATTGATAAATGGAGACTACCTGACTAGGGTTTATGTGATGATCGCGACCAGTGAGTTGAAGACTCTGGGTAACATGGTTCAAAATTGTTTGCAATGGCGCAGACGCATTCATTCTTTATTTCCCTCTCGATCTTGAACTACAGTGTCTCTTCATACATGTCTTTCCAATTTGTCTTCTCAACACATATTCCCAAAGTTTAATCTTTCTCCTTAAAATTGCTACTAAATTATTTCGGTCCGTTCTGGTATTTTCATCTTTCCATGCTAATAGGGTATATAAACTTGGGGTAAAGCAGATCTGTGCCAAACTCTATGTTGATAATATCTATCGGTCTAGTCAATGGAAGCTTTTAGTTACTAAATCATTAAACTAGTGGGAACTTGGTAAATGTCAGACGAATATGGTAAATTACTTTAATCTTAGGTTAGACATTCAAGATTAAAATTCGGCGACCAAGAGTAAAGGTCAATGGATATAAGACTTTTAGAATTATTATACTTTGAACTGAAAACATTTGAAATATTATATCAGGAATGTTGGTTATGGTAAGATATATAATGAGTTATTTGTTGTAAATTTCTTTAGATTATTTTGCTTTGCATCTTCTGAATACTTTTTGAAGCGATAAACACTTTCTTACGAATAAAACTAACCTCAGACAAGATATTTTGCAATTAGGGAGTCATCATTAACATGATAAACGTTGAGGAATTATTTCGTCACTAGCCGCTGTTATGAACAATCAGTGGAAGATCCTGGGTTCGAGTCCCACGTGCGTAACCGCGGATGCGCAGTGTTGAGGAACCCCGTATTAGAACGAAATAGCCGTCCAGTGCTTCCAGGTTTTCAATAGTTGTTAGCGGGACATAGATTGGATTAAAGCATGCTCAATGCACGATTGCTTTGGCGCACGCTGATTGGCTGATTCTTATCCAATCAGCGCTAGTCGATACTTGGAGAAGACCCTAGAATCTTCTTATGTAAAAACTATGAATATACTAACGGTTTTCCTATTGTGCTTCTTGCTTTCATCTAACCTTGTTATTTGGAATACAATCTCCTTCCTATTCAACCGTGTTCTGATTTGGGGCCTTGTCCAGTGAATTGGTGTCCGTGAATACTAAGCAATGGGAATAGCTGGGTTATAACCGTAAAAAAGAATTATAAATTAGTGGTCTAACATAGAACTGTAGTGACCTACTTTTGTCAACAGAACGCGATTGGTTCAATGAAAACAATTATTATTATAACCAATTGTACCAGTGACTGTTTTACTGTGCTCGTTTGTTTAACTGTGCTAATGACAGCCATTACACTTACTCTCCCGTTGACTTTGAACTTGTACGAATTCAGTTACGCTCAGTAACCACGCTTGTACTCCTTTGGCACGATCTCGGTATTCTTTCGATGCCACGAGATCGCCAACAAATACATCTCGACTACAGCCATCATCTGTCTTCTGATATTGGCCTACGGGGATCTTATTGGTTAATTGGCACGTAGTCTTGTAGCGGTGTTCATAGTCAAGCTCAACTCGACACCACGCTACAGATCAATTAGTGATTTCAACTGTGAAAATACTACAATCTTCACAAATCCCAATACTGATTTAAATTTTAATCGTAAATAATTGACTCATGAGGACTCATACTGAATGATTCTGGGTACTACAAGGTAAAAACGTGACGTAAACCCTCAGGCTGAACGGAAATCTTTAAGCAACGGTGTCACTTACTTCTGACTATTCCTTCAAGTTACTCATCATCTAATTATACTTTTGAAGAACACCTCACAACTTGTAACAAAGTATTGAAAATGAAAATAAAACCTGGAGTGTTATTAAGCAGCAGTTCGCGGGAGATTGATTGTAGTTGTCTTTAAAAATTAACAGAAATCGCGAGTTAGACTTCGGTGTAAGCTAGCATGTTGATATTAGTGAGAACCTTTTAAACTCTAAGTTATCAAGTGTATGTTCCGAAAGGTAGCTTATTCATCTCACTTTTTAAGGACTACTCAAATAGGTATATCACTGATTAGTGCAATAAGCACTATAGCTCGTTATGGTGACTAATACAACGGATTGAAGTCTGAAAACATTTAGTAACAACATAAGATGCTACTTTATAGCTGGTCAGTTTAGGTTGGCTATAGAGAGTACGTCGACCACTTTAATTACCCTGAAAGTCAGTCATAACGTAGAAACTAGTACTTATATACATCGGTTCAAGTTGCCATACCGCATTAGTACAGAGAGATGAAATCGTCAAGCCAAAGCCCAAAATGGTAGAGGTAATAAGATTATCAGTGATTACATGAAAGACTAGGCATCGAAAATACGATTCAAGAAAACATAAACCACCTCAGTTGATAAATATTTACTGCTCCAACAGTCGATTTTCCATCATTACCTGATACTCCATTCCTAACTCATGCATTGCTTATTCTGTGGTCCCAAAATACACGAGCAGTGCTTCGTAGACACCTGTGGCCAAATACCAGTAACCTGTGGATATCTTCTACTCTTGATGACTGTTTTACATCCGTAAAGTGAAACAGAACGAACTGCTAAGCAGTAAACGCCCTTTGGTTAACAGACGGATATTCTGCTCACGCTACAAGTGACGCACGTTGGAAAAAGCCAACAGAGCCTTCTGAATCCCTTCAGAAATTTCGTCAAGCACTAGACCATTAGTACTAATGAGAATTTCAAGGTAAGTGAAGTGGTCGATGCGTTCAACTACTTCATTCCCTATCACTAATGGAGACAATGACCCAAACCAATCCTGAAGTAACATTTTAAATTTGAGGGGAGACAACCGCATCCGAAACATGTTTGGATTATTCCTTAAGGTGATCAGAAAACTGAACTTTTTCACTGTATTCGCGAAACAGAACTATATCATTTGCATATTCTAAGTCAAGTGAATCACCTGGTAGAAGACCAATTGAAAAATCAGACAATGAGTGTTGTCTCTAAAAGCATTTCTATGTCAAAGTTAAATAAAAATTGAGAATGAGTACATTTCCGACGAACACCACTTGAAGGAACAAATTTCGATGACAGTTCACCATACGTCCTGACTCGATCAGTAGTGTTTAAGTGGAGAGCCTGTACAAGGTTAATGTACTTTTTTGGTACACTTCTTAATGAGACATTACCACAGAATCACATGATCATCAGGGTTCGACTCCGTTGACTGTGAAAATCCCACCGTCATTGTAAAGATTACAGAACGAGTACACGAAAGCCCGCTTGACCTCTTAGGATGGAGTTTGATATAGTTATAGTTTACGGTTTAAAAACCTCGCTG
Organism: Schistosoma spindalis; assembly: GCA_946903255.1. Taxonomy (NCBI): domain Eukaryota; kingdom Metazoa; phylum Platyhelminthes; class Trematoda; order Strigeidida; family Schistosomatidae; genus Schistosoma; species Schistosoma spindalis. Next base: position 39,553,168 of record OX336416.1, on the reverse strand, counting down.
ACGTAGCTATGAATTAGTGATTATGGCACAGATGGATTCAATAGTTATCTATTTTTAAGTATTGAGATTAATAACACTCTATAGCACTCACCGATGGATAAAATAGGCCAATGCACCATGCTTCCTAGCATTTCATAAACTGAAAAGGCCTGGGTCATACAGTATACATATTTGTACATATTATATCACGTTCTACTAATTCAGGCCCTCGGTTATTAATCACTGATGTATTCTTCAGTGTGTAGTCAAAGAACAATTTACTAAAGAAGGGACTACAGATTTGAACGAATAAAAAGTGAACCTTCAATCACAAAACAAGACTTTTAAAGTTTAAGAACTTACCCTCGTTCTTACTGGCCCCGTTGGATAAACCCTCAGGATTACCACAATTACGAAAAGAGGATAACATCTTGATTGCTTGCTTTTGTTCTGCAGAATTACACAACTTTAAATCTTCAGCCTCCCGTTTTTTTATCTCAGCTTGGCGTTGTTCGTAATCTGAACGGCGACGCCGGATTACTGTCGGTCTAGAAACGCCTTTGTAAGACACACCTTTTAAGAGATGTACAGCCTTGAGTAAACAGTCCTCACCAACGGAATCAGTAAGAGACGGCCCATTTAGAGAATGCTTTGACTCCCTATTTTTTCTGCAACTGAATAACTGTTGTGCTTGTGAGAATGTTTTTCCAAGGCACAAATCATACTGCTTCTGTACACCCTCAACTGCTGTTGTATCTAACAATCTTCTCAAAGCAATGGATGACTTAGCTAGCTCGAACGCTTTTGGGTTGAATGCCACATCATAAACCTAGTTATAATGAGCGTAAAAATCACGAAAGTTATAAGTGGTGTCGAATATTGTTCTTTATAAAAAGCTAAGTACTATGTAAACGAACTTACCATTGCATGCTTTTTCGCTTTGTCAATATCTTCACGAGGTGGAGTGAAGCAATGAGGAAGACTCCAATAAACACCACTCTCTCCTTGTCTAGAAGAATCGTTTCTCACTGGTTTAATTTCTGGACATTCCACTTTGTCAGATTTGCAGACATTTATGAAGACCTTCACACTTTCTTGGGCTGATTCATCTTTTACATTTAAAGAGATGCTACTTTCAAAATATTGAGGGACACCTGGCCAATGACGCGTTTTTAAACAGTGTCCTGGAGTGGGATTGACAAATACTACATCCATTCCTTGCTCTAATTCCATCATCCGTATCTCGTCCTCATATCTAGAAGATTCAAAGTGGAGAGAGGATTAATCGAGTATCGTTAAAAACACAATTTTGATTATCGGTTGCTGCGGAAACCCGTGTTAAATTGAACAAATTACTTGACTCTATTTAATATCATTACCACTATGTGACAAGAAGTATACCACTACTGAGGGTTATACGGTATTCAGATACAGGAAAGATACTCGTCAGTTATTAGTATTTGATCACAGGTGCCTTAGAAATATTGCTCGCATTTGCTGGAATCACCAGATAAGTAATAGTGAGGTTAGACGTAGGGTATTAGGGAATGATGGTAAATCAGGTGATGAGGTTATGAACCTTCATAGACTGAGATGGTTAGGCGACGTGCTGCGTATGCCTGAACACCGATTACCACGACACGCAATGCTAACCGGTGTTAGGGATAATTGGAAGAAAGTTAGGGGCGGCCAAACCAAAACGTGGCATCAGTCCACAAAGTCACTAATTTCTGGTCTGAGCCATGTTGGTAGATGCAGACTACCTGGTTGGGGTCCGAGTAACTATCGTAACCGTTGGTTGGAGACTCTTGGTAACATGGCTCAGAATCGATCACAATGGCGTCGGTGTATACACTCTCTGTCTTCCTTTAAACTAAGAGATTAAAATCGCTTCATATCTTCGTTCCTACGAACTAATACTTTCTTCCTGTACTATCTCCTTATATGCAATCTTTCTTCTACATATTACCAACACTGAATTAACAACTTCTATGAATCCGGTGTTCATCTTGTTGTGCTAATGCGGTATGGCAACTTGGACCGATGCATATATATGCCTGGTCCTACGTTGCAGCAGACTGACTGACATACAGGAAAAACCATAAGTTACACATTCCTTCCTGATTGATAAAAGGGTTGTTTGCTAACATCACATGGAATGTGGTAAGAAACGCTTCGAAACTAATCACCTACATTTGATGTGGGGACACCTCCAATACTTAGTAAATTGGCTGCATGAGTTCATTTCAAAATAACATTGCGATCGACATTTTCTAGGATATGAGATCGACTTCGCGTGTCTAATGAACCCACTACTGATATGATTTTATCCGACGAGCTGACTAATGAAGTATTTTACTGAAGATACCTGACTGAGATCGGTGATTGGTCATATGGTAGAAAGAAAGTATATATCAAATAAGATTGAAACTGATAAGAAAGGGCACCGGGCACAGCTCATAAGACTGATCAGCACAGCTGGAATATTAACGTAGTCAGGGCAAACTCAGAAGGGCTACATATGCACTGTTATACTAATCTTTCAATGTCAGCAAAATGTCCCTATGCTTAAACAAAGCCAACAAATGGACAAACTATAACTTGCTTGTATCAAATGCTCGTCAATACGAAATGTTAACAGTAATTATCAATGACAAACTGAACTAGACATAAAAATGACCTGAAAATCATGTTAATTCCCAGTCTCTCCTTATTGATGTTCTTCATTCAATAGAGCCCTTCCAGCTACTTGGTTCCTCTTTGGAAAATTTAGCAGCACAACAAAATCATAATGAGGAATCAGTCGCATCAAGCACATACGACTACCTGTCGCGTTGATAAGTTTGACAATCAAATGAGGCGAATTAAGAGAATAGCAATGAATAATTAAAAATAAGCGGTCTCTTGGTGACTGTGTCAGCCATCAATTACTTAAGTAAAGCTTAAAAGCATACTTCTTCTTATTAGCAGGATCTGATATTTCCTCCGCATATTCTCTGAAGAGTTTTTGGAATTCAGGGTCTTTAAATGCTTTCTTTAGCTTAGTAATCTCATCTGATGTCAGGTTTAAATCCCCAGAGTCGCACATCAGCAATTGCGCGCGAACAGAAAAATGCTGTATAGCCTTGACAACAAACTTTTCGTTGTATAATAAAACAATTTACTCAAGAAAAAATATTTCAAGAAACTATTGCTTTAAAGATGATTAACCGGTCGATGTAAATAGGAATAAGGTTTAGATGTCACTTCTGTTAGCTGTGTTTTCGAACAAGCATCGCTCTCTTTTCACTGAATTCGATGTAGAAATTACTAACTCAAAACAGATTTGCGGACAATTATTGCTAACAGTCAGATATTTCAAAGCGTCATTTACCTGAAAAGCATCTTTGATAAACAAGGACGTTCAGATGCAGACGTCAAGGCGAGGATTGGCAAAGCAAGGATAGCATTCCTTCAACTAAAGAACATATGGAACTCAAAACAACTTTCAACCAATATCAAAGTCAGAATCTTCAATACGAACGTCAAGGCAGTCGGTTCTACTGTATGGAGCTGAAACTTGGAGAACTACTACAACCACCATCAAGAAGGTACAAGTATTTATGAATAGCTATCTACGCAAGATACTCAACATCCATTGACCGGATACCATCAGCAACAGCCTACTGTGGGAGAGAACCAACCAGCTTCCAGCGGAAGAGGAAATTAGGAAAAGACGATGGAAATGGATAGAACATACACTGCAGAAATCACCAAACTGCATCACGAGGCAAAACCTAACTTGGAATCCTGAAGCGAAGCGGAAAAGAGGAAAGCCAAAGAATACATTACGTCCGGAAATAAAATCAGATATGAAAAGGGTGAATTACAACTGGAAAGAGCTGGAAAGGATTGTCCAGGACAGGGTTGGATGGCAAGTGCTGGTGGTTGGCCTATGCTCCTTCACTAGGAGTAACAGGAGTAAGTAAATAACGCGCAAACGGAGGCTAGTAGACAGAAATACTAATTTATCTGTTTGCGTAACTTTTTTTCTGGTTGCAGATTATCTCCAGTCACAATTAAGCACACGATAGACCCATTCCATCAACCAATACTCGATAACTATTCCGTGATATACCAATCGCAACCGAAATTGCCGTGTGTAACCAGCAACGTTACACATCACATCACGACTACAGGATCACCTGTATTCTCTAAAGCACGCCGACAGGCCCTCGAAAAGTTAAGGTTGGCGAAAGACGAATTCGACCATATGATAGACTTAGAAATCATACGATCGTCAGACAGAACATGGGCATCCTCATTGCACATGGTCCTTAAAAAGGACAGCAATGATTGGCTTCCAACTGGTGACTATAAGCGACTGAATGCAAAAACCATTCTCGATCATTACCGGTTGCCTCACATTCACGATTTGACAGCTACCTTGAAAGGTTAAACTGTCTTTTCGAAAATTGACTTGGTTAAAGAGCATAACTGAATCCCTATGGCTACTGACGATATTCCAAAAACCGCTATTGTAACTCCCTTTGGACTCTATGAATTTTTGCGAATGCCTTTCGGTCTAAGGAACGCTGCACAAACCCTCCAAAGGTTTATAAACGACGTTTTCCAAGGTCTCAACTTCTTACATACGTATGTTGACGACTGCTCGATAGCAAGTCCAGACGGAGAATCACATCTCCAGCATCTGGACCTTGTTTTCAACCGACCAAAAAAACATGGCATTACTGTAAACAATCAGAAATGCCAAATCGGAACCGAATCCTTAGACTTCCTAGGACACACTATCGATGCGCAAGGTATCCGACCCCTTAGAACAAAAGTGGCGGCCACTCTGGATTACCCAGAACCGACCACCATCAAGCAATTACGCACGTTTCACGGCCTTGTAAGTTTCTATGGACGGTTCATACCGAAATGCACCTTAATTATGAAACCTCTTACCGACCCACTACGTGAAAATGCGAAATCAATCAATCTGGATGACACCGCGCGAAAAGCATTCTCCACAGTTAAGGAACTTATCGCTCAAGCAACAATGCTTGCTCATTAGGACCCTGAAGCGCTTATTAGCATCGCAGTAGACGCATCCGACTCAGCAGTCGAAGCAGTTTTACAACAATGGGTTTACCACTCCTTGCAACCTTTGACATTTTTCTCCAGACGGTTGCTAGACACTGAATCGAGGTACAGCACATTCGGTAGGGAACTCTTAGCTATGTATTGTGCTGTATGGCATTTTCAACACCCAGTCGAAGGCCGAGAATTCACTGTTTACTGATCATCAACCACTTATTTCCTCCTTAGGCTCTTCTTCAGACAAGTACTCACCTCGTGAGTCTCGACAACTTGACTACATTTCGCAGTTTACTTCAGATATTCAACACATTTCTCGAGCAAACAGTGCAGTCCCAGACGCCTTGTCTCGAATAACTTCCTTGAACGGTTTTAAAGGAATCAACCTTTCAAAACTCGCCCAGCTTCAGAAAGAAGACACTGATCTTCAGCACGAGTTATCGTCAACAACCCTTAAATTGCTAATTAAGCAGATGGGAACAGGTAAGAAAACTTTACTGTGTGACACATCTACAGGCAGGGATCGTCCAATCGTGTCGAAACATTATCGACGTGACGTCTTCAATGCGTTGCACAAACGTTCTCATCCGGGTGTTCGTGCAACCATCAAGCTTATAGCAGAACGGTTTTACTGGCCTGTTATGAATAAAGATGTGAGAGAGTGAGCACTCTCCTGTGTAAGCTGCCAGAAATCTAAGGTTATTAGACATAACACATGCCCCCTAGGCTCGTTTAAAACTCCCGATGCTCGCTTCGACCATGTTCATTTGGATTTGGTAGGATTTGTACCAGATTCAAATGGATATTCTTATCTTTTAACCTGCGTAGACCGTTTTACTCGATGGCCAGAAGGAGTACCCACCAAAGACATTACTGATGAAACAGTGGCCCGCTCCTTCGTCGAACGATGGGTAGCAAACTTCGGTTGCCCAACCACAATCACTACAGATCGTGGACGTCAGTTCGAATCTGAACTTTTCAGTCGTCTGACCGCAAAATTAGGAATCACTCGCTCCCGAACGACGGCCCACCATCCACAAGCAAACGGGCTGGTAGAACGCTTTAACCGATAACTAAAAGCGGCATTATCAGCCTCAAACATTTCTCCATGAACTGACGCTCTCCCACTCGTCTTACTAGGTATTCGCAACGCAGTGAAAGCTGACATTGGATACACTGCATCTCAACTCGTTTATGGTACGACCCTTCGACTTACAGGGGAATTCGTGGATCCTTCATCCTCTTCGATGGACATGGATCTAACCTCCTACGCGAACAGTCTTAAAAACGCAATGCGTTCAGTTAAACCTGTTTCCACTCGACCACGATCAACTGATGTTTTCGTTCAACCTGACTTACGACATAGTACACACGTCTTCGTACGTCGAGACTCGCACCGACGACCTCTCGAATCAGCATACGAAGGACCATTCAAAGTTCTTCAACGCGAATCTAAGTACTACATAATCGATAATAACGGAACAAATGATAGCATCGGCATCGGTCGCCTCAAGGCAGAGCATTTAGAAGGAAATCCTATTCACGTCGACTTTCCTTCAGTACAACTTCACGACACGACTCCTGCACTTATAATGCCTCAATCGACAACCAACACACAGGATGATACTTTGGTGGTATCAGAAAATAAACTTAAAACAACGCGTTCTGGAAGAAGAGTAAGTTTTCCAGAACACTTGAACGATGACTGCACGTAAGATACTAGTTAATATTTTATATCGTCTCGATTTTCCCTTGTACCCAAATTTAATATGCTTATATATTTTTATTTTTATTTCCAAAAAAGCAAAAAAAACCACATTATAAAAATCCTTTTTACGCTACTACGTGAGCATGAGTTTATTTTCCATGTTTTTCGCCCGCTTTGTGTTTTCACGCGCGTACGAGTGTATTTCGACAAGAATATACATATTTTTTTCTTTTCCAGGACGTCTGAGAAAGACAATATAAAGAACAATGAAGTTTGCGAGGAACCGAAATTTTCATTGCACTTTTTCTTTTTTTACCATATTTTACTTCATGGTCCCTTATAGTAAGGAAAGACTACCAGACGCTGCTAAATCTAGCAAGCTATCAGAAGAATGTTTACCAACAAAAAACTCGTTGGATTTAAACTTTTAGCTGGCCACGTCTTAGGGTCATCACTACCCCACTAGGGAGGAAGTGATCTGTAGCGGCAAATAATTCCCCAAGATCAAAGAGCTCTGTAAGTTTTCGACATTGGATGCTGACCACATTAGTTTTAATGGACTCATCTAGCTGAAGGCGCTGGGTCACACATCCGCACCAAATCACGAACTTTGCGCGCTTTTTGAACAGGAAGTTTAGTCCTAACGTGGTTTGCATTTCTCAAACTTTTGCTGTGTTCTTACTCAACAAAAGTATCATTTCTGATCTAAACAATCTATTCTGAGCCATAAGTTCGGTAGATTACTTTTTTTGAGTTTCGCCCAATTTAATAGTTAACTGTGGTTTTGCCTCAGCTTATTATTCGGTTTTTTTAATTTTTCACGTAAAGGCTAGTTCATATTATCTCATCCGTTTTTATACATTTTTCCCGTTTTTAGTGTGCTTTTTAGTGTATTTTTAACGGTCTTAAGCTTTTGATGGTATCTTTAACACAGTTTACGTCAATGTAGCCATGAAAAATTCATGCAAACGACCTGGATGCCGTTTCGCTGTTACATCTGGCATGCAGTGCAACAACTGCAAAGGTTGGTTCCACGAAACGTGCACAGATCTTACGACAACTGCTCACAAGAGACTCAGCAAATCGGATCGTAAGTGGGTGTGTGTTACGTGCAGCACTGATGCGGTAGTACTGCTGAGCAACATCATTGTTCTACTGACAGGTCTGCGGAACGAATTGTCAGTAAACTTGGAAACAGATAGCCATAAAATAAGTAGACAAACTAGGGCGCGCAATGAAAATAAGAATAGGGATGTGGATAAGTCTACCATCGATGGTACACGCATTAGCACTAATGATGACATGTTGAAACTCAGCACCATCATTACGTCGACGGTAATTGGCTCCCTCACTAAACTTGGATCTCCAGTTCAGTATCCTTAAACGTAACAGTGGTTCCTAGAAACTCTGTAGGTGACTGTACCCACGCTAACAGAGCTAAAAAGGACCAGGTGCCACCGTCTAAGCTTACCATCCCAAGTGTTGTACGGACATCAACTGGTGATCTGATCGCTCAGTCTACCCCCCAAAACGTCCACCAGGTTATCAAAAAGCCTACGACTCAGAAACCTGCTTCGACTTCCAAACAACAACGTACTGAACCTGAACGCACCAGAAAACCCGGGAAAAAACAACAGTCCGTGACGACTCTCTCATAAACATGAACCTCATAGACAACCCTGACCTTCCTCTCAGCTTGCAGGACAAAAACGACAGGATTCTCTGAGGCGAACTGAACAAAAAGCTCGAACTTCCTAGAATAGAGCCGTTGACGGTCACACGGCTCACTCGGGGAAAGGAATCTAAACATCAAAATCACCCAAGACTACTTCGTGTAACACTCAAGAATGCTACCGAAGTAGAGGATGTCCGGCTAGCTAGTCATCTACTGAAATCCGATGGGAACGTCAGAATACTGCCTGACATACCGTATTCTGAGCGCAATCTCATCCGGAACGTCCCTAAAGATTCTCGAGAGAAGTTTTTCCGCGGAAGAAATATCATCGTGCAAGGTGTACCGGAAAACATGGACCCTAGTCAAGCAAACTCTGACATTCGGGAATGTAAATTCATCAAACGGTCCTTGAGGCTTAAAAACATACTGACTCAGCATGTGATGGGAATAGCCAAGAAGGACGGGGATCCTAGACCCTGACTAATGAGAATAACTTTTCCATCCTCCCATATGGCGGCTGCAGCTCTGGAAGCATTTCGCGTCAACAGACGTCCGTTGCCAACTGGGATCCACATGCACCCGGACAGGCCATATGACACCAGGATCAAGCACAAAGGCAAGCTGGAGCTGACCATTCTACTTGTGGACTGCCTTGAAGATAAAAAACGTGTAAAGGACGGGGCCTAACAATTCGACAAAACTTATATAAGTGGGTTACCTGTCCACTCATGTAAGGCTCTCACACACAAACAGGAAGAAGCTCACGCGTTTCAAATTGAAAGCATTAACTGCTTATACATGAACGCTGCGAGTCTATCAAATAAAATGGATGAACTAAGCGAACTTAGCAGCGCTAATAAGGTTCATCTGATAGGAATATCTGAAACTTGGATATTTCCTCAGTATTCGGACCAGGAGCCAGCAATACCTGTGATGTCTCTCTTTCGCAATGACAGAAAAACAGGAACTGGGGGTGGAGTAGCCCTATGCATACGATCTGGCTTGGAGGTACACCAAGTTCACAACCATGAGTTTGACAATCTTGAGGAATCTATATGGTACTCTATGAGATTGTCCACTACTTCGAGGTGCCTAGTCGAAGTCATATATAGGAGGCCCACTGTCGACATCGAGTGTGACAGTCGCATGCTGGAAGGACTATCCCGCTCTACGCGTCCCGGCTTCACTCACATCCTGATTCTAGGGGACTTCAATCTCCCTAGAGTCAACTTCGCGGAACATACGTATATTGGAGGTGAAAATTCAATCGAAGCTCGGTTCTTCAACGCCATTGAGGATTTGGGACTACACGAAAATGTGGAGTTGGGAACTCCTTGGAGGAACAGTCAGAAACCGTTGCGCTTAGACTGTGTTTTTACAAATGAAGAATTTCTAGTCGACAACCTCTCAATTCTGGCTCCCCTGGGGAAAAGTGATCACGCCGTTATAGCCTTCAGTTTCGTCAGTAAAACTGAGCTAAGATATCCCAACAACAACAGGCGCTGGAATTCCAAACGGTTAGATGTGTCTGCTCTATAGGACTATCTACAACAGGTGGATTGGGATGTTCACCTTCAACTTGATGTGGACGCTCACTGGAACTTTCTACTACACACGCTCTTATGTGCTACAAAGTAGTCAGTCCCTCAAACGGTCCCCAAAAGCCACATGCAATCTACAATCATCAAAAACCGCACTCTTCGTTTGCTAAGCCGTAAAAGGCACTGTTGGGCAGAATACAAACGAACCGACAACAACGGCGACTACAGGCAATATAAACATATAAGGAACATATGCACGAAGGCTATAAGAGAAGACAGGCTTCAGTACCAGTTAAAGCTTATGGATAAGTTTATTTCCAACCCGAAAAGCTTATTCCGTTACGCAGCCACTTTTCGTCAAGCCAAAACTTGAGTTTCTCAACTCCTAGGTTCTAACAGCCCGACCGATAATGACGGAGACGCTGCTAACCTTCTGGCTGAGCATTACTCCCGGACATTTCAACCGTCCCACATCAACTAAACTGATGACGGATTCATCTGCAACTGCACAGGACTTTCCGTAGTGAACCTGAGCGCTGACTTGGTGTTCCGTAAACTACAACATTTAAGAACAGACACTTCTCCTGGTCCAGAAATGGTCCACTCTGCTATACTGAGGGAAGCAGCTTCAATCCTGGCAACACCGCTTAGCGTGATGTTCTCACACTCGCTAAGTCGAGGCAAACCACCGGATATTTGGAAGCTGGCTCATATCATACCGATCTTCAAAGGAAGTTGACGCAGCGAACCTTCAAGTTACCGACCGGTGGCTCTTCTCTCTATACCTTCAAAGATCATTGAGTCCCTGGTATACGATGGTATACACGACTATCTGCTGTCCTTAAATTTCTTCTCACCCCAACAGCATGGTTTCAGGAATGGTTACTCCTGTATGACGAACCTGCTGACCGCGATGGACAGATGAACAAGCATCCTTGATCGCAAGAGGAAGGTGGACATCATTTACCTTGATTTCTCTAAAGTTTTTGATTGGGTTAACCACATATGTCTTATTAACAAGCTCAAACAATTGGGAATCAAACCACCTTTAATTGACTGGCTCAGTTCATATCTGACAAATTGATATTTTAAGGTTAGGGTCAACTTCAATTTCTCACACTCTGTGGAATGTCCTAGTGGGGTCCCCGAGGGCTCAGTACTAAGTCCTCTCCTCTTCCTGATTTATATAAATGATCTTCCTCAACAGGTAACGTCAGACATATTGCTCTTTGTCGATGACGTGAAACTATGGAGAGAGAGATACGCAAGCAAGAGGACATACAGGCACTTCAGGAGGATCTGACTCGACTTCAAAGTTGGGCAGACGATAACGGACTCACCTTTAACACTTCAAAGTGTAAAGTAGTCCATCTGCCACACGTCGCAGATTACAGTTACAACTTAGGAAACTCCTCTCTAGTAGTATCCCGAGTCGAAAAAGATATAGGAGTTCTGGTGTCCTACGACTTAAAGTCTTACGCCAACTGTGACAGAAATGCCTTTCGAGCAAACCTTGCACTGGTAACATTGAAGCGCATTTTTGGTCAGTTTGACCGGAGGACTTTCCACATAATCTTCAATAGTTTCATTCGTCCCCATTCAGAGTACGGAAACATAGTATTCCCTCCTACACTCCAAAAGTATAAGGACACTCTGGAGCGTGTCCAACGGTGATCCACGAAATCAGTTCGGGGACTCAAATTTAAACCTTAAGATGAGCGTCTCCAATCACTGGACCTTTACCTATTGGAGTACAGGCGTCATAGAAGTGACCTTCATATGGCTTACAGTATCCTTAACACTCCTGGACATCCTCTGAAACACCTATTTAAGCTTAGTCCCAACACTAACCTAAGGGGTAACACCCAGAAATTAGAAATACAACATAGTAGAACGGACTGCAGGCACAACTTCTACTCCTTGAGAGTTGTCAAATGCTGGAATTCGCTGCCAGCTGAGCTAGTTCAAGCAAATTCCCAGGAGTCCTTTAAGAGGCGACTTGATCTATTCTTAAGGACTAAAAATAGTATTTTACTATGATTTGCTAATTAATTATTTTTTCCCTTTTATCGTTAATATACTTAGGTTCCTGCCTGGAGGTACTGGTGACCCCCTTCTACTAGACACGGAAGCCTGTTAAGTGAAAGCTTCTTCTATTCCGTCCACAACCATTTGAACCATTTGAACGAGTGGGAACGCCGTGCTCAACATCAACTGCAATAGCTAGCCAGATTACTTCAGACGATCCTCGATATATTGATAGCCTATCAAATATATCTTCGAACCTCCTCGCTTCTGTCTTTTGATTTCACTTAGTCGGTACGCTTCATATAAGAGGGTGTTACTGGTTAAAGCGTTGACAAACTCCGAATACCTGTGGCATCTTCAGGCTTATAGCCAACCACTCACATATGTTGTCGTAAGCCGGCATTACCACAGTGTTATGATCATGATTTGTCTACCCACTTTTGGTGCCGAGGATACTTGTCTAATCTAGATTTCGACCTTGATGCGATAGGCTGATCGGCTTAATCTTGAGACTAGTACGCATGAGTTCGAGATGGGGTAGAGAGAAGAAAACTATTCTGTCACCTGATTGGTGGGCAAGCACAAGAATGAGAGAAGACAAGACAATTGGAACACTACTCGATCTATTCCTGACTTCACTTAACTCACTGAATTCAGATTAGTGTAAAAAGGTACATGAATAAATAAGTGAATAACCCGACCGCAACGTACAATAATTAGGAAAAATACAATTTTGTACAAAGTTGGGAATTACAGTAGAAAATAGGGTGTAAAAATGTTATGTTTAAATTACAATAGCTTTGAAACAGAAAACAGTGTGGCAATGAATGATACATCGAACGAAAGCTTATGTTCTGTAGAATAGATTAGGGACAAAAATAAATGTCAGTGTTTTACAGGTTATGAATAAAATGAAATAACGTCCCGAAAAATAGCATTCGTAGTTTGTCAGGGCTTCTTGTTTTCCGGTTCATATCACGCAGTCATGTAGAAATTATTGCCTTACCGAATCGATTCGACTAGATGAAGAAGAAAAGGAAACAACGACAGTAGTAGCTAATGCTATTGGCTTAAATCCTACCTTAAATCCTTAGGCTAAGACTCCAGTCGTCAATACACACAGAGAGACGACAACCATTGTCCAAATCATTTGTAAGCGTAACCATAATCAGTCTCGAAACGTCGTGACAAGGAAGCCAGCGCTCTTTGAAAGTGCACTTATTCTAAACACGGATGAAGTGAGTGTAATTATACAATGTGCGGAGAGTGAAACTATCTCACAAGGAAATTCGGATACTATAAATCAACAGATTCGTCCGAAATTCATAACCAAAAATACAACTTTATAAAATATTTCAGTCGTTAACGGGAAGAAAATGACAACACAAACGAAAGCAGTGAGGAGATACTTCAGAGGTACATGCCACTACAGCAGTAAAACTTGGTAAGTGGGTTGGAGGTGAGACCCAACAAAAAATGATTTCAATTGGATAGAGCCTACTACGCAAAGTGGATATTTTGACGGTAGTCTGTTGTCAGCCACTATCCGGTATTCACTCGTGCAATGTGTCGCAAAGCCGACACACATAGACTTGGAACATGAATCGTGATTACTAGTTCTTGTCTTCGCAGCATTATTGGTTCTCAAAGACACAATCCTTGAAGCTGAACATACAATGATTGGTAAGATTTACATTTAACATTTGCCATAGTAGAGAAACTCAGAAATGTTGAACGTACAAACGCTCAATCAGTATAGTTCGACTCATCCATGTAAATGTAGTCACTCTATGTAAACACCTGTTTTTGAGATTAAACATATTATTCTCTTACTAGCCCAATATGTATTTTTCAGAAGTCATAAACAGCACATTACTGACTGTCACGATAGGATAAACTAGCATGGATGATGGTGTGACTTCCACCTAAGGTCTGATAGACTAGGTACTCTTATTATAACGATATCTTTCAGTTTATCATTGCCTGAAAGATTTTGATCATTCTTTTAATGACCTCCGGCGCGTGGATTTGTTATTAAACCAGCGTTATTTTGATTCTGATGGAAGAGTAGTGTAATGGAATTGGTGCCTAACCAAACTGTCATTCAGCCGTAAATAAGATACCTGAGAAAATCGACATTCAATATTTAACGCGGAAAAAAGTCAAAACGTGGTGAACGTGGAGAGAATTGATCGGTATGGTATACCACGGTCATCCAGGTGTGGTCACTCTACGTAAACCCCCACTCTTCTTATTGAACATACTACTATCTTCCCAGTCCAAATGTGTTCTTCATAAGTTCTAGACGTTATCTTGCTGATTGTCATGATACGAAGAGTTAGCGTAGACTGTGATTTGACTTCCACGTAAGATCTTGTAGATTAGGTTGTCCCATCATGGCATGTCTACAATTTTAGGATTAGGTCTATTATTATTTTTGTCCACAAACAGCTTATCGGTACATAAGTACCATGAAGAAACTGTTTTGCGTTTCTTCAGAAACACAGTGATACACAAGTTTCAATAACGTTAGCATAATATTTGCCATGTCTAAACAGGTTTTGTGGAATCTAGAAGAACATTGAGTTGACTTTAAAGAAAGAAAAGAAAAAATCAGAAAATACGTGAAATATGTAAACAACTTAAGCGTATTCGCGAAAGGATAAATAGAATAAACGATGGTGTATATATTGCCAAACGAACGAAGAAAGAGATAGACAAATAAACAATAACAAGTTTTTTCTTAATTATTTTCTGTTTTATTTTTTTTACTAATTTGACGACACATACATAGTCGTTTAATCTTGTTCTGTGTTCATAAACACGCTTATAAAACTATTTTCTTATCTCACGTCTTCTTCATTTCTATTTCCTTATTTTTTCCTTTCCTTTTTTAGACTCAGTTCAATATTCTTCTCAATTACACATAACCTGATTTATTATTATTCTATTATCACTAATAAATTGGTCATAGGCGGTACAACATTTCCACACAAACGTATACACAAAGCTACGTGGATCGCACCGGACCACACCACAGAGAACCAGATAGATCACATTTGCATCAATAAAAAGTTCCGAAGGACAATGGAAGATGTGAAAACCAGGAGAGGAGCGGACATAGCTTCAGATCATCACCTAGTTGTGGCCAAATTGAAACTGAAGCTAAAGAAGAACTGAAAACTGGACAAACAGCATCACAAAGGTTCAATACAGCCTTCCTTCAAAATACTGACAAACTCAATGAATTCAAGGTAGCTCTCAACAACAGGTTCCAAGCCTTACAGGATCTACTGAAGGAAGAAGAAACTACTATGGAGGATAGCTGGAAAGGTATCAAAGAAACATTAACTTCAACGTGTCAAGAGGTTCTGGGCCCCAAGAAGCATCATCACAAGGAATGGATCTCTACAGAAACATTGGACAGGATCAAAGAAAGAAAGAACAAGAAGACAGCAATTAACAACAGTCGAACAAGAGCAGAGAAAGTCCAAGCACAAGCAGAGTACATAGAAGCAAATAAGAAAGTGAAGAAGAGCATTAGAGCTGATAAGCAAAAATACGTGGAAGAACTAGCAACGACGGCGGAAAAAGCTGCAAGAGAAGGAAATATGAGACAGCTTTACGATACGACGAAGAAGCTTGCAGGGAAATACAGTAAACCAGAGAGACCAGTCGAAGACAAAGAAGGAAGACCAATCACTGAGATTCAACAACAGCGCAACAGATGGGCAGAGTACTTCGAGAAACTCCTGAACAGACCGGCTCCAATGAATCCACCGGACATCGAAGCAGCACACACAGATCTTCCTATAAATGTCAATCCACCAACGACAGAAGAAATCAGAATGACCATCAGACAAATCAAGAGCGGGAAAGCAGCAGGGCCTGACAATATACCAGCTGAAGCGTTGAAGTCAGACATCGAAGTAACTACAAGCATGCTTCATCTTCTATTCAAGAAGATTTGGGAGGAGGAACAAGTGCCGATGGATTGGAAAGAAGGACACCTCATCAAGATTCCAAAGAAAGGAGATCTGAGCAAGTGTGAAAACTACAGAGGCATTACACTACTGTCAATACCGGGTAAAGTCTTTACAAGAGTGTTACTGAACAGGATGAAAGACGCAGTTGACGCTCAACTTCGAGATCAACAAGCTGGATTCCGTAAGGACCGGTCGTGCACAGACCAGATTGCGACACTACGGATCATCGTCGAACAATCAATTGAGTGGAACTCGTCACTCTACATCAACTTCATTGATTATGAGAAGGCATTTGACAGTGTAGATAGGAGGACGTTATGGAAACTTCTTCGACACTACGGAGTTCCTGAGAAGATTGTCAACATTATCCGGAACTCATACGACGGACTACAGTGCAAAGTAGTGCATGGAGGACAGCTGACAGAGGCATTCCAAGTAAGGACCGGAGTAAGACAAGGCTGTCTACTCTCTCCCTTCCTCTTTCTTCTGGTGGTCGACTGGATTATGAAGACCTCGACATCTGAGAGAAACTACGGCATACGATGGACAGCTCAGAACCAATTAGACGACTTGGACTTCGCAGATGACCTAGCCCTCCTATCGCATACACACGAACAAATGCAGACAAAGACAGCCAACATAGCAGCAGTCTCTGCATCAGTAGGCCTCAACATACACAAAGGGAAAACCAAGGTCCTCAAACACAACACAGAGAACAGCAGTCCAATCACTCTTGATGGAGAAACTCCGGAAGATGTGGAATCCTTCACATACCTGGGAAGCATCGTCGATAAACAAGGAGGTTCAGATGCAGACGTCAAGGCGAGGATTGGCAAAGCAAGGATAGCATTCCTTCAACTAAAGAACATATGGAACTCAAAACAACTTTCAACCAATATCAAAGTCAGAATCTTCAATACGAACGTCAAGGCAGTCGGTTCTACTGTATGGAGCTGAAACTTGGAGAACTACTACAACCACCATCAAGAAGGTACAGGTATTTATTAATAGCTGTCTACGCATGATACTCAACATCCATTGGCCGGATACCATCAGCAACAGCCTACTGTGGGAGAGAACAAACTAGCTTTTGGTTGGAGAGGAAATAAGAAAACACGATGGAGTTTGTGGATAGGACATACATTGAGGAAATCATCAAACTGCATTACGAGGCAAGCCCTAACTTGGAATTCTGAAGGGTAGCGGAAAAGAGGAAGGCCAAAGAACACATTACGTCGGGAAATAGAAGCAGATATGAAAAAGATGAATAAGAACTGGAAAGAGCTTGAAAGGTTTGCCCAGGACAGGGTTGGATGGAGAATGCTGGTGAGCGGCCTATGCTCCTTCACGAGGAGTAACAGGCGTAAGTAAGTATGTAAGTAAGTACCCTTATCGGCTTCTTCTGATGGGATTCATATTTTGCGACAAATTTCCTTGTTTCCTTAGTATTACTTTCGCACGGCAGAAAAAGTTTAGCGGATGATTCTCACTACATGTCATAAGTTAGCACTTCGGTAGATGTAAACATGTATAAAGAATAAGATTGTAGAAATTTAGGTTAGATAAAGTGCATACAATAAATGAATGTCCACGAAGACAATATGAGATAACACTTAAAGGGTTCTGATTATTTGAGTGAAACTCAATCCTATTGAATTAACCCGAATGCGTTATTTAAGAAATAAATTTAAAGAGTTTACACAAAAAATTTCATTCTTCATCTAACTCTAAAATCGGTGATGCAGTTAAGTGAACAGCTGAAAAGTTATTATTTGTTATACCATCAGCATCGATAGTTTCAGGGTGTTTGGGAACAGTTTCGGCAGTTTTATCGTCACATTTTGAAATAACTTTGGAACTTGATGACTGCGAGTGGTTGGATTCGGAATTTAAAGTAGGTAAGTTCTCAAGATCAGAATCAGAACGAGAATGTACAGGGATATTAGGTTTTGATTCATGAAGAGTGAAGGAATTGTGAAATGTACTGGTGCGAGTAGATTCGGTTGAATTAGGATTGTTTTGTTCCGAAAGCAAGCAACCTGTCGGAGGAAGAGAAAAAGTATAACTGTCAGAGCATGAAGAGTTATTAATTAAAATGCTGGGTAGGAAGCTGTCCAAACATTTCTGACCACTAAGATAGTTATATGGTCAAAGAAACTTACTGGGATTCTTGGCACAATGGTCAACTTCAATCGACGAAGACAATGAACCATTTGAAGATATGTATGTACTAAGTATAGGAGTATTGATATCAACACTCATTTTAGAAGGCGCATTTCTGCCACTGTCCGATTGTTTTGAATTTACACCACTTGCACGATGACGGCGAGCATCACGTTTGCGGAGATTTTTCCTGTGAAACAAATTATCAATAAATAAATTATCATCCTTCACGACGAATGATCTTTTAAAGTACGAACATATTATAAATGTTAGAAATTCCTATCATGAAAACCATCACAATATATATAAATGAACATTATTGCTTTCAATTAGACTGTCATATCGGGCTTTACTTTAATACACAGTAATATTTACCTCCATATATAAAAACTACCAAAACCAATCAAATCAGTTTATGGGTCAATGATAACAATCAAACAGATCACATGACTAAATACAGAGAGCAAGAAGTACGAACTGACAGTAAGATGAAAGACGTACAGAAATGGCAAACCTTTCAGCAAAGGTTTCAATATAGGAAGTGCGTCAGAAAACGAGAGAATAAGCATTACAGTAACGATCATTGAAGTTATGTAAAGTGTGCGGAGGATCTGACAGTGAATACATACAAAAAGGTGTGGGAAAGCGAACAAAGGATGAGGAAAATCAGTAAAACCGTTTGTCTAGTCTTATCCGACCGAGGAAGAGACGAGAATGTTACACATACACTAGTTATAGACTTGACCTAGCCCTCCTATCACATACACACAAACAAATGCGGATAAAGACAGCCAGCCAGCATCGCAGCAGTCTCTGCATCAGTAGGCCTCAACATACACAAAGGGAAAACCAAGGTCCTCAAACACAACACGGAGAACAGCAATCCAATCACTCTTGATGGCGAAACTCCGGAAGATGTGGAATCCTTCACATACCTGGGAAGCATCGTCGATAAACAAGGAGGTTCAGATGCAGACGTAAAAGCGAGGATTGGCAAAGCTAGAGCGGCATTCCTTCAACTAAAGAACATATGGAACTCAAAACAACTTTCAACCAATATCAAAGTCAGAATCTTCAATACGAACGTCAAGGCAGTCGGTTCTACTGTATGGAGCTGAAACTTGGAGAACTACAACAACCACCATCAAGAAGGTACAGGTATTTATTAATAGCTGTCTACGCATGATACTCAACATCCATTGGCCGGATACCATCAGCAACAGCCTACTGTGGGAGAGAACCAACCAGCTTCCAGCGGAAGAGGAAATTAGGAAAAGACGATGGAAATGGATAGAACATACACTGCAGAAATCACCAAACTGCATCACGAGGCAAAACCTAACTTGGAATTCTAAAGGGAAGCGGAAAAGAGGAAGGCCAAAGAACACATTACGTCGGGAAATAGAAGCAGATATGAAAAAGATGAATAAGAACTGGAAAGAGCTTGAAAGGTTTGCCCAGGACAGGGTTGGATGGAGAATGCTGGTGAGCGGCCTATGCTCCTTCACGAGGAGTAACAGGCGTAAGTAAGTAAGTAAGTAAGTATTATCACTAATATCTTCTTTCAAATATGACAAATATAATGCTAACATTATTGAAACTTGTGTATTATTGCATTTTTGAAGAAACCCGAGATGATTTCTTCACAACACTTATGAACCCATAAGATGTTTGTGAATAATAATTATTAATAATAATAACAACAACAATAATAATCTCATCCCAATTTGTTGAGGATATTTTTATTATTTCTCAGGGGTCAGACTGTTTTTTACTTATCTTTTTGTCGTCTAGCTCGTGATAAACAAACTCTTGATTGCATAACACAGACTGTGTCGTTTGAGGTATTTTGTACTTTTGATACGCATTATTCTCTTTCTTAAATTAGAATGGTTTAAACCAACACACAGAGTTTGTGTTTTGATATAATTTAATATGAATCAGTCATAAACGTTTTCTAGGCTTTGCAGAAGAATGTAGTCTGGTCTTACCAAATAAGCTTTGGTCCTTTAGTTACACGTTCAGACCGAATATTGGCGTTTCGGTCGTTACAACCATAGTTGGACATGTAGATTGTAGTAGCATTAGATCCTAACCACAATCCTCAAAGCTGAACTGGGAAAATAGAGCTTCAACTCTAAAAGAAGATCAGTAAAGGTGGACGCGGTAACACATTCATTCGGAATTCAATTCAACGGATCGCATGGCTCTTCCCTGCAAGCGTGGTCATTACTACGTAACATCACTTTTATTCATATTAAATATATTGTTCTACCTCCAGCGTACATGTGTTCTCCATCATATATTGGCGATTGTTGAGATACAATGAGTCACTGCAGACAATGATGTGACTTCCACGTAAGATCTTATGGATTATGCAGTTGCGTCACCTGAAATATTTAATTTTATTTTAAGGTCTATCAGTAGAGCATTACTAATGACGAAGTAGACTATAATTCTACAGGCTGGCAAGCCGAGTTTCACTGTGAATCACCACAGCTGGACGCTCACGAAGAATTAGCTGTCCTACTCAAATGATTTGGAATCGTGATTTTTTCATTGCTAGATATGCAATGGGTAGAATAGTGATCAGCAGTGAATTCCAAACGCATTCGATAAACCATTTTGAATTAAGTGTCATGCCATGAGATTTTAGCTTTTAATAAAGTGGTTTGCTGACATTTTCTAGACTGGATTGACTCACTCCTTCATTTTACAGAATTGTGAGTTCAAATTACTCCCTTGAAGTAATGAAATAAAAGTTACGATCAGGCCTCACCTTAGCTAACTAACTGATAATTAGTCACACTTTGGCTGAAGAAACGTGTCTTAGATTTCTATATAATTGTATGGCAGATCCCAGTCTTCTTTCACGTTTTCTGATTCCTTTGGAGAAGTGCCAGCTTTATTGCATCAAGATTCAGGGATGACCAGCAACTTTTATAATGACTTCAGTGTTACCTAGGGTAATAAAGATTGATAAAACAAGGGAAGATACCTGTGGATTCTTTTAGTATGTTTAAAGTTTACTCGTATTTGGTCAGATCACTCCGAACAAAATATTGAGTGGGCAATGTTGAGGGCGGATACATTTATGAACGTTTTTTTCCTTTATCCAGGGACTCAACGAACCAATATGGAACGGCCTTCATCGTTAGAGTAAGGACACTTAACCTTATGGATTGACAGCCCAACGAACCAAAGACTGTTTAATGTAATCGCAAGACTGATTTTAGTAACACGTTAGTTTGGAAATGATTTGCCTGCAGACAGATGGAAATATGCCGATCACTTATTAGTTTCATTAGCGTGAATTTTGCATTATTGGTAGCTAGTATTCTTATCCAGCCGGCAGAAGGAATAAGACAGTTTCGTTACCATTATACAGACTTGATGATTCAGGTTTCAAGTCACCATCCGCTTTAGAATGCAAAGTGGTAAGAAGGCAGTGTCAACTAGGATTATTGGTCACAGTTATAGAGGTTGGCTGTGGTTCGATATCGTACCAAGTTCTGTATAGACTTACAAAGCTCCAGAAGTATTCACTAACATTCTTGCACTATTGGTACCAAACGGATCATTGGAAGGGCTCCTTTAGCAATGAGACTAGAAAATAAAGTACTAAAGGCCTGTTAAGGTAAGTAATAGACAGAAAGATCACTATATATTAGAAAAAACCAACTTTTTTATTCAGACGCCCTAATCTCTGGTGATATTTGGACGTAAGAAGTATTTCTTCAAAAGGGTTAGGGTTCAGTGTTATTATGAGAAAAATGACTTAGAACCCGCCAACTTTTAGCTACATTAGACTGCATCAGGCCTAGTACAGCTCAGAAAACATCCTCTTTAGTCACATCGGATGTTGCGAAAGCCGGTCTCAATCGGTAAGAGCAGAAAAAATTCACAACAAAACACACTTTGGTGCGGTTGACACTGATGAGCTAGTCACGTTACGAAACACAAAGACTATGGTCCCGTTAATGAGACATACTATACAGGAAGAAAATCTAATGTGGCCAGTTCGCACGAAATTGACCAGCACACATTAAACAACAACCTGCTTAAAACCCATAAGATGGATTTCATTGTAGGGGAGCACTCTGTGGCATGGCGAACCGTCAACAGCTTCTAAGAGGACTAGTAGTTAAAACTGGAGAAATCAGAAACATGTGTTTTCAGCTAAATCCAAATATCAGAGACCTAAATGATACTAGGCTATCGTCCGACATCATGAATGAAGACTTGAAATGACACCCGAAAATTGAGATAACACAGGAGATACTGAAGCAACGATATTTGAGGTTCGACCAATTACTGCTAGCTGGAGATTTTCACACTACGTCCCCAAATCTTAACATGCAGGGTGCAACTTCTAAGAAGTGGTTCCATAAGCGGCTTGCCGCAGCCAGAGAGCACCATGTTATGGTATTTTTGTTAAGAGTTGAACCCATCTGGAATACTCTCTCAGACGAAGTTAACTCAACCTCATCAGTGAGTACCATTAGGAGGAGACTTGACAAACACGTACTCACCAGTGGATTACCGTCCCCTTCTTAGACCAGCTATGTCTAATATGTGTCTCATAAATTACAGCAGTTATGATTGCGGATATCAGTAGGTACTTCCTATATCTGTGATTATCATACCGTTTATCTTCTTATTCTTTCAACTTCATCTTCTCACACAATACTAAGTACTGACTTATTCTTGATTCTTAAGACAATCGTATTCCCTTAGCATTTATAATGACTTTCGATCACCAATGGTCTATGGGATTTAAGATTTTGTCTCAATACGTCAAACAGACACGAGACAATGAGTCGTCTGTTTTAAACCAATTTTTCAAATTTCTCACGCCATGCAGGTTGGTTGTTTGCACTTTCCAGAACTTTGATTACCGTATTTGTTGATTTACAGCAACAATCAGGACAACACTTACTGCTTAATGAAGAAGAAGTGAGTTCTTTCCATCCCTCAAAACTGGTTGCTGAACAACGACGTTTTTGTTTATCACGATGACGTGACTTTCGACGATATTTTTGGTAGTGTCGATTGTGATAGTCGCTTCACATTGAGGAAAGGCACGGTACATCATCGTTGTAGTGAGTTGTAATCACTTTCATTCAATTGGTTTTAGATGACTACCATATAGCCGAGGAAATGAAAGTCTGTTTAAACGCAGTACTCGGTTATAATAAGAAAAGTACAACTGATGATGAAACGCTACCGTGAGAAACGGAAAAGCCAAAAAGGTGATTTGTTCATCATACTAAATCCCCTTTTTAGGGCTTCCAAACGGAAATTTAACAATTATTTATGCACCTCTGAAGAACTAGAGGTTGCTGAGGTTGAAACTGGATTCGCCCCGGTCGATTTTCCAGTTGTCAACATTTTGACAGGAAAATTTTATTCGATAGCGAAGAATGTATCCATTGAATAAATGCTAATAAAGTAGTTCGTCAAAAACAGAGGTTTTTTCACCATCGCTTCCATGTTCATCAACTTAAGTTAATAAACTGCAAGTTGAATTTCATGTAAACATGATAAGAAAAGGTTGTGCAATGATAACAGTAAAATGCTAAAAATGATTCTGAAAGCAGTCACAGAACTGTTTGGCAAGATGAATAAAATGATTGCTTTCCTAGAACGCTCATTCATGGGTGTAATGGACAGGCGTATCGACGACATAGACACATCAACCATTCCTTTTTCATTAGGAACACATGAGGAGTTGGGTTCTTTGGAAGTTGCTATAGATGACTTAAAGTTCCGTGATCACTTCGTAAGTTGTAACAGGGGTTCTAACAAATTTTAGGTGTCCAGATTTTACGAGTTCATATGTGATGACCCTCGTAAATCAGCCAAAGCTTGTCTACGTTGTGTTGTCTCCGGAACTGTCGAACACGTACACTTTACACGGAACCTAAAGCAAATTCGGTATTATAAATACACATTTTACTGAACGGCTCAAAATAAGTCCACCCTACAGCATTTATATGTTGGTAGTTGTTCTGTGTTTACGATTACGAAGTTCAACCTGTCCGGAAAAAGAAATAGTACATGCCATCGATGTTGCCAGCCAGGCTTTCTTACATGACGCAAGAGATAAAGTAAATAAGCGTGGGTGGTGATCCAAAGAAAGGGTGAGCTAAAAGCACATGACGTGTTTGATATAATACACATTGCACTTTTAATATTACTTTGTGATCATTATTTAAACTGAAACAACATTTTTCTTCTCATTAAAAAAATTATTTCTTGTCCATCTTTCTTTCATCTGGCTTCGCAAGTTTTAACAGACGTAACTGTAAGTTTTTTGAGCATTACTAGGAAGATAGACGTTTCACATATCGTCGTATTTCCTTATAAGCTAAATATTGTTTTTTTGTAGAACATTGTGAATGATTGTTCAACGTTTAAGTGACGTGCTTACGTTACAAAGCAATGAAATAACGTTGTGTTAATAGATGTTTTGTAATTTTATTAACCCTAATAAACATTCCAATGTATCACAAATCAGTCTTTTAATTACGGCGATAAATCGATCCACGTTGATCTTCTTTGGCACTGCGTAATTGACCACCAATAATGGAATATCGCAGTAAGAACTGTTAGTTTGTATTCTTGCCTGGCTTTTCCGTGATATCTGTACAAAACTTGATAGGTATTGCGCATTAATGAGTGTGCAAAATGTGTACTAAAAATATGGTTAAATTGAGGAGAAAAGCTCAGAAATCGAGAAATTTTAAGGAAAAACCCCAAAGTCAGGAAAAAGTTTGGGGAAAAACGCAAAATTTCCCCAAAATTTTTCACAATTTTGGGGTTTTATTAAGAAACATAAGCCGATTTCCTCAAAGTGTTATAAGATTTTGGGGAAATTTCGGAGTTTTTTGCCATTTCCCCGAAATTTCCCATGAGTTTACAATCGCGGCTTCCCCAAAACGGGTCAAATTTTCCTCAAAATTGGGTTTTCCCATTGCAACCATCTAAACTCCTGTTTGGTAATGCGATAACTAATGGTACCCAGGGACCTTGCTATCCCAAGAAAGCGCATTCCCTAAAACCACGTGATATATAAATCCACAAATGACTACTAGAGTGACTAGGACTAATGCAGTCGAGTGGCTTAACCACCACCTTTTGAAAATTACCGAATACATGAACTCCACTAAAACAACAGGAAGCAGACCTTCCAAAAATAAGTCGGATTATACAGGCATGTTACAAAGATATTGGTAATGAGCAATTTAGATCTTTTAATGCACTGTCATTTTTGTTTTGTCAGATGTTGTAAATACCTCGTGTTTCGTAACGCAGGAACATTGACGATTTTTTTCGACGTTAGATGGATTATGTGTATATTCTAGCACCTATTGGGCTTGGCGTTATTTTAACTTTGTGCAGCACTGGATATTGCATTTATATTCATTACTCTAAACGCAGGCTCGCTGAGCGCATCAAAAAGGAGATGCTTGCAAAAATAATTAATGGTCCAGATGCTATTGTTTCCAACACTCACTGGTGTAGTAATATAGGAACGGGCAAAACAAAGTCTGTTGTGAGTTGCCCTAAACCTCTAGGTCATGTAGTCAGTATTGGAGGATCCCAAGTAGACATATACTCTCATCCCATACAATCGCGGACTGATGTGTTTGTCCAAAAAGTTGGAAGTGAGGTGTTTAGTTCATTGACCAATGAAAGGTGAGTCAATATATTGTATGATACAAATGAATTCAAACGATAAAATTAATTTTTCCGTTTTGATCAATATTTTGAAGTTTGTGTGATAGAAACGGTTGATAGCATTGAAAAACGTGCAAGTTAGCCTTTTTGACGTGTGCATGTCAGAGATACCTGACCCTCATAAATTTTCTGCTTAGAATAAATTTTGAACTTTTTTACAGAAGGCACACATCTAGATTATATATGCTTTTGTTCTTATCGAATTGAAACTTAAATGCACGTTGTTGAAATATTATCGACTTTTGCATCTCTAACTAGGAATACATTGGTAAGTTGGATTTCACCAGTCTACCTGAATTGCTTTATAAATTTCTTTATCGCCGGAAAAATACTGACTGTCGAATGAATGCAGGCTGATTTTTATTTGTCAGAGAAGGCTAATAGTAAGTAAATATCACTGTGTTAAATGCCTTATTCAGAGCGACGTGATGGTAAAAACCTAGAGAAAATAAGATCTGATGTGATAAAAACTTGATGTATCACTGCTTCAATACGACTATTACTCAGATTCTTTTGCTTATGCATGGTGACTAGTTGTGTTAAATTGAGTGAATGATCAACCAGACAATTATATTTAGTATTACTTTAACAGGAAAGTTCGAGAATCACATATATACTAGATCAAATTTTCTAAGTATTACGCTTTCTTTTAGCTTATTTTTAGTGTAAAAATTTTAACACTTGTTATTGAGTATAAGAGGCACTTTTATGTAAATTTATCTGTTGATTGCTGAAGTATGGGAGATATGTTTTCGACGAATGTGAACACAGTATTGCAGATCGCGTTGATGGATGTTTTTGTTCATCATCTTAGGGTTAACAGTTCCACAAAGATTTTGGTGAAGCCTTGATAACAACCATAATGGTTTGATTTTTATGCAGAAGATTGATTTCATCTTTTCTGTTATCAGTCAACACTTCCATAATAGAAATTCACACATTTCTTGGGATCCGAGTTTCCCTGTGTACTCGTTGTGTGACATAGCATCTAACATATGGGCAAAATATAGTTAGCTGCTTTAGCCGACTTTAAAGATAAACAAAATTTTACTTGGATATAGACAAAGATGATTCAAATTTATGAATTTGTTAACTGGGATCTTAAGTCTTAATAACATTTTAGCATAATGTAAGCATCTCACGTTTTGTTAGACATCATTATTCAGTTACTGAAATGATATGAAGACTTGGTTACAAATCAAGTTATATTAAATAATTGCCATCATCTTATTGATGAGAAATGAAATAGAAGTACATATTTCACACCCTAAAGGGTCTTTTATAGCTAGTAGCAGTATAGGCATTTTGGAAGTCATAACGTATTCTAAAAGCAGTCTTCCGTATATGTTTAAGTGTAAATGCTGGCAAAACAGTTAAACTTCATATTTTACGTGGTCATCTCAAAATTAAACTGAGCTACAGTACTAACAGAATTTAAACTAACCCAGTTATAAACATGAGTGCTGAGACAAAACTGTTATTTGGAAAAAATGAAGATATAGATCTCGGATAAATAATGTAATTAATAGACAAAACAGTCTTAAGTATAAGTAACGACAAACACCCCACATCATCTGAATACGTAAAAATGTATAAGCATTTATTTGTACTCATTTTAGAGATTATTTTGCTTTGACGACCATTGCAGTTACTTATTAGCAGCCCATTTTTCAACCACCAGTGCACAAATATGTATTTATTTATTTGGCTTTATTAATGATAGTTAGACCTCATCCAAAGTTAAATTTAGTAGCTTAATTTTCAGATGTTTTTTACGATCCACTCCAAACTGCTTTATCGAATTCCAAAACCATCTATCCCTTTAGGTTGCAGGTTTCAAACGTACCTTATCGTGATTATAAACATACCATACATTATGGCTCACCAAAGACCAAAAACTACACCACAAATATACCAAGTCATAGGAACGTGAAATCCGATGGTATATACGTAAACTGTCCAGTTAAATCATCGCAAAAAACCGAGTTCATTAAACGTTATAATACGAGATACCAGTAAGTTGACGTGAATTAAGGATGGAAAATTGACATCAAATTCACGGTTCAACGTTTCAGAGGGTAAGTTGCAGAAAATAAATTTTTATAACGTTACTGCTTATTTATTGGTTGGTGTTGTAAAACAGAATTGATGCAACTTTATGTCTTGTCTTTTTTTAAAAGTTAGGCCATCTAAATAAAACTGACGCAAAATGTTCGCTTATTGAACTTACCAACCACCTTTTATTCAGTTTACGACAAAAGGTGGCTAAACAGAATTTAGACAACTCCTTAATCAGAAAACATCTCCCTAAACCAGTAAAATTAAAGTAAGAATTGACTGAAAAACCTCTGTCCATAAAAAAGGTAAACCTGACAAATATTTGACAGAACACTAACAGTACTCTGGATGAGTTTGCTCAATGGTTTATTCTTTGCATAGTTAGAGGTTTGTGTGAAAAGTTCTGTTGATCTAAAACCGTTTTTAGATCAGTCATTGTATAAATGTATCATTTATATTCACCAAGAGTAAATTTGATCGGTATCTTATTGCAACCCGATCGTGGCTGCTACCTTGACGTGGTGGTCGAGCTTGCCTATCGTGATGATCCAACAGAGCTATATTGGCTAGAACATATATTCCTGCAGGTTCTACCATGCCAGGCAGGTCGATTGGAGAACGGTAAGACTATATTTTCTCCATGAGTGTCTTCGTTAGCATGTTCTACCAAAAAGTGTTAGATATAGACTTCCAATCAACTGCCCATTAGGATGAAAAATAGCTGAGCAAAGTGGAAGAAAAGTGGTACACCTAATGATAACAGATGCACACTACAGAATCCACAAATACCAACACGTCATAGAGGAACAAAAGATGAAGCTACAAAGGACACTCACGTCAGAAAATTTAGAAATCTTGACAACAGCCATCGGGATATCATGCAAACGACACAGAGAACAAAGAAGAAACACCCTAAAGAAAAAACTAATTAAGATCTCAAAAGCACCCAAGGAAGAAAACACAATTAACTGCGTGATCAATCTATCAAAACAACCACTAACAAACACGGAAGAACATCCACTCCAAAAAGGATTAAACTACAACACAAGCGACGCCTCAAAACTAGAATTCTTCGCAGCACTAGAATCACCACTCAAAACTTCTGGATTCAGTGAGGAAACACAATAAGAAATAAGGCAAACTATAGTACCGATAACGCAACAGGTGAAGGAAAACAACTAACTGACCCCACAAGAACAAAAAGCCTTGAAGGAACTTAGAACTAGAAAGGATATTGTCATAGTTCCAGCCGACAAAAGATGCACAACAGTAATTATGGACAAGGAGGAATACCTCAAAAAGGCCGAAAAACTACTTAAAGATAAGAACACATACAAACTGATAGATATAAATCCTGTCAAGAAATTGGACAACAGAATCTCAAATGCATTAAACAAGCTAGTCAAATCAGGAGAAATAACAAAACAAGACCAATAGAGAATGAAATCCAATGGACCAGTATTCCCTTGATTCTACGGTAGACCAAAAATATACAAACCAAACATTTCACTACGTCCAATTTTAGCACTGCTCGGGACGCCAACATACAATTTATCAAAAGAAATTTCACGAATACTGAAACATTTAGTCGATTCATCCAACCACTCTGTCAAATTTCCTACACAATTCCTGAACCAAATTAAGTACATCCAAATCAGCAACGACGAACTGATGATATCCTTTGATGTAACAGCATTATTCACCTCAATTGAACCAAGGTTAGCAAAAGAAACTATATCCCTGCTCCTCACCAACGACACAAATCTCACAAAGTACACAAAGCTTCAAATTCAAAGTCTGCTAGAACTCATAGATTTATGCCTAACAACATATTTTCAATTCAACAACAAAATCTACGAACGAACGAAAGAGACACCAATGGGGTCACCAATATCAGGACTGATCGCAGAAGCAGTGATGCAAAGACTAGAAGCCGCGATATTACCAGTGATCAAGCCAAAAATTTGGATTCGCTATGTAAACGACACATTCGTCATCGTCAAAAAGAATGAGCTAGAAAACACTTACAAGCTGATCAACAACGTCTTCTATGACATCATGTTCACAATGAAACAGGAGGCAAACAACAAACTATCATTTTTGGATATATTAATCACTAGAACCGACACAGGAAAACTAGAAACTCAAGTATATAGGAAACCGACCCACACAGATCAAATTCTGAACTACAATAGCAACAACTCAAGAGCACATAAAATCAACTGCGTACAAACCTTGTTCAAGAGGGCGAGGACACACTGCAGCACACTGGCAGCACGAAGAAAGGAAGAGAAATACCTGAAGGAAGTATTCCAAAAGAATGGCTACCCAATCAACTTGATCAAAAAATACCAACCACATGCAGCATCAGAGCACAAATCAAGCACAGAAATCAACAAATGGATCACCCTACCATACATAAATGGCATATCAGAAACCGCAACAAGACAGCTAAAAACCTTCGGGATAGGTGTGGCACACAAACCGACAAAATCGCTACAATCAATTCTATGCAAACCAAAGGATGAAATAACAAAAGAAGATAAATCAAACATCATCTACAAAATAAATTGTGTCAACTGCGACAAACACTACATTGGACAAAGCGGACGCCCCCTTCACTTGCGCCTACATGAACATCAATTAGCAGTCAAACGGCATGATATCTCCTCACTTATATCAATACACGTGGACAACTGCGGACACACATTCGATTGGAAAAATGTAGAAATCTTGGACAGAGGAAATTCTAAAAACACAAGAGAATTTTTAGAAGCCTGACACTCAGGTCAATCAGCAATCAACAAACATTTTGAAATCGACCCGATTTATCAACTAATCAGGAAGCTTATGCACAAATATAGGAACAAGAATCAAACCAATAGGAGACAAAACCAAAACAACGAAGTAAACAATGAAAAATTTAAGGTCAATAAGAACTAATCAACATCGAGGTGCACAGAACAAGTTGTGAAACGCATATGGAGAAATTCAAACACTTCACTTCTATCTGAAGTTTGTGCTGATGATGTCGTTCAGAAGAACGATGTAAGCTTCACGACCAAACCATCCAGCTCAGAGAACAAAACTCCATCAAATTCATCCAACTGAGCTACAAATCTTCTCTACGATCTCAGAATGGTAAGACTAAAAGCAGCAACTCAAGGTCTGAGGGCTAAGTTTTACTGCTGACTGTACAGAGGTGTGACGGCAGTAAGGTGTTTCCCTCGGACAACCAGCATCTGCAGCGATGCGGTTTTTTCTCACAAGGAAAGAAGGGCTTGGAAAAGATCGACCCTAAAAATGTCACACCTCACCTTACCCCAGGGATTTACGTCTCTTGCGGTAAGGCTCTTTGAAGAACGGAGCTAACACATTAAAAACCTCCCACAAAATGGCTGTGCGCGACCGGCCTCAAGCAGTTGTCCCTTGGGCTCTGCGGTCACGCTCCCAGGTCGTTAAGACCAACACTAGTCTTATTGCAGGGTTTTATTGCACATAGAAGAGTTTGAAAGATTGAGTTATACTGATTTTGTTTCATGAGACAAAATAAAGCATTTAGTTAAAACAATTGACATTGAAATTCATCCCTATCACTTATGAAAGTTTGAAGATTTAATAAACCGAATTATTTCTTCCTAGACATCGAAAAACAGAGGTTTAAACATAGCTTTAAAAAAGAAAGATCTACTTTAATAAATTTAATACATTCAGGAAATTGCTGCTCAGCTACTCTCTCTGTACTATGATCATCCAATTAATCTAAAATTTATCTTTTAATTTGTTAACTTTATTGTTATGCAGTTAATGCCAATAATTAACAGGTTGCGTGTCCAAAAAATTATGTACATATTTTTGACTTTCATTCTCATTTAATCAATATTATCAATCAACATATTAGCCCTTCCTTTTTGCCTTTATCTCGTCTTATTATTATTGTTATTTTGATAGGTTAAACCATGAACTGATCTTAGCTAGAACATTATTAAATTTCAGGAGGGGTTAGAAAGCTCTTTTGTTCTGACGTGAAAATGCATGATAATGCGCATCGACAACCCCACTAAAGGGGGTCAAGCTCAGGACCTTCAGTCTCGAGCACAAATGCTAAACCAGTAGACCATTAAGCCTGCAGTCTTTGATACAACTGACCGACTTCAGCCAATTCACGATACTGAGCAACCATACCTAATGTTAGGCTAATTACTACAATTTGATTTATATTTTTATGATGTAAAATTATATATTCATGTCAAGGTATGATGAAGAGCCAAAACTTCGAAAGATGTCCTGATGCCACCCACCAGCACTTGCCATCCAACCCTGTCCTGGACAATCCTTTCCAGCTCTTTCCAGTTGTAATTCACCCTTTTCATATCTGATTTTATTTCCGGACGTAATGTATTCTTTGGCTTTCCTCTTTTCCGCTTCGCTTCAGGATTCCAAGTTAGGTTTTGCCTCGTGATGCAGTTTGGTGATTTCTGCAGTGTATGTTCTATCCATTTCCATCGTCTTTTCCTAATTTCCTCTTCCGCTGGAAGCTGGTTGGTTCTCTCCCACAGTAGGCTGTTGCTGATGGTATCCGGTCAATGGATGTTGAGTATCTTGCGTAGATAGCTATTCATAAATACTTGTACCTTCTTGATGGTGGTTGTAGTAGTTCTCCAAGTTTCAGCTCCATACAGTAAAACCGACTGCCTTGACGTTCGTATTGAAGATTCTGACTTTGATATTGGTTGAAAGTTGTTTTGAGTTCCATATGTTCTTTAGTTGAAGGAATGCTATCCTTGCTTTGCCAATCCTCGCCTTGACGTCTGCATCTGAACGTCCTTGTTTATCGACGATGCTTCCCAGGTATGTGAAGGATTCCACATCTTCCGGAGTTTCTCCATCAAGAGTGATTGGACTGCTGTTCTCTGTGTTGTGTTTGAGGACCTTGGTTTTCCCTTTGTGTATGTTGAGGCCTACTGATGCAGAGACTGCTGCTATGTTGGCTGTCTTTGTCTGCATTTGTTCGTGTGTATGCGATAGGAGGGCTAGGTCATCTGCGAAGTCTAAATCGTCTAATTGGTTCTGAGCTGTCCATCGTATGCCGTAGTTTCTCTCAGATGTCGAGGTCTTCATAATCCAGTCGACCACCAGAAGAAAGAGGAAGGGAGAGAGTAGACAGCCTTGTCTTACTCCGGTCCTCACTTGGAATGCATCTGTCAGCTGTCTTTCATGCACTACTTTGCACTGTAGTCCATCGTATGAGTTCCGGATAATGTTGCCAATCTTCTCAGGAACTCCATAGTGTCGAAGAATTTTCCATAACGTCCTCCTATCTACACTGTCAAATGCCTTTTTATAAATAATGAAGTTGATATATAGTGACGAGTTCTACTTAACTGATTGTTCAACGATGATCCGTAGTGTCACAATTTGGTCTGTGCACGACCGATCCTTGAGGAATCCAGCTTGTTGATCTCGAAGTTGAGCGTCTACTGCGTCTTTCATCCGGTTCAGCAACACTCTTGTAAAGACTTTTCCTGGTACTAACAGTATTGTGATGCCTCTGTAGTTTTTACATTTGCTCAAATCTCTTTTCTTTGGAATCTTGATGAGGTGTCCTTCTTTCCAGTCCATCGGCACTTGTTCCTCCTTCCAACTCTTCGTGAATAGAAGATGAAGCATGCTTGTAATTACTTCGATGTCTGACTTCATTGCTTCAGCTGGTATGTTGTCGGGTCCTGCTGCTTTTCCGCTCTTGATTTGTCTGACGGCCATTCTGATTTCTTCGGTCGTTGGTGGATTGACATCTATAGGAAGATCTGTGTGTGCTGCTTCGATGTCCGGTGGATTCATTGGAGCCGGCCTATTCAAGAGTTCCTCGAAGTACTCTACTCATCTGTTCTGCTGTTGTTGAATTTCAGTGATTAGCCTGCCTTCTTGTCCTTGATTTACATTGCAATACACTTTTATTTATATGAAATCTGTTGAAATAATAAGGATTTATAGTTTTTGGAATATTTATTCCATCTCATATTGATTGAACTGTAAATAAATTTTACAGTCCAATGAGTTTACCATAATAATTTTCATATCAATAAATATTTTTCTTAGAGCAAAATAAGTACAACTTGCTATTTTATTTGTAGGGGTTGGTTGAATCTTCCCAGTGATTTCAAACATTTCTTTATGTCCTGAGTGAATTAATTCAATATTGCCATTGAACTACAAGCATTTTTATCCAGATTTGAATAATGGTTAGTAGTGGAATGCGGATATCTCGCATCGTTTCTTCGTACGAGCTACTAGTCCTCAGTGGCTAACTGGTTAATGATATAGCCATTTGAATCGAAACGTACAGGGTTAGAGTACCAGTGCGAACATTATCATGATTGCAGACAAATCCAGGTGGAAAATTTCAGATAGAATGCAACGCTTGACCTAAATTTCACTTCTAGCCACTAACTAACTTTATTTGCTAAATTAATCACAACTCGTTTCTCACAATTTTAAGTAATACTAAACAAACATCCAAGATGCTTGAAATTAATGAAATTCTATAATAATGATAATAGTAATGTTGTTCCCAATAAATAATTTGCAAGAATACCTGACCACGTTAAATGCATTGCATTATTTATGGTCATTAATCATAGCTGAATTTTTACGAAACATTCATTTACTTGAGCTGTTAGCATATATTTAATGTTGGTTAAGAAGAGACAAATGTACAAAGTTATAACTTTAAACTTTACATTAAATATGCCTAATTAACTACCATAAACGTTGAAAATGAATTTTCCGATTTAATTATCCAATATATTTTTAAACTGATAGAACTTATTCATCTTTATATAGGTTGTTTGAATCTTCTAATTGATGTTTAAGACTGCAATTGATCAATCTCTTATTGGCATATGTGCATCCTATGCGAATTGCTTCAATATCGACTTCAGTCACAAGCATTACAAGCAAAGATGAATGGTGGCTAACAATGGAATCCAGGACGCGTGTTTCGTCCTATTTTTGGGACTCATCAGATGGATGTCTCTGCATTCCAGAGTTGATGTTCACAATAGATAAGCGGATAACGCGATGGTGTTTGGAGCGAACTGTAATGAGTTCATGTCCCGGAGTGAACATCAACTTTGAAATGCAGGTAAATCCAGCAGGCTAATCCCAAAAATAGGATTCCAGTGTTAGCCACCATCCATCTCTGCTTATGATAGGATTTATATTCAGAGTTTTCATCTTATTATGATAGTAGCGCAACTCATTCACCATGTATACATTTTTTGAATCCATAATTAAACCATATTTTGATTGTAAGATCGATCACTGATTCAGGATAACAATGAATGCTTCCCTCTTTTTTTGAATGATCATTATAAACACAACAACTATTTTTGTAAATAAATAATATATTTGTAATATCCCAATGAGTAGAAAAATTAGATTTTCTGACGTTTCGTGACTTAGTGTAAGTCACTTCTTCGGAGAATAAATAACCAAATATTTGGTTATTACAAATATATTATTTATTTATAACAATCTACCCTATGCTAAATTTATTCGAAATTATCAAATCAAATCTTGGTAATGATACCTACAACAACTATTTAACCTTACCTGAAGGCTCATGGAGTGTTTTCACTTGTCACTTTTAGCGACTAGTCTTAAAACCCATCTCTTTAGCTAATTAAATGAATTACAATTCACTAGCCTGAGTTTTTATAAATAAAGTCTCTTACTCATTAGAAAACTGTCACAATAGTTTGGAGATTGATAGAGATTATAAAATGATTGGTAGTGTAAATTGTCTCTTTAAGTAGTCCTGATTTTGATGGAAACTATTTTTGAAGCCAATCAATAAAAAGCTACATAAATGTTTGAATGTAAAATTTGTAAACAAAAAATTTAATTACATGCATATATCTGTGACATTTCAATGGTAGAAAAAAATATCCGGTAATAACTATCTTGGTGATAGTCCGAAAGCCACACCACCTAATTCTATTTGATTGACCTAGTATTATCAATAATCTTCAAGCAAAAATATTTCTTATTACATAAATACACTGACCTAAGCTGAATTACAGAATTGGCCGTTTTTTTTTTTTGTTGTTGTTGTGCGAATACCCTCTGTATAGTAAAATCTTTCTTTGAATAAATTCTGTTAACATGAGAAAAATACATAAGAAACCAATCAATTTTGTTTGTTTTTCATTTGTTTACTATTTTAAATTTTTCAGGTCGTCTTCATTGTTATTCATATTTCTTTATTATGTATGAATCAACTGCTCATTTTCAATACAATAACTAGTGCATTGAATAACAAAGTTAGACAAGCCTTTGTTTGTTTGTTTTTTAATTCGAGATTGAAATAGGTATATATGAATGCATTTCATTTCATAGCATTGTCTTGAATTGCATATTAAACATGAGAATTATGGGTGAGATTATAATTTAATGGACGAACCAATCAGGTATAAGATAATAGGTCTTGAATTTCCGCATAAAATTCACTCATCGATTTCGCATCATAGCTGATGCCATTTCGTGATGAAAAACCCAAAATCTAATTCCTAACCTTAACCATCAACTGTAAATCATAATTCTAATTCCTCACACTGGTTTATAACCCTCATTCGGTATTAATTATTAGGCAGATACTCTTAAGGTCACTTTAGCGTCTCTCAAAGATCGTCCATAAATTATAATCTCACTGAATTATGCTAATAAAGTTAATTTATTAGTTCATTATTCAATATTTCCTTTTGTTTTATGATATGCACATTTTGAAAAATTTATTTTGTTTTTGTTGTCATTGCATTTTTTATTTTATTTAAAAAAATAAAACAAATTCAATTGTTTACATTTAATGAATCAGTTTCTGTTGTTTTTCACATATAGTACACAAACTTTCCTACTTGATATGCATTTTTATTGTTGTTGTTGGTGGTGGTTAGTTCCACTTAATGACTTTAATTTATAATGTTTATATTTGTTTATTTTCTTTCATTTTTTTTATTTTTCTCTGTTGGGTGTATAAAATGTGATAAGAGTAAATTTTGTTTTTAATCGCTAAGCATCAACTGATAAACACAGCTTACTGACTATGTAATTTTTTCTTTTCTATTATTGATTCTTAATTTCTAAACTCATTGAATGTAAACTGTTTGTAACTATGTTGAATAAAGTATTATCTTACTTTAATCTGGTTCTTTATATTTCATTATGAATTGTTGTTACACCTTTGATTTGTTAACCCACTAGATTTTTAATAGTTGAAATCATGAGTCAATTGAAGCTAGACCACTATGAAAAACCTGGAAGCACTGGACGGCCGTTTCGTCCTGTTATGGGACTCCTCAGCAGTAAGCATCAACGATTCCGCCCCCACCCCGGGAGATTCAAACCCAGTACCTATCAGTCTCGCGCGCGAGCGCTTAACCATTAGACTACTAGTCTTTGTTTAATATAGACAGGGGTAATTGTCTCAATTTAGTTTGGGGTTTTGATGGTGATGAATATCAGTAAACGAACGGCCATTTTTGTAATTTTTTGTTTAATTAATTTTTTTATCTCATTTTCCAATATTTTTCATTCCGTTTCGTTCAATTAAATGGCTAGTTTTAAATTTGTTATAATTGATCAGTTATGTCTTAAAATCGTTATAAAATGTCAGTACTTGTCGACAGAGTACATTTTCTTCAAATTACGGAGGATAGTAACATGCAAAGTGTGAAATCTGTCGTTTCTCACGTTGTCACAGAAATGGAGAACGTATTCTTGAATACATTGTATCTCGCAACGTTCCAATCATTTGAAGCGTTAAAGAGCGCCATCAGAAATTATGAAAGATCTACTATGTGATTAATTACTTAGTATAATCTTGTGATTTACGGCTCATGAGTTGGATTAATGAGTGAATAGCTTTGATGTTAGAGAGATGAAAACTATTAAATCTTTTAGGTTTACTTGGAACTATTATCCGATTTATTCTCGATTCCAAATTAACTCAAAAATCATATGAATAAAGTATAGCTTACAGGATCATAAAGCACAAGAATGGAGAAAAATAAAATCATTGTCTAGAGTAGAACATTAGAGTAGAAAAGTGGAATTCAAAGGTCACTTTTCAATTACAATAAATTTGAAATAGAAAAGAATATACATTTAACTAAAGTTTGTGACTCATTGAATAGAACAAGACTAAAATTAAGTTTTAGTACATTACAAATATTTTACAAAGCTAGACAATGTGCGAAAATGTAACTTTGGTTGTTTATCATTGCTTTATTATTTCTCTTTTCACATCATTCTTGTATCTGGCATATTCTGTGTGTAGCTTATCGACTGAGTATCAAGTCTAATGGTGATATCATCTTGGTCATCAGTTGTGTTATTGTATTACAGTAATTTGACGTTGCAAATAGAAAATAATTTTACTCTATTGTTATATCAACGTCATGGAGGTGAATTGAACAAATGAATCAGAGGTTGAATGTTGAACACTCCAGTTACAGGCACCATATTTAGATCTAACCGTTTATTGTGTTACATTAGAAAAGAAATCCAGTATGGCAAATGTTGGGGACGATAGATCCCCGAAAACTCATAGTTGTAATCTTATCTTGTGGAGCTTGTATGCAGATGTATACGTGGGCACTTCTTACCATCCACGCACATAGTTGATTGACGAATTTATCGACTAAATGTTTAAATATTTCAATGGCAGTCAATTGACGAACTATCGATTAAATGTTTAAAAGCTCCATGGCAATATCGATATATATTTGTATATTTACGTTTTAAAATTGTCTTGTAGAATCGCTCGTTTATGGTTGTTGCAGAATATACTTCTCATTTTAAGCCTGGACTTCTCACTGTAGATATCTGGGGCTGGGACGCGTCATTAGCTAGCTCACTGGTCGTTGGTCACCGAATCTCGTTCTCGTTCACAGACTACGTGAACCCGTGACAGTTTTTCAACCCTAACAGCAAATCCCTTAGCAAACCATATTTCCGCTCACCTTCAGTCTTTGGGTACATAATTGTTGAAGTAATTAACTTTCAGTCATCATGTTGAAAGTTTAAAACTCATTATGACTATTTCGGTTTCAGATGCTAACCAGTATCAATAACCCTTTTACTGAAAATTGTACAACATAACCGAGTGTTCGACTTTCTATTTAGTCTTCTAATTGCATCATTAGCTGTGTTGTACTATACGTTACTTTAACTAAAACTATTTCTGATAATCTAATTAAGTACACTTCTACATTGATTGCTTACTCAGTAGTGACCAATATGGTATTTGTCTAGTCTATAGTGATGATTAAGCTCTACCAATCGATTTGTAATGTTGTAGTAGGTTAGCTTCAAAACAATTCCTTAGGTTTCGTATATCGATCGCCCTGATAACCATCATTAAGTCCCATTGGCGCATGAATTCAGGAGGCAACCACAGTTTACTATTGAATAACACAGATCACTAAGTCACAAGTACACCAAGCGGATTGGTTCAAAAAAGTGAGTGAGCGAGTGAATATGCAGGCTGATGGAGAGCCGAATCAGTTATTATGATTCAAGCACATACATATACATGGTAAAATGATGCAAAGCGGAGATTGTCGTTACAAAAGTAGGAAATGAAGCGAGGCGGAGAAGGCAAGTGAGCCAACTTAGTTCCATAAAGTATAACTTAATATTCATAACCAGATAAAACTAGGCTTCAGACACGTGATGAATAGGATAAGCAATACAAACACATGCGCTCATGTAAGAATATTCAAAATTAATAAGCGAATAATCGGCAAGATCAAAATGTGTTTCAAGAATAATGAATAAACCGATCTCTACGGTAGCTAGAACAACCCATATAACACTGAACAATACAATGTAATAATTAGTATTGCTGAGTTGATGTCATCTGGATTGCGTTTTGACGGTAGATAGTTAGAGGCAATCAGTGGGAAACCTTGTCTGACCTAAGTTTTGTACCAGTTCGTACTTGTAACAGGTCTGTTAGCCTACCTGCAAATTGTGGGGACTATTGCTCTTCATGTGATTTAAACACCTCGCACAGCTTTACAGTTTTATATGTTACCGTTGAGGTGTTCGTGTTACAACAGACCTTCCGCTTAACTATGATATTTACACAAACTGATCACCAATTAATGACTAAAGAATGTTTCTAATAGATGACAGATTTTTAGCTTTCTTTTTTAAAAAGGGAGTAGTGAATCACTTCTTACTGCTTAATCTTACAAAAATGATGTTATTTGAAGTAATGAAGGTATAATTAATGTGTATAACTAATACTGGTCTAATCCTGTAGTGTTTAATGTGTTAGAATGACTTAAAAAATAGGCAATTATCGTTATAACTTTGTTACATACACTATAATTATGTCCACTAATACTGTTGCCGGATAAATGCCGACGATCAATAGTTCGTGACAAATTCTTACTTTATTAACCTGATAATTAGAATACTGGAAAAGTCAGCCAGTTAACTGTTATTATTCCATTTTATTCAAACCTAAAATTTTACATGATTACATGAACAAATTTCAGGACTATAATAAACTATCGGTAATAAATATCAAAATGCGCACAACTAAAATATTTGTGTTACCAATCTGAGTTGCAGGTTTATGAGTAGTTTGCCAAAATATATGGGAAATAAAAGTTTTGGCAACAGTTAATAAATCAAACAAAAGTTTCCGATCTTTGTTTATTTACTTGTCTCTAATATGTAGTTGGTAACAACTAAAATGACGAGACAAATAATTTAGTTGACAATAGTAATTTATATGATAACTAGCAAAATAGTTATTTAGCAAGAAAGTTTGAATAGATTCAATTTGTTGAATCTGTGTTACCACTTGTCTCACACCTGACGCTATGAGATGCTTCGAACTCTCACATTTGGACGAAATGGATATTCATTTAGTCGTTGTTTTCATTAACTGCCTGACTAAAGTTAGTCAGTCGCGTGAAACATCAAGATTAAAACATTTTGTTAGTTAGTTTAAATAAACTTTGATTTTAGTTCATTTACTTATCAATTCATTAGCACTCGTATAGATCACCCTAAAGTAGAAAGGAAATTTATCAGTTTAGAATGACACTAAAAATGATTAACAACAATAAATGTCGAGTTACTAATCAAAAAAATGTCCATGTGTTCGATTAATTTTTATAAATTTTTATTACTACTTTAAGTAGGCAAATTAGTTAGATCAAAATTATCAGAATAGGGATTTGGGGAGATAGTAGTATTTTAATAGTTGGATTCATGAGTCGATCCAAACTAGACCACCGTTGAAAGCCTGGAAGCACTAGACGGCCATTTTTTCCAAGTGTGAGACTCCCCAGCAGTGCACATTCACGATCTCTCACGCGGGTCTCGAACCCTAGACCGCTCACGAGACCGAAGGTTTAGGGTTCGAGTCCCTCACTAGGGTTTGTGGATATGCACTGCTATGGAGTCCTATACTTGGACAAATGGCCGTTCATTGCTTCTAGGCTTCCAATGATGGCTTAAGTCAGACCGACCATTATAATTTAAAATTACATGACTTTTGGTTTTCTGCACTCCTGTGAAAACAGTACAATCGTAACCATATGTCCGTAAGGTTCCTTCATACCTAAATTTTGTTTAAATAGTCGATAATATGCTGTTTCTCTGCAAGACATCCATTATTTTAATTTAGTTTACAAGTCCAGCTCTTCAGGGCATTATTCTTTTACTAAAATGCGGAGAAATTGTAATAAGAGATTCATCTCTCCTTGGTTTAATTGCTTGGAATAAATAACTTAGCTGAAACGACAGTTAAAATGATTGAAAATTGAGTAGGTGTAATTAGAGTCAGTAGGAATCGCTATGAATGTTTATAATTAGTGGGGTTTGGATTGATAGTGGTTACTGAAATAATAAAGCTGTTAATCCAATGAAAATACATTTAAGATTTGGATAATTTAAAAGTATACTTAATTGGAAAAGATTTCAATTTGTATGGAGTTGTGAAGCTTGTTGAATTACATTGAAATCATAAGCTGATCAAAGTTAGACAACTATCAAACCCCTGGAAACACCGGACAGTCGTTTCATCCAGGGATGGAACAACGTAGCTCTGTACATCCACAACGCTGCAACCGGGAATCGAATCCAGTGGTGCACACGTCTAGTTTTCATCAGTTCATGATAGTAAGCAAGACCGAAAGCTCTGGGTTCGATTCCCGGTTCCAGGGTAGCAGGTGCTCACTAGTGAATTATCTCATACTAGAAAGAAACGGCTATTCAGAGTTTCCACAGTTTTAATTATTATCCAACCTTGATCGGTTAGTGATTTCAATTCGATTTCAGCCTATAAAACATTTCCGATAGGATTGTTGAGGCGTTCTCTAATTCTTTCAAGATGTATGTATGCTATCATTCACATTCTTTAGTTCGATATCTTTTGTCTCCCAGGTTTCAAAACATTTCGCCTTGTTAGAAATCATATATTTTATACAGCATATGCATCGTTTTCGTTCTAGTAACCCTATGTTTTGCCAAAATGAATTAGAGAGTTCGTATTGGCTCTTTTAAGATATTCATTGCTGTGGAAATGTAAATTAGATCTAAATAACTATCAAACGTTGTCTGACTTCTGCTGAAATAATTCTATATAAAGTATTCAAATGTGATGATCTTTTTCTCAGGAATTTTAAATTTAAATATGTTCGCTTTTCACATCATGAGTCAGCGAATTATACACTTTGTTTATGAGACTGTGTGCTACTGATCTTAACAGAGATAAGTAGCATGTAACACCGATCGAAAGTAAATTACCTGGAGACACAAGGTTAAGAAAATCAAAGAAAAGAGAACGAAAACAAAGAATGATTGTTGTGGGATCGAAAGAACAATGAAGACCGAGACGATTGGCTGATATTTTCTAAAGGAACAGTCAAGTTTGAGACAATTGATTGACCTTTTGCGAATGAATAATTTACCGTATGATTCTCAGACTTTAGTAAGTTGTTCTGTGATTTTGTATCAAAAATACATTTCATTGTCCCCACTTGTGTTTTTAATCACTACAAAACTATTTATTATGTTAAATTCACTTGGTATTGTTTACTTGAATCTTCCCATTGATGTTTAGGACTGCAACTGATCAGTCTCTTATTGGCAACTGTGCATACTGTGCGTAATGCCTTAATTCACAAGCGTTATAGACGAAAATGGATAGTGGCTAGCAGTGGAATCCAGGACGCTCGCTTCTTCCTATTTGGGCAATACACACAATTGCCAATAAGAAATTGATCAACTGAAGTCCTAAACATCAATGGGAAGATTTAAGTAAAGAATACCAAGTGAATTTAAACTTAAAACCATTATACAGGCAAATGGCTATCAGGACTCAGTAACTAAATGGATAAAGCGATGACTTTTGAAGCCAACGGTACTGGGTTCGAGTCTCAAAGGGGACATCAACTCTACGATGCCGACACATCCATCTGATGAATCTCAAATAGGATGAAACGCGCATCCTGAATTCTACTACTATTCACCACTCATTTTTGCTTATAATATTTATTATATTGCTTAATGCTCAGGATGAATTGATGTATTAATTAAATCTTCACGTAATCAGTTAATTTTTGGACTTTGGAAATATTCAACGAATATTGGATTGAATCAGTGAGAAAGGCTTATCAGAAACAATTGGAATGAAAATAAATTATAACAGTTCAAAGATTGAGATCATTTTGATATACATAGATTAATAGGTTTTAATTTATAAATTCATAATTAAATTGTATTGCGTAATTTATAAAAGTTTGGTAATTATTTACATTATACAATCTAAGGTATTAAGTAAGTCTATTCTATTTATTTGTGTTATTATGGTGATCAGTGATGAATAGATTTTTCCTAAATTGAACTCTCATCAGTTTATGACTGTTGTAAATGAAAAAAGATAGGCGTCGAATTAGTTTGAGATCGATTAGCAGAAACGATTGTATTGACTTCGCTTTGTTAATCAATCATTTTGATAACTGTTATGATATAAATCTCAACAGTGTTTAAAATCAGAAGGTAATTGAAAGTGGCAATTACAGTTTATTAGCGGATAGCACAGATCACACAACTATAAGCACATCGAGCTTATTTGAAGCGGATAGGCGAATAAGTATGTACGAGCAAATGCAGAAGCGAATTTATAGTTAAATTGCACAAGGGCGCAGTACGGCAAAGTAAAGGCTAATAATAGGATTTTAGTATGCACATACATACATGGGGAGGAGGAATA
Organism: Schistosoma spindalis; assembly: GCA_946903255.1. Classification (NCBI taxonomy): domain Eukaryota; kingdom Metazoa; phylum Platyhelminthes; class Trematoda; order Strigeidida; family Schistosomatidae; genus Schistosoma; species Schistosoma spindalis. Next base: position 39,508,911 of record OX336416.1, on the reverse strand, counting down.
AATCATCAAGGGACATTTAAGCAATCAATATTTTAGCTAGAGTCTGTCATATGATCTAGTGATCATGACGGTACAAAGAAATAGACGAATAGTTACTATTCAAATAATATTGTCTGTTAAGTTAGTTATTAAAAAGGCTTAACCAAAATTGACCATAATCGAAATTGGTTGTAAGAAAGTTGCTATACCATATAAACGTAACGAATAGTCAGAAAAGAAATTCGAGTCTACTAACACAACAGTTATCTAATGAAGGGATATCAAACAATTGAATAATTGGTCAGAAGAAACAAGTCTTTTACTAAAGTGAACTTACGCACTTGTATAGTGGGTGTTTAACACAAAGGTGAACATGATTACAAACACAATTCATTGTGAAATTTAGATGTCATAGCTAACAAACTAATATATTGAATTAAAACCTAATTATCTGATCGAATTTTGGTCACTCATTTCAGTGACTTAAGCTAGATATAATTCATCTAGACATTGTAAACGACATTTTGAAAATGAATTAGGAAATATGTTGTTGAGGTATTTAGATATCTGATGATTCAGTATCATAGTATTTATGAACAGGAAAAAGACTGATGGAGAAAAATGCGGTATAGCAACTATCCTACAACTAATTTCGATTACGGTTAATTTTGGTTAAGCCATTTTTTAAATGGAGTTTTGTTCTTTGGGCTGGATGGTTTGGTCGTGTAGCTTTTATTGTTCATCTTAACATCATCAGCACAAAATTCAGGTAAAAGCTAAGCCTTTTTAATAACTAACTTAACAGACAATATTATTTGAATAGTAACTATTCGTCTATTTCTTTGTACCGTCATGATCACTAGATCATATGACAGACTCTAGCTAAAATATTGATTGCTTAAATGTCCCTTGATGATTTATTCCTCCTCCCCATGTATGTATGTGCATACTAAAATCCTATTATTAGCCTTTACTTTGCCGTACTGCGCCCTTGTGCAATTTAACTATAAATTCGCTTCTGCATTTGCTCGTACATACTTATTCGCCTATCCGCTTCAAATAAGCTCGATGTGCTTATAGTTGTGTGATCTGTGCTATCCGCTAATAAACTGTAATTGCCACTTTCAATTACCTTCTGATTTTAAACACTGTTGAGATTTATATCATAACAGTTATCAAAATGATTGATTAACAAAGCAAAGCCATTTCACTAGTACTGAACAGTATATATATTTTTATAAACAGTTTTCATGAAATATGTTGTACATTTTAATATTTATACTCTTGAATGTGAGGATCCAACTAGTATCATAAGCTAGACAACATGATATAGGTTACTACGTTTTGAGTTATATATGTAAATATATTAGTCATCATTTGTCACTTCAACAGCTAAGTAGGGATATAACGGTTTAGCTAATTTTTTTATTGATTAAAGTATTCTAGAAAGTAGCACGACTAAGATATCAAGTTAATATTAACATTTGAAGTGAAGACTTCATTTTAAATAGCTTTAAATGTCACATTTATGATCGGTAGATACCATTATGCTCAAAAACTAACGTTTTGTTATAACTCACTTGACAACCATCTTTTTTTTGCCTGACCATGGAATCTAACATTTTGTGTTAATAATCAAAATGCAGTTATCATAATTACTGGCTAGCATAAAGGATTATGTTTTCAATACAAACAAGATTAGTCACTGCTTATATATTTTAAGTTCTACAATTGTAAAATAATGGTTATTGAATTCTGGTTCCCGACATAATGCACTGTAGTGGATCGGAAATTATATTAACTCAAAAGTGACAATGAAATTATTACGTCCAAAAGTTAATGTTATGATATATCAATTATAATTTATAGTTATGGGACGTTACTTAAATTGGCAGGTTTTGGCGTGTTCGGATTGTATTTGGTACTATAATCCACAATTATAGATAATTAATAATTCCAACGAGGTTGTTGTGATTCCAGTCATACAGCCAGAAGTAAAATATAATGGAAATATGACTGCAGTCTCTAAATGTAGATAATAGATATTTCAGAGTTCACTTATCATAATCACAGGCAATGGAGAACAAGAAACGTATGTGTAATAGTATATTTACGAGCAGTTAACAACGTGTATCATGTTATGAGCGATTCAAAACGGAAAAGAGTGAGATCAAGATCATGCACTTAAAAAAACTTTCATAATCATTTTATAGTAAATGTACATACTGTGAAAATTAACCAAATAAATGTAAATAATATCAAAAACTATTTACAAAAATAGTCTACCTGAAGTTTGTTCTGATGATGTCGTTCAGAAGAACGACAAAAGCTCCACGACTAAACCATCCAGCTCGAAGAACAAAATTCCATCAACAAAGTAAGCTTGTCGTGCCTACCTCCACAACATACCTCTATAGATTTTAATTGATTTAGTCAATATATTATATCAAAAATATTTAATGGTACATTGAATAACGTTTAAATTTATATAAATTGTATAGTTGAAAGGTTCTATGTAATATATATATATATATATATATATATATATATATATATATATATATAAAGCCTATTATGCCTCAGTTTTCTATTCTTTTCTTTCTTCTTTTAAAGTATTCATTGACAAAATGCTCATGAATTTAGAATATCAGACAAAACAAAAGCAATTTGACAAAAAGTAAATACATACATTTCATATTACTATTTATATCATTAGTTATAATAGTAATAATAATCATGATGGCATACACAATGAAGGAACAGATCGGAAACTTTTTTATATCAAGGTAACATATTTTTTCAATTTGTTAACATTGATCAATTCATGATTGGATAAGAAAAAGTAATAAAAATGGGATATTATTGTCTTTCTATTTATTTTCTAGGTTCTTATTGCATTTCTTTCTCAAATATTTATATTGAATTTAGTATTCTACACCTTTCATTATATGTAAGTGTCATTTTAATTAATAAGGAATGAATCTATTGAATTGTCAATTTATTTCAGACCAGTATTAAATCAATGGATTGGACAACATATATGGTCGATGTATTTGCTATGGTAAGAATTACTGGATTGTTTATTTAACTTTGAATTATACTTATTGATAGAGTATCTGATCATGCTTCAGATCCTTGATGAGCCTGATATAACAGAATCTGATAACAGTGCATGTTAAGCTTTCAACACAATCTACCCTGATTATTTGATTACATGAAGTTAATTATTAATAAAAGAGATGTTATTAGTTTGAATGTAAAGTAAATTTGTTCGAACGGAAATGTATGTGTAGAAAAGATCAGTGAGTCAGAGTGGTGAAGAAATAAGCATTACTCATGCATGGCAGTCATGTACTATGGGCTAGTTCAATTTAATAAGACCAAATAGGTTAGTGTCAAATGTTGAATATCTACCGAAATATTTTTTTACCATCAGTGATTTACGACAATTAATTCTTACTACGAACATCAAACTCAGCAAAATGGAAGATAAATTTTACTGTCAAGTACCATCTGGCACCAAATCTATTATCTACGGTCTTCTATTGATTGCCAACATGAAAGCATATTACGATGCTGACTAATATGTTTATTTTATTTATTTATTTGAACACATAAATATTGGTACAAAAGGGCACCAAATACATATGCACCACATAAGTCACTTGATTCGTATGTGGGCTGTGATATCTCCAGGGTGCCCAAACTGAAACAAGTGGTTTTCTTAGGTGCCACAACCTGAGCCTTCGACCTAAAGGTCTGATCGACAAGACAGTGGAGCATCGTAAAGAGATGAAGTCCCATGATAGCCGGTGACCAAAAATTGGTTCATACGCCTCTTATTCCCATTGACAAAACTGGTTTAGAATGGAGGCTTTCCACTCCCACCCCCCAAGTGAATCCTCCATATCTACCAACTCGGTTAAAGCGACGGGCATCGGCTTTTCGTCCTCTGAATTTCGTAAATAACACCCCAATCGCGAGAAGGCAGGGCGATCACATTCTAAATTGACCAATTATGGTCATTAAGAGTAATTGAATTATTGTATGAACTAAGAGTCCCAGGGTAACGCAATTGAATCAAGAAGTACTACACAAGCACTAACGAATGTACTGTATTTAGAATTCGAAATCAAACATTCAACAAGTACACAGGAGTCATTAGTTCATTCAAACACCACATCCGCCACAGCTTAAATTAGAGTCTAAGTGTCTGTAATCAATTGTACGTCTTCTCCTCAAGTTCATGCTGTGTCTGTCCGACAATGTATTGGATAAAGACTCTGTATTATCTAGAATGCACTGATTAGTATTAGAATTAACAACTGAAATCGGAACAGACTCACCTGATTCCTGGAATTGTATTTGATCAACATGTCGATTGTATGTACTTAAGTCATTGATATCTAGAAGTCGCACCATAGATTTACCGACATTCTTCCGAACAATCCCGTGGATGATCAAAGATCATTGCCACGATAATACGTAACTTCTGCAGACTCCAAACATCTCATATTCGACCGAAGAATTCTTCCTTTTAATAGTTTTGATGGAGTCTCTTTCGTCACGGAATGTCTGGCATTTCTATATTGCAGTAGAAAGGTATCTACTCCCCTCTCCAGCTCATTAAATGTTGAGGCAGCAATAGAATCAATGGCAGTTTTTAACGTCCTGACAAAAGTTTCTGCCTAACCATTGGAACAAGGATGTCTGGGAGCAGTAAACAGATGTTTGCACCCTATACCATTTAACCAGGTAGTGACTGCATCTGCAGCAAAATGAGAGCCGTTATCAGTCACTAACACCATTGGAACCCCTTCTCGACTAAACACCTTTCTTAATGCTTGAATTGTGAAGTCAGAATTTGGTGAAGTTGTGAAAAAACTTCAGGCTACTTTGAAAAAGAATCAATAACTACAAGCGCATAGTATTTGCCAAGAAACGGATCACAATAGTCTGCATGAATTCTCTGCCAGGCCTCAGACGACATTGGCCATGGAGTCCACTTCGAATGCTGATTTTTTAGCTTATGACACTTTTCACAATTGTTTGCTGTACGACAAATATCTGCATTTATCTCTGGCCACCAACATGTGAACCTCGCCAATGACTTCGTTTTTTCAACACCTAAATGTCCACTATGAAGATCTTCTAGGACAGATTTACGCAATGAAGGAGGAATAACAACACGATCATTTAAACACAAAATACCATCAGGAGTAGTAGATAGCTCATCCCGCTTTGAAAAATAGATAGGAAATCTACGTTTCAAATTAGCATTCCAATCTTTCCGTATAACATTAATTATACATCCAAAGTATTTACGAGTTTCTCTAATGAGATCTGGACATTTCACTGGTAAAGGTTGCACTAACAAGCAGTCTGAAGTAATAACAGGTTTATCTTGTAATTACTGTCGAGAAATGTAGTCAACATGTTGAATTTGTTTGGCACTCCTGTGCTGAACCGTATAGTCATAGGCACTTAAAGCAATACTCCATCGTTAAACCATAGCAGCTGAGGAACGTGCTATGGATTTTTTCAGGATGATAAATAAACTTTAAAGCTTCATGATCAGTAACAATAGTGAATTTTTTTCCGAATAAATATTTATGAAGTCTTTTAACAGCCCAAAACACAGATAATGCTTCTCGCTGAGTCTGTGAATAACCTTGTTCAGTAACAGTAAGTTTGCGTGAAACACAAATAACTGGTCTACCCTCCTCTTCCAAAACTGCGCCAATACCCACAGGTGATGCATCAGTGATAAGCACGGACTGTACACTAGGGGAGTAAGTTCGAAGAACAGCATCACTTTGAAGAAACTTTAGTAGACTACGTAAGCATGACTCTTGTTCCTCACCCCATTTAAATGAATTGGATGTCAAAATATTAAATAAACAATTTGCACGACAAGAAAAATTAGGAATAAAACGGGAATAGTATTGAAGAGCACCCACTAGTGAACGTAGTTCCGTAAGATTTTTTGGAGACGGTGCATTTGTCAGTGGAGATAGTCGTTTCATATGTGATCTAAAACCATTACCATCAACTAGGTATCCAAGACATTCAAAACTAGATACACTAAATGAACATTTATTAGGATTCACTGTAATATTATTCTCAATTAAACGACACAATACGGCAATAAGTCTCTGGTCATGAACTACCTTGTCAGAACCATGAACAATGAGATCATCTTGATAAACTTCAATACCTTCAAGATCACTAACCACCTTATTCATAACTTCCTGAAATATGGCTGGAGAACAACTTAGACCAAATGGAAGGAAATTGTATTTGAACAGACCAAAAGGAGTGTTAATTATCGTCAAAATAGGTGAGAATTGATCTAAAGGGATTTGAAGATAAGAATCTTTTAGGTCGACTTTCGAGAACACTTTAGAACCATGAAGTCGATTTAGAATATCTTCAGCCTCTACCGTCGTGCATGTTTGCTTCAACAAATGGGAGTTCAATGCTAATCTATAGTCACCACATATTCTAGGAGTCTTGCCGTCCGATTTCAGTGGCGTAACAATAGGAGTACCCCATGCTGAAGACTGAACCGGTTCAATTATGCCTTTTGCACACAAATCGTTTAATGTTTTATGTACTGCCTCTCGAAGACCATAAGGAATTATTCGTCTTTTAAGAAATACTGGATCACCCTGTACTTGAAGTTTTATAGGCTGAATCTTCATACCTCCACTGCACTTAGCACACGTGACTATCAAATCTTTAAGTAAAGCATCATTATTTTCTTTAGAAACTAGGAAAGACAGCTCCACTTTAAGCCTTTTCAAATTCCTTAAGCCCAGTATTGACAGTCCTGTTTCGCTAACTAAAAATTCACGAGGTATGTATGAAGAATTATCATCTCTTATTAGCAACTCACAACATCCTCGTATAGGCAGTCTGTGTCCAGTAATCCCCAATATTGATACTTCAGTGGGTCGTACCACAACGTAAGGATCTAAAGATTTCAAGTTCTTGAATGAAATAATGGACTCTATGCTGCCTGTGTCCACAATAAAGTCATGACATGAACCATGAGATGTATATAATCGCTTTTGAATATGAGTACTACCTTTCGAAATGGTAGACAAAGATAAATGATCATTAGGAACAGCTGAATTATTGGGATCTAAATTACAGAATTTATTACTACTTGAGGCAAAATGAACAGTAGCTTTGCATACTGTTTGAATGTATCCTATCTTACCACATCTAAAACATTTAGCATTACGAAATGCACATGAATTACGAGAATGAAGTTTTCCACATGAAAAACATTTGCCAAACTTGGTCTCACCTTTGTGATTTCCTTTGTAATTCCTTGTTGAAATACCTTTCATATTTACACGAGAATAGGAGCCACTGTTAAACGAACGCAATTTTGATTGACCCTGAGATTGTATTCCATCAGGACGACTAAGCAAAGTGTTAGAAATATTCGTCGACTGGATATCAAGTTCATTCACTGCCTTGTAGTTGATACTCGCAGTTCTAGCATCTTGAAAGGAACAGTTGGACATTCTTAACAGCTCTCTTTCAAAACCCGGTATGTTGATTCCTGCGATTAATCGGTCTCTCAGTTGCACATGAGGTTGATCACCAAAATTACATTTGGCAGCTTGTTTCTGCAATTCAAGGATGAATTCCCTAACCTTTTGGTCATTTCGGCGATTCATCTTATAAAATTTCGCCCTTTCACGGCATTCAAAACTAGTGCACTTTACATGATTTAATAATAAGTCCTTAATAGTAGCATAAGGAAGTGAGATAGGTTTTTCTGGATATGCCAAAGTATTCAATAAGCTGTATGCTTCTTTTCCGATGAATGTCAGGAAATGTGTCACAATTTTATCACCTTTAACATCCTTCTTGGTCATGCTCCAAATTTCAAAACTTTCCAAATAATCCTCAAAAGCTTCGGAAGTTGAATGAATATCTAACTGTTCCATCTCAGGCTCCATCGCGACGCTAATATGATAATTAGAAGTAATTGAATTATAGTATGAACTAAGAATCCCAGGGATAACGCAATTGAATCAAGAAGTACTACACAAGCACTAACGAATGTACTGTATTTAGAATTCGAACACCACACCAATATGATTAGATCAAGGCTAAGGACAAGAGAATGTGACACTAGTTATTACTTAGCAATCAATTTATTTAATGATTTATTTATATTAATGTTAAGTTCTTTACTCGAACATGCACGAAAGGACTCTATAACGGATGACACTCGAACGTTATAACCACCAACCGCTCGCAAGTAAGAAGACGAAAGACGTTGTGAGCACTTATTGACAAGAATCAAAATATACAATCAAACATGCGTATTTATACAAAATTATATATATATATACATATATATATATATATAATCAATTTTGTCATTTAAAAATTCTTAAACATTCATCAATAAGTTAATCAATTGACTGCTACTCAAATACTTAACATCTGATCGATAAGTTAATCGATGACTTAGTCAATCGACTATGTACGTGGGTGGCTTCTCAGTGGCCATCCCAACACCTCCCTCGAATAAGATTTCTCTCTAGGATCTATTTGTAGCTTCTTTAATAGCTTCGAATGTAACCGGTAGACCATCTACTGCGTTTTCCAAAACTCGATGTACTTCTGTCCATGTCGCAATCGCTGCCACCAAAGTATCTTCTTCATGATTCGCTTGGGAACCAATGAGCCTAGACAAAACATCAGCTTGTCCGAAAGCAGTAGTAGGTTGGTATTTAATTTCGAAGTCGTAATCTAATAATGTTGTTCCCCATCGTTGCAGTCTGTTTGCAGTATAGACCGGGATTCCTTTCTTTGACCCAAATATGGCTAGCAGCGGTTTGTGGTCCGTTAAAAGCGTGAACCGGCATCCAAATATCATCTTATGAAATTTTCTTATCGCAAAAATAATTGACAATGCTTCCTTTTCGATCTGACTATAGTTACGTTCTGCTGTAGTTAAAGACCTTGCTGCATGCGAGATTGCTTTCTCTGATCCATCAGGCATGATATGCGAAATGCTTGCTCCAATGCCGTAGTTTGAAGCATCTGATGCCACTACAATAGGTAGGGATGGGTCATAGTGTGTCAACGACAGATCCAATAGTAGCAGTTTCTTGATCTTCTCGAAAGCAGTTTGACAACTTTTAGACCAACACCACTTTGCGTTCTTTGTTAAAAGACTATTTAATGGGGCACGTAAACGATGAAGGTCAGGGATAAAAGCTCCATAATGACTAACTAGCCCCAAAAAGGATCGAAGTGTGGGAACATCTGTCGGTCTCGGCATTGTTTTCAAAGCTTGAGTGTTCTCTGGATCTGGTTTTCTCCCGTTCTTATCAATGATAAAACCGAGGTAGCGTACACTCTGCATGCAAAAGTCACATTTTTCTTCACAAAGCCGGAATCCATATTCAGCTATTCTCGATAGCACCCGGTCGAGCTTCTTTTCTAGGTCTATTCTATCAATGTCCTTATTATTATGTCATCCAGATAAGCTGCAACACCAGGGAGATCATGTAGCATAGTATCCATCACCTGTTGAAATATAGAGGGCGTCATTTTGACTCCAAAAGGTAACCGATTATATCGAAATAGGCCCTTGTGTGTGTTTATAGTAAGCAGATCTTTACTTTCATCCGCAACAGGAATCTGCAAGTAAGCTTCTGATAAATCCAGTTTTGCAAACACCTTGCCTCCATTCAGCTTAGCAAAAAGATCCTCAGGTATAGGCAAAGGATACTGGTGGGGTTCTATCGCATCATTCAGTCCAGTAGAGTAATCTGCGCATAGACGGACACTGCCGTTTGACTTCTTGACCACCAAAATCGGTGCAGCCCAATTGAAGAAACTCACAGGTTCAATGACACCCATTTTTTGAAGCCGTTCTAGTTCCTGTTCAACTACTGGGAGAGAAGCATAAGGTACGGGTCTTTTTGGTCGAAAAACAGGAATGGATGTTGACTTGAGAGTCAGTAGTGCTTTGCTTTCGTGCATTCGCCCAACCCTTCTGAAAACACGTGATGATGCCTTTTTATAATGGTATTTCTCTGACTTGACTCTAAACGGTTATTGATTCTGACTTGGCTGCAGATATTGTTGAGAGGATGATCTGCTAAATATTGGTACAAAAGGGCACCAAATACATATGCACCACATAAGTCACTTGATTCGTATGTGGGCTGTGATATCTCCAGGGTGCCCAAACTGAAACAGGTGGTTTTCTTAGGTGCCACAACCTGAGCCTTCGACCTAAAGGTCTGATCGACAAGACAGTGGAGCATCGTAAAGAGATGAAGTCCCATGATAGCCGGTGACCAAAAATTGGTTCATACGCCTCTTATTCCCATTGACAAAACTGGTTTAGAATGGGGGCTTTCCACTCCCACCCCCCAAGTGAATCCTCCATATCTACCAACTCGGTTAAAGCGACGGACATCGGCTTTTCGTCCTCTGAATTTCGTAAATAACACCCCAATCGCGAGAAGGCAGGGCGATCACATTCTAAATTGAGCAATATGATTAGATCAAGGCTAAGGACAAGAGAATGTGACACTAATTATTACTTAGCAATCAATTTATTTAATGATTTATTTATATTAATGACTAGAAATCCGCATTATTTCAGTTCATAATTTATTGTTTGTGAGTTATTGTCGTGTTTGAAAAACTGAGCATCATCAATACTTTTAATTCCGCAATATTTTGTTTTTGTTTTGTTTACACGAGAAAAAATGTAATGATTTAGCAAGAAAATTCATTATCGTCCCTCTCAATATTGATTTTTGGGTCAGCTAACTATACACCATTGTAACTTGAAAGCTTCTTACTTTTTGGTGATGATTTATACAAGCAACCGATATGATATACCAGTATGTTTTTTGGTAGCTCTATTTAGTACTCAAACTGCTGAATGATAAGCTTAGGAGACTTGTTGTTGTCTGAAAATTTAGTGTTCGGTACAATGAATATTATTGACTGTTGACGTCTGTTACTAAATACTGTTGACTTAGTAGAATTGGATGGATAGAATTCTCTTAACTGATTGATCATTCGTGATGATGCCCTAATTGAATCCATTTTGTTACTTTTGGTTCAACTCTCTGGACATGTGAATAATGTATCAGGATGTTCGAACATACGAATCCGATTCAGTTATAAGAAATAGGTTTTCTAATGCTTAACACAATCAGCCATGAAAATTGAAAAGACAAACAATGCGCAGAAACCTTATATTAAAGAGTGAATCGTTATGAAAATTATTTATGCATATATTTATGATGGTAGAGTGACCTATACGTGGTTAGTAATCATGCCTAGATGAGTAGCTTGGTAGATTTAATTTAACCATGCTTTCATCTCTCACTTCCATGTAAAATTATGACAAAATTTGAACTGTCTGGTACCATCCGACCTATTATCTGCGTACCTTTCTGAACAGTACTCTCAAGATTTAGTAGATGTGACGGCATGTTAATATTTGTTTTCAATTGTTCTTTAACTGACAGTTGTTTAATATCATTAGGAGTTTTTGTGGATATTATGATAATTTCAAGTTGAGATCATGAGTCAATTGAAGCTAGACCAACATATTGTGGATGGTCTAGGGGCTAAGCGTTCACGAACGAGAACGACAGGTCCTGGGTTCGAATCTCGCTAGGTGGAGTTATGGATGAGCCCTTTTAAGGAGTCCTACAATAAGTCAGAAGGGCTGTCCATCGCCTTCAGGTTTTTAATGGTGATATAGCTTCAATTGACTCATGATCTTGTAGCGTGGTGTCGAGTTGAGCTTGACTAAGAACACCGCTACCAGACTACTTGCCAATAGACCAATAAAATTCCGATAGGCCAAAATATCAGAAGGCAGATGATTGTAGTAGTCGTATATATTTGTTGGCGATCTCGTGGTATCGAAAGAATACCGAGATCGTGCCAAAGGAGTACAGGTGCGATCGGCAAGATAAGATACGTGCGTAGTCCAAAAACCGCGTAAAAGCAATGGAATACAATGGAAGCCCAAAAATGGCTGTTATTAGCACAGTTAAACAAACGAGCACAATAAAACAGTCACTGGTACAATTGGTTATAATAATAATTGTTTTCATCGAACCAATCGCGTTCTGTTGACAAAAGTAGGTCACTACAGGAGCCCCCCGCTAGAAAGGGTTTACACTTTCGATAGTTATCGGTTTGATTCGTGGGACTGATCGGCAGAATTGCGGTTGTAGGACGGAGGAAATTGGCGGAACAGGAAGTGATCGTTGACCCTCGAGTTGCCAACGAAGGACTTTTGAGCAGAACGGTACCAGAAGTGTGCTGTATTTGTTGGTCGAATTAGCATACCACACCAGAGTGGTTTGTATCCAGGATCTGATGATTGCGTTCGTATGGATGCGGACCAGAAAACGCTGCAGACGTAGGACGAAACCACGTTGAGCCAAGAAACCGGACGCGACCATAACGACCAAGCGTACGCCAGGCGAATTCGAGACCAGATAATCGACTGAGTGCGTTGACTAGAGCATGGGTGGCCAAACCAGCTTTTGCCAAAGTTGACTGAAGTCGACGTTATCAAATGGACGATGGTCGGAGGCGTGGGCTCAGGATACAAAAAAAAATCAAAAAAAGAAAAGTGTAGCATGCGTGTAGTATAGGAATAATCCTACACCGTATCCATTATTGACTGTGCGGTTAGACGCGAAAGCGTACGGGTAAGCGTACTCGGCGACCGAACGTGAGACGGTGGTCTCGTTCGTACTTCGTGAGCCTGCGATCTCATCCGAGGTCAAGGGCGGCGTGGTCTGCCGATCTGGACGTGAGACGGAAGTCTCGTCCGTAGATGGTGCAGATGACGCGTGCTGTTGACCGGGACGTGAGAACGAGGTCTCTGATGTATCTAGCGTGGGATCCGAGGTAGACGTAGAGATCCCGCTAGAAGGTTTGATAGGTCTAGCATTGAGTCTCAAGTTATCGGGTAGGGCACTGTCATCGACGTGTGCTGGTTTGAGACGATCAATGCTGACGATCTCGACGCGGCCGTGTCGATCAACCTTGAAGGTCTTTTCGTGACGAGAGATCACGTGAAAAGGGCCTTCGTAAGGCTGTTGTAGAGGTTTGCGTACCGAATCTACTCGTATGAAAACATGTGAACAGGTAGATAACTCTCGAGGGAGAGCGACCTGTCGATGTTGTATTCGAGTTGACACCAGAGACAGCGTTCGCATAAATGCAGACAGTCGAAGGACGTAGCCTGATTTACCGAAATCATTACTGCTCCGTGGTGTGAAGAATTCCCCAGGCAGACGCAATGTCGTGCCGTATACAAGTTCAGCGGCGGAACATTGAATATCCGCCTTCAAACTCGTTCTGATGCCTAAGAGAACGAGCGGTAAGGTTTCGTACCAATTGTCGTTTTCGTGTGCTCGGAGAGCACTTTTAAGTTGGCGATGAAACCGTTCGACTAAACCATTCGATGCTGGATGGTAGGCGGTGGTGCGTATGCGTTCCGTACCAAGCAGCCGGGTCAGTGAGGAGAATAATGCGGACTCAAATTGTTGTCCTCGGTCAGTCGTGACAGTCGAGGGACAACCGTACAATGCTATCCATCGTTCTACGAAGCGGTGAGCAACTGTCTCCGCCGTGATAGACGTGATGGGAATAGCTTCGGGCCATCTTGTAAAACGGTCAATGCACGTGAGTATGTGATCATACCCATGCGATGGTGGCAATGGTCCTACAATGTCTATATGAACGTGATCAAAGCGAGCATCAGGCGTAGCGAACGTGCCAATGGGGGCAGCTACGTGCCTGTGCACTTTTGATCGTTGACACTGTAAGCATTGCTTTACCCACATACGAACATCTTTATTCATGGACGGCCAGACGTATCGTGCAGCGATGAGGCGTAATGTGGCTGCGATACCTGGATGAGACAATCCATGAAGGGCATCGAAGACGAGACGGCGATAGGTAGAGGGTACGATGGGTCGAGGTAGACCGGTAGAAATATCACATAGGATAGTACCTGAGCTAGTAGCTAGGGGTACTTCCTGACACTGAAGGGATGTAGATTGTGGTGCTTCTGTACAGACAGGATCGTTTGCTTGCGCGGCGGCCATAGCAGGAAGATCGAGCACCGGTAAAGTAACTGCATTCGTCTGGATACGTGAAAGAGCATCGGCAACATAGTTCGACTCACCTTTAATGTGACGAAGGTCTGTCGTGAACTGTGAGATATGGTCCAAATGTCTGCACTCTCGTGGTGAGTAGCGGTCAGACTTGGTATGCAGGGCATACGTTAAGGGCTTATGGTCGGTGAATAAGATGAATTGGCGTCCTTCTACTGCGTGCCGGAAATGTTTGATGGCGCAGTAGGCTGCAAGCAGTTTGCGACCAAAAGCGCTATATCTCGTCTCCGTGGGAGTAAGGCGTCGTGAGAAAAATTCAAGCGGTTGCATATTCTGTTGCATAACGGCTCCTATAGCAAAATCTGATGCATCAACCGCTATACTAAGCGTGGCTGATGGGTCAGGATGAGCGAGAAGTGTAACTTCAGCGAGAGCCGTTTTGATCTCTGAGAATGCAGTACGTGCGGTATCGTTCAGTTCTAATTTGCTTGGATTACCGCGTAGTAAATCGGTTAATGGTCGTAACCGTTCTGCCGCGTGAGGGATGAAACGTCGGTAGAAGTTAACCAAACCGAGAAAAGCCTTCAGTTCCTCGATTGAGGACGGCACGTTGTACTCCTTGATTGCTCGAATTTTGTCCTCGCAAGGCAGAATACCCTCTTGTCTGATGATATGACCCAGAAATATTATTTCTGATTTACCCAACTCACATTTCTCTGGGTTGACTACTATTCCATTATCCGAAAGACGTTGGAATAATAGCCTAAGGTGTTGATAATGTTCATCTACGTTTGATGATGCGATCAGCAGGTCATCAATATAGTCATGAACAAAATCCAAGTCTCGTACTATGCTATCGATAGACCTTTGGAAAGTTTGAGCAGCATTCCGTAATCCAAATGTCATTCGTAGGAACTCAAACAGACCGAACGGAGTCGTGATAGCAGTTTTCTCGATGTCTTCAAGAGCGACTGGGATCTGGTGATATGCTCGTACCAGATCGATTTTAGAAAAGATAGTCGTGCCCTTGAGCGATGCCGTGATGTCGTGTATGTGGGGGATGGGGTAACTATCAAAGCGCGTAACTACGTTTAATGCTCGGTAGTTGCCGCATGGTCTCCAACTAACCCCATCCTTTTTGCGCACCATGTGTAAAGGAGAGGCCCAAGGACTGTGAGAAGGACGAATAATACCAGTAGATAGTAAATTGTCAAACTCACGTTTAGCGAAGGCTAATTTGTCCGGTGCCAGTCGGCGTGGTCTTGCCGTGACTGGTGGTCCGCGGGTGACTATGTGGTGTACCACACGATTGGTCACCGATGAAATCTCCTCGAATGGTTTAGTTAATCTGGGGAATTTCTCGAATAAGCCGTGGAATTTATCGTCACGCGAATAAAAAGTGCCGAGGATTCGGTACGCGTTTGTGTGAGCTTTAAAGCCCATGAATTTGCTGTTCGACGAAGTATCGATTAGCTGCAGCCTACGTGAATCGACTAGCAATTCATAGTGCTGTAGGAAATCAATACCTAGTATGGCTGTGTGAACATCAGCAATGATGAACGTCCACAGATACCGTCGTCGGTTGCCCAGGTTGACCGCGAGTTGTCGTGTACCGTAGGTAGGAATGGCTGAGCCATTTGCAGCGCGTAGTCGAAGCATTGTAGCTTGTGACTTGATGCTACCTCGTGGTACGACAGAAACTTGGGCACCTGTATCCACTAGGTACCTAGCGTTTGTGCGATAATCGTGCACGTGAAATAAACGGCCAACCTGGGGGGCAGGGCCGGCGAGTACGGCCGCTTTTACTCGCCGGCTTTGGAGTTTCCCGCCTTGTATGAGCACGGGGCTCGACAACGGCGGGCACCAGATCCGAAGGATCGATGAAACCAGCACCAACCTGCACTCGCTTCCGAAGCCGCCTTTTGGCGTGGCTTGGAAGACGCCCTCGTTGGGCGAGTGTTGACGGCTTTTCGAGAGCGTGAGCTGACTCGAGGGACGTAGGGTTGGGGTACGTTACAACGGTCTCGAAAACTAAGACGTGTGTGAATACACCCTTCCCTGTCACCTTGAGCCGAGGAGTGGCTGCCGTCGATATCGACTTTCGGACGCGACGTTGAGGCAACTACGTAGTTGTCTCGATTGACAGTCCTAGCTAGAATTTTGTCTGCTGTGAGGGCTACCTGGTTCAGTGGTGCGTCCTCGAGCAGGGCCGTAACTGTAGGTTGGATAAATGCTGGTACACATTCGAGCCACAGTTCTTTAACGATTTCAGAATCGGCTGCCATGGGTCCTGCAAGAGATTGCAGGCGCGTGAGGTGGTGGCTCGGTTTAGCATCACCCAGGGGGTGACGTGCTAATAACGTCCTCAATCGTTCCTCCCTCGATGGAAGGAAATGTCTGAGGACCGCCTCCTTGAGACGATCGTAAACATTGGGCACATTGGAATTGAGGACAACCTCACGGACAGCTACTAAATGGTCTCCCGGTAAACATTCGAGAGCGTAAGTGTACTTCTGCCGTTGGCTTGTAATATGACGGGTCTCAAATTGAGACTCTATAGCAGCAAACCAAACTTCGAGATCGTGGGGAATAAAAGATACAGGTCGAAAGTGTATAACCTGTACGTCAGAGTCTATTACGTTAATACTATTCTTATCGTTATCCGTCATGTCAAATATATTATATATTAAAAATTAATATGAAAATATATGACAGACGTGGATAGATAAGCGATAGACTCACCAAAATTGACTTCTTTGGAAGGTTTGGTTGCGATTGCCAAGTGGTCGTAGATGTAGGTTCACCAGTTGCAGAAGATTTGACCGAAGTTGAGGCGTGTTCCAAAATTTGGCTCACCAAATGTAGCGTGGTGTCGAGTTGAGCTTGACTAAGAACACCGCTACCAGACTACTTGCCAATAGACCAATAAAATTCCGATAGGCCAAAATATCAGAAGGCAGATGATTGTAGTAGTCGTATATATTTGTTGGCGATCTCGTGGTATCGAAAGAATACCGAGATCGTGCCAAAGGAGTACAGGTGCGATCGGCAAGATAAGATACGTGCGTAGTCCAAAAACCGCGTAAAAGCAATGGAATACAATGGAAGCCCAAAAATGGCTGTTATTAGCACAGTTAAACAAACGAGCATAATAAAACAATCACTGGTACAATTGGTTATAATAATAATTGTTTTCATCGAACCAATCGCGTTCTGTTGACAAAAGTAGGTCACTACAATCTTAACTATTGAAATGACAGTTATTTGTTCGTTTACACAAGTTAGATTGGATCTCAACTACTAAGTGATCAGTTGAGTTTTAATGTTTTATAAATTTTTTATATTTCATAACTTATACGTTAAATACAATATAATGTCAAAATTGATTATCTCAACATTGCTTATTAATTTTAGTTTATTGAATGGTTATAATGCAGTTGTTCTTTTAAAAGTTCCAACTATTGAACGACTCTTCCCTCTTAATGTAATTATTCTGAGTATTTTTGTAAGTATATCTTATAATTTATTTATTTGTCGAAGTGATTTATCCTTGTTTTTCTCTACCATATAGTGAGACTATAATTTATGGACAACCTTTGAGAGACGCTTAAGTGACCTTGAGAGTATCCACGGCGAGACTCTAATTTAAGGACGAGCCAACCAGAAGCGTTTGAGCCGTTTCAAGGTCACGGAGCCAAGTTTAACACCTGATGCTCACAGCGGATTTTAGAGAAGGGGTGATTATTGAGAGGCTACAAGGGATAGGATTGCTAAAAAGTTATTGTACGTGAGACTGCTGTTATCAAATGACCGCAGTAAAGTGTGCAAACCACCGTGGTGAGATTATATTTCGTTGTCCTTCATGTTGGAGGAGAAAGTCTGCTAGAACGGGGACTTTCTTTGCTGGATTGCTACTGAAACTGAATCAGATTATAATAATAGTTGCAAATTGGGTAATAAACACACCAGTAACACTGGCTGCGGCGTTTGCAGTTGATTATGAAACTTCAGCAGTCCAGTGGTATGAGTACTGCCGTGACATATGTGCAACCAAAATAACACTTGTACACCAATCATTCGGAGGAGTAGGATGTATCGTGCAGACAGATAAAACGGCAGTGAGAAAGCGAAAATACAACAGGGGACGCAGTATAAAGTAGGATTGGGTAAATAGCATTTCCGTAAATATACTCGACAGGTACTTGGGATTCATGACCTTTTATACCGTATGCAATATGATTTGAAAACATCTGAACCTTTAGCAAACCTTGATAAGTTTTTAAATCATGTAAAAGAAGTATATTCACTGTAATCCATTATATCGTATGCAATATGATTTCAAAACATCTGAAACTTTAGCAAACCTTGATAAGTTTTTAAATCATGTAAAATAAGTATATTCACTGTAATCCATTAGTTTCTTCTAATATATTTCTACGTTATACTAGCTGTCTTCTGATTGGCTATTATTCTCAAGGTCACTTAAAATTCGTTCAAAGGTCGTCCCTAAATTAGTGTCTCGCAGGCAAATGAATGAGTGGATTTCGCTCCAAATCCGACACCTGTTATATTATTCCTGATTGATTCGTCCATAAATTATAGTATCGCCTAGCATATTTCATTTTAAATGAATAATTTAGATGTGGTTAACCGTTACTCGAGTAACGGTTACTCACAATGGTTACTCACAACTCTAATTATAATTAAAGATGGTAAGTTTATGTAATGTTAGGTGATTTTCATCACAGATTAACAGTAGCTGATGTACTATTAAAAGCCAGTCAATATTGAAAAGCTGTTATACTATAGTATATAAATCCTCCAATGTGTGAACTCACAACCTCCTCAGAGATTGAAACTAAGAGCTTCAAGTTTCTTAGTGAGAAATTAACCTTTGTGTCATTATGGTGTAATCAAATGATGCACTTTTATAGTTTTTATTAATCACAGATATAAACTGACGTCCGTTTGTGATAGCTATCTCAGCTCCAACATTTACATAAACGTTTATTCAGTTAGATCCAATCATTTAAGAATAAATATAGTGAAATAAGTTCCCAACAATTAAATCACACAATTATTATAAGATTAACAGATTAACACCGACTCGGTTCAATCACCATGCATCCGCTCACGTTGTAATACATCTCCACCACATGGTGATGAGTGGGACTTTCTTAATAAATGCTATAAACTCTTGACAGTATGAGAGGATTTTGAAAGTGAGAGTAGACTATCTCAACCCTTGGACATGTCAAGGCGTTTAACGGAGGTAATATATTATACAGGTTAGGTGAATACCAACTATTGTGACTCCATAGCCTACTAGACAACACTCTGGCATTTGAGGTCATGATCATTGCATTCAAGCTCTGCTGGTGAGATCACAATCACCTAAGGTACATTCAGCCAACGAATCTCAAGTAAGATGAGAATAATAACCAGTCTTCTAATGCTGGCTACTATACAAACCATAAGTTTATTCAAAACATTCTAATTATATAAGCAATTTTATTCACTTCATTTTTTTTCTTTCTTCTTCACAATAAACTATTTTAGACGATCTTCCATTCATCCATTGTGGTCAATATTACATATCAAAATGCTGCAGTTGATGATGCTATTTCATTTATTATTGTTCTGCTAACATCAACAATCCTATTCATCATTACAACAAAATATTCCTATGATATAACAGTCTTTTTCTATCAATATTTCTATGTATTTATAGTGCCACTGATATTTATACCTATTCTTATTTTAATATTTACATTCATTGGATTTGAAATAGTAAGTAAACCAGTAATTTTATAAATATATATAGCAATTGGGTGAACATAATATCACCCCATACACCAGGCCAATCCTGATCCAAGAAGCTCAGTGGTAGTGCTTCTAACTGATTCTAAGTACCGTGAGACCAAATTACATAAGCAGTATTAGTCCACTGAAGATTTCCGGTACATTTTATTCATGAACAATGTCTAGAGCGATTCAGTAGTTTAGGAGTGTTTACCTTCGATTATTTTTCATAAAACAAAATATTCGTTCTATTTCTATTGAATGTGTAGGCATCATAAATACACTAAGAAACTGAATGATAACTGTGTTATTGGTTCTTAGTAGTCACTTATTATTATTATCATCATCATGTATTGGTTGTTTGAAAATTCCCATTGATGTTAGGGACTTCAGTAAATTGGTCTCATACTGCTATATGTGCATCCTGAGCGGATCCCCTCAATGTTGGCATCAAGAGCATTCCAAGCACGGATGGATAGTGGCTAGCAGTGGAATCCAAGACGAGCGTTTCGTCCCATTTGGGACTCATCAGATGGATGTATTTGAATTCCAGAGTTGGTGTTCTCGTCGGGACTTGAACCCAGTATCGTTCGCTACAAACATCGTCGCTTTATCGACGTAGCCACTGAGTCCAGATAGCCAGTAGTTTGTGCAATGTGGTGAAGTTTGAATTCATTTTGTATTGTTTGTTTGAATCTTCCCATTGATGTTTAGGACTGCAATTGGACTCAGTAGCTGAGTGGATAACACGATGGCGTTCGAATCGAACGGTACTGGGTCTGAGTCCCAGAGTGAACATCAACTCTTGAATGCAGATACATCCAGCTGACGAATCCTAAATACGACGAAACACGCGTCCTAGATTCCACTACTTGCCACGATCCATCTCTGTTTACTATTATTATTATTATCATTTAGTTCGTTGGTTTTATAACACTACACAACTAAGATCAACCAACAATCGAGCTCAAGGTAAATTGTAATACTTAAACACTACTGAATGGAAACGTCATAATCATTGAAATAAATTCGACTTTTGATTAGACGTTTTTAACACACTATATACGTATCATTTATCATAATATAATACTCTTAATGAACTCAACATTTTCGACGGTATATAATATAGTTCAGTAAATGAAAACCTGAATTCCATTTAAGTACATTTAGTATCAGTCATTACCCTTGTCAAATAAAAACAATTGAAATTCTAGAATAATTAGAAATATTCCATAAAATACTAACCCCCTGAAATGTTTATTTTTTGAAAACAAAATCTTCAATTTTAATTCATAACTATTAATTTATTATTTTGTTTGAATTATAACAGCTAACGAGTAAATTGTTTATGGTATTCACTTTTATACACTTTCAATTTGTAAGTTCGCATTGATTTAACTTGTGGTTCAAAATGTTTATCCATTTATGTAATATTCTTAGCTTACAGATACCAAAATGATTGGGGTTAAAACTGTAAATCATTGAATATTGATTTAGAGGAGTTGTGGTTGCTCATTTCTATGTCCCGTACCAAGACAAAAGGAATGTTTTGGCTTTAAATTGTTGTCATTCCATATTACTTACTTACTTACGCCTGTTATTCTTCGTGGAGGAGCATAGGCCGCTCACCAGCCCTCTCCATCCAACCCTATCCTGGACAATCCTCTCCAGCTCTTTCCAGTTGTAATTCGCCCTTTTCATATCTGATTCTATTTCCCGACTTAATGTGTTCTTTGGCTTTCCTCTTTTCCGCTTCGCTTCAGGATTCCAAGTTAGGTTTTGCCTCGTGATGCAGTTTGGTGATTTCTGCAGTGTACGTTCTATCCATTTCCATAGTCTTTTCCTAATTTCCTCTTCCGCTGGAAGCTGGTTTGTTCTTTCGTCATTCCATATAGTCTTCAAAAATTCAAGTATATCTGCAAATCGACCTCACATGTAAATCTGGAAAAAAATGAGATACTTATGATTTTAAGTAGTATTTATAGACAGGGATCTTTATATTTGTATTTTGTTTTCACTCTCATTCGATATCATGGGATATCAGTGACTTAGACGAAATTGATATTTGTTACTTGACTAGAACTCGTGACACAGTATCGCTTGTCACTTGTAGTTTAACACTAAAATGCGTTTACTCACATAGAAATCTGATTTGTGGCACTCTATTGGCACTGGAGATTGAAGAGTATGACATGTTTATTTCGTTAAATGTTCCTGAAAGAAACAGAAACTTCGTGTCTAGATATCATTGCGCTAAAAAAGCTTATCGTAGGATAATGGTTAGTGTTTAGTTTAAAAAACCTGTTTGAACAGAAATTACCATCAAACTTTTGTGTTAAACCTTTTCAAACAATTTCAGCGACTACCTTTCTACAAATTATCGACATTTATCTTAGTGGCAATATGTTTCCCGTAACTTTCTGATTAACGTTATCTAAATCTTTTAAATGGATGTCTTAGAAATAGTAATTTGATAAATAATCAGGATGACGATTTTGTATTAACACTCACTACAACTAGTTAGCTTTTCATTATGAAAGTAGTTATCAAACGAAATCACATTCAGTTTTGTATATATTATTAATATGCAACTTGTTACATGACAAAGAATTACCTTATCAAGTGACGTACAATTAAATATGTAATTATACTTGTCAGTATTCAAGTTCTACAGTTATAGAGAGAAAGTCAAAAGGTTGGAGACAGATTGACTAAAAAGTGTGCTCTCAAAGAATACAGTTTACATTTTCATAAGTAGTATCCAGGAATGTATCAATTTTTAAACTTATACGAAATTCTAACATTTAACTGTTCACATTTAAATTATCAGTTAAACTTAATCGTTGACAATTTACATAACTAGAAAATTTCTGATTGAATAATTCAGAATGATATCATACTACTTAATTTTGATTAAAGTACAATGTTCAATTTATAGTGAAAGTAGGAAGGGCTAATGACGTAGTGAATGGGTTTGTTTGTTTGTTTGTTTACTTGTTATCTAAAAAAATTAGAGCGTAGCCTATTGTTGTGTTTAGCTAAAGAAATTAGTACTCTTTATCTGTGTCAAATAATTTGGGAGGGAATTTTCAATATATTTCATCTGAGCAACCGTAGATGTATTCTAAGCAAAGATGTATAATGGCTAGCAGTGGAATCCACGACCCTCGTTTCGTCCTATTTGGGACTTTTCAGCTGGATGTACCTGCATTCCAGAGTTGATGTTCACTCTGGGACTCGAACCCAGTACGATTCGCTTAAAACACTTAGCTACTGAGTCCTGATAGCCACTTGCTTGTGCAATACCAAGTGAAACACTAGGTCCCTTTGATGAATTTCGCTAATGCAATGAGAAGACGACGTTTATCAGAATCATGTTATATATTAGCGCAATAAATTTCAAACAGTCTGATCACACATAATATAACACATAATTCTGATAAACTTCGTCTTCTCATTGCATTATCGAAACACTAGGTATATTTTGATATGGTGGAGAAGATTTGTAGTCCGGATGAATGGTTGTAGTATGAGTAAAAATGGATGATCATTGACCAAATCGTCTAGCTCAGAGAGTGGATCCTTATCAAAACATATTTCGATCTATGATTATCCCTTTAGAAACAGTCCTGATAAGGAAGAAACATCAATTACTATGTTTTCAACATGTAATACTTGTGGAAAATTAATGGATAATTATACAATTACGAAAGATGGACATCCTTGGAAAAGATGTGAAATATTTATAATATTTTTAGTGTAAAGCAAGAAGTGAATTCAAAAGTTCAAATTTTGATTATACTATGCACAACTACCTTAAATTTCAGTATTTATCTAAAATTTTATGGAATTTTCCGATTGAAGTTTTATTTTGAGTAATATCAAGAATGAATACAATCAATACAAATCACTTCGTGAAAGAAGTAAATAAAAAAGTCATGTTTTCTGTCAATTCTAGTTGACTGATAAAAACTAGTACTTCATCTGAATATTCACGTTCAACAATATAAAGATAGTCCTGCTTCGGTTTGGGCACCCGGGCAGTATCACAGCCCTCACACAAATCAATTGCGATTCGTGTGGCGCATATGTATTTGGTGCCTCCTTGTACCAATACCTATGTGTTAAAATAAATAATAAATAAATAAATATAAAGATAGTAAGCATGTAATGAAATCTAAACATTCTAGATTAGGTCTCTGAAGAGAGAAGACACTATTGTAAACCTTCAAACTAGGATGTGACCAATGGGTTTTTGGTTTTACTAGTTTTACAGTTGATATCGATTCATAATAAAATCCATTTTAACTTTGTAGGTCTAATTCTAATAACTTTCTATCAATAAAAACAAACGTGAATCATACAACCAAGTCTTGACAATTAGTTTTTTTCAATGGTTAAGATCATGATTTAATTGAAGCTAGACCACTATGGGAAACCTGGAAGCACTAAACGGTCGTTTCGTCCTATTGCGGGACTCCTCAGCAGCGCGCATCCACGGCCTCGCCCCCTGCGAGATTCGAACCCAGGACCTACTGGTCCCGCGCGCGAGCACTTAACCACTAGACCACTGAGCCGGCATCCGACGGTGTTAATGTCTAACTTCAACCAATCCACGAAATTGAGTGGCACATCCACTATTGTCATAAGTGAGTTCCTATCTCACAACAGACTCGGTTGAACTCCACTGATCACTACTTCTCACTAGAACTCCAGGATATACCTCTTGAAGCCAGTCACTAGTGAGCATATGTTGATTAATATCAGAAGGGTTTTGTAGATATTATAGTAATTTCAATGGTTAGGATCATGAGTCAGTTGAAGTTAGACTGCCCGAGACTGTTAGGTCCTGGTTTCAAATCTCGCAGGGGGCGAGATACGCACTGCTGAGGAGTCCCATGATAGGACGAAACGGCCGTCCAGTGCTTCCAGGTTTTCCATGGTGGTCCAACTTCAACTGAATCATGATCTTAACCATTGAAATTACTATAATATCTACAAAACCCTTCTGAAATTAATTAGTTTTTTTTTTTCAACGCAGTTCACAATCATTACAGCTCAAACACTTCAAGGTGGTCATGATGTTGAAGTGGAAATAGAAGATTATGTTCTAGGATCAATGCAAATGTTCATTGTGATTTTATGTTCATCATTATCATTATCAACTTTATTTGAAAGAAATTTCATTGAAGAATATGATTTCTTTAAAACAATATTCTTAGTATTCAATATTGCATTAGTGTATTTTACTATATTGGTTAATGAAACTAATCTCAAAAGTAAACTAAAGAATAATAGGGATAAAATTACTCATTAACATGATACATTACAGTATGAAATCATTAAATATAAAAGTGTTTTTATGATTTTATTTGCTAATAAATCCTTTCCAATAATTATTTTTTTTCTTTACCCTTTTATACTACTTAATTGATTTGATGTTGTAAAAACTGTCTATAAGAAAAGAGTTTAAATTAGGTAATTAGTTATAATTAAATAGCCATTTTAAATCAGGAAACACAGGCTGTTTATCTGACTATGTGGCATTTTCAGCAATCAATTGATGAAGTAGTAAATCTACATCAGTTTAGATGGCTGGGACACGTGTTACGTATACCTAACCACCGACTGCCCCGAAGTGCGATCTTCAATGGTATAGGAGTAGGTTGGAAGAAAGCTAGGTGCGTCCAGACCAAAACATGGCACAAATCCATGAAGTCACTGACAAGTGGACTGAGCCATGTAGGTAGGTGTAGACTACCTGGATGGAGACTGCGAGATGATAGCAACTGATGGTTAGAGACCATGAATGACATGGCTCAAAATCGTTTGCAATGGCTCAGGTGCATCCACTCTTTGTGTTCTCCCAAATTCTAATCTTCTGAATTCTTCGTGTCCTTCGTTTTCGCTTTTCAAATTTATTTCACTGGATTATACTCGTTAAATAACATCTTCAAACTCCAATGTTTCCAATTACTGCTTATACTATTACTACCTCTACCACTACGGGATTTGAATCGACAATTGTATCTGTGTGCTAATGTGGTATGAAAACTCGAACCGACGTACGTACGTACGAAGTTCTATGTTGTTACTGACTTAGTGACTGACATTTTCAGCAATAATCGGCTACAACCTACTGAGCAATCAAAATGAAGATATTAAGAACTCATGATAAAAATATTTTCCAGGTCTTTCTAGTTCATATTTACTTCCGATTTCCGACGTTATGTTTACTTTGGTTTTCCACTTTTACGTTTTCTTTCAGGATTCTAAGTCAACGTTTGCTTCGTGATGCAATTTGATGATTTCTTCAATGTGTGTTTTATCCACTTCCAACGTCTTTTCCTAATTTCCTGTTTAGATGGTAGTTTGTTTTCTCCCATGGTAGGTTGTTTGTGATCGTATCTGGACAACTTGTTTTGAGTATCTTGAGTAGATAATTGTTTAGAAATACTTGCACGTTTTCTGTGATGGTTGTAATAGTTCTTTAAGTTTCAGCTCCGTACAGTAGAACTGTATTGAGGGTCGTATTGAAGATACTGACTTTGATATTGGTTGACAGTTGTTTTGAGTTATATATATTCTTCAATTGTAAGAATGCCGTACTTACTTTTCCGATCCTTTCCTTTACGTCTGCATCTGATCCTCCTTGTTGCTTTATATATATATATATATATATATATATATATATATATATATATATATATATCAATAATTAATGTATAATATCTTTGATCTCAATAAGATTTGGGATGAGAAACAAGAACCAACAGACTGGAAAGAAGAACTTCTGGTCAAAATACCTAAGAAAGGAGATCTCAGCAACTGCGATAACTACAGGGGAATCACTGTTTTCTCAATACCAGGAAATGTCTTCAACAGCGTATTGTTAAACAGGATGAAGGACTCCGTAGACGCCCAACTTCGAGACCAACAGGCAGGATTCCGTGAGGATAGATCGTGTACAGACCAAGTTGAAACACCACGGATCATTGTAGAACAATCAGTTGAATTGAGTTGATAGCACTACATCAACTTCTTTGACTGCAAGAAAGCATTTGATAGCATGGACAAAAAAAAGTATGGAGGCTTCTTCGACACTACAGCATGCCTGAGAAGATATTCAATATCATACGGAATTCCTATGATGGATTAAACTGCAAAACCGTGCATGGAGGACAAGTGACAGACTAGTACTAAGTAAAGAGCGGTGTCAGACAATTTTGATTACTCTCACCCTTTCTCGTTCTCCTGGTGATCGACTGGATCGTGAAGACGTCAACATCTTAGGGGAAGCACGGGACACAGTGGACATTTAGGATGGAGTTGGAAGATCTCAACTTCACAGATGATCTGGCTTTTCTATCGGAAACTCAACAACAAATGCACGAGAAAAAGACCAGTGTAGCAGCAGCCTCAGCAGCAGTATGTTTCGATATACACAAAGGGAAAAGCGAGATTCCACGACACAACACAGCATACATCAATCGAACCACACTTGACGGAGAGATTTTGGAAGATGTAAAAGCCTTCACGTATCTGGGCAGCATTATTGATGAACATGGCGGATCTGATGCAGATGTGAAGGCGCGAACCAGTTGTTTATTAATAGTTGTCTGCGCAAAATACTTCCGATCCGTTGTCCAGACACTAGATTATCGGTAACAACCTACTGTGGGAGAGAACAAACCAGATCCCAGGAAGGAAGGAAGAAGAAACCAGGAAAAGCGCTGGAAGTGGATAGAACACATATTGAGGAAAGAACCCAACTGCGTCACAAAGCAACCCCCCACATGGAATCCTCAAGGCCAAAGGAAAAGAGGAAGACTAAAAAACACATTACGCCAGGAAATGGAGGTGGACATGAGTTAAATGAACAAGAATTGAATGGAACTTCAAAAGAATGCCCAGGATAGAGTGGGTTGGAGAATTCTGGTCGGCGACCTACGCCCCATTAGGAGTAACAGGCGTAAGTAAATAAGTAGATAATCTGTAGTCTCCGATTTACATTAATAAGAAATCAGGTGAGAACTAAAAAATCTTCTGCAAGATAATATGTACATGAAGTCAAATAATAAACACCATATTCATTTCTGTTTAAAGAGTATAACACGAAAGAGAAATCGAGTGAATATACAGAGATCTTTTATTTATTTAACCGTTCATTGCCAAAAAAAGTTAAATTGGTATGATAGTAAAAATTTGTAACACGGGTAAATGCTTTGGTTAGCATTATACTATTTGAGCAGAATGGAGTAATCAAAGTTTGATTATTTTTCTGAATAATATATAAGATTTTCACTTGATTTATAGATCTATTGAAAAGACAGTGGTGGTTATATTTTTAAACCAGTGGAAATTTCCTACCATTAGTTCCTTCAATCCTGAAGGGAAACGGAAAAGAGGCAGGTCGAAGAACACATTGTATTGGAAATAGGAAGCAGATATGAAAAAGATGAATAGTAATTGGAAAAAACTGGAACGGTTTGACAAGGACAGAGTTAGATAGAGAATGCTGATGAATGGTCTATGCTCTTCCATGAGGGTAACAGACATAAATAAGTAAGTTCCTTCAATAAACTTTCGTAAAGCAGAGAAAATGAATATTATATAAAGAAGGTAACATAAAGATTCATAGACTCACAGATATATCCATTGGAAATCAGGAAGAATAGATTATCTTGTTAATCTGATTCCATTTCAAAGCATAACACCATGGAATCGGTTTATAACCCTTAATAAACAGATTACTCCCTCTTTAAACAGTACTTTTTAACATAATTTTTTCTGAGTTTCACACTGATTTATAGCGAATTGAAATTGTTTAAAATGAGGAAAAGAAATTACAGATTTGACTTAAATGGTCAAAAGTTACCTTGGCCTTAATTATTTTGATTATTCCATTATTATTATTATTATTATTATTATTATTATTATTATTATTATTATTATTATTATTATTATTATTATTATTATTATTATTATTATTATTAATGTTGCATTCCCCCTTTACTTATGTCTTATATTCTCATTGTTTTTATTCGTAAATACTCATCATATTACCTTATTTATTTATTTTTTCACACCTCTATGACCTTTAAGTATTATAACAAAAGTTTAAACATCTAAAATATTTATTCATCTTCAAAGAATACACCAACAACAATACTTCCGTGCAGCTCAAGTTGTAGGAATTTGGAATAGTTTAAAGGATAAATGTAGGCTGGAATAAATTAAATTGGAACTTTTTAAATACTATTATTATTGTTATTATTATTAGTGGCTTTTTTCAACCTTGCGATAAATACTGAGAGGTCGCCAGTTAGATGTTCAGATTGCATATAAGGATATAGTACAGGAAGAAAGAAGTAGTTCGTAGAAAGAAAGATATGAAGCGATTTTAATCTCATAGTTTAACAGAAGACAGAGAGTGTAAACACCTACGTCATTGTGATCGATTCTTAGCCATGTCACCAAGAGTCTGCAATCATTGGTTACCATAGTCACGCGGGCATCAACCAAGTAGTCTGCATCTACCGACATATCTCAGACTAGAAGTTAGTGACTTCAGGGACTGATGCCGCGTTTTGGTTTGACCGCCCCGGTTAGCATTGCGCGTCGTGATAATCGGTGTGCAGGCATACGCAACACGTGGCCCAACCATCTCAGTCGATGAAGATCCATAACCTCATCAACTGATTTACCATCATTCACCAATACCCTACGTCTAACCTCACTATTACTTACCCGGTGATCCCAGCAGATGTGAGCAATATTTCTAAGGCACCTGTGTTTAAATACTAGTAGTTTACGAGTATCTTCTACTTTTAATGACCACGTTTCGCAGCTATAAAATAAAACAGAACGAACTGCCACGTAGTATGTTTGTTCTTTAATTGATAGACGGATGTCTCATCTTTGCCATAGGGGTTGGTTTTTGGCAAAAGCCAAATGAGGTTTTCGAATCCGTGCTGAGATTTCGTCAGACACCAACCCGTTAGGGTTGATCGGACTTCCAAGATAAGTGAAGTTGTCAACGCGTCCGACTACTTCACTCCCTATCCTTAGTTCAGGTGTTGACGAAAACCAGTCCTGAAGTAAAAACTTGAATTTAAAGGGTGAAGGGAAACGCATCCCAAACATTCTGGCATTATTGCTCACTGTTACCAAATGACTCTACATTTTATCAGCGTCTTCACTAAACAGGGCTATACCGTTTGTGTATTCTAATTCGATAAGTGTACGTCCTAGTAGGAGAGCGATTCCTGAAAATTCAGTCAACGAGAATATTATTTCTAGCATTAGGTCTATGATGAAATTGAACAGAAATGGAGATTGTAGATAGCCTTGCAGAACACGACCTAAGGTTGCAAAAGCAGATGACAGTTCGCCATGAGTTCTGGCTCGATTAGTAGTATTTGAGTAAAGAGTATTAACAAGGTTTATGTACTTCTGAGGTACACCTTTCAATGGCAGACACCACCACAAAACCTATTGGTCTACAGAGTCAAATGCTTCATTTAAGTCAAGAAAAACACCAATAAGCATGCCTGTGTTATAGAACCTGACTAATGGTGAATGTGTGATCGATGCAGACAGGACCGGGTCTGAAGCCAGACTGATTTTCTCGTGTTTGCAGTTCACGCGTCTTTTTTAGTCGCCATGTTAGACGACGTCTCTCTTTATGCTTAAAATTTGTGTTTGCTAAAAATAAACGATTGTCTGAGCACAGTTGAAGCAGACGATCACCATTATCTGTTCGCTGTGCCGGAATACTAAAATACACACCTAAATATCTTTCCGTTTGTTTTAAGCTACCTACTTGGGTAATAAAGTCACCTACAAGAAGTACTATGTCTGAGCGTTTAGTTTTCTGAAGAAGTTCAGGAAACTTTCTGTAAAAGTCATCTTTCAGTAGGCAAAAACAACGAAAAGGCAACGACGTGTATCCCTAGCCTTCCGAGTTCTTAGGGAGCCGTCTAGCCGAACAGCACATAGACGACTGTTAAAGGGGATCCGCTTAATAGTGCTTGTTCTGCCCTCGTACTTAGTGCTGTGCCTATACCTGCCAGTCCACAAGAACTGGCCATCTCGTCGGCCCTCCATTTTGGCGATGTGAGGTAAAGTGAATGACCACACTAGGATCCTGTATACATGTTTCGGAGACACAGCACACATCAATGGTACGAGATTTTAGGGTTTTAGCCAACGAGACCTGCTGGCTGCTTTGACATAGGGTGCGTACGTTGGAGGCTCCAACGTGTGGTTTGGAGCGACGTTTCAGTAGACCTGGGACAGTGCTTTGTGCGCAAAAATGGTTGGTTATGGTGACACTTGAGGAGGAAGCCAAAAGAGGAAGTTTAGGGTTGAAAGTCAATGTAGGAGGAACAATAGGAAGTGAAGAGGGAGGTTTATTATGAATACACCGGTCTTGATTGCTGTTGGAAGTATGAGGGCGGTTATCACTTCCCGGTTGCCCACACCATGGAAGGGTTCTTCTGGAGGTGCCTGGAAAGGAAATTGGATTAAAGGTGGTCTTAGTGACCTGAGAGCGTGACCGCGGTACCCATGGGACAACTGCTTGAGGTGGGTCACACACGACCTTTTTATGGGTAGTTTTTGTGTTAGCTCCGTACTTGTTGAGTCCTTACCGCCGGAGACGGATATCGGTGGGATAAGGCGAGGTGTGCATTTTTAGGGTCGACCTTTTCTAATCCCATCCCTCCTTATGGGAAGGCAGCATTGCTGTTATGCTGGTTTTCCGAAGGAAACACCTAACTGTCGTCACACCTCCATATAGTCAACAATATGACTTCGCCTTCGGACTTTGGGTTTGCTGCTTTTAGTCTTACCGCTCTCCAACCGACCTGTATGGCATGATAGGACCTTGAGGAACGGTTGTTGCACCACCAAGTCAAGGTAGCAACAACGGTCGGGCTAGTTAGATGTTAGCAGTTCAGGAATAGACTTCTGATTGATGTATATTCTTATCGATGCGTATTGTCAGCATCCACGATATCTCTGATTGTAACATTTTGTAACTTGTACATGAAAATATTGTAAACTTTTCACAAATGCACCTAAATAGATCATATGACTAATAGGCATAATGATGTATTAAAACAAATAAGTTGTTGAAATATCTAAATAACAGAAACAGGTAGCTCAGACATTTAAGCAAGCCTCTCATAACTCTTTTCTAAATCTGAATATGTACTTTTATTTTAACCATTTTCTATGACCTGAATCTAACATAATTAACTTATTATCATTTTAAATTCTAAAATCTTAAGAAGTATGAATGACATGTGTTGCTATAAGAATAATAGCAAAACAAATTATGTTGATTTCTTTTTTAAGTACATTGTTTTTTATTAAGCAAAAATATGTTACACTATAGTTTTTATTTGGTTATTAATCTAGGTAAATATGGTATTTTAACAAGAAAGTAAACATAGCAACTACCTTGGTTAATAAATATCATTTTAAGCTTTCTTAACAAAACAAGCATTTGAAAAAAAAATTATAAGAAGTAGAACATTCTGGAGAAAAAAAGTGGTACCACATTTAAAAGTACATTTAAAATTGTCAATTATGTTTACTTTAACTTATAATTAAACAACATAGTTTTATACTCTAAATTAATTGTAAACATCTTAGATTACATAATGTATCTTGAAAAAGTTTATGATGTAACATTATCTTAGGATAGAATACGATGTACATTGAGTTGGTCAGATGCGATAATTTATCTTCAAGATTATTGGTGAACAATGATCGGCTGGAGAATACTATTCGCAATGTTGTTGCGAGGAATGTTCTTTCTAAAGAATTGAAAGTTCTCTTTTTTAGGGTGTATGTGTGTGGTTCTGTCACCTTTGAATTCAATGTTCATGTATAAATTTTTCTTTTCTACTGTAGTTATCTGTGTTTTCGTCTTTATGTTCTTATCCATGAATATCGAAGTATATCTGCTTTTAATAAGTATCTCCTTTAAGTGGCCCAATTCTTCTTCTATGAATTCGTGACTACAGATTTGTCGCATTCTTCTTGAGAGTGTTATTGTTAAGTTTTTTTCAGCTAATGGTGACCCAGCTGTGGAGACTTGATAGTTGGCCATTCCACATGGGTTTCCTGTAGATAAAACTTTTTAGAGTAACATCTTTCTTTCTTGTCATTTTCACGTCAAGAAAGTGAATATTTTGTTTGTTTTCAACTTCTAATGTGAATTTTATTGTTGGGTGGCAATTAAGAAATGTCTTCAGAAGATGACTCAAGTCATATTTGTTGTCACAAACGATAAAGATATCATCTACGTATCTTTTATACAAGTGAACTTGTTCTATAGTCGCTTTGAGTTGATTGTTTTCTAAACTGGCCATGAAGCAATCTGCAAGTAATAGACCCAAAGGGAATCTCATTGCTATGCCGTCCTTCTGTCTATAAATTACGTCGTTGAACGTGAACTGTACAAAGAGGAGGAAGGAGGCGGTTCAATAAGAAGCTCAGTAATCGAACACCTTGTGAACACAGGTCACTCAATCAAGACAGACTCTGCATTCAAAGTCATCTACAATCTAAATAGAAATCTCCCAAGAATATGATGTATCATCCATTATTTGTTTGCTTAATTTAACACTAATTTGTTAATTAGGATTCATCTTAATAATTTGTTGTTCTATAGTGGTATTAGACCCTAACTACACAATCCTCAAAGCTAAACACGAGACAATTGGAAAAATATATATTCAACATTTAACGCGGGGATAAACCTAACATTAGAGAAGGCGGAAAGAATAAATTCAATTAATTCAAATTCATTGAATGGCATGGCTCCATCTTGTGGGCGTAATCATTTTTGTGTAATCTGTACCTTTTATTCATATTAAATATATTGTTCTATATCCAGCCTAAATGTGTTCTACATCATATATTGGTGATTGTTACGATACAATGAGTCGGAGTAGACAACGATGTGACTTCCACGTAAAATCTTATAGATTAAACAGTTATATCATGACAAATCTACAATTTTAGGTTTGGGTCTATTATTAAAGCAGTATTAATAACGAAGTAGACCATAATTCTACAGTCTAATGCTATTTGACGAATTAAGATTCGAAAGTAATTCATAGAAATGAAATCTTTGGAATAACATAGCATGAAGCTTATTAGTTAAATGAAATAAATTTAAAGGTTTATTTAAGTTACAGTTTAATTTGTTTAATTCTCATTCTCATTGTGTTCGTATAAAACGTTGGCGTGATGATGAAGACAGTTACTAGTGTTTATGCCCAGTACTTGAACATATAAACCACCTAATTTGTCAAATAAAACTAATTTAGTCACATATAACGTAATCTTACATAGAGGATGACAAGCTCTGATTGCCTTCTATCTCTTTTTTTCTTACAGGAGACCCCATTTTATATCATTCACCTTGAAGTAATTTCACAAATAGGACCAATTATATAAAGCGTTGAGAAACTAAAGTTTGTCTAAGAAAGATTTCTAGTTTTGAGACTTATTTTGATGGGATTTAACACTTAACATACCAAAAGTTAACTGAATAAAATTCAATCTCAGATTATAAAAAGGATCGGAGTATTAAATCTGTTGAGCAATTTGGAGTCTCTACTTTCTAACTAAAGAGTGCAGTAAGCACAGAGGGTTATTTAAAAATTGGGTGTTTACACATGATCACAGATTTTTTACAAATGAAACACACAAAGTATAACTGAATGTCAACTGTATAGTGAATCATTCCTATTTACGAAGGCATCACGACCTACTGGAAAGCTAAAACAATAAATGGTACTATAAAACTATTGCATGAAACATTTGAAGTAATACGAAGTTTAGATTTTTCCATGCAACTTTGACGTGGGCAACATTAGACATTGTTTTTTTAAATAATGAAGACTTTAGAACAGAAAAGTGAAATTACCGAGCGTCTGACCACAAATATTGAAGTAAAATTGAATCATTTCCTGACGTATCAGTATATGGATCGCAGTAGATAGCAGTAAATTAACTACTATGTATAAATATAAGCTTTTTCCAACAGTTTGTTTAGTCTTGATAATGATGCTTACTTACTTACTTACGCCTGTTACTCCCAATGGAGCATAGGCCGCCGACCAGCATTCTCCAACCCACTCTGTCCTGGGCCTTCTTTTCTAGTTCCATCCAATTCTTGTTCATTTTTCTCATATCTATCTCCCTTTCCCGGCGTAATGTATTCTTTGGTCTTCCTCTCCTCCTTCGACCTTGAGGATTCCATATGAGGGCTTGTCTTGTGACGCAGTTGTGTGTTTTCCTCAATGTGTGTCCTATCCACTTCCAGCGCTTCTTCCTGATTTCTTCCTCCACTGGGATCTGATTTGTTCTCTCCCATAGTAGGTTGTTGCTTATAGTGTCCGGCCAGCGGATCTGAAGTATTTTGCGTAGACAACTGTTAATAAACACCTGTATCTTTTGGACGATGGATTTCGTAGTTTTCCAGGTTTCCGCCCCATACAGTAGAACTGTCTTGACATTTGTATTGAAAATTCTGACTTTGGTGTTGGTTGCTAATTGTTTTGAGTTCCAGATATTCTTCAGTTGTAGATATGCTGCTCTTGCTTTGCCAATCCGTGCCTTCTCATCTGCATCAGATCCACCGTGTTCATCGATGATACTGCCCAAATATGTAAAGGTTTTTACATCTTCCAAAGCTTCTCCGTCAATTGTGATTGGATTGGTGCATGCTGTGTTGTATCGGAGAATCTTGCTTTTCCCTTTGTGTATATTGAGACCTATTGCTGCTGAGGCTGCAGCTACACTGGTTGTCTTCTCCTACATTTGTTGTTGTGTATGCGATAGAAGAGCCAGATCATCTGCAAAGTCTAGATCATCCAATTGCATCCTTGTTGTCCACTGTATCCCGTGCTTCCCTTCAGATGTTGATGTCTTCATGATCCAGTCGATCACCAGGAGAAAGAGAAAGGGTGAGAGTAAACAACCTTGCCTGACACCGGTCTTTACTTCGAACGACTTTGTCAACTGTCCTCCATGAACGATTTTGCAGTTTAATCCATCGTAGGAATTCCGTATGATGTTGACTATCTTCTGAGGCACGCCGTAGTGTCGAAGAAGCTTCCATAGTGTTGTTCTGTCCACGCTATCAAATGCTTTTTCGTAGTCGATGAAGTTGATATAGAGTGATGAATTCCATTCAATTGATTGTTCTACAATGATCCGTAGAGTTGCGATTTGGTCTGTGCACGATCTATCCTTACGGAATCCTGCCTGTTGGTCTCGAAGTTGGGCGTCTACGGAGTCCTTCATCCTGTTTAACAATACGCTGTTGAAGACTTTTCCTGGTATTGAAAGAAGAGTGATTTCCCTGTAGTTGTCACAGTTGCTGAGATCGCCTTTCTTAGGTATTTTGACTAGAAGTCCTTCTTTCCAGTCTTTCGGTACCTGTTCCTCATCCCAGATCTTTCTGAAGAGAATGTGGAGTATCCTTGCAGTTGCCGCTACGTCTGCTTTCAGTGCCTCTGCTGGAATGCTGTCTAGTCCTGCTGCTTTGCCACTCTTGATTTGTCTGATAGCCATGCTGATCTCTTCAATTGTTGGTGCGCCAACATCAATTGGGAGGTCCATGAGTGCTGCTTCGATGTTGGGTGGGTTCAGTTGGGCTGGTCGATTCAAGAGTTCTTTTAAGTGTTCTACCCATCTGTTTCGTTGTTCTTGAATGTTGGTGATTATCTTGCCTTCCCTGCTTTTCACTGGTCGTTCTGGTTTACGGTGATTTCCAGAGAGTTTCTTTGTTGTTTCATACAGTTGTCTCATGTTTCCTTCTCTGGCAGCCTTTTCCGCCGTCATTGCCAAATCCTCCACATATTTACGTTTGTCAGTTCTGATGCTCCTTTTCACTTGCTTGTTTACTTCTGTGTATTCAGCCTGTGCCTTGACTTTTTCTGCTCTTGTTCGACTGGTATTGATTGCTGTCTTCTTGTTCCTCTTTTCTTGAATCTTATCCAGTGTATCGACCGTGATCCAATCCTTGTGATGGTGCTTCTTTTGGCCCAGAACCTCATGACATGTTGAAGTGATTGCCTCTTTTATCTCTTTCCAGTTGCTCTCCATAGTAGTTCCTTCTCCATTGAGTAGATCATGAAAGGCTTGGAACTTATTGCTGAGGGTTATCTTGAATTTATTGAGTTTGTCAGTATCCCACAGAAGAGCCGTATTAAATTTTTGTGATATTGTCCGCCCCGTTGTCCAGTGCCTCTTGAGTTTCAATTTCATCTTGGCGACCAGCAAGTGATGATCTGATGCTATATCAGCTCCTCTCTTTGTTCTCACGTCCTCCATCGTCCTCCTGAACTTTTTGTTGATGCAGATATGGTCGATTTGGTTCTGTGTGGTGTGATCCAGTGAAGTCCATGTGGTTTTGTGTATGCGTTTATGTGGGAATATAGTGCCGTCTATGACCAGTTTATTGAAGGCACATAGATTTGCAAATCTCTCACCATTTTCGTTCCTTTCTCCCAGTCCGTGTCGTCCCATGATCTCTTCATATCCGGTGTTGTCAGTTCCAACCTTGGCATTTAGGTCTCCCATCAGAATAGTCAGGTCTTTTGTTGACTGCAGCCTATCGTAGAATTGATCTTTAGCGTCTTCGTTGTATTCGTTGGTAGGCGCATAGCATTGGATGACGTTCATTGTAATCCCCGTTTTCTCTGTTTTGAAGGAGGCTTTGATGATCCTTGGTCCATGAGATTCCCATCCTATAAGTGCATTTTGTGCTTGTTTGGACAGCATCAATGCAACTCCTTGTGTATGTGGAGCATTTTCTTGTTCATGTCCGGAGTATAACAGCAGCTCCCCTGAAGCTTGTCGTTGTTGTCCAACTTGCGTCCAATGTGTTTCACTGATCCCAAGCACCTCTAAATTGTATCTCCACATTTCTGCAGCAATTTGGAAAACTCTCCCAGTCTCCCACATTGTGCGAGCATTCCATGTACCTAAATAAATGGTTGCTGTGGTTGTCAGAAGGGGCATCGGCCTCGTGACTTCCGAAGAAACTCGGCTTTCATCGTGAGACGTCATAATTCTTCTAAACGAAGACCTTCTGACTCCCAGGGCAGAGTTTAAATGGTTTGAATAATTTTTTCTGGTTAGCGTTTTTTTAGCGAGTTAGTTTTCTACGGGATGGGGTCGCTAACCCCATGCCCAACCCTCCTCCTTTATCCGGGCTTGGGACCGGCAGTAGCCCCCGGAAAGGGTCTCCAGGCGGAGTTCTTGATAATGATGAAGTTACATTATACCAGTCAGGATATTACTTAAACACATTCAAATTTAATAGACATTTAGGAATATTCTATAGCAAGTGTTTTACATCCGCATGAAAATATTAAATACCTATTTGCTAAATCTACGTTTTAA
Source organism: Schistosoma spindalis (assembly GCA_946903255.1). Classification (NCBI taxonomy): domain Eukaryota; kingdom Metazoa; phylum Platyhelminthes; class Trematoda; order Strigeidida; family Schistosomatidae; genus Schistosoma; species Schistosoma spindalis. The sequence goes on along the minus strand of OX336416.1, from coordinate 39,470,539 downwards.
AACACGGGACTATTTTGATGATAAACATGTTGAAATATGCTAGAATGGTATGAATCAAATTCATATATTCATGAGTATACGGGTTGTGGAGATTAGTAATATTTAGATTGAGATCATGAACCGATTGATATTAGACTCAACAGCCAACTCGTCCTATTGTGGGACTCCTCAGCAGTGCGCATCAACAACCTCGCTCACGGGATCCGAACCTAGGACCTTCGGTCTCGCCATTCAATCATGTCAATGTCTAACCTCAATCAAATCATATATTCATGGTTACAAAGAAAAAATAACTTCTGTTCTACTCTTTTAAAAGCTATAACAAGAAGTTTAGATCAAAACCAAACATAAATTCTGAGTAGTCAGCTAGCATATATTCTGAATAATTAGATTCATAACATTTCAAGAAATATGATTACAATGAGAAATGGGTTTTATGGACATTATAGTAGTTTAATAGTTAAATTCATAAGTCAATTAAGGTTAGACGACCATGGAAAACCTGGAAGCAGTGGACAACCAAATCAATCCAATATCAGATATGTACTGATCTTTTGTAAATGTTTCTATTCAAGATTTGAAGAATTCACAACATATAGGTTTCGTTTTTCTGAAACCGAACTCAGTAATATTATAAATGAATAAATAATAATTAAATGATATAGATCGAAATTTTTGTCATAATCAACTACTTCGTAATAAGTTAGTGTTACCATCTTGTATCATTATTGATCATCAAAGGTTACAAATCATCACTTAGAATAGTTTATCAGTATTGATTTAAGTTGATTCATTACAATAATGGTACCGAATCTAGTTTATGATATACGAATTTCAGGATCTTTTTTGAAACATACTTTAGTAGATATGAATAAATAGGGAAGATTATAAAACATGTGAATATGTTGTATTATATTTATGTAAAAACTGAGGACTAACACACAAAGCAATTATTATTTCACGCAACCAACTAAATAACCAACCGTTATAGTTATTGTTAATCAACAGATTCATGTTTTTCTTATTATTGTCTTTCAAAATGTAGCTATTTGAAAACTAGGAATCGTTTCAGTTCATTTATTCTTTTATTCTTTGGTATCTAACCAATTTAATTCAGTTATTTGGAAGTTTTTTTTAAAAAGCAAATTATTTTTAATAATTTCAGTAATAGTAATATATACACAATTATGAATACCTTCAAATTGCCTGGCATAATAATACTAGTGAATTAAGAGACTTTAACTAAACTAATGCGTGAAACACTATAGGCAAAGATAAATAGTAGCTAGCAGTAGAATCCAGGACGCGCATTTCATCCTATTTGGGACTCGTCAGCTGGATGTACCTGCATTTTAGAGTTGATGTTCACTCTAGGGCTTGAACTCAGTACCATTCGCTTCAAACACTATCGCGTTATCTACTTAATTATTGAGTCCTTATAGCCATTTGTTTAAGCAGTGATTTGAAGTTTAAATTCACTCAGTAAGAAAACTCACACAAACAATACCAAATGAATCACATGCATGAAACGTTTGAAGGAATACGAAGTTTAGATTTTTCAATACAAATGTATGGTGGACATCAACCGACATTGTTTTTTTAAAATAATGAAGACTTAAGAACAGAAAATTGGAATTACCATATGAATTAAGAAAGTTTAAGCAAACTTCTGTAATTATCTTAACTATTGGCAAATAGGACGAAACGAGCGTCCTGGATTCCACTACTAGCCACTATCCATTTTTGCTTAAATAGCTTGTGACTTAAGGCTATATTGAGACAATCCTCACTGGATGCACATATGCCAACATGAGATTGATCAATTGCAGTCCTAAATAACAATAGGAAGATACAATTAAAACAACACTAAGTGAATATTGGCAATTACACTTAAAATAGCTTTATTAACTGAAATTGATTTTATGTTTATTAAACAATCTTATATAGAATATATGAATAAACTTGGTAGATTATATGTACATTTGTATATATCAACGTATATAATCATTATCTTATGTATATTATTAAATAGTTTCCTTTTTTTATGTAACCAATCCCTTAGTAATAAGATTTTCATTTTAAACCATTCATAATTATTAACCTGATAACAACCAATCACTTCAAACATCATCATATCAATTAATCTATAAATAGAGAGATATTTCAGTTAACTGTTAGCAAAACATTACACTAGTATTATTGTTATTTGGGTGGCTACCAATAAGTAATAAACAGGTAATGTATTTTTTAAATTATTTTTGTAACATTATATTATATAATTTACGTGAAATTTTAATTGTTTGCTAAAATGTTTCCATAATTTTCATCCTAAAGTTACTGTTTAGATAAGAGATTCAATGACAATAGAAATAAACTATTTACGATTCTTAGACATGTTAGCTACGAAGAAATATGTATTGTTGTTTGTCACTAAGTACTTATTTTAGAGTTATTAAAACATTCAATGTAATAAGGAGCAAATCATCTTTCATATGATTACACAATAGTCGTTTCTATCAGTTAAGCTTTATATGACTATTTACCTTGATGCCTAGAACTAAATGGAATGGATCATAATCAAATGTAATACCAGTCGGTGAATTTGTATCGACAAGTACGGAATCACTAGTAAGAATCGGAGAGATAAATATGATCTATGGCATGAGACAGTGAATATATAAAAATGTAACAACCAGTAACATTCACATTTAAACTATGAATTGGCAAAATATCAAACTGAAACATTCAATACTCTTCTGTTAATCTAAAATCAAAGCAAGAGTACTCAAAATTTATTTTAAATTAGAGCTCAATATCATTTCATCCTTCTTAATATTCGGCTTCAGTCACTTTGTTTTAAACCATATTTATCATGTTTAGCTTTCAACTAAATCTAAAATTATATCCTCCCTTTACTGCTTCTTATCTTACTAACATCCTTTCCTACTATAAAGATAAGAAGTGTGTTTACTTGGGCCGACATGCAGTTATCCAAGGTTTATGAATCACCGCCTCATTGACTAACTGCCAGTTTAGAAAAAGAAATTTTAGACAAACATAAAATTAGATATGATAACTATATTGCCTTCTCTTGAAGTCAACACTTTAACTACATGACATACTGTGGTTTTTTCATTGATGACTACACTGTTCTTACATCCATGAGATCATAATTTTTCAATATTCAATAGTTGATCAAGAAAAAAGAAAAAATTTTTGGATAGATATTTATTCTATATACATTGAATATATTCTTATTCAAGAAAACAATTTACCATGGTAATGACCATATATTTCCAACTTGGTAATGTCAAACCGGTTAATAGTAGAAAATGGTTTAGAATTATAGAATGAATAAAAGCTAAAATGTTAATCAGGTCTGAATAATGATGACTGAATTTCAATCCAATGTGAATGATGTGGTACTTGTATATCGTGTTAAATTTGGAATCAGTCCATCACAAATAAATTTTCAGTACAGATAAGTATTTTGTATCGTAAAAATGGTTTAAGGAATTTGGATTGTTATAATTGGTGGTCAACTGTTATACTTGTGCCATCAGTCGTTATATCTGCTTGTCGCTAAGTGTTTTGTCGGAATCGTTTATTACTTATACTTGTGAAAACGAGAAAATCACTGCCATTCCCACGGTGTGAAAGTAAGAACACAAACACTGATACAGGTGAAGACTTATTAACCTCAAAAACGACGAAAACTCTGGTCGAAAATACACACCCATTTTGGTTAATAATTCGGATAAAATCATATATGCCATAAATAACCCGAGTTATAACAAATTACATACTCTATCTCATGCTGAGCATAGTTCATGCTCACTCGATACAAGAATACAGAATGAAATGTTATACAGGAAAACAGAAACAAACACTACACTGAATAATTATCACATAGAATTGGAACAGAAGTAAAGTTGAATAGAAATCATAATGAGTAAAAGAATGCAATTTTGATTTTTCTTCCCGTCATATCATAGATAATTAACCACAAAAGACTATTTAAGAATTCAAATCCACTGTCAGATGTTTCACTGAGACTACAAACAGAGTTTTATATCATCTTATAATTCATATCTTTAATGTAGTACATTAGTTGATCTGTATGTATTTTATATTTATGGATTGAAAAGTGATGAACCAATTAACAACACTTATATCTGTACTATGAAAAGACAAAATATCGGATTAAAGTACACAAATACTGTTTTACTGAGTTAAAATTAATAATAGTATTACACTTTATAGATTTACATAGATATTACTAATTAATCAAGCTATGAATCTAGTCCCTCGATAGATTAAATTAGTTCTATTCTTAAAATGATACATAATATCAAATCAGTACCATGTTATCAATGTAAACTAAAATGTAATTATTCATAAACGGCGTTACTTTATTTTTCACAAATGTTTTATAATATATACTAAAATAATGAGATACATGCATATATAGTATTTAATATAAAAAATAAGTCATATGAAAGTAAGTAGTTAAAATGACTTAGAACAAAATTGAAGTACAATTTCTCATCAACGGGTTTGGGTGGTAGTGGTGACGGCGGCGGGGGTGGTGGTGGAGGAAATCACAGTCGTCATGCAATATTTGTCAATCGATATCAATGTATCATGATTATAAATAGATTATTGATAAAATCTAAAAGATCTTGTATTGTTTTGTCAAATAAACAGATCACATTGACGGTGTTCATTTGCTTTATATATAAATATAGTGATACAAAACAATAGATTGATTAATAAACAAATGTAATTTACAATAAACAAGTTTATCTTTGATCTTGTTTATCTTTTGTTTTATATCACACTATATAAATCATTGTAGTATGAATTAATAATCATTGTATTTTTTTACAGAGACTAACTACAGTTCAACGGTGAGGAATCATTTAATTTAATATTTTTTTGATAAAAGTCTTTGAATACCTATTCATTGATGTTGATGTTACACACTAACACCGTTGGATACCGGCTCAGTGGTTCAGTAGGTTATCCACTGCTTCCAGGTTTTCCATGGTCGTCTAACCTTAATTGACTTATGAATTTAACTATTAAACTACTATAATGTCCATAAAACCCATTTCTCATTGTAATCATATTTCTTGAAATGTTATGAATCTAATTATTCAGAATATATGCTAGCTGACTACTCAGAATTTATGTTTGGTTTTGATCTAAACTTCTTGTTATAGCTTTTAAAAGAGTAGAACAGAAGTTATTTTTTCTTTGTAACCATGAATATATGATTTGATTGAGGTTAGACATTGACACGATTGGATGGCTGCATACAACCATTGCCAGGGAAGTTCTAATCACTGCCTTCTCACAGTATTACTATTGTTTACCAAATTGAGAGGACGAAAAGCGAATGTCCGGCGATTAAACCGTGTTTGCTGGATAACAAGGGTCCATCTAGGGGTGTTGAAAATCCCTGATTCCAAAACAACGGTCCACATAGGCTCCAGGATCCTGATGGGATAAATAGTGTATGAAACAATTTTCGGTCAACGGCTACCATGAGACTGTATCTCCTGACGTTGCTCTACTGTCTTGTAGATTAGACATTTATGTCGAAAGCTCGCGGTGTGGCCCCTCGATGAATATCACTTGTTTCGGTTTGGTCATCCGAACAGTATCATAGCCCACATACAAATCGATTGATTTATGTGGCCCATATCTATTCGGTGCCTCCTTGTACCAGTGTTCATGTGTTTAAATAATAATAATAATGTATAAAATTGAGGATTTCATTGCACTCTTACGTCATCTAACAACACGACACTGTAGATTATCTCACGTTACTAAATGGAAATGTTAATCAAGTGTAATTTAGTACTTGTTATGAAATCCATAGTGAAAAAAATGCTCACTCAGTGAATGAGCCTATAATTGTTCGAAAATCCGCTTTTCACCTTTAATAAAGACTGGAGAAAGGATGGTTATCCTCACGCCTTTTTTGGCATTGTCCGTAACTAATGAATCTACTGTAAGAGTACTGAAATTATTAAGGGAGGTCATTTCATCTACTTATTTTCTGTCATACACTTTGAATGAATTATCATTCATATGTCAAACACTGAAAAATAAATGATAGCACTATATTATTTATGTAAAAGCGTCCTAGTTATGGTATTTTTTGTAATCGGTTTTTTTGAAACCTTATTTGTGTAAACGCTGACGATACTCTCAGGACTCCGAAATCGAATTGAGTGGAACAAAGTTCTAGAGTATAACTTATGGGTTAGCTTATATAATAGGGATTTAGTGAGATTGTCTAGTAAGCTCATGTCTTTGTATTTAAATGGCCTATTGTAGTTCATGATGTAATTATAAACTTGAAGTATGATGATAAATAAACATTCATCTGTTTTCCAAGAACATACGAACAAAGAATAAATATTTAAACCAAATAATTGCTGAACTCTGATTACCTTGTTCATATTTTGGCAGGCGAACAACATCTTAAATTAAAAACCTCTTTGATAATTGACCCTTTCACTGAAAAATGTTATTATGATTGTGAATACAAGAAATCAATGATTGAATCATGCCTTAAGTTTATCATGTAACCGTTTACTTCGAAATTTATTCCTTCCTGCAGTAGTATTAGTGTAGTAAATAAATGTGTATTCATATTAACAAATGTCTTAGTAACTGATAAATGTAAGATTTGGACCAAGAATGAAGACTAAATAACAATCACTTTATTTCATATTGTGTGTTAAATATCTTAAGTAATTTTTAGTAGACAATATTTGAAGAAATACATCATATTCATAGATCACTATTGAAACTCTGGAAGCACCGGACGTTCATTTCGTCCCACTAGGGAACTCCTCGGCACTGCGCATCCACGATTGAGTACGTGGAACTCGAACCCGGGACCTTCGATATGGCTCGTGAATGCTTAAACTCCAGGTCACTAAGCCGGCATCTAACAGTGTTAATTTCTGACTTTAATCAATCCATAATCTTGCTCAACCCTTTATCCATTGTCTGAAGTGGATAACTGTCCCACATTCGACATAAAATCCCACTAGAAGTACAGAAGTTACAACTTAAGGTAGTCACTAGTGAGAACATGATTGCTATCAGTGTGGAGATCTAAGAAGATAGTAGCATTTTCACAGTTGAAGGACCATGGGTTGATTGAAGTTATACACTAACACCTCTGGATGCCGGTTTGGTAGTCTAAGGGTTAGGCGTTTGCTCGCCAAACTGAAGGTCATGGGTTCGAGGCGCATGTTTGCGACTGTGAATGCTCACTCATGAGGAGTCCCATACTAAGATGAAATTTTAATTTTACTGCAATTACGACACTTGTTTAACGTTGAGGAAAGTTGAAGATGATCCACTGCTATTATGTGAGATCTTCGATGAAAGTTAACAGCCATTGTGATATCTCTACTTAAAGTTCACGATATTTTACAAGGCAATAGACTATAATCTTATATATTAGCTAGTGAATAAATGCTCAGGTAAAACGAACACAAAAAATAAGTGACTTTTCGAAATAGTTAGAAAAATAGGAACTCCATATTTTCAAGAAGGCATCTGGAGTTCCTTCAGAAAACTCCTATAATAATGTTTTCCAGATGATATAAAGCCCTTGTTGGAAACCCTAGATCACATGTCTCAGATCTCATCTCGACGATTAATAAATATTTGGAGTATGAAATCTAAACAGATATGCAGTCTGCATCATTTTATACTCTTCGCAGTTCGAAATGCTATGGATCATTCATTTATGAAAAGTCTAAAATTCTTTTTGCACCAAGAAAGAATAAAAGGTATATTTCAACATGTTTGGATAATATATGGTATCATGAAACAAAGAGGATCATTCGAAGTAAATCCACGTTGCCACGAACAAACTGCCGCAGGTATATATATATATATATATATATATATATATATATATATATATATATATATATATATATATATGGCTTATTGTTTCCATCAACCTGAAGGAAAGGAATGGTGGAGTTTTAAAAGTCCATCGGAAATTAGGGTTACTTTTGTGTTGAATTACATTATTGTAATTATTATTATTATTATTATTATTATTATTATTACTGTTATTATTATTATTATCATGACAAGTGTGCATTACAAGAACGTTTCGTTATACTATTTCGTCTGTTAATTACTCACAAGCAGGAAACATGTAAGTTAATGTTTCCCATAAAGAAAGAACTTGCTAAAATTAAGTTCACTTTTTTACATTTATAATCAGCTCCATATTTGTTAATTTATGAAACTTTTGATATTTTTTGAAAATCTCCTTAGGGGAAAGGACGACGATCATCAGTAAGCTGAGATCATTTTAGGAATAACTTTATGTAATCTGCTGTAGAAAATACTAATGTAAGGCCTAATTATATACAATTGTTAATGAAAGATTTATGGGTAAATTGATTTGACTTTTAATCGACATTCTTCTCAGACTGGTCTCTATCAGGATAATATTAAAAATGGGCTATAACTGAATAATATTATGGAGCTCCTCTGTAATCTACAACTACACAACTGGCTTTGATAAAAATCCATGAATTTTAAGCCCGGTTTCATGTTTTACGCATTATGCGCACATGCTCAAATTCAATGAACTCACAATCCCAGTGGCTACAATTATTTCACTTTGGAATGATCAAATCCTAACGATACCGACTTCCCATTTGAACTTTAAGAACTTATCCTGAAGTAAATCACTACTAAACACAAGATTATTGTAATAATGAGAAAGTTTGGTGTAGACTGATCCAAATAGTATGCAAAATTTTTCACAGAACAGAAAAACAGCTATCGAGTGCTCCTTGTTTTCTACTAATACTTAAACTGAAGTTTATTATAACTTGTGGCCTGAGTGTCCTGTTAATGGATAAGTAGTGATACCGTAAATTAGGGAGCAGTGATTTATCGGTCGGATCAATGGCGCGTAAAACCCATACGAGCAGCCTAGAGTCCTGATTGGTCCTGCTTTCCGCCTAATCTAACCAATTAAGTCCAGAACACCAATGCGAGCGTCTGCGATATGAATCATGTATTTAAAAATACTCGGTTTATATACCAATCAAACAGACCACAACGTACCATAAAATAGAAAATAACATTTGTACAATATTTGGCCAAATGTGACTGTGAATGTGGGGGGCGGTGACAAATAGACAGGGCATAATTCAAGAATGGCAAAACGTATAATAATGGTTCATAGGTCAAAATAAAGCTCATAATAAGAAGAATATGAATATGTATAGTTTAGTTATTTAACAATAATATGATAAAAATATACGTATAGTATTGGTCCATAACTGGACCCCAAAGTTACCTAACAAGGTTGAAATCTGATTAATAACACTTAAGAACTACATTTTAACTATCTAAAATTTACTACTTAGACTGATAGATAGTAATTAATAAACGCTTTCTATAAGAAACTGATGAAGGATTTTCTTTCAAACTCAGTTTCAGTGAATATAATTCTAAAACTTCTGTGTAACAATCCTGCTCTGTTATAAACTGACTGACTTAGATTATTCTGTTTTCATGTTCTTACACATTTAATCTTTCACTAATCTAAAACAGCAAGGTTAGAGCGAAATTTAAAGCTTTGAATCAACAACACATACAATGTAGTTATTTGATACGTTGTAATTATATGAATGAAGATTTTTTACAAAATAATGGAAGGGAATATGGATTTAGTCAGAAGTTGCTCTCTGTGTACAGAAACTTCTGTAAAATCATGGAATTGATTTTTCACTACAACCTTTATTATATTTACATGATTCATATCATGTTTCTAAAAAGATTAACCGCCTTTACCGCGTTATTCAGATCAATAAATCTTTGAAAATCAGCATACACATCTCACAAAAACTTACTAACATTTCATACAGTGCAATTCGTTGAATATTTACTTCGTATCTCAATATCTATAAAAAGTACCATTGATAAACAATTTTCTAAATAAAATTCTTTTTAGTTTATTACTGATTGATGATACTATTATGTAACTCTATCATTACGGGAAAAGTCGAAATAGGGCTTCTTCAAATCAATGTATTTAAATCTATATCATTATATTTCAATTTTGTTGAAATAAACATTTACTATGTATGCTGTTATATATTTGTTTAATGCAGTTCAGGATCCAAAGAGCAGTACGTTCTCTCAGTTTAATTTACTTTTAAGTTTATTAGCCATTATTTTGTCAAATATTTTCGGTAATGTACTTTATCTAAGCGCTTGTAAAGCTAAATAGAATCAATCAATTAATCTTTATTTCATATTGTCATGTGAAAGATAATTTTGTTTTGATTAAACCATGAAAGAGATCTAGATTCAAACTCAATCGTTCATGTTCAATATCACAGTATACATTAAACAAAGATTTTAACAATGTTAATTCTTCTTGAACATACCGCTAAGTATTCATTTTACTTGAGAATATGATTTATCTTCAATATTTTTATTGACATTTGTCTTTATTTAAATTGAATAAGTTCGATCCTCTGTGAGAAAGATTTATGCAAAGTTTAGATACTTGGATAAATTCGAATTTCTAACTGTGATTTTTTCAATCCTGTGAAAGTACTTAGCTGACTTAATTCTGGGAGTTCGTGAATCGGACGACTTTTATAAGAACATGAAAACGATAATTAAAGATTTGTTTGACTCATCAAAAATCAAAATCACATTTGAATAAACTATTTTTCCTGTGATTTATTTACATTCAGATTAACAGCTAGATTCGTATAAACTGAACTAAGCAGTATCTAACATTAATTAGTTCATAACTTATAGTGTGAACAAATATTTACCATATCATATAACCAAGCACCTATAACCAATAGAAATAACCAAATAACTAAGCTATATGATTACCCGTTTTCAAAATGCAATTATATATCAGAGACGATTATGAAACACTCAAGGATGAAAAGTTGATGATCATATATGCATTCTGATTAACTGTAATGCGAGATTTGAGGTGGTAAATCAATAGGTGTGGTAGACAATATGAACTTTTCGACGAAATCATTTACTTAAGTCGAAAAGAAAATTTTCTTCGCTGAATTCTCTTTTTCTTATTCAGTGATACTATGGGTTATTTTAACAATATGAACTATTTATTCACCGTAAAAGGTTGCAATAAAATGACTTCACTAACTTAATATTCGGCAGTCAAATATATGTGCTCTTCCATTTCTTTATCAAACTGCTAACATTTGTGATAACATAGTGAAAATGAGAACTATACTTATTGAAAAGCAAAATAAAAACTGGAAACTTAAATATACTTGTAAAATTGGTTGATTTGGCTAGTAAGCACCCTATGATGTCGTTAATTAGAGTTAAATGACATGCATTGTTTTCCACTTGTTCTTTTCCGATAATGGGAACAGAAGAGACAGTAATTTTACAGAATGCAATGAGGAAAGTAAATGAAACGGTATTGCAACAGCATCCATTTATGTACGAGTATTAACAATTTCATGAATACAGTAAAATGTCACATTGTGAAATGTTATCAAATAAATATTTGAGCGGGTAGATTCACATTATTCATCAAAATTTAACTAACCAAACACTACTAATTGACTCCTTAACTGAACTCTTACAAGTGGTATTGTAATGAACATGATCATAGACGAGAACAACCAAATGTCTCCCAAATGCAACATTGCAGAATATCTTGGTAAAATCTGAGAACCATACAGTAAATAATTCATCTGCAAATTATCCATCGATTGTCTGAAACTTTGTTGTTCCTTCGTTTCTATACCGATCACTCCTTGTTCTCATTCTCTTCTTTTTGATTTTTTCAATCGTCTGCCGCCAGACAATCCACTTTCGATTGGTGATACATACTTTTATTTGTCGGCATCAGTAGTACACACCACAGTACTATTTTCTACAATTTTTTTCATCTATCTTTAATGTTTGTTTTGTCAAACAATCCTTTCATGATACTTGACTAATTGTTTAAGATAATTTGTTATTTAATTATAATGTTTACCTTGATAAATTACCAAACAAAACAATGATTTGACTATTTTTTTTTACTTTCCTTTGTATTTAGCAAAAAAGATAAACCCCAGTAAGAAATCATGTTTAGAGTAAACAAGAAACCAATATATTTGTTCCATTAATTCATACACCATTACATGTTAAATTTATTTCTTTATCAAAGATTTCTATGAATTAACACATGTGTCGTATTGATATGGTTTAATCATTATCGTTAAGTTAAATAAGATTAGATGTGACCGGAAAATTAGAAATTGTTTCCTGTGTTATGCACGTACAAACACGAAATGTCCTCATGCATTATTCATTCTCTTTTCATAACATTGTACCATTATTGATGATAAGTCAGTTAATCAATATCAACAGAAAACATGGCACATAAGCGTGTTGAACAAGTTGCCATATCAGATTAATACAATGAGATTAAAAATGAACAAGATAGAAAGGAAATGAGAGTGAAATAATTTAGTAGAAATATTGATGAGAAAAAGTGAAGATTAATGGTAAGGAAGAGACTGATTGTGGCTATCAGTGGAATCTAGGACACACATTTTGTTTTATTTGAGACTCGACTGATAATTGCACTTGGATCAGTGTTGATGTTCATTTCAGGACTGGAAACACGTTAGCCATCTAGCCTGTGAGATCAGACAACCACCCACTTGTGTAACGGTTACGAACTTAATATCATTGTTTGGATGGGTTTAGATTATCCCGTTGTTAATACTGTTTGACTCCTAAAGTTAACACCAACCCTAGGACGAAGATACATTCAGCTGACGAGTCCTAAATAGAATGAAATGTGTACCCTAAATGAACTTCTAGTCACAATCAACCTATTCAATATACTGTTATGAAAAAAAGGTCATATTGAGGAAACATGCACAGGATAAACTATGCCAGTTAAGACTGATCGAAATTCGGTCGTTAATATTAACAGCAGAACAATCCAGACCCATTCTAATAATAATGTTAAGGGTATATTTTAGAGCGATTGAGTGTAAAGGTCTATATGAAGGAGTTCAAGATCTAGAGAAAGAATGCATCAGCGCTATTGTGACTGATTCCAAGCCATATCAATCAAAGCTCCTAACCAATGATTACAGTTATTTTGCTGACTCCAACCAACTAATGTACATCTACCAACAATAATTGACCTCATTGGCTGATGTCACGTTATGGTTCGTTTGTACCTAGCTATCTTCCAAACTAATTCTACACTAGCAAACACCTCCAGCCAAGGTAGTGAGTGGTTAGGTACAATTAACAAAGGTCATAACCACTTTAGTCGATGAACGTTGACAAACTCATCGACGAAAGCTCAGTAATAGACTGATTATATTTAACCACTATGAAACAAATTACTTATATATAAAAAACAAGATACTAGCAGACCCTAGTTTGATAAAAGTAAATATGCAACTTCTAAAAAAAAGACCACCATTCTCATGAGAAGGTAGCTTTGTGAAATCAGTGTACGATAATATTTTTCACTGAACAATTGTTTTATCCAATTGATGTTTAACTTCAAAAACAAAATTCAAACAAACATTAACAAAAGAAAACTAGATCGAGTTAAGGGAGCAATTTAAACAAATAGTCCAATTCACAAATACAACATTTAAATCAATTAGTCCCTATGATAAATTTCGATCGCATAATAAGAAGACGAAGATAATCAGACCTATGTGATATTTATTAGCATAATACATTTCGAACAATCTGATCATTTAGAAGTGATTCAAATAGCCTTTTATTAAAGCAAAGGCTTAAATCAGACGTATTATCCAGCAAAGGTCGTTATCAAGGAAAGAACAAGGTGCATGTTTCATTGAAAATCTAAATGACTTGAAAATGACTGCGTCACATCCCAGTGTTGACCAATTTAAACATATTACATAAGGAGTAATTATGATCTCAAAATTAGGGTATCTGAACATTTACCTAAACGGTTGCAGAAACAAAAAGAATCAAGTGACTCAATAAGAGTAGAGGATAAACATCCATCATCCTCTACTGCTAAACATGTAATCGAAACAGGACATAAGACTGATCTAAACTCGGCTTTTGTGGTGTAGTACAGAAGTGTTAAAAGGCACATACTAAAGTTTATTGAAGCCTTAGCCATACGAAAATTCAAACCCCCTCTGTGTAATCAAAAACAGTTTGTACTCTCGTTAAACCTACCTTGGTAATATTGGTTTATTATCCAGTGATTAGATTTCAAATTGTGTCTTTGTCTCCTCTCACCCTCCATTTCCAGTCTAATTGACCTTTTATCCTTTTAATATATATAAATGTTCTAAACAAGTATATGTGTGATCAGATTCTTCGAAATGTATTGCTCTAATATATCATCACATAGTTCTGATAATCTTATTATTATTACACTATCGGAATACAACATTGTTTAGCGTTTGAATTATTTTTTTTGGTTAGTGTTTTTTCAGAGATCTAGTTTTCTACGGGTCGCTAATCTCATGGCCAACCCTTCTCCTTTATCCGGGTTTGGGACCGGCAGTAGCCCCAAAGGGGCTCCAGGCAGAGTTACAATATTGTTTATGAGAGATATTCCTTTTTTATAGTTGATTAAACTTGGAATTTATCAATTCACACACACACTTTAATTTCACCTAGTGACTATATTTTAAAAATTTATTAGGTTCTAAGAGTGTTCGAAGAACTTCGTTTTGCTCATTTCAATTTGAATTTTTTATTTATTGACAAATTACTTTTAAGAAAATGTTGTAATTGTCATTCAACTAATTTTTTATATTTTTAGTAGCTCTAAGGATAAGTAAGAGATTTTAGCTGTTTTGTTTTGTTGCTATTTTTTCTTAGATGTTATTCATCATCGTAATAGTTTATAATCAGTGAGGGGTTTTGTGGATAATATAGTAATTTAATAGTTGAGATAATGAGTCAGTTGAAGCTAGACCACAATGGAAGACCTAGAAGCACTGAATGGCCATTTCGTCTTAGTGTGGGACTCCTCAGCAGTGCACATCCACGATCCCGCCCCGCGGGATTCGAACCCAGGACCTATCGTTCTGGCGCCCGGACGCTTAATCTCTAGACTACTGTTACCGTATCCAACGGTGTTAATGTCTAATTTGAAAAAAAACAAAGAATTTCACGAATTATTGATTATTGTATGGTTATTTTTTATTTTTAAGAAAAAAAGACGATCATAGTCAGTAAGTTTTGTATTTTATAGTAAATTTATAAAATGAGTCAACTACTTGAGGTGAATGAACCTTCTTAATTTACAGTAGATTCGATACATGTCAGGGGTATTACTAATAACATATATATGTTGCCCTTTGTAGTAACACTAAATTTATAATAATTCAGAGAATTTACAGTTTGTTTGTTTTCTTAAGGAGGTATTTTTGTAACTAGTTAGTATATAAGAGTTCTGTCTTCAATAGCCAAGTAATTTATGAAAGTAAAACAGCAAGAAGGAAAAATTTATTTGAGAAATCTCAGCAATCAAATTTAAAGTACATCCAGCATTACTCTCAGCGATTTAGTCTACGTTTTTTTCAAAGAGATATAATCAAATATTAAAATTAATGAATATAAATAGGTACATGGTTCTTCCATTAACTGTATAGTAAATATTTCCTTACAAAATCTTGAATCAGATTACCCAGGAAAACATTGAACTTACTTCAAATTCATTTACTGAGATTTTACCAATACATTCTTACATCAATTCGGCGTCCAAATACTCTGAAACTATTGATTCAAATTCAGACGAAAGCTCTTATAAAGTGAAACAGTGTTTTCTGAATAATATTATTTTAGCAATATCCTCTTTATGAGATGGAATCGCTAGCCTCATAACTAGGTCTCCTCCTTTACTCAGGCTAAGGACAGGCACTCATCTTGGAATTACTTCACGTTGAATTAAAGTAAAACAGACTAAAAGTAGTAGAAAGTTTTCATGTTTCTAGACGAATTCATTATTCAATTACTTTCCTGTATCACCAAGTACTGTAAATGATCCTTCATACACTTCACAGTTCAAATATTGTTCAATCTATAAAAAGGCATATTTTAATCATACTTTTTTCAGTGTAATGTAATATAATATAATTTCTGGTTTACTTCCACTTTCAAAAGTCACAAATCGGGTTCAAAACATCGGTGAGTGTTATTATATTCTTCAATGAATCATATAAATTATTAAAGAAGCATCAGACATTATCTAAAAATATCCTTGATTATATATGAAATAAACACCCAGTGATAGGTATATTAGTAGTGAAATTAATAGTAATTATTTCAGTACTTCAAGTAAGCTACCGACTCATATTGATAAATCTTACAGTGTAGGTTTTCATGGATTCTTAATAGTGTACAAACGTTCTTTGATATAAGTTAGATGAAAGTTCCAATGATAGTTTATTAAGTGTATTGACATGCTAACTTTGAAGTAATTCGTTATTTGGTTACTTTAGAATGGTGAAGAATAGTCGCTACCTGAATAGATTAAGAGGTAATATTCCCAATTGCACCAAACTGTGACTCAGATTGTAACGTAGTTGGGAGCGATAGATCAGTTATTATATATTCCTTGATATCAAGTACTTGCTAGATCAAAATTTACTTGTATAACTTCTCGATTATCTACAGAAAAACAACAACAACAACAGTATCTCGTCACACTTACTCATTTGAAAATAGTACAACGTTACAACTCAATCTACAATACTCGACGAGAGATAAAGACTAAAAGCATGATACTGTTAACACTCGATGATTAGTTGGTGTTAAAAAGAGTAGGACTTACTCACATATTCATAGTGAACTAAATATCAACATACCATTTTATTATGAATGTATATACCATGTTTCTTAAACTATGAATATAACTACATTTATTATTTATCTTATATTTCAAAAGTCACGTATCTCTATATTTCAATCCGTCTTACAACTCCTGAGCTCTCTAATTACCTATAAGAGTATTAACTTCAAAATCGTGACTAAAACAATTTATGCTCTTCTATCGGTGATACAGTTGATATCACTGGTGACGATGATACATTTTAATAGAATAAATGAATGTAAGAATCATTTTCTCCCAAATAGATTGATCGGTTCGAAAATTAATTAACAAATATGTTTCTATATTATAATATTCATAATCAATATCTTGGTCCCCATGTTCTTTCTTTTAAAAAATTTATTTGATTAGTTCTGGGTCATCGTAAGTTAATGTTTGATAATTGATCTAAATTTGAAATTGCCATCTCACTTAAATTAGATACATAATAGACATTTAATATTAAAGCCCCATGAATTACGTAATGATCGAGTTGATATTCCCTGACCAGCAAACTAGTAGATACTGCTGTTTCAGCTGACATTTTTCTCTTAAATTTGTTTTAATCACGTTCTATTAGGTCACGTTCTTTTTAATTTTATTATATTACCAATTTAAAGATAATATAGGACAACTCAGCAGTGTACATCTACCATCTCGCAGGCGGAAATCAGACTCAAGATTTTAGGTCTCGCTTGTAAACTCTGTGCATGCCAACTGAGTGGTCTAGAGGTCAATGATTTGCGAGTGACATCGAAGGTCCTGTGTCTCATTTTCTGTCTCAGGGTTGTTCATTCTTCTCATGTCCATCTTCATTTCTCAGCGTAATGTGTTCTTTGGTATTCCACTTCTCATTTGGCCTTGAGGATTGCATGTGAGAACTTGCCTTGTGACGCAGTTTGGTTCTTTGCTCAATGTGTGTCCTATCCACCTCCGGCTCCTCTTCCTGATTTCTTCCTCCTTCCTTCCTGGAATCTGGTTTGTTCTCTCCTGAAGTAGGTTGTTGCCGATAGTGTCTCGCTATTGGATCCGAAGTATTTTACGTAGACAACTGTTAATAAACATTTATATCTTCCTGATGATGACATTCGTAGCTCTCCAGGTTTCCGTCTCATACAGTAGAACTGTCTTGACCTTTGTATTGAAAATTCTGAATTTTGTGTTGGTTGACAGTTCAGTTCACTAGATTAATATTCCTAAAACACTTACATGAGTTCCAATGATCAATATAACATTATAAATGAACACGTTTCCTGGTGGAGTTTTTTTTTTTGAGCTGGTTGGTTTGGTTGTGCTCATAGAACAAAATTGTATCAAAATCATCCCTCTTAGCTACAAATCTTCTTCACCATCTCATAACACGTTTTCTTCAAGTAAATCATTTTATCTATACATAAGTGGCATTTATATTTCAAAACTATCCGTATATATAAAACGCCTAAACTACAAAATAATATAAAGGAGAATATATTCATCTGATAATAGATAATGTTTTAGTTTAGCACAAAACATTCATCATTCAACAAATCATTGTCAGAATTGTTTTTCAAACTAACAAAACGAAATAATAATGTAAAACTGATACTCTATTTTAAATAAGAAAGATTAGTTCAGTGAATTTGCCGAAAATAGTACTCTTCACTGAACTAATCTTTCTTATTTGATGTCTTAATGGGTGCATTTCGTTTACTCTATTTTAAGTCATATGGGTTTAGAAAGATATATCAATGTGAAATTGACACCTAATTCTCAATTGAATCTTTTGATTAAAGGCATAATCATAAGAAGTTACTTAATTAAAGCTGATTTAATAATTTTCTTCTTAAGATTTGCTGTGATTGTTTTGTTTCTTTTTTGTTTGAAAATTCATTATATTTTATTACTATGGGGTTGTAG
The DNA here is from genome assembly GCA_946903255.1 of Schistosoma spindalis. Taxonomy (NCBI): domain Eukaryota; kingdom Metazoa; phylum Platyhelminthes; class Trematoda; order Strigeidida; family Schistosomatidae; genus Schistosoma; species Schistosoma spindalis. The sequence continues at coordinate 39,451,740 of OX336416.1, read as the reverse complement.
AGGCTGTTAAGTTTTAGATTGAGATCATGAATCGGTTGATTTTAGACTACCGTTGAAAACATGGAAACACTGAATTGCCATTTCGTCCTAATATGACACTCCTCAGTAGTGATCTAATATCAATCGATTCATGATCTCAATCATTATATTTTATAGTTGTCTTCTGACTAATTAATATCCTTGTTGATATGATAACATGAGTTGGTTTGACAGTATAAATGGATTGTTTGAGATATATTTCTCTTCTCATGTATGAAACAGTATTCATTAATCTCTTAGAAATCCATTCAATATGTTAAATGTTAATGTAGTTAAAAATGGTAATTTACATAAACGAATAATCTGAAATATACATTGAATGTCATTCAAATTACGGAATGTGTTTTTGGATTAGAAAATATGTAGTTGGTAATAGGTTAGAATTATTTTCAAGCAATATTGATCTATTATCATATCATAACCAAACTATCTAGATCAAAGAACAAACCTTCATCAAGATGTGATATCATGTATAACTCATCTAATTATAATCAACCATTATGTATTCATAAAATTTTACTTTTGTGCAAATTACAATAAAATTTGAAGTGTATGAAAGATTAATATGTCTCATAAATTTTTTCAGGACCTTGAACAAGTTTTGGAACCTTAAAATTTAGGTTCTTTCATCACAGTTTATTTCTAGATACTATATAAAGCCTAATTTATTTTTTTGTTCGATTTCACATACTTCTCAAAGTTTTCATTGCATGAGCAGAACCGAAGATTGTAGAAAAAATTCGTTTGAACATGTGTAGATAAAAAAACTGTCTAATAAAATCAAATCGATGAAAGAACCATCTGTTATTAGTTGATATTTAGAACGGAATATGAATCCATGATAAGGATCTCTCTTTGTATTTACACTACATTTCTATTCAATGATTGTATTATAAACATTCTAAGGATTCTAAAATATCTTATATTATTGAAAAGAGTAAGAACAAACATTCTAGCACAATAGCATGAATTCATTTTTATTTCGTCTGGTTCTCATTAACTGCTTACAACCTGTGATATTTAAAAATCATAATTACATAATGGGTTTAAATTACTTACATGAGAGGGTTTAGTTGGAAGTTATATTGAAGACATATTAGTATAGTATAGCAAGGGTGTAAATAAATTTAATAGACTGAATAGTGTAAATATATACCTTATGTAAAAGAACATTGTGACAACAGTTCAAATGGCCACAATCAAGTGATTACACAATGAGTCAAAATTGATAGGAATATGGTAAGTAGAGCTCAGTTGATAAAATAAGATTATCAATTTTGGAAGGTAGTTGGAATAAAACCCAATGATGTAATAAATGCAAGAAAGAGTTTAAGGAAAAATAGAAAGAAATTTTTAAGATACAGGGAAGGAACATTAGTCACCAAGGCAAGCAAAGTTTAGTAACCATCTCTTTTCGAACACATAAATCAGGGTTTTTTTTATTGAATTAAGTACATGAAGATTGGCAGTCCTTTCAAATTTTACACAAATAATTTGTAACATAACTATCTCAGTACTAGTGAATTCCCTTGTAAAGTACAATTTTAATAATGAACTAAATGTTACAAGTAGATTTCTAGAAGTTTTATATTTCTATTTAAATAGCATAGTAAACTAATATGTTGATATGTATTTCAAACATGAATACTAATCATTCTATATAATAAGCTTTCTTTTCTATTAAAATGAGTCTAAATTGATAATGTTATGTAGCATTAAAGTGGAAGAATGTTGTATTTGTAAAATCTCAGCGAATGAATTTCTGAAGTAAATCCAACGTTTCGCCTGACAACCTGGTTCAAGCTTTTTTCTAAGGGAATATAATCAAACATCAAAATTATCGAAAATGAAGATATGTATAGTTCTCCGGTTCACTATATACTGAATAGGTCATCCAATCTACGTTAACAATGTTTAAAGTAGGTATTTGCATTGAGTGTGTAAGAGACATATGGTGTAAAACGATTGTATGTGTCCGCAAGTGGTATAAGAAGTAATTTCTCTGGTCAGTGAATTTTTAAAAAATATATAATTTTATGTATGATATGATTCCCAAATGTCACACATGTTGATTGAATGATCTATTCAGTATACACCTCTTCATTTTCGATAATTTTGATGTTTGATTATATTTTCTTGAACCACGTTGTCAAACGAAACTTTGGATTTACTTCAAATTCATTCGCTGACATTTTACGAATACAACATTCTTCCTCTTTAATGCCTCACATCAACCCGGCGACCAAATACTGTGAATCTATTAGGTCAGATTTAGACGAAAGTTTGCTTTTTCTGCTCTTGATGTGAACAAACACAATCATATGTCAGTTGTTTACAACCTATGATCTTTTAAAATCATAATCCTTAAGATCCAATAATAATAATAATAATATTGAACAAAGCAGTTCCAAATAAATTCTGGAACATCAATATAGTAACTGAAAATCATAGGCTTTAAAATTATTTAATTCTTGAGCTAATTAGCTGAACTAGGTTATTGGTGACTCATAGTAACGGGAGTTGAGATAAGGCAGTTTGAAAAGATTTTGTAATAAAATGAGTTGTGGGAAGAGATTTATGACAATTTACCTTCTGAATTCATAAATTCGGTCTGAGGTGTTCGATTACTAAGATCTAGATAAGTTTGGGAAGCTAAAGTTCTATTATCCCTTAATCATCTAGGAAGATTTGGATTTGTCAACTTGACATTTTGTGTCAAATAGAGATGTCTTGATATTGAAATGTTGAAAGCTTATAATTCTTTTAAACGTAAGAATTCTGGAACATGTTGTCGGAATTGAATGTAGGCCTTTCTTTCTGTTCTGCCGATGTAACTGCACACAGTGAGCGGTAGCATAAATATGGTACCTATCAATCTTTGATTGGGATGTTGCGATATTTTTCGTGTATTTTATAAGGTCTTCTTCATCGTAAGTTAAATTTTATTTGAAATAAATTAATGTACCCAAATACTTTGGGATAAAATACTCACCTTTCACTTTGATTAAAATTTGGAGTTTTAAGTCACCTTGAGTTTGGATTAACTGGTAAACAATTTTACGCCTAGTCATTTTACAGGTGAAACAGATGTCAATAACTACACGATCACAAATCCTACACTAAAAACTTTTAAGTATAAGATGAATATCTAGTAGTTTACTAAAAAATCTATCAGTTATATCCATAGTTAGCTAATAGATCTGCAGCACAACTACTGTTTATTACAATTAGACAAAATTCAGTATAAATAAAGTATTTCACATTCCTAACTTAATCAATTTTGAATGTAAGTAAGTATTCATGAAACTCGATCTCTTTCAAGTTTTTGTGAAGTAACTATAGATGAGACTATAAACAAAGATGGATGATGGCTAGAAGCGGGATCCAGGATGGACGTTTCATTCTATTTGGGACTTGTCAGCTGGAGCGAACATTAATTCTGGGATTCAGAAATATCCAGCTGACAAGTTCCAAAAAGAGCGAACACGCATCCTGGATTCCACTGTTAACCACCATCCATCTACGCTTATAATATTTGTGATTTAAAGCAATATTAAGACAATTCTCGCAGGATGAACATATGACAATCAGATACTGATAAATTGTTGTCCTAAACATGAATTAGAAGATTCAAACAACCAATACAAAAATGAATTATAGATGAGATCATCTAAAGCAGTGAGAAAGCATATACGAAGATACAATAAAATATGGAGAACTCAAATTATAATTTTGTCTCATAAGTTGTATGCTCTGACTTATCTGTGTAAATTGTTCGTCAAATAGTTGACAAGTTCAGCCTTTATTTGTGTACAACGCATCGAAGTAGTTGAACTGATTTTCTTTCATAATACTAAACATTCAATATAATTTAAACCATCACTTGTAAGACTAATCTTCCTTAATTTTCATTGTATGCTTTCATCTATCCATTTTTTCTCAAGTTTCCTACTATTAATTCAATGTGTCTTATTTAACATTTAACTTAGATCGGATTCTGACCATAAAAAGTAAGTGTCATTACATATGAGATGAACAAATAGTTCATTATTAAATGTAGTATATAACTGTAAAAAAAGTAGTATTCAATACAACGATTTACAAGTTAAGTAAATTTTCAATTATGTGTCAGTCTTCAGGTAAGTAGGATTTAGGATTTCAATATCTAAATAGCTAAGTAGTAATATGTAGACTGATTTCGATCGACATCAATGAACTGGTAATTTGTATTGGAACTCTGACTAACACTCACTAAAAAATCAACGAAGAACTGTGAAGACAGATAAGAGTGTCCTGGTTGTACTCTGTTGAAAAAGTTACACTATGATTATCGACCTAAGTAAATTTAACATCGTTTTGAATACTTCAAAAGTAACGTTGGAGACTATAAAGCTTGGTGACTATAGTTTGAATCCTGCCGGAAGTGACAGTTTCTTCAAGATTGTAGAAACACCTTGATGACTAGTAGCACCTGGAATTAAACTCAAGTTAGAAAGAGGTTCTTAATGTCTTCTTCCAACTATCTAGCATTGGAAGTTTTAAATTCCACATTCTAAGAAATATTTAACGCCTAATGCCAAACCATTCATTTAGGTTAACTTTTAAGTGGTTCGTAATTAATTTTATCGTTATCTTTGTCAACATAAACATTTTTTGATACTTTCAAACAATAGGAAGTAAAAGTCATGGAATTAGTAAGTTCTTACACTTATGTTGATAAAGACATGTTGTTTTGAATAGCATTTATTACAGTTAGTGTTGTGTAATGTATACAATGAGAATACACGATATAAGATACATGTTAAATAAATTACCTCCCTTAGTTCTAATATACGACAAGCTCGCAAGCATCAAAACACTTTCGCAATGAAATGGCATGAGAACATGGAAATTATAAGTTTCAATTGAGAAGAACTAAACCGTATTCTGGTAGCTTTTAACGACATATTCTAAATTAATTGTCGTTTTCACTTAAATAAATCGAATTGTAAGAAATAATAATAAAAGGAATTGGAATGTAAACCAATATTCAGTCAATTGTTGATAGGCGCGATTAAAAATTTATGAATCATGTATTAAGTAACGTCTACTTTATTTATTTCTCCCTTAATAGTCGTCAACCCTATCTCCGACAAACATTTTGTATATATTCACTTTTTCTCAGTATATCGAGATTTAGTTTTATTCTGGGTTTAATAATGAAAATAATTTTCAATAAAATGAATTACATGTTGAATTTGTTGTCTCGCCGCCTCAACTTCCTCATATAATTAAAAAGGGCAAACTTCACATTCTAGTGTTTAGGTATTATTATACTTTAAATTAAAAGGTAGGAATGGTGCTTTTGAAGTGAAAGCATATTAAACTTTAAAAAACAAATTGATATTGTGGTGTGGGTTACTTATATCTACATAAGTAGTATATAACGGTGGTCAGGCATAGAATGTATTTCAGTAGATAATAGATAAGGAGAGAACAGGAATGGAGAACGGAACGCAATTGGTATGAAGTGTATCAACAATGAAATCTGAGACAATGGACTGATACTTGCAAAAGGAACAGTCAAGTTTGAGACAATGGATTGATATATTGCAAATTAACTATTTACCAAATGGTTCTCAGATTTTAGTGAGACGTTCTGTAATTTCGTGTCAAATACATTCGATTGTCCCCACTCGTGTTCTTGTTCACTACAATATCACTGGAAATTTGGAATTTATTGGGATGCCTATTAAACACTAATATAATCATGTGAATGGTTTTGGTAGAAAAGTAGAAAATAAACTTATTTCATAAATCGGATTAAAGAAATCCTAATAGGGAATAAAACATGATAGGCAATTGACAATCGTATATGAACTTTTTATTTAACAACTTATAAACTAATGTAATCTACCTACCCAAGGTCTCCTGATTTTCACTTATTCTCCAGATTACGTCAGTTTATGGTAAAAAAAAACATCATACAGTATCTCATTTGTCAAGTAAAGATGTATATAATATGCTATCACTTTGTTTAAATGGTATTTACGCTAGATGACTGATTAACCAAATCGAGGTATATGAAATCATATTGGAAACTGTACGTCGACTACATGAACTCAAAGGCATTGTTATATGTATTTAATCGTATAGCAACTGTCACTATAGTTTCATAAATTTTAATTTCTTCTTAAGCAGCTTTTTGTTTTCTTGGAATCTTTATCATTAAATACCTATCAATGACTTTTCTTATTCATTCTATTTTAGATGAAAATGAAACGTTTTTCCAATTTATTTCATTAGTTATTTTCTCATTAAAGTTAATTATTATTAAAATACATTCGTTTAAGTTAATGTAAAACGAAGTCTGTTTTCTTTACAAGCTCTAGTTTATCAAAACTTTGTATATTAGAAGTGGTCCAATGATTAAGCGCTCGCGCGCGAGACTGATAGGTACTGGGTTCGAATCTCGCGGGGGCGGGATCGTGGATGCGCACTGCTGAGGAGCACCATACTGGGACGAAAGGGCCGGCTGTCTAGTGCTTCCAAGTTTTCCATGGTAGTCTACCTTCAATTGAATCATGATTTCAACTACTGATATTTGAGAACTGTAGAACACAATAGCATTCTCATGAGTAAACAATACAGACATATTATTTTGAATAAGAAAACGAGAATTCAGCGAAAATTTTCTTTTCGACGAAATCATTTACTTAAGCTGTACATTCGGATATATAGTTATGTGGAAAATGTATGTCTATAGAAGGATAGAAAAAATTGCATCACCAAAATGGATTCGAGGATGAATAACAAATAGGGTTACGTAATAATCAAGGGGTAAGGAAGAAAATCGTTTATAGGTCAGATAATAGTTCAATTGACAAATATGAAGAAAAGCGACAAACACAGAGGTCATAATAATAGACTGAATAATAATCAAGAAAACTTGTATAAGGTAATAATAATAATAATAATAATAATAAAAAATGATTAGAGTTTGAAATGCAAAATAGTAATTTAAAAAAAATTGACAATAATCAAATAAAAGTGCAAAATAAACCAAAACCAAAAAAAAACAGAAACATACCCATTAAATGAATTAGGGCCAAGGAAGGATGAAATGTTGAACAAATCGTTTCTGTACACTAAGTTCGGGCTTGAGTTCGTGAATTGCCAGTGCCTCAGCAGTGCATAAAATATTGATTCGACACTCCTTCGATCCAATTCCTTTGACTCTGTAGATCACTTCAAAAATAGAATACTCGGGAGGGGTGTGTCCGAAATTGATTAAATGCTCCTGTATAGAACTGGTGATTGTTTTACATTCTCCTTTTAAAAGCCAAGCCGGATAGTGTTCTGAGATGCGTTTGGACAGTGATCGCTTTGTTCGGTCTATATATTATTTTGACGCAAATCCTTTTTATAAAAAGATATCATGCTTAAACTTTGTAGTGGTCGGTATTTGCGATATAATCCTTAAACTTAGTAAATAGTTCATCTTGATAACTGTTACTAGATAATGTACCTAGCGGTGTCTAAATCAAAAGACGGGTGTGTAGTGTTGATCGTGTTTATTATTACACGACGCACAGATCCCTAAAACCACAGACACGTGAAACAAGAATGAAAGACTAATGCCAAAAAGAGAGCGTGAAAATTCTCAAGCTAACATGAATAGGATTAAGATGTACATATATATATATATATATATATATATATATATATATATATACATATATATATATACATAGGGAAATGAGTAAAGCTCATCGAATCCATTAAGCGACTAACATTAAAGCTAGCAGAATGAATATGTACGTAGGTAGTAAGAAATGCTCAATCATACATATTCACACAAGCGCAACAATAATAAAGGTACAATGGTATAGATAAGTAGTTATTGTACGAATTACTATGTCCGTTAAATAAGTAAACAACTATTAACCTGACGGGTTTTTAAATATTATGTATATAAGCATTATCTGTTTAAAAAGATTGTTTTTGAATCACATTATTGCATATGGTAATGTTTCTTTTCAATGTAAAACATGAGTAGCTGAACAAATCAGTTTACTTCGTGATAAAACTACACTTAATATATGCACCAAGTAAATATTTTATAACCTTAGCTTCACTCATTTGATGCATCTCTCCAAAGTTCGTGCTTTACAACAAAAACAGTGTCTTCCAACATTTCCTTAACTTAGAAATCACCTGACACCTAAAAATTCTGGTTACGATAGGAAATAAGGCGAGACTCTAAATTAGGGACGAGCCAACCAGAAGCGTTTGAGCCATTTCAAGGTCACGGAGCCAAGTTTAACACCTGATGCTCACATACGATCGATTTACAGCGTATTGTAGAGAAGAGGTTATTATTGAGAGGCTACAAGGGATGGGACTACTAAAAGGTTCTTGTACGTGCGACTGCGGTTATCAAATGACAGCAGTAAAGTGTGCAGACCACCGTGGTGAGGTTATATTTCGTTGTTCTTCATGTTGGAGCAAAAAGTCTGCTCGAACGGGGACTTTCTTCGCTCGATCACGACTAAAACTGAGGCAGATCATGATAATAGTTGCGAATTGGGTAATAAAGACACCAGTAACACTGGCTGCCGCGTTTGCAGTTGTTACTGAAACTTCAGCAGTCCAGTGGTATGAGTACTGCCGTGACATATGTGCAACTAAATGACACATATACACCAATCATTCGGAGGAGTAGGATGTATTGTGCAAATAGGTGAAACGGTAGTGAGAAAGCGAAAAAACAACAGGGGACGCAGTATAAAAGAAGATTGGGTAAGTAGCATTTTCGTAATTATACTCGACAGGTACTTGGAATTTATGACTTTTATACCGTATGCAATATGATTTGAAAACATCTGAACCTTTAGCAAACCTTGAAAAGTTTTTAAATCATGTAAAACAAGTATATCCACTGTAGTCCATTAGTTTCTTCTAGTATATTTTTACTTTATACTAACTGTCTTCTGATTGGCTAATATTCTCAAGGTCACTTAAAATTCGTTCAAACGTCGTCCTTAAATTAGTCTCGCCTGAAGTACTTAGAAGAGGTAATAAAGATTTGGTTTATGGATGGCGCTTGGGTGATCTGTTAACCTGAACTCTTCAAAAAGAATGCTAAATCGAGATGGAAACTTTTTTGTGATGACAAATGGCAAATAGTGACAACTTTAAGTTTGTGTTATTATCACAAACTTGAAGACATATTCCTACTCATTTTAATTTTTCCGTAGCATGGAATATGTAATCTATTAACTCGCATTGTTAAACCCAGTACACTAAGTTAGTGATCAGAGTAGCATAAGAATCAGGATAAAAATATGGCGGTAAGTTAGACGTTAAGTGTAAGAACGAGTGACCTAAGTGACCGTGAAAAATTCAAACTTTCCAACCAATTAAAATGCTGAAAATATGAGTGAATCCTTCAGAATGATGGCTCAGGATTCACGTTTAGTAATCTAATGTTTGGTCGCAAGAGAATACGATCAGAAGACTGTTTTCACACAACTAATGAACATCTCTGTGTGGTTTATCAATGTGTCAATCAAGAACAGACATTACATTACATTAGTTACTTACGACTGTTGCTCCCAAAGGAGCATAGGTCACCGACCAGCATTCTCCAACCCACTCTGTCCTATTACTTACTTTCTGGTTCTAGACAGTTATTGTTCACTTCTCATTCGGCCTTGAGGATTGCATGTGGGAACTTGCCTTGTGACGCAGTTTGGTTCTTTGCTCAATGTGTGTCCTATCCACCTCCGGCTCCTCTTCCTGATTTCTTCCTCCTTCCTTCCTGGAATCTGGTTTGTTCTCTCCTGAAGTAGGTTGTTGCCGATAGTGTCTCGCTAGTGGATCCGAAGTATTTTACGTAGACAACTGTTAATAAACATTTATATCTTCCTGATGATGACATTCGTAGCTCTCCAGGTTTCCGTCTCATACAGTAGAACTGTCTTGACCTTTGTATTGAAAATTCTGAATTTTGTGTTGGTTGACAGTTCAGTTCACTAGAGTAATATTCCTAAAACACTTACATGAGTTCCAATGATCAATATAACATTATAAATGAACACGTTTCCTGGTGGAGTTTTGTTTTCTGAGCTGGTTGGTTTGGTTGTGCTCATAGAACAAAATTGTATCAAAATCATCCCTCTTAGCTACAAATCTTCTTCACCATCTCATAACACGTTTTCTTCAAGTAAATCATTTTATCTATACATAAGTGGCATTTATATTTCAAAACTATCCGTATATATAAAACGCCTAAACTACAAAATAATATAAAGGAGAATATATTCATCTGATAATAGATAATGTTTTAGTTTAGCACAAAACATTCATCATTCAACAAATCATTGTCAGAATTGTTTTTCAAACTAACAAAACGAAATAATAATGTAAAACTGATACTCTATTTTAAATAAGAAAGATTAGTTCAGTGAATTTGCCGAAAATAGTACTCTTCACTGAACTAATCTTTCTTATTTGATGTCTTAATGGGTGCATTTCGTTTACTCTATTTTAAGTCATATGGGTTTAGAAAGATATATCAATGTGAAATTGACACCTAATTCTCAATTGAATCTTTTGATTAAAGGCATAATCATAAGAAGTTACTTAATTAAAGCTGATTTAATAATTTTCTTCTTAAGATTTGCTGTGATTGTTTTGTTTCTTTTTTGTTTGAAAATTCATTATATTTTATTACTATGGGGTTGTAGAGGCTGTTAAGTTTTAGATTGAGATCATGAATCGGTTGATTTTAGACTACCGTTGAAAACATGGAAACACTGAATTGCCATTTCGTCCTAATATGACACTCCTCAGTAGTGATCTAATATCAATCGATTCATGATCTCAATCATTATATTTTATAGTTGTCTTCTGACTAATTAATATCCTTGTTGATATGATAACATGAGTTGGTTTGACAGTATAAATGGATTGTTTGAGATATATTTCTCTTCTCATGTATGAAACAGTATTCATTAATCTCTTAGAAATCCATTCAATATGTTAAATGTTAATGTAGTTAAAAATGGTAATTTACATAAACGAATAATCTGAAATATACATTGAATGTCATTCAAATTACGGAATGTGTTTTTGGATTAGAAAATATGTAGTTGGTAATAGGTTAGAATTATTTTCAAGCAATATTGATCTATTATCATATCATAACCAAACTATCTAGATCAAAGAACAAACCTTCATCAAGATGTGATATCATGTATAACTCATCTAATTATAATCAACCATTATGTATTCATAAAATTTTACTTTTGTGCAAATTACAATAAAATTTGAAGTGTATGAAAGATTAATATGTCTCATAAATTTTTTCAGGACCTTGAACAAGTTTTGGAACCTTAAAATTTAGGTTCTTTCATCACAGTTTATTTCTAGATACTATATAAAGCCTAATTTATTTTTTTGTTCGATTTCACATACTTCTCAAAGTTTTCATTGCATGAGCAGAACCGAAGATTGTAGAAAAAATTCGTTTGAACATGTGTAGATAAAAAAAACTGTCTAATAAAATCAAATCGATGAAAGAACCATCTGTTATTAGTTGATATTTAGAACGGAATATGAATCCATGATAAGGATCTCTCTTTGTATTTACACTACATTTCTATTCAATGATTGTATTATAAACATTCTAAGGATTCTAAAAAATCTTATATTATTGAAAAGAGTAAGAACAAACATTCTAGCACAATAGCATGAATTCATTTTTATTTCGTCTGGTTCTCATTAACTGCTTACAACCTGTGATATTTAAAAATCATAATTACATAATGGGTTTAAATTACTTACATGAGAGGGTTTAGTTGGAAGTTATATTGAAGACATATTAGTATAGTATAGCAAGGGTGTAAATAAATTTAATAGACTGAATAGTGTAAATATATACCTTATGTAAAAGAACATTGTGACAACAGTTCAAATGGCCACAATCAAGTGATTACACAATGAGTCAAAATTGATAGGAATATGGTAAGTAGAGCTCAGTTGATAAAATAAGATTATCAATTTTGGAAGGTAGTTGGAATAAAACCCAATGATGTAATAAATGCAAGAAAGAGTTTAAGGAAAAATAGAAAGAAATTTTTAAGATACAGGGAAGGAACATTAGTCACCAAGGCAAGCAAAGTTTAGTAACCATCTCTTTTCGAACACATAAATCAGGGTTTTTTTATTGAATTAAGTACATGAAGATTGGCAGTCCTTTCAAATTTTACACAAATAATTTGTAACATAACTATCTCAGTACTAGTGAATTCCCTTGTAAAGTACAATTTTAATAATGAACTAAATGTTACAAGTAGATTTCTAGAAGTTTTATATTTCTATTTAAATAGCATAGTAAACTAATATGTTGATATGTATTTCAAACATGAATACTAATCATTCTATATAATAAGCTTTCTTTTCTATTAAAATGAGTCTAAATTGATAATGTTATGTAACATTAAAGTGGAAGAATGTTGTATTTGTAAAATCTCAGCGAATGAATTTCTGAAGTAAATCCAACGTTTCGCCTGACAACCTGGTTCAAGCTTTTTTCTAAGGGAATATAATCAAACATCAAAATTATCGAAAATGAAGATATGTATAGTTCTCCGGTTCACTATATACTGAATAGGTCATCCAATCTACGTTAACAATGTTTAAAGTAGGTATTTGCATTGAGTGTGTAAGAGACATATGGTGTAAAACGATTGTATGTGTCCGCAAGTGGTATAAGAAGTAATTTCTCTGGTCAGTGAATTTTTAAAAAATATATAATTTTATGTATGATATGATTCCCAAATGTCACACATGTTGATTGAATGATCTATTCAGTATACACCTCTTCATTTTCGATAATTTTGATGTTTGATTATATTTTCTTGAACCACGTTGTCAAACGAAACTTTGGATTTACTTCAAATTCATTCGCTGACATTTTACGAATACAACATTCTTCCTCTTTAATGCCTCACATCAACCCGGCGACCAAATACTGTGAATCTATTAGGTCAGATTTAGACGAAAGTTTGCTTTTTCTGCTCTTGATGTGAACAAACACAATCATATGTCAGTTGTTTACAACCTATGATCTTTTAAAATCATAATCCTTAAGATCCAATAATAATAATAATAATATTGAACAAAGCAGTTCCAAATAAATTCTGGAACATCAATATAGTAACTGAAAATCATAGGCTTTAAAATTATTTAATTCTTGAGCTAATTAGCTGAACTAGGTTATTGGTGACTCATAGTAACGGGAGTTGAGATAAGGCAGTTTGAAAAGATTTTGTAATAAAATGAGTTGTGGGAAGAGATTTATGACAATTTACCTTCTGAATTCATAAATTCGGTCTGAGGTGTTCGATTACTAAGATCTAGATAAGTTTGGGAAGCTAAAGTTCTATTATCCCTTAATCATCTAGGAAGATTTGGATTTGTCAACTTGACATTTTGTGTCAAATAGAGATGTCTTGATATTGAAATGTTGAAAGCTTATAATTCTTTTAAACGTAAGAATTCTGGAACATGTTGTCGGAATTGAATGTAGGCCTTTCTTTCTGTTCTGCCGATGTAACTGCACACAGTGAGCGGTAGCATAAATATGGTACCTATCAATCTTTGATTGGGATGTTGCGATATTTTTCGTGTATTTTATAAGGTCTTCTTCATCGTAAGTTAAATTTTATTTGAAATAAATTAATGTACCCAAATACTTTGGGATAAAATACTCACCTTTCACTTTGATTAAAATTTGGAGTTTTAAGTCACCTTGAGTTTGGATTAACTGGTAAACAATTTTACGCCTAGTCATTTTACAGGTGAAACAGATGTCAATAACTACACGATCACAAATCCTACACTAAAAACTTTTAAGTATAAGATGAATATCTAGTAGTTTACTAAAAAATCTATCAGTTATATCCATAGTTAGCTAATAGATCTGCAGCACAACTACTGTTTATTACAATTAGACAAAATTCAGTATAAATAAAGTATTTCACATTCCTAACTTAATCAATTTTGAATGTAAGTAAGTATTCATGAAACTCGATCTCTTTCAAGTTTTTGTGAAGTAACTATAGATGAGACTATAAACAAAGATGGATGATGGCTAGAAGCGGGATCCAGGATGGACGTTTCATTCTATTTGGGACTTGTCAGCTGGAGCGAACATTAATTCTGGGATTCAGAAATATCCAGCTGACAAGTTCCAAAAAGAGCGAACACGCATCCTGGATTCCACTGTTAACCACCATCCATCTACGCTTATAATATTTGTGATTTAAAGCAATATTAAGACAATTCTCGCAGGATGAACATATGACAATCAGATACTGATAAATTGTTGTCCTAAACATGAATTAGAAGATTCAAACAACCAATACAAAAATGAATTATAGATGAGATCATCTAAAGCAGTGAGAAAGCATATACGAAGATACAATAAAATATGGAGAACTCAAATTATAATTTTGTCTCATAAGTTGTATGCTCTGACTTATCTGTGTAAATTGTTCGTCAAATAGTTGACAAGTTCAGCCTTTATTTGTGTACAACGCATCGAAGTAGTTGAACTGATTTTCTTTCATAATACTAAACATTCAATATAATTTAAACCATCACTTGTAAGACTAATCTTCCTTAATTTTCATTGTATGCTTTCATCTATCCATTTTTTCTCAAGTTTCCATTTATGTACGAGTATTAACAATTTAAAAGACTAGTATTTGAACGAAGAATATTCTTTTCGATAAATTCTCTTCAGGTTCTACAATTATATATCCAAATTAATAATCCGAAAAATGGCCAGTTTAAGGGTAAAGTACATCGTTTAAAGCATGTGAATTTAGGATTGTGGTAAATAAAATACAATAAAATTGTGCATGTTGTTATGACTCACAAAGAATGTTAACTTGAATCTGAGTTTATGTTCAGTGAGATTTTAAGATCTATGATCAGAATAAATATGGGTCAAGTAGGGTGAGAAAAATAATAGTGCAATTGCCATTCGATCAAATAGGTAAGACGTAATAAGGAGGGAAGAATCATGTATAGGGGAGATTAATAATGAATACGAAAAATAATAATAACAATAATAATAATACAATGATTTATGAATAAAGATAACTGAGAAAATTACAATTGACTACGAAAGGTCATAGTCAAATTACGTCATTCAATAGTTAAGATTACGATTGATTAATTGGCCTTGATGTTGGCCAGGGGAGGAGGAGTGGTTGAATATATTTCTTCTGTACACATAGCTCCGGTTTCTTCATCCGGATGGCTATTGCTTCAGCTGTTTGAAGGACTTTCAGTCTGACCAGTTTGGGCAAAAAATTACTGACCTTATAAATAATTGAAAAAGACTGGTTTATACTGGCACTATGACCAGTTTGTACTAAATGGGCTAATATTGAGCTGTTCACTTTCTTCATCAAACCTTTGTTAAGCCACGCTGGAAGGTGTTCACGAGCACGAAAATGTAAATTCCTAGAACTTCGACCAATGTAACTCGCTCCACAGGAGCAGTCGAACTGATAAATGCAAAATGAGGTGGTCATTCTAGGTAATTCATCTTTTAGTCTCGGTGTAACCATTGGGCGCGTAGAAAACACTAATCGCAGTTCTCCGGCGTTAAAAGATTTTTGTATTGTCCTACGTAGTCTCTGAGTTAATATTTCACTCGCCACATCCCCTCTGAATTGTAAACGCATGAACAGGGATTTCTTCTTCACTGTTTGTATTTCGCCTATTTTCGCCTTCGTGATCATATATTTAGTTATAAACTTTCTAGGGTAGCCGTTCTCCCTGAGAGTATTATGCAAGCTGTTAAGCTCTTGTTCAACTATATCAGCAGAACATATAGCGCGTATACGATAACTAAGGGTTTTGATCAGGTTTCGTTTGTGCTGTAGAGGTACAAAGCTAAGAAAATGGGTATACTGTCCAGTCCATGTACTTTTTTTGTTTAAGTTCCTTTTCAACGACCCGTCCGCTCTCTTAGTCAAGAGAACGTCCAGAAAAGCTATTCGGCCCTCATTTTCTTCTTCTGATGTAAACTGCATGGCTGGATGTACTTCATTAAATCGCCTAAGAACCTCTTGTGGTGACGTATTATCTTTACACAGAATGAACGTGTCATCCATGTATCTACAGTAAAATGTGAAGTTTTGAATAATCTTTTTCAGTGGACCATTTTCTATTTTTGCTAGAAAAATATCAGCTAGTATAGGGCCTAGTGGTGAACCCATTGCAACCCCATCTGTTTGTCTATATATTTCACCGTTGAACTTAAAATTCACATTCATGGTGCATTTGAGTAATAATTCTTTCACGATATTAATAGGAACAGTAGTCTCGATTTCGTTTTCAATCAGTTGTTCGCCTATATATTCTACAGTCTCAATGAGTGGGACGTTTGTGAATAGCGATGTTACATCCAATGACATCATCTTTAGACCCAGCGTATTTGCATTTTTGATTTTATCAACAAATTGGAACACATCCTTAACACTATATTTTACAAGCTTTTCGTGTAGCGGATTATTAATTTGGATATATAATTGTAGAACCTGAAGAGAATTTATCGAAAAGAATATTCTTCATTCAAATACTAGTCTTTTAATATGACTGGGATATTTAAACGATTAAAATATTAACAATTTCATGAATACAGTAAAATGTCACATTGTGAAATGTTATCAAATAAATATTTGAGCGGGTAGATTCACATTATTCATCAAAATTTAACTAACCAAACACTACTAATTGACTCCTTAACTGAACTCTTACAAGTGGTATTGTAATGAACATGATCATAGACGAGAACAACCAAATGTCTCCCAAATGCAACATTGCAGAATATCTTGGTAAAATCTGAGAACCATACAGTAAATAATTCATCTGCAAATTATCCATCGATTGTCTGAAACTTTGTTGTTCCTTCGTTTCTATACCGATCACTCCTTGTTCTCATTCTCTTCTTTTTGATTTTTTCAATCGTCTGCCGCCAGACAATCCACTTTCGATTGGTGATACATACTTTTATTTGTCGGCATCAGTAGTGCACACCACAGTACTATTTTCTACAATTTTTTTCATCTATCTTTAATGTTTGTTTTGTCAAACAATCCTTTCATGATACTTGACTAATTGTTTAAGATAATTTGTTATTTAATTATAATGTTTACCTTGATAAATTACCAAACAAAACAATGATTTGACTATTTTTTTTTACTTTCCTTTGTATTTAGCAAAAAAGATAAACCCCAGTAAGAAATCATGTTTAGAGTAAACAAGAAACCAATATATTTGTTCCATTAATTCATACACCATTACATGTTAAATTTATTTCTTTATCAAAGATTTCTATGAATTAACACATGTATCGTATTGATATGGTTTAATCATTATCGTTAAGTTAAATAAGATTAGATGTGACCGGAAAATTAGAAATTGTTTCCTGTGTTATGCACGTACAAACACGAAATGTCCTCATGCATTATTCATTCTCTTTTCATAACATTGTACCATTATTGATGATAAGTCAGTTAATCAATATCAACAGAAAACATGGCACATAAGCGTGTTGAACAAGTTGCCATATCAGATTAATACAATGAGATTAAAAATGAACAAGATAGAAAGGAAATGAGAGTGAAATAATTTAGTAGAAATATTGATGAGAAAAAGTGAAGATTAATGGTAAGGAAGAGACTGATTGTGGCTATCAGTGGAATCTAGGACACACATTTTGTTTTATTTGAGACTCGACTGATAATTGCACTTGGATCAGTGTTGATGTTCATTTCAGGACTGGAAACACGTTAGCCATCTAGCCTGTGAGATCAGACAACCACCCACTTGTGTAACGGTTACGAACTTAATATCATTGTTTGGATGGGTTTAGATTATCCCGTTGTTAATACTGTTTGACTCCTAAAGTTAACATCAACCCTAGGACGAAGATACATTCAGCTGACGAGTCCTAAATAGAATGAAATGTGTACCCTAAATGAACTTCTAGTCACAATCAACCTATTCAATATACTGTTATGAAAAAAAGGTCATATTGAGGAAACATGCACAGGATAAACTATGCCAGTTAAGACTGATCGAAATTCGGTCGTTAATATTAACAGCAGAACAATCCAGACCCATTCTAATAATAATGTTAAGGGTATATTTTAGAGCGATTGAGTGTAAAGGTCTATATGAAGGAGTTCAAGATCTAGAGAAAGAATGCATCAGCGCTATTGTGACTGATTCCAAGCCATATCAATCAAAGCTCCTAACCAATGATTACAGTTATTTTGCTGACTCCAACCAACTAATGTACATCTACCAACAATAATTGACCTCATTGGCTGATGTCACGTTATGGTTCGTTTGTACCTAGCTATCTTCCAAACTAATTCTACACTAGCAAACACCTCCAGCCAAGGTAGTGAGTGGTTAGGTACAATTAACAAAGGTCTTAACCACTTTAGTCGATGAACGTTGACAAACTCATCGACGAAAGCTCAGTAATAGACTGATTATATTTAACCACTATGAAACAAATTACTTATATATAAAAAACAAGATACTAGCAGACCCTAGTTTGATAAAAGTAAATATGCAACTTCTAAAAAAAAGACCACCATTCTCATGAGAAGGTAGCTTTGTGAAATCAGTGTACGATAATATTTTTCACTGAACAATTGTTTTATCCAATTGATGTTTAACTTCAAAAACAAAATTCAAACAAACATTAACAAAAGAAAACTAGATCGAGTTAAGGGAGCAATTTAAACAAATAGTCCAATTCACAAATACAACATTTAAATCAATTAGTCCCTATGATAAATTTCGATCGCATAATAAGAAGACGAAGATAATCAGACCTATGTGATATTTATTAGCATAATACATTTCGAACAATCTGATCATTTAGAAGTGATTCAAATAGCCTTTTATTAAAGCAAAGGCTTAAATCAGACGTATTATCCAGCAAAGGTCGTTATCAAGGAAAGAACAAGGTGCATGTTTCATTGAAAATCTAAATGACTTGAAAATGACTGCGTCACATCCCAGTGTTGACCAATTTAAACATATTACATAAGGAGTAATTATGATCTCAAAATTAGGGTATCTGAACATTTACCTAAACGGTTGCAGAAACAAAAAGAATCAAGTGACTCAATAAGAGTAGAGGATAAACATCCATCATCCTCTACTGCTAAACATGTAATCGAAACAGGACATAAGACTGATCTAAACTCGGCTTTTGTGGTGTAGTACAAAAGTGTTAAAAGGCACATACTAAAGTTTATTGAAGCCTTAGCCATACGAAAATTCAAACCCCCTCTGTGTAATCAAAAACAGTTTGTACTCTCGTTAAACCTACCTTGGTAATATTGGTTTATTATCCAGTGATTAGATTTCAAATTGTGTCTTTGTCTCCTCTCACCCTCCATTTCCAGTCTAATTGACCTTTTATCCTTTTAATATATATAAATGTTCTAAACAAGTATATGTGTGATCAGATTCTTCGAAATGTATTGCTCTAATATATCATCACATAGTTCTGATAATCTTATTATTATTACACTATCGGAATACAACATTGTTTAGCGTTTGAATTATTTTTTTTGGTTAGTGTTTTTTCAGAGATCTAGTTTTCTACGGGTCGCTAATCTCATGGCCAACCCTTCTCCTTTATCCGGGTTTGGGACCGGCAGTAGCCCCAAAGGGGCTCCAGGCAGAGTTACAATATTGTTTATGAGAGATATTCCTTTTTTATAGTTGATTAAACTTGGAATTTATCAATTCACACACACACTTTAATTTCACCTAGTGACTATATTTTAAAAATTTATTAGGTTCTAAGAGTGTTCGAAGAACTTCGTTTTGCTCATTTCAATTTGAATTTTTTATTTATTGACAAATTACTTTTAAGAAAATGTTGTAATTGTCATTCAACTAATTTTTTATATTTTTAGTAGCTCTAAGGATAAGTAAGAGATTTTAGCTGTTTTGTTTTGTTGCTATTTTTTCTTAGATGTTATTCATCATCGTAATAGTTTATAATCAGTGAGGGGTTTTGTGGATAATATAGTAATTTAATAGTTGAGATAATGAGTCAGTTGAAGCTAGACCACAATGGAAGACCTAGAAGCACTGAATGGCCATTTCGTCTTAGTGTGGGACTCCTCAGCAGTGCACATCCACGATCCCGCCCCGCGGGATTCGAACCCAGGACCTATCGTTCTGGCGCCCGGACGCTTAATCTCTAGACTACTGTTACCGTATCCAACGGTGTTAATGTCTAATTTGAAAAAAAACAAAGAATTTCACGAATTATTGATTATTGTATGGTTATTTTTTATTTTTAAGAAAAAAAGACGATCATAGTCAGTAAGTTTTGTATTTTATAGTAAATTTATAAAATGAGTCAACTACTTGAGGTGAATGAACCTTCTTAATTTACAGTAGATTCGATACATGTCAGGGGTATTACTAATAACATATATATGTTGCCCTTTGTAGTAACACTAAATTTATAATAATTCAGAGAATTTACAGTTTGTTTGTTTTCTTAAGGAGGTATTTTTGTAACTAGTTAGTATATAAGAGTTCTGTCTTCAATAGCCAAGTAATTTATGAAAGTAAAACAGCAAGAAGGAAAAATTTATTTGAGAAATCTCAGCAATCAAATTTAAAGTACATCCAGCATTACTCTCAGCGATTTAGTCTACGTTTTTTTCAAAGAGATATAATCAAATATTAAAATTAATGAATATAAATAGGTACATGGTTCTTCCATTAACTGTATAGTAAATATTTCCTTACAAAATCTTGAATCAGATTACCCAGGAAAACATTGAACTTACTTCAAATTCATTTACTGAGATTTTACCAATACATTCTTACATCAATTCGGCGTCCAAATACTCTGAAACTATTGATTCAAATTCAGACGAAAGCTCTTATAAAGTGAAACAGTGTTTTCTGAATAATATTATTTTAGCAATATCCTCTTTATGAGATGGAATCGCTAGCCTCATAACTAGGTCTCCTCCTTTACTCAGGCTAAGGACAGGCACTCATCTTGGAATTACTTCACGTTGAATTAAAGTAAAACAGACTAAAAGTAGTAGAAAGTTTTCATGTTTCTAGACGAATTCATTATTCAATTACTTTCCTGTATCACCAAGTACTGTAAATGATCCTTCATACACTTCACAGTTCAAATATTGTTCAATCTATAAAAAGGCATATTTTAATCATACTTTTTTCAGTGTAATGTAATATAATATAATTTCTGGTTTACTTCCACTTTCAAAAGTCACAAATCGGGTTCAAAACATCGGTGAGTGTTATTATATTCTTCAATGAATCATATAAATTATTAAAGAAGCATCAGACATTATCTAAAAATATCCTTGATTATATATGAAATAAACACCCAGTGATAGGTATATTAGTAGTGAAATTAATAGTAATTATTTCAGTACTTCAAGTAAGCTACCGACTCATATTGATAAATCTTACAGTGTAGGTTTTCATGGATTCTTAATAGTGTACAAACGTTCTTTGATATAAGTTAGATGAAAGTTCCAATGATAGTTTATTAAGTGTATTGACATGCTAACTTTGAAGTAATTCGTTATTTGGTTACTTTAGAATGGTGAAGAATAGTCGCTACCTGAATAGATTAAGAGGTAATATTCCCAATTGCACCAAACTGTGACTCAGATTGTAACGTAGTTGGGAGCGATAGATCAGTTATTATATATTCCTTGATATCAAGTACTTGCTAGATCAAAATTTACTTGTATAACTTCTCGATTATCTACAGAAAAACAACAACAACAACAGTATCTCGTCACACTTACTCATTTGAAAATAGTACAACGTTACAACTCAATCTACAATACTCGACGAGAGATAAAGACTAAAAGCATGATACTGTTAACACTCGATGATTAGTTGGTGTTAAAAAGAGTAGGACTTACTCACATATTCATAGTGAACTAAATATCAACATACCATTTTATTATGAATGTATATACCATGTTTCTTAAACTATGAATATAACTACATTTATTATTTATCTTATATTTCAAAAGTCACGTATCTCTATATTTCAATCCGTCTTACAACTCCTGAGCTCTCTAATTACCTATAAGAGTATTAACTTCAAAATCGTGACTAAAACAATTTATGCTCTTCTATCGGTGATACAGTTGATATCACTGGTGACGATGATACATTTTAATAGAATAAATGAATGTAAGAATCATTTTCTCCCAAATAGATTGATCGGTTCGAAAATTAATTAACAAATATGTTTCTATATTATAATATTCATAATCAATATCTTGGTCCCCATGTTCTTTCTTTTAAAAAATTTATTTGATTAGTTCTGGGTCATCGTAAGTTAATGTTTGATAATTGATCTAAATTTGAAATTGCCATCTCACTTAAATTAGATACATAATAGACATTTAATATTAAAGCCCCATGAATTACGTAATGATCGAGTTGATATTCCCTGACCAGCAAACTAGTAGATACTGCTGTTTCAGCTGACATTTTTCTCTTAAATTTGTTTTAATCACGTTCTATTAGGTCACGTTCTTTTTAATTTTATTATATTACCAATTTAAAGATAATATAGGACAACTCAGCAGTGTACATCTACCATCTCGCAGGCGGAAATCAGACTCAAGATTTTAGGTCTCGCTTGTAAACTCTGTGCATGCCAACTGAGTGGTCTAGAGGTCAATGATTTGCGAGTGACATCGAAGGTCCTGTGTCTCATTTTCTGTCTCAGGGTTGTTCATTCTTCTCATGTCCATCTTCATTTCTCAGCGTAATGTGTTCTTTGGTATTCCACTTCTCATTTGGCCTTGAGGATTGCATGTGAGAACTTGCCTTGTGACGCAGTTTGGTTCTTTGCTCAATGTGTGTCCTATCCACCTCCGGCTCCTCTTCCTGATTTCTTCCTCCTTCCTTCCTGGAATCTGGTTTGTTCTCTCCTGAAGTAGGTTGTTGCCGATAGTGTCTCGCTAGTGGATCCGAAGTATTTTACGTAGACAACTGTTAATAAACATTTATATCTTCCTGATGATGACATTCGTAGCTCTCCAGGTTTCCGTCTCATACAGTAGAACTGTCTTGACCTTTGTATTGAAAATTCTGAATTTTGTGTTGGTTGACAGTTCAGTTCACTAGAGTAATATTCCTAAAACACTTACATGAGTTCCAATGATCAATATAACATTATAAATGAACACGTTTCCTGGTGGAGTTTTGTTTTCTGAGCTGGTTGGTTTGGTTGTGCTCATAGAACAAAATTGTATCAAAATCATCCCTCTTAGCTACAAATCTTCTTCACCATCTCATAACACGTTTTCTTCAAGTAAATCATTTTATCTATACATAAGTGGCATTTATATTTCAAAACTATCCGTATATATAAAACGCCTAAACTACAAAATAATATAAAGGAGAATATATTCATCTGATAATAGATAATGTTTTAGTTTAGCACAAAACATTCATCATTCAACAAATCATTGTCAGAATTGTTTTTCAAACTAACAAAACGAAATAATAATGTAAAACTGATACTCTATTTTAAATAAGAAAGATTAGTTCAGTGAATTTGCCGAAAATAGTACTCTTCACTGAACTAATCTTTCTTATTTGATGTCTTAATGGGTGCATTTCGTTTACTCTATTTTAAGTCATATGGGTTTAGAAAGATATATCAATGTGAAATTGACACCTAATTCTCAATTGAATCTTTTGATTAAAGGCATAATCATAAGAAGTTACTTAATTAAAGCTGATTTAATAATTTTCTTCTTAAGATTTGCTGTGATTGTTTTGTTTCTTTTTTGTTTGAAAATTCATTATATTTTATTACTATGGGGTTGTAGAGGCTGTTAAGTTTTAGATTGAGATCATGAATCGGTTGATTTTAGACTACCGTTGAAAACATGGAAACACTGAATTGCCATTTCGTCCTAATATGACACTCCTCAGTAGTGATCTAATATCAATCGATTCATGATCTCAATCATTATATTTTATAGTTGTCTTCTGACTAATTAATATCCTTGTTGATATGATAACATGAGTTGGTTTGACAGTATAAATGGATTGTTTGAGATATATTTCTCTTCTCATGTATGAAACAGTATTCATTAATCTCTTAGAAATCCATTCAATATGTTAAATGTTAATGTAGTTAAAAATGGTAATTTACATAAACGAATAATCTGAAATATACATTGAATGTCATTCAAATTACGGAATGTGTTTTTGGATTAGAAAATATGTAGTTGGTAATAGGTTAGAATTATTTTCAAGCAATATTGATCTATTATCATATCATAACCAAACTATCTAGATCAAAGAACAAACCTTCATCAAGATGTGATATCATGTATAACTCATCTAATTATAATCAACCATTATGTATTCATAAAATTTTACTTTTGTGCAAATTACAATAAAATTTGAAGTGTATGAAAGATTAATATGTCTCATAAATTTTTTCAGGACCTTGAACAAGTTTTGGAACCTTAAAATTTAGGTTCTTTCATCACAGTTTATTTCTAGATACTATATAAAGCCTAATTTATTTTTTTGTTCGATTTCACATACTTCTCAAAGTTTTCATTGCATGAGCAGAACCGAAGATTGTAGAAAAAATTCGTTTGAACATGTGTAGATAAAAAAAACTGTCTAATAAAATCAAATCGATGAAAGAACCATCTGTTATTAGTTGATATTTAGAACGGAATATGAATCCATGATAAGGATCTCTCTTTGTATTTACACTACATTTCTATTCAATGATTGTATTATAAACATTCTAAGGATTCTAAAAAATCTTATATTATTGAAAAGAGTAAGAACAAACATTCTAGCACAATAGCATGAATTCATTTTTATTTCGTCTGGTTCTCATTAACTGCTTACAACCTGTGATATTTAAAAATCATAATTACATAATGGGTTTAAATTACTTACATGAGAGGGTTTAGTTGGAAGTTATATTGAAGACATATTAGTATAGTATAGCAAGGGTGTAAATAAATTTAATAGACTGAATAGTGTAAATATATACCTTATGTAAAAGAACATTGTGACAACAGTTCAAATGGCCACAATCAAGTGATTACACAATGAGTCAAAATTGATAGGAATATGGTAAGTAGAGCTCAGTTGATAAAATAAGATTATCAATTTTGGAAGGTAGTTGGAATAAAACCCAATGATGTAATAAATGCAAGAAAGAGTTTAAGGAAAAATAGAAAGAAATTTTTAAGATACAGGGAAGGAACATTAGTCACCAAGGCAAGCAAAGTTTAGTAACCATCTCTTTTCGAACACATAAATCAGGGTTTTTTTATTGAATTAAGTACATGAAGATTGGCAGTCCTTTCAAATTTTACACAAATAATTTGTAACATAACTATCTCAGTACTAGTGAATTCCCTTGTAAAGTACAATTTTAATAATGAACTAAATGTTACAAGTAGATTTCTAGAAGTTTTATATTTCTATTTAAATAGCATAGTAAACTAATATGTTGATATGTATTTCAAACATGAATACTAATCATTCTATATAATAAGCTTTCTTTTCTATTAAAATGAGTCTAAATTGATAATGTTATGTAACATTAAAGTGGAAGAATGTTGTATTTGTAAAATCTCAGCGAATGAATTTCTGAAGTAAATCCAACGTTTCGCCTGACAACCTGGTTCAAGCTTTTTTCTAAGGGAATATAATCAAACATCAAAATTATCGAAAATGAAGATATGTATAGTTCTCCGGTTCACTATATACTGAATAGGTCATCCAATCTACGTTAACAATGTTTAAAGTAGGTATTTGCATTGAGTGTGTAAGAGACATATGGTGTAAAACGATTGTATGTGTCCGCAAGTGGTATAAGAAGTAATTTCTCTGGTCAGTGAATTTTTAAAAAATATATAATTTTATGTATGATATGATTCCCAAATGTCACACATGTTGATTGAATGATCTATTCAGTATACACCTCTTCATTTTCGATAATTTTGATGTTTGATTATATTTTCTTGAACCACGTTGTCAAACGAAACTTTGGATTTACTTCAAATTCATTCGCTGACATTTTACAAATACAACATTCTTCCTCTTTAATGCCTCACATCAACCCGGCGACCAAATACTGTGAATCTATTAGGTCAGATTTAGACGAAAGTTTGCTTTTTCTGCTCTTGATGTGAACAAACACAATCATATGTCAGTTGTTTACAACCTATGATCTTTTAAAATCATAATCCTTAAGATCCAATAATAATAATAATAATATTGAACAAAGCAGTTCCAAATAAATTCTGGAACATCAATATAGTAACTGAAAATCATAGGCTTTAAAATTATTTAATTCTTGAGCTAATTAGCTGAACTAGGTTATTGGTGACTCATAGTAACGGGAGTTGAGATAAGGCAGTTTGAAAAGATTTTGTAATAAAATGAGTTGTGGGAAGAGATTTATGACAATTTACCTTCTGAATTCATAAATTCGGTCTGAGGTGTTCGATTACTAAGATCTAGATAAGTTTGGGAAGCTAAAGTTCTATTATCCCTTAATCATCTAGGAAGATTTGGATTTGTCAACTTGACATTTTGTGTCAAATAGAGATGTCTTGATATTGAAATGTTGAAAGCTTATAATTCTTTTAAACGTAAGAATTCTGGAACATGTTGTCGGAATTGAATGTAGGCCTTTCTTTCTGTTCTGCCGATGTAACTGCACACAGTGAGCGGTAGCATAAATATGGTACCTATCAATCTTTGATTGGGATGTTGCGATATTTTTCGTGTATTTTATAAGGTCTTCTTCATCGTAAGTTAAATTTTATTTGAAATAAATTAATGTACCCAAATACTTTGGGATAAAATACTCACCTTTCACTTTGATTAAAATTTGGAGTTTTAAGTCACCTTGAGTTTGGATTAACTGGTAAACAATTTTACGCCTAGTCATTTTACAGGTGAAACAGATGTCAATAACTACACGATCACAAATCCTACACTAAAAACTTTTAAGTATAAGATGAATATCTAGTAGTTTACTAAAAAATCTATCAGTTATATCCATAGTTAGCTAATAGATCTGCAGCACAACTACTGTTTATTACAATTAGACAAAATTCAGTATAAATAAAGTATTTCACATTCCTAACTTAATCAATTTTGAATGTAAGTAAGTATTCATGAAACTCGATCTCTTTCAAGTTTTTGTGAAGTAACTATAGATGAGACTATAAACAAAGATGGATGATGGCTAGAAGCGGGATCCAGGATGGACGTTTCATTCTATTTGGGACTTGTCAGCTGGAGCGAACATTAATTCTGGGATTCAGAAATATCCAGCTGACAAGTTCCAAAAAGAGCGAACACGCATCCTGGATTCCACTGTTAACCACCATCCATCTACGCTTATAATATTTGTGATTTAAAGCAATATTAAGACAATTCTCGCAGGATGAACATATGACAATCAGATACTGATAAATTGTTGTCCTAAACATGAATTAGAAGATTCAAACAACCAATACAAAAATGAATTATAGATGAGATCATCTAAAGCAGTGAGAAAGCATATACGAAGATACAATAAAATATGGAGAACTCAAATTATAATTTTGTCTCATAAGTTGTATGCTCTGACTTATCTGTGTAAATTGTTCGTCAAATAGTTGACAAGTTCAGCCTTTATTTGTGTACAACGCATCGAAGTAGTTGAACTGATTTTCTTTCATAATACTAAACATTCAATATAATTTAAACCATCACTTGTAAGACTAATCTTCCTTAATTTTCATTGTATGCTTTCATCTATCCATTTTTTCTCAAGTTTCCTACTATTAATTCAATGTGTCTTATTTAACATTTAACTTAGATCGGATTCTGACCATAAAAAGTAAGTGTCATTACATATGAGATGAACAAATAGTTCATTATTAAATGTAGTATATAACTGTAAAAAAAGTAGTATTCAATACAACGATTTACAAGTTAAGTAAATTTTCAATTATGTGTCAGTCTTCAGGTAAGTAGGATTTAGGATTTCAATATCTAAATAGCTAAGTAGTAATATGTAGACTGATTTCGATCGACATCAATGAACTGGTAATTTGTATTGGAACTCTGACTAACACTCACTAAAAAATCAACGAAGAACTGTGAAGACAGATAAGAGTGTCCTGGTTGTACTCTGTTGAAAAAGTTACACTATGATTATCGACCTAAGTAAATTTAACATCGTTTTGAATACTTCAAAAGTAACGTTGGAGACTATAAAGCTTGGTGACTATAGTTTGAATCCTGCCGGAAGTGACAGTTTCTTCAAGATTGTAGAAACACCTTGATGACTAGTAGCACCTGGAATTAAACTCAAGTTAGAAAGAGGTTCTTAATGTCTTCTTCCAACTATCTAGCATTGGAAGTTTTAAATTCCACATTCTAAGAAATATTTAACGCCTAATGCCAAACCATTCATTTAGGTTAACTTTTAAGTGGTTCGTAATTAATTTTATCGTTATCTTTGTCAACATAAACATTTTTTGATACTTTCAAACAATAGGAAGTAAAAGTCATGGAATTAGTAAGTTCTTACACTTATGTTGATAAAGACATGTTGTTTTGAATAGCATTTATTACAGTTAGTGTTGTGTAATGTATACAATGAGAATACACGATATAAGATACATGTTAAATAAATTACCTCCCTTAGTTCTAATATACGACAAGCTCGCAAGCATCAAAACACTTTCGCAATGAAATGGCATGAGAACATGGAAATTATAAGTTTCAATTGAGAAGAACTAAACCGTATTCTGGTAGCTTTTAACGACATATTCTAAATTAATTGTCGTTTTCACTTAAATAAATCGAATTGTAAGAAATAATAATAAAAGGAATTGGAATGTAAACCAATATTCAGTCAATTGTTGATAGGCGCGATTAAAAATTTATGAATCATGTATTAAGTAACGTCTACTTTATTTATTTCTCCCTTAATAGTCGTCAACCCTATCTCCGACAAACATTTTGTATATATTCACTTTTTCTCAGTATATCGAGATTTAGTTTTATTCTGGGTTTAATAATGAAAATAATTTTCAATAAAATGAATTACATGTTGAATTTGTTGTCTCGCCGCCTCAACTTCCTCATATAATTAAAAAGGGCAAACTTCACATTCTAGTGTTTAGGTATTATTATACTTTAAATTAAAAGGTAGGAATGGTGCTTTTGAAGTGAAAGCATATTAAACTTTAAAAAACAAATTGATATTGTGGTGTGGGTTACTTATATCTACATAAGTAGTATATAACGGTGGTCAGGCATAGAATGTATTTCAGTAGATAATAGATAAGGAGAGAACAGGAATGGAGAACGGAACGCAATTGGTATGAAGTGTATCAACAATGAAATCTGAGACAATGGACTGATACTTGCAAAAGGAACAGTCAAGTTTGAGACAATGGATTGATATATTGCAAATTAACTATTTACCAAATGGTTCTCAGATTTTAGTGAGACGTTCTGTAATTTCGTGTCAAATACATTCGATTGTCCCCACTCGTGTTCTTGTTCACTACAATATCACTGGAAATTTGGAATTTATTGGGATGCCTATTAAACACTAATATAATCATGTGAATGGTTTTGGTAGAAAAGTAGAAAATAAACTTATTTCATAAATCGGATTAAAGAAATCCTAATAGGGAATAAAACATGATAGGCAATTGACAATCGTATATGAACTTTTTATTTAACAACTTATAAACTAATGTAATCTACCTACCCAAGGTCTCCTGATTTTCACTTATTCTCCAGATTACGTCAGTTTATGGTAAAAAAAAACATCATACAGTATCTCATTTGTCAAGTAAAGATGTATATAATATGCTATCACTTTGTTTAAATGGTATTTACGCTAGATGACTGATTAACCAAATCGAGGTATATGAAATCATATTGGAAACTGTACGTCGACTACATGAACTCAAAGGCATTGTTATATGTATTTAATCGTATAGCAACTGTCACTATAGTTTCATAAATTTTAATTTCTTCTTAAGCAGCTTTTTGTTTTCTTGGAATCTTTATCATTAAATACCTATCAATGACTTTTCTTATTCATTCTATTTTAGATGAAAATGAAACGTTTTTCCAATTTATTTCATTAGTTATTTTCTCATTAAAGTTAATTATTATTAAAATACATTCGTTTAAGTTAATGTAAAACGAAGTCTGTTTTCTTTACAAGCTCTAGTTTATCAAAACTTTGTATATTAGAAGTGGTCCAATGATTAAGCGCTCGCGCGCGAGACTGATAGGTACTGGGTTCGAATCTCGCGGGGGCGGGATCGTGGATGCGCACTGCTGAGGAGCACCATACTGGGACGAAAGGGCCGGCTGTCTAGTGCTTCCAAGTTTTCCATGGTAGTCTACCTTCAATTGAATCATGATTTCAACTACTGATATTTGAGAACTGTAGAACACAATAGCATTCTCATGAGTAAACAATACAGACATATTATTTTGAATAAGAAAACGAGAATTCAGCGAAAATTTTCTTTTCGACGAAATCATTTACTTAAGCTGTACATTCGGATATATAGTTATGTGGAAAATGTATGTCTATAGAAGGATAGAAAAAATTGCATCACCAAAATGGATTCGAGGATGAATAACAAATAGGGTTACGTAATAATCAAGGGGTAAGGAAGAAAATCGTTTATAGGTCAGATAATAGTTCAATTGACAAATATGAAGAAAAGCGACAAACACAGAGGTCATAATAATAGACTGAATAATAATCAAGAAAACTTGTATAAGGTAATAATAATAATAATAATAATAATAATAATAAATGATTAGAGTTTGAAATGCAAAATAGTAATTTAAAAAAAATTGACAATAATCAAATAAAAGTGCAAAATAAACCAAAACCAAAAAAAAAACAGAAACATACCCATTAAATGAATTAGGGCCAAGGAAGGATGAAATGTTGAACAAATCGTTTCTGTACACTAAGTTCGGGCTTGAGTTCGTGAATTGCCAGTGCCTCAGCAGTGCATAAAATATTGATTCGACACTCCTTCGATCCAATTCCTTTGACTCTGTAGATCACTTCAAAAATAGAATACTCGGGAGGGGTGTGTCCGAAATTGATTAAATGCTCCTGTATAGAACTGGTGATTGTTTTACATTCTCCTTTTAAAAGCCAAGCCGGATAGTGTTCTGAGATGCGTTTGGACAGTGATCGCTTTGTTCGGTCTATATATTATTTTGACGCAAATCCTTTTTATAAAAAGATATCATGCTTAAACTTTGTAGTGGTCGGTATTTGCGATATAATCCTTAAACTTAGTAAATAGTTCATCTTGATAACTGTTACTAGATAATGTACCTAGCGGTGTCTAAATCAAAAGACGGGTGTGTAGTGTTGATCGTGTTTATTATTACACGACGCACAGATCCCTAAAACCACAGACACGTGAAACAAGAATGAAAGACTAATGCCAAAAAGAGAGCGTGAAAATTCTCAAGCTAACATGAATAGGATTAAGATGTACATATATATATATATATATATATATATATATATATATATATATATATATATATATATATATATATATATATATATATATATATGTATATATATATATATATATATATATATACATAGGGAAATGAGTAAAGCTCATCGAATCCATTAAGCGACTAACATTAAAGCTAGCAGAATGAATATGTACGTAGGTAGTAAGAAATGCTCAATCATACATATTCACACAAGCGCAACAATAATAAAGGTACAATGGTATAGATAAGTAGTTATTGTACGAATTACTATGTCCGTTAAATAAGTAAACAACTATTAACCTGACGGGTTTTTAAATATTATGTATATAAGCATTATCTGTTTAAAAAGATTGTTTTTGAATCACATTATTGCATATGGTAATGTTTCTTTTCAATGTAAAACATGAGTAGCTGAACAAATCAGTTTACTTCGTGATAAAACTACACTTAATATATGCACCAAGTAAATATTTTATAACCTTAGCTTCACTCATTTGATGCATCTCTCCAAAGTTCGTGCTTTACAACAAAAACAGTGTCTTCCAACATTTCCTTAACTTAGAAATCACCTGACACCTAAAAATTCTGGTTACGATAGGAAATAAGGCGAGACTCTAAATTAGGGACGAGCCAACCAGAAGCGTTTGAGCCATTTCAAGGTCACGGAGCCAAGTTTAACACCTGATGCTCACATACGATCGATTTACAGCGTATTGTAGAGAAGAGGTTATTATTGAGAGGCTACAAGGGATGGGACTACTAAAAGGTTCTTGTACGTGCGACTGCGGTTATCAAATGACAGCAGTAAAGTGTGCAGACCACCGTGGTGAGGTTATATTTCGTTGTTCTTCATGTTGGGGGAAAAAGTCTGCTAGAACGGGGACTTTCTTCGCTCGATCACGACTAAAACTGAGGCAGATCATGATAATAGTTGCGAATTGGGTAATAAAGACACCAGTAACACTGGCTGCCGCGTTTGCAGTTGTTACTGAAACTTCAGCAGTCCAGTGGTATGAGTACTGCCGTGACATATGTGCAACTAAATGACACATATACACCAATCATTCGGAGGAGTAGGATGTATTGTGCAAATAGGTGAAACGGTAGTGAGAAAGCGAAAATACAACAGGGGACGCAGTATAAAAGAAGATTGGGTAAGTAGCATTTTCGTAATTATACTCGACAGGTACTTGGAATTTATGACTTTTATACCGTATGCAATATGATTTGAAAACATCTGAACCTTTAGCAAACCTTGAAAAGTTTTTAAATCATGTAAAACAAGTATATCCACCGTAGTCCATTAGTTTCTTCTAGTATATTTTTACTTTATACTAACTGTCTTCTGATTGGCTAATATTCTCAAGGTCACTTAAAATTCGTTCAAACGTCGTCCTTAAATTAGTCTCGCCTGAAGTACTTAGAAGAGGTAATAAAGATTTGGTTTATGGATGGCGCTTGGGTGATCTGTTAACCTGAACTCTTCAAAAAGAATGCTAAATCGAGATGGAAACTTTTTTGTGATGACAAATGGCAAATAGTGACAACTTTAAGTTTGTGTTATTATCACAAACTTGAAGACATATTCCTACTCATTTTAATTTTTCCGTAGCATGGAATATGTAATCTATTAACTCGCATTGTTAAACCCAGTACACTAAGTTAGTGATCAGAGTAGCATAAGAATCAGGATAAAAATATGGCGGTAAGTTAGACGTTAAGTGTAAGAACAAATGACCTAAGTGACCGTGAAAAATTCAAACTTTCCAACCAATTAAAATGCTGAAAATATGAGCGAATCCTTCAGAATGATGGCTCAGGATTCACGTTTAGTAATCTAATGTTTGGTCGCAAGAGAATACGATCAGAAGACTG
The DNA here is from genome assembly GCA_946903255.1 of Schistosoma spindalis. Lineage (NCBI taxonomy): Eukaryota > Metazoa > Platyhelminthes > Trematoda > Strigeidida > Schistosomatidae > Schistosoma > Schistosoma spindalis. The sequence continues at coordinate 39,418,137 of OX336416.1, read as the reverse complement.
TTTTCACACAACTAATGAACATCTCTGTGTGGTTTATCAATGTGTCAATCAAGAACAGACATTACATTACATTAGTTACTTACGACTGTTGCTCCCAAAGGAGCATAGGTCACCGACCAGCATTCTCCAACCCACTCTGTCCTATTACTTACTTTCTGGTTCTAGACAGTTATTGTTCACTTCTCATTCGGCCTTGAGGATTGCATGTAAGAACTTGCCTTGTGACGCAGTTTGGTTCTTTGCTCAATGTGTGTCCTATCCACCTCCGGCTCCTCTTCCTGATTTCTTCCTCCTTCCTTCCTGGAATCTGGTTTGTTCTCTCCTGAAGTAGGTTGTTGCCGATAGTGTCTCGCTAGTGGATCCGAAGTATTTTACGTAGACAACTGTTAATAAACATTTATATCTTCCTGATGATGACATTCGTAGCTCTCCAGGTTTCCGTCTCATACAGTAGAACTGTCTTGACCTTCGTATTAAACTTCCTGCCCTCGGTGTCTGGTGACAGAAAGTTGTTTTGAGGTCCTGATGTTCTTTAGTCGTAAATGTGCTGCTCCTGTTATGCCGATTTGCGACTTCACATGTGCATCAGATCCGTCATGTTCATCAATAATGCTGCACAGATATGTGAAGGTTTTTACACCTTCCAAAATCTCTCCGTCAAGTGTGGTTCGATTGGTGTATGCTTTGTTGTGTCGTGGAATCTCGCTTTTCCCTTTGTGTATATCGAAACATACTGCTGCTGAGGCTGCTGCTACACTGGTCTTTTTCTCGTGCATTTGTTGTTGAGTTTCCGATAGAAAAGCCAGATCATCTGTGGAGTTGAGATCTTCCAACTCCATCCTAAATGTCCACTGTGTCCCGTGCTTCCCCTCAGATGTTGACGTAGTCAAAGAAGTTGATGTAGTGCTATCAATTCCATTCAACTGATTATTCCACAATGATCCATGGTGTTTCAACTTGGTCTGTACACGATCTATCCTCACGGAATCCTGCCTATTATTCTCTATTTCACGTGTCTATTGAGTCCCTCATTCTCTCTAGCAACACCCTGTTGAAGACTTCTCCTAATATTGATAGTAGAGTGATGCCTCTGGATTTCTCAAACACTTACTGAGATCTTTTTTTTGTGGTATCTTGATCATGTGACCTTCTTTTCAGTCTGTTGGCACTTGTTCTTCATCCCAAATCTTACTGGAGAGAATGTGAAGTATCCTTGCAGTTACTGTCACATCTTATTTCAGTGCCTCTGCTAGAATGTTGTCTAGTCCTTCTGCTTTGCCGCTCCTGATTCGTCTGATTGTCGTGATGATCCCTTCAATTGTTGGTGGATCAACATCAATTGGGAGGTCCATGGTTGCTTCTTTGATTGTGGGTATGTTTAGTGGGACTGGTCAATTCAAGAGTTCCTTGAAGTGCTCTACCCACCTGTTAAGTTGTTCTTCGACGTTGATGATTATCTTGCCCTCCTTGCGTTTCACTGGTCGTTCTGGTTGACGAAAATTCTCAGCGAGTTTTTTTGTTGTATCATGCAATTTTCTCATGTTTCCTTCTCTTGCAGCCTTTTCCGCTAACATTAAAGCATCGGTTTTGATGCTCTTTTTCACTTGCTTGTTCATTTCTGTGGAAAAAACACCTGAGTGTATTTTGCTCCAAGGCACATGACTAAAAAATATGGTGTTTAGAACTTCTGAAGATTATATCTAGCTTGGAGAAAAATAATATATTTCATATGAAAAGCAACAGGTAAAATAAACTGACCACACGTGGATGGTCGAGTCATGTGTAGTGTAAGTTGATACGTTAAGCCCATAAACCTTATCTTGGCTACTGGATAAGACGACTTATCCGTTCTAATTGAATCACATTTTGACCTTGTTAATTATTCACTTGCCAACTTTGACTGCTGATATATGAGCGTATGTGCGTGTACACTTCCTACCTTATTCACCACATGTCTGTAGCTTAATTTTGTGTGACAATAAATATTGATTGACGCTTGGTGAAAAGGAGTTGGCTCACATGCCTTCTCCACTGCGCGTTAATTCGCTTTGCTCTCTTCCCTTCTCCGATATTTTGTCTGGATCAAAGATTGTATGGAATATACGTATTCGAAATTCATTCTCGTATTTGATTTGTTTAATTCCGTTATTGACCATTGCGATTTAAGTCGATGATTATATACGAGGATTTACGGTATATATATCTCAATAGCAGTCAGAAGCATTCCCATGATCACAATTTCTGTTCACAAATTGTTAAACTTTAAAAGTAAATCTCATTTGTCTGTGTTCGACTTGAAGGATAGCGTGTATGAGAACCATTAACGGTACAAAGTCACAATATAGTCTTATAAGTTGTTTCATAATAATAATAATAATAATAATAATAATAATTTATTCTCAAACAATAATTTGTCATATGAGGCATGCCAGTTTACAGGCAAGATCAAATTGTTACGAATGATACAATTTCTAACTGTAGTAAATTACTCAGCTGGGTCGATAATTTATAAGATATGAATGTAGAATGGTTCTGGTCAATATCACAGTTAGCGCGCTCCATGAAAGTTGCGTTGCGACGTGCAACTGAGAGTCGATAACAGATTCATGTGCAGTTGAGGGCTTCTAGAAATCACAATATTATATCCCTTTGGAATATTTGAGGCTTTAAGGATGGTGTAGGACAAGGTCACCCGTTCCGTATCTCAAGGCGACTGAAAAATGGTGCAAGAAAAAAAAAGAAAACAAAAAAGGACGAGAAGCAGAGCAGACAATGTTCATGAAGAAATAGCTAAGGTATGACTACTCAGTCTGATTATCTTTTAATTAAAGTATTTAGTAAGCAGGAGCATCCTAATAAGTTAAAGAAAATATGTGTTGACAAGGTATGAGTGGATAATCAACTGACAAATGAAGGTGGTTCAGAAAGAAGCTGAGAGTATGAGAATATGTCGTTATAAAATATAGTGCTAAAAACAGTGTTATGATACACAAATGGCTGTCTCGCTTTTTTGTCGACTCTATTGGAGCATTTTTTAGATTTTATATGGTCTTCAGTAGGCTTCGTTTTTTTTATCGAATTGTCTAGTTTGCTCGTAATAGGATTACTGGGTAGGAAGTGAAACCGATTCAACTTTCTAAACACGATTTAATGAGGTATTTTGCATGATAAATCAGCATCAATACCATTAGTTCGTGACATTCCACCAGACCATAAGGAGCCGTAATTTAACAAAATGTTCTGCCCTACAGACATGTGTGGATTGAAGTTGTCTCCCCGCCATCATGTTTGCTGGTTAGTAAGCAAGCGGTCTTCCTGGCCTGTCGTCATTACTAATTTTGTTATGGGCCATAATTATTATAACATTGAGGTGATAGTGTAATGCCTCGGAAAAGTCAGGATGGTTTAGCTGCTCCTGGCTACACTGGCTTCGAACACATTTTGATGGACATGAAGATGCCACAGATATTCAGAGTTTGATAACGCTTTAACCAGTAACACCTTCTAATATGAATCGTACCCACCAAGTGAAATCAAACGATAGAAATGAAGAGGTTCGAAGATATATTTTGTAGGCTATCAATATATCGAGGATCGTCTGAAGTAATCTGGCTAGCTATTGCAGTAGATGTTGAGCACGGTGTTCTCACTCGTGATCTGATGCGGATGCAGGACCGAGCGCCTTCAGCTAGGTGAGTCCATTAAAACTAATGTGGTCAGCATCCAATGTCGAAAACTTACAGAGCTATTTATTCTGGGGATTTATCTACCGCTAAAAACACTTGGCATGAAGATGTGGCTAAATTCGCTGTGAATAACATTTATTCGTGCGTTGTCCAACGTCATATAATGTGTGCTATATGATTCACAACCATTTTGCACACACCCCGAGCTATCTACTTATACGATTGTGAATTCTACAATTCCAGACATGATAGTTCTTGGTCGTGATTCTTGTGTGTGTGCACAGCAAAGTAGTCGTTATTTACAGATCTTGAGCTGTAAAAAATTTACGGATGTCACATATAAATAGATAGAGGTTCGACGATATATTTGATGTAATATCGATTCATCAATGATGATGATGCGAAGTACGGCGTACCCACTCATGATCTGACGCGTATATATGTCCGGGAGCCTTCAGCTAGGTGGACTCAGTAAAACGAATGCAGTCAACATCAAGCGTCGAAGACTCACAGAGTTACTAATTTCGAGGAATTATTTACCACCAGACGACAAAAGATCTCAAATAAACTGGGTCAGAATTGTAATGTTATGTGAAAAGTGACTACATAATCTGAGTCCATTCTACTTATGTATAAAAGAACTAGTCTTCCAACCGAACAACAGAAACCGCTAAGCCTTGATTTTCCTGTTTTTTCAACAAATTGTCAGCTGATAAGCAACTTTCCTATCAGACTATTGGCAAGCATATAACAATGTTTGTTTCATTACTGGGGCTTGCAGATTAGTATTTTCTGAACTAACAATATTTTACAATGGGTTATTTTCTGTAGAATAACTCAAGATAAGATGAGGTCAGCTACCAACTTATCAAATATGTGAAAGAAAACACATGTTCATGCTTTAAACTGATATTGATAGTAAAAGTTGCTTTGTTTATATTGCTCAATAAACATTAATATATTTAAGTCTATCTTTCAAAAGTGTAACGTGTTCTTGTAGTAATGAAGAAATTTTTGGATACTACCAATACAAAGCTTAATCGGGCTTTGCAGGTTTGCTTTCAAATTCGAAAATTAGTTACTTCTTATCAAGAAAACAAATGAAGTCATAGGGAGGGCTGAAAAGACAGAATTCGATGAGGAATTTGTCTCACTATTAAAACAAGCAGAATCTACGCACGAAGCATCTAAGCACATTATGGAGGCTATTGAGCAGTGGATCAACCCATGTGTCTGTAAATTGCATTTTGTCGATGACCCAATAATTCTTTTTCATAGTAAAAAAGTTCGATGATGTCGGTCAGTTCACTTTAAAAAATCATTTTATCCTTATGAAGTGACTTTTCAGTTAACTTGAGATAAGTGCATGCTGTGTGTCATTTTTTTGTGGTGTTTTGTTTCATATTCTACTTACATGTTTGCCGTCTGCCGTGATCTCTGAGAGCTCAACATGTCACTTATTATGTGAAAAAGTGGTTTCAGTATACACATATTTCAGGATAATTTGACTTCACTAGAACATTAGTATTTTGACTCCTTGATGAATTGTATGCATATGGACCTCATTTATTTGCTGGGTATTAGATTTCAAGTTATAAATCTGGTGTTATATTATTTATTTCTTTGGTTATCGATCTGACTTCAAGTGCCATTTTCCAAAGTTATGTTGTAATACATAACTCCCCCAGCACGACTCATCTGTCATCTTTAGAACAGACTTCGTGTGATATCATTGGAACCTCTTAGTATCGGTTTATTCACTACTGAAAAAGCTGTTACCACCGCAACCGATTACTGACTGCCATGTTTTGATGTGTTTACAGAGATAATTGTGTAGCAAAATGATATTCACTTTAGTATGTGGCTTAAAATCAACATAAATTGTTGAATCTGTGAAATACTTACTAAAGATCATACAGAAAGTTAAATCCGGGAGTGAAATTTTTCTGTCGCTTTCATTTCATAAAAATAACATTGGATGATGCTATTTTGAGTTTCCCAAGGTTCGTGTGATCCAGTCTATCTCGAAATCTCCTCGACAGTCTTCAAAAAATATACATATCTTCCTTACTTTGTATTTTGTTGAAATTGTTGGAAAATACACATATCTAAACAGTGTGTTAAAATGAAATTCATGAGTACAAACATGGTTTGTGGTAGTTCATCGTTTGGCATCAAGATGCACGAAGAACATCTTAACAAATATGAGCTTGTTGGCTGAGTTGATATTTTCTCTCTGATAGAAGATGCACGATTAAATTAAGACATCCATAATTTGACCTCATTTTATAATCCTGACCTACAGAGATCTAACCTTTGAAGTTAGATAAAGTTACGGCCTTCAAGAAACTGACTACAACATCTATCTATCATATTACAGTTTTCCCTGAAAATGCTCAACAGTGAAAGTTTTGGTGTTCCACTACTGACAAGTAATAAAGCACTATGTTAGCTGATAGCATATGTACTAATATTCGATTTCTGCTCCGGAGTTCGAAGGTTAATGCCTCTAATTAGTGGTATTAGTGATTTTTATACGACTAATGTAGAATTTGTCTAGTACGTAAATCCACATGCCTGAACACTGCAATGTTTATCATATTTTGCCAAGACTTAAATGAAATCGTTGATTCTATACTTCGTTATTTCATTTAGCTTGTAAAGTAGAAAGTATGGTCACAGATAATAAAAGTTATTGGTTAAAGGTTCCTGCAAAGTTACCTGCCGAACATCTTGGAGATGAACTACTCAACGCAGCTGTTGGTGTCGGAGCTGGTACTGCATATGGTAAGTCCGAAAAACATAGCCATGAAACAAACTCCCCAAGTTACTTACAACGTTTAATTAAACACAAATTCTGTGCAATAACAGCCACAATATCTTTCTTCTTTCTTGAACCGAATAAAAAATGGGCTTCTTAAAAATGCACACACATTTCAAATTTATGGTGGCGAAAGTATCGTCTACTCCTTTCCGGCCCACCAATTCACCAAAAAGGGGGTTCAATAAATGAATAAAAAGTAAATATAACCCACTGAAATGTATCCAATGTCTTGTATCGTGACGGCCAAATATATATCATTATATTATTAGTACTGACAGGATCTCATGTAAAATAGGTACTGCTGATTTAGACCCTTGTCATGGTTCACGCGATGCATATGTGTGTAATATTTAGTCGTTACCACAGTTCAAAAAAGTTTATCACTTTCTGCTTTATAAGTCTGCCTCACGTTTTTCTATGTATCTAGAAAAACACTTTTCATTTACGGTAGAATCACTTTCTCGTGGAACTGAAAGTATCTCTTACTCTTCACCAATAAAAGATAGAGGACATTGGAAGTAGTTAAATCCATATAACCTTTGGAAAAACTTGTTATTAAATATTTCACAAAAGGTAAGTGATAATAAGTCTTGCCATTTTATAACCATGTTAACTAGCGTGAAAGATAAGTAATTTGCTGATGACTTTTATCACAGACTGAAATTTTCGGACACTGTATTTAGGTAGAGTTGACATGGTAGTAACGTTTTGTTCTACGTTAAGATATGCTCTAAGGTGTGTTCGTTGATTGTACTTGATGACTTAGTTAAAATTTTCAGAATGTATCTGGTTTTTCAAATGAAGATAAAAGATTATATAGCTTAATAAGTATTGCAGAACTGGCCATGTATTAATTAAACTTTCCAATCAAAAATACATAATAATTTTTGTAAAATCAGTTGAGAATCGGTATGAATGGGCTCACCTTACTTTATTTGTCAAATTAAAGTCACCATGTCATTTTAATGAGGCTTTTTAATACAAAACTTAATACTGGTTCAACACTGAGAAGCAAATTATGCAAGTATTTCAATCGAAAACAAACACTTGAACTAATATGAGTTAACCGATAGATTAATATCAAGGATTATTAGTTGCAAATTTCCAATATTCTGAGCGAACAAGTTTTGCTAATGTGAATGCAGTTGCATTACATATAAGTGACCATAAATTCTATTATGAACTACATTTTTGAAAACTGTAGTAGGATATAGAATCAAACAGAAATACAAGTTTAGAATTAATTAGGAGTACGGCTTTCAACTTTCGGTAAAAGTCGCTAAGATTTCACAATAAATAAATTTTTATAGAGAGCAATCCGCAAATTTTCCGGAAGTAAATTAGATTTTGGGAATCATAATAACAGTATTCATAAACAATTATACCCTCAATACATTAATAATTACTAAGCTTTTTCAATCTTTATTTCAAACACTTAATGAGCCTAATTATCTAATTCATACATATTAGGCGTTTTTTCACTAAAATAATTATTGCCGTTGTGTGATCTGCAATCTACATTGTTAATCGTTTTCAATTGGGCTGTAGTATTGATTGCTTATGACTTGATGAATCCATGCTTTGAACGGTTTGTTTTCATCCGGCATGTTGTCAGGTCAAAGTCTGCTCTTTACAGTATTTATTCCAGTAGCGTAGTGCTACTACTAAGTTTTTTCATAGTAAGTGTTGCTTAATGCGCAGTTCAATCATTGGTGATTGATTGGTAAGTTGGTAAGTGAATGATCTAAGGACGGCTCTGAATCAATAAGTTCCATCATTAGCTAATCTGAAAACTCTTGTAAAGAAAGAGTTTCGATGTTTAATTATGAGCATTAGATTCTACATTTTTTAATAATAAAAAATACTGACGGGTAGTTCACGCTTAGTTTTGTCATACAGTCGATTGATTTAAGCACTCAAATGAATTGTCATCAAAAGATATTACAATTGGCCTGTCGATAAATTACCTAGTTTGTTAACATTTTTTGAAATAAAATATTGGACACAGCTGAAACATGGTTGAGATTTATTTAAAAAAGGCAATGAGAAGATACAAATTTCAAAAAAGCACTTACTGGGCAATTTGATAATAACGTGAGTCTCAAACTTAGTTATTGCCCTTCATATCACAAAACATTATAAACTGGAAAATGTTTAACCATCACAATTCGTTTTGAAAATTAACGACGATGTACATGCTTGTTTTCTTCTGCTAGGTTGGATTTTAAAAGTTCTGGTCAGTGTACCAACTTTTACAAAGTAGGATACTAAATGATTAAAAAAAATATGTTTCAATAAATGCTAATATCCGTATTATTCTCAATTTATTCCCTTTATTGTGATTAGTACTGAGAACTAATTCCATATACACAAAATTTATTACACCTGATAGATGTTCTCCTTTCATACGAGCACCTAAACTAATAGGTACACTATGAACCGTAATGAATTGTTTTGTGCTTTATGTACAGCTGAACCATTTAAATAATATGAGGTTTTTTTATAGCATTATTTTACATTTATTCTAGATTTGAGTTGTTCATTTTCACTACAATCTCCGAAAAATGTTAAAGTACTTTGTGTAAAATTAGAGTTGATTAGTCATTGAAAAAGCCAGTTTTCAACAGAAATCATTAAGTTCATTTGGTATTATTTACCTGAATCTTCCCATTGATATTCAGGATTGCAATTGATCAGTCTCTTATTGACATATGTACATACTGTGTATATTGCCTCGATATTGCTTTAGTTCACAAGCGTTCTAAGCAAAGATGGATAGTAATTATTTACAGTATTTATATTATCATAGTAATACATTCCACTGCTAGCCAGTATCCATCTTTGCTTAGAAATCATTAAGTATTTAGCAACAATGTTCACTTGTTCTCAGGTTATTTTTTTTAAACTTTATTCACAATATATTTATATAAAATTAGGAGTTAAGAATGAAGCTCTGTTTATTGTTTAAATTATTGACATAATAACTATTCATACATTTGAATAGGAATGGAATAACATTGAAATGTAAACAAATTATGTTAGTTGAAACTGATTAACAGTCTCCATGATATATGAATAAGTTCTATGCTTAGTTACTGAAATCCATGCTTCGTTCAGCACATTTTATAATTTGATAAGTTACAAATCAAGTATTTCTTGTATCACACCATAAAAGTTAAAATCAAAGCGTTAAACAATAAATAACCTGAACAAAGTATACTTTGAATAAATTCATTTTATATTCTATATTAAACACTAACCCTTTCAAAATCATTAATTTTAATTTTATTTTTATACATTTATACATTGTAGTACTTAAAAAATTCATCCACTCTTGAACTTGTCCATCTGATTGAAGTATTCATTTGGATTTATAACAGTAGAAACTAATAAGCATTAATTGAAAAATTATTTTTCTTTCATTTCATCATTATTTTTGTCAGAATGGGTTTTGTGGAGATTTTAGTGATTTCAACAGTTGAGATCATTACAGTCTCCACAAACCCATTCTGATAATAATCATCTGCTCCCAAGTGACTGAATTCAAGCGACACTCCTGGAGTTCTAGTGAGAAACAATGACCAGTAGAGTTCAACTGGATCTGTTGTGAGATATCAGGTCACTGAAGACAATGGTGGATGTGTCGCTCAATTTCGTGGATTGGTTGAAGTAAGACATTAACACCGTTGAATGCCCGCTCAGTGGTCTAATGGTTAAGCGCTCGCGCGCGAGACAGATTGGTCCTGGGTTCGGATGTCGCGGGGGGCGGGGATCGTGAATGCGCACTGCTGAGGAGTCCCGCAACAGGACGAAACGACCGTCTAGTGCTTCCAGGTTTCCCATGGTGGTCTAGCTTCAATCAACTCATGATCTCAACTGTTGTAATATTTTTGTGTTAATAATGTGAGAATTCCTCAAGTTAAATGAATAATTTTTTTTAAAAAAAACATATAAATCGATTCTTTGACCTGAAATTTATCATCTTGTTTTTTTCTTACCTCTGCCTATTTCTTGGTATATTGTAATGTTGTTGCTCACCTCTTTCGTTATCTACCATCTGGTTTTACTCATTTTTATAATGTTTATAACTGGTTGTATATTTTATTCATTTCTATTTTTCAAATTTAATCTATTCAATATTAAATATGTTAACCACCTTTTTTATGAAGTAATATATGGCATAGATCAAATAAGAAACCATTAGAAAAAACGTGAAGTAAGTGTTAATATAGTCCACCTTTTTTCAAATCATTTTTGTTCTTCTGTTAGATGCCCATAATCAATTAGTCTTGAATTAGTTGTCTATCATTTGGTTGAAGTTTTGAACCTTACTCTTTCTGGTTAAGTTTTGCAAAGTATGTAGTTTTCCCAGAGCTCATACAAAAATGTGTGACTTAAAGTGAAGTATATGAAACTAGTTAGTGAGTTACATTAAATCAAATTAAAATATACCTTGTAGCCTATTTACTAGTAATAGTTTCGTTTTGTTTATTGACCTTTACTTCATAGATTAGTCTAAGTGAATCGATATTGAGATACAATATGCATTTTAAAATTTGATGCGGTTCTTTTGTCATTGCTTATGTGCAATCTAAAATAGGTTTTAATTTCTTCTGAATGTAGTTAATGTTGTAGACTACTGGTCATGCTTACAAACTTAGAACTCGAGGCTTGAAAATGTGACGTGATTTTGAAAATTTAACATAAATCTCTCTGTAAACTTGTTTTTCTGAAAGATAGCAGTCATTACAGGAATATGTAAGTGGGGAGGGCATAAACTGCACTCTCGTTTGCAATTTTGACCTTGCACCTGGAGATCAACCAAAATGAAGCGATAATTATTATTTACACTATTGTTACCCATGACAGAGTGCGTGTTTCGTTCTCTGTCGTTTTTGCTGGCTTAAATAAAAAGTATAAAGTTTTCTATGATAAAAATATCACTCCATTATGCTACGGTGGTGTCAAGTGTATCGCAGTCAGCCATGAATGAAAAAAAATTGCAACGTAGCGGCATTCATACTTCTAATCAATTTGATAATAGGAACTACTCCAAATCATCGCTTCAATAATTCTCATCCTGTGTATGTTCACTGAGTTGATTTAAATAGTGATAAAAAAAAACAGAAACGTTTCATGTATTATAATTTAAAATAAATAACTATATGAACCAAACAATTTGCAAAAATTTAAAAAGCTAAACAAAAACGTCTAGATTTAGACAAAATGCAAGTTGATTTTATTGTAAATAAGTATAAATAGTCAAATAAAGGTTATTTACAAACCTATCTATCACATGATCATCAGACGACATGCTTGTTCTTCCAGAAATTCCTAGTTATTTGAAAAATGGACCAATTCATTCAATTTTATAATAATGATCAAATAAGGTTAACATAATTTAAGAGGATCAGTGGGCGGAAATGTGTGAATGAAAAGTTGGTTTAAGAATTCGGAAACCTCGAAATATTATGAATTCATACTGTTTTCCATCAATATTTGTTCTTGCTTTACTTAAATTCATAAAGGGAACTAATTGCATGAAAGTATTGTTCTTTTTGTTCATTCATTAAAAACTTTGAAACTGCGCTAATTTTTCGAAAAAATATATTTATATTCAGAATTTCTATAGTACACATGCTTAACTGTTTCTAATTGTGACTCCTCAGTACTGTTAATTTGATTCCTAACCCATTATTTTTCAGTCTTCATTCTTTTCTGTGTCCTGAGCTTTTCACGTTTAAATTTCCACCACAATTGAAATCAACCCCTCCCTCATTTTGTGAACTTGAACTGTGTACGCAGTTACCTTGAGTTCCACTTTGACGATTGCACTTCATACAATTTGATTGTAAATGTTCAGATATAATCGATTAAATTCTATTAAAACTTAGAATGATCTATACTATTTAATAAATAGATTTTTTTACATCCTCGATGTAAATATAAATTATAATACAAAATGATTAGGATGAATCAAATTTCCACCGTATATTATGGTTTCTAACGTAATCAATATCACGTTCTGTTACACAGTTTTTAGGTAGTTTCGTTATTCTTGTCTTAAACCTTAGATCATTATAATGTAATGAAACCTTGTAGTGATTATTGCTAATTTCAGAAACATATTCCTCTATATGGGGATTATTAACTTAAGCTACATACAGATTAGTGAGCATCCAAACAGTTATACAGGATTATGTATTTCCGTGTCTATATTATGATTCTGCATCTTTTGCTTGCTCGACTTGTCTCATTCGAATTTTTTTGTTATTTTTTCCTATTTCGAAATTTTCTCATATTAACTGTACTAATATAAAGTGTAACAGCATGAAATGGTAAACTATTCTGTTCGAGGTTATACATCTTTTCAGTCCAGCTATTAGTCAGCTTATTACTTGTAAACAAAAACGAGCGAGTGTATATCTCTGTGTGCATCCAAAGTTTAATCCTAATATTAATGCAAATAACCATCTACCATTCTTAGTCAATTCACTTTTGGAACAAGTAACCTTAAAGATGTAATGATACAGCTCATACGTGAATTACAAGTTTCTGTAATGTTTATATGAGTACTGGTGTTAGTGTTCATCTGTCCAAACCGAAGTAGATAAAAGAGGTTAAAACTTCGGCATTAAAAGTTGATTGATTTAATAATTAGACCACAGCTCGGTGAAAATAAATATTTATTATACTATACGTATCTCATAAAATAAATATTTTGCTCATAATTTACAATTTCTATTTAATGAATGTATTCAACTACCTGATCATCGAATTATACCATTGACTCAATAATACAGAGAATCCCACCTCAATAAATTTGAATGATTTCTAATATAAAACAATAGCTACTAAGTAATTAACCTATTCAGTAGGTTTTAACTTGTTCTTTATTTTCATTTTAGGTGCGGCATTGTCACAATGCGGTGAGTACAGTCGTCAGATAGCTGCAGCTGAAAGTCAAAGGAATGCGATACTAGAAAAGAAAACATTATGTGTACTACATCATTTTTTGGCACTTGAATGGCCTGAAATACAAGTAAGTTATTGTTCAATTTACTTTGTTGATTTATTTGTTTTTTATGGAATACAAAGTTTTAAATAGAATTCACTAGTGAACTCATGTACATGTATACTTACCTAATATATGTTCTGAGAAACATTTACAATTAATCCTCTATTGTTAAGTTCCTTTTTTGAGTTGCTATATCCAATAAATACGCATATGTTCATGTTTATTTTCTCTCAATTATTGATAGAAAATAAAATATTTATAATGTTTAACAATGAAATATACTTCGTTCACTGATTTTCAATTAATCGATTTCCTAGCTTGTCAATAATTGGATTTCATGTAATTAAGAAATGATTGTGATTAGATTTTTTCTGATTGTATACAATGGTTATCATTATTGGTTGACCTTAGACAATGAATTACGTCTTAAGCCTACTGAAGCATATGATTTATTGATTAGAGTGTGTTCTGTATGTTTTTCTAAACACGTTCTGTTTTGTAACTTATTAATTAGTTTTTTTTTAAAAAACTAACCAACTTAAATGAAGTCAAAATTTCTTAGTTTATTCAGTCTAATGTACAAGTCACTTTTGTTACCTAAATGAGACTAAGTAAACTATACTAAATTATCATTGTTTTGACGAAGATTACATTGTTCAACATAGTCAAAATTAACAAATATTTAACATTTGACTTTCATCAGTCAAAGCAAGTTTCGGTCACAACAACACATGATTTTAGACTAAAACTGTTGAGGAGAGATTGGCCCTATCCTTTTTCATGTGTTTTACCTTAAATCGCACTTTTTGTGTTAGCATTAGTGATTCATCTGTGCTATCCGAACTTAGCTGCGAGCCTCCTTCTTGTACTTGAAAGTTAAGTACATCAATTGCTGTCCAACCAATAGCTATGTATTTTAGAGTTGGTTCTATTTATCAACTAGTTTCAATCCCTATTAAAAAGTATCTGCATCACTAACTCATCTTAAATCATCTTCAATTTATTCGATTTTATTATCAGTTGTTATCGTCACACAAATGTGGAAATTAACTGAAAAGAGTTTTTCACTAATTTAATGATTCTGTACTCATCCAAGATTTCGATAAGTCACTGGACTTAATTCTAAGTTGGGTGAATTTACGAAAAAACCAAACTTACTACTGGGACATTAGGGAACTCATCTTGATGCTGAACAACTACTTAGTATCAACTAAATTGATCTTTTGGAGATGCTACAAAAATCGAAAGTAATTTCGATATCGAACTCATGAAAGGATTTAGTTTAATATACGCTACGATAAAATTAAATCGCAATAATTTCTAATGATATTTCTATGAGAAGCTGCTCTCTATGTAACGTTTGGTTTTAAAAGTAGAATATTGAGCCTTAGGCTATCTGGCTGTGCAATGCCATATTATCTAAGCTAATCAAATTATCATTTATAAGGTTATTTATTGTATACTATACTTTACTTAACTGATGTTATACTTTCGTTTGAGTAGATTTTTAACATTTTTTTGGCCATTTGATTTATATTCTTGTATACTACATGTATCACATTATATTAATGAATGATCTTTAGTACTGTAAAATATTTGTATAAGTCTAATATTTATTTGTACAATTCAGTAAAATTAAAGTGTTGTATCCTTCATATTAAATCCAGTATAAAACTTATCCAAAAATGTTTACCCTTATGACTCTTCAGTTAAATGGTTTTCAATGGAAAATTATTGTGTACGTGAACTTGTAATCAATTATCCATATTGATTGAATATGTGGTCAAGTAATCATGATTAATCACTAATGTGAAAGATATTGATGTAAGCTCTTAAATAAACAAATGTTGTTTGATTGAACAACTCTTCATTAAAATCTTCTTTCTCCCCTGTAAAATGTCACTGTTGTCTACAAAACATTAAACTGTATAGTGATGATTTTATAGGTCACTTACTAAAAAAACAGATTTCTTTCCCTGAATATATGCCAAGTATGGATTCATGTAATCAACTTTGAGCTAAACTTTTGTAGTGTTTGTGCTACTACTATCCGGTTACTCAAATTGAAGTAGGTGAGTTGGGGTTCGATCATGTAGTCCACTGATTAAAAGTTGAGTACTTTAATCATTAAGCCATTCTTTCATAGAAGTAACATAGTATTGATTACAAGTAACTAAATCCATAACAATAATAATATTTAAATTATATTCGTTGAACAAGCTAATGGCTATCTGGACTCAGTAGGTCAGTGGATAACGGATTGGTAGTTGAAGAAGTTTCATGGGTTTGAGCTTTAGTGTGAACATCAATACTGAGATACAAATACATCAGTATAAATAGATCGAACACAAATCGTGGATTCCACTCCTAAACATAATCCAAACATTCTATAAAACTTGCGACAGTATAGCTACATCGAGGCAACCGGACAAGATATACATATGCTAACAAAGACTGATTAAAATTTAATCCTCTTTATCAACAATGGGACAATTCAAACTTTACTAACAATGAAATTAAGATCATGCTTGCTAACTAGTTTTATCAGAATTTCATTCTTCTTAATCTTGTAGTTATGACTGTTACTTAGTTTAAATTGGTGTAATAGGATTTATGAATAGATCTGTCGTTTCATTAATTGATGTATATTTTACATATATCTAATTTAGTCAGAATGACAATAAATCTCAACTTCTCAATAGCCTGTGCAACAAGATGAATCAAACACTAAAACATTTTTGAGTTTAAAACTTTGGAAAAAAATTGAATCACACTACGAATACTGGGTGTAAAAATGTTAAGGAAGGAAAGTACAGGAAGAAAGAATTAGTACATAGATATGAAGCGATTTTAACAATATATATATATATATATATATATATATATATATATATATATATATATATATATATATATATATATATATATATATATATATCTGCACTCGCCTCAGACTCCTTTAATCTGCATTTTTAACAATATCATTTTTAATTAACCTTATGAAAGACGGTAATATTCGAGTTCTCATAAAATATGTGTTTGTAGATAGTTACAGAGATGTTCAAATTAATTTCAGTTATCTGGTTATATAATTTGTGTGAGTAATAGCTATCTTGTTGATGATTTGTATCATAGACTATTATACACTGAATAATGTACACTTTTGGTTTTGAGTTTTACTCTAAAATACGTTTATCTATAATAATTGTGTTAAAATAACCCCTTTATATGTTTATTTTTTTATAGAAAGAACTTAGTCATTTGGAGTCGTATCGTTTGGATTATGATAAATTAAGAAGTAAAGTGAAGCATAATGAACATCCAGATCCTGAAGTAAACCTTATTCTAGACTTTTTTTCTAAAATAGGCAGTCATGGATTTATAATGACAGACTGAGTTATATTACTATAAGTAATTTATAAAAGATATTTAATTACATTTGTAATTCCATATGAAAACATAGTTTTGTTTGATTGTTATGGTTTGTTAATTGAAACATTAGTTGAGGATATGTTAACACCTTTTATAACTGATCTATCATCTACATACCAATTAATTTACTAATCACATGCTAAAATATGCATAGCTCATATATACATGGTTTTAAGACACTTGTTTAATATATTGTATGGATTTCATGAGTCATATGATTAACAATAACCTGGTGTTCTTTTATAATTTGTTATATGGATAAAATGAATTAGTCGGTCAGTTGTTTTATTTTACAAAAAAAATACAAATATTCCAGTAACATAAAACATTACTAAATATATCAATGAGCACTCGGTAATTCCTTGTTCATTTTATATAATATTTGGTGCACAAATAATTTTCAATGATCAGTGTGGGTATGGTTTGTCTGTGTATTTATAACAGTACTGATTAAATTGAAGATTAAATAAGCTTTTTATGCACCACATCAATGTCATGTTAAATGAAAGCGGCGACTGAAACTGGTAAATTGTAGACAGGTGAAAGAATATGTATCTAGTTTGTACTTACGTTTCTACGATTTCTGGCAAGTCATTTTCAAAATCTACCAATTTTTATTTTAATTACTATCACTTTACTTCAGAATGTATAGAAATACCGTCGGTGGTATTTCTTTCGTTCGATTTAAGTGGCACAACAGTATTTACTAATGTAACTAATTTATTAACTACGCATCTGTGTATTGTGATCCACACCTTGGGAATTAGAGCTAGAGATACTACGCTGCTTCCCGAACTAAAGATATTTGTGATCAGGTTCGAACTGTGTACTTAATATTTGGAATTGATAGCCCTTAACGAATAAACCATAGTTCCACAGTCGTAGTATTACTAGCTCTCATATAAACAATGTGGTTCAAACTAAAGTACATAGATTTGTACGTGATAAATTCTAACAATTAGTATTATAACAGCTCTATCTACGTGGTCTAAGTAACTCATTTATCAAGAGATTTGGTTAAATTTTATATGGTCGATGTTCTAAAAGAAATTTAAAATGTATTTAAACGTTTATATCTATTTGACAAAAAATCATCCACCAGGAGATAGATTTTACATGATTCCAATTTCGTGATTTTATATAAATCACTAACTTCTGTTTGTTCAAACAGTAAAATTAACCAATTATGTTAAATATCACATATAATCGCTCTTTTTAAGAATTAATCAATACATAGGTATGATTTTTCATGTCATGAAGTATAAATTTGATTTCCCTATCTGGTAACAAGTCTATGTATGTTCACATGCGACTTTCATTATCTGGACAAAAATGTGTGAAGATTCATAAAAGAAGAAAAATGAATAATAACTTCTGTTATACTTTGTAGAGTTGCCGTTGTCTATTGTTTTTTTAAAATCTGTATGAAGATTTGTGTTGGCTACCAATATTATAAATGGTCTAGATGGTATTTTCCATTGTTTGTTTGAACTTAGACTTTGTGTATATCTGAGGCTATCAATTCAGATTTTAGTGATAGCTGGAAATTTTTTGATGGATTTGACTTACTTTTACTGTCTTGGTGATGGATACTGAGACACGATACTTACACTACTTATTGAACATGAGTAGCACAAATTAAACATCATAATTTTTTCTTCCATATCATACTAGGCTGATTTGATATTTGCACAAAGTCGATCGCATTTGTCTCTCAAACCAAGATATAGTATTCTAGTTCCAAAGTTTTTTCAGATGAGAATACCTTATCCGTTATGGTTAAATCACTTACATATGAATGATATTTTCAGTGAACTTGATGTTTATATCTATTATTGAAGTGTTCAAGGTATACTTCTGAACTTCTGATAATCAATAACAGTGGAGTTTCTATGACTAGATATAACAAAAAACTGAACTTCACTACGTCAGAGAAATGTTAGAATACATTTCAATCCAAGGTAAACAGTGAGGAAGCTTTCTTATTTATACATAATTTCAAACACTTATAATCTACTCAACAGGTCAATTTTTTCAAAATAAAATTGTTGACAAAACATTGTTCGTCAGCATCTATGATACAGAAATCTCCTTCTGTTGTTTTAACTCTATGAATTATTGACTTAAGTAGCTTTTATCGTCCTTTTAAAAAATGAAGCGTGAATAAAGCGTCTTTACATTTGTTGTATCTTCATCCTATTTAGAAAGAATTAGATTGATCATAACCAGTAAGATTAGAATTACTGATTTCACTAATGTTTTGATCAGTAGCTCTTCCACCTTTCTTGTTCACATGAATTAGTAAAAATAACTTTCAGAGTAATAATTGGTGACCGTCAGATTTCATTTAAAAACATATACACAATATTTGAATATAATTGGAAGGACAATGAATAACTTATATTGTATTATGATCAAAACTGTCCTCCAAGCCTTCCATTACGCGCAACTTTCGTTTTTTGCCATCATAAATTTGTTCATGTACACCAATCTTTTTTCTTAAACAGACCTTGACAAAAATGGAAGATGCTAAAACCGTTCTTTATAAACAATTAGAAAAAACTAGAGCTAAACTACAACAGGTCAAGTCGGTAAATGTAAGTCAGTGAAAATACTCAATTTTTTTTATTACTATTAAACCACTTTTATGAATAATGTAAACAAAGTTGTATTTTAGCTGGCTAGTACTTTAATATGTACTTTACATTCACTTGAAGTTGTTTTACGTGTATCTTCTCATTTTTATTTTGGACTACATGTTGGCTCAGGACTCAGTAGCTAGGTGGATAACGCGCTGGCGTTTGAAGCTAACGGTACTGAGTTCGAGTCCCAGAGTGATCATCAACTCTGAGATGCAAGCATATCTAGCTGACGAGTCCCAAATAGGATAAGACGCGCGTCCTGGATTCCACTGCTAGCCAATATCCATTTGTACTTTACATGTTTGTGTATTACTAATGAACTTTAACACTTTGTACACAACATTGAATTACACTGATTACATACGTACATATTTCTCACCTTTAAATGAAATTCTAAGCAATCATTTCTGACAACATAGTTAGGTTGACCGAAAATTATTAACTTCTTGTATGTTATCATGCGTATGGCCTCCAGAAACATTTCAAATCAAACAAACTGAGAACATTTTTTTTTACCTGTAATTAACAATTTAATAAAGTTGTCTCTAGATTGTTATCAAAGAGCTGATTTGAACAAAATAAATAAGAACAGTACATTTATCTTTCAGTAACCGATAAATTCAGTATCTAACACTATGCTTTAATTTCAACTCACATTGTAATCACAAAATATATAATGTGCGAATCTTCACAAAATATATAAGTCTCATGACTTACTTCTATATGCTCTCAATAGAGTCATGACTGAATTAAAGTAAAATGAAATATCGATTAAATCTCGATTGATTGGTAACATGTAAAAAAAGTATAATGTTCTGTTGTCATGAAAAGAAATACTCAAAAGATTAAAGTTATTAACTTATTATACTTATTAATAATCTGTTAATTGTTTAATAATTCAGTAATCAAGCAGTTAAGTATTTACTTCTAATCATAACAATCAATTTTATGTTTTTGATTAAGATCATGAACTGATTGATGTTA
The DNA here is from genome assembly GCA_946903255.1 of Schistosoma spindalis. Taxonomy (NCBI): domain Eukaryota; kingdom Metazoa; phylum Platyhelminthes; class Trematoda; order Strigeidida; family Schistosomatidae; genus Schistosoma; species Schistosoma spindalis. The sequence continues at coordinate 39,397,551 of OX336416.1, read as the reverse complement.
GACCACCATTGTAAACCTAGAAGCACTGGAAGGCCGTTTCGTCCTATTTGGAGACTCCTCGGCAGTGCGCATCTACGGTCCCGCTCGCGGGACTCGAACCCAGGGCATTGCTGAGGAGTCCCACAATAAGACGAGTTGGCTGTTCAATGCTTCCAGGTTTTCCATGATGGTCTAACATCAAGAGGTTCATGATATCAACTAAAAAACTTAATAATCTCCACAACTCCTATACTCATAATTAATTTTATGTATGAATTTCAAATTGTATTTCTTGGGGCAGGGGGGTGTTATTATAAACTAGATCTCTTAATCCACTTTGAAAAATAATACTAATTTTCTTATTACAGTATGAACAAAATGACTCATATTAGGAAATGAATTATTTGTCGAAAATTCCGTCCAAATAAGTTAAAATGAATAGGGTTTTTTTCAATAGTCACCATTTTTGACTTTTTGAGATACCTCTGAATGATGGATAGTAAAACTTACGTTTAGAATTGTTAATTCCTATTAATACACTTTAAAAAATTTGTAAATTCCCTTATTTTTTCTATATATATCATGGTTGGTTGGAGCGGGGATGAAACATTGTGCTTTGTTTTGTCTTCACGTTAGTTGAGTCATGCGTGATTGTGAGCTTAATACAAGTTTGACTAAAGTATATTTGTGTTGCGTTTACAGAGTGCATTAACTCTTGTATAAACTTTTCTATTTTCGCAGCTACTATAGTTTTACTAGTAACTTCGTAATTGGAATCAGTGTTAAAATTGTTAGCATAATCTAATCAATAATAAATCATTAAAAACCAAAGAAAACCAAAACCAAAAACGGGTTTATCAATTTCATTTAATGTCCCCGTGTATTCATATTCATAGTTCTACTTGTTAAAAGATATAAAGAATGTTAAGCTGATGACCAAAATCTGACATATTGTACATTTTACTAGTATTTTGCTTAAGATTTTATGGTTGCCGTCTGAAACCACCAAAGATTTTAGCGTCTTAACTATCTGGTGTGATTGACGTAACACTAGCCTATATCCTAAGAATACTAACAACCTGTTGAGATATGAATGTTACTCAGATCTATGATTCATTGCCTTTCAAGTGAATATCCGGATTACAAATAATTTCATTCCATACCCATTGTCAGTAAATTCAATGATGTCAATTTATCGGATTGATATATTTTTGTTTTCACAGGACTCTAACATGATTGCACTAAAAGAATTAGTAGCTGCTCAACGAACTTATTTCAGTGAATGCAGACAGAGGACTGAAGAATTGTCTGCTCAAATGGAACGATTAAAATAAAGATGTGTTTTTCGGGAAGAAAATAGATCAAAACAAAATAAAAACAAAACGCCAATCTTGTGTCTTCCCCATATTAACTAATATATACAATTATGAAACTTCATTTTGTGCAACAGTCACGCTACACAAATACTCTATTGAAGCTCTAATAATAAAAATGATATTTCAGGCTTTTTGGTCACAAAATCTTCGTGTTTCTTATCGATTTAAACTGCTCGTTTTCTTTTGTGATCTTAACATACTTTTGCCGTTCAGTGTATATTTATATTAATGTCTATATTATTTGCCTTATAGATTTCAATAATATCAATAATTACATTATTGAATTAAATAAGAAATTCGCTTATTTCTTTTCAGTGCTTTCATAGTTATTCTTGAGTTTATATTTGTGTACGTGTGTTTTCTGGTTTATATGTATTTTCACACATTTATTGTTTTCTTTCGGGGGGGGGGGAAGTTGGTGTTGCTTGATTGAAAATTTATTCATTCTGTTATACGTATGACTTCTGAATTCTTTAAGTGGTATTAAAACTCATGGATTATTTTATGTTGTGTTTTTATTTTGCTGACTAAACAGTTTTCTAGTTTCACAAAGTTTATTTAGTTACCATCAGTCCGTATTGGAAATCAAGTTTGTTATTTTATACAACAGAGAAAAGCAAATCATGAATGCGAGAGTTTTATAAATAATTTTCTATTTGAGATGCTAGTTGATACAGAATCATGATAAAATATCCAGTCGGATTCATCTAATCGATTTACTTTGATTGAGATTAATCAATTTTTCTAAACATTAATTAGGTTTGTAAGCAAAGATGGATAGTGGCTAGCAGTGGATGTACCTGCATCTCAGAATTGATGTTCACACTGGAACTCGAACTCAGTTCGTTTGCTTCAAACGCCATCGAGTTGTCCATTTAGGTACTGAGTCCTGATAGCCACTTTCCTGTGCAATGGGGTGAAGTTATATTCACTTGGTGTTGCTTACTTGCATCTTCCCATTGTTATTTAAGACTGCAATTGATCAGTCTCTTGTTGGCATATGTGCATCCTATGCGGACTGCTTCGATATTGCCTGAAAACTCGGCAGCTAAGGGGATAACGTGATGGCGTTTGAGGTGAACGATACTGGAGTCAAGTCCCAGAGTGAACATCAATTCTGAGATGCAGGTACACCTAGCTGACGAGTCCATATAGGACGAAGCGCGCGTCCTGAATCCCACTGCTAGCCACTATCCTTGTTTGCTTATAAAGCTTTTGACTTCAGGCAATATTGAGGCAGTCCGCACATATGCCAACAATTAAAGTCCTAACAATCGGAAGATACAAGTAAATAACACCTAGTGAATATTAATTAGGTTTGTGTGAGGAGGATTACATAAATTGGATGGAAATAATATCAAGAGGATATATTGGTACAGCTATAGGACTTTGAAATGACTCGGTCGGTCATAAACAACACATGTACGTTACCGTAACTATTTGAAATTAACCAGTGGAATAGTGAAGGAAGCGAAATTTTAGTAATTTTCATGTTACTAAAACGGACTAAAAGTTGAACTTTATGTATGAAAGATCACTAAAACATAATATATGGAGGAAGATGATGTGTAAATATATCTCACCGACGGTTACCAACTCTAACTCATGTCACACAATATCTTCACTGATCATAATTATTTCATAAACCTCTACCAGATAGCATATATTTACCAACGTCATAGTCCGCTATTCAGTGATTTCATAGATCTGTGCATCATCTTGATTTAGATACTCCTAGATCTTTTTCAGCCTACTCATATCCCAACCAGTATCGAGATAAATAATGGTTGTGGATATGCAATAGATGTTTTAACGACCTTAGTTACTGGAAATTCAGAACCTCATCAATTGATTTTGGATATTTGTCTACTTCCGACCTGATTATTACTAATCCGTCTGTTCCACGATACATGACCAATTATTTGAAGACAGCTATGACCAAATAGTGACAGCAGACAAGCTTAAATTAAATACTGAATCGTTGCCAGTTAAGGTTTGGTTGTTTAAATAGTTCCGACCAAGTGGATTCATTACCTATTATATTGAGCTATCATTCAAAAACATTTAATCAGAAAATTCCTGTTGTATATCGAGGAAAATTTCTAACCGTGAAGTTTTGGTTTCGTCTCGATCACCTCTGTGTTAACAAAGCAGAACTGTAACAAGGTGTTTTCCTAAACGAACCACTCGAGTCATCATTTACTAGTGGAAAATTAATGACCTTCAAATGCCTTTTTCATGCTTTTCGGTATTCTTCAGTCAGCGGGGCATATCTGAAATCTTCGAAGAACTGACACTGCTCCAGTGTTTCGAGATCGCGTCACATAGTGTTGTAGTGAAGATCACTATCACTGAGTTATTTGGGTGTACAGTTTACTTTAAAGCTATAAAATTAAGTCACCTGTAAAACGCTTTCTTAGTTTCTTAGCGAATATATTTCACTTGAACTAAGACAGCGATATCATTTGGTCGAAAACAGTACATTTATTTGCTTAACCTGTGATTTTGTTCAATTGAGAAACATGTCAATACATCACTTATCATTTTTTCCATTTAACTACCTTATACAACAAATAATGTTGTATAGTGGATATCTAAGAGAAATATTAGATTTTTATTTTCATCCCTATTTGTTAATTTTCTTCATACACTCACTTATCGTCAAAATTCACGTTTAGTCAGTAAACGTGACCTGGTTGTTTGTTATTTTCCCTGTGCTAATATTCTCTAACCAACTTAAAACTACGAAAACAGTTTGTTAATGGATCATTAAACTTCTCAACTACTCACCTGAAAAAAGTCTACTACTTTTCTTTAAGTTTCGATCGGTATCACTAAATATCTATTGAATGAAATACAGTTTTAATTGAAGTTAGATATCAGCTAGAGGTGGAATCCATAAAGTGTGTTTCATCCAATACAGAAGTAATCATCTGAATGTAGTTGTATCTGGTTATGTTATCACCCAGACTCAAACCCAGTACCCTACGTTGCATAAATGAAGTTCAATTTGTGGTACTGACTGATACTAACTGGAAAGCTCTGGTTTGAGACATATTAACAATGAGCATCGACGACCCTATCAAGGATGGAAGCCAAAATTTTAAGGCTACTAATTAAAGTTACATTTAGCTTATTCAGTTTAATGTGCTAAGTACGCCTGACTGTTACTGCTATCTTGATGTGGTGGTCGTGCCTACCTATCGTACTGTCTAGAAAAATCGTTCCTCAAGGCTCCATCATGCTGTACGGGTCGGTTGAAGAGCCGTGAGACTAAAAGCAGCAAACTCAAGGTCCATAGGCGAAGTTGTACTGCTGACTGTACAGAGGTGTGACGATACTAAGGTGTTTCTCTCGGAAAACCAGCATAAAAGCGATGCTGCCTCCTCACAAGGATGGGTGGGGTTAGAAAAAGTTGACCCTAAAAGTGGACACCTAACCTTATCCCAAGATTTCCGTCTCCGTCCCAAAATGTACAAAGCTATCACAAAGATCACCCACAAAAAGGTCGTATGTGACTGGATTCAAGCAGTTGTCCCTTGGATATTGCGGTCACGCTCTCAGGTCACTAAGATCAACCCTAACCCAATTTCCTTTTCATGTACCTCTAGAAGAACCCTTCAACGATGTGGGAAGTGATAACCGCTCTTGTACCTCTAACAGCACTCAAGACCACTGCATTCATCATGTTCAGTACAGAATGAAATTGACAAAATACAATATTTTCTCGCAATATATATATATATATATATATATATATATTTCTAAGTGCATAAGTTTTTGGTTACGTCAGCGTTATAGCCTGTTTAACGTATGTTTTATATGTGTTAGGTACAGTATTATCGAGTTGTTGTACTTTCTTTGTGTCTATTTATGAATATATATCAGCATCTCTTCCCTCCTAAATGTACAAATAGTAAATTCTGAATAAAATGGATAGTCTGTCTATGATGATAAATAACACTGACTAGTTGCTTATACAATTTCAAATATCTATCTACAATCATATTTCTAATAACAACTCAAAGGTTCAGGAAAAAATAGTATGGAAAAGTACAATATACTAAACAATAAACATTGTATGCAAACAGTAATGAATAATGTCATATAACTTTCATAAATTTGTACGTATCTTTAGAGCCTTAAGAGAATGCTTTGTTTTAGTCATTAAATTACTTACTTACTTACGCCTTTTACTCCTCGTGAAAGAGCACAGGCCACTCACCAGCATTCTTCATCCAACCCTGTCCTGGGCAAATTTTTCCAACTCTTTCCAGATATTATCACCCTTTTCATATCTGCTTCTATTTCCCGACTTAATGTGTTATTTGGCCTTCCTCTTTTGCGCTTTTCTTCAGGATTCCAAGTTAGGGCTTGCATCATGATGTTATGTAATGCGTAACGTATGTCTTATCCATTTCCACTATCTGTTGCTCATCAAATTATTCCATTGTAACTATCAATGGATATTTTACGGGCGCATATCTATTTGGTGCCTCCTTGGACCAATGTTTATGTGTTTAAATAAATAAATGAATAATCTACAGCAAATTTAGTCTTGAATTTAAAAATTTTTTAAAATGATTTCAATTCAAACGTGTTTAAAATCAATGAATAATGGTATGCTTATTTTAATTGACAAAAATTATTTTTAAAAAACGTGACGTTTAAACAAATAGAAATGTATCATAGATTAAATTATAAGCTGATAGGATTAAAAAGATTTTTTTAAACTGAGATCATGAACTAATCAATGTTAGATCATCATTGAAAACCTGGATACATTGGATGGCCGTTAAAAAGGCAAAACTACATTTTGTTAAACGTTGTTGATTTTTATTTAACATTAATTCCGCTTTCTAGTTCAATATGATCATTATATAGCGCAGTATTTGTTTTGTTTCCTAGTATGACATTTTATGCCCTCAAATGCCGTGGTACGACCGAGGGTAGGGACAGTCATATCTCACTCTCGAAATGCTCTCACATGGCTTCGCGTGTCAACTAATACTAGGGAAGTCTTACTTACTGCCTTCTCATGATACTACTGTTCTTTACGAAGTTGGGAGGACGAAAATTGAATGTCCAGTGCTTTAATCGGGTTGGTGGATATGGAGGATTCACCTAGAAGAATCGGAAAACCCTGATTTCAAACCATTGGTGCACGTGGGCTCCAGGATTTTGAAGGAATAAACAGTGTATAATCCAATTATCGGTCACTGGCTGCCATGGGATTGCATCTCCTCACGTTGCTACACTGCTTGTGGATCAAACTTTTAGGTCGAAGGCTCCAGGTGTGGCTCCTTAAGAAAGTTACCTGCTTCGGTTTGAGCTCCTTGGTGATATCACAGCCCATATACAAATCAAGTGACTTGTGTGGCGCATATCTACAAATATTTATTTGTTCAAATAAATGATAATAATAAACTTATTTGAGTGCGATGCTTATTCATGATATGATATTCTTGTATTAAATTAACATGAATTAGGATTAGAATGACACACAGCTTGTGATTCGTTATAAATCTGGGTATTTTCCGTATATGTGATTTCATTTTAATTAATTATCAAAATGACTGTACAATCAATAAACAAATGAGTGTATTTTCGACTAGAGTCCTCGTCGTGTTTTGGGGTTAATGATTATTTACTTGTGCCAGACTTGATGTTCTTACTTGGCGTAGTGGGAATCGCAGTGGTTTCCTGTTTTGCAAATAAAAGTAATAAGCAATTCCGACAAAACAATTAGCAATTACCGGACATAACAGTTTGGTATTTTTTAGTTTCATAGTATGTTTATTTTAATCTATAAAAGTTATGAAAACACGTGACGTTTAAAAAGATATAAATGTATCGTGGTTTAAATTATAAACTGATCTTCAATAAAATTATGAGAGTGAAGGTTCTGGGTTTGACCCCTGACGTTGAGACAGTGGTTGTATACTGCTGAGAAACCTCATACTCGGCCAAGACAGAT